>LR990507.1:1930064-4330064 GCA_905147785.2 Thyatira batis
AAATAAATTTGAAATGAAATGAAATGAAATAAATTTATTCATTCAAATAGGCCTTCACAGGCACTTATGAAACGTCGACTCTAATGCTCGGTTCGGAAGGTTGCTTTTGCTGAGAAGAGCCGGCAATAATCTCAGCAATTACTCTTTTCAAAACAAGTTTTAACAATTTCTTTAACAATAATAATATTAGTCCTGATAGAACGAGCGCTATACCCATGCCTCGCCATCGTTAATATAATCGTTTATACTATAATAAGCCTTCTGTACCAAAGCTGACTTAACTCGTTCCTTAAATTTATTCATAGGCAAATCTAAAATATTTGTGGGGATTTTGTTATAAAACCGTGCACCAAGTCCTAAAAATGATCCTTGCACTTTCTATAATCTATATGCAGATGTTACAAGTTTATGCTTATTTCTAGTATTAATGGAGTGCAAATCACAATTTTTCGTGAAAAGACTAATGTTTTGACGGACAAATATTACGTTTGCATAAATGTACTGTGATGCAACTGTGAGAATGTTAATTTCCTTAAATTTATCTCTGAGGGAAGCTCGCGAGCTTAAATTATAAATAGCACGGACTGCTCTTTTTTGCAAAATAAAAACTGTATCTATATCAGCTGCTCTGCCCCAAAGCAAGATACCATAGGACATAACACTATGAAAATAACTGAAATAGACTAATCTAGAAATGAGAAAGTATATAGGTGTATATGTATTTATGTACAACAGTGAATAGCTGTACTTGTAAAATTTGTGTATGAAGTGTTTTGAATATGATTGAACAAAGTGCATTTATTATTAAAATAAATAAATAAAATTATAATTGCATAAGTTGATACAAAATGCTATGCAATGCAATAGCTTTACCGCGGCAGTCCCCGAGTGCCTCACGTAATTTTTTAATAATATGCATTCTGATGTGCATACGTATTTGAATACTTAGGCTTTATGACGTGGTACCCTTGCCACGAAATAGAAACAAAATAATTACGCGCGAATACGGAAATTGAGTTTTGTTTTTTTTAAATGTTAAACGCCATTTTTTCAAAACGTCAAAGAGTTAAGAAGATAGCAAACAAACACCGTGCCGAAGTCTGCCGAACTGAAACGATGTTAGACGATGTGTTAGGTTTTTTTCGTTACGGAATTTCTTGATTCGGTCGCCGCGCTCAGAGCCCGCGATAAAAGCTATGCAATAGCTTAAAAATATATATAGCTTAATTTCTATTTCATGATAAGATTTGCAGAAATCTTCGTTGTCAGCTTACCTAGTTCACTGCTTGACGTAAGCCTCCCTAATTCGCGCCACTTATCCCGGTCCTCCGCCCATCTCATCCAGCCCCTCCCGGCAACCATTCGCAGGTCGTCGGACCATCAAAAGATGTGCAGCAATCCAACTAATATAACCTATAAATGCATAAGTATGTGAGAATGTATGGGATGTATCTTTGTTACTCTTTCTCACCAGAACGGCTGAAAAGATTGCGATGAAAATTGCCACAGTTATAATATGTTCTGGCATAACATTTTATAACAATTTTATAACTTTAAATCCCGGGAAAAAATTTGCCGCAGGAGCCACTAGCCTTAACATAAATAAAACTTATTGACCATTACATCTATTCTTATTATAGAACTATTATTATTGTATGGACGAGTCTTAGTATTGCCAGTTTTAAATACACTTCGGGGGATTGCGGAGCACAAAAGCAAGCCAATGTAGTCGTCAAAATTCATATAAACTTTCAATCCGGTACAATACATAGCGTTGCGAAGCCAATGGTTTTCTTTTTGGGGTGAATGTGAACAACGAACAAACCAAAATGTCATTTTTAAAGTCGCCAGATACAAATAAAATTCCATTGTCTTCTTCAATTGAATTTCTATTTGAAAAATCTGAATTCCTAACCTCAACTATTAAAATGATACGTAAAATTTAAATTACTAGTTCCCGCTTCACGGTTTCACCCGCGTTCTTAGGGCTTATTTCGCCCAATAATAGGTAGCTTATGTCCTTTCTTAACCTCTGGTCTATCTGTACCAAATTTTATCAAAATCCGTTTATTGGTTTGGTCGTGAAAGTGTGAAACACAGACACAGTTACTTTCGCATTTATATTTTATAGTGGGAATTATTTTGATAGTATGACATCTAGAACATTGGGGTATAAATGTTAATGTAGGTCGTTGTTCTTGTAGGTATATTATATTGGTGGATATTGTAACCGATCCCAGCAAAAGACCACAGAGTGTGAATAAAGTACAGATACATGATTAATCCATTATACTTAGTGCTTCAATTCGTATCAACATTTGGCTTGGAGATTATTGTTTTCTCTCTATAATCATATTAGTGGCTCCCCGCGGTTTCGCCCGCGTTCCCGGGAGATTTAAAATTTTCTCTAGATAAAAAGTAGTGTGTCTTAAAAGGGTGTCAGCTAACATCATACCAATTTTTAAATCCTTCCAGCCGTTTAGACGTGAAGATCTTTCACCTTTATTATTAACTAGCTGCCTCCCCGCGGTTTTACCCGCGTAGTTCCCGTTCCCGTGGGAATACAGGGACAAAATATAGCCTATGTTACTCGGGGATAATGTAGCTTTCCAAAGGTGAAAGAATTTTTGAAATCGGTCCAGTAGTTTCGGAGCCTATTCATTACAAACAAACAAACAAACAAACAAACAAACAAACAAACAAACAAATCTTTCCTCTTTATAATATTAGTATAGATGAACATTAAAGACAAATGTTTAAACAAACATGAATTACGTAACAATAATAGTATAATCAGGTGAAATAATTTAAAACTAGGTAGGTTTATAAAATAAGTAAATATTTTAGTATGAAAATATAAACCGTTTCATAAGCTCCGTTTCTAAGCCCGCTGCCTTATAGCAAATGAGAGCACATTTTACAGTAATTAAGATATTAAAGGGTGAGTGTTTTGAGCCGTTTCAAGCATTCATTTGAACGCGTAAAAGCCTTAGTTTTTCAGGTTAAGTTTTTTAAGAGCAAGAAGTTTTTTATGTTTTGTAAGCCGTTGGTAGGTACTTACTTTTTCGCTGTAGTGTGAACAATTTATTTAATACGGATATTGTTTATTTTTACTATTTATCATTATATTAAACTTAGTATTGTGTCAATCTGAGTTACTCATTATGTTGGGAAAGTTTCTTTGTATGTTTGTTCCTCTTTCACGCAAAAAATACTGAACAGATTAAGATGAAAGTTAGTCCACAGATAGTTTATAACCGGGATTAACACATAGGCTACACTAGTAATATTATAAATGCGAAAGTTTGTGAGAATCGCTATGAAAATTGGCACAGAGTTGGAATATGTTCTGAAATAACAAATATGCTATTTTGCATCCCGAGAAAATTTAAGATTTCTCGAGAACGTAGGTGAAACCGCGGGAAGCCACTAGTTAGATAAATATAAAATTAAAATACATTTAATCCTGCGTCTATAAGAACTAAACTAGACTTGGTAGGTAGGTATATACTTAAAGAGATCTTATTCTAATCTAAAGAATTAATCAAGTGTTCTCAAAAAAATTTGGGTTTTATCCGTGTTGTAGATATAATATCTATACTTTATGTCTAATACGACTGGCTAGATGTCTTTACGGTGATTTTCAAGCTGCCAGTCGTGGATTTTATTTCCATTTTGGACAAATAATCGTGTACATGAATATGTCTGTTTGTTTGGAATCTGGATGTAAATATCTAAGGAATTTAAAAGTACTATAATATAACCGCAAAACCAAACCTATCAAACTATTTTAGAAATATTAAAAAATATCAAAAACCTATATAAAATGTCTAAAATAGTCATTATTGCGCGTAGGAAACGCCTGAAATCTGATGAACATTTTCATAAGATACGTATATCAATTACTATATACATATTGCAAATTATGTAGGTAGGCGTATAATTAATATGATATTCGCAATCTAGCACACGTTTACTCGCATTCTCGAAGTTATCTTAACGTTTTCCTGAGAAAACTTAATACTTATTTATTAGGCTAGGTTTCGCTCTTCCCTTATTTAATACACACACGGTAGGTACAGGCGATCTTCTCTGGCTTTGCTCGGTGAGTAAAACATCATTGACATACCACAAAATTATTCTAATCTATATCTATAAACCTTCCTGTTGAATTGCAGTAGTTTTTTTTTAATAATTAATTCCAAATTAAAAAACAAATGACATAGACAAGTATCCTTGTAAAGCTATATAGCTTGGTGGGATGATACGCTCGTTAACATTTACTAATAAATTTAATGTAGGTACTTAAAACTATTTAATACTATTTGTTGTAAACCGCATTAAAATCCTTTGCGAAGTTTAAAGATCTAAAAGTACAGACGGTGGTGAGCGACTTTGTTTTATACTATGTAAGAAGCCGTGGTGGCTCAGTGGGTAACGCACCGACTCACGATCATGAGGGTGCAGGTTCAAACCTCGGCCCGTACCTCTGAGTTTTATAAAACTTATGTACGGATTCACACCACTGGCTTTCGGTGAAGGAAAACATCGTGAGGAAACCTGCATGCCCGAGATGTCACAATCAAAGGCATGTGAAGTCCGCCAATCCGCACTGGGCCCGCGTGGTGGACTATGGCCTACACCCCCTCATTGATAGGGGAGGCTCGAGCTCCTCGGTGGAGACGTGTATGAGCTGATGATGATGATGATGGAAAGAAGCTCTAGAAAAGGTAGCACAAAAAGCATTATGCTTTAAGAAAACAAAAAAATTACGTGAGGCACTCGGGGACTGCCGCGGTAAAGCTATTGCATTGCATAGCATTTTGTATCAACTTATGCAATTATAATTTTATTTATTTATTTTAATAATAAATGCACTTTGTTCATTCATATTCAAAACACTTCATACACAAATTTTACAAGTACAGCTATTCACTGTTGTACATAAATACATATACACCTATATACTTTCTCATAAACAGCTGCTTATGTATTCGTCCGATTTCGGAGCAGCTCGTCTCGATCTAGCATACGTCTAGTCGCACGTACACAAACACCGTGCCGAAGCCGGTCGGAGTGGGGGGTGTTAGGTTTATTTTCGTTACGGAATTTCTTGATTCGGTCGCCGCGCTCAGAGCCCGCGATAAAAGCTATGCAATAGCTTAAAAACACCTATATAGATTAAATGGTAGGAAACACTCAGCGATTTTAACATTATTACTTTGCGTATCCATTGTACATGTTACACAAAGGGAAAAAAGTTGTTTAGCAAAACACTTTAAGAGTATTCGAAATCTTGAAGGATTTATGTACCTATGGGAACCATTAATTGTTAAAGAAGCTATCATATAGCCAACTAATGTACTACATATGAATTAATTTAATGGCTATCAAATAATTAGGTATCTTTATGAAATCTATAGGTATATCTATCTATAGGTATATCCTGGAACATTTTTCACACACGGCCAATCTGATTCCAAGCTAAGCAGAGCTTGTAATATGGTAACTAGATGGCTGATATACTACATATACCTATTACTTTTAAATACATATACATCTAGAGATATTTACATCCAGACACAGAACAAACAGACATATTCATGCAAACAAATGTTTGTCCTGTGTGGGATTCGAACTAACCACAAAGACAACAGGCTGTCAATTCTAATCAAAGAAATTTATCGATCTAGATATATAGGTACTTACCTTATTTTATCGCTCTATGACTCAAGATCAGAAATCATTTATACCTACTCAGTTAAGTACAATACTTATATGATACTAGATGACCCACGCAACTTCGTTAGGACACTTCGCCGTTTTTGCAACATTTTTCATTGAAGCTCCGCTCCCTTTGTCTATAGCGTAATGGTATATAGTCCACAGCCTTCCTGTATAAATAGGCTATCTAACACTGAGATATTTTTTCTGATCGGACAAACAAACACAACAAAAGTATAGATTTATCAAGGTTATTGCTAGTAAAACACCTACTGTCAACTATCAGCTGAGAAGAGCTTGCAGGGTTGACCAGCGTGATTATCTGATCGGTTGGAACAGGTCGTTAGTTTCTATTAATTATTTAATAAAAATAATTAATTTATGTTACTAGTTAGCTATAATTACTTGCAACAATTTTGCATCTATAAATAATCCATGAACACGATGCTGAGACTAAGTAATGATCCCTATTAACACTTTATTCCAATCACATAATTTAACTATGAGATATTTATTAACAAGTTAATATTGATTTTTATTTCCGTTTGGTGACAACCCTTAGACAAATGCGTGTGACAGCGTCAGTAACACGGGGGGCGGTTTCGCTTGACATCAAAGGCTTTTTTCCCTAATGTTCGCAATATTGTAACTCTGTTGGTGTGTGTGAACTTATGCATTCTTCCGGTTATTTACTACTAGTGGCTCCCCGCGGCTTCACCCGCGTTCCCGGGGGATCTTCAATTTTCCCGGGATAAAAAGTAGCCTATGTCCTTTCTCAGGCTCTGGATTATCTGTGTACCAAATTTCATTTAAATCGGTTAAGTAGTTTTAGCGTGAAAGCGTAACAGACAGACAGACAGACAGAGTTACTTTCGCATTTATAATATTAGTATGGATTAGTATGGATTTTGGCTTCGAACCATTTTTCGTAAGTTTCTTCTTAATTTAAATTTAGAATAAGCCGTGGTTGGTCTGGAGAATGCACATGCATGAAGTCCGACAGTCCGCATTAGGCCCGCGTGGTGGACTATAGCTTAAACCCCGTCGTTGTTAGGGGAGACTCGTACTCCTTGGTGGAGACGTATATAGTAATTGTTATACCAGACATAAATAATAATCATAAATATCCTGGGACATTTTTCACAAACGGCCAATCTGATTCCAAAGTAAGCTTCAAATGAAGCTTGTGTTATGGTAACCAGATAGTTGATATACTAGATATAATACTTTTAAATACATACATGTCTATACTAATGTTATAAAGAGGAATGATTTGTTTGTTTGTTTGTTTGTAATGAATAGGCTCCGAAACTACTGGACCGATTTCAAAAATTCTATATTGCTGAATGAACAATCGTATAATTGATTACATGTCCATCTTTAGTTACTGGTACCTCCATAGTTGACTAATGACGGCTCGAAGGACAATTTCCTCATAAATTAACTACTATTTCATACGTAATAGATAAATTAACTCGGATGACAAACAAAAATGGACGTATAAATGTTATCATTTATACGTATATTTATAAGTATACCTAACAGTCGCCATCAGTTAAGTTAGTCGTTACACGTTCATTGTATATAAATGACGTTAATATTTACATCTATGATGTTAAGGATAGTGTATTTAATTGTGTTTATAAGTGTAGACATTGAAGCCGCTAGAATATTAGCCTTGTTTCCTGTTCCATCTATCAGCCATCAAGTTGCCTTTAGACCTTTGACACAAGAATTGGCGAAACGAGGACATGAAGTCGTTGTGCTCACACCAGATCCCGCTTTCCCGAAAGGGAAAACCCCAGCAAATCTGACAGAAATCGATGTCCACGATATATCATATTCAATTTGGAGGGAATCTTTTCTAGCTACTGCTACGGGAAAGAAAGATGATTTAATAACGCAAATAAGAGTAGCATTTAGATTGCTATCGAAAATATTTGTAAAACAAATGAAAACTGATGAAATGCAAAATATACTACGCGATAAAAATGTTCATTTTGATCTATTGCTCACTGAAGCCTGTGTAAGACCTGCCTTGGCTATATCTCATATATATAAAGTACCCGTGATCCAGGTCAGTTCTTTTGGAGGGATGTACGATAATCTTGAGATAATCGGTGCTCCTATTCATCCGATTAGAAACCCAATTGCATTGAATCAAAGAGTTCATAATCTATCAACATGGGAAAAACTTGTGGAAATATATAACTATTATACCTATACTAGCTTATTTAGATCAATGGGCAAATCTGACGATGCTCTTTTAAGGGCGGAATTTAGATCTGACTTGCCCAGTTTAAATGTCTTGAGCAACAACGTTCATATGCTATTTCTAAATATTCATCCAATATGGGATGGAAATAGACCTGTACCTCCTGGTGTTATTTATATGGGAGGTGTGCATCAGAAAGTTGAAAAGGAGCTACCAAATGTGAGTATCTCTACTTGTATATATATAAAGCTGAATAGTTTGCTAGTTTGCTTTGGTCTGGTTTGAAAAAATTTCAGTTTTAGCCCATTTATCGAGAAAGCCTATTGGCTATATATCATCACGCTACGACGAATAGTAGTGGAGCATCATTCAAAAAAAAATTGGTTGCCTGTAAAGTCGGTATACGGGCGAAAGTTTTACGTGACAACGACTTTGAGTGGTAAAATAATTTTAATGTGAATATTCATTCGTATAGTAGGAAGAAGGATGAAATAATAGTAACAATTTAAAACATAACGTCACGTTACGTGAGCGGAGCGTAACGCAGTTTCTTGAAGTGTCACCCGGCAAACCAATTTATAAGACGTTGTCACGTCAATAGTAACAATTTAAAACATAACGTCACGTTACGTGAGCGGAGCGTAACGCAGTTTCTTGAAGTGTCACCCGGCAAACCAATTTATAAGACGTTGTCACGTCAAAACATAACGTCACGTTACGTGAGCGGAGCGTAACGCAGTTTCTTGAAGTGTCACCCGGCAAACCAATTTATAAGACGTTGTCACGTCAATAGTAACAATTTAAAACATAACGTCACGTTACGTGAGCGGAGCGTAACGCAGTTTCTTGAAGTGTCACCCGGCAAACCAATTTATAAGACGTTGTCACGTCAATAGTAACCATTTAAAACATAACGTCACGTTACGTGAGCGGAGCGTAACGCAGTTTCTTGAAGTGTCACCCGGCAAACCAATTTATAAGACGTTGTCACGTCAATATTGCAAAAACGGGCAAGTGACGTTTACGAAGTTCAGTGGGTCAACAAGTAATAAATAAATTACCCATTCAGTGACATATTTGTTCAAAAAATACATTACATTGTTGCTAGTACCATAAATATCTTTAAGCTCTACTTGTTCTTACCACTAACTTACAAACTTTACAAAGAAGCAAGCGCAACGACCCTTAGTTTCCGAAGCTCTCTCTAGTGTGTAAATAATGAAAGGGATAGTGTAACGAGCTTGAGAAATAGTGTCATTAATTTTATAAAATACGCCCAATTTACAAATAAACGAATACATTGAAGTTGATTCTTAAATTAATGATGCACTAAGAATAGTAAGTAGGTACATTAGCAGGGATAAATATGTAAAAATATCCATTATTCATACCTATAGCCTCTTTGCTATTCAACGATGAGGATATGCGTAACATAATAAACTATAGTCATAATAATTAAACATTTGCGAGTGGGACTCGCGCACGAAGGGTTCCGCAAAATCAATATTGTTGTGTGGGGCTCCCATAAATTTTTCAATATTTATTTTAAGTACTAGTGGCTCCCCGCGGTTTCACCCGCGTTCCCGGAATAAAAAGTAGCCTATGTGTTATTCCAGAACATATTCTAGCTCTGTGCCAAATTTCAAGCAGATCCCTTCAGCCGTTGGAGCGTGAAAGAGTAACAAACATCCATACATACATCCATACTTACAAACTTTCGCCTTTATAATAGTAGTAGGATTTATTGTTATAGCGGCAATAGAAATACATCATGTGTGAAAATTTCAACTGTCTAGCTATCATCGTTCTTGAGACACAGCCTGGTGACAGACGGACTTGATGGACAGCGAAGTCTCAGTAATAGGTTCCCGTTTTGGTACAGAACCCTATAAACAATAACTATCATATCAGCCTATGTCTCTTCGCTGCTGTAAAAAGTAACATAAATCTGTTAAAACATAAAAATATTATACATCTTTTTTTGCATTCATTCTACTGACCGAATATAGTGCAACAATTGCCAACAGCTGGACCGTAGCTATATTTCTTATCTGTTTTATAGTCTTTAAATGTTTGTAATAGTTCAAAGGAGGACCTTAAGTAAAACAATTGAAAGCCTAAGTTTAGCCGCCGGTAACCGCAGGGCAGAAGCTAGTCCAGGAGTGATTAATGACTTGTCATTTTGTAGGATTCAAGAACTTCATCTATTTATGTAGATATTTTTTTAACAATTTTTTTTATTTCAAATAATTTTGCAGGAACTTCAAACGTATTTGAAAGCATCAAAAAATGGTGTCATATACGTCAGTTTTGGTACCAACGTGAACCCTTCATTTCTACCACCGGAGAAGATACAAATACTGGTAAATGTATTCTCCAAACTTCCGTACGACATTCTTTGGAAGTGGGATAAAGATATACTGGCAGGAAGAACGAAGAACATTAAAATATCTAAGTGGTTTCCTCAGTCAGATCTTTTAAGTGAGTTCATCAATGATTGAATTTTTAAATGATTATAATAGGTATAGAAATTCATAAGTTAATAGCTGTCTATTTACTTATGAATCGGTTGGCTTTGTGGTCAAAGATTCAGACTTTTAACCCGGCGGCCGTGGGTTTGAATCCCACCCAGGATAAACATTTGCATGAATAGGTATGCCTATTTTTTTTGTGTCTGGATCTAAGTAAGTAAGTACATAAGTATGTGTTTAAAAAAGTTGTAGGTGTGTATGTAGTATATCAGGTATCTGGTTACGCATATCACAAACTCTGCTTAGTTTGGAATACTTTAGCAGATTGGCCGTGAGTCAAAAATGACCCACAATATTTATTTATTGGTGTATTTCTTTTTCAGGACACCCAAAAATCAAACTGTTTATAACACAAGGTGGCTTGCAGTCGACAGATGAAGCAATCACAGCTGGTGTACCCCTAATCGGCATACCAATGCTCGGAGATCAATGGTACAATACAGAACAATATGAGTATCACAAAATCGGAAAGAAACTCGACATAGAAACAATAACAGAAGATGTATTGAAGAATTCAATTGAAACAATAATCCAAGACGAAAGGTAAACATATAATTAAAAAAAACCGACTTCCAAAAATACTAAAAAGCAAAAAATAACTAACGCAATTTATAACACTTTCCTCTACTTACCTACTGACTACTTATTCTCTCCGCTTACTGCTTGGTTTGAAGTTGGTGCCAAGCCACAGCATAATTAGTAAACAATATACAAAAGATCTTTGTTAAGATTCTCCATGATTTAATAAGGTCAACAAAAACTTTGGCACCGTTTGCATTTAAAATTCTAAATTTTAGAAATAAACTCCTTTACAGGACCACTATAGTTGTAGAATGTAAATTACATTTATCTCATCGTCGTTTTCATTTGTTTCTTATTGTCATTTATCGTTATTTCTGATTTATTTACGTAGGTTAGTACTTAGTAGGTTATCGTGTAGAAATTTATTTGTTACACCATTTTATTTCTTTAAGTAATTTTTTTATTCATATATGGCTTGGCACCGACTTCAAACCATGCAGCAAGCGGAAATAATAAGTAGTCAGTAGGTAAGTAGAGGAAAGTGTTATAAATTGCGTTAGTTATTTTTTGCTTTTTAGTATTTTTGGAAGTCGGTTTTTTTTAACGTAGTTTTATTTTTATTTTTTGCTTTTTAGTGATTTAAGTATGGGTAGGCTTATTATTTATTTAACAATCACAGAACACTATTAAACCTAAACGTTAATGAGATTAAACTTCAAGGTCAACCTAATAGCCTCAAGGAATACTATTCTCTATCCATATGCACGTATAATTTTGAAAGAATTTTCTCTGAACTCCTATCCTTTGAGGAGTTGTACCTTCCATCATCAGCTCATCCATAGGAAATCATCATCAAACGCAAATAATTGAACAAACTGTATGGTATTGACTGAAACGTAACAGTTATATGCTTATAATTTGAGTGTTCTTCACGATTTCCTTGGGATCCCATCATCATATGCTGACTAGATGACCAGGGTACCAACTTGAATATGCACCCTAACGAACAAAAAAAGAATTACGCAAATCGGATTAGAAATGTTAAAGTTATCGACATACTAATATACAAAGTATCGTCAAAATGACATCGTCCAAATAACAATAATGCTTATAAAATAAAAACTACTAAACCAAACTGAAAGAAATTTTTATGGGACCATCTGGCAGCTATTTCGCGTCGAACAAAAAAAGAATCACGCGAATCGGTCCATTAACCGCGACGTAATCGATGTACATACATAGAAAAAAAAAAAAAAAAAAAAAAAAAAAAAAAACCAGCCGAATTGAGAACCTCCTCCTTCGTTTTGAGAAGTCGGTTAATGAAAGGATGACACAATAATTTTCAAATGAATTATCAATATTCCAACAAAAAAAATTGAATTGAAGTAAAAACGCAGAATTTAGGTCGAATGAATATTTATTATTTCTTATATTTCTATCAACAATAATAAAATTAAAGGTCACTCAATATAAGTTAATTAATATTATTTTCTCTCGTTCTGATTATTGGGTAAATATTATAACACGGCACATGATGAGGGTTCAATTCTCACTTAGGAATCACATTTGTACATATGAGCAGTCAATGATCGATGAAGAGCTATCATCATCATCATCATCACACGCTCATATACCTACGTATAAACCGAGAACCACGAGCCTCCCCTAACAACGAGGGGGTTTAGTTCTTAGCTCACCACGCGGGCCTAGTGCAGATTGGCAGATTTCACATGCCTTTAATGGTGGCCAAACAGGCATACGGTCCCACCTGACGGGAAGCGGTTACCGTAGCCGCTGGACGCTTGCAATACTAGAGGCGTCACACACGCGTTGTCAACCCTGTAAAAAGAGGAGCAACTGTATTATAGGCAGTGTAAGAGACAAAACGTAATGTACTTTTCGTCGGGCTAAACAAGTATTACTCCTGCTATTTGGGTGCGATCTTTTGTAAGGTGGAAGTACTACCCCAGTCGGGCTGCTCCAAATTCGGAACGGACGAGTCCGTTGCGCCCTACCTCCTCAAAAATAAACCTCCAAACTATGATACCGGTTTCTAGCATTTAATAGATACATTTCTCTTACAGTTACCGCCACAATATAGCTAAGCTGCGTGCTGTGATGCGAGATCAGCCAGACACTCCTATACACCGCGCCGTGTGGTGGACGGAGCACGTGCTGCGCCACGGCGGCGCCAAGCATCTGCGCGCGCCCGCCGCCAACATCTCCTGGCCACAGTATCTAGAACTGGAACTACTATGCATCGTATTAACCATAACAGTATTGATAATAGTAACTCTAAATTATTTGATAAAATTTGCTATCAGTAAAAGTACAGAGAAAATTAAATTAGTTTAGATTAAGTTTTAAAATTATGACTTGGCCAGACGTAAATATAGAGTGAAAGAGTGAAAAATTACATAAAAGTTAATTGTCCTTAACGATTGAAATTCTACTGAATTTCTGTCTTCCTTTCGTTATTTCAGGATATATCCTTCTTATAAACATAGCATTGTTTTGTTGAAATAGATAGGTACCCACATGTTCTGTCACGAACTTAAGTAGGTACCCAAATATGTTTGTAAGCAACCTAAATTGTCCTGTGTAGGGACGTAAAATGTTCAGTAATATTGTATTTAAATGTAGTAGGTATATTATAAGCTGTATTTAGTTCGGTCAAATTAGTTGCGGATAAAGGAAACTAGGAAATTACTTCATACTTGGCTATGGTTATCATAGAAACGCCGAACTAATTTTATCAACTATGTACCGTTATTTGTTTTGTTATGTAAATGTCTATGTTTTTTATATAACCTGCTTGTAAATAATAAAATTATACATAAATTGTACTAAATTATTACTATATTTAATGTTTCATAAACCCCTTACCTGTTATAATATACCTATGTAAAAGTACGCCGCGGCGCCTTACCGTTTCCGCGTACCATATTATTATCTGGGAGTGTATGAAACTCATTCAAACTTCTGGTATCACATTACACAACGAAGTATTAAAAGCTGTAAACTTTTACGATGATACGCACGTAGATAAATACGAATTAAATACAGACGCTTTTATGAAATTTTGATGCAAAACAGCCCAAATAAAGGTAAGGCTGAACACGGCAAGATATCAAAGCGGAAGCGTTTTCTTCAATTTATTATTTCGTAATATTGGAGAACAATTGCTTTATAACTTCAGATAGGCTTGTTTGACTATAAAAACACTTCAGTTGTTTCAAACTTTTTTTGTAGATTAGCACAAAGATCGAAAATTTATTTAAAAATTACTTATTATTATTTTAAAGTTCCGTTCAGAATCGGTAGAGAAATGGAAATCATGAAATTACGGTGTCAGAATGATCTTTTTTTTTCGTTTTTCGCGCCTTGGCATCATCCTAAATAGAAATGTGAAAATGTACCGTCGTTTTACGATACTATTAAAATATATTATCTGTTTATATTTTACTTCAAAGCATTGAATTATTTATGGTTGGCCAACCAAAGAGATGGAGTACTTCCTTGTAATCTATATATATAAAAGAAAGACGGGTTTGTTACAACACTTATAACTCGAGATGTGGTGAATCAATTTTCATGGTTATTGATTCGTTGGATTTGTCTCCGCCCCGAATAGCAGAATGCATCTTAAAAACAATGAAAACTCGGTGTAATTGATACTTAATCATTTCAATAAATGCCGATTTGTTTATTACATGTCAAACATTTTGTTGTCCATTCCTGTCAAATACTGTAACAATTCATGTGTGCGTTCAGAAATTAATATTTGTAAAATGTCTCGAAAGTTCAGGAACTGTTATATTTGTTTGTTTTAGACATTAATTGGTGTAAACTATTTATGAATTATTTAATTTTTAATTTCCGAAAATAATACCATTATTAGGTACCTGATTTTTAATTTGGTCGGTTTTTAAATTGATCAATTTAAAGTTTTGTCACAATTTAAACTTTTGAACGCAATCATAATATTCGACATTAGCTTTGCCAACCAACTGTAATATGTCAATCCATCCTGTCGCACTTCAAAACACGGAAAAAAGTTATTCGATATTGTATTACCATATCTATGAGTGCATCCTTCTATTAACTTTCTTTCTATCTATCTATCTATCTAATCAGCCCGTAATAACCCACTGCTGAGCATAGTCCTCCTTATTTTTATGCCACTTTATACGATCCTGTGCCAATTACGTCCACTGCCTACCCGCTGCTCCGACAATGTCGTCTACCCACCGGGCCGGTGGTCTACCCGGTTTCCTGTGTCTCTCTTGGCCACCACTCTGTAATAGCTTTAGCCCATCTTCCGTCATCTCACCTTACCAGATGTCCCGCCCAACCCCACATTAATCCCGTGATCCGTTTACCCACATCCACAACTTGCGTTTTACGTCGTATTTTCGACGTTGGGTTTTCGGTCCACGAGGGAGATGCCCAGCATGGTTCGCTCCATGGCTCTTTGAGCAACGATTATTTTATACATGTTGCCTTTTGTAAGCGACCATGTTTCAGCACCATGGGTGACGATAGGCAGAATGCACTGGTTAAATGCCTTGGTATTCAGACACTTTTAGTGTTCGTGCACATCAAACCGTTTACGTACGCAGCGGAAGCTCTCAAAAGGAAAAAAAATCTCCCGATTTTTAAACATTCTTCATTGGTACTCCGCTCCTATTGGTCTTAACTGATAATATATAGCCTATAGCCTTCCTCAATAAATGGACTCTCTAATACTGAAATAATTTTTCAAATCGGACCAGTAGTTTCTGAGATTAGCGCGGTCAAGCAAACAAACAAACAAACTCTACCGCTTTATAATATTAGTATAGATGTATAGATTGGGGCAGTACGAAGTCTGCCGGGTCAGCTAGTATAATTATAAAATAATTATTCTCAAAACTCAACTTAAAAATATTTTAACGGGGATTATTAAGAGACTAGTAATATTTTTTTTGTATTTTTTTTGTTGCCATATAAATAGACATAAATACTTAACGTACTTACATATTTATTAAAGCATAATACATGTTTTAAAATGTTTGCTTCGTTCACTATTTAATTTTACAATGTTGTAATATAGAAATACACTCAAAAACATAAAATTACTAGGTACCTAGTAAGGTACCTAGTAATTTTTCAAGCAAAATAAACTGTAGGTACCAAAAAAGACAAACCCAAAAGTCCAAATAATTAGCATCCAGGCCAGTTAAATATTACTCTTTTATTGTAATTTTCTCTTTTACAGACAAAATCAACATAGGTTTTTAGAAAAATATACCGACATTATACTTTATTTTAAGTATGTATATTTAAAAGCGTCCAAATTTTAGATGAAATGAATTTTTTTTTCCCACATATTTAGAGGTAGAGGTACCTTTTTCTGACTATACCAGCCTCAGAGCAAAGCTTAAACGAAAAAAATACAACAATGTCCGACCTACTTTTAGTGTTCGGTTACGAATTCTAATGTGGTATAAAAAGTGATCCTGCTATAGAAACTAGACTAAGCATCGGTGAGTATTTCTACGAATACCATCATTACCATCAACTGAAACTATCAACTGAAAGGCACGGCTATAAAACTCAATTAAAGTCGTTTATTTTCCGTGACACATTTTATTTTTGTATTGGAAATTGATCCCATATAGGAATACCTCATATTTCTTTCTACATACGTAAAATACTATTCCGGTAGTTTCAATCTTCAAATAGATTTTAAAAGACATCATCATGAGACAACAAGAAATATTTAATAAGTCATTTACTGGTAATAACAGGTCTAACTAAGTACCTACATTATTATTATTCTTAGTACATATTCCTATCCTCTTAAAACATATTAACAACATATAGGCCTACTATAATTTTCCTCTTACACATTAGGGACGGGGAAAGCAGTCAAATTAGAAAGAAAATAAACATTATTCTTTTCAGAGTACTTTAGCATTATTGAAACAAAATCATCTCACAAAATGTTATGAGATTCCCTTGTTAAATTCTCGTTACAGACACAATTACAAACTTATCTCAAAATAAACAGTATACCTTAATACGAGTACATAATGTTGAATTTTCAATGTTACAATGGTATTATTAAATTGGTAACAATTCCGGCAACATTTGCTGGTCGAAAGTGTTCTTTAAAGGTCATCTAGAGGGACAATGGTGGACCCAATTGTTATTTTCAACAATTTATATGGGAATAAGGATGGTTTTATGATGTCTCCAATTCTGAACCTTTTTCTCGGATACCGGGATGAGATGTCTTTTGTTAACAGAAATATATGTGGAATACGCCCAGGTCTGGCCGGAATAGGCAGTATATGTCATTGTCAGTGCCTTCGCTAAATTTAAATGATGAGTTATTGAAGGCTGGCTAGCTGGATAAATCAAGGACCACTGCATAGGTAGACGAAAAATCATTTGTTTAGACAGCAGAAAAATATGGAATCTGAGGCAGTACTTACTTATACATATTTTACCTACTGATTGAATTTAGCTGTGTTATTTTTAACCAACTTTATTAATGAGTGTCATGTATGTAAACTTATTGACTAGAACGAGTATGTATGTATGTATGTTCAATTATTTCCTTATACTTACGTTATATTACACAGCCCGGTTGGCTTTGTGGTTAGTCACCCTAACTTTCAAGCCGCGGGTCGTGGGTACAAGTACAAACATTTGTTTGCATGAATATGTCTGTTTGTCCTGTGTCTAGATGTAAATATCTATATAAGTATGTATTTAATTGTAGTTTATGTAGTATATCAGCTATCTGGTTACCATAACACAAGGCCACTTTGATGCTTAATTTAGAATCAGATTGGCCGTGTGTGAAAAATGTCCCAGGATATTTATTGTTTCCTTGAAAATTAATATACACCTAGTCCTCATTAATATTGCTGACGGAAATCATTTAAGGAAAATAAATAGCATGATCTCAGGCCAAGACGGCCTTATGGTTTACTGGCCATGACAATGACAGCCGGCATTCAATCAGATAGCATTAATATGATGTAATAGTTGGTAATTATTTTATACCAACTGGTTGGCAACACCTAACTATACTAAACTTTAAATGTAGGTACTCAGAATGCGTAGAAGACCAATTGGATGCTGATAAGCAATAATGCTGATAAGCAATAATTAATTGTGAAATAATTATACAGAACGGTCCAGTAGTATAAGTGTATTTGTTACAAAAAAACGGCCAAGTGCGAGTCGGACTCGCGCACCGAGGGTTCCGTACAAACCTGCAAGGTTTACAAAGTTCGTTCATTACGACAATTAATAACGTTAAGTAATAAGTTTATATTTATTAAAAAATATATATTTTGTAATGTAACTAAAAATTTAAGGTTTTCGGAATTTTTCCTTTATGTGTGCTATAAAACATTGCTTCATGCCAAATTTCAAGATTTTAGGTCGACTGGAAGTACCCTTTAGGTTTTGATTCCCTTGCGAGTACTTGCGAGTTTCAAAATATGCAGCTTAAATTGCTGTTTCTTTTGATTGCGTTGACATAGAAGTTTGATTTTGTTACAGCTTAAAGGTATTATAGACCTGAGTATTTGGTATGAATTTCAATTTAATACCTCTACGCGTTTATGAGGAAATGGGTAGTAAGTTTAAAATTATAAAAAAATAATATATTATGTGATGTAACTAAAAATTTATGGTTTTCGTAATTTTTCCTTTATCTATGCTATAAGACGTTGCTTCGTACCAAATTTCAAGATTCTGAGTTCACGGGAAGCACCCTGTAGGTTTTGATTCCCTTGCAAGTGTCGAAAATTTGCGGCATAAACGGCTGTATCTTTTGATTGCGTTGGCTTAGAAGTTTGATTTTTTCACAGCTTCAAGGGACAGTAGACTTGAGTAATTGATATAAATTTCAGCTTCATACCTCCACGCGTTCCTGAGAAAAAGGGTCTTGACAGACGGACGGACAGACGGACAACAAAGTGATCCTATAAGGGTTCCGTTTTTTCCTTTTGAGGTACGGAACCCTAAAAAGCTTTTCTCTTTACAATATTAGTTTAGATGTGAATTGGTAAATATCTTTAACCACTTTGCAAAATCATCTAGCATAATTTTATTGCTGTAACTACAATCCAGATAATACTATTATTGATAACGATTTAATCATAGTAAAAAAAATGTATCAATTATTGGATGCTGATAAGCAATAATGTGTTAACCCTCATAAACTTGATTTTGAGAAAATGACGTTTAAAGATTACGATCTCTATGTGAATTACGACTTTTTGTATGATATAAATCTGTTTTTTATGTTTTAGATGACTTGAAACACTTTTGTAGAATGTTAAATACGCTATGATTATAAAAATATATCAAAACCTTTGTTTTCGACTTATTGTGGGTTGACACATTATTGCTTATCAGCATCCAATTGACATATAGGTTGGCTTTGTGGTTAGTGTCCCTGACTTTTAAGCTGTCAGTGTCACAAACCAAACGTGGGCTCGAGTACCATCCAGGAGAATATTTGTACCCATGAATGTGTCTGTTTGGTCTGTGATATGTAAGTATTTAAAAGTAAACATGCTCTATATTAGCTAGTTACCATATTCTTAGCTAATGTAATAGCACAATCTCTGCTTAGTTTAGAACCAGATTGGCCGTGTGTGAAAAAAAAATGGTTGCCTGTAAAGTCGGTATACGGGCGAAAGTTTTACGTGACAACCATTAGGCGGGCTAACCATGCCCGAGTGGAAGGGACGCGTGCCTCTCACTCGCTCTCATTGTGAGCGCATAACGTGAGCGGAGCGTAACGCAGTTTCTTGAAGTGTCACCCGGCAAACCAATTTATAAGACGTTGTCACGTCAAAATGTCCAGGATATTTATAAAGTAAATTGACGAGTAGGTATACATCTGAATAATTTATGTTACTGTCATACTTTGTGCTCAAATAAAACGTCTGCTTCCTCATCTTGTAATCTTATCTGAGTGACATTGCTGAAATTGAACTGCCGTTTGTATCGACGGAAAATAGTCTTAATTACATTGTAATAACGTACAATTTAAATTGGACACAGGATATTGTGAATTTATGTTAACAAAACATTGTAATAGCATGTAATATGTTCATGCTAATTAATTTACTTGGAGACTTGATAATCGTTTTGAGATTGTCCGTCATGCCTACTTAATGTTATAAATATTCTCTTAAATTATCTATAGATTTATTTAAATATAGATAAGCAATATCGGCTTACTGGTTTCCATATTACGTAGTTTGCGTGTGTGGTGTAGTGTGTAAATAATATCCTAGGATATATAGGTACATATAAATAACTAGCTGCCTCCGCGTAGTTCCCGATCCTATAGGAATACGGGGATATATATATATATAAATATAGCTTAGGTCTTTCATGTAGGAATTATTCAGATCGGTCCAGATGTTTTTGAGTTTATTCATTACACACAATAATAATAACTCTTAACAATATTAATGTACATAATAAAT
Source organism: Thyatira batis (assembly GCA_905147785.2). Classification (NCBI taxonomy): domain Eukaryota; kingdom Metazoa; phylum Arthropoda; class Insecta; order Lepidoptera; family Drepanidae; genus Thyatira; species Thyatira batis. The sequence continues at coordinate 1,950,566 of LR990507.1, forward strand.
CCATCTAATGATTTCCATTTAATTAATCATTAAGAGTATTCATGTCATTCATCTCTTGATCCGTCAGTTACGTTCTTACGTAATTTTACTTCACTTTTGTGTAGAGGTTTACAGAATGCATCTACCGCCCTAGTTACCATTTATACTCAGACAGTCAGTCATGACGAATATTAAGAACTTAGGTGCCATTCTAAATACCTACATTAAAAAGACCTTTTAAGAAAAAAAGAAAGAAAGAAAAAACATTTATGAACACACGCAAAAGAATACCTATACACAAATCTAAACTAAATCTAAAATAAAAAAAAATTGGTTGCCTGTTAAGTCGGTATACGGGCGAAAGTTTTACGTGACAACGACTTTGAGTGGTAAAATAATTTTAATGTGAATATTCATTCGTATAGTAAGAAGAAGGATGAAATAATAGTAACAATTTAAAACATAACGTCACGTTACGTGAGCGGAGCGTAACGCAGTTTCTTGAAGTGTCACCCGACAAACCAATTTATAAGACGTTGTCACGTCAAAAATTGGTTGCCTGTAAAGTCGGTATACGGGCGAAAGTTTTACGTGACAACGACTTTGAGTGGTAAAATAATTTTAATGTGAATATTCATTCGTATAGTAGGAAGAAGGATGAAATAATAGTAACAATTTAAAACATAACGTCACGTAACGTGAGCGGAGCGTAACGCAGTTTCTTGAAGTGTCACCCGGCAAACCAATTTATAAGACGTTGTCACGTCAAAAAAATAATAAATTCTACGCGTGGGTCAAAAGGACCCTTTTTTTTTTTTTTTTTTTTTTTTTTTTTTTTTTTTTTTATCGCTGGGAAAAATGCGTTACGCATACCCTCCCCGTCGGGGGACAGGGAGGGTTATGTGGGACTCCCCGGTTGCTAGTCAACCGGTATACCCACTAAACGACCCAGCGGCACTCCTTCCTCGCCTTTGTGGGGGGGGGACTGGGAATCTGGCACAGCCCTTGCGTCCAGTCCCCCCCGGCGACCGCCCGCCCTCTCGGCGAGCCCTTCTCGTCCCCCTCCCGTGCTAGGAGGGGGATCTGGGAATGACCGCGAGTGCTCGGCCATTCCCTCCCGCTACGGTGGTGAACCGTGCAATGCGGGAGTGGGCGCCCCCGCGCCCTTTCTCCCGCTGGTCACCACCGCCTAGGGGGGGAGGTGACGGCGATCGTACTGTCGCCGCCTCCCCCCCCTCCTCCGCCGGCGGAGCTGTGACGCGAGGGGATCGTCCTCCCGCGCACGCTCCGCCGCCTCCTTCTGCGATATCACCTCTTCGCAGAAGGAGGCTACCGCCGCCCAGGCGCTCTCGCTTCCCAGCATACCCCTAATCACGCTGGGAAGCGAGAGATCGGGCCCAACCACCGCCGTCAGACCGCGGCGCAGCTCCGACCAAGCCGGGCACACCTCCAGGGTGTGCTGCGCCGTGTCCTCTGCCGCGCCGCAGTCGTGGCACGCCGGGGACTCCTCCCTCCGAATCCGGTGCAGGTACGATCCGAAGCACCCATGCCCGGACAATACCTGCACCAGACGGAACGAGAGGAATCCGTGGGACCGCTCGAGCCACTCCCGCAGGACCGGCCCCAGCGCGTCCAGGGTCCGGCGGCCGAAGGCGGCGGTGGCGAGGTCCTCCGCCCAATGGTGGACGATGGCGTCCCCTGCCTCCCGCCGGACGGCCTCCCGCTCTTCCGCGGCGGGGCGCTCCCCAAGAGCTCTGCGCCGTGCCGTCCACTCATACACTCTGGCGAGCACCCACGCCTCGAGCTCCCAAGGAGGGGTGCCCACCAGAGCGCACGCCGCAGAGAAGCCCACTGAGCGGTAGGCCCTCGCCACCCGCAGTGCAATGGCCCTTTGAGGCCTGCGGATGGCGGTGGCATTCTCCCTCCTTTGGAGGGAGTCCGCCCAGATGGGCGCCCCGTAAAGGGCCATGCTCCTGAGGATGCCGGCATACAAGCGCCGGCATCGCGCCCCGGGCCCCCCCAGATTTGGGAGGAGCCACGCCAAAGCGCCCGCGGTCTTCAGCAGGCGCGTCGACAGCCCGCTAAAATGCGGGCCGAAGCGCCACCTGCTGTCGAGGACAAGACCCAGATACTTCATCTGGGTCTTGACCCCGATCGGGACACCCGCCACGGTGATGTGGCCGTCCGGCGGGATGCGCTGCCGAGGCCCGTGGAAGAACACGGCCTCGGTCTTATGCAACGCCACCGTCAACCCCAGGCGGCGGATCCTCTCCGCCACCAGGGAACCCCCTGCCGAGGCCAAGTTGGCCGCGCTCCTGAAGTCCCCCCCCCGGGCAGTGAGAAGAGTGTCATCCGCGTAGCAGATGACACTCGTGCCACGGAGGAGGGCCCCGCGCAACAGCCAGTCGAATCCGATGTTCCACAGGAGCGGTCCTAGGACGGATCCCTGTGGAACACCGGACTCGGCGCTGTATCGCCGCATCCTGGCCGTCTTGTCTACCAGGAGGACCGATCGGTCCTCCAGGTAGCTGGCCAGGAGCGTGCGCAGGTACTGAGGCACTCCGTGATACCGGAGTGCCTCCAGGATCGTCGAGTGGGGGACGGAGTTAAATGCGTTGGCAATGTCGAACGACACTGCCAGCACTCCGCCCCCCTCTTCCACGGCCTCCTTGACTTGGCGCTTGAGTCGGGCCAACGCGTCCACTGTCGAACGCTCCCGTCGGAACCCGAACTGAGCGTCCGACAGGTCCGGCCCCGCCTCCCGCAGGTGCCCATTGAGCCGGTCGGCGATGACCCCCTCGAACATTTTACCGACCTCATCGAGCAGAACGATGGGCCGGTACGCCGAGGGGGAATCCGCCGGGCGTCCCTCTTTATGTAGGAGGCATAGCTGCCCCTCCTTCCAAGGCTTCGGGAACCTTCCAGTCGTGAGACACGCGCTGAACAGGTCCCGAAGCCTCTCCCCCATGTGAGCGGCAGCTATGGCCACCACACGTGCAGGGACGCCGTCCGGCCCAGGGGCCGTCCTCTTCGCGCGGAGGCGAAGTAGGCCCGACTCAAGCTCCACCTCGGACACCGGGGGACATTTTTCACACACGGCCTATCTGATTCCAAAGTAAGCTTCAAATGAAGCTTGTGTTATGGTAACCAGATAGCTGATATACTACATATAATACTTTAAAATACATACATATTATAGATATTTACATCCAGACACAGAACAAACAGACATATTCATGCATACAAATGTTTGTCCTGGGTGGGATTCGAACCCACGACCCGCGGCTTGAAAGTCAGGGTCACTAACCACAAAGCCAACCGGGCTGCCGCTTTAATAAAAACTTACATAAGGATTTACGCTATTGGCTTTTCAGTGAGGAAAAACATCGTGAGAAAGCCTGTATGCCCTAGATGTCACAATTGGAGGCATGTGAAGTCCGCCAATCCGCACTAGCACTAGGCGCTTGGTGGATTATGGTCTTAACTCCCTCGTTGTTAGGGGAGGCTCGTACTCCTCGGCGGAGACCTATATGAGCAGACGTTATAGATTATACTGTTACTAACAAGCCGACCTTACATACGTTACGGGAAACCAGTGTGTTCGCCGTTCCAGCTATGACTATTAATATTAGGACTTCAAAATTGTTGACTATCAAACGCGCGAAGTTGAAATTGTCATAAAGTATATATTTTTTTCAATTTCCTGCGTAATCTTCCATATGTAAGTACCAATGTCAGTAGGTACATATCTATATATACTAATATTATAAAGAGGAAAGATTTGTTTGTTTGTTTGTTTGTTTGTTTGTTTGTTTGTTTGTTTGTTTGTTTGTAATGAATAGGCTCCGAAACTACTGGACCGATTTCAAAAATTCTTTCACCTTTGGAAAGCTACATTATCCCCGAGTAACATAGGCTATATTTTATCCCTGTATTCCCACGGGAACGGGAACTACGCGGGTAAAACCGCGGGGAGGCAGCTAGTTTTAAGATAAATAGGAGGTAAATGGGTTTATTTTAATGCATATGAATTATTCGGTGGTAAATAATCTGTGTACCGGATTTGTTTGGGCGGTTTTCATTGGACATACCGGTTGGCTCGGTAGTTAGCAACCTTGAATTAGCTGGCCCCTAGTAAATGTAAATATCTATAGAAGTGTGTATAAAAATATGGTATATTTTAAAAAAATATAATATATGCAGTATATAAGCTATCTGGCTACCATAGTACAAGCTGCACTTTAATATCAGTTTGTGTTATTAATATCCCTCTATATTTCGTTAAAAAGATGTCTTGATCAAGAGTATTCTTGGTTATAAATCGAGATTTTGTTCTACCTTTCAAGACTACCAGCTCTTTTGTCGATGGATCTATTGAATTTCGAATTAATCTATAGATTAGTCTACTTCCTCTTTTCGCTTTCCCCTTTCATCGTAATCTCATCGACGCTGAGACAGGAATTTAATTGTATTTTTTAAAGCGAAAACTTGATTAGGTGAGCTGAACGATTATTTTAGATTAACTTGGTACAGAAAATTTTGGAAAAATTTGGAATGTTTTGTTAGGAATCAAACATTATGAAACTACTTATTGTATTTTTATGTTGTGTCCAAAAAAATTTTTCTTTCTTTCTTTCAAAAGGAGCATAGAGTGACTAACCATCGAAAGATCGAAAGCGTTAGGCGTAATGGACCGGCAAGTAAAAAATAATATACCTATCCTGCTTAATATACGAAAATAGATAGTCTATTTCGCTTTCACGCCTAAACCACAGAACAGATTTTTATGGGTACAGAGATAGTCCTCCGGCGGTAGCTAGTCTATACTATAATCCTACTTATATTATAAAGGCGAAAGTTTGTATGGATGTTTGTTACTCTTTCACGCTAAAACTACTGAACCGATTTAAATGAAATTTGGTACACAGATAATTCAGAGCCGGAGAAAGGACATAGGCTATTTTTTATTCCGGGAAAATTGAAGATCCCCCGGGAACGCGGGCGAAGCCGCGGGGAGCCACTAGTAATATTATAAAGAGGAAAGATTTGTTTGTTTGTTTGTAACGAATAGGCTCCGAAACTACTGGACCGATTTCAAAAATTCTTTCACCTTTGGAAAGCTACATTATCCCCGAGTAACATAGGCTATATTTTATCCCTGTATTCCCACGGGAACGGGAACTACGCGGGTAAAACCGCGCGGAGGCAGCTAGTGAGGTATAAAAATTCGCTTTTGTAGCCCGCGTGAAGTGTAGAAACCCAATTTTTTTTTACAAAAAAAACATAATAAATTCTCTTCTTTTTAACCAAAAATTATGGAAATGCGTATTAAAGGCAAATTATGCTAAAACTTCTTTATCGCGATATCGGTTATCTATATGTTGGTGCGAAGCGTGTTTAAGAGGTACGGTGCCATGCTTCATGCGTGCCGACTATCCTCTAGTAGTGTGATCTGTTGCTGATCGAGTAGGTAAATGAATTTTGTGTTTAATTGAGATACGTTATCATGTATAAACAATTAGATATTTTTAATTCCTTTTTATATAGAGGATAGTCGCTCCCGCGGTTTCACTCCGGAGAATCTTCAATTTTCACGGAATAGAAGTAAAAAAACATCACGTACATACAAACTTTCGCGTTTATAATATTAGTAGGATTCATATTTATATCTAGAACCTAGTACATCAACATAGCTAAAGCATTTACAGTTTTGATAGACTTCCATTCTAAGGTTCCCTGGAAGAGATCATTCATCTCTCATCAAATATATATTGCGCTTTCTATGTTTTTAAAATAAATACCTATCTTTATTTTTATCGATTGTAGGTACATAGCCTATGGTGCAATAGTTGACAGACTGATAAAAGTCAAAATAAAAAATACCATTATTTTTTTAAATAAAAACAAAATAAGCTTTATTCACTGCTTTTTTTGCAAAGTAATTGGTATCCCCTATTACAACGTATTGGACCGAAAAAAGGAAGCCAATCATAATATTATTAACGTGACTCTTTGGTTTTCGCCCGGCAACTGAGCAATCTTGGGAAAAAAATATAACAATATTATATACCTACTTATTTTACAGATATTGTCGATAAAGGTAACATAGATATCGTAAGACATGGGAAGATCCACAAGGCTGATATTCCCTTTTAGTTGATTGCAAAATTATTTGCAATATTTGACAATGACAATTCAGTTTTAATATATATGTAGGTATATATATAGGTTTTTTGTTTATACCACAAGGGTGGCAAACAGGCATACGGTGCCACCTGATGGGAAGCGGTTACCGTAGCCTATGGACGCTTGCAACACCAGAGGCGTCACTCACGCGTTGCCGACCCTATAAAAAAGGGAGCAACTGTATAGGCAGTGAAAGGGACAAAGGGCAATGTACTTTTTGTCGAAAGGCTAAACAGGCATCACTCCTGCACACCCCTAAGACGCTACTCCACCCCTGGTCCCCCCACTGCCGCTACAGCGTCTCCTCATGGAGCTCTGGCTACCTTACTCACCGCAGGAACACAACACTACATGTAGTGTTATTTGGCTGCGGTCTTCTGTAAGGTGGAGGTACTACCCCAGTCAGGCTACTCCAATTTCGAACGGACGAATCCGTTGCGCCCTACCTCCTTAAAAAGGTACTGTGCTACTTAAGTAGGTAAAGTAGCATACGTAGTATATCATCTATCTGGTTACTGTGACACAAGCACTGCTTAATTTGGAATCAGATTAGGCATATGTCAATATGTCCTAGGACATTCATTACTATTATTGGTAAATACGAATTAAAAAGACAGAATATATAGGCACATGGTAATTATATGTAGCTAATTCAGTAATATTAATGTATGTACAAACCGACAATTCATTAAAAAACATTTAATTTAAATGGACTTAATTTAATAAGTCTTCACCCGCTCATAAATAAGTACCTACCTGTCTGCTTTAGATTTCAATTTTCTCACTTTGTTTCTATATACACCTCGGTGCGATGATGAACCCAAAGTATAAGACATTGCATGTCTAACCTTCAGTGCCAATTAATTTAACGTAGGTAAGTGATGTGTGCTGATAATAAAAATAATTAATAGTAGCGCAATTCACTATCCGATTCTCTTTCGAACAAAAGGAAATTCACGGGAATTGACAGTGAAAAACGACTTTCAACGAGATAAGACGCAATATCTTTTGTTAAAGCCAAAATATCAACGAGTCTCCGCCTAACTTCATTTTGATGAATGGTTTGGGCTTGAAGGTTTATTAATTTTTGCCCTTAAATATATTTTTTTCTATTCGTACTTACAATTAAGATAGTTAATCCTGCTGTGAGAACTGATGCACAATGCCTTCTTTTATTTCATGAAGTGAAAATGCTCTTATATCTTTCGAAGGCAAAAATTGTATGGAAAAAATGCTTTACATGCGCTACACTATTCTTGATGATGATGAATATATCCTTCTTAATCTATACTAATATTATAAAGAGGAAAGATTTGTTTGTTTGTTTGTTTGTTTGTTTGTTTGTTTGTTTGTTTGTTTGTAATGAATAGGCTCCGAAACTACTGGACCGATTTCAAAAATTCTTTCACCTTTGGAAAGCTACATTATCCCCGAGTAACATAGGCTATATTTTATCCCTGTATTCCCACGGGAACGGGAACTACGCGGGTAAAACCGCGGGGAGGCAGCTAGTAAAATATAATACGTATCTTAACCCTATATACCCTACTGTACGTAAACTTACACACACAGCATAAAAGTTGCGTAGTCAATTGTATTAGATAAAACATGATTAGTCTAAAATATTGGAATATAATTCCAATGAATGGACACTTTGTACAATAATCAGCATTAAAACTCTCGTAACAAAATTTATGGGCAATCGTAAAACAACCGTTAGCTAATGTAACAGGCAATCAAACTGTGTTCTTGGGATAATGCCGTCATCAGTTTTATGATCAAACGAAAATTTTCATTGTTCAAGTTATACGAAGTTGATTGGGATATACAGTAAAAAGGGTCGAATTAGTTTAATCTGACTTAATGAAATGGATTTCAAATACATAACGGTGCTATCTTCACTAATATTATAATGAGGTATGATTTGTATTTTTGTTTGTTACGAATAAACTTTAGAACTATTGGACCGATTTTGAAAACTATTTCGCTAATAGGAAGCTACATTATGTGTGGGAGTAACATACCTAGGCTATATTTTTTCCTCGTATTCCTACAGGTAGCAGCTAGTCTGCACTAATCCATACTTAATATTATAAAAGCGAAAGTAACTCTGTCTGGCTGTCTGTTACGCTTTCACGCTAAAACTACTGAACCGATTTAAATGAAATTATATATATATTCTATCTATATTCCAACATATGTATGCAATGAATAAATCTAAAAACTACCTTTTACCCAATAGAAAGGGAGTAGGTATTAGAGAGTGGCATAAGCTATATTTGAACCTCGTAACGACCCCTCGAACCTCGTGACCCACGGTAACGGGAACTACACGGGTGAAACCTCGCGTCGGACTGCGGAAACTAGCTTAGGAAATTAACATTAGCGTAGTACTAGGTTTCAAAAAAGCTTCAATAATAGAATATTGGAACGTAGTTCCTTATCGCGCGTTGTGAAAGGGGGCTAGACGGAAAAATTTCTTAGGTACGAAATGTTGTCACGACACTTTTCCGAGCGGGGCCGAGCGTGACCGAGCTTTGCCGAGCGGCGCGTTGCCAAGGCGCGGCCTACTAGTTCCGCGCGCACTATAGTACCTACTACTTGATGTGTATACAAAAAATATTATTACAACTAAAAAAATATATATTAACATTTCCTTCACTTATTAATCGAAAGGAACTTCGTTCCATCCGGGTGTCCCTTGACACCTTTCAAGTTTTTATATTTCAAATCAAATACTAGTTCATATTCATCATCATCATCAGTTCATATACGTCTCCACCGAGGAGCTCGAGGCTCCTCTAACATGGAGGGGGTTTTTAGGCCATAGTCCACCACGCGGGCCTAGTGGGGATTGGCGGACTTCACATGCCTTTAATTGTGACATCTCGGGCATGCAGATTTCCTCACGATGTTTTCCTTCGCCGAAAGCCAGTGGTGTAAATCCGTACGTTAGTTTTTATAAACTCACGAGGTACGGGCCAGGAATTTGAACCTGCACCGTCATGATCGTGAGTCGGTGCGTTCCCAACTGAGCCACCACGGCTGGTTCATATTCATCAAGTGCAATAATATTATGAGATGTACGTTGTACGTTGCAACAGGTTTTACTTTTACATAACCAATCGATTATAGTTTACTGGACCACTCCTTTGAGAAGTGGTCTAGCTCGTCCCGCCATCTTCGCCTAGGTCTACCGCGTTGTCGTTTGCCGTTTTATGGGACTCAGTTTAACGTTATTTTTGCCCACATTAGGTATATAGATATAATATATTTTTATTTCTTATATTGCAAATAATTCCCTTAGAAAGAGGCCTATGGATTTCGCTTAAGTTTGTTGCACATCACAATCGGGGCGAGACATAAATTGTCGTGTTATCGCTTTCCGGGCCACTTCACGTCGTGCTCGATCGTTACCCGAACAATTGTGGTGGGCTCGGGGGACATTTGCGGTATTTTACTATATCTGGCAACACTGCATCTACGCAATGCCTATTCCATGCACATAGAGCAAAATAATTCATAGAATCTAAGGTTTATTGACCTGAGAGGTCACGGTGCTTACCTAAACAGTCCACGTTAGGTAGTAAAATCTGAGGTTTGCTTAATAAAATTTTTTCTTGTTAATTACTTTTCATAGTATGGAAATATAAACTGGTAAAGTATATGGTGGGTGCAGAATAAATAGTAAGTGAGTTTACACACTGAAATTAGACATATTTAGCCTATGTCGTTTCTCAGGCTCTAGAATATCTCTGTACCTACCAAATTTAATTGAAATCAGTTCAATAGTATTACAGGCAGACAGTCAGAGCTACTTTCGCAGGATCATTTGGATAATATTGCAATTTAGAAAATATAATTACCTTTTGTCACTTAGAGATATTTAAATTGAATGTTTCAATAATAACACATGAATACCATCCGTTCAAACCAATTTTAGATAAAAGTTATTCCCATTTTAAAAGTTAGAGATGGCTAGAGTTTTAACTTTAGAAGCATATCTCTGGCTCTTCAGAAATAGTCATTTGGAAACCTCTACTATTACTTTCAAAGAACTTAATATTATCTTATCAAGTTTTCTAATATGATTGTGTAAAACGCATACGTGCCAGCTTTAGCTGTCCCCCACCGTTTAACCTCCAGTCTAGGGGACATTTTCATTTCATTTCATATTTAATTTCTCATTTAAATCGGTTCAGTAGTTTTAGCGTGAGAGCAAGACAGACAGAGTTACTTTCGCATTCATAATATTAGTTAGGATAAAAAAATAACATAGAATCACAAAGATTAACGTGCTTTTGTATGAAATAAGAGGTAATTTATTAGATACAGATGACGAAGTCCTACTTTTGGGGGTTCCGTAGTAATCTACGAACCCTTATAGTTTCGCTATGTCCGTCCGTTCGGTCGCGGGTTAGCTCATAGACGGTTGATACTATTGAGCTGTAATTTGGTACGGTAGTTTACGGTTGAGAGCCCACAGCGCTCACCGAATGCCCGCGTAAAGGTGTAACAGCTATCAGAGGCTAAAATGGTACGGGAGTACCAAGTGTACCTACCAACATACTTATTAACATAAAATCTTGAAAAAAAAAATTTTTGTGAACTCCCATAAGCGTAAAACGGGATCAATTTATTTTTTACTAGTGGCTCCCCGCGGTTTCACCCGCGTTCCCGGGATAAAAAGTAGCCTATGTGTTATTCCAGAACATATTCTAGCTCTGTGCCAAATTTCAAGCAGATCCCTTCAGCCGTTGGAGCGTGAAAGAGTAACAAACATCCATACATACAAACTTTCGCATTTATAATATTAGTAGGATTACATAGACAAATTGTAAAATAAAAATTAATATTTAAATACTAGTGGCTCCCCGCGGTTTCACCCGCGTTCCCGGGATAAAAAGTAGCCTATGTGTTATTCCAGAACATATTCTAGCTCTGTGCCAAATTTCAAGCAGATCCCTTCAGCCGTTGGAGCGTGAAAGAGTAACAAACATCCATACATACATACATCCATACTTACAAACTTTCGCATTTATAATATTAGTAGGATTCGCCATTCCTATAGTGTGGCATATCGTTAGATAAATTATTTAAAAAAAATGACAGAAATATTTTTTTTTGTGTCTACTGGTTTTATCATTTGATAGTGGTATCATAACACATATTTAATTTTATTTCATCATCCGTTCCCTACAGAAAATAAAATAATCATCTTTAGTCAGTATGTTAAGACTAATTACGATAACTTTTATGAAAATCATATTAACTTATTAGGATGATGAACATTTGAGATAAAACAAAGTATTTGTAATTTATTTAATTGATATGCGATTGATGATCATTTTATTTTTAAGCTATTGCATAGCTTTTATCGCGGGCTCTGAGCGCGGCGACCGAATCAAGAAATTCCGTAACGAAAAAAACCTAACACATCGTCTAACGTCGTTTAAGTTCGGCAGACTTCGGCACGGTGTTTGTTTGCTATCTTCTTAACTCTTTGACGTTTTGAAAAAATGGCGTTTGACATTTATAAAAAACAAAACTCAATTTCCGTATTCGCGCGTAATTATTTTGTTTCTATTTCGTGGCAAGGGTACCACGTCATAAAGCCTAAGTATTCAAATACGTATGCACATCAGAATGCATATTATTAAAAAAAAGTTTTACGTGACAACGACTTTGAGTGGTAAAATAATTTTAATGTGAATATTCATTCGTATAGTAGGAAGAAGGATGAAATAATAGTAACAATTTAAAACCTAACGTGACGTGAGCGGAGCGTAACGCAGTTTCTTGAAGTGTCACCCGGCAAACCAATTTATAAGACGTTGTCACGTCAAAATATATGCTCAAGTATTTTTACAATGTACAAGGCGTCCTTTCTAACCTAACCTTTGTTTAAATCCAAATGTATCATTTATTTAGTACATGTAGCGGCCATTTGCATTTCTAAGCACGCGATGTTGGCGTATTGGTACAAATGTTTGTACGTTGGGCCAACATGGCAATGAAATTAGACCTTTTCTCTAAGATTTATATGAGCTAGTACTTATATATTTTTAAGCTATTGCATAGCTTTTATCGCGGGCTCTGAGCGCGGCGACCGAATCAAGAAATTCCGTAACGAAAAAAACCTAACACCCCCCACTCCGACGGGCAAGGAGGTGTGGCTTGAAGGCCGTGCATCGTCTAACGTCGTTTCAGTTCGGCAGTCTTCGACAGTCGACACGGCGTTGTGTGCGATTAGACGTATTGTACGACTCTACGAAACTCGCACGAATCGAGACGAGCTGCTCCGAAATCGGACGAATACATAAGCTGCTTATGAGAAAGTATATAGGTGTATATGTATTTATGTACAACAGTGAATAGCTGTACTTGTAAAATTTGTGTATGAAGTGTTTTGAATATGAATGAACAAAGTGCATTTATTATTAAAATAAATAAATAAAATTATAATTGCATCAGTTGATACAAAATGCTATGCAATGCAATAGCTTTACCGCGGCAGTCCCCGAGTGCCTCACGTAATTTTTTTTATTATAATATTATCATTCTGTGTAAAAGGTAGAAACCGCATGTTTAAAATATAGGTAGGTAATTGTTTTGTTTGTAATCGGCTCTTCGTATTAATGTCCGACAATTTATAAATACTTGCTCTATTTGAATATTTTTGTTTATTCATTTTCAAACATAAAATAATCCTTCAATAAAATACATCGAAAGTATTACCTACTTAATACTCTTGCATATTTTGTGGAAACCCATTCGATCATGAAGCAAATGTATTAATTTATTATAGGTATTTTACGAGCACTAGTATTGTAAAGCAATTATGCAAAACACTCACCTGGGATTATCGAGAAACGGATTTATTCCATTTAAATACCTTTTTGGCTTTCTAGGCTTACTATATGTTATTTATTCGGAATTATTTGGAATTAGGTACTGGTGATGTTTAGTGAAACTCCTGAGGTTACTATGAAGATGACCAAATAAATAAAATAAACCTAAAACATTTATTTACGTACGGCCAATTTAATCACAAACTAAACAGAGCTTCCCTACTAATATTATAAATGGGAAAGTAACCCTGTCTGCCTGTCTTATTGACAGCCCTTATATTTCGCTTTCACGTTCAGAAATTTGAAAACTCGTACGCTGGTAAAACCGCGAGGAGTGAAAGCTTACATAAAATAAATATAGCATAAATTAATACTTTTTAATATTCAACAAATAAACAGACATATTCGAATACTAGCTGCTGCCTGCGACTTCGTCTGCGTGGAATAGTCACTTTGGGCTAAGGCTAAGTTAACAGAAAACAATGATCCCGCGAATTCTTTTGCGTAGAAAGTTGGTATCTTCCAGAGCTAACGGGGGCCCTCATGTCTGCCCGCCGGCCTAGCACATTATGAATACGTACGTAGTGTCCTGAATATAATCGGATCTACGACTAGAGCAGAAAGTCAGGGCAGCTCGCCTGAGCCGAGCCTACCGCGGCGGCGACTGTCAAACACACGATTAAATTGCTTGGCGACGCATAAGACCAATTCTCACATGACCGAATCTTTTCATCTAGCTTGTGTTTCAGGACCTCATATCTACATGTGTGGACAATAATTATATCGATGAATCATTCAAACACTTAACACAGTTTCGGTAACATGGATTTTATGACCAATTTTCGGCGTTGAATTATAGTCATAGAGTTTTGAACGTTAGACTTTTTTATTGGCATTTCCATCTCGTTGAGGCGGTGTTTTTAATTTTTTTCAGTGTCCATGGATACTCTTGATTATCCTCTATACTTGTTGTGAGTTTACTAAATCTGAGTCCGAGTAAGTTTCCGGACCAGTAGTAGGTATGTATGTTCGAAATACATATTTCGAATCGAATGAGCTTACTGCTCATATTTTAGGACCATTATCAAGATTTGACACGTTTATGAATGTTGCCTAGACTATTTATTTAGAATTTCCCATATTATTAAACTTTAGTTATAAATGACACAGATAAATAAAAATCCCATATTTTAATCAATTTAAAAGTAGCTATATGAAAAGCTGAAAGCCAAATACATATATTATATAAAAACTTGATAGGAATATTTTTACCCGAATCAAATAACCCTTCCTATTTTAATGATTTACCTAATATTATCTCAAAAGTAAACTTATAGATTGAGGTTACAGTAGGTACCTAGTACGAGTACATAAATACACGTATATTAACAAGTATTTCATTCTGTACTAAAATACATTAAAACTTGGTCCTAGTTCATATTATAATCATACCATGTTATATTATTTTTCTTAAAATTTTTATACCTACTATAAAAAATTATTTTTAACCCTATTAAACGCCTAGACAGATTTAGCAAATCTTTTAGATTGTGTTCGATATTTTTATGTTGTAATGAAAAAAAAAATTTTTTAAATCGTAAAGTTATGTTTAATGTCTAGATAGTATTTTTAATAATAATAACATAAAAGCGTATTATACCTGGCTGAATTTTGCCGTCTAAATTTAGAAGCTTCTAAATTATTCGGCAGGTAGAAACCACTGTTATTTCTGAATTTAGGATGCTATCTTATTGAATACTTGTCATAATTTAGTAACGACTACAACAAGACTGAATTTAGCCAAGTGTACTAAATAATTCATTAAGTTAAGAATAATATCGACAGGTCGGTTATAGGCTATTTATATTTGACCTTGACTTTCAAGCCACAGGTCGTAATTTCGAATCCCACCCAGGACAAACATTTGTATGCATGAATATGCCTGTTTATTCTGTGTCTGGATGTAATTATCTATTTAAAAGTAGTATATAAGCTATCTGGTTACTATATGGGTCGACAGCCCGGTTGGCTTTGTGAGTGACCCTGACTCTCAAGCCGCGGGTCGTGGGTTCGAATCCCACCCAGAACAAACATTTGGTTGCATGAATATGCCTGTTTATTCTGTGTCTGGATGTAATTATCTATTTAAGTATGTATTTAAAAGTAGTATGTAAGCTATCTGGTTACTATATCACAAGCTCTGCTTAGTTTAGAATCAGATTGGCCATGTGAGGACAAAATGTCCCTGGATATTTATTTACAAAAAAAAAAAGAAAACAATATGGCGTCCAGCCCGTAGTAAAAAAACTTATCAAGTAGAAAAGTTGGTACATCTTCTTCTAAAAAATAAAACTACGTTAAAAAAAACCGACTTCCAAAAATACTAAAAAGCAGAAAATAACTAACGCAATTTATAACACTTTCCTCTACTTACCTACTGACTACTTATTCTCTCCGCTTACTGCTTGGTTTGAAGTTGGTGCCAAGCCACAGCATAATATTAGTAAACAATATACAAAAGATCTTTGTTAAGATTCTCCATGATTTAATAAGGTCACCAAAAACTTTGGCACCGTTTGCATTTAAAATTCTAAATTTTAGAAGGGACCACTATAGTTGTAGAATGTAAATTACATTTATCTCATCGTCGTTTTCATTTGTTTCTTATTGTCATTTATCGTTATTTCTGATTTATTTACGTAGGTTAGTACTTAGTAGGTTATCGTGTAGAAATTTATTTGTTACACCATTTTATTTCTTTAAGTAATTTTTTTATTCATAATAATAATAATAATAATTTATTTGCTAGAAACATGGTTATTAGTACAAAGATGTTCAAAAGAAAAGAAAAGTTCTACATGCTTTGCCATAATGGCGTGCAAATATACAATATTATCTACGAAAGCATAATTGTCAATTTAAATTAAAATAATATAAAAATAAGTAAAAAATGTCATCATCTAAATTAAATCAATGTTATTTATGTTTTACAAGTAAAAAGTCATTAATAGAATAAAAATTATTTTCATGCAACAATGTCTTGAGTCTAGCTTTAAAACACTTAATAGGTAAACTTGTCATGTGAGCAGGCAACGCATTGAACACTTTTATAGCCATAGCGTAGCAATTTTTAGTAAACATAGCTGTTCTTATGTTAAAGGGAACAACTAGTCTATTTGTGTTTCTAGTGTTCCTTGGAAAAATATGACTAGCTTTAGTGAATAGCTCAGCGTTCTGTTTAACGAACATTGCCATTTCAAGAATATACATACAAGGCAAAGGCAATATTTTTAGAGCTTTAAATAGAGGTTTGCATGATTCGTAATTTGGTTTACCACATATAGCCCTGACACATTTTTTCTGACCGAGAAAGGCTCTATTTACATCCGTCGAATTACCCCAAAGAATAAGACCGTATCTCAGGATCGATGCTACATACCCATGATAAGCCATAAGTGTAGTCTCTTGTGTTGAAGTTTTACGTAATCTGTTTAGAGCATACACAAATCTATTAATCTTACTGCACACCCTATCTACATGCGACTTCCAATCTGAATGTTCGTCAATTACTAAACCTAGAAATATAGTTTCGTGTGTTGCTTCGATTTTGATATCATTATATTTAATGTTTAATTTATTTGTTTTGCTACCTTTTCCATGGAATTGTATATATTTTGTTTTATTGAGATTAACTTTAAGATTATTAGTATCAAGCCATTGTATTATTAATTGTATTGTCCTATTAATTTCACATTCATAATTTATTACGTCAGTACATGTCACAATTACGGAAATGTCATCAGCAAATAAAATGCATGGATATGGAATAACATCAGGAAGGTCATTTATATATAATAGGAAGAGAAGTGGCCCCAGCACACTGCCTTGTGGTACGCCAAACCCATTAACCTTGTAGTCGGACCTGTACGTTGTTTCGGTAAAATCCTTTGCTATTTTCGTTATCTCAACACATTGCTTCCTGGAATAGAGCTTAGCTTAGCATATATGGCTTGGCACCGACTTCAAACCATGCAGCAAGCGGAAAGAATAAGTAGTCAGTAGGTAAGTAGAGGAAAGTGTTATAAATTGCGTTAGTTATTTTCTGCTTTTTAGTATTTTTGGAAGTCGGTTTTTTTTAACGTAGTTTTATTTTTATTTTTTGCTTTTTAGTGATTTAAGTATGGGTAGGCTTATTATTTATTTAACAATCAAAGAACACTATTAAACCTTAACGTTAATGAGATTAACCTTCAAGGTCAACCTAATAGCCTCAAGGAATACTATTCTGTATCCATATGCACGTATAATTTTGAAAGAATTTTCTCTGAACTCCTATCCTTTGAGGAGTTGTACCTTCCATCATCAGCTCATCCATAGGAAATCATCATCAAACGCAAATAATTGAACAAACTGTATGGTATTGACTGAAACGTAACAGTTATATGCTTATAATTTGAGTGTTCTTCACGATTTCCTTGGGATCCATCATCATATGCTGACTAGATGACCAGGGTACCAACTTGAATATGTACCCTAACGAACAAAAAAAGAATTACGCAAATCGGATTAGAAATGTTAAAGTTATCGACATACTAATATACAAAGTATCGTCAAAATGACATCGTCCAAATAACAATAATGCTTATAAAATAAAAACTACTAAACCAAACTGAAAGAAATTTTTATGGGACCATCTGGCAGCTATTTCGCGTCGAACAAAAAAAGAATCACGCGAATCGGTCCATTAACCGCGACGTAATCGATGTACATACATAGAAAAAAAAAAAAAAAAAAAAAAAAAAAAACAAACAAATAAACAGACATATTCGAATACTAGCTGCTGCCTGCGACTTCGTCTGCGTGGAATAGTCACTTTGGGCTAAGGCTAAGTTAACAGAAAACAATGATCCCGCGAATTCTTTTGCGTAGAAAGTTGGTATCTTCCAGAGCTAACGGGGGCCCTCATGTCTGCCCGCCGGCCTAGCACATTATGAATACGTACGTAGTGTCCTGAATATAATCGGATCTACGACTAGAGCAGAAAGTCAGGGCAGCTCGCCTGAGCCGAGCCTACCGCGGCGGCGACTGTCAAACACACGATTAAATTGCTTGGCGACGCATAAGACCAATTCTCACATGACCGAATCTTTTCATCTAGCTTGTGTTTCAGGACCTCATATCTACATGTGTGGACAATAATTATATCGATGAATCATTCAAACACTTAACACAGTTTCGGTAACATGGATTTTATGACCAATTTTCGGCGTTGAATTATAGTCATAGAGTTTTGAACGTTAGACTTTTTTATTGGCATTTCCATCTCGTTGAGGCGGTGTTTTTAATTTTTTTCAGTGTCCATGGATACTCTTGATTATCCTCTATACTTGTTGTGAGTTTACTAAATCTGAGTCCGAGTAAGTTTCCGGACCAGTAGTAGGTATGTATGTTCGAAATACATATTTCGAATCGAATGAGCTTACTGCTCATATTTTAGGACCATTATCAAGATTTGACACGTTTATGAATGTTGCCTAGACTATTTATTTAGAATTTCCCATATTATTAAACTTTAGTTATAAATGACACAGATAAATAAAAATCCCATATTTTAATCAATTTAAAAGTAGCTATATGAAAAGCTGAAAGCCAAATACATATATTATATAAAAACTTGATAGGAATATTTTTACCCGAATCAAATAACCCTTCCTATTTTAATGATTTACCTAATATTATCTCAAAAGTAAACTTATAGATTGAGGTTACAGTAGGTACCTAGTACGAGTACATAAATACACGTATATTAACAAGTATTTCATTCTGTACTAAAATACATTAAAACTTGGTCCTAGTTCATATTATAATCATACCATGTTATATTATTTTTCTTAAAATTTTTATACCTACTATAAAAAATTATTTTTAACCCTATTAAACGCCTAGACAGATTTAGCAAATCTTTTAGATTGTGTTCGATATTTTTATGTTGTAATGAAAAAAAAAATTTTTTAAATCGTAAAGTTATGTTTAATGTCTAGATAGTATTTTTAATAATAATAACATAAAAGCGTATTATACCTGGCTGAATTTTGCCGTCTAAATTTAGAAGCTTCTAAATTATTCGGCAGGTAGAAACCACTGTTATTTCTGAATTTAGGATGCTATCTTATTGAATACTTGTCATAATTTAGTAACGACTACAACAAGACTGAATTTAGCCAAGTGTACTAAATAATTCATTAAGTTAAGAATAATATCGACAGGTCGGTTATAGGCTATTTATATTTGACCTTGACTTTCAAGCCACAGGTCGTAATTTCGAATCCCACCCAGGACAAACATTTGTATGCATGAATATGCCTGTTTATTCTGTGTCTGGATGTAATTATCTATTTAAAAGTAGTATATAAGCTATCTGGTTACTATATGGGTCGACAGCCCGGTTGGCTTTGTGAGTGACCCTGACTCTCAAGCCGCGGGTCGTGGGTTCGAATCCCACCCAGAACAAACATTTGGTTGCATGAATATGCCTGTTTATTCTGTGTCTGGATGTAATTATCTATTTAAGTATGTATTTAAAAGTAGTATGTAAGCTATCTGGTTACTATATCACAAGCTCTGCTTAGTTTAGAATCAGATTGGCCATGTGAGGACAAAATGTCCCTGGATATTTATTTACAAAAAAAAAAAGAAAACAATATGGCGTCCAGCCCGTAGTAAAAAAACTTATCAAGTAGAAAAGTTGGTACATCTTCTTCTAAAAAATAAAACTACGTTAAAAAAAACCGACTTCCAAAAATACTAAAAAGCAGAAAATAACTAACGCAATTTATAACACTTTCCTCTACTTACCTACTGACTACTTATTCTCTCCGCTTACTGCTTGGTTTGAAGTTGGTGCCAAGCCACAGCATAATATTAGTAAACAATATACAAAAGATCTTTGTTAAGATTCTCCATGATTTAATAAGGTCACCAAAAACTTTGGCACCGTTTGCATTTAAAATTCTAAATTTTAGAAGGGACCACTATAGTTGTAGAATGTAAATTACATTTATCTCATCGTCGTTTTCATTTGTTTCTTATTGTCATTTATCGTTATTTCTGATTTATTTACGTAGGTTAGTACTTAGTAGGTTATCGTGTAGAAATTTATTTGTTACACCATTTTATTTCTTTAAGTAATTTTTTTATTCATATATGGCTTGGCACCGACTTCAAACCATGCAGCAAGCGGAAAGAATAAGTAGTCAGTAGGTAAGTAGAGGAAAGTGTTATAAATTGCGTTAGTTATTTTCTGCTTTTTAGTATTTTTGGAAGTCGGTTTTTTTTAACGTAGTTTTATTTTTATTTTTTGCTTTTTAGTGATTTAAGTATGGGTAGGCTTATTATTTATTTAACAATCAAAGAACACTATTAAACCTTAACGTTAATGAGATTAACCTTCAAGGTCAACCTAATAGCCTCAAGGAATACTATTCTGTATCCATATGCACGTATAATTTTGAAAGAATTTTCTCTGAACTCCTATCCTTTGAGGAGTTGTACCTTCCATCATCAGCTCATCCATAGGAAATCATCATCAAACGCAAATAATTGAACAAACTGTATGGTATTGACTGAAACGTAACAGTTATATGCTTATAATTTGAGTGTTCTTCACGATTTCCTTGGGATCCATCATCATATGCTGACTAGATGACCAGGGTACCAACTTGAATATGTACCCTAACGAACAAAAAAAGAATTACGCAAATCGGATTAGAAATGTTAAAGTTATCGACATACTAATATACAAAGTATCGTCAAAATGACATCGTCCAAATAACAATAATGCTTATAAAATAAAAACTACTAAACCAAACTGAAAGAAATTTTTATGGGACCATCTGGCAGCTATTTCGCGTCGAACAAAAAAAGAATCACGCGAATCGGTCCATTAACCGCGACGTAATCGATGTACATACATAGAAAAAAAAAAAAAAAAAAAAAAAAAAACATACCGGCCGAATTGAGAACCTCCTCCTTCGTTTTGGGAAGTCGGTTAAAAATGAACAATAAACTACAGGCTCGAGGCCCAGATCAGCATCATCAGTAAGAGCATTATGTAGTAGGTCAACTCTCAGTAAACTTATATTGCCAACTTTGTCTGTCACACAAACTTGTTTTAGTACTAATTGTGTAGCCTTGTTTAAGACAGATGTTGACCTCGCTCGCTTATGTCGAGAGTGAATCTGTTGAGATTATTTAGGTGTTAAATTACATAGTTTTACCGATAGATGGCGTTGTGCCTAAAATAAGCGAGCTATATGGTTACGTTCTCAGCTAATCTATACTTAATATTATAAAGGAGTAGAGTTTGTTTGTTTGTTTGTTTGTTTGTTTGTTTGTTTGTTTGTTTGCATGAACGCGCTAATCTCAGAAAGTACTGGTCCGATTTGAAAAATTCTTTCACCATTAGACAGTCCATTTATCGAGGAAGGCTATAGGCTATATATCATTACGCTACGACTAATAGGAGCGGAGCACCAATGAAGAATGTTTCAAAATCGGGAGTTTCTATTTCCTTTTGAGAGGTTTCGCTGCGTACGCTGCGTAAACGGTTAAAGTTTTCCTAAAATGATGTATGACAGAATTGTTCCCCATCAAAAGTTCTAAAAAAAGTCCGCGACAGCATATGTCTATCTGTTAAGGTTGGCTCACTATAACCATTTTTATGCTAACCAAATTTGTTCTAAAACTAAGCATTATTTGTGAAGGTGTTTTTATACAGATGATATTAATCCTTATCCAAATTAATACGTTATTCATCACAAGTATTTCATTTAAAACAAAATTGCTATTTACATCATTCGATTTCAATGGATATCTTCGGAGATATCGCAAATTTAAAATAACATCACAGCAAAAAAATTATCAAGTACTGCGCGCGCCTTTACGTGCGGGGCCGGCGTGCAGTTATCAGTCAGCTCTGCGAGTCCATCCTTCTACGTAAATGAAGTCGCGGGTTGAAAGTTAACGTTAGCCCAAAGTAACTATTCCACGCGGACGGAGTCGCGGGCAGAAGCTAGTGTACATATATAAATAAACTAGTTTAATAAATGAGTTATTGGACCTACGTATTTTTATTACTCTATTCGACTACCGTTTCGATAGATAGAATCTATATTCTATACCTTATACTATAAATGCGAAAGTAACTCTGTCTGTCTGTTTCGCTTCCACGCTAAAACCGATTTAAATGAAATTTGGTACGCAGAGTCTGAGAAAGGACATTGTCTACCTACTTTTTATCTTGGGAGAATGGAATATCTGCCAGCTACGTGGGGAGCCACTAGTCTGTAATAAACAATTTATGTCTTACTGCTGTCAATATCTAAGAAGACCGATTTGGAGTCACATAATCGATATTATATGTCCATTTGCCAAAACGGCCTTTTAAATCTCGACAAATTAACTTTCAAAGAATTTATAAGGTGCCAAACGTCCTATGATAAAGGTCCTGATAAT
The DNA here is from genome assembly GCA_905147785.2 of Thyatira batis. NCBI lineage: Eukaryota > Metazoa > Arthropoda > Insecta > Lepidoptera > Drepanidae > Thyatira > Thyatira batis. The sequence continues at coordinate 1,973,095 of LR990507.1, forward strand.
GGTATGTTTAGATAAATATAGATGTATAGAACTATTATTTACATGTGCAGTAAATAAATAATCGAATTGTCGTTGTGATGTACTAATAAAGTATAGGTTCGCCGGTAAAGGGTGTCCACCGTGGCAACGTTGTTGTGGTATACGTTGTTTATTGTACGTTCCTAATAATAAATAAATCATTTTTTTTTATTACAAACTATATTACTTATTTCGTGTGAAAAACACAGTGGTCAAACCGCCACTTCATCTTTTCATGTTTTAGTTTTATTTGATTTTATCAATGCCATTTTTGACAAAAAGAATATTATATGTGAGGTTATAAACAAAATTGAGTCCAAAAATATGTATAATAAAGCCGGTAGAAATATGTTAACATGCGATATAACCTGTTTACAATAAATCACACTTTCAAAGTTTCATATAAAAACTTTTACTCGCAAGATATCGTACACGAAACTGGAAGCCTAAGAACCTTCCTTGCCATATTTTAACGCTGTGAAAAATGTTTTATTTCATTTCATGTGAAAGAAAAACTTTTTGGGAAACAGTTCATTAATGAGGGTGAACAAGGAGGGCGCTTTTTAAATCTATATCAAATTTGAACACTGCGTAATATGCTATGGAATATAAAGTATTGACATAATTTTTTTAATATTCAGATAAGGAAGTTATGAAAGCCAAGAAAGTTTCGTAAAAGGTAATATAAGCAAATACAAAATTTAAGATATATATTTAAGTATTTTCCAAGATTACAAACCAAGAAATGCTAAACCAATGAACTTACGCTTGTACAAAATGATATTAGGTCTTGGATTTCAAAGAAATACTATTATTGTTTTTACTCCGTTGATGCAAACGGAAACGAAAGCAACATTCATTGCGGGCAGGTGAAAAGTCTAGATTGTAATAGCTAATCTCCGAAGCCACTAAGCCGATTAAAATTATTTTCTCTTGCAGTACTATTGTTACATTAACGTACCTACCTGTTGTCAAGAAATTTTAATTTATTTACTACTAAAGTTTTCCTTCAACTATAAGGCAAAGTTTTAAGGCAGTATGTAACATTCATCTCTGCATTAATTACAACTACGATATTTTCTACTGTTTGGATTCACCTGTATGGTGGTCCCTGCCTTTTACCACATGGATCAAGTCTATCTGACTAATGATTAAAATGCCAAAAATATTGGATGAATGTCTGTTTGTATGTTTGTTACTCTATCGTAGCATAACGGCTGAAGGGATCTGGAAGGAAGAAGACAAAACTCGGCACAGAGTTTTCCACATTTCGAAATGGTACAAACTACAAAGTCTACTTTTTATTTTAAGAAAGTTTTAGTGCACTCACTGAACAGAGTGAGCGAAATTTATTTACCAAATATAAATATAACACCATATTCATATTTGGAAAATAAATTTGAAAATGGTAAAAGCAAGTCTATACTCGTATTATATTACGACTTCATGAATCCATCTTCTTCCAATTCCATAAACTTTGTTCAAATATGTTGGATACAATAGAAGTACAGAAGCTTATGAACATAATTATTCTACAGGTGCCAACGTGGAAACAAATCACTTTGAATAATATATAAAATAAATATGTATTTACTACTAGCTTCTGCCCCGCAGTTTCACCTGCGTTCCCGGTGTATCTACTTAAATGTTTCCATTTTTCCATAAGAACCTCAATTGGACTATTGCGAACATTTTAAGACCAAAAAAAGCCATTTCCGTCCACCCGTTCTCGAGTTATGCGCTTACCAACACATTTTGCGATTCATTTTTATATTCTAGATTATTTTGATCCTACTTTTAACTAATAGGTATTTGCCAGGATGGAGCAACGTCTGATGGGATATGAACTTTGGCACACTGATCGGTTCAGTTTCGGATTAACACATATAATGATAGATTTTTATCCCGTCTAAATTTAATCTAGCGGTTAAGCATGAGCAGCAGTAAGAAAAATATAAATGGAAGAATAAAAGGTAAGTGGTAGGACTCTCACACTGAAGGGTCCATACAATAAAAATAATTCATTAAGGTAGTAAATTTTTTTTAAAATTTTAATTGACTTTGCCGTTAAGCTCCAAATATTTTATCATCCTGTAAAATATTAATAAATTATTTATCAAACCGAATTTTATATCAAATATTCTAGCTAGCGAACTTAAGGGATTATGATGAACGGTAATTATTCGCAGACATCACATTACATCTAATGAATTACTTTTCGGGGAAATATATAATTATAGTTCTTAAATATAGGGACTTTAATAAAGGGTTGAAATTGGAAACTGTGTACTTTAGCAAATGAGCTATTAGTACAACCCCCTCTGGACGCGAATCCAATTGGAATTCTGCTGAATTCGTTAATAAATAAAAATACTGATAATTACACTTATTGTCAAAAATAGTTTCTATCATAGCCTTTGAATACTTGTAATTAGTAATAAATTTATTATTACTCTTATAAATAAATATTTATCATTATCTCACATTGCATATTTTAACCAACAATATGGATGATCTTTTATATTCTTTTTGAAACTTACAGTAAGCTATTACATCTAAAAAAGCAACCTTCCCGGTTCGACTAAACAATCCCTATCTACGGTGATAGCCCTTAAGTGGGAGTAAAGGAATATATAACGGCCATTGAGGCCTCTGCCAGGTGAATTTAAATCTCAAGTAGGTGTGATATGATCTGAATAATGGCACTGCCTTTTCAAAGGAAGTGGTTAATGGGTAATACAATTTCATACCTACCTTTATACTACACCATTATAAGAGTCTCGCGTTTACGCCAACGTTCCCGGGAATTTTATGCCGCCTTTCCTGTTGCAAAGATTAATATGAAAAAGTGTGAATATTATTTTAATTACTTTTATTACTATCAAAAACATTTATTGATGAACAGAATGAGGCACTATTGAAATAAGTACGATATTACTAGGTATTTATTAAAATTATTTCCATGAAAAACAATTTTGTATTGATACATATACACCATTGTTGTAGAGCAAAATATTAATTTGGCGTGCGATGGATTTTAATCCTTAACCAGAATCCTATTCATAGGTATTTTAACATAATACAATATTTAATGGCTTTTATTTCATTAAATAAAGTTTTATGCGGTTTTACCAGGGTCGTTCCCGTTCTCGTGATCACTTAGGGGTATCAAAAATAAATAGTAGCCGATTCTCAGACCCACTGAATATGCATTTAAAATTTCATAAAAATCGGTCAACACGAGAATTTTATGTATAAGAAGATACATTTTATTGCTTGGCAGTTATAGATCTAATTAAACCGTGGATTGTTAAAAAAAAAAATAATTCAATGCCAAATTTAATTTATTCGATGAATCAGAAATACATTCACGGTCAAACTGTTTAAGATCTCATAACATGCTTCAGTCTTATGAATAGAATGTTTTCATCGAGCCAACTCCTCAATGAAGACACCTTGGCGTAGACTCCTGGGTAATCGGGACGAGCGCAGCCGAGACCCCATGATACTACTCCAGCCAATTTGTTGTTATGGACCAATGGACCACCGCTGTCACCCTGGAAAATATCCTCGTAATTAATATCAACGAAGCGTCACTTATCCGTTTTTGCAACTTTTTCGATTGAACATCCGCTCCTATATATCGTTGCGTGATGCCTAATAGCCTTCTCGATAAATGAAAATTGAAATAATTTTTCAAATCGGACCAGTAGTTCTTGAGATTAGCGCGATCAAGTAAACAAACACTTTAGCTTTATAATATTAGTATAAATGTATGTTCAAGCCACAGATTTTGAATTGTATTTTATTGTGCTGTTTAAATATTATACTACTTGCTTTCGCGTAGTTCCCGTTCCCATAGGAATAGGGTAGGGGGACACTTAGAAATAACGAAGCTTTCTAATGGTGAAATAATTATTCAGATCGGTCCAGTAGTTTGGGAGTCCGTCACAAAAAATCAAATCTTTCCTCTTTAAATATTAATAAGTACACGATTGAAATTAAATAAAAAAATTACGTGAGGCACTCGGGGACTGCCGCGGTAAAGCTATTGCATTGCATAGCATTTTGTATCAACTTATGCAATTATAATTTTATTTATTTATTTTAATAATAAATGCACTTTGTTCATTCATATTCAAAACACTTCATACACAAATTTTACAAGTACAGCTATTCACTGTTGTACATAAATACATATACACCTATATACTTTCTCATAAGCAGCTTATGTATTCGTCCGATTTCGGAGCAGCTCGTCTCGATTCGTGCGAGTTTCGTAGAGTCGTACAATACGTCTAATCGCACACAACGCCGTCGAAGACTGCCGAACTGAAACGACGTTATGCCTCATTTACATTCAGCCCCTATCGCTGCTCCTCGCGCTGCCGGCAATAATTCCCTAAATACTGCTGTGGCAGGATCGAGGGAAATGTGTATTTACATACTGCCCTTCCTCTCACTTCGCTTTCAAGTTCCGGCAATGGCAGACGTTGAAATTTTTGCAGCGTCCGCGCTGTGTCTTTTAGCGATACATAATTATGTGCGACAGTTAAAAATAAATCAAATGAAAAAAAAGAAAAGACGTCGTAGAAGATGGTGGATGATATCTATTCATCGTAATAGAACTTTGTAAGTGTACCTGCTTAAGATAATATTTTATAATGCAGAAGAATTGAGCAGAATGTAAACACGCCCTACCGCTCGCGCTGCGCGTCCTTTGAAGTCCGCACAAAAACCGCTCTTTTGGGGAGCGCTGGGCAGCGCGAGTGGCATTAAGCAGTGGCATGAGAAGTATACGTTTACATACTCGTCCTGTCCACTTCCCTGCCCACTTCCCTGCTCACTACAGCTGAATGTAAATGAGGCATAAATGAGGCATTAGACGATGCACGGCCTTCAAGCCACACCTCCTTGCCCGTCGGAGTGGGGGGTGTTAGGTTTTTTTTTGGTTACGGAATTTCTTGATTCGGTCGCCACGCTCAGAGCCCGCGATAAAAGCTATGCAATAGCTTAAAAATATATAAGTACTAGCTCATATAAATCTTAGAGAAAAGGTCTAATTTCATTGCCATGTTGGCCCAACGTACAAACATTTGTACCAATACGCCAACATCGCGTGCTTAGAAATGCAAATGGCCGCTACATGTACTAAATAAATAATACATTTGGATTTAAACAAAGGTTAGGTTAGAAAGGACGCCTTGTACATTGTAAAAATACTTGAGCATATATTTTTTTTAATAATATGCATTCTGATGTGCATACGTATTTGAATACTTAGGCTTTATGACGTGGTACCATTGCCACGAAATAGAAACAAAATAATTACGCGCGAATACGGAAATTGAGTTTTGTTTTTTTTAAATGTCAAACGCCATTTTTTCAAAACGTCAAAGAGTTAAGAAGATAGCAAACAAACACCGTGCCGAAGTCTGCCGAACTGAAACGATGTTAGACGATGTGTTAGGTTTTTTTCGTTACGGAATTTCTTGATTCGGTCGCCGCGCTCAGAGCCCGCGATAAAAGCTATGCAATAGCTTAAAAATATCTGGCTGAATTACTTTGTAGTTAGCTATTCTCAAACTGACAGATGCTCAGATGCCAGAAAATGTTTGTATCTATATAACTTAAATTAGTACATGTAAAAAGTATATGAACTATTTGGTAATTATAATACAACTTCTGCGTAGTTTGAAATCTGATTAACCGTGTGTAAAATATCTTCCAGGATATTTAATACTCTAGTAAATTAAATATGAGAGCCTCTAGAACAGTGGTGAGACAGCGGCTTTGTACCTAGTTTCGTATATTCTGATAATATTCTGACAAATTTACTATATATTAGCGTTTAAAATATGGAATTACGTGCAATAAATGATTTTACAACAAAGTAATTTTGTAGGTAGTTCGAGGAACATTATGTATCATTTACGAAATCCTGGTAGCAATAGGTTGTTCATGGAACTGATGTTCCAAAACCAACGTTGAAAGTTAGGGCGGTAAAGTTATACGTTGTTCAGTCATTTCTATGCAAATGGATTCACTATCCTAGCCACTGTAGAAAATGTCTACTCGATAGATACAATATGAACTTTTTGTACCCTAAAAAGCGTTTATACATTCCTAAAAGATTTTTTTTACGTTTAGGACTTACGCTTCGGTACGCCTTATTTTGACAACTAACTTTTCCTCTAACTAAAGCATTGAAAGTTTGGCAGGACGAGTATTTAAAACGCAAACCACAAACTTTATTCAGACGCTTGAGAATGTCCTGGCTGGCCTAGAGCCAATTATTGTTAGTCAAAGTCTAGTTTCTGTTTTAAAAAGATAAATGGGGCTTTGTGTCAACTTTGAGTTTTGTTGATTTTTTTAATAGATCCTGGGATAATTTCAACACAGGGCCAATCTGATTTCAAACTAATGAGAGCTTATATACCTACCTACTATGGTATCCAGATAGCTGTTAAGAACATATTCTACTTTTAAATATACACTCATATAGATATTAACATCCAGACACAAAACACTCATGTTCATGCATATAAATGTTTGTCCTCGATGGGATTCAAACCCAATACTGGCGCTTGAAGTCAAGCTCACCACCTCAAAGCCTACTGGCAGGACAAGATAAATCATTGCAAAATGTATTTATGCACATGTCATGGCTTACCTGGCATGCATCTTTCCCACCGCCTGGTGCCCCAGCACAAAGCATTCTGGGGCTGATAGTGTATAGTGGACTATAGGCATCATTGCAAAACTGCTCATTGACTTTCGGCACCATTACTTTCTGCAGAGTTGATGGGAAACCGCCACCTTCCTGAAATCGAACAAACTTTTTTGATCTCGAAGTCTTGACACCTGTATTTATTAAATCCTGTCAACTTGTCATAACTTTGATCGTGACTGATCAAATCATTTGTTAATAGTACAACTTCTATATTATCATACAATATTATCATACTAGCTTCCTAGCCATCCTTCAACTTTTTCTGGGATTAAATGTAGCCTATTTATTCCTTTTTTCCCAGTCTTAAAATTTATGCCAAATCAGCAGTTCTTGCATGAGAGAATAACAAACATCCATCTATCGCTACTCATAAACATTTACTTTAATATTATTAATTACTTGATGGATGATCTTCTCTGCACCAGCTTTAACACATTGTTCCAGATAAAACAATACAAACCCTTATATGCCCCCATCCAGTCACCATAGTGTATTCTCCGTCAAGGATCTCTTCGCCAGAATCAAACATTTCAATAGGAGCAACACCAACTCCGTAAGTGATGGGCTTAGCCAACCACATGATCGCAACGTCATAGTCCATTTTAGAGTAACTGAAACCTGGATGCCATATCAAGTCCGCTACATTGTAGAGCTGGCCTCCAGTCACGCTTGATGATGATCCTACGCGAATTTGGTAGCTGTTCGGGGCAGTTCTGTAACAAGACATATTTATCGCTACATAGTATAAAACAAAGTTATCTCTGTCCCTATAGCCTCTTTAAAACTACGTAACGGATTTTGATGCGGTCGCTAGTTTAGATACAAAACGCTATTACTTAAAAAATAGTTTAGTAAACATTTAGCTTTGGGCTATAATTTAACACTTTTGTAATCAGAAAAAGATATATAAACATACTAGCTTCTGCCCGCGACTCCGTCCGCGTGGAAAGTTACTTTGGCCTAACGCTAACTTTCAACCCCCTTCGTTTACGTAGAAGGATGGTCTCGCAGAGCTAACTGATGACTGCACGCCCCGGCCCGGCACATAAAGGCGCGCGCAGTACAGTACTTTAACATTATTTTGGTGCAATGTTATTTTAAATTTGCGATATCTTCTAAGATATTCATTGAAATCGAATGATGTAAATGGCAACTTTGTTTTAAATTAAATACTTGTGATGAATAACGTATTTATTTGGATAAGGATTAATATTATCTTCATAAAAACACCTTCACAAAAAATGCTTAATTTTCGAACAAATTTGGTTTGTATAAAAATGGTCACAGTGAGCCAACCTTAACAGATAGGCATATGCTATCGCGGACTTTTTTTTAGAACTTTTGAAGGAGAATATTTCTGTCATACATCATTTTAGCGTAACTTTAACCGTTTACGCAGCGTACGCAGCGGAAGCTCTCAACTGGAAAAGAAATCTCCCGATTTTGAAACATTCCTCATTGGTGCTCCGCTCCTATTGGTCATAGCGTGATGATATATAGCCTATAGCCTTCCTCGATAATTGGACTATTCAATGGCGAAAGAATTTTTCAAATCGGTCCAGTAGTTTCTGAGATTAGCGCGTTCAACCAAACAAACAAACAAACAAACAAACAAACAAACTCTACTCCTTTATAATATTAGTATAGATATATCCAAACTAAACAGAGCGAGTATTATGGAAATCACAGAGCTAATTTACCTACTACATAAACTACTTTTAAATATGTAAGTCACTATTCCATGCACATGAAGTCGCACGTTAGAATTATTGGTAACAGTAATTCGAGAGTATAATAAACATGTTCATGCAAACTAAGCGGTATTTAGGATACTATATCTTTATCTATAGCCTGGAGCCTGAATTTTACATATATGTCATTTTTAGGTCTACAATTTTTCTGTGCAACTAGTGATGCAAGAGCAAAAAAAATTTTTCTGTCTTGTAAACTTTTATGTATATATCCATGCAAATCATTTCACAACACTACTTCAAATAAATAAATGAACAAAGTTATTTTAACGAAACCTACTTAGAAAAGCTTATTGAATCTTGTAATATGTATTTTATTTAACGAAATATGTGTAATATGTAAGCTAAGACGTTCGTAGATAAAAGTTAGTAACTCTAAAGTGAATTTAAATCAAATCAAAGGCACAGTCAACGGTCTAAATTAATTTTAACCACATTAAAATGGAATAGGGGTAGAAATCTTGAAGTTTGGAATGACTTAATTAACCACTACAAGGCATTCAAATTATAAATAAACTGAGGTTATAGTAATAATAGGTAGGTATCTAGATCTAGATAGATAATAAATATCTAACTTTCATTTGACTTTCACTAGAATAATAGCCGTAATCAAATAGAGGGAGCAGCAATCTCGGTTCGATTGTTGATTCAGTTTTCATTGTCTTAAATCGTCTGACCGTACTTTAGCTCAGAATTTCTAATACCTTCATATGGTATTAAATTAATTCCTATGAAATATTTTAAAAGGATTTTCTCCATGATGGCAGCTTGAGCGTCTAAAGTATATATTAATATTTTTGCATACTACTAACTAATTACATACTAACTTATCAAATTAATAGGCTCTAAATGCATAATAAAACTTAGTGCGACCCTTTAATAAACTGGTGTTATATTGTTAATCAAAGGTGCGACCAGTTAAATTTTCATGAACATCTAGCATTCTCCATACAATAATTTGACACTGATTGATTCATGATTTGCTTTGTAAACTTATAGCAAACATTTCAACAGTTCACGTTTCAACCTTGTTAAATATATATAAAAAAATGATGTAGGAGGACTTGTAATCTAACTAGAAGCACCTACTTCAATGTCTACATCCAAAGACTATAACGGTCGATCGCGGACTAAATTACGGCGTAGAAAGGAGACAATGTTTGCAAATATTAGACACCCGAAGTAATATACACTTGCGACGTCAAGTTTAATTACAGGACGGAGAATGTAGGTATTATGTATTATGGTGATTTGATACAAACCCTATGACACAATGGGCAGCAGTCACAACGATGTCATTGCCGATGATGGTGCCCCCACACGAATGCCTTCCCCGGTACAATATGGACACCTGGTAAGGAGCCCCGGTGATGTCAATGTCTTCACCACCAACTATTCTTACATCTTGCTTGTCTTTAGTCGGTGACGCACCTATAAAATAATATGTTAATACTTTAAAAGTCTTATTGTTGGTTTTTATCATGATACCATCGCACCATCTTGCAACCGGTCATTTTGAATTTTGAGTCTTTGTACTGTTACCAAGACTAAAGGACTGTGCAAAGTTAAGTGGTTAATTCAACTATCAAGATTAGACCCGAACAAACACACTTGCAATATGTGTTTAGTCGGTTCGGATTAACGAAAAATTTGTAAATATATAAAAGTTGAAATATACCGTGACGGCAGTCCACATTTGAGTCGTAATACTACTTTTATCGCTTTTATTTTGCGTATGTAATGCAAAATCCAAATTACTGTAGGTACCTACTACATTTGAAAATGTAATCACTAAATTACAAATCGAGAACATAATTTGAAATATTATACTGAATGGGAATGACATCCTGTCCTATCAAAACACAACACATAATGACATTCTGCAATGGGGTTCCACCAAAATGATCAAAGTTTTGATGATGCAGCTGAAAGATACAGACTTCATCACCACCTCTACGTTGAGTCAATATACATACCCAATCAAACATATATAAGATTAATAAATACTTATGAAGGTTTATTTGAATGAATAAATATATTTAATTTCATTTCATAGCAGAAAAAGCTTTAACAATATTTAATGTTTGCAGAAATTCTTCAAAATCTATTAACTAGTCCCAAAATTTTCACTTTGCGTTCATAATAATTTAGGACACAATTAAAGTAAATAGGAAAAACTATGAAATATTGTTAATTAACTTACCAACCAATCCTAGAACAGTGAAGCCCAAAATAAACAAGAACATGTTGACTACGCCACCGGCACTGACCAATTTTCCCATCCAAGAAACCTCATTTATACCTGACAGTTACAAAAGATTATTAGGTCAACATAATTAACTGATAATTCCGAACCTTCACACTAATCTCAACGAGTGACTGATAAAGCTAGACTCAAGTTTCAGGTACATTTGATAAGTGCTAGACACACGTGAGTAATGTAAATAATAAATAATAACAATGATTTTGTGAAGTGACTGTTGATTTTAGTTGTGATAAGATAAGAAAGAGTCTTGACCTCTTAAATACTTGTGCGATTGTGTGTACTCGCGATTAGAAAAACTATTTGAAGTTCAACATTTACGAATGGTATTTTAGGGTTCACTATTGAGTTAGACTTTTCAGGTAAGTATTCAAATTGAGTAACACTTTAGACGCACTTCAGGGGATGAATTGAATCTGTAATTCCATTTTGTTTTATCCATGTCGGACTAGTCGAGTGGTTCAAGGTATGCACGGATAAAATTAAGCATTGCTCGCTCATCGTAACATTTTTTAAAGCTTCGTCAGTTTAAGTTTCGGTTGGCTTTAAGGATTTGATCACACCCTTTTTTTATCATTCCTGCTTCGCCGCTACAGCTCGCGAGACTATCAAACTGGACCAACTTTAGAGTGCATGAACTGTCTGTTCATTCTTAGTCTGGATGTAAATATCTATAAAAGTTTGTATTACAAAAGTATTTATAGCCTATTTGTGTATCAAAGTATTTGTTCTGCTTAGTTTTGGATATAATAAATCAATGTCGAAAAAAGCCCCACGATATATTTTTATTTATTTAATGCATTTCAAATTTGAAGTAGGTAAATATTTTTATCATAGAGGTACATTACGGAACCCTGCACTTTTAGTACTTGAAATAAATGCAGGTCATACGTAATTGAGTAATTAAAATTTATTTATCAAAACTATAATGATAAAATCTATATGTGTGCCAAGGTAATTAGGCCAATTAGTACTACTAAATATCGTTTACGCAACACAGAGATAAGTGTTATTAAGAGAATTTTATAATTTCTACCATATTGTTCAATAAATAATTTGATAAAGTACCTACCTCCCTATGTTAGTAGATACACTGACTTTTTTTATACCACAAAGGTGGCAAATATCCATACGGTGGGCTATGAAGGCTTGTAACACCAGGGACGTCACTCACGCGTTGCCTACCCTCTAAAAATCTCTCAACGGCTGACTCAGCTCAGGTAATCTTTAATAGTACCTACTAAGAAACACCTTTTAAAGAAATTTATCATCTAAGAAGGTGGGGTTAGGTGAAATAAAATAAACGTGCCTAAAAAATTTAATTAAGGACTTAAATATTAAAGTGTATAATAATGAGTAAGGAAAGCTTATTTAGCGAGTATTTTCGATAAGCTATATTTTTTTATCCGCCCAGACTAATCTTAGATGTTCTTGTTCTCGGAGATGGTTCTAAAAATGCTATTTGATATCTATATTAGCAATTTGATCCCAAAAATACAGGTGTTTCTACGCCTCCATGTTCGTATTTTAGATGCTGAAATAGAATTTTAAAATGAAATTCCACCATCGCACGTAAAATAATAAAATAAATTTTATATTCACTCACAGCACAGTACTCGAAACCCATATTAAAATGTTTTCATCATACAAATAAATAGTAACAGAGTAGCGCAACATTCGTAATTTTAAAAGCTTTTATTTAACTTGCAATGTCTGTATGTAACTTTGTTCTTTGTTCAAATCTAATTATTAATTTTTAAGTTACCTTTAACCGATTATGCTGAAATATTACATGCACAGTTTTTTTTATGAAATTTTACATTTAATACAAAAATCTATATTAAAAAAGTCTAATGAAAGGCTTTGAAGACTATTTATAAAATTATTATATACACGGTAATAAAAAGTTTGTTTTATAAATCTTTATTTATTACTGTTTTTCACATATTCAACAAATAAAAGTCTTCTTTAGTTTTGGGTAAAATTTCAACTGGCAAAGGCATTTTAAATCCAGTATGTAATATTGAGTATAGCAAATCTATCTATTTATTTCATTATATAAGGAGTCGACCAGCGCAACTTTGTAATCGTCACTTTTCGTTTTTGTAACTTTTATATTGCTGATCCGCTTCTCATGGTCGTAGCGTGATGATATGAAAGAAATCTTTCAGTGTTAGATAGCCCATTTATCGAGGAAGGCTATAGGCTGTACGCTACGACGAATAAGAGCAGAGCATCAATAAAAAATGATGCAAAGAGGGGCAAGTAACGAAGTTGCGAAGTTTAACTAGTACTAGTAGGTATAAATGTATAAGGGTGGCAGGAACTTTTGACTTTGTTTTTTTCTTTAGAAATCTGGGCCTATGTCACACGTTTATTATTCATGTCGTGATTTCGGCTTAAAAGTTAGCTTCCGCTTTAGGAGTTTTTTGCAAGTTAGAATATTGCTTTCGATTTCCGGATTGTACACAAAGCCTGTGTTTTATTTCTTTCACCTTCTCTTCTATTTCGACTATATCTCAAGGAACATTGGTAACTTAAAACTCTTATACAAATACGTATAAATACAAATCTACTTCACACTTTACCTATTTATTATGTACTCTAATTTGTCTTACTCTTACGTACTCTTGTAGAGTTTCTTGAATGATTCGTTATATTTTTATTAATAATTTGAGTAAGTTTTTTAGCAAAGAAATATGTAATTTTTATTAGTATAGGTACCATCATAATAAAAAGTTTAATGTTTCTCTAAAAGGAAGGAAGGAACATATAAATAGAATCATATTTTAAACAAAAGACGTTTCGTCGTTGACAGGCGGGTAGGCGTTTTTAAACATCTCTCCCGGTCGTGGATTCGATTCCAACCTGAGACAAACGTTTGTGTGAACATGTCTGTGTCTGATTGTATAGTGTGTATATCTATATTAGAGTGTTATACAGAAATTATTACTTATACAATTACCTACCCCCACTTTTACAGCTTACGACTAGTAACAGTGCATTCTCCTGGTAATTCAATCTATCCAATCTTGATACTTTATCTCGTTTCCCTCCGTTGTGCTAACCTGCTGATCAGTTTTATATTGTACTTTAAATTAGTTAATAGAAACTTTGTCTACGATCAAGTGCAACGGGGCTTCAAAATAAAACTTTCATTGCCTTGAGTATTAAAACAAGTTTCTTCTAAATCCCTACAGCAGTTGTTGTGTTACGTGTATCGAACATAAATCCTTCCACTTACAAACTTCCTATTTATAACATTGATGTAAGAGGAAATCTTTGAAACTACTCTTTGTTATTCAAGAATTGTCATTCTTTCTTTATGAAAATGTACTATCATGCTTATTTAATGAGACCATTTGTAGCTACTAGGAATAAATACTCCGAAGGAAATAAAATTTTATATGACAGAAGAGGACTAAGCGTTTTGCCTCGTCATTTAAACCGCGTACCTACATTGAAGGACTGGAACAATTTGCCTGCTGCGGTCTTTCCATCCGATTATAATTTAAGTGTCTTCGAGGCTAGAGTGAATAGGCAATAGGCTCTTAAAAACTAGTGAGTCTTACCATCAACGATTGCATCACTGCTTACCACCATGTGAGATAGCACTAAAAAAAACTACCTAAATCTAAGGCAGTAATTTCTAAACGGAAAAAAATTACGCTCAAAAATCTCGACGCTATTAATTATGAAGGTACAGTTCAAAGGAATTCAGGTCTTCAAATCTCGGTGGATTCATCAATCACGATTCACGGATTAAATGGTAACCGACAGTACGTGATGGATGGGGGGTTGGGGAAATAATGAGACTTTCCCGAATAATATCGATTGAGACGTTGATACGTTTTTAAAGATTGAGACAAAAAATTTAAAAAAAAGCGACCAAGTGCGAGTCGGACTCGCCAATTTAGGGTTCCGTAGCAGAAAGTTCTATAAATGTTTTATTTATTTATTTTCATGTTTGAGGTGATTGAATGTAAGGTAATTGCGGTTTACGATTTATGACGTATTAAAAGAAACTACTTACTTGATCACGTTCAAACCAATTTTCGTTGGTAGTTTACATGGTACATTGTACATCATATATTTTTTTTAGTTTTACAATCCTCTTATTTTAGAAGTTAGAGGGGGGGGGGGGGCATATTTTACCACTTTGGAAGTGTCTCTCGCCCAAACTATTCAGTTGAGGAAAAAGTGATGTTAGGAACCTGAATATCATTTTTGAAGACCTATCTATTGATACCCAACACGTATGGGTTTGATGAATTTTTTTTTTGTTTCAGTTCTATATGTGGGGAACCCCAAAGTTTTAGGTTTTTTTCTATTTTTATGTGAAAATCTTAATGCGGTTCACAGAATACACCTACTTACCAAGTATCAATAGTATAGCTCTTATAGTTTCGGAATAAAGTGGCTGTGACATACGGACGGTCGGACGGACAGACAGACAGACAGACAGAATCTATAAGGGATCCGTTTTTTGCCCTTTGGCTATGGAACCCTAAAAACATTGGTTCATTTTACTGTTTCAATATGAATGCGAATGGCCTGTTGTTTTACAAACATTGTTATTGCTTTCCTTAAACATCCTGCCGAGTCATATTCATCATCATCATCAGCTCATATATGTTTTCACTGTAGAAAGGGAAGGATTTCCCTAACAACGAAGGGTCATAGTCCAGATTGTCAATTCTTCACTTTAAATGTGTTATGGACATGTTTCCTGAAATTATTTTTCTTCGGCGAAAACCAGTTTGTAAATTCGTACGCATGTAAAACACAGTAGGACGAGCTCATGATCTTTAGTCGGCGCGTAGGCCACTGTACCACGACGCGGCGACGGCTCCTGTATTTTCTTTATACCACAAAAGATGGCAAACAGGCATACGGTCCCAACTGATAGGAAGCGATTACCGTAGGCTATAGACGCTAGTTGAGTGAAAGAAGTAAATTTTATGACTTATGTTCACTAATGCTATGAATACTCTGGGTAATCTAAACGCTAGCTTCAAATATAAAACCGGAAAGCTCTAGAGCTGCAGTACTTAGCCGTAACTTACTCAACTACGGCAAAATAAGGCTCACTGAAAATGTAACTAAATAATAAATAGATAATTATTTTGGACATTTTGATAATTAGGTATAATGAACATAAACTATTGAATATTTTAATTGCATTGTGTATATGTTTATTCATTCATAAGAAAGCTGACAGCATATTTTAGTGGCTCCCCGCGGTTTCACCCGCTTTCCCGGGGAGGTTCGACATTCCCGGGATAAAAGGTAGCTTAACAGTCTATAATTCGACGGTAGAAAGCAATTTTGTCGTATCTAAAAAATAGAGGTTTACACCAGAGTGAAATAACACTTGAAAAATATCATAAAAAGTAATACACCTAAATAAAAACTTGTAAGAATATAATGATAATTCCGGCAGACGCAATAAATTTACTTATTCTTAATTATTTTCTTCAAAAAAGAAGAGAAAAAAAAATTGATTTTTCTAGATACGACAAAATTGCTTTCTACCGTCGAATTGTAATTCGTCATTATCATAAAGTTCACTTTTATATATTTTCGAATCACTATTAGATCTTGTTGCATGGATTTAAGGTTCATAATGCAAAGTAAAACACAGGGTATTTTCAGTTTAAATTACACCACAAGTGTGTTAACATGTCACAGTTCATGGGTTTGAATGCCATACAAACAAATATTTGCGTGCATGAATGGATTTGTCTCTTTGTTCTTTGGGCTTGTGTAAATATTTATTGATATACATTTTGTAGGAATTATGCCTTTATTTCAAGCATTTGGAATCAAATCACTTAGAAAATAGAATATAACAAATTTTATCATTTAGGTAGAAGGACACGCAGGAAGGTATTATAAACTTGGTAAAATTTTACAGTCAAGTTTATCGCAAAAACTACCGAACGGATTTGGATGGAATCATAAGTTTACATAGTTCATAACCTGGATTAACACATTGGCTACTTTTTATCCCGGAAAAACTGTAATCCCCTGGCAATTCCCACGGTTTCACTCGCGTCTATTATAGAATTAGTTATTGTGAAAACTGTGGTGAAATATCATTTTATTTTTCTATTAATAAGTTATATTCAATGAATAATATTGTATCGACTCACGTAGTGTACTCCACTTTGTAGTAGGCTATTAAATATTCTCGGTTTCCAGAGTAAGTAGGTACCTACTATAAGTAGTCGTATTTAAAATATTGTACCTTTATAAAATGATTTTATTTACTGAAATATTCACGTGAAAATATTAAAATAATAAATAAATATCAAAGGATTAATTGTTTCCCGATAATACATTCTTATACTCACATTTATTTACTAGCTGATACACGTAACTTTGTCTGCTATTTATATAGCTTTAATCTATATGCCATCACGCTACAACTAATAGGAGCGGAGCACCAATGAAGAATGTTTAAAAAACGGGAGATCCTTTTTCCTCTTGAGAGCTTCCGGTGCGTACGCTGCGTAAACGGTTAAAGTTTCGCGAAAATAATGTATGACAGATTTGTTCTCCTTCAAAAGTCCGCGACAGCATATGTCTATCAGTTAGGGTTGGCTCACTATAATCATTTTTATACTAACCAAATTTAACATTTAACAACACCTAACTATTCCACGCGGACGAAGTCGCGGGCAGAAACTAGTTAGTAACAAAACATAACCTAAGTTCACAAAATCACAAAAATAACCGTAACAAGTTACATGTTTGTGATGGAATTCTACAAACGGTGCAAGTTTATTTATGAAAGTGACATTGTATTCGACACACGTTTATGACACCTCGAACCTGATTCGGCTAATGTCATAACATCCCTTTTGCTCAACATATTCTCTCTCCCCTTTATTACAGCACTTTCCAAATAAACAGGGCGTTCACATTTCTTTTGCATATTTATCGTCCCTTATTAAAGCCTAAACGCTCACTGAACTCTCTTATACAATAGAAAGGGACCTTTGTTGCAATAGGCAGTGAGGGGTTTCGAAATTAGCGGTTTCATAAGCTTAATCAAACATCAAAGTCAATGTTTTAACTAAGGCTTTGTTAAAGAAGATTAACTTAAATATTTTACCACGAGGACGGGTGTTTGAATAATTGAAAATTGTGGCAATTTAAAAACCTTTTTTTAACCCTTGACGTAAAAAAGTGATGTTTGGTTGGAAGTCTGTCTGTGTGCGGGCGTTGTACCTCTCAAACAAATTCTACTTTCATGGAGAATTATATTTTATAAATTACCAGTTAAATTAATTTTTAATTTAGTGTATCAGGTGTATCATATGCTGCCTATCTGAGCCCGCAACTTCAAAATCATAATGATTTACGATATTTAATATTTCATATTGAGTTAGATTACAGATTGATTACGAAAACCAATCCAAGCGTTTGTAAAAATCTGGGCCAAAGGGGAACAGAGGAATAGGGGGGGTCAAGTACCAGTGGAATGGGGATGCCACCTATTCCTCCCCAATTGAACGAATTCATGTGTTGGTGGTTTTTTAATCAAATATTAATACAGCTATCTATTTGTCAGTATTCAATAATAAACAAAATTGTTTGGGATATATTTGGCATATGACCAATTTGATCCCAAACTAAATGCTTGCACTAGTAACTAGATAGCTGATGCTACTTTTAATCACATGTATGTATCCTTTAAGTATGGATTTTAAAGTAGTATATCTGCTATCTGGTCACTGCATAGTTTGGATTCAAACAGGCTATGTGTACAAGATTTAAGGCCTTCTGTTCATTACAGAGTTACACACATGAAAGAAATAGCTAAGGTGCATTAAACGCTTATCGCTTAAGCAAGGGTTCGTTTTATAGCCCCACCACAAGGGTCATTTCGACCAGGACATGCCGGACGGTAATCTTTATTTATCGTTGTACCACCAAATTCGCTATGTAACATTTTGTATCGTTCGTTTGTGGCTATTGTATTACCATTGTTATTATACAGTGTATTGTCTGGACTATCTATGATTACCTATTCTTTAGTATCTAGACACCAATGATTATTGGCATTGTAAGGAATTTTTATCCTATCTCAACAATATTATGTATGGGAAAGTTAGCGAAGCAGGTTATATTGATGTATTCGTATCCAGTACGCAGTTTCTCCCGATTCTTCGGTTAAATTTGGCCGGGAAATATATGTGCTATTCCAAAACATATTCTTAGTCTACTCCGCCGTTTATAGCGTAATTAAGCAGCAAACATTAAATTTAAATTTTGCTTGTATGTTTTACATAAATCATACATACATAAAACATAGTACTAGATATATTATTTCTAAAACGGATAGGTATAACCCCTAAATACCCTTCAATATACCAAAAATAAAAAAAAATATATTTATCAGTGAAGATAAATAAAAATCTGTCATGATATACCTGACGTGTCGGTAATTGGAACAACTAAGGTTCGTACTAGTTTTCTCTTTGGCAACATGAGGCCTCCTTATATTTGTTGCATAGTTTCCTACATAAGGCGCGTGTAGGAGATGCATACTGTTAGATAAAGCATGTAACCCTCTTGTTATCTCATCAATCTTTTAGTGGAACGCTCACTAGAACTTCCGTAGACTCTTTTGTGATGCCGAGGGAAATAGCACATTTTTAGAATTGCGTAAAAACCGAAAGGGTAAAGAATACAAGCTTTTATTTGACTTGCAATGTTTGTATGTGAGTTGGTATGTGTTTGGGTCAGAGTTGTTACCTTAAAACTACCGAGATGAAGTTTTGCATTCACGTTCGGTTTGGATGATAGAAGGTATAAATAAATATATAACTAGCTGCCCCCGCGCGGTTCTACCCGCGAAGTTCCCGTTCCCGTGGGAATACAGGGATAAAATATAGCCTATGTTACTCGGGGATAATGTAGCTTTCCAAAGGTGAAAGAATTTTTGAAATCGGTCCAGTAGTTTCGGAGCCTATTCATTACAAACAAACAAACAAATCTTTCCTCTTTATAATATTAGTATAGATTACATTGAAATCGGTCAACAGTTGGCCAAGAAATTGATTAACTTACATAAATAAAAGTACCTACATCGGAATATCGAACCTCCTACTTTCTTTAAAAGTTGTCGGTTAGAAATAAATTCATAGGAAAAGAAAGATTTTTATTTGTCGATGGTTATCTAAAAAATATAGATATCTATTATGTAACGAATGAAAAGGCTTTATGAATTAAAAACTATAGTGTAAGTGACACGGTAAATAAAAGCTTTAAAGAATCTAAGAAGAAAGAATATCTAGTATAAATTAATTGATTATATTATGGTTCCTGTATTTCACTATGTTATATTTTTTCAAAACTCTATGAATATACTTTCTATTTTTTCACATAATTTATTTCTTTTCAACATCCACTATTTCAGTAAAGTGTACTTTAAAAGCCGAGGTGGCTCAGTTGGGAAAACACCGACTCACGATCATGAGAGTGCACTGGCTTTCGATGAAGGAAAACATCGTGAGGAAACCTGCATGCCCGAGATGTCACAATTAAAGGCATGTGAAGTCTGCCAATCCGCATTAGGCTCGCGTGGTGGACTATGGCCTATACCCCCTCGATGTTAGGGGAGGTTCGAGCTCCTCGGTGGAAACGTATATGAGCTGATGATGTTGATGATGTACTTTAAAATATCGGGATTCACTTTTTCTAAATACCTAAAACTTTTTAAAGTACCTACGTAGGTGCCTTGGTATATAGACTTAAAATCTAACTTATGACCTTCGTACTAACAATCTTCATCAAAATTTCCACATTATAATACTAAAAATAATAATCAGTCTAGACGTCACACATCAAAATATGTTCCAGATAAATTAAAGACCCCGAAAGCCATTATAAGTATATTTCTACAAATATTATAAATGAGAAAGTACGTAAATGCTTTCTGTCTGCCTATCTTTCTATCTTTAATCACTGAATAGATTACAATTAAATTAGGTACAGAGGGAGACGAGAGTTTCGGAAGAACAAATAAAATAAATATTTTTTCTCCGTGGTAGGTTGAAAATCGCCAGGAACGCGGGTGAAACTACGGGGCGGAAGGATACTATATATAAACTCATATTTATGACGCCATCTTGTTAAGAGAAGTACCTTAGATCTGTGTAGTATTGGTATCTGATATAGAGATCTACGAAACAAAAGATTAAAGAGAGTTGTTGTGCTAAAGCTTTAATGATTCCCTAAATTATAACTAACTAGCTGCTTCCGCGCGGTTTTACCCGCATAGTTCCCGTTCCCGTGGGAATACAGGGATAAAATATAGCCTATGTTACTCAGTGATAATGTAGCTTTGTAATGAAAAAAGAATTATTAAAATCGGTGCAGTACTTTTTGAGTTTATTCGTTACATACAAAAATACAAATCTTTCCACTTTATAATATTAATGTAGACATAAGTACAAAACGACAGAAACGCCCCTAATCAGTATGTAAACGTTGGCAGGAATAACATACCTACTTACTTACCAGATTCATGTTAGAATTAACACGAATAGTACCTACATATTCAATAGTGTTTTCTCAATGGTAATTCAGAGATTTCCTGAATGAAATGTTATTTGTGAGAGCGGAAACCATAAACGCAAATCGTGACTATGGATTTTATATTATTAATAAGTTTTTTTAATAGTTAGTTACAAATCCATACTAGTCCATACTATCCATACTAGTATTATAAATGCGAAAGTAACTCTGTCTGTCTGTTACGCTTCCACGCTAAAACTACTGAGCCGATTTAAATGTAATTTGGTATACAGATAATCCAGAGCCTAAGAAAGGACATAGGCTTCTTTTTATCCCGGGAAAATTGAAGATCCCCGGGAACGCAGGCGAAGCCGCGGGGAGCCACTAGTATATATATATCAAAAACAATAAAAGTTTACTATGTATCATAGACATGCTCTGTAACTCAACAATCGCAGGAAGGGATTTACAATAATATGAGCGCCTATAAAATGTGTTCTGAATTAGCATATCAACGCCTTTTATTTATTTTAATACAAGAAAAGTGAAAGGGAATAAAGGAAAATACCTAAGTCGTTACATATTTTCCTAAACTCCATTTTATAAATAAAAAATGGAGCCTACCAGATAATTTTTTAATTACTTAAATAATGTTAATATATTTCTCTAGTTTTACTCTGTTCTTGTGTTTTTAACCGACTTCCCAAAACGAAGGAGGAGGTTCTCAATTCGGCCGGTATTTTTTTTTTTTCTATGTATGTACATCGATTACGTTGCGGTTAATAGACCGATTCGCGTGATTCTTTTTTTGTTCGACGCGAAATAGCTGCCAGATGGTCCCATAAAAAATTCTTTCAGTTTGGTTTAGTAGTTTTTATTTTATAAGCATTATTGTTATTTGGACGATGTCATTTTGACGATACTTTGTATATTAGTATGTCGATAACTTTAACATTTCTAATCCGATTTGCGTAATTCTTTTTTTGTTCGTTAGGGTACATATTCAAGTTGGTACCCTGGTCATTTAGTCAGCATGATGATGGGATCCCAAGGAAATCGTGAAGAACACTCAAATTATAAGCATATAACTGTTACGTTTCAGTCAATACCATACAGTTTGTTCAATT
The DNA here is from genome assembly GCA_905147785.2 of Thyatira batis. Taxonomy (NCBI): domain Eukaryota; kingdom Metazoa; phylum Arthropoda; class Insecta; order Lepidoptera; family Drepanidae; genus Thyatira; species Thyatira batis. The sequence continues at coordinate 1,995,517 of LR990507.1, forward strand.
ATTTGCGTTTGATGATGATTTCCTATGGATGAGCTGATGATGGAAGGTACAACTCCTCAAAGGATAGGAGTTCAGAGAAAATTCTTTCAAAATTATACGTGCATATGGATAGAGAATAGTATTCCTTGAGGCTATTAGGTTGACCTTGAAGGTTAATCTCATTAACGTTTAGGTTTAATAGTGTTCTGTGATTGTTAAATAAATAATAAGCCTACCCATACTTAAATCACTAAAAAGCAAAAAATAAAAATAAAACTACGTTAAAAAAAACCGACTTCCAAAAATACTAAAAAGCAAAAAATAACTAACGCAATTTATAACACTTTCCTCTACTTACCTACTGACTACTTATTCTTTCCGCTTGCTGCATGGTTTGAAGTCGGTGCCAAGCCATATATGAATAAAAAAATTACTTAAAGAAATAAAATGGTGTAACAAATAAATTTCTACACGATAACCTACTAAGTACTAACCTACGTAAATAAATCAGAAATAACGATAAATGACAATAAGAAACAAATGAAAACGACGATGAGATAAATGTAATTTACATTCTACAACTATAGTGGTCCTGTAAAGGACCGCTTATTTCTAAAATTTAGAATTTTAAATGCAAACGGTGCCAAAGTTTTTGTTGACCTTATTAAATCATGGAGAATCTTAACAAAGATCTTTTGTATATTGTTTACTAATTATGCTGTGGCTTGGCACCAACTTCAAACCAAGCAGTAAGCGGAGAGAATAAGTAGTCAGTAGGTAAGTAGAGGAAAGTGTTATAAATTGCGTTAGTTATTTTTTGCTTTTTAGTATTTTTGGAAGTCGGTTTTTTTAACGTAGTTTTATTTTTTTAATACATAAATCCTACTAATATTATAAATGCGAAAGTTTGTATGTATGGATGTTTGTTACTCTTTCACGCTCCAACGGCTGAAGGGATCTGCTTCAAATTTGGCACAGAGCTAGAATATGTTCTGGAATAGCACATAGGCTACTTTTTATCCCGGGAACGCGGGTGAAACCGCGGGGAGCCACTAGTACATAATAAGAAAGCGAGACAGACAGGCAGAGTTACTTTCGCATTTATTATATTAGTTAGGATGTTTAATCAGTCGGTACCTACTTTATAAGTTTAATGTCAATACAGTACTCAATCGGGGGTAACGACTTCCAATTGAGTTCATAATACTTCATTGTAGGTAAATACATAAACAATCAAGTTAATATAATGACATCCATAACTACAAATATCTAGCCTAAATACACGATGAAAAACTAGTTTCTTTTTCAATGGTACTAAGGACACATAGTAGTATCACTTGTAACATTGATACACACTACACACTAAGCCTCTAATAGACCGGTTGGCTTTGTGGTTTTTGACCCTGGCTCTCAAGCCGACAGTCGTGGGTTCGAATCCCACCCAGGACAAACATTTGTATGCATGAATATGTCTGTTTGTCCTGTGTCTGGATGTAAATATCTATATAAGAAAGAAAGAAAGAAAAAGATAGAAAAAGTATTTATTCGGGACATCACACAACATTACACACACTTATTATATGAAACAAACAAACACAGGTAAATGCAATGCTGCATAATGCCCGGAATAGGTCGCGACTCAGCTTAATGCAAGGGCTAATAATAAACTAGCCCTCACGCTGGTTTTCAGTCGCGACCTACATCCGTGACCAGTATGTATTTAAAAAAAACGTAGTATATGTTGTATATCAGCTTAGCTACCTTAGGTAACTAGATAGCTGATTCAGCTACATGGTGTCCTAAATTTCGATAAAAACCTTGACCGGGACATTCAACCATTCTTAAAATAGAATAATTTGATTTTACCTATTTTCGTTTTCCAATTTATATTTATTTATTAAATGGTAACTAACAACTTTACTGATCGTTACCAACAGTTTAACATGAAAGGAATTTAAATATCTAGTAATCACAAAGGAAACTTTGTGTTCCAAATGGTTTAGTTCACGACTGGATTTATTTTTAGGGGTTTAATAAATAATTTAAACTACCGTTAAACGTTTCACATGAGCTAATTCACTACCTATAAATAAATGTAACAGAATAATATAGGAAGCTTAATTGTTAAAAAAATAAAAGGTTTTTGTTCCTACTTATAAGTATCTATAAGTTTACACTGGATTGGTAGCTATATAATCTAACAAGTTGCTACTTGCGTTCCCCGGGATTATCAAATTTCCCGGGATAAAAGGTAGGCTATGTGTTAATCCAGGTTTCAAATTTCAACCAAATCTGTTCAGTAGTTTTTGCGTGAGGGAGCAATAAACATCCGTACTCACCAACTTTCGCATTTATAAACCTACTAGCGGCCCGGTACGAGATGGATGATATTTTATTTATATATAAGGATTGGAAACTCCTTGTTTTTATATCTATTTTATTTATCAAGTTTGTAATATAAAACAGCGATTACAAATCTATTACAACTGGTTCCCGGAGGACCTGTAATTTTCCCTGAATAAAAGGTGCCCGTCTGTTATACCAAAAAATATAACTCTGTCCCAAGTAAGCGAGTAACATCCTGACAAACAGTCCCATTTATTATATTAAGTAAGATTACATAGACAAAAATAAATATCCTGGGACATTTTCCACACACGGCTAATCGGATTCCAAAGTAAGCTTCAAAGTGAGCTTGTGTTATGGTAACCGGAAAGCTGATATACTACATACTATATACTACTTTTGAGTACATACTTATATTGATTATTACCTCCAGAAAACGGATTTGGTTGCAAAATAAGTACTATTTATGACGAGAGGCAATTCAAATCTATACTTTTATAATCTATACTAATATTATAAAGGAGTAGAGTTTGTTTGTTTCTTTGTTTGTTTGTTTGCTTGAACGCGCTAATCTCAGGAACTACTAGACCGATTTGAAAAATTCTTACAGCATTAGATAGTCCATTTATCGAGGAAGGCTATAGGCTATATATCATCACGCTATGGCCAATAGGAGCGCAGCACCAATAAAGAATGTTTCGAAATCGGGAGTTTTATTTCCTTTTGTGAGCTTCCGCTGCGTAGGCTGCGTAAACGGTTAAAGTTTCCCTAAAATGATGTATGACAGAATTGTTCCCCTTCAAATGTTCTAAAAAAAAGTCCGCGACAACATATGTCTATCTGTTAAGGTTGGCTCAGTATAACCATTTTTATACTAACCAAATTTGTTCTAAAAAACGCATTATTTGTGAAGGTGTTTTTATAAAGATGATATTAACCCATATCCAAATAAATGCGTTATTCATAACAAGTATTTAATTTGAAAACAAAATTGCCATTTACATCATTCGGTTTCAATGAATATCTTAAGAGATATCGCTATAGCCTTCCTCGATAAATGGACTATCCAATGGCGAAAGAATTTTTTAAATCGGACCAGTAGTTTCTGAAATTAGCGCGTTCAACCAAACAAACAAACAAACAAACAAACAAACAAACTCTACTCCTTTATAATATTAGTATAGATAATTTTGTAACTTTTTTAAACAAAAACTACTAGGTACCTATATCATTACTGTTCATTATTTACTCTTTGTAAATACTACCTAGAACTAGTAATTTCAACAGATAAGTGCTTTGTTTGTATTAACAACAACTAGATTACTTGAGCAATATACTCGTACACAACAATATGGGCAAGTAGGTACTTCTGTAATATGGAATTATAGTACCTACATACCTATAGTATGCTTCAAATTGCACTTATACATTTATTTATGATTGTTTTATCATATGCACTATTATTTTATAATCAACTATATTATATCCCCTCCGGTGAAAAATACGATCTATTTTGATAAACTTTTAAATGAATAATAATAATAAAATTTATTTATCTCTTGCCACACAAAACAAACTTAAACCAAAAATAATCTTAAATCTATTTACAATAACTAAATTTATTAGTTTGCCTAAATTAGTTTTTGACGTGACAACGTCTTATAAATTGGTTTGCCGGGTGACACTTCAAGAAACTGCGTTACGCTCCGCTCACGTTACGTCACGTTATGTTTTAAATTGTTACTATTATTTCATCCTTCTTCCTACTATACGAATGAATATTCACATTAAAATTATTTTACCACTCAAAGTCGTTGTCACGTAAAACTTTCGCCCGTATACCGACTTTACAGGCAACCAATTTTTTTACTTTGACCGTTAGCTTTGTTTGTATTTAATACTGATAACATTGTATTTTATAAATTGGAACACAAAGTAGATAATAAGGGATACAGCTAAAACTACTAAAATTAATGCTGTTAAGACTATAGTGACTAGTTCCAGTTCTAGATACTGTGTCCAGGAGATGTTGGCGGCGGGCGCGCGCAGATGCGTGGCGCCGCCGTGGCGCAGCACGTGCTCCGTCCACCACACGGCGCGCTGCAGCGGCCGCTGCGGCTGGTCGCGCATCAGCTCGCGCAGACGCACTACGTTGCGACGGTAGCTGCAACCAACATTTACATCATACATCTGTACACTTTCTACCATATTTTGTAATAAATAAGCGATAAGCGTTAGAATTTATAAATTTACTTGCAGCGTACCTTTCATTTCCTATAACAGTATTGATCCCATTATAAAAATTATCTTCAGTTAGAGTTTCCATGTCGAGTCTTATTCCTATGCCGTGGTAACTGTATTTCTCAACGTTGTACCATTGGTCGCCCAACATCGGCATGCCTATTAGTGGTACCCCGGCCGTTATAGCTTCGTCAGTAGACTGCAGGCCTCCTTGTGTAATAAATAATTTAATTTTCGGATGCCCTGAAATATTTTGCAAGCAGTTTATAAGATAACCTTATTTTACAACAGGGAGTAGGAATACCAATAACAGTTCTCTGATATGCTTTGTACAAGTACATATCTATATAAAATACCATTTAACTTCAGAATCAAATATTGACTTACGTAATAAATCTGATTGCGGCAACCATTTGGATATCCTGATGTTTTTTGTTTGTCCTGGCAGTACGTCCTTATCCCATTTCCATAAAATATCATAAGGTAACCGAGACAATACGTTGACCATCATTTGAATCTTTTCCGGTGGCAATAGAGATGGATTCACATTTGTACCAAAACTAACATAGATCACGCCATTTACTGATGAGTCCAGAAACAATTTAAGGTCCTGAAATTTTAATGTAAACTCGCTTATATAACTTCAATAACGATGGCTTCCGGTTAGATACAAAAATCTTATCTATTTTATCACAGTTGATGTTTACTGGCAATTAAACTACATACACAATTATGAGGCAAAATCTTGATATTTAAATAAATCTCATTTATTATTATAATTTAAGTTAAACACTTACCGCAGGTAAATCTTTTTCAGGTTTCTGATGCATACCACCCATATGCACCACGCCAGGAGGCACCGGTCTGTTTCCCTCCCAAATCGTATGCGTATTTAAAAATAACATGTGTATATTTTCACTTAACTCATCCATACTTGGAGTATCGGGACCGAGTTGTTCTTTAGCATATTCATTTTCGAGTACAACCCGATTCATAAAAATACGTTCCAATCTAAAATGGTTATACATTTCATACAGTTTCTCCCAATTCGTAAGATTGTAAAGTCTTTGGCGTAGAGCTGTTGGGTAAAGAAGGGGATGCACGGGTGCCCCCATAGTCTCATAATTACCAGAAATTGAACCGAATGAGCTAACTTGAATTACTGGCACTTTGTATCTATGAGATAATACCAGCGCAGGTCTCACACATGCTTCCAATAGTAACAAATCAAAATTCTGATGTTCGTCTTCTATGAGGTTTTTGACTTGAGCACTTTGCATTTGTTCGTTAAATATCTTCGGTATTAACCTCATCGCTATTTCTATCTGCATTTTTAAATCATCGTTGCTTCCTGTCGTCATTTCACCAATTTCTCTTTTCCATAATTCGTAAGATATGGAATGAACGTCTATTTCCGTAAGATTTTCAGGAGTTTGACCTTCAGGGAAGGCTGGATCGGGGGTTATAACAACAACATTGTGTCCTCGTCTTGCTAGTTCTTGAGTTAACGGACGAAATACTACTTGATGACTGATTGATGGAATCGGAAATACAGCTAAAATGTTTGCAGCCTCAATCATTGATACTAAACATAGAATTGCGAGATATTTTACCCTCATTATATAATTTCGTTAACCTAACACTTAATTGACCACTTGACAGTAAACTATTTTAACTGTTCGTCTACTACTACAGTATTAAATTAATTCATATATGTCAGTGGTTTAAATGCCTGTTGTGAGTAGGTACGTATAAATAGTCATTTTGTAATGAAGCATAAAGTGCTTTTAGTGCGGTTTCTAGCGAAAACTAATCATGAATTGTTTTCTTGTAATTGCTTAATATTTTAAAGGAAGTTTACTTATTTTATGTAAAGGCTATGTAAATTTAAAAAATGTTTTAATTATCTGTGTATTTTAATAGCTGTGTATTACTTACATGAAAAATACTATTTCACGTTTTAAAACGGAAAAGTAATGCTAAGCTGCCGATGACGTCCATCTCCAGAACTTCAATGAGACCAATTCCGTTATTACTTTATACTAGTGGCTCCCCGCGGTTTCGCTCACGTCCCCGGAGGACCTTCAAATTTTCCGGGATAAAAGTAGCCTGTGTGTTATTATAGGCTTACATATAATATTCTAACTCTGTGCCAAATTTTAAGCGGATCCCATCAGGCGTTTTGGCGTGAAAGAGTAACAAACATCCATCCATCTATTCATACAAACTTTCGCATTTATAATATTAGTAGGTAATCTATAATGAAGTGCTTGAATCCAACATTTGCTGTTTTTGCTGAATTGTTAGTGCTTAGAATGACTTGCAAAGATAAAACTCACAATGTTTATCACAAAAACGATTATAATATATTTAAGAAAAATCATCTATCTAAGTGACATACAATGATGATAAGCGTTGTTTGTAGTGTAGTATGGTGACTTGAAGTTTTATTGTATACTAGCTGTCTGCCCGCAGCTTCACTTGTGTAGTGTTCAAACTATAACTATATCATACGTCTTTCGTATATGGCTAAAACACTCAGGAATACAATAAAACTTTAAAAATAAAATTTATACAGCTATGTGATTGTTGTTTTATACCTTATAGTAAAGCTTATTTATTATGCTTCACGATTATAATTAAATATAATTTAAGAAGTCCCCAAAAGTCCAGTATTTGTAAACAAATGATATAATAATATGTTTTGCTAAAAAAAAACGCACTATATCTCTAAATATTCATTTCCTAAGCAATGTAAATATTAAAGTGTATCTAATATTGCTAAACGAAGAATTCTTAATATAAATATTTTTTTTGTTATTCACGGTTATTAGTAAAGAAATATATGAATTCATATTATTATAATATTGTTATTTTTGGGAATATTTTCGTTAGCAGACTGGCAACATTGAGAATTACGTATTTCAACGAATGTCAAAGAAGTGTTCCCCGCCGTGTTCAAGACTTATTAGCAAATAAGAATTATTTTAATTCGTTATTTAACCCGGCGTGAGTGAGGTGGGGTATGTCATACCCGCAAAGTTTTTAAACGCAAATTATTTAATGTTATTGGTGTTATGCGAGTCTGGCCTTTACAGTAGCTGGAGGTAAGGGTCCAGGGGATGAGGTGCTGCATCCAGTTCAGCGTTACGCCAACGGAGACTGGAGATACACTCGCGCAAAAGTTATATGGGTATGTTATGAGCCAACCTTAACAGATAGACATATGCTATTGCGGACTTTTCTTTAGAACTTTAAAAGGGGAATAATTCTGTCATACATCATTTTAGCGTAACTTTAACCGTTTACGCAGCGTACGCAGCGGAAGCTCTCAACAGGAAAAGAAATCTCCCGATTTTGAAACATTCTTCATTGGTGCTCCGCTCCTATTGGTCATAGCGTGATGATATATAGCCTATAGCCTTCCTCGATAAATGGACTATCCAATGGCGAAAGAATTTTTCAAATCGGACCAGTAGTTTCTGAGATTAGCGCGTTCAACCAAACAAACAAACAAACAAACAAACTCTACTTCTTTATAATATTATATATATATATAAGTATAGATATTAAATCCGGTCTATTGTGTGTTACAGTGACATCGGTTTGGACGGGCATTTCCCACAAGATCTTAGCGGCTTCATTCTCTTTTACCTGGGGTTGGATGAGTGTTTCTTTCCACCATAAGTTGCAGACTTCCATTTTGTGTTTCTTGGCCAGACACCAATAGACATATTGGGCAAGGTTATTATGTCGCTGAACATAATAGGTCCCTGCTAACTTTTCACATCCAAATATAATGTGTTGCGTGGTTTCATCCTTGCACATAGCCGGCATTTCCCATCTACCGGTTCTTTTAATATGTCTCGTTGGTGCTGTCGTGTCATTACTGCTTGGTCCTGTATGGCGAATATTGATGATTCTATGCTGGGTGATATCTGTTGTTTCTTTAACCATTTAAATGAAAGTTCCGAATCTACGTTAGCCTGGTCTAAAACTTTTTTAGGAAATTGCCCATGCAGTTGTTTGTTTCGCCATGTTTTATTTTGATTTTTAACTATAGATTCCTTGATCTCTTTATCTGTGTGCGTGGTACCCGGTGTTAACTGTAATTCCCTTTCTATTTCTTGCGCTTCCTTCATTACTGAATATTTATCTCTATGTATGTCATGTTGTACTATAGCTTTAATAAGATGATCGGTTTCTGAACTCAAGTATGGTTTATATTTAACTATCTGCGATTTATACATTTGTTCTACGTTAATTAATCATCTTCCCCCTTGTCTCAGCGGTAAATACACCCTCTCTACTTCTGCCTTCTGTTGATGTGCCTTGTTCATTGCCAGTAGTTTTCTTGTTTTGATATCTATTTTTTTAAGATCAACTTTTTTGTAATTTATAATACCGAATGAATATAAAAATTGGTTGCCTGTAAAGTCGGTATACGGGCGAAAGTTTTACGTGACAACGACTTTGAGTGGTAAAATAATTTTAATGTGAATATTCATTCGTATAGTAGGAAGAAGGATGAAATAATAGTAACAATTTAAAACATAACGTCACGTAACGTGAGCGGAGCGTAACGCAGTTTCTTAAAGTGTCACCCGGCAAACCAATTTATAAGACGTTGTCACGTCAAAAGACCGGAATAGCAAACGTGTTAATACCTTTTATTAAGAACCTCGAGCTGAGGTGTGTGTTCAGTAGTTTTTTGACTCTCTTAAAATATTCTTTAGTTACCTGATCCCTAATGTTATTATGTTCTATTTTACCTGATTCGTTTACTCCTAAATATTTGTATGTATCTCCTATTGCAAGCTGTTTTACCGCTTCTCCACTAAGTAGTATATGACCACCACCACTAACACTATTTCTATGTTCTGAGCTAATATGTATTGTGTTGTATTTATCTAATCCCAATTTCATACCTATGTCACTTGTAAATATCTCTACACTTTCTAACAATACCTTCAAGTTACTTTTATTGTTGGCATATACCTTTAGGTCGTCCATATACAGTAGATGATTGATCCATATATTATCTCTTAATTTGTATCCTTTGAGCTCGTATTTATTTAGTATGTATGAGAGGGGGTTGATAGCTTAACAGAACAACAGTGGCGAGAGAGAGTCACCCTGGAATATTCCTCGTCTGATATAAATGGGTTCAGTAGTTATTGAGTCTTTGGATCCACGAGCTGTCATGATCACTCTCCATGCAGGCATGGATAGTTCAAGGAATCTTTTAATCCTGGGTGGGCATTTATAGACATCAAGTATCTTTCAAAGCCATTCGTGGGATACACTGTCGAATGCTTTTTGATAGTCTATCCATGCCATGCTTAGATTCTTCTGGGATTGATGTGCATCCTCTAGTATGGCTTTATTGACCATAAGATGGTCCTTACACCCTCTAGCGCCGCGTCGACAACCTCGTTGTTCTACAGATATGATATTGTTTTCATGGCAGTGGCTATATAGTACGTTGGCTAATACGGAAGTGAGTAATTTGTACATACTTGGTAGACATGCTATTGGTCTCCAGTTTTTCGGTTCAGTAGTGCTGTCGTTTTTGGGAATTAAGATGACCTGACTTGTAGTAAACCAATTTTCTAAACTTTCTGTTCCTGTAGCTATTTTTGTGAATAATGACGCTAAGAATTCGTGAACACTAGTAAAATATTTCAAGTAATAATTTTGTATTTTGTCTATCCCTGGTGATTTCCAGTTCAGTAGTTTTCTTATTGCAAATTTAACCTGATCTATCGTAATTTCATCTGAATCTATTGTGTTAACTTCGTTCTGTGAGAGTTCTACTTCTTTTATCCATTTAGCTTCGTCATTTTACTGTATAGGGTTTGATAATATTGACGTCCAAAATGTTTCCACGTTCTCTTTACTCGGTATTTGGATGTCTTTTTGCTATTGCCTTCTAAACTTCTATATAATCTGTGCTCATTTTCCTTAAATAGCCTATTCTGTTCTATTCTATTACTTATATCTTCGTATCACTTTATTCTTCCAGCTAGAGCTTAAATTTTTTGTTTAATTGTTTCTGCCATATTTTTGTGGTCATTTTCGCTTTGAATATTATATTTTGAGTACAGTTTGCATTTAATCTTTATCATTTTACGTGTATTGACTCCTCTTTCTATTTCTATTAGTTGACCTAGTTCTTTTCTCAGCTTTTCTATTTTTATCTGTATTCTTTTCTTCCAAGGGGGGTCACATTTTGGTTTTATAATGGTTTGCGGTGAGTAAGGTATTTGGTTATTTGTAATTATTAAAGTTTTAGCTGCTGCATATATTAAATTATTTATATCTCGTAAGCTATTATTGGTTATCAGAAGATTAGGTAGATATTTATTTAAAATTTTAAGGTTTTCAAGAAAGTGTTTATTGATTTTGGCTTTAGGTAATAGTAAGCGTTCTTCGATTGGCGTTTCTTTTGTTTCAGCTAATAACTAAAGGAAGCGTAATATTAATGGATCCTGATCTTCATTTACCTCTATGTTATTTGTTAGTTGATCTATTGTGTGTGCTTGTTCAGGTGTGTGTTGAGTGTATTGCATGTGTGATTGTATGTGTGATTGTGGGTGTGATTGTGTGTATGATTGTGTGTGTGGTTGTGTATTATGAGTTTGAGTTGGTGTTGTGTTTTGCAGCTCATTTTCATTGAAGATCGGCTCAGGGGTTTCTGTAGTTATAAGACCTTCTGCTTGTTTTTGTATACGGTCCAGTAGTTCTTGTGATATTACATTTTTTTTAATTATCGTGCGTGCCTGATTTGATAAAGTGTTACCATTAAACTTATGAATTTTTGGGTTATTTGGGTTTCTCTCTGTGAATATTGCCTGCAATCTACCTATATATCCGGATCCTGCTGATCGTGCTTTAAAATAACAATACATTAATTCCTTTGTTTCATCTATTGACCACTTTTTTCTTCTATGATCATTCTCTAACATATTTCTGGCTGTCACAGATGAGCCGACAGATTCTGTGGGCGAAGCCCTACTCTGCAAAGCATCACCCGTCCCCTCCCCTCCCCGTTGGTCGGCTGTAGTCACTTCGGGTCCCCCGGCTCTCGCCAGCCTGTTCAGCAGAGAGCCACTGACGGTTTGCATGCTGTCACGCTCAGCGTCAGCTCCAAGCGTGCCCCGGCGGTCGCCCCCGGGCAGCGGCCCTATACGATTTATTATTACGATTCATCTCCATTTTATTGGGTTACCTTTACCCAGTTGGCCGTATAAGTTTCAAGTGTATACGTTGCCCGCCCCCCACGAGGTCAGATGGTCGACTCGGGCGAGGGGTAGGATTTGGGGGGCTTATTATATTATATTATATTTATGCATTTTATTTTTTTATAACTAATAAACAAACATTAATTGCATGGCTCTTTATCAAACATGATAATTGCCATCCAGTTAATTATTATTTGTTAGTAAAATAATGAAATAACTTGGGTGTAACTGGTTTAAATTTTCGCGCCATTGCGTATAACGCCATCTATTTTTGAGCATGGGCATAACAATGATAAACGAAATCAGGAGATGCGCATCTATCTCTACTATACAATGGTCATTAAACTTTAGGTCCTGGTATGATGGAAAACAGTATACGCGCCACGGGAACATACCAGGACATTTCAGCTCACACTTTTGTGTACTACTTTAGTGTTTTATGCAATAGTGATAAACATATCTATCACATCGGTGTCAAGGTATCAAGGATTTTAAGCTATTGCATAGCTTTTATCGCGGGCTCTGAGCGCGGCGACCGAATCAAGAAATTCCGTAACGAAAATAAACCTAACACCCCCCACTCCGACCGGCACAGCTTTGAAAGCCGTGCATCGTCTAACGTCGTTTCAGTTCGGCAGACTTCGGCACGGTGTTTGTGTACGTGCGACTAGACGTATGCTAGATCGAGACGAGCTGCTTATGATGCATATGCTTATGCTTATGAGAAAGTATATAGGTGTATATGTATTTATGTACAACAGTGAATAGCTGTACTTGTAAAATTTGTGTATGAAGTGTTTTGAATATGAATGAACAAAGTGCATTTATTATTCAAATAAATAAATAAAATTATAATTGCATAAGTTGATACAAAATGCTATGCAATGCAATAGCTTTACCGCGGCAGTCCCCGAGTGCCTCACGTAATTTTTTAAATAAAATAGTTGTTTTTACTTTGTCTGTTAGCTTTGTTTGTATTTAGTACTGACTATATTGTATTTTATAAATTGGAAAACAAAGTAGATAATAAAGGATATAGCTAATAATACTAAAATAAAAAGCGTTAAGACTATAGTGACTAGTTCCAGTTCTAGATACTGTGTCCAGGAGATGTTGGCGGCGGGCGCGCGCAGATGCTTGGCGCCGCCGTGGCGCAGCACGTGCTCCGTCCACCACACGGCGCGCTGCAGCGGCCGCTGCGGCTGGTCGCGCATCAGCTCGCGCAGACGCACTACGTTGCGACGGTAGCTGCAACCAACATTTACATCATACATCTGTACACTTTCTACCATATTTTATAATAAATAAGCGATAAGCGTTATAAATTTACTTGCAGGGTACCTTTCATTTCCTATAACAGTATTGATGCCATTATAAAAATTATCTTCATTTAGAGTTTCCATGTCGAGTCTTATTCCTATGCCGTGGTAGCTATATTTCTCAACGTTGTACCATTGATCGCCCAACATCGGCATGCCTATTAGTGGTACCCCGGCCGTTATAGCTTCGTCAGTAGACTGCAGACCTCCTTGTGTTATAAATAATTTAATTTTCGGATGCCCTGAAATATTTTGCAAACAGTATATCAGATAACCTTATTTTACAACAGGGAGCAGGAATAGCAATAACAGTTCTCTGAAATGTTTTGTAACAATACAAGTATCTATAAAAAATACCATTTAACTTCAGAATCAAATATTGACTTACGCAATAAATCTGATTGCGGCAACCATTTGGATATTCTGATGTTTTTTGTTTGTCCTGGCAGTACGTCCTTATCCCATTTCCAAAAAATATCATAAGGTAACCGAGACAATACGTTGACCATCATTTGAATCTTCTCCGGTGGCAATAGAGATGGATTCACATTTGTACCAAAACTAACATATATCACGCCATTTACTGATGAGTCCAGAAATAATTTAAGATCCTGAAAAGTAATTTAAGTGTTATATACATTTTTCATTATCTACAACTCTGATAACGACGGCTTCCGGTTTTGTCAAAAACCTATCTTATCTACCTATAGTCAAACTTTAAACACAATTATTTACCTACCTTTTAAAAACCTTCAAATATTATAGTTTATATTTTATAGTTGTTTACATTCTGATTAAGATCCATTAAGCATATACTAAATTCTTTGGTGAAATCTGTCGCTGGTTTTATTTTATTTTATTGAATGTATAACCCTTATGGCATCTGGTATGGTCAAATAACAATTATTCTAGAATCCTCAAACAATTCAAATACAGGCTAAGCCTTGAAAGTATATAGCTTTTACACTTACCGCAGGTAAATCTTTTTCAGGTTTCTGATGCATACCACCCATATGCACCACGCCAGGAGGCACCGGTCGATTTCCCTCCCAAATCGTATGCGTATTTAAAAATAACATGTGTATATTTTCACTTAACTCATCCATACTTGGAGTATCGGGACCGAGTTGTTCTTTAGCATATTCATTTTCAATTACATCCCGAGTCATAAAAATACGTCCCAATCTAAAATGGTTATACATTTCATACAGTTTGTCCCAATTCGTAAGATTGTAAAGTCTTTGGCGTAGAGCTGTTGGGTAAAGAAGGGGATGCACGGGTGCCCCCATAGTCTCATAATTACCAGAAATTGAACCGAATGAGCTAACTTGAATTACTGGCACTTTGTATCTATGAGATAATACCAGCGCAGGTCTCACACATGCTTCCAATAGTAATAAATCAAACTTCTGATGTTCGTCTTCTATGAGGTTTTTGACTTGTGCACTTTGCATTTGCTCGTTAAATATCTTCGGTATTAACATCACCCCTATTTCCATCTGCATTTTTAAATCATCGTTGCTTCCTGTCGTAATTTTACCAATTTCTCTTTTCCATAATTCGTAAGATATGGAATGAACGTCTATTTCCGTAAGATTTTCAGGAGTTTGACCTTCAGGGAAGGCTGGATCGGGGGTTATAACAACAACATTGTGTCCTCGTCTTGCTAGTTCTTGAGTTAACGTACGAAATACTACTTGATGACTGACTGATGGAATCGGAAATACAGCTAAAATGTTCGCGGCTTCAATCACTGACACTAAGCATAAAATTATGAGATGACAAGTACAATATTTGACCAACATTTTTATTCAATTTTGTTTACCTAACACATAATCTAATTTAAGTAATTCACCTAAAATGTTCGTGCGTTAACTGCTGCTGTATTGAAATAAATCGTATATGACAATGGGTTTAAATCCCTGTCTTGATTAGGTAAAATAAATAATACATTTTGTAATCAAGCATAAAGTGCTTATATAGCGCCTTCGAGCGAAAACTGATCTTGATTATGTTATTATAATTGTTTAATATTCTACAAGAATTTTACTTATTTGGCTTTTTTTTGTGAGAGGTAGTTTGTTTGAATTAAAAATATATTTATTAGATTAATATGGTTTGAAGACTATTTGAATTGGAAAATAATATGTGCCTTAGATAATCTGCTCATGATCTTCTCCATCACAATTTCTGTGAGATATTCCGGTAATATTTTATATTTCTTGTTGCTTATTTTTTGCTTGCTTTTCAGAATTGCTGTTTTTGCTAGATTGTAAAAGTATAAATAATGATTTGCAAAGATTATAGATACAATGTTTATCACTAATGCTATTATAATATAATCGAGTTATATATCCGAGCGACATCATTGACGATAAGTGTTTATTGGTTGTGTAGTATGGTGACTTGTTGTTTTATTGTTAATTTCCTTCAACCCCGATAACGATGTGACCTACACACTATGGACAAAGCCCATCAAATGTCACTTTGGAACTTTGTATAGTAATTATTAATCTACGATAAACGGTCATAGTCTTTTGATTGAGACCAGAAACACGATAAAGAAACTGATATAAATCCATCGATATGTATGTACATCGATCATTTTAATGGTTATTTGCCTTGCGATGTTGTTGTTTGATTTTCAATTTTATCCGGTGATTCATTAAGAATCTTTTCTATTTTTAGGGTCCCGTAGCCAAATGGCAAAAAACGGAACCCTTATAGATTCGTCATATCTGTCTTTCTGTCTTTCTGTCTTTCTGTCTTTCTGTCTTTCTGTCTTTCTGTCTGTCTGTCAGTCTTTCTGTCTGTCTGTCGTATGTCACAGCCACTTTTTTCCGAAACTATAAGAGCTTAACGTTTGAAACTTGGTAAGTAGAGGTATTTTGTGAACCGCGTCAATATTTTCAAATAAAAATAGAAATAAAACAATAAATTGGTCCCCATACATAGAACTGAAACTCAAAAAAAATGTTTTATTAAACCCATACGTGTTAATAATATACCCCTTTAAAAATGATATTGAGCTTACTAACATAATTTTGTTCTAAAGTGAATAGTTTGCGCGAGAGAGACTTCCAAAGTCGTAAAATGTGTCCCCCATCCCCTGTAACTTATAAAATACGAGAATGATAAATCTAAAAAAAATATATGATGTTACCATGTAAACTACCAACGAAAATTGGTTTGAACGAGATCCAGTAAGAAGTTTTTTTTAATGTATACTGATATTATAAAGCGGAAGAGTTTGTTTGTTCGTTCGTTCGGAAAGGAAAAGTTCTATTCATTAGGAAGGCTATAGGCTATATATCATCGTGCTATGACTAATAGGAGCGGAGCACCAATGAAGAATGTTTCAAAATTGGGAATTAATTTTTCCTTTTGAGAGCTTCCGTTGCGTACGCTGCATAAACGGTTAAAGTTACGCTAAAATGATGTATGACAGAACTGTTTCGCTTTAAAAGTTCTAAAAAAAAGTCCGCGACAGCATATGTCTATCTGTTATGGTTGACTCACTATAACCATTTTTATAATAACCAAATACGTTCTAAAATAAAGCATGATTTGTGAAGGTGTTTTTATAAAGATGATATTAATCCTTATCGAAGCTAAATATCCAAAACGTTTTCGTCTATGCATCTGTCAGACATTTACTGGTTGTGCCAAGTTTTACTAAGTAAGCGCAGTATCTCCCACCACTCTTTATGACGTGTGACATCTAACTAACACTATTTAGTTACGCTACCCACGTATAGATGGCGCCAACACAAACTGACTGCAACGACCGAACGCGGCATATATATACAATAATAATAATAATTTAATTTATTTCAGATTCAAATCCATATATTGTTAGTAGGTACATGAAATCTATACTTTTAATATTATAAAGGAGTAGAGTTTGTTTGTTTGTTTGTTTGTTTGTTTGTTTGCTTGAACGCGCTAATCTCAGGAACTACGGGACCGATTTGAAAAATTCTTTCAGCATTAGATAGTCCATTTATCGAGGAAGGCTATAGGCTATAACTCATCACGCTATGACCAATAGGAGCGGAGCACCAATGAAGAATGTTTCAAAATCGGGAGATTTCTTTTCCTGTTGAGTGCTTTCGCTGCGTACATATAAATCGCAAATTTAAAATACCATAGCAGCAAATAATTATCGCGTACTGTGCGCGGGCGAGGGCGCGAGGCCGGTGGGACCAGTTAGCTCTGCGAGATACTAACCTTCTACGTAAACGAAGTCGCGGGTTAAAGTTAGAGTTAGCCCAAAGAAACTATTCCACGCGAACGAAGTCGCTGGCAGAAGCTAGTTTAAAATATATTCTCACGTAATACACCTCCTTGTAACTATTCCGGAGAAAGATGGTTCCTATAAAAATAATGGCATTTTTTCTTACGGAACATTAACGGACAACAACACGCTCTAGAAAATACAACGTCCAATTTTCCCGGAAAATGTTGATAAAAAGCCAACAAGTAAACAGCATTCGGCCCTAATCATTCCTCTTAAGGTATAGGCCAAGTAAAGTACTTACTGAGTGTCCGCTTGGCAGAGATCTTGTTCCTAATTACTGTTGGTAAAGTTAATAAAAGTTTTAAAGATAAGGATGAGTGCTTGGAAACTTGTTACGACTTAGCCGATGTAGATCTTATCACAAAAGCGGTTTTGGCCGCAAAAAGTGGCGGACGAACCAATTTTAGGATGGCTCTAAATGTCTACTCACGAGTATGTCGATAGATTAACCACACAACAAAACGAGCTTAGTATTGCAGATAATATAAGGTGATAAGTGATGCACGATTTAGAAAATAATATGAAATGTTTTTAAGAAATTTGTGCGTCAATTGATTTGGCGACACACTTTTAATATACCATTTACTTTTCTCCTTCTTCCTACCCTTATCAGTCCTCACTCCCTTCTTATAATATCACCTTTAACACAATCCATCCATACTTTCTTTAGAATTTCTCCTGCACATTCATAACTCTACTAGTAGTCGCGTCAATGAAAACATAAAACTTAAATTAAAAATTTAAAAAAACCCCCGACCCAAAAACTCTACTTTCCAAAAAAAAAACATTAAAAAGGAAGTAATAAATTTAATTTTCTACGTAGGTATATGTTTTATTAATATTAATACTCCTTCTTTGTTTGTCAATATTTACACAAAAAAATATTAACGTTGACGCGTCGGCGGACCGCTCCTTAACTATTTTATAAACATTTTTTCTCCATTTTGATTAGTATAGATTTACTTGTAAGATATTAGATTACCGACTTTCATAATTTAAAAATGCCTGCATTACCTGCATGTTATTAAGTAGGTAAATAAAATTATCAGATTGTTTTTCTCTTATCAGTTGGATTTTCTTAGCTAACATAGAGTCGTATAATATATATTAATAGGTACCTATCGTAAGTGTACCAGTGGTGGCCACGGTACCAGTAATGGCCAAAAATTGAAAGAAACATCTAGAATTTGGACATGAGCGAATGTTTTTACATTGGGATCACTGTGACATAGACATTAGACATCGAACTATCTAAGTTTAACGTTTTAGTCAATTCACTCAGTTATATGTACAAATTTGCGAGAATACAAAGTGTAAAGTGATTTGAAATTGACAACGACGGCTTTTCTTAAGGAAATCATTAAGGCGGTGAGCAGAAAGTTTCACTTGTAAAATAGTATTGCTTAATTAAAATCAAAATTGGTTTTGTTTGATGTGTTAGCCATAAAATAAAGATAAACTAAGACTAAGACTGGGGTATCCATTAATGGATTTTCCCTGGCCAAGACTGGGGCACAAAACTACAACTTTTATTTGTTAAATTAATTGAATCCAGCTTTGCCGTATCTCACGCGTAACACATTACAAATATTAAATAAGGACTGGAATTTACAGTTTCACTATATTCAGTGCTGAAACTTTCACAATTTTGGTAATATTTCACAAAAACCAGTTTTTTTTTCTTAAACAGGCCACCATTGGGTCATTTACCATATATGTTTTCTTATAATTTATTTGGGGATTATTCCTCTCCGTGGTATCAAAGGTTATGGCAAGGTAACAATCGTGATAAGAGGCTTATCATAGTTTGTCCGTGGACTTTCTTATTATCTATACTAATATTATAAATGTCTATCAAATGACGTCAATAAAGCTAAATACGCTCGTATACGTAACCGTTGCAACACGATGCATAGGGATGTTCAACGCCGTCATATTCATGAGTCCGTTGACGATGCAGATGCAGCTAAAGTTTGGAAATTTCTACGGTCTTTAGGAGTTGGTAAATCTCGCAATGATACTATTCCCAATAATCTGGACATCTATTCACTTAATATTCATTTCACTAAAGCTGCTACACTGCAATTTCTTTCCACAACACCAACTCCTGACCATGATTCATTTATTTTTGATCAATTTATCTGTGTGATGTTAAGAAGAGCATATTGTCGATTTCATCTTACCTATTATTTCCCACATTATGAATTCATGTATTCAAAACAGCTTTTGGAACGAAGTTCCTTATCGCGCGTTGTGAAAGGGGGCTAGACGGAAAAAAATCTTACAAAAAAGTTGTCACGACACACTTCCGAGCGGGGCCGAGCGTGGCCGAGCGTGGCCGAGCTTTGCCGAGCGGCGCGTTGCCTTGGCAATAATAATAATAATGAATCCTGACAGTGTTTCTGCACAAGTTCCGGATATTGCTGATGGAATTAGGTAAGTAGAGATTATATACAGACAATCAATAATAAATGCTTTTGTATTTTTAGCAAGTACGCATTATAACCTCTCTTTATTATTGTGCTAACCAAGTCATACGCATTATAATCTTTCCATTATTGTGTGTTTAACAAGTGTACGCGTCATAATTTTAATAAATTCAAAAACAAATCATATTTTAATATTACAATATCAGAACGTATGTATTTAGCAAGCCGTGCGTGTTCTAACCTATACGCTGTTGTGTTTACGAAGTCGAGAGAGTATATATATATATATACATATATATATATAGGATATACATATATTGTCACGTAGTAAATTTTGGTTTTAATTTATTTCATTATTTTTAAGCTTACGATTATAAATCGATTTTATAATCGATTATTTCACAGGTTTTTAAATAATATTTTACCTCTAAGTTGGTTTTGTAGTCTTTAATTACTATATCTAGTGAGGTTTATCGATGCTTAGTTAATTTCTTATTTTTTAGGCATTGCATCTAACTTTTTATAAATATTTACTTTATTAATTAACGTTTAATCGATTTAATTCATCGATTCATTAAGTAGTTTCCGAACGATTGTAATCTGTGCCAAATTGATTTGTTTATCTATGATCTCGTGCAATTTTTAGTGTTGACAGTTTATAAATCAATTTTGCACAATTCTTCACTGTTATTATTGTAATTAATTTGCATAACAAATTAATTGTTTCGGATGCAAATAATATTAGTTTTTATTAAATAAATCTTGTTACATTAGTTATGATTTATTCGGGGTATTTTCATACCAAATACTCGACGTTTTCTATAAATAGATTATGTTTACCTTGTCGGTCAATGACCTACATGTCAAGGTTTTTGCACAAAATTGTGCATTTCGTGTTGTTGTGATAACACTGTCTCTGACGTCATAATGGAATGTCGATTGCATTTTGGTTCTTCTTTTCCAATATACGCCCGGCGCGTGAGCATCGTCTCTTTATCAAGAGTCATTAACCCTTAATTTTGGGTGAGTATTACAACTCAAGGTGCTGTTGATTGTGTTCATACATGGGGCTCCGTTCCCTAATATTGTGGATTTTGTGCAGGAATATATCGTTCGCCTCGTACCAAGGCGGCGATTCCGTTCCTCATGGCGTGGTGCGTGGTGTAAGGCGAATGTAACCTTATACATTACTTCTACTAGGCCTCCTTGCGTCACAAACAAGGTATGTAATACGGCTTTGTACTATTTTAAACCATTAAAACCCTATATTTCGGTATTTCTAAATACTTAGGCACATGTTCTCCATGCGGTCTGATGTATAGGCTTAGGTCGGTTTAATCTTCCATTAATCTTATGTTAGTATGTTTATTGTTTAAACCTAGTGCCTAGGGCAGATTTAATAAATAAAGTTATTAACATTTACATAATAGAATCTTGATAGGGAATGCCTATGTTCTATTGTAGTTTAGATCTGTAGTTGAGCTAATTTCAATTACAGGGGGCCCGTCAGCTACCCGTCAGTAGAACCCGTCGGACTGTTCGCCTGCCCGTCAGCTACCCGTCAGTTACCGTCAGTTCCCGTCAGCTACCCGTCAGTTTCTGTCAGTAGAACTCGTCGGACTGTTCGCCTGCCCGTCAGTTACCGTCAGTTACCTGTTCGCCTGTCCGTCTGTCTGTCCGTGATGCCTTCCTGATGTCAGAAGGTGTTGTTAGAAGTTATCTTTGCTTGAAGCTGTAAGACAGGAGGTCTTCCTGGTTTCAATGCGGGGACTCCACAACTCATATGCTGATGTCTACTGGAGTCCATACCTCAGCGACTCCAGTGGGGTTTAGCAGAGTTCTACCTAATATGAGAAGTACCAAGTAGCATGACAACATGGTATTTATAAAATTTAATTTGGAATAGTGGCCATCTCCACTATTGGCGCCCTTTACCTTTATTTACTTTAAATTTACTTAACTACATTTACATATAATATACAACACAATTCATCTCTTGTTCCCACGGCAGCGTACCGTTGAGTAGTTGTGGCAAATACTTTAAATCCTTCAACTTTATCTGATATTGATTTCTTATTGTACTGTGTTAGTGATAATAATAAATTTATAAATTGTTATATATTTCTTTTATTTGGGGTTATTTTTAGAAACGCTTCGGAGCAATAGGGGGGTTCAAAATCCGATACGTTACAGTGACGCCCGTACGTAGGGGCAGGAAACCAGAGATGATTGTGTTTACAATAGTATAACAAAAATTGTGTTGTATAAATTACTTACTATTGTTCTAATTTAAAACAATTTCTATATTTAAGTGTTGCGGAAGTGTACCTATTTTGTTTACCATACTTTTGTGTTGAATTAAGTTTATACCAAACTTTTTTTTACATATTTATTTTAAATATTTTACATTACTTATTCTTGTTAAACTTGAGATGAATTGCGGCTTTAAAACTTTATAGAATATCTTTAATAATACCATACACTGACATATTAAAACTATACACAATAATTTTATTAATAAATTAATAGTTCAGTAACTTACCTTAATTTACTTAAAGTATAATCAACTTTTTTTTATTATTTAGTTAATGTTTCTGCAACTGTAGGTTATTACTACCTTCCTTGCATTAAAATTTTTATTTTAATTTAAATACTTTGGAAGAAATAATTAAAATTAAGTTGTCAGACATTCACATTTCACACATAACTTCACATACACTAAACATTTACTTAACTTAAAACTTTTTCTTGAACTGTATGGTTATGAAACCATACTGTGTAACTTTAACTTGACCTTTTTTCCTGATTAAATATAGCTTTTGATTTTCTATAACATTTTCAAAGATGGAGAAACGTACCATAGCTTCTCAAGCTTTACATAAGGATGAGCTTGCTCATGAAGTCCGTATTAGGGATGCTGTACCTGTCGATGATGTACAATCTTTGCGTTTAATTCATATACAAGCTCTTGCTTATTTATTTCATCGTATTACTCGATTGCAACCGATAGGGGATTCGTATAAGGTTACTCATTCGGTTATGGTAAAGGTGTTAGCAAAAATTTTATCTCAGTTAGACAATATGTTAGCAGTATTTAAAACTAGTGTTTCTTTAGATTTTCCGTCTGAAACTCATACTTTTGTTTCACTTTTAATAATAACACTTCCGTTTCGCAAATTCTGATAAATTTACGTAGCCGATTGGCGTAGTTATTTACAGTAATTATCTTTTTTCTTCTCTACTTATAATAATGTTTCGATGGTTAGGAGTGATAATAGTTTCAAGGATAACTGTCCTTTTCTTTCGGTTGGAATATTCGTCATTCGGCCGTCTGTTTCGTGGTTTACTGGATTCGGGATCCACTATTACAATGTTAGGTTCCGATTCGTGTAATGTTTAGTTGAAGGCGGGAGGTACGCTTCACGGTTGCGATGATTTTACTTGCATTTCGACCGGTAACGACTCTCGTGCTTCTGTTGGTGGTTTCGTGGTATCTTTTTACTTCCGGTTCAGTTTGAGTGACTGACCCGTGTTTGTAAGTTATACGTACCTGATATTTCTATATCACTTGTACGTACTAGGCCGTATTCGATGTTGATAGGGAGTCGGCTATTTTGATGTTTGTGGTTTCTTAAACGACTTCAAAAAGGAGGAGGTTCTCATTTTTGCTTCCGGTTCAGTTTGAGTGACTGACCCGTGTTCGTAAGTTATACGTACCTGATGTTTCTACATCACTTGTACGTACTAGATGTTGATAGGGAGTTGGTTGTTTTGAACTTCGTGGTTCAAGGTCACCGTAGGCCTTGGAGCATTGGCCCACCGTTGTGTGCTAATGCTGGTAAGGTGGTTATCACTTTACGTTTGATAGATTGTTCGTGGATTCGGTTGTTTCTTTACCTTGCTTATATTGCTAGGTAGGAGGAACATTAGGTTGTGTCGCGATTTTTATTGCTATGCAACCAAATAGCCCGGTCGGCAGAGATTGTTTTTGGAATGTAAGATTAGTCCTGGCTTGATTGTTGTTCTTTTGAACTGGTTTTCGATTGCTGATTATGAAGTGACCTTTTATATAATTTGGGGATTTTATTATATTATATTAGTTTATCAATTCTATCGCTATTTATTTAATTACTTGAATATTCTTTTATCTATTTATATTACTTTATTGCTTAGTTCGTTAGAAGTATAATACTCGCTTAAAACCGTTTAGTAAAGAAGCCAATCGTGTAAGTTAGTTTATGGTTTAGCTTAACACTTTTCTTCTTTTACTATTTAAATTTAATTTGTTAAACTTAACGGGTTAGGAGCGGTTGGTGACTCCTATTATAAATAAATAAGCCATTTACTAGAGGCGGTTGATAACCTCTTTAATAATAAGCCATAAATCGGGAGCGGTTGGTTACTCCACTAAATAAGCCATTGACTAGAGGCGGTTGGTTACCTCTTTAAAATAAAGCCTTAATACTAAATTATCATCTAAATTCTAAAATTGGCTTTCATTCACTTCTTTGTTAATATGGGGGGGATAGTATGGTCGCGTAACCACGTATTAGTTGTGTGTTATCGCTGTGTAGGAAGGTACATGTAATATTAGCAAGAGTAGTGTATAGTATTAAATTTATCCCATTCTATCATAGTTCATGTATTATATTAATATTCGGGTTTCCTTTAATTTGAGTTTAGGTGGGGTCTACCGACCCCGAGATGTCGTTAAACTCTCGTGCACAAAAAAAAATATAATGTTTTTTTGGAGTGTAAATATGTTTTGTTGTGTTATGTCGATTATACACAACAAAACAATTATTTTTCTTTTCTTTATTATTACATAAGGAATATTTTTTTTTTGTTCTCGAAGAGTTATTTTTTGTTCTTTTATTTCTACTACTGATGTTATGTAGGTAATATATGGTATTTTTTCTATTTGTGTGGTTTAGATTTTGGTAAGCTTGTTAGAGGTTTGTTGGTTATTTGATGATTAGTCGTAGTGGTTTTCATTGTTTCTCAGGCTGGAGGACCAGCTTGAATTTCGCGTGTACCGACGCAAAATTCTTCTGACAGGGGGGGTCGTGTCACGTAGTAAATTTTGGTTTTAATTTATTTCATTATTTTTAAGCTTACGATTATAAATCGATTTTATAATCGATTATTTCACAGGTTTTTAAATAATATTTTACCTCTAAGTTGGTTTTGTAGTCTTTAATTACTATATCTAGTGAGGTTTATCGATGCTTAGTTAATTTCTTATTTTTTAGGCATTGCATCTAACTTTTTATAAATATTTACTTTATTAATTAACGTTTAATCGATTTAATTCATCGATTCATTAAGTAGTTTCCGAACGATTGTAATCTGTGCCAAATTGATTTGTTTATCTATGATCTCGTGCAATTTTTAGTGCTGACAGTTTATAAATCAATTTTGCACAATTCTTCACTGTTATTATTGTAATTAATTTGCATAACAAATTAATTGTTTCGGATGCAAATAATATTAGTTTTTATTAAATAAATCTTGTTACATTAGTTAGGATTTATTCGGGGTATTTTCATACCAAATACTCGACGTTTTCTATAAATAGATTATGTTTACCTTGTCGGTCAATGACCTACATGTCAAGGTTTTTGCACAAAATTGTGCATTTCGTGTTGTTGTGATAACACTGTCTCTGACGTCATAATGGAATGTCGATTGCATTTTGGTTCTTCTTTTCCAATATACGCCCGGCGCGTGAGCATCGTCTCTTTATCAAGAGTCATTAACCCTTAATTTTGGGTGAGTATTACAACTCAAGGTGCTGTTGATTGTGTTCATACATGGGGCTCCGTTCCCTAATATTGTGGATTTTGTGCAGGAATATATCGTTCGCCTCGTACCAAGGCGGCGATTCCGTTCCTCATGGCGTGGTGCGTGGTGTAAGGCGAATGTAACCTTATACATTACTTCTACTAGGCCTCCTTGCGTCACAAACAAGGTATGTAATACGGCTTTGTACTATTTTAAACCATTAAAACCCTATATTTCGGTATTTCTAAATACTTAGGCACATGTTCTCCATGCGGTCTGATGTATAGGCTTAGGTCGGTTTAATCTTCCATTAATCTTATGTTAGTATGTTTATTGTTTAAACCTAGTGCCTAGGGCAGATTTAATAAATAAAGTTATTAACATTTACATAATAGAATCTTGATAGGGAATGCCTATGTTCTATTGTAGTTTAGATCTGTAGTTGAGCTAATTTCAATTACAGGGGGCCCGTCAGCTACCCGTCAGTAGAACCCGTCGGACTGTTCGCCTGCCCGTCAGCTACCCGTCAGTTCCCGTCAGTTACCGTCAGTTCCCGTCAGCTACCCGTCAGTTTCTGTCAGTAGAACTCGTCGGACTGTTCGCCTGCCCGTCAGTTACCGTCAGTTACCTGTTCGCCTGTCCGTCTGTCTGTCCGTGATGCCTTCCTGATGTCAGAAGGTGTTGTTAGAAGTTATCTTTGCTTGAAGCTGTAAGACAGGAGGTCTTCCTGGTTTCAATGCGGGGACTCCACAACTCATATGCTGATGTCTACTGGAGTCCATACCTCAGCGACTCCAGTGGGGTTTAGCAGAGTTCTACCTAATATGAGAAGTACCAAGTAGCATGACAACATGGTATTTATAAAATTTATTATGGAATAGTGGCCATCTCCACTATTGGCGCCCTTTACCTTTATTTACTTTAAATTTACTTAACTACATTTACATATAATATACAACACAATTCATCTCTTGTTCCCACGGCAGCGTACCGTTGAGTAGTTGTGGCAAATACTTTAAATCCTTCAACTTTATCTGATATTGATTTCTTATTGTACTGTGTTAGTGATAATAATAAATTTATAAATTGTTATATATTTCTTTTATTTGGGGTTATTTTTAGAAACGCTTCGGAGCAATAGGGGGGTTCAAAATCCGATACGTTACAATATATATATATATATATTTATATATTTAAGGACTAATTAGTGAAGAAACTTCGTTCCATCCGGGTGTCCCTTGACACCTCTCAATTTTTTTTCCCACCTTGTGGAAAGAAGCTCATATTATCCCGCTACCTAAAAATCCTCACCCTAAATCCTTCTCAGACTATCGTGCCATTTTCATACTTCCATTCCTATCTAAAGTCCTTGAGCGTCTTATCCACAACCAACAAAATAGCTTCCTGTCAAGGCATAACTTGCTAAATCCTCTGCAATCCGGTTTCCGTCCTAGGCATAGTACAGCAACCGCGCTCCTGAAAATAACTGAAGATGTGCGTCTTGCTATAGAAAACGGACACCTCACCGTGCTGACGCTTTTAGACTTTAGCAATGCCTTTAATACTTACCGTCAATTTCGATATACTTTTTGCAATTCTCCGCTCTATTAACATATCTCCACCAGTTATTGACTGGTTCCACAGCTATCTGCATGGTCGGCGGCAGCGGGTGCGCCTTGGTGATTCAGTTTCTTCGTGGTGTGATACGGTAGCTGGGGTACCACAGGGGGGCGTTTTGTCTCCTCTACTCTTTACAATTTTTATTCATTCTGTCTCGTCTCACATAACTATTTCATATCACCTGTATGCTGACGATCAGCAAATTTATTGCCATGCTCCTCTTAACGATCTCTCTAATGCTATAAAATTTTCAAATTTAAATTTATCCGTATAGCTGAGTGGAGCAAAGCCTATGGTCTGACAATAAATCCCTCAAAAATGCAGACATTCATTTTTGGTAGTGCCCGTAAGTTAGCCAACGTTCACTGGTCCGAACTTCCAAAAATACAGTTCAACGGGGTCACTATTCCATACAGTAGAACGGATAAAAACCTGGGCGTACTTATGGATGAATGTTTTACCTGGAGCCCTCAAATAGAGGCCGTCAGTTGCAAATTGTTTGCCCCTGCCGGCGCCCTTAGAAGACTCCGCAATTTTTTGCCTACAGCCACTAAAGCTACGCTTGTACAATCTCTTCTGCTTCCCATTTTAGATTATGCTGATGCCTGCTACCTAGATCTCACAGAGGAACTGCTAAATAAACTAGAGCGTCTTCAAAATTTCTGCATAAGATTTATCATTGGCTTGCACAAATAAAACCACACTAGCTTCTGCCCGCGACTCCGTCCACGTGGAATAGTAACTTTGGGCTAAAGCTAACTTTCAACCCCCTTCGTTTACGTAGAAGGATGGACTCGCAGAGCCAACTGATGACTGCCCGTGCACGCCGGCTCAGCGCTTAAAGGCGCGCACAGTACTTGATCATTATTTTGCGGCGATGTAATTTTAAATTTGCGATATCTCCTAAGATATTCATTGAAATCGAATGATGTAAATGGCAATTTTGTTTTAAATTAAATACATGTGATGAATAACGTATTTATTTGGATAAGGATTAATATCATCTTTATAAAAACACCTTCACAAATAATGCTTAATTAACAAAAAAAGGAGGTAAGTATAAAAATGGTCACAGTGAGCCAACCTTAACAGCTAGACATATGCTATCGCGGACTTTTTTTTAGAACTTTTAAAGGGGAAAAATTCTGTCATACATCATTTTAGCGTAACTTGCCGTTTACGCAGCGTACGCAGCGGAAGCTCTCAACAGGAAAAGAAATCTCCCGATTTTGAAACATTCTTCATTGGTACTCCGCTCCTATTGGTCATAGCGTGATGATATATAGCCTATAGCCTTCCTCGATAAATGGACTATCTAATGGCGAAAGAATTTTTCAAATCGGAACTGTAGTTCAAACAAACGAACGAACGAAAGAACGAACGAACGAACGAACGATCTAACGAACGAACGAACGAACGGACGGACGGACGAACGAACGAACGAACGAACGAACGAACGAACGAACTAACAAACAAACAAACAAAAATATACTGGTAAGTATGTATTTGGTTACCAGTTTACAATCAGATTGGCCACGTGTAAAGATTATTGCAGGATATTTTATTACTATAAGGCTGTATCATACGAAGCCGCAAGCCATGTAATCCATTTACCATACAATTCGAATTATTTAATATGGTTCCAATGCATTACACAAAGTCCGTTTCATGGTTACTTGCAAATTGAGTCTAATTGGCTGCGTTTTAAGATGGTTATTGCAATGGACAACTCTCATGGTACAATGCAAGTAGTATCGAGGTCAGTTACCCATTCGGTGCTGGCTCGATTGTCCGTACTCTGTGCTGCTCGCAAGCTATTGTTTTTCCTCCCATTTCATGGCCGGGGCTATACAAAAAGTAACCATTTATTCTTTACGAATTTCGGCATAAAGTTTTGTTTGGACAGGTATCAGAAAAAAATATATGAATTTTTCTAACAATCGTTGTGGAAAAAGTTCTACCTTTTTTCACCTTTTAGCCAAGCAAATTCATCTAGAATTTCACCGTTTCAATGTTACAATAAAAATAATTTACCATAACAAGGCGTTTCTAAGATCCACTATTGAAGTGTAAAATAATTTAACGGACACTAAACTTCACCAATAGAATTCTTTAGATCTGAAAGTACTTGAATCTACCGTTCATTTTGGTTACATTAACATTTAGATGATTAACATAAAATAAGAGAGAATTGTAACTTAACGTAATATACTGCATCAATGTCTCTATGAACAATAACTTTATATTCACAATAAATAAAGGCTATCGTCGAGTTGCGTGCTAACTGTCTTTCTTCAGACATATTATAAAGAAACTAGCTGCCGCCCCGCCGTTTCACCCGAGTAGTTCCCGTTCCCGTGATCACTCAGGGGTATCAAAAATACTCAACGAATATCTTAGAAGATATCGCAAATTTAAAATTACATTGCCGCAAAATAATGATCAAGTACTGCGCGCGCCTTTATGTGCTGGGCCGGCGCGGCGGCGGGCAGACATATATTCTGTTATAGACTATCCTTCTACGTAAATAAAGTCACAGGTTGAAAGTTAGCGTTAGCCCAAAGTATCTATGCCCCGCGGACGAAGTCGCGGGCAGAAGCTCGAGAGAGAATAAGCTTTATGACCCACAGACGCTCTTCCAGATTCGGTGACCCCACCAAATCAAACACTCTTCTATCAATAAACAAAAACGAAATAGCACTAAAAGGTAAATATTATTAAGCTATTGCATAGCTTTTATCGCGGGCTCTGAGCGCGGCGACCGAATCAAGAAATTCCGTAACGAAAAAAACCTAACACATCGTCTAACATCGTTTTAGTTCGGCAGACTTCGGCACGGTGTTTGTTTGCTATCTTCTTAACTCTTTGACGTTTTGAAAAAATGGCGTTTGACATTTAAAAAAAACAAAACTCAATTTCCGTATTCGTGCGTAATTATTTTGTTTCTATTTCGTGGCAAGGGTACCACGTCATAAAGCCTAAGTATTCAAATACGTATGCACATCAGAATGCATATTATTAAAAAAAATATATGCTCAAGTATTTTTACAATGTACAAGGCGTCCTTTCTAACCTAACCTTTGTTTAAATCATTTATTATCATTTATTTAGTACATGTAGCGGCCATTTGCATTTCTAAGCACGCGATGTTGGCGTATTGGTACAAATGTTTGTACGTTGGGCCAACATGGCAATGAAATTAGACCTTTTCTCTAAGATTTATATGAGCTAGTACTTATATATTTTAAGCTATTGCATAGCTTTTATCGCGGGCTCTGAGCGCGGCGACCGAATCAAGAAATTCCGTAACGAAAAAACCTAACACCCCCCACTCCGACGGGCAAGGAGGTGTGGCTTGAAGGCCGTGCATCGTCTAACGTCGCCGCGTCGTTTCAGTTCGGCAGTCTTCGACGGCGTTGTGTGCGATTAGACGTATTGTACGACTCTACGAAACTCGCACGAATCGAGACGAGCTGCTCCGAAATCGGTCGAATACATAAGCTGCTTATGAGAAAGTATATAGGTGTAAATGTATTTATGTACAACAGTGAATAGCTGTACTTGTAAAATTTGTGTATGAAGTGTTTTGAATATGAATGAACAAAGTGCATTTATTATTAAAATAAATAAATAAAATTATAATTGCATAAGTTGATACAAAATGCTATGCAATGCAATAGCTTTACCGCGGCAGTCCCCGAGTGCCTCACGTAATTTTATTTAATTCTTTTATTTGGTAGACTCCTTAGAAGATAATTAATTCATTAGAAGAATTTATATACACAATTAATGTTACTTTTGGAGTCGGTGCCAGAATACTTGATCCAATTCCCAAGTTTATTTATTGAACTTGGTAACAATTTACATCTGTCTACAGGTAAAGGAGAAATTGGTGAACATACATAAAAAATGTATACATCAGAAAATGAACCTCCTGTTTTGAAATCGGTTGAAAATATGAGAACTTACCGCATGAATGGCTGCCAATGCCGAACATGACCACAACCGCTGTGTTAAAAGTGTACAACCAATTAAAACTCCCGGAAATCGAGTGAAGCTGCGGGGCACAGGCTGAATAACAATGATTGTTTTACAAAATTGATCCTTATGGTGAGACTTCGGTGTTTATTACTGTGAAATTATGTTTTGTGAATCATTATTATTTTGCAGAAATTATATTCTACATTAATAAAGGTCGGTATTACGTTAATTTTGTTTCCAAATAGCTGTGGGTACTTGTGGTTTGCCCGCGTGATTTCATATACCTAGGTATTATTTTATTTAAGAGGTTTTCATCGTTATATTATTTGAACTAGTTGTCCCGCGCAACTTCGTTAGCGTCATAACCCCGTTTTTGTTACATTTTTCATTGATGCTGAGGTTGTAGCCTACTCGATAAATGGACTATATAACACTGAAATAGTTTTTTCGAATCGGGCCGTAGTTCCTGAGATAAGCGCGTTGAAGCAAACAAACAAAATCTTTAGCCTTATAATTAGTTATAGATAGATAACGTGGTAACAGAGATAGTGACAAAATGTCACGTGTCAATATATAATAAATCGATTCATCAATATTATAGGCTGAAAGAGATGTTTGTACATTACAACGACATTTAAATTATAGGTTGAAACGAATTCATGGTTCATTATTGTATGAGTGCGCAATAGGCTCGAATGAACGCAAGATGACGATACGTGCGATGTCGCATTGCATGGAATCTTCTTGGCTTCGTGCCAAATGTATCCAGCGTACGGGCTTTTAAATTATACATTGCTGTGACAGACCTCACCTGATATTGAGCATGCAATGTGGATATGGCCTGTGGTGGATATGTCGGCCATGTTTTTTTTAAGTATAAATTAATCTATACTAATATTATAAAGAGGAAAGATTTGTTTGTTTGTTTGTTTGTTTGTTTGTTTGTAATTAATAGGCTCCGAAACTACTGGACCGATTTCAAAAATTCTTTCACCTTTGGAAAGCTACATTATCCCCGAGTAACATAGGCTATATTTTATCCCTGTATTCCCACGGGAACGGGAACTACGCGGGTAAAACCGCGGGGAGGCAGCTAGTAATTCATATATCTAAATCTAGCTTTCTTACGCCCGCGGTTTTAATGGTGATCAGAAATAAAATCAATTTCAGAACATATTCTGAAGATGCGTGACGTTTATTTGCAAGTTATTGCATCAAAAAGTGGTAAACATCCACATGTAAAGTGTAACGTATCGGATTTTGAACCCCCCCTATTGCTCCGAAGCGTTTCTCAAAATAACCCCAAATAAAAGAAATATAACAATTTATAAATTTATTACCACCGCTAACACAGTACAATTAGTAGAAAAGTATTAAAAGAAGATCTAGTATAAAAGTATTTAAATTATACTATATAAAGTAAGTAAATCAGTGGAAGTATTAAAAGTATTTGTCACAACTACTCAACGGTACGCTGCCGTGGGAACAAGAGATGAATTGTGTTGTATATTATATGTAAATGTAGTTAAGTAAATTTAAAGTAAATAAAGGTAAAGGGCGCCAATAGTGGAGATGGCCACTATTCCAAATTAAATTTTATAAATACCATGTTGTCATGCTACTTGGTACTTCTCATATTAGGTAGAACTCTGCTAAACCCCACTGGAGTCGCTGAGGTATGGACTCCAGTAGACATCAGCATATGAGTTGTGGAGTCCCCGCATTGAAACCAGGAAGACCTCCTGTCTTACAGCTTCAAGCAAAGATAACTTCTAACAACACCTTCTGACATCAGGAAGGCATCACGGACAGGTGATAACGGGCAGACGGACAGACTGAGAGACGGACAGTCAGCCAGACAGTCAAACGGGTTCTACTGACGGTAACTGACGGGAACTGACGGGTACTGACGGGAACTGACGGGTAGGCGAACAGTCCGACGAGTTCTACTGACAGGCCCCCTGTAATTGAAATTAGCTCAACTACAGATCTAAACTACAATAGAACATAGGCATTCCCTATCAAGATTCTATCATGTAAATGTTAATAACTTTATTTATTAAATCCACCCTAGGCACTAGGTTTAAACAATAAACATACTAACATAAGATTAATGGAAGATTAAACCGACCTAAGCCTATACATCAGACCGCATGGAGAGCATGTGCCTAAGTATTTAGAAATACCGAAATATAAGGTTTTAAGGGTTTAAAATAGTACAAAGCCGTATTACATACCTTGTTTGTGACGCAAGGAGGCCTAGTAGTAGTAATGTGTAAGGTTACATTTGCCTTACAACACGCACCACGCCATCAGGAACGGAATCGCCGCCTTGGTACGAGGCGAACGATATATTCCTGCACAAAATCCACAATATTAGGGAACGAAACCCCATGTAAGAACACAATCAACAGCACCTTGAGTTGTAATACTCACCCAAAATTAAGGGTTAATGACTCTTGATAAAGAGACGATGCTCACGCGCCGGGCGTATATTAGAAAAGAAGACCCAAAATGGAATCGACATTCCATCATGACGTCTGAGACAGTGTTATCACAACAACACGAAATGCACAATTTTGTGCAAAAACCTTGACCCGTAGGTCATCGACCGACAAGGTAAACATAATCTATTTATAGAAAACGTCGAGTATTTGGTATGAAAATACCCCGAATAAATCTTAAATAATCTAACCTGATTTATTTAATAGAAACTAATATTATTTGCATCCGAAACAATTAATTTGTTATGCAAATTAATCACAATAATAACAGTGAAGAATTGTGCAAAATTGATTTATAAGCTGTCAACACTAAAAATTGCACGAGATCATAGATAAACAAATCAATTTGGCACAGATTACAATCGTTCGGAAACTACCTAATGAATCGATGAATTAAATCGATTAAACGTAATTAATAAACTAAATATTTATTAAAAGTTAGACGCAATGCCTAATAAATAAGAAATTAATTAAGCATCAGTAAACCTCACTAGATATAGTAATTAAAGACTACAAAACCAACTTAGAGGTAAAATATTATTTAAAAACCTGTGAAATAATCGATTATAAAATCGATTTATAATCGTAAGCTTAAAAATAATGAAATAAATTAAATCCACAATTTACTACGTGACAAAAGGTAGGTACATAAATACATATGCATACTCATAAACATCTATACGCACATCCTTATATAAAACAGCCCTTATTTACGTTTCGATTAAAATATCATTAGGTAGGTATAGGTACAATATTCCCGTTACATTTCCGTGAACCAATTCATTTGATCATCAAAAAAGTTACTGAAATGAAAAAAGCGTTTGAAATTGATGGGATACAACGATTTAATCTCACAAAAGAAGGTACCTTCATAATTTGGAAACATAAAATTCAATATCTTATTTAGGATCACTTGGCTAAGCGTGGTTGAGGAAAAAGATAGGAAAATAACTGGCCAATTGCGTGGATTCGTGTGCAGGGTTCCAGGGTTCCTTCGCGTATCGTGTTTCTGCGTAGAATGTATGGGATTGCGATTAAATAATGATTCCTTATATATGGACTGAATACGAGATTGATTTAGTCACGGGATATTAGCTATGGTTTACCTAGTTCATTATTCGCACTCAATATTAGGGAGTGAGGTAAATATAACATTTATATCTATACTAATATTATAAATGCGAAAGTAACTCTGTCTGTCGGTCTGTCTCGCTTTCACGCTAAAACTACAGAACCGATTTATATGAAATTTGGTACACAGATAGTCTAGAACCTGAGAAAGGACATAAGCTATTTTTTATCACGGGAAAATGAAAGATCTCCCGGGTACGCGGGTGAAACTGCGGGGAGCCACTAGTTGTTTATAAAACCTTTAAAATAATGCCATTAGTTAATCCTTCTACTTTTCAATCCCTTTCATTTGAACATCATCATAATAATCAGCTCATATATACCTACGTCTCCACCGAGGAGCAAGAGCTTCCCCTAACAACGAGGGGGATTAAGCCATAGTCCACCACGCGGGCCTAGTGCTGAATGGCAACTTCACATGTCTTGATTGTGATATCATACCGGACATGCCGGTTTCCTCCCGATGTTTTCCTTCACCTGAAGCCAGTCGTGTGAATCTGTACATTTTAAAACTCAAAGATACGGGCTAGGGGTATTGAACCTGCACCCCTTATGTCACAATAAACATTTTTCAAGCAACATCGAATGTAATAAAAAAAAAGCTAATTCATATCGAGCATTTTCTTTTGATTACGAATACTTTTTGTTCCAGTTTAGTTTTGACCACATTTTTTTACTATAGTTGAAACATTCTGCAATGATCATTCAGCTTTTTTATTTATTAATTCTGAGGCAGTACGAAGTTTGCCGGGTCAACCGGGTCCCCAAAGTGGGGAAGGTTTTTATGTATAAATCGCTATGAGGAATAGGAGCGGAGCATCAATCAAAACTGTTTCAAAAACGGGCAAGTGACGCTAACGCAGTTGCGCGGGTCAAGGCGTTAAGTCATTCTGATGAAGTATCGCGTCACTTTGACATTTCATTCTTATGGCAGAACAACGTTTGCCGGGTCAGCTAGTATATAGATAAAATAATTATTTTCTTACTTACAGTTAAATTATCCTGCTGGTAAGTCACATGAAAATGACGGGAAATAAAATTAAATGTCGTACATAAATAGCTTTTCCCTCATTTTGTAAT
This sequence comes from Thyatira batis, assembly GCA_905147785.2. Classification (NCBI taxonomy): domain Eukaryota; kingdom Metazoa; phylum Arthropoda; class Insecta; order Lepidoptera; family Drepanidae; genus Thyatira; species Thyatira batis. Next base: position 2,031,475 of record LR990507.1, read on the forward strand.
CGCATCTTCTTGTTACGCGACGAAGTAAAATGCCGGCAATTTACAATAGGGTTTTGCTTTAATATAATAAACGTAAGGAAGTAAATACATTAAAACCAATTTTATTTTGCTTGGTAACTCGGGCTACTAGAACAAAGAACACCTTTGAGGAATGTTGTAGTTTATCAGCATAAAAATTGAGATAAATCGGACCCGGCACTGAAATGGCTCAGATTTTAAAATAATCATGCACAAATTTCAGTTTCCATTGGAAAGAATGACTGAAATATTTATTAATTTAATGAAAATTTAACAATGCTTGATTGGATATTAATCCTAACCAATGTCCATTTGAAACGGTGACGTCAGATTTTAAAACGACAAAAGAAATATAAGCTGATAATATGCAACTTTCCTCATTAATATTTAACAAATATAATGAGAAAGTCCTGGGAATTTTTTCTAACACCAAGGATTTCATCTGAGTTTATAAGAAATAACCACTATGAAGATGTTTTTAATTAAAACATTTCAACTTAAGCTCAGTCTGATTTCACCTTAAATGAGAACTGCAAGTTTGTCCGTGGGTCATAAATTAATATGTTAAAATAAAATAAAATTTCTGGGAAATGCCTACTTGGCCAATCACATCCCAATCTAAGCATAGCTTCTACCAGATTTACAACTAAAACTTCATTTAAATACCTACATACTTATTACATTTTTATATCCAGGCACAGAAAAAACAGGTATGTTCATGCACTCGAATGTTTGTTCAAGAATTTGTTATGTTATTTATTTTTAAAAGACTTCGATTATATTTTTAAACACGCCTTACTTTTTGTGTGCATGAACATGCATATTTATACAAATAATGTCATCCGACTAAAAGTATGAATGCTGAAGTTTGTAGGAATTAATTGATGGATAGATGGATTTTTGTTACTCTTTCACGCAATAACGGATGAAGGGATCTAGATAAATTAGATACCTAATATTTTTATATACAGACCGGTTGGCCTTGTGGTTAGTGACCGTGTCTTTCAAGCCCCGCGCGTCGGTCGTGGGTTCAAATCCCACCCAGGACACACATTTATATGCATGAATATGTCTGTTTGTTCTGTGTCTGGATGTAATTATCTATTTAAAAAAGTATATGTAGTATATCAGCTATCTGGTTACCATATCACAGGCTCTGCTTAATTTGGAACCAGATTGGCCGTGTGTGAAAAATGACCCAGGATATTTATTTAATTTATAAAACATAAGTTAGTTTTTATCCCGGGACGCGGGTGAATCCGCGGGGCAGATGTAGCATATACATAGCTGTGTCCATCTCAATCAAATGGTCGTTGACTAATAGAACGTATCATGGACAGTCCCTCGTAATGTGGGATGTAAAATAAATCGACGCCATCAAGAATGCCAGCTATATCTAACCTTATAGAATATTATCATGATATTACTTTTTAAAGACTATGTATGTCATGAGAATTTAGCGGTTTAATTTTATTACAACCTTATTTGACTTGCAATATATGTTATTTTCGGATCAAATCATGGAAGCGCAATTATCACTTGTTGTTGTTGTACTTTGTGGATTGGTGTTGTCTTGTCTCCTCGATATATGGGGGTTCGATGTGCAGGGATATTTTTAGGAAATCAAACACCTTAATATTATCCAGAGGTTATAATTGTTTTACACGATACAAAATGGAATGAATGAAAAGCTGATGTCAACATAATTTGACGTATTGACAGTTTGACACATTGATGGAACACAAAGACAATTGAGTAAATGCGTAAACACTTGTATATTTCGATTAAGATTTAAAAGTAGTACCTATATGTAGTATATCAGCTATCTGGCTACCATATCACAAGCTCTACTTTGGAATAAGATTGGCCGTGTGTGAAAAATGTCCCAGGATTGAGATGAAACTTTTAATGTACCTTTACTTTTGGTGACAATACAGTATGCGGAGATCAGTATTGTAATATGGCCGCTGACACAAAATGGCGGATTATGTATTTTTTGCCCATCACCTTAATATGGGTATCAAATAAAGGGTTTGAAGAGTTGAAAACCATAATATTAATGACACAGTACATAAAACCTGGATGAAATTTTATTTAAACAATAACTAATTTAGAACTATACATTTGTAGATTTTGTAGACAGCGTAAAAAAATTAAGATTCGTTTACTAAAGTGTAAGTAGGTACCTATTAATTTTAGGTTTAAGTAAGTATACTCTTATTATTCAAATTAAGAAAACGGCTGCAAGAATTTCTTGTTAGTTGTTTAACGAACTTCACTATAGGCACAGAGGAAGCAACTGATGAGCTTATTTCCTCTGCGGTCTTGTACCTTACGGCTTAATATCGAATAGCAACCCAATTAATTACTTTTCCACTGACATCTCTAGAGGCAACTGCTTGATATGGAGCTTTCGGCTCTATTGCATTTTAAAGTACTACATAGATAACCATAAAAAATAACAGTCTCCTACCTAATGATAGCTACACTAATATTATAAAGAAGAAAGATATTTATTTTTGTGTGTATGTTTGTAATAAATAAACTCAAAAGCTGCTGTGCCGATTTCAAAAATTATTTCACTATTGGAAAGCTACATTATCAGGAAATAACATAGGTCATATTTTATCCCTGTATTCCCACGGGAACGGGAATTGCGCGAGTGAAACCACACGAAGGCGGCTAGTTTATATTTCAGTAAGCGTTTGCTTTATACCATACACCAAAACACATCCGCTTCAAGCATTGGCCAGAAAATGGCTACCCACATAATGTCCGGGTCAAAATGACTGAGCGATGTTCGGAAGCCATCTCCAAAATTATAACGGCTATCATATTCACATGTGTGCAAAGGATTTTTTGTCGTGGCTATTTTAAGGGTTATGTTCCAATATTGTAGAACTGAGTACCTCTTGGTATATACGGTGTACGGCACTTTATTTTCTTTAAGTTCTTAAAGTTATAAGCTCAATTCATTAAATAAAATACAGAATCACAAAAAACTATTAAAATATTCGTTTTTTCAATATGTTTATTCTTCTAAACCTAGTAAATAATTTTAGTAACATAGGTAGGTAAAAGGTCTGTGGTTAGTTATGATTAAAAAAAAACTTGAGAGGTGTCAAGAGACACCCAGATGGAACGAAGTTCCTTTCGATTAATAAGTGAAGGAAATGTTAATAATTTTTTTGTTTTGACGTGAGAACGTCTTCTAAATTGGTTTGCCGGGTGACACTTCAAGAAACTGCGTTACGCTTCGCTCACGTAACGTGACGTTATGTTTTAAATTGTTACTATTATTTCATCCTTCTTCCTACTATACGAATGAATATTCACATTAAAATTATTTTACCACTCAAAGTCGTTGTCACGTAAAACTTTCGCCCGTATACCGACTTTACAGGCAACCAATTTTTTTTGTTGTAATAATATTTTTAGTACACACATCAAGTAGTAGGTACTATAGTGCGTTAGTAAAAAAAAAGATGTAGCCGAGTATTATCTCAACGAAACAGCATATGGTTACAAAAGTTACAAAGAACAACTTTCCATGTCCGTGGAGGGTGTAGCAAGTGGAAACTAGTTGTAATTTTACCCAAGACGAGGGTCCGACTGCTGAAATTTGACCACTGTACATAGACCCCCAAATATATGATCAAACAAGTATTCTCACATCGAAAAATTTATTAGTTGAAGCTCAATCTTCACTGGCGGTTATGTAGACAGGTCACGACAAATATTGTAAGATATTTTATCGGTTTCATTCATAATAAGGCACATATTTAAATCAAAATGTTATCAGTTCATAATATGTTGTTGGTTAAAATTTGTACTGTGCAAAGTATTAAGTTATGTTTATTAAACAAAGCACTATTAAACGGCACTATCCTTGCGTTTAAATTGCTTCTACTAGTTATATAAGTGGCATTCCGGACAACTTATCGAGTGAATTTTAAATTAAAAACACCTATTTAAATTAAAACTGGTGAATTGTAAAAATATGAAATATCGGGAATTCACAATAAAATAGCTAAGTCAGGAAAAAAATTCGATACGTAAATTATATATCGACACTAATATTATAAATATCAAAGATTTGTATGTTTCTTTGATTATCTATACTAATATTATAAAGGAGTAGAGTTTGTTTGTTTGTTTGTTTGTTTGGTTGAACGCGCTAATCTCAGGAACTGATGGTCCGATTTGAAAAATTCTTTCGCCATTAGATAGTCCATTTATCGAGGAAGGCTATAGGCTATATATCATCACGCTATGACCAATAGGAGCGGAGCACCAATGAAGAATGTTTCAAAATCGGGAGATTTCTTTTCCAGTGGAGAGCTTCCGCTGCGTACGCTGCGTAAACGGTTAGAGTTACGCTAAAATAATGTATGACAGAATTGTTTCCCTTTAAAAGTTCTAAAAAAAAGTCCGCGATAGCATATGTCTATCTGTTAAGGTTGGCTCACTATAACCACTTTTATACTAACCAAATTTGTTCGAAAATTAAGCATTATTTGTGAAGGTGTTTTTATAAAGATGATATTAATCCTTATCCAAATAAATACGTTATTCATCGCAAGTATTTAATTTAAAACAAAATTGCCATTTACATCATTCAATCTCAATGAATATCTTAGGAGATATCGCAAATTTAAAATAACATCGCACCAAAATAATTATCAAGTACTGCGCGCGCCTTTATGTGCTGGTCCGGCCGCGGCGTGCAGTCATCACTTGCCTCTGCGAGGCCATCTTTCTACGTAAACGAAGGGGGTTGAAAGTTAGCGTCAGCCCAAAGTAACTATTCCACGCGGACGGAGTCGCGGGCAGAAGCTAGTTGTTGAATAAACAGGTTCAAAACTACTAATTCTAATTTAAAATGCCTAAGTGTTAAATACCCCATTTATCAAGGAAGGCTATTATAATACCACTAGCTTCTAGCTTTTAAATTTGCGATATCTCCTAAGATATTCATTGAAATCGAATGATGTAAAAGACAATTTTGTTTTAAATGAAATACTTGTGATGAATAAGGTATTTATTTGGATAAGGATTAATATCATCTTTATAAAAACACCTTCATAAATAATGCTTAATTTTTTTACAAATTTGGTTAGTATTAAAATGGTCACAGTGAGCCAACCTTAACAGATAGACATATGCTATCGCGGACTTTTTTTTAGAACTTTTAAAGGGAAACAATTTTGTAGTACATCATTTTATCGAAACTTTAACCGTTTACGCAGCGTACGCAGAGGAAGCTCTCAAAAGGAAATAGAAACTCCCGATTTTGAAACATTCTTCATTGGTGGTCCGCTCCTATTAGTCTTAGCGTGATGATAAATAGCCTATAGCCTTCCTCGATAAATGGACTATCTAATGGCGAAAGAACTTTTCAAATCGGACCAGTACTTTCTGAGATTAGCGCGTTCAAGCAAACAAACAAACAAACAAACAAACTCTACTCCTTTATAATATTAGTATAGATACTGCAATCAATAGGAATAGCATCATTGAAATACATATATTAGAAAAAATGTGACTAAGATATTGTTGCACGGATGAGCTTGTAATTTATAAAGGTTGTTTAGAAAACAAAGAAAAATACGCTATACAATCTCGGTCGTATAACAAAACTAAAAGATACAACCAGATTTACACTAGGAATGTCTACGGGTTCGTGATGCCAGGGAAATTCGCTATTTGCTATTCATTGCACGGTTATTTTTCCCTAACAAGATGCCTGAGAGTATCGATGTAATAAATACTTATATACGCAACGGTTTTTGTTAAAAGTCTCTTTCTTGGATGCAATCAATCAGGAATATTTTTAAGACTAGTCGCTTCGCGGTTCCACCCGCGTTCCCCGGGATCATCAAATTTGCCGGGATAAAAACTAACCTAGGTATGTATTAATCCAGGCTATAAGCTATGTTCCAAATATCATTTAAATCCGTTCAGTAGTTTTTTCGTGAAGGAGTAACAAACATCCTTCATTACAAACTTTTGCTATAATATCAGAAAGGGCAGTCGGATATTATTTTTATAATTTTACTAACACTATGAATGAGTCAGTCTTTCTGTCAGTCAGGCTGTCAGTCAGTCGGGCTGTCAGTCAGTCGGGCTGTCAAGGGAGATTGTTTCAGTGTTCTCCTACTAACAACAAGGCCTACATTCAGTGCAACATATTTAATCAAATCAAAATTTATCTTTAATCTCTTGTTGATGTTGGTAGCATACACTTCGTGTCTTTCAATATCACTGAATTGTCGACGTCGGCTACGTTGCCTATACCTACCTATAAAAATAGTGTACAATAGAAAGAAAACGAGAAAGCGTTGCGATACTTAATGTGTCAATGAGCCAATGTATAATTAATACTTACAGCTGGGAATAGTGACATAACATGCGGGAAAAAAAGGCTTAGCATTGATGAACTAGTGATATACATAATATCAAGGTTCGATCAATAATTCAAATTTACGTTTTTTTATTTATCTTACAGCAATTTCCTCTCCAACCCGTCCTGTGTAATGAATATCCACTCTTAACAATATTTGTATCGAAAGGCTTTTTCCATTGTATTACCATAATAATAAACATAACTCTTATTACATTACTTGAAAATACATTGTTTATGATAATGGTACGGGCGGTTCCTATGCGAACAGTTCCGGGTCGGACGCTGTTGTATGAGTTTTTAAAGGCAAACTACATTCCGTTACGTGCGATGCGTCCGATTACGTATCGGACGCGATGCGGACCTGTGGACGCGTACCTTATATCTTCAGATCACATCTTAATTTTTTTAACGGATAGAATGAATGTAATAATTACGTTAAGTATTCAATAAATAAATAGTAATTATGAAGTATATGTATATATCTAATACTTATCTAAAAAAAATGAATTAAGGTCAAAAAATCTAACTTATGACGCAATCACAATAGACTAGCATGGTCGCAAATGTTGCAATGATAAGGTACAGTTCCGAAGAAGACTTGAAACAGACACATAACCCAAATAATAATACCTAAATTGATAATACGGAATTTTGTGTTGTAAACCCAACACCAGCAATTCAAACACATATACTTCAACATCCTTTGATGATTCTAAGAATATGAATAACTAGCTGCCTCCGCGCGGTTTTACCCGCGTAGTTCCCGTTCCCGTGCAAATACAGGGATAAAATATAGCCTATGTTACTCAGTAATAATGTAGCTTTCTAATGAAAAAAGAATTATTAAAATCGGTCCAGTACTTTTTGAGTTAATTCGTTACATACAAAAATACAAATCTTTCCTCTTTATAATATTAGTGTAGATTAGTGTAGATATACATAAGGGATTAAGTTAATATTACCTTCAACTCGAAACATATGTATAACTTTGACTCACGTCGGCGTAATTTAGTCTATTTTACATAATATACAAAAATTAGCCCGGAGGTTTACATGCGTGAAGTTTATTAAATAATTTCGTTCTTTTCAGTAAGTTCACAGTTCACCTGCGTGTCTACGAGAAAATAACGTTATGAAACATTAAACTACTTTTCTTTGCTTAATATCGTTAAAATTTTATAAATAAACTAGCTTTTGCCCGCGACTCCGTCCGCGTGGAATAGTTACTTGGCCGCGGCGTGCAGTCATCAGTTGACTCTGCGAGACCTTCCTTCTACGTAAACGAGGACGCGGGTTTAAAGTTAGCGTTAGCCCAAAGTAACTTTTCCACGGGGACGGAGTCGCGGGCAGAAGCTATACAATATATATAACAAATAGACATGCACACAAATATTAATTTGGAAGGGATTTAGATCGATAACGGACGAATTGCAGTCCTAATCAAATCTAAATTTATAGTATGCATCTAGTATTCATAGGTTCATTAATTCTTCCTCATATTTTCTCTTAAATATCACATTTACTTACAGACAATTTTCTACAGACTTAATATATATATATATAGATTTATTCTCCAATATCTTGATCTTGGAACATGTCTTTGGTACGTTAGGGTTGAAATTTTGTATAAAGTTTGCTGAATAATAAATTAAGTTCACGTACCTACTTGTTAGGGACTAGCTTTGTGCTCGCAGTTTCGCACGCGTACCTACCAACAGCTTATAAAATTACTGCTCATAAATCGCCATTTGACCCAATTCAATAGGTATGCGGTAGAAACAGAGCTATTTACCGGACACTGTACATATACATTCAAAACTTCAATGGGGCACCCAAATATCACGTCTTGCGGGGAAGCTCAGCTCAGCAGCTTACGCGGTTAGAAAAATCAGACTACTTACGGATGTAGAAACAGCTAGATTAGTCTATTTCAGTTATTTTCATAGTGTTATGTCCTATGGTATCTTGCTTTGGGGCAGAGCAGCTGATATAGATACAATTTTTATTTTGCAAAAAAGAGCAGTCCGTGCTATTTATAATTTAAGCTCGCGAGCTTCCCTCAGAGATAAATTTAAGGAAATTAACATTCTCACAGTTGCATCACAGTACATTTATGCAAACATAATATTCGTCCGTCAAAACATTAGTCTTTTCACGAAAAATTGTGATTTGCACTCCATTAATACTAGAAATAAGCATAAACTTGTAACATCTGCTTATAGACTACAGAAAGTGCAAGGATCATTTTTAGGACTTGGTGCACGGTTTTATAACAAAATCCCCACAAATATTTTAGATTTGCCTATGAATAAATTTAAGGAACGAGTTAAGTCAGCTTTGGTACAGAAGGCTTATTATAGTATAAACGATTATATTAACGATGGCGAGGCATGGGTATAGCGCTCGTTCTATCAGGACTAATATTATTATTGTTAAAACTTGTTTTGAAAAGAGTAATTGCTGAGTTTATTGCCGGCTCTTCTCAGCAAAAGCAACCTTCCGAACCGAGCATTGGAGTCGACGTTTCATAAGTGCCTGTGAAGGCCTAATTGAATTAATAAATTTATTTCATTTCATTTCATTACATTTCCATTGTCAACTATGGACTTAAAAAAAGTTTTGCATTTTTATTTGCGTTTATAATTTTTCAAAGTTATACTGTGAGTAACTGCGATAAAATGAAAATATTTATATTTACTTTACGTACCTATACACATATTCTATGAAATCTTAAAAAAACACTAAATCGTTACATCTCATGTCGCATATATTGATACAAAAATTTATAATCCAACAATTTATATTCCTATTCGGACATTGGTCTAACTATTCAAAAGTACTTGTAAAGAGATGAATATGAATAGAAACGTTTTCATTTCATTTTCATTACAATTTTAAACCCAGTTTTCCGTATAAATCATTCCCATAGCTCAAATGATATATCCTACTAATATTATAAAGGCGAAAGTTTGTAAGTATGGATGTATGGATGTATGGATGTATGGATGTTTGTTACTCTTTCACGTAAAAACTACTGAATGGATTTGAATGAAATTTGGAATAAAGATAGCTTATAACCTGGATTAACATATAGGCTACTTTTTATCCCGGGAAAATGGAAGACCTCCCGGGTACGCGGGTGAAACCGCGGGGAGCCACTAGTATTATAAATGCGAAAGTTTGTAAGTATGGATGTTTGTTACTCTTTCACGCTCCAACGGCTGAAGGGATCTGCTTGAAATTTGGCACAGAGCTAGAATATGTTCTGGATTAACACATAGGCTACTTTTTATCCCGGGAACGCGGGTGAAACCGCGGGGAGCCACTAGTGTAGACATAAATTCACCACAAAGTCAAAGCCAAGCTATTTCAAAGCAGAAATTTTGTCTTAGCTGCACCTGCATATATTCTAGGTAATTAACTAGATACCTAACTGTAGTGCATACATGACTGAGCTTACAGTATAAACAGCTATGGTGGGTTAGTTTATGACTATTAAAAACATCAGCCGAAACGCACGGGGATAAAAACGTTAAAATACGTAAATTAGGCCTCAGGTGCCGCGTATATTTGTATGCCTACATTTTTATATATCTATACTAATATTATAAAGAGGAAAGATTTGTTTGTTTGTTTGTTTGTTTGTTTGTTTGTTTGTTTGTTTGTTTGTTTGTTTGTAATGAATAGGCTCCGAAACTACTGGACCGATTTCAAAAATTCTTTCACCTTTGGAAAGCTACATTATCCCCGAGTAACATAGGCTATATTTTATCCCTGTACTCCCACGGGAACGGGAACTACGCGGGTAAAACCGCGGGGAGGCAGCTAGTTAAAAATAAATCTGCCAAATGTAGATATGTACGCGCATAATTAGGAACGGCTTGACTGATTTCGCGTATTCTTTTTTTGGTATTCGTGATATCAAGGGCAAGGTCTGTATAAAAAAAAATTAAATTAATCTATTTTAGAAAATATGGCGGAACAAATTTACCCGGTTCAGCTATATAAGTAAGGTAACGGGGCCTTCTTTAGGCTTCAATAAAATTCGCAACTGTAATACAAGTGTAACAAATCGAAGGCGTAGCATACCTAACAGTTAATCTCAGGAATTAAAAATGTCTTCAAATTGTTCATATAATAAGCAAATAAAAACCAAAAAAACATTTATCATACCTTTTTTGCATAACTTTGTTACGGTACCTCAAAAAAACATATACCTACCTACACACTCTTTGATGGTTAAAAAACAAACGGTATGTCGGTTCGGTAAAGCCCTTTATTTCCGCTACAAACACGAATAATAAAATATATCGTACCTACCTATTACTAAATGTAGGTATACTCGCTCGGTCAGAATACTAAGTAGAAAACCTACAGAACTTTTTCAAGATCTTATAAATATAAATATCAGTTTAAATATCCAGGGACATTTTTCACACACGGCCAATCTGATTCCAAACTAAGCAGAGCTTGTGATATGGTAACCAGTTAGCTGATATACTACATACTACTTTTAAATACATACTTAAACAGATCTTAACATCCAGACACAGAACAAACAGTCATATTCATGCATACAAATGTTTGTCCTGGGTGGGATTCGAACCCACGATCCGCGGCTTGAGAGTCAGGGTCACTAACCACAAAGCCAACAGGGCTGTCAAATCTTATGTAGAACACGACCTACATTATTCCCATGGTATGTAAGTATATAGTTGACTGATGCCATGAATGTTTATTCAATGGTATTCAATGTGTAATCAACTCTAATACAAGTAGTAAGGGTTTATATTGATTTATTATAAACTAGTGGACCAGGCAGACTTCGTTCTGCCCACCAGCGCCACCTACCGGGTCCAAGTATATGTAAGCTATCCTATCTCTCAAGTTGGATCGAACTGCACATGGTGTGCGAATTTTATTATAATCGGCTAAGTGGTTTATGAGTCCATTGAGGACAAACATTGTGATACGAGATTTATATATATTAAGATTAACAAGGAAAATTACTAAACATTATTCTGTTGATAAATTGTGATAATAGGGTCGAAAAATAATTCTAATAGGTTTAGTAGAGCTTCCGCGTCACGGTTTCACCCCCGTTCCTTTAACTTTCCCGGAGTAAAAGTAAATGTCTTTTTCCACGATTTCATTAAAATCGGTTCTGTTGTTGACGTGAAAGCGTAACAGACAAAGTTACTTTCACACTTATAATATTAGTACGCATTAGATTATAACATGCTAGATTTTATGGTATTGAGTAAGGAGACCCAGACAAAAATAAAATTACTATATAACAGGTTAGTATCACTAGGTAAGCAAAATCCGAAAGATTGCTAGAAACAAAACAGTATGTCTAATCTAATGTGTACCCCGCCTTATGCGTGAAAATATATTTTCATGATTTTCTCTACGCCTTGCTTTTGCGGTAATCCCAATTGAATAATCCACCAAGAAAAGAAAATTTATTTACATGCTTATGATTTTTTTTCAGACATACCTAATTTGGTAATATTTTTTCGTTCGGCAAAGAATCATAATTTTATTTGGCGAAATGGAAATAAAAGCAATGTCGTCACAATCACGCGCTGGTAAATTCGTTTTAAGTAAATAAACAGTAGTTTTCACAACATAAAGTCTGTTTTAAATAAAACGGGAGGACAATTTTATATTGGATCGGGTACAGGTTGAAAATTTAAAGGTAAAACTGAGTGACATTGTTTATTTGATACATTGTTTCAAACTCTTTATGGGATTTATATTAAACTAGCATCCCGCCCCATCTGAGCATGGTCAGCAGACCATCATTGTTATCTTTCAACCATTCAAAATTTAACACAAAACAATAATACACGACATACGAATATCTATACCTTCCTCTTGAAACACGATATTTATTGTTCAAAGCCGCATTAAAAGATCTAAGCGTAAAGACAGCGGGAAACAACTTTGTTTTATTTTATGTAAATACTAGCTTTGTGTGAGGTTTTCATAGAAAATACTATGCTAGTTCAGCTTTTTTGATGGGTTTTCCAAAAATATAGTTTTGAAATACCCATTTGAAATAATCATGATGATGATTGCCATTAGATACTGCTTTACCAAATATGATATTGGTAAAAAATACACAAAACCGAACGGAACCCTACACACAGTGCCTGAGTTCACGCACTGAAACAATTATTTCATATAAACAGAGTAATTTCGAGGACTGTTGAAATACGGATTTTCCGAGGACACCATTGATATAAGAACGAAGATACCTATTAAATTACACATCTCTTTGCAACCAATTAACTCGTATGCTCTTTTACAATCTCGCCCGCAACACCACAAATAGCCCTGCGGTTTTACCCGTGTTCCCGGAGGATTTTTATATCATCTCCGGATAAAAATAACCTATATATTGCCAAAATATATTCTATCGATATGCTAAGATTTGACTTAATCCCCTTCAGGTGCTATTACGTAAACATTAAAAGTCCATGGACCTTCGAAAAATTTCATATTTTTTTTATTTGGTCTAATAAGTACCTACTACATGAGTCCCATTAAACAACACATTACCTCATGTTTTTTTTATTTATAATTAAAGATTTAAAGTATACAGTCTTCGTAGATTCTGTTTCCTGATCAAAAATTCCTCTCTCCATATTCAATTAGTATTTCAGTGCATATAATTATTTCAGTCTGACATATAGGTACTGTTTTCTTTATCTCCACGTCATTATTATGATTAATAAATTAATATGGAACTCTCTCTCATGCTCTCTGTAATGTGTTCTACTAATTAATACAACAAATTTACTGAATTCCTTCCTGTTTCTGTTAAATGGAATGGACAAAAATTTTATCAAATATATTCTTTACTAGCTTTCGCCCCCTGTATCTATACATATATTATAAAGCGGAAGAGTTCAAGATGAACTCTACCGCTTTATAATATACATCAATTTGGACCCGGTAGGTGGCGCTGGTGGGCAGAACGAAGTCAGCCGGGTCCGCTATTCCCGTTATAAAAGTAGCCTATGTGTTATTGCAGGTAATAAAATGGGCTCTAAATTTCATCCCAATCCATACATACTCACAAACTTTCGCATTAATAATATAAGTAGGATTTTTACTAAGCCCAACGCTTCTATATAGCTGCGTATGTATTATATCCATGAGGGTGTTGCCTTAAAGCGAATTCATTTATCATTTCTGCCAGTGAGTGTGGGATGCAATGTCACACTAAGACATCGAGCATGTAACCAATAGAGTAGAACTGTTAACAGTTTTGTTAGAAAACAAAATACGCCAAAACGCTGCGCCGGCCCCTGCGTTCTGATTGGCCGGCTCAAGGTCAAGTGTTGCACTAGACGTACACACAGGTCTCTTATTGGTCGGGTACTGTTTTAGTTCGAGCGTGGCTTGTTAGTTATACGTGACAACTCATCGAAGCGTTGCTAAACAAATGGCTCACTATTGCTACTCTATTGGTTACATGCTCGATGCACTAAGACAATGTCGCAATCCCCTGTGGAAATTAAAGTAACCTGCACAAAACAACTCTTATTAATTTGAACGACGCGACGCAACAAGATGGCGACAGCCATTATTTAGTTTTGGAAGAAAACACTTAACTGTTTTTTATCCAAACCGTGGTGCTAAACTAAATAGAACATTAAAATAATCTATACTAATATTATAAAGGGAGAGTTTGTTTGTTTGGTTGAACGCTAATCTAATCTAAGGAACTACTGGTCCAATTAAATGTTTCAAAATCAGGGTGTTTTTCCCTTTTAAAAGCTTACGTAAACGAAGTCGCAGTTAAAGTTAACATTAGCTCAAGGTAACGATTCCACGCGGACGAAGTCGCGGGCAGAAGCTAGTATCCAAATAACTGATAATAATATACTGTTACTAATATATTTTTTTAATATGAAAGAGTACCTACTTATATATATATATATCATCTAGCTTTTGGCCCGCAGTCTCGGATGGACTCTTATACTTCGAACTAACATTTACTTATATTAAATTTATTTAGTAACTTTCAGACTCATCATCATATCCTCGAATCAATCAGAATCAATCTGGTTACGAGCGGTTTCGTCCGATTTCCACGGGATTTCATTTCCCCATAATTTAAATAGCTTATGTACCGCGGAAATAATGGCATTTATGAAAATACGAGTAGGTATATCGGTTTTTCTTAACAAATAAATTCACACACATACAAATTTTACCTTTTTATAATATTAACTAGCTTCCGTTAAGCGGTTTCATCCGCGTAATTCTCATTCCCGTAGAAATATATAAATATATAGAAAAATATAGGTGATAAAATATATAATGTATTTATTTAATATTTTTTTTTATTTTATATGTAATTATTTCATTACAAAAATTCAATAATTTTTGTAATGAAATAATTATTCAGATCTAGCCTCGGAGCCTATTCAATACAAACAACCAAAAATCCTCAGCTACATACACTAGTGTATATTTTTAATTTAAAAAGATTTCACTAGAATTCTTTTAATAAAAGGAACAACAAATTTAATGAAGATGAATTAATATTTAAAAACTCAGGCGTAGGTGACGACTGTAAACGACATGGTTTCAATTCAGAAAGTTTTACTAACACTATCTTGACGATATTGTCGATGTATCGGCGCGGCCTTAATCCCTTTCATCATTTACGACTAGCTTCTGCCCTGCGGTCTCACCCGCGTTCCCGGGGGATCTTCAATATTCCCAGGATAAAAAGTAGCCTATATTTTTATCCAGAGTGTCAGCTAACTTCATACCAAATTTTATTGAAATCGCTCCAGCAGTTTAGACATGAAGAAGTAACAAACTTTCGCCTTTATAATATTTGTGTGAAAGCATCACGCGATGCGACGACGATGTTTGTTAAGTAAAATGAGGGCAGGGTTAATTATAATACAGTAATTTTCAAGGTAAACGTTTATTTTAATCACATTTATAAACAACATCAGTTTTATTTTTCTCATTCTTACATAACTATAGTATTATTTTTATAAGTTTTAGTATAATTCTAGGTACACTTAGATTTAGTTGTGACAATTTTCATTTAATGTTATTTAACAAAAACATTCATAGTTGTGTGAGTATTTATAGAATATTTAATGAACATGTATTATTGACGTGACAACGTCTTATAAATTGGTTTGCCGGGTGAAACTTCAAGAAACTGCGTTACGCTCCGCTCACGTTATGCGCTCACAATGAGAGCGAGTGAGAGGCACGCGTCCCTTCCACTCGGGCATGGTTAGCCCGCCTAATGGTTGTCACGTAAAACTTTCGCCCGTATACCGACTTTACAGGCAACCAATTTTTTATGTACCTATTTTTAACCAATTATGACACATTCATGGTTCCGTGAACCCAATTTTTTATAAGCTATTAGTGTAACCAACCCATTAATTCGACAGCTGAATTGATATTCTCTGTCCACTAATACCATAGCGAAGTATCAAACATAGCTTTAGAGTATTTTTATTTATATTACTACTAGTGGCTCCCCGCGTATTCACCCGCATTCCCGGGAGATCTTCTATTTTCCCGAGATAAAAAGTAGCATATGTCCATTCTCAGGCTTTAGACTATCTGTGTACCAAGTTTCATTTAAATCGGTTCTGTAGATTTTGCGTGAAAGCGAGACAGAGTTACTTTCGCATTTATAATATTAGGTATTTTTAGAAAGTATGCAATTCTATAAATAAATGCCTCTAACAGTCAAATGAACTTGTAAGATAGAATTACCACACTGTATAAAAATACTGTAGGTACCTACCTACTTTTTTACCACACTCCGCGAAAAGAGGGGTTATTTTAAAGCTATGGTTGATACACCGCTGTTGCTCTGCAGGCCTATGCGACCTCAAAAATAATATATCGACTCAATAACAATATTTTCAATAACATATTTTATATTATTTCGTAATTATCAGATACTAGCTGCCTCCCCGCGGTTTTACCCGCGTAGTTCCCGTTCCCGTGGGAATACAGGGATAAAATATAGCCTATGTTACTCGGGGATAATGTAGCTTTCCAAAGGTGAAAGAATTTTTGAAATCGGTCCAGTAGTTTCGGAGTCTATTCATTACAAACAAACAAACAAACAAACAAACAAACAAACAAACAAACAAACAAATCTTTCCTCTTTATAATATTAGTATAGATATAGATTTGCCTATCTATCAAAAATTCGATTTTCATTAATAGCTAAAGTTAATAAATAAATGTAATGTACTTAATGGATTAAATTTGAAATGGCTCGTGTGATATGATAAACCAACTTTATTGTTTGGATTCCGTATCGCACCTAACCTGAACATTTTGGGGGAAAGTTTCAGAATTGACCCGTGGCTATCACGAATACTTAATGATATCTGGTACGGTGATCGTGAAATTTTCTCTTTATTGCCAGAGAAACCATTAGAATTTAGTCACGCATTTCTATCGTTTCACCTTTTGCCCTTTGAAATTTGCTCGTACGTAGGTATATACTTAGATCATAATAATACCCCACGTACTCGTATGTTATTCCATTATTATTGAAAACAATAAAATTTGGATTAATTCTCTACTCAATCACGAACCAAGGGAGTGCTCATCATCATCATCATATTCAGCCTATTCATTCCACTGCTGGACGTAGTCCTCCCCTAATGCGCGCCACTTATCCCGGTCCTCCGCTCTCCTCATTCAGCCCCTCCCGGCAGCCATACGCAGGTCGTCGGACCACCGGGCTAGAGGGCGTCCTACACTACGTTTGCCGAGACGCGGAAGGGAGTGCTGCATGGGGATTTTCAAGAAGTTCTTTCAAGATTATTTCAAGGTGTTGCAAATGTCAATAAAGTACTGTACCGTCCCATCAAAGGGGACCCCATCCCTGTTTACCTTTGTGCCATAAAAAAAAGATCTCGGATGATATTTGCACGCACAGATAGCATAAGGAAACTAAAAAAACTTTTTTAAAACAAAGTGAATACTTAACTATTGAATACTGTTTAAATAAAATTTAGTTAATTGCTTCCAAATTCAAGTATAATTGTCCACAAAGGTCGTAGATAGAAAATGTGTAGCAACATCATACTTACATGGCGCTCTAGTAAACAGCCACTCACCCTTCAGAATAGACATACTCATTACAGCTTTAGCACGAGACAGCGCAATGCTCAACCTATTTTCATAGGATAGGCGTAAACCGGGTTGACAGCATTTCAATTTAGCTTTAGGCATTCATGCAACATAGAAGTAAACTGGCTAACAGTTTGACAATTAATTTCTCTATTTTCGTGCTGCTAAATGGCTTTATATCAAAACTTTTTTCATTATAACATAATGTAACTTAAATAATAATAATAAATATCGTGGGACATTTTTCAAACACGGCTAATCTGATTCCAAACTAATCAGACCTTGTGATATGGTAACCATATAGCTGATGTATTTACTCCTAAATATGTAGGTACATATTTATATAGATAATTACATTCAGACAAACAGACATATTCATGCATATAAAATGTTTGTCCCGGGTGAGATTCGAGCCCACGGCTTGAAAGTCTACACTAACCACAAAGCCAACTTTGTTTGTTACTTTACACTGTTTAAACTTATATCGATGAATATGTATGAAATATATTATACTTTGAAGAAGCGCTACAAATGAATAATTTACGCAGACAAACTCGCAGTTTAGATAATATTATATAAACGAAATTGATATCCATGTTCAACAAAGGAGTTGGCAAAGTTAGCAGCGTATTTATCAAAAGATATTTCAAGGCCGAACGTAGCTTGGATGTATTATTGTAAATGTATCTCGGCACATAGCTAATCCCGGGTAATAGATGAGCCAAGCTTATACTGTTTGGATAACATCCACTAAAACTTAAAATCATATTAAATAGCTACAACATAGGCTTCCCTAGTTCAGTTTAGTTTGTCGAGACAAAACTTAATCTAATTCGAACGATATAGTAAAAACATACGAATATTTGAACAATAAAATTTCCATAAGTTTTAATGTAAATTACGGATAACAATTAATAAATGTGTTTAATTTCAATTAAGTTTGTAATAGCACTCTTTAATAATAGTAATGTAGCTAATTGGTGAAATAATTATTCAGATCACTAGGTAGGTGCGGTAGTTTCGAAGTTGACAAACAAATTAAAAGTGTAGAAATAAAGGCCACACTCATCCACATATGTAAGCTTTTTAATTGTCATCATCGTCATCAGCTCAAGAACGGTGTTAGGGACTAATTTACCGATACCTAGATTATGCAGGCTTTACAACAATGTCAGTTCAACTGGTTCAACTGTTAAAGTACCTAAATGATTCTCAGGAAAGATATCGCAGGAGCATCAGCATAGCTGTACTGTACTAGCGGTGCTTTTAAATGTATTCATTTATAGATTGTTATTGCTTATTAGACACGTTCTGTAGTTTGTTAATCTAGTAACACTTTTTGATTGTCTTTAATAATTGCATGTTATGGTTACTTTCTAATTAGTAACCTACATAACAGTTTAAGATTTTTTTTGTTTGCTTATTATTAAATATTCATCTCCACCGAACACGAGCCTCCCGTAACATCGAGGGGTTTTAAAAACATAAGTCCATCACGCGGGCGTAGTTTAGATTGGTGGACTTCACCATGTCTATGACATACATATACGGTAGTAAATGTATTCAAAGTGATTAGCAGAATGTATTTATTCACATCCCCCGGGCGCCTTGTTACTTCAAATAAAAGTAGTAGATCCATAAAAGAATAATGAGCCGTGGGATTGTTCCTATCAATATGTGTAACGACGCCTGAATGAGCAATATATCTAATGCGATACGATGTCGATGCGTCATTCTGTCTGTCCGTCGATTTATCTGATTAGGAAGAGTTAGTGCGTGCAGATAGGTTTGGGAATTGCCATAGTATGGATGTATATTATACTAGCGACTAGCCCCAGCTTCGCACGGGTGCAATGCTTTTACATCACATTAGAAACCTCCAAGATTGACAGTGATTCTCTAACACATTATGCATGTATTGTTACATATAAAAACCTTCCTCTTGAATCACTCTATCTACAAAGAAAACCGCATCAAGATCCGTTGCGTAGTTTTTAAGATTTAAGAAGACAAGGACAGACAGTGGAAAGAGACTTTGTTTTATAATATGTAGTGATAGTGATACAGTATGACCCGCGCAACATCGTTAACGTCACTTGTCCGTTTTTGCAACATTTTTGATCGACGCGCCGCTCCTATTCGTCATAGCGTGATAATATATAACCTATAGCCTCCTCGATAAATGGGTTATCTAACACTGAAATATTTTTTAAATCGGACCAATAGTTTCTGAGATTAGCGAGTTCAAGCAAACAAATAAACTCTCCAGCTTCATATATTAATATCGATGTGTATTAAATTTATAAAATCCAATAAAATATTTATATAAGGCCAATCATAATCTTCCAAAGAATAAAAGGTTCGGTTCATTAAGTTGAGAGATAGGATAGCTTTGAAAATTCAAATTAATTTGGGCCTTATTTACATATTATGTACCTACAACTATATAGCCGTGGTGGCTCAGTTTGGAACGCAACGTTTTTATTAACAGCTGCAAAATGTGTAAAGCTTGAAATAATTTTAATTCATGAGGTGTTATGGACGAAAATGAACTCTTAGCCGAAATTGATATCGAAAGCACGAGAATTGGGTCTCGCTTATTGCCTTTCAATTTAATTTAACTGGTATTATGTAACTGTGTGTGAAGTGAACATTCTTGTACATTTTTTTTCAATATTGCATTTAGTCTAATAATTATCTACGTCTCGAAACAAATCTCTTGTCAAGTCAATTAATGTTGTACGAATCCAACCTATTCAATGGTGTAAGTTATCTTAAAAGAACTATGATATAAATGGAATCCATAATATTTTGATAAAATTTTTTTGCAAATCAAGATTTATTCAAGCATATCTCTTTTATTGAAAAAGGGTTCTGAAATGGGTGCTGATGTTAGATGGCGGGGATATAACGGGTGGCGTATGACTTATTATTAAAAATTATGCTCAGCTAAAACAATTCATGAAGTATTTTTTCTTCACATTCTATGAATTTAAAAACTTATTTACAAAAGTCATCTCGAATAATTCATACTGGCATAATAAAGATAAATAAAATTCAGTTTTGGAATTTCTACTTGTATACAAAATCATTATACATACTAAATTATTAGCTGCATTGATCTGACCTACTTCGCAATTTTTTCCACTATCCTAATAAAAAAGTTAACACATAATCAAGTTTTTCTTATTCCACTAAATCTTTTGCCAATCGTATTCGTAAACCGTAAACAAATCGTGTTTCTAATTTACGATGCGTGAGTCGTCGCGTGCGTTTGAGGGCCTCTAAAAGAGCTATAAAAACTCGGCAGTAAATGGTTTGAAGTGGCATAAAGTGTAGGAAACCCGTGTTAGGATTCACAATGGTAGGTGCTATAAAAGTATCTGTAGGCTGGAGTTGACTGAGCTGAACTTTGTGGTTAGTGACTCTGACTTTTGAGGCAAGCCTATATATATACCTACGTCACGTTTGAACTCAGATTGACCATGAGTGAAAATGTTGTAAGATATTTATTAATTTAATAAATAATAATGATAACTATGTATTGTAAATATGTTACGACAAATTTACTTCACTATTTACTGGGAAGGAACTGATTCCCAATATACAGCTAACGCTAGTTTAGGATTCAGGGCTTGCATAGTATTCGTAAACACATTTAAGTTCCAATAAAGATTTATTATTATTATTAATTTATGGTAAGTAAATATGATGTTGCTGCACAAAATTTCAATAAATTGCTAGGAAAATTGCCGTTTAATAATATTTTACGGTGCGTGCATAAATTATATCGAAGTTAATTATAGAGAACGAAAATGTAGCAAGGAATAAAAAATTATGAATTAAAAATATATATTAGTTATTACTACGAGCGAGATTATTAAATAAAACATTTAGTTTTTTTACGGTATTATAGGAAGGAAGTGTGAAAATGGGTAGTCATTCAAATTTTATGGTACCTACCTATTGACAATAATTTTAAATTTCATTACTTATTGTGTAATTATTAAAAGTATTTACATATTATTTACTATCTATATATGTTCGGCAATTAAAGTTATGATTAAATTATAATGGGCAGCACTACTGCTTGCGTAAAACACATAAACAAAACATAATTTACAATTCATATAATGTTTGTATTGTTTTAACGAAATTGAATTATATTAGAATTATTTAACAAGTAAAAACACTTCAGTAACTTTTACATTAATCAATACTTACTTTGAATCGGATATATATCTTTTTGGTGTTTCATTACTTGAAAGTAAAATAGGATATCTTTACCACGTTTTATTGCTTGAAATAAGCCAATGGCGGTCATTTTGTCTCAGTCACTGTTTTTAAGACTCTTTACTGCTGAGACAGATAGATAGTGAGATACTAGATGCTCGTATTCTCTGTGATAACGTAAGATCTACTATTTATTTCATACGCATGTGACATTTAATGTCGCAGGTAAATCTTCGCTATATCTTTTCAGACGTCAAGAAACATTTGGCCAAACGACAAATTATACAACATTTGCCTATAATAAAATCAATTAAAACTTAAGCCAAAACGTACTGTAATTTAATATCATAGACGTGATAGTGAATAACTTAATCATCCAGAATTTATTCTAGCGATTATAACTTATCTAAATATTGTAGCGCGTTTAAAAGGCGCTGGCAAATTGTCAGCTGATGATGGCTCCGTACAATATTAATAATGGATAGCAGCACGCGACGCCTCCCCTTTGCATCGCAAGTGGATTCTCGCCTGTAAACAAAAATACTACTATATTTTGAAAGAAAAACACTAAGGCATAAAAACATATGGGGAGTTGGGGACAACTTTCCCCTAACAGCAATCACTCAACGACTATTTACTATTTTGAACTTCCATCTTGCCGCCACGCGTTGCTTTGTCTCAATTTAAGTACCTACATCTGAAAAGGTTGTTTTGATAGCATATATATAATACTATCTTGAATTATGCGGAATCTTCAATATTTCCTGGATAAAAGTGGGCTATGTACTAGCTTAGAAAATATTCTATTAGTGTAGGTGGTACCTATCAAATTACATTCTAATCCCTTTATCCATTCTGTCGTGATTGTGCACAAACAACCATCCATCCAAACATTTACGTTTGTCATATAGTAGTAGTATTTTGTAGAGATACGGGGATAAAATATAGCCAATTTTACTCCCTGATGTTGTAATATTCATTGGTGAAAGATATTTAGATCTCTTTGGATTCGAATCATGCTGAGTTGCTCCTCCTATTGAGTCCGAGTAAGGGTGTAAAAGCCATCTGAGGCCAACGCCTTCTAACCCATTCCAATTAATTGCAACCGCGTAAGGCGTAAAAGCCACCTGAGGATAACACTTTTCAATTCTAGTCCATTTCAAAAATCGAAGTTGTTCCTTACCTCTAAGCACGTGGACGGCGACTGCCGCTGTCGCTACATCAGTGAGCGAGCAAGTGTAATTCCCAGAATCGTGACGGTTCGCGTTAGCTATGTATAGTCGAGACAACGCGCCGTTTGACGTCCCCTCTGTCTTCACACTGTGAGAATAAAGAAATAAACTATCATTATAGGCATGGATGCTCTACAAAGGGCTTTTTGGACTAGCCCGTTTGAAGGCCGTTCATAATATAAAGGCTCACCCTAGTCAAATCTCTTTCATATTTTATTTCACACCATTTGCTATAATTACTCATTCTACATTAGTAACAATAAATTTTTAGTTATCCAATATTTAATTATGCACGAGAACGTAATCAGCAATTTCCAAACAACTAAGGAATTGATAATATAAAATAAATTAAATTATGAAATGCCAAGTTGTTATTCTATTGTATCGTTCTTAGATTCAAAGTAAATTAATTAAGATAGGATTGTTATTAATTGTTTTGGTAGTACCAATAAATCATAGCCCTCAGCTAAATTGGGGTCGATGTTCAAAGAAATAAATTTATTCCGTAAGTAGCCTCGAGATACAGATTCTAAAATACGTCTATGTAATTGTATTTTGAAATAATCTTTATACCATTATTCGGGAATCTCAGGAGACAAAATAAAGTGGGTATTGTTAACACTTTCACGGTTTTTAACGTTCCTACCCGTCGAAATGCCCTGTCAACTACCAGTTGACATGAAAAGTGTAGTCTATATTGCCCATGTCACCTGCCAGTTGACATGGGGCCCTCTGCTCCCCAGTCGACTTATTTGTATGAAATGTGCATTCAATTTCGTTTCATAGACTAAGACGTCTAGGACGTATTGCAAGCCACTAAAATAATTCACCGAACGAAATCAAAAGTGGTACCACCTGTGGTAGAAAAAAAAAAAGAAAAAAAAACTTGAAGTGTCAACAGTCATTCATGTCATTGCTAGTCGTGAGCGTGCGTTCATTGTTGTGTTTTTATTTAATTATAGTGGAGTATATTTACGTGGTGTTTTGTTTTTAATAAGGTAAGTTATCTATCAATACATAGAAATAAAGATTTCAGCATGAGACACAATATTTTGCCCTTTATAAACCCGATACATGGCGCGGTATTTTTCGGTGTTTGGTTTGCTCGCTGACGCTATAATTTAATTCTCATTTTTTATATTTTTAGGCAGTTTTATCATACTAAATGCGATTAATATCTTAGATCAACTAATCACCAGCCGGGATAGCAAAAAACATGAGCAAAATATGTCAACTAAGTTACAAGAAATTTAGATTCCAAATGTGAAGTGTATTTTGGGCGGTTTAGGCTGGGGCACACTTAGAGATTCGAGTTTCTAACCGACTTTTTTTGAATGCGTTTTTATTACATTTATGTATGTTACATTTGGCAATGAAAACAGCTTACGAGTGTTTTTTTTTATTTTGTTGGTGTTATTTATTTATTTTTATTTTTTTATTTTGTTATATACGTACTAATTTTTTTTTGATAATTATTTAGTTGGTGTTATTTATTTATTTTTATTTTGTTATATACGTACTAATTTTTTTTTGATAATTATTTAGTTGGTGTTATTTATTTTTATTTTTTTATTTTGTTATATACGTACTAATTTTTTTTTGATAATTGTTTAGTTGGTGTTATTTATTTATTTTTTTATTTTGTTATATACGTACTAATTTTTTTCAGATGCACCTGCCTGCGAAAAACGATAAAGCGCAGCGCTGCAAACTGTGCCACGCAGCCAATGTGCGTCGCACGACAAGGTGGCGGTGTATATTTTTTTTTATTTTTTTTTTTTATTTTTTTTTGTGTCATTAATTACATACCCAATGAAAAGGGCTTTTATAGTGTAATAGATTACTTGTTAGAAAAAGATCATTGGCAGTGAAATACTCGCTACAAGCTATTTCACACATTTTTGTTAAATCACTATTGTATTAGTAAGTTGGTTTTTGAAAAGAGTAATTACTGAGTTTATTTCCGGTAAAAAACTAACTATCAGAACCGAGCATTAATAGTGTCTATTCATAAGTGCTTGATTGAGGTCTATTTGAATAAAAAAGATTTGATCGTATTTCCGGATCATGCACTCAGTGTGTTCCAGACCTTAACACCCGCCATTTTGTGACCCTTTTTTTTGTTTTCCTTTGAATACATTTTGCTTATCAATCCCATGTACAAGTGTGATACCTTTTTAGAAAGGGCTTTAAAAGTACTATGTTGCATAGTAATTGTTTATTTTGTATTGTATGTTATGTAGAACAAAAAAATCTGTAAGATGAAAATGATTTCAATGTGTGAATGAGAACTGTTCCACAAATTTTTATTTTTCTCAGTAATGGTAAATGCTATTGCTATGATTTTTGTTTCTTTTGTTAGAATATAAGTCTACTTATGTTGTATGACTTTAATTGTAGGCCTAAATGTGGTATTTGCGCATCTGTGACGCGTAAAGTTTGTCTAGAATTACGCGCCGCGCAGCCAGATTTTTGTGCAAAATGAAAGGGCTCTAAATAAATTATTTTGTATGGACAGGTGTATGGTTTTATTTTTAATCCTAATCTATATAACTTAAAGATTGTAATTTAATATAAAAAAATTACGTGAGGCACTCGGGGACTGCCGCGGTAAAGCTATTGCATTGCATAGCATTTTGTATCAACTTATGCAATTATAATTTTATTTATTTATTTTAATAATAAATGCACTTTGTTCATTCATATTCAAAACACTTCATACACAAATTTTACAAGTACAGCTATTCACTGTTGTACATAAATACATATACACCTATATACTTTCTCATAAGCAGCTTATGTATTCGTCCGATTTCGGAGCAGCTCGTCTCGAGTCGTGCGAGTTTCGTAGAGTCGTACAATACGTCTAATCGCACACAACGCCGTGTCGAGTCGAAGACTGCCGAACTGAAACGACGTTAGACGATGCACGGCCTTCAAGCCACACCTCCTTGCCCGTCGGAGTGGGGGGTGTTAGGTTTTTTTCGTTACGGAATTTCTTGATTCGGTCGCCGCGCTCAGAGCCCGCGATAAAAGCTATGCAATAGCTTAAAAATATATAAGTACTAGCTCATATAAATCTTAGAGAAAAGGTCTAATTTCATTGCCATGTTGGCATAACGTACAAACATTTGTACCAATACGCCAACATCGCGTGCTTAGAAATGCAAATGGCCGCTACATGTACTAAATAAATGATACATTTGGATTTAAACAAAGGTTAGGTTAGAAAGGACGCCTTGTACATTGTAAAAATACTTGAGCATATATTTTGACGTGACAACGTCTTATAAATTGGTTTGCCGGGTGACACTTCAAGAAACTGCGTTACGCTCCGCTCACGTCACGTTATGTTTTAAATTGTTACTATTATTTCATCCTTCTTCCTACTATACGAATGAATATTCACATTAAAATTATTTTACCACTCAAAGTCGTTGTCACGTAAAACTTTATTTTAATAATATGCATTCTGATGTGCATACATATTTGAATACTTAGGCTTTATGACGTGGTACCCTTGCCACGAAATAGAAACAAAATAATTACGCGCGAATACGGAAATTGAGTTTTGTTTTTTATAAATGTCAAACGCCATTTTTTCAAAACGTCAAAGAGTTAAGAAGATAGCAAACAAACACCGTGCCGAAGTCTGCCGAACTTAAACGACGTTAGACGATGTGTTAGGTTTTTTTCGTTACGGAATTTCTTGATTCGGTCGCCGCGCTCAGAGCCCGCGATAAAAGCTATGCAATAGCTTAAAAACCCTGTGTCACCGCTTTAATTTTTGATATATGATTGCCTTAACACAAGTCGTGCTCAAAAACGCGCTATCTCTGTGTTCAGCATATCATAATTCGACACCGTAGTTGAATATAAATAAACAAAACATTTAAATACAAAGCTTCATTCATACTAAACATAAAAAACATAACACTTACGAGTGTAACAATAACAACTTATGGCACAATGAATGGTTTTGTGAAACCCGAGCCGGGTGGCGCGGCGCGGCGGCAGGTATAAAAAAAGATGGGGCACCGTTGGGTGTGCGGGGTGTGCCCGTCAGTGCAAGTGAAAGGCTACACTTAAATCATAATTATTAGGGATATACCTATTTTAACTGTAAGTACTCCTTTAGTTTCTACGTGATCCGAAAACGCAAAATTAAAACATATTTTGGAAAATATTTCGTAAGATACCTACTAGCATAATATTTTTTGGAACGTAGTTCTTTATCGCGCGTTGTGAAAGGGGGCTAGACGGAAAAAATTCTTACGAAAAGTTGTCACGACACATTTCCGAGCGGGGCCGAGGGTGGCCGAGCTTTGCCGAGCGGCGCGTTGCAAAGGCGCGGCCTTATAAAATAAAAAATTACGTGAGGCACTCGGGGACTGCCGCGGTAAAGCTATTGCATTGCATAGCATTTTGTATCAACTTATGCAATTATAATTTTATTTATTTATTTTAATAATAAATGCACTTTGTTCATTCATATTCAAAACACTTCATACACAAATTTTACAAGTACAGCTATTCACTGTTGTACATAAATACATATACACCTATATACTTTCTCATAAGCAGCTTATGTATTCGTCCGATTTCGGAGCAGCTCGTCTCGATTCGTGCGAGTTTCGTAGAGTCGTACAATACGTCTAATCGCACACAACGCCGTGTCGACTGTCGAAGACTGCCGAACTGAAACGACGTTAGACGATGCACGGCCTTCAAGCCACACCTCCTTGCCCGTCGGAGTGGGGGGTGTTAGGTTTTTTTCGTTACGGAATTTCTTGATTCGGTCGCCGCGCTCAGAGCCCGCGATAAAAGCTATGCAATAGCTTAAAAATATATAAGTACTAGCTCATATAAATCTTAGAGAAAAGGTCTAATTTCATTGCCATGTTGGCCCAACGTACCAATACGCCAACATCGCGTGCTTAGAAATGCAAATGGCCGCTACATGTACTAAATAAATGATACATTTGGATTTAAACAAAGGTTAGGTTAGAAAGGACGCCTTGTACATTGTAAAAATACTTGAGCATATATTTTTTTTAATAATATGCATTCTGATGTGCATACGTATTTGAATACTTAGGCTTTATGACGTGGTACCCTTGCCACGAAATAGAAACAAAATAATTACGCGCGAATACGGAAATTGAGTTTTGTTTTTTTTAAATGTCAAACGCCATTTTTTCAAAACGTCAAAGAGTTAAGAAGATAGCAAACAAACACCGTGCCGAAGTCTGCCGAACTGAAACGATGTTAGACGATGTGTTAGGTTTTTTTCGTTACGGAATTTCTTGATTCGGTCGCCGCGCTCAGAGCCCGCGATAAAAGCTATGCAATAGCTTAAAAAATATTAAGTTTACTTCACTTATTAATCGAAAGGAACTTCGTTCCATCCGGGTGTCCCTTGACACCTCTCATTTTTAAGCTATTGCATAGCTTTTATCGCGGGCTCTGAGCGCGGCGACCGAATCAAGAAATTCCGTAACGAAAAAAACCTAACACATCGTCTAACGTCGTTTCAGTTCGGCAGACTTCGGCACGGTGTTTGTGTACGTGCGACTAGACGTATGCTAGATCGAGACGAGCTGCTCCGAAATCGGACGAATACATAAGCAGCTGTTTATGAAATGAAATCAAATCAAATCAAATCAAATCAAATCAAATCAAATCAAACGAAACGAAACGAAACGAAACGAAACGAAACGAAACGAAACGAAACGAAACGAAACGAAACGAAACGAAACGAAACGAAACGAAACGAAACGAAACGAAACGAAACGAAACGAAACGAAATGAAATGAAATAAATTTATTCATTCAAATAGGCCTTCACAGGCACTTATGAAACGTCGACTCTAATGCTCGGTTCGGAAGGTTGCTTTTGCTGAGAAGAGCCGGCAATAAACTCAGCAATTACTCTTTTCAAAACAAGTTTTAACAATTTCTTTAACAATAATAATATTAGTCTTGATAGAACGAGCGCTATACCCATGCCTCGCCATCGTTAATATAATCGTTTATACTATAATAAGCCTTCTGTACCAAAGCTGACTTAACTCGTTCCTTAAATTTATTCATAGGCAAATCTAAAATATTTGTGGGGATTTTGTTATAAAACCGTGCACCAAGTCCTAAAAATGATCCTTGCACTTTCTGTAATCTATATGCAGATGTTACAAGTTTATGCTTATTTCTAGTATTAATGGAGTGCAAATCACAATTTTTCGTGAAAAGACTAATGTTTTGACGGACGAATATTACGTTTGCATAAATGTACTGTGATGCAACTGTGAGAATGTTAATTTCCTTAAATTTATCTCTGAGGGAAGCTCGCGAGCTTAAATTATAAATAGCACAGACTGCTCTTTTCTGCAAAATAAAAACTGTATCTATATCAGCTGCTCTGCCCCAAAGCAAGATACCATAGGACATAACACTATGAAAATAACTGAAATAGACTAATCTAGAAATGAGAAAGTATATAGGTGTATATGTATTTATGTACAACAGTGAATAGCTGTACTGGTAAAATTTGTGTATGAAGTGTTTTGAATATGAAAGAACAAAGTGCATTTATAATTCAAATAAATAAGTAAAATTATAATTGCATAAGTTGATACAAAATGCTATGCAATGCAATAGCTTTACCGCGGCAGTCCCCGAGTGCCTCACGTATTTTGTTTATTAAACGAGCTTTAGCTAGTTGAGTGTATCTATTGAAAGCCAAGACTATTTAGGCTTTACTTAGCCCATTCCTAAGCAACATGGCCAGAATAAGTTTTGTTAATACATTAAATAGTAGGGTGCAAACTACATAGGCTTATAATTACGTGAACTTTTTTCTGCATTACTGTTAAACAAAGGAAAATCCCACAGATAAAACGAAAGAACCAATAAAATACTTCAAAGAGAAATTCTAAAAGCTTAAATAAATGACATCTGCCGCTAATCACCTCTCTGCCTGTTCCGACAGCTGTGTTTGAGAGGCAGTTGTCATCTATGCTATGTACAGTCGGGGTCAGATATGTTTACCACCTTAAGGTTTATAATTGCCTGCACACGTCTTTGTCACAAAGTTGATATGTCATTGTATTAGGTAAACACCATAGATTTTAATTTATTAAGGAAGTGAATGACATCTTAAACTAGCACAGAGACGAGACCAAAAAGGATACGGAGAGTCAGCCAAGGCATAAATCTATGGAAACTTACTTCTCCAGGCCCGAGCTGAGGTCCCAGTCCCATGAGAGACACCCTCAGCGCTGTCGCCTAAATTTACCCTTCGGTTGAGCTCTGCGCTCACCGAAACAGTCCGCGTACGGGTGTAAAAGCCATCTGAGGCTAACACCATCAAGTCAAAAAAATAATTCGGTCTTTCCATCCCTTATCAATTACGATACTTACTACACTAAATACAACCGAAACCAAAATGATGGAATTGTAGCATATACTAAACAGGGATGCGACTGGCACGCGGAAGAATTTTTGCTATCTGATGCTACTTGCCTTATCATAAAGCACGGAGTAGATACTGTTGTAATTGGCATTTATAGATCCCCCTCATTTAAAAATATAGATAGATTTTTAACATCACTAGATAATTTACTCACAATACATAAAAACTTTAACAACATAATAATAATGGGTGATCTAAACATAGACATCAAAAATGATAGTAGAGATGGCCACTCCCCAGAATATTTGAATTTACTAGCTAGTCATGGTCTCCTGCCAGGACATGTTTTTCCAACAAGAGCCGGCAATTGCATCGACCACACAATGGTTAAAGCAGAAAACCCAACAGTTACAATTGTAGTTGAGGTGCCTCTAACAGATCATTCGCCAGTGCTTACTTGTGTTAATGGAATACGTACAATCCCGAAAAACAATATTATTGCTACACATAAAGTGAACCACACTGCGACAATTAAAGAACTAAGCAGGACCAATTTTGAACCAATTCTTAAATCAACAGACCCCAACTGGTCTACAGAACAGCTCATTAATATTTTAACTACGTCAATCCTAAATAATACACTAAAACTACTTACTCCAAGAAGATTACGGTGCCTCAAACCTTGGATTACACCTGGTCTGATCCGATGTATTAAAAACCGTGATCGTATGCATCTCAGATCTAGAAGTGAGCCCTATAATGTAATTCTACAAACAACATATAACAGATATAAAAACTACTGCACTAATTTACTCAAAAGACTGAAAAGAAATTTTGAAAGGAACGAACTTACTAAATATGCCACAAACCCAAAAATGAAATGGAAAATAATCGACAAGATTACTAACAGAAATAATAACAGAACACCATCAACTGAACTTCTGAAATTGCCCTAGATGAAGTAAACCACTACTTCGCTAATATTGCCAAAGAGTTAGCTGATAAAATATTATCACAAAATAGTAGGAATACCATCCATTCTGGTACATTTAATTCAATAGTAAGCTCTATGGCTTTGGAGGAAACCACGGAACACGAAGTAGAATCAATTCTTTTGAACTTAAAATCTGAGAGTGCTACTGGGTGGGATGGAATTCCAACAAAATTACTAATTAAGGCAAAGAGTATAATTGTGCCACCCTTAACACACGTCTTTAATCTATGCCTTGCATCGGGAGTCTTCCCCAAAGAATTTAAAAAATCAATTATTCATCCTATTTATAAAACCGGAAATAAGGGATGTGTTTCCAATTACCGCCCTATCTCGGTACTACCAGCACTGTCGAAAATATTGGAAAAAATTCTGAACAAAAGACTTTTATCATTTATGACTAAAGAAAATATTCTGTCTAGTAACCAATATGGCTTTAGAGCGGGAAGGTCGACTGCACATGCAGTTTCTGAGCTTTCTGAGTTTGTTGCCTTAAACTTAGATAACAAAAATAAATGTATTGGCGTGTTTTTGGATTTGTCCAAGGCTTTCGATACGGTCTCAGTTCCGATCTTGCTTGATAAAATGAACAATATTGGAATAAGGGGAAAGGCTCTTGAACTTTTTAAGAATTACCTAGAAGATAGAACACAAAGAGTTAAAATAGATGGTCACTTCAGTAATGACGTTAATATTTCATACGGTGTACCTCAAGGCAGTGTTCTAGGACCCACCTTATTTTTAATATACATAAATGATCTGTGTAATATGAAGATGAAAAACTGTAAACTGTTTACTTTCGCTGATGACACTGCCTTGGTTTTTCATGGAAAGACCTGGGATGAAGCAAGAACTATAGCCGAGCAAGGTCTGCAAAAAATTGCTCACTATTTGAATCAAAATTTACTATCTCTTAATATCTCTAAAACTAATTTTATACTTTTTGCCAATTCGGAACGCTCACTACCAAAACAAAATTTCAATATACAATTACATACTTGCAATAATCCAGTACTTAATTCGTCGTGTAACTGTGGATTTATAGACAGAACTAATACAATTAAATATCTTGGTGTAATACTGGACGAGAAACTGTCTTGGTGTCCTCAAATCAATTTACTGACAGAAAGAACAAGACGTTTAATATACATATTTAAAAAACTCAGACACGTAGCTGACCTTGATCTGCTTAAAACTGTGTACTTTGCACTAACTCAGTCTATCTTGTCGTACTGCATCACATCATGGGGAGGTGCGCGAAAGACTCACATACTTAAACTGGAAAGGGCTCAGCGCGCCCTACTGAAAGTAATAACTTTTAAACCCTTTAGATACCCCACAAGTGACTTATTCGCAGATTGTAATGTTCTGTCAATAAGACAGTTATTTATAAAAGACACCATTATGTACCAACATACGAAAATCAAATTCAATCACGAAACCATAAGTACACGACGACGAATAGATATGGTATGTCCTACCATCCAGTGCAAAACTACATCAATAAAAAAATTTCAATCATACCTTGGTCCCATGATTTACAATAAATTAAATAAAATTCTAAAATTGTATCCGCTAAATAAATTTCAATGTAAAAATACGCTAATAGCTTGGCTAAAAACA
This sequence comes from Thyatira batis, assembly GCA_905147785.2. Lineage (NCBI taxonomy): Eukaryota > Metazoa > Arthropoda > Insecta > Lepidoptera > Drepanidae > Thyatira > Thyatira batis. Next base: position 2,064,542 of record LR990507.1, read on the forward strand.
CAAAATTACGACGATATTGAAAACTTGCTTATTACACCTAAATAAATTAATAAATCTTAAATTAATAACAAAGTATACATAAATGCGTAGCTCATATCTATATATAATTTTTTTGTTAGTTATTAAATCATTATAAACCCTATTTAAAATTTTATTTTGATCATGAATTGGGAACACAATGAGTAAATTGTAATACAAATGTAATAGATGAAATGTAAAAAAAAAAAAAAAAAAAAAAACTTAAAAAACTTATAATTAAATATACGGTTACCGCAAGTTCACATACACAGTGGTCTAACTTACAGACATTTATAATGTTGATGAACGGCGGTACGCATAAGAAATATGTAAGCAAAATATCTTAAACTTACCCTCAGCTACCAACTATCTATAGTGCAAAATGTTACAACTGACAATGTCACCGGAATTAACTAACATCTAAGATACAGGCTCGGCCTAGTTTAGATGTTAGTACTCCTTGTAATTATGTATGTACCTATGTCTATAAGTTTATGTAATATTTATTATCGTATTGTATTTGGTGCCAATAAATTACTTTTTATTTTATTATTATATTATATTAATTTTCTTTGAACGATTACGTACCTACTGATTCAATATTTAAATACTTATAATTATAATACTTCTCACCTTACTCCACCACGTTTTGTATCGTAGTTGAGCAATCTGTTGCCATGTTTCCAGTTGACTTGCAGAGCTGGTTGGGGCACCTCACTGACAATGCAGCGCAGTTCAATAATAGAACCTTCCTTGTAGAATTTATCTTGGAGTGGGTGACCGCGCTCGTCTATGATCTCCACCTTCGGCACTGTTCGAAATCAAACAAAATTATGTACTTATTTATTTATTCAAATAGGCCTTTATTGAAATGTCGACTCTAATGCTTAGTTAAGGAGGTTGCTTTTGATGAAGATAATAAATATCTCTAAAACGATTTTTTTACATGGATAATCTGATTCGATATTAAACAGATTTTGTAATGGTAACTAGATAATGCTTTATTACAGTTGCTACTTTTTACTGAAATAGATATTTACATCCAGCTACAGAACAAAAATATTTTTTTGTCCTCGATGGGAATCGAACTCACAAACGCAACTAGTATGGCTAGCCAACTGAACAGTGAAGTGGAAAACTAATTAATAAAACTACTAAATCATTTTTTACACTCGCTCCGAGGGTCCATAAAGTTCATACTTTACAAAATAACGACATTGTTAAAATTTTATGGAACACGCTGCACTCAATAGGGAAACTTTAATACTCCTGGTTGAACACTATATAGATGTATATGAATGTTAAAAGCTGTGAGTATTTTTTATTTATTTTATGAGACCCTTTTAAAAGCGTATTTAATAATGCACCATTTTTACATCTATATATATAAAAAAATTGGTTGCCTGTAAAGTCGGTATACGGGCGAAAGTTTTACGTGACAACGACTTTGAGTGGTAAAATAATTTTAATGTGAATATTCATTCGTATAGTAGGAAGAAGGATGAAATAATAGTAACAATTTAAAACATAACGTGACGTTACGTGAGCGGAGCGTAACGCAGTTTCTTGAAGTGTCACCCGGCAAACCAATTTATAAGACGTTGTCACGTCAATAATAGTAACAATTTAAAACATAACGTCACGTTACGTGAGCGGAGCGTAACGCAGTTTCTTGAAGTGTCACCCGGCAAACCAATTTATAAGACGTTGTCACGTCAAAATGAATTGCTGTTCGTTAGTCTCACAAAAAGTCAAGAACGGTTGAACTGATTATTTTTCCTTGGTTTTGGAATGTTCGTGTGGGTCCAGGGTTTAAAAGGTGAGAAAAATGGAATAACTGCCGGGAAAGTAGTTTCTGAGATTAGGGCGTTCAAGCAAACAAAGAAACTCTACCGCTTTATGATATTAGTATTGAAGTATAGATTGGGGCAGTATGAAGTCTGCCGGGTCAGCTAGTCGTCAATATAAATTATTATCAAATTTCACTACAAAATTAAAAACACCTCTTTTCTGGAAGGAAAGGAAGCATAGTGCGGTCGTCATCTGTCTATCCGGGACTAGAGGAGAATTTAATAGAAAAGGAAAATTCAATATTCCCAGTAAGAGCCAGTATTATATTGGAAATGGAGTGTTGAAAGCGTAAAGTAGGGTTTCAACGGCCAGGGACCGGGGCGGTGGATCGGGGGATCCGCCGCCCACGCCAACAGTCCCATGCCGGAGATGCCCATTTGTTCCATGGGCATCTCCGGTGAAGTGAAGGGGGGCGGGACTCTCACGTGTGTTTTCGCACTGTGAGTCCCGCCCCCCCGAGACGGGCTCGGGCTTGTAAAGCCGAGCTGCGCCGGCGGGGCATGCGGTTGTAAGGCTTACGCGTGTCCCGCAGCCCCGCCACACGGCGCCCAGGCGTCATTGGAACACCCAGGGGTTTAGTGGGTAGGCACCGGCACCTTCTGTGCCGGTGAGTCACCACATAACCCGGCGGCTGCCCCCGGAGCTGCCGGGTATCCTATGAGGATTCCCCTGGGACATCAAAAAAAAAAAAAAAAAGGCTTTTAACGGCCAATGGAGCGTTTCATGAAAAGACTTGGCTTGCATATTTCAAAACTGTTTTGTAATAAGCTTATTTTTTAAGCCTAAGCTGAGGTAAGCTGAGTATAAGGTAGGTAAAAAAAAAACCGACTTCAAAAAACGAAACTATTCCTAAACAAACTAATACGCACTAAAAAGAAAAAAATAATTGCAAATTAAAATGTTTTCGTTAATAAAAAAATAAAATGAAAAATATTAGACTACTTTAAAGTCAATCAAATTATTACGATAAATATATTGTAGTTACAATTAATGCTATTTTTGGAGTCGGTGTCAGCCAACGTAGGCTTGTATGTATGTCTTTACTCAGAACTGGAGAAGGGCAAACGGAATCATGGCGGTCCTTTTCTCCGGTACAAAGATGTCTAAAAGCGACACATGAAGAGATGCAATATAGGTCCCTCTCGTTGAGAACGTTTGGCAGCACAGCGGCCAGAATGGCGCAGGACGGTGAACAGCCAAGTACACGAGTTCGAGGTTCAGCGTAAAGCTGACCTTGATACCAAACGCGACCAGTTAAAGGCTCGCCCGCCTGCTGCCATATCATATCATTATGAGAACTGCGTACTCACGTGCCCTCAGTGTGCACGGAGTTTCGTCGCGAAGATTATACTTTACGAAGAATTTACTATAGTATTCTCGTATATTGTAGTGTTTCCTTGGCTGACACCGACTCCAAAAATAACAATAATTGTAACTACAATATATTTATCGTAATAATTTGATTGACTTTAAAGTAGTCTAATATTTTTCATTTTATTTTTTTATTAACGAAAACATTTTAATTTGCAATTATTTTTTTCTTTTTAGTGCGTATTAGTTTGTTTAGGAATAGTTTCGTTTTTTGAAGTCGGTTTTTTTTTTTGTTAAAATTTTTGTTTATTTTTTGATTTTTATCTGAATATGGGTAAGGAAAAACGCCTATCTCAACAGAAGCAATCTACTTCGAGGACAATTTCAAACAAAAGAGACTTGCGATAAGCGTACAAATAGACTCTCGAAAATGCGGCTTTACATGAAAATGGTTTTGAAAAGAGTGCTATGGTTTATTTATCTATACCTACTAACATCATAAAGCAGAAGAGTTTGCTTGTTTGTTGGTTTGTTTCTTTGGTTGAACGCGCTAATCTTAGGAACTTCTATAAAGTATAGGTACTACCTACTATACTAATCTTATATATAAAATTCTCGTGTCGCGGTGTTTGTGATTAAACTCCTCCGATACGGCTTTACCGATTCTCATGAAATTTTGTGTGCATATTGGGTAGGTCTGAGAATCGGGCAACATCTACCTACTTTTCATACCCCTGTGATCACGGGAACAACTACGCAGGTGAAACCGCGGGGCGGCAGCTAGTAAGTATATAAAATTTGCATTAAGTATGTGTGTGTGACAAATGAGCGAGTAAGTAAGTCAATATAGCCGATTCGATTTATTTATAAACTAGCTGCCTCCGCGCGGTTTTACCCGCGTAGTTCCCGTTCCCGTGGGAATACAGGGATAAAATATAGCCTATGTTACTCGGGGATAATGTAGCTTTCCAAAGGTGAAAGAATTTTTGAAATCGGTCCAGTAGTTTCGGAGCCTATTCATTACAAACAAACAAATATTTCCTCTTTATAATATTAGTATAGACTAGCTTCTGCCCGCGACTTCGTTCACGTGGAATACATAGTTACTTTGGGCTAACGCTAACTTTCAACCTGTGTCTTTGTTTACGTAGAAGTATGGTCTCGCAGAGCGAACCGATGACTGCACAAGCGCTGGGCCGGCAGCGCTTAAAGGCGCGCGAAGTACTTGATCATTATTTTGCTGCGATGTTATTTAAAATTTGCGATATCTCCTAAGATATTCATTGAAATCGAATGCTGTAAATGGCAATTTTGTTTTAAATTAAATGCTTGTGGTGAATAACGTATTTATTGGGATAAGGATTAATATCATCTTTATAAAAACACCATCACAAATAATGCTTTATTTTAGAACAAATTGAGTTAGTATAAAAATGGTTATAGTGAACCAACCTTAACAGATAGACATATGCTGTCGCGGACTTTTTTTTAGATCTTTTAAAGGAGAACAATTCTGTCATACATTATTTTAGCGTAACTTTAACCGTTTACGCAGCGTACGCAGCGGAACCTCTAAACAGGAAAAGAAATCTCCCGATTTTGAAACATTCTTCATTGGTGCTCCGCTCCTATTGGACGTAGCGTGATGATAATGAAATGGGACCAATCGGGAAGCACCAGCTTTCAAATAAAAAAATAATAATTTAAATCGCTTCGCCCAGTCGAAAGTTCTGAGGTAACAAACATAAAAAAAAAAAAAAAAAAAAAAAAAAAAAAACATACCCGTCGAATTGAGAACCTCCTCCTTTTTGAAGTCGTTTAAAAAAAATACGAATAATCGAAAAGGCTTTATGATTTAGAACGGAGTAATTTATCAAAATTCATAGATCTGCGTCTATTTGAAAAATCTTTAATACCGCAAACAGAGGTATGTTACAAGTTTAACCTCTATCTGATATACACAGAAGATACCTACTCCCTATTTGTGCGTCTGTTTGTCGCATCGTAACTCTTAGTTTACATGACCTATTTAAATGTACTATATTGAATTTTGAAATAATATACATATGTTCTAAGAAAATCAGTTCATCCCTTTGGAAAACATTTCCGTTACCTAATAGATTAAGTATTTAAGTACACAGCTAAGTATATTGAATACAAATCTAATACGTATTAAGTTCTCCGTTCAAAAACAGTTGCTTACCAACTACGGTGAGGTGTATTCTTCTTACTAATGGGGGATGGGTAGATATCTGACACTCGTATAATCCTTCGTCCCTTTCACCCACGTACTCGATGAGCAGGCGCCAATTATTAGGGTGTTCAAAAGCCAAGCTGTATCTTGAGTCAGCTGAATAGGTGTGGCGGCCGACAGAAAGCAGATGTAGCTCGTCGCCCCTTCGATGTACCCAGGAAATCTAGAAAGAATTATCGACATGAATATCTAAGATTTACGAGCTAGCATCTATACTAATGTTATAAAGCTGAAGAATTTATTTGAAAGTGCTAATTAGGTACTAGTGGTTTGTATTGAAAAATATTTTTTGAGTTGGATACCTACCCTATTCACCGAGGAAGGCTATACGGTATATGGCCAAGAATTTTTTTGCATAAACGTGGAAGATGTGACCCAAAGGAAGTTGCACGGATAAGCTAGGTTACAAATGCAATCCCCCCCGACGTTGTCGCCACCTTGTCGTGGTGGGGGGGCTTGCGTGTCCCAATGATCCACTGAGGCTATACCGGATAGGTCCAACCATACCGGGCAGGCTCGTGGTGAGGGGCATTACCAAGAGCGGCACATCCCACCCTTTCCCATTCCTTCCCTCTATCCCTCCCCTCCAAACACCCCTTCCCATCAGGCCAGGCCGCTCGGTACCGCTCTTTAAGTAGAGTGGACTGGATGCGGCTTGTCCTGAATCCTTTCCCAATTCCTTCCCTTCCCACCCTTCATTTCCCTTCCCCCGAATCCCAAGTTTGGCCGCCCGGCGATGGGATGCATGGCCGGGGGGAACCCGGTCCCAAGGGCGGCACCCACGAGGGACCTCACCCTCCAAAAAAAGGAACAAAAAAAATGGACATCACAACACGGCAAATATCTACCCAGGAGGGTCCCGGCCAGTCGGCCGGGGAATCCCTCAATGCATCTGATGCATTCAGCCCCGTCGTATCTGGGAGGGGCACCTGTTGTGCGGAGCTCGGGGAGCGAGCGGAGTTATCGGGCGTGGGCACAGGCGTGCCACGTCCAACGGTGGAGGAAGGTGCGCTCAGCGCACAGGAGTCTGGCACAGGTGTGCCACTCCGTAGGTCGTCGCGTCTGGCCACACGCGTGCCAAACGCGACAGTGGGAGTGGGAGTGGGAGTCGGCGCAGGCGCGCCATTCCCCCAACAGAGGTTGCTGGACGTGGGCACAGGCGTGTCACGTCTTTCGTCGGAGGGGGAGGCATCAGACGTGGGCACAGGCGTGCCATGTCTAATGCGGGAGTTGCGGATGAAGGTCACCCGGCTGTCGGAGACGGACTCCGACTGCAGCAGCCTGGTGTCGGTGACACCACCAGCAACTCCAATGGAGGAGGACGTTCTCGGTCGATTGTGGCGTAAGCGATCGGCCGAGGAAGAGGAGGATGGTGTGTTTTGTGGGCTATCCAAAGGGGTAGCCCACAAAACGAAGCGCGGGCGAAGCCGCCCTGCTTCAGTCACCGAATGTGCGGGTCTGGTGGAGGCCAGGGCGCAGCTGTCCGCCGCCAAGGCGGAGCAGCTGCTCCTTGATGCCGAGGAGAGCGTGGCGGTGAGGTCGAGAGCTCTGAAGGAGTCTCGACACAATTGCCGCCGCGCTCTGAACCCGCCGGCAAAGGGGGAAGATACAGCGCAGTCTCTGGCTGCGCTGTTTAACCTGATGGTGGACGCCGCGGCTACGGTGGAACACGTGGCCACGACGTCCAAAAATCTGAAGGGTACCTCGGTGCGGACCCTCAGGGATGCGGCCGGCCTCGTCAAGGAGGCCGCGGCCAGCATGAGGGTCCGTACAATAACGGAGGAGGTCGCCCATTTGGAGGCCGCCAACCGGCAGTTGTCCGCCAAATTGGCGGACCTGAGTCGGGAAGTGGCGGAGCTCAGGCAGCAGCAGCCGGCACCGGCGGCCACCCCTGATGCCTCCATCAAGGCTCTCCTGGAGGAGACCTCGCGGGCGAGCGTCGCGCAGTTCAGCGCGATGCTGAACGCGAGGTTCGACGGCATCAGGGATCGCCTGCTGCCGGAGCCGATCCTTCGGCCGCCACTAGCGGCCGATAAAAGGAGGGCGGAGGCTGCGGTAACTACATCGCCGCAGCCGTCGGGTTCGGGGACCCAAAAGGTCCCCCCAAAGCCCACTGTGGTTGCCGGGCCAGCGCCGAAGTCCAAGCCAGCCCCAGCCCCCCCCACTGCCCAGCCCCAACCCACCACGGGTAAGGGCAAAGGCAAGGGGAAAGGCAAGGGCAAGAGCAAGGCGATGGCCTCGGAGCCGGCACCCCTGCGGGAGCCGAGCCCGATCCGGCCCGCCCCTCCACCACCTCCGCTTACGGAGGGGTGGAACGTGGTGGCCGCAAGGGGTGCCCGAAGCGCAGCCCAGGGGAGGCCAACGGCGCCGGCAACGGCTCCAAAGGAGAAGAAGAAGGCGGCGGCCAGACTGCGGGCCCCAAGAGCGGCGGCGGTGACCATCACCCTGCTTCCAGGGGCGGCGGAAAAGGGCGCCACCTATTTTTCCGTGATGACCGAGGCCAGGGACAGGCTCAAGGACAAGTTCCCAGGCCTTGGCATCACGAACATGCGCTGCAGGACAACTGTCACAGGCGCCCGCATGTTCGAGATTTTCGACGAAGCGGGCGCCGAAAAGGCAGACTCCCTAGCTGCTGAGCTACGGGAGGTCCTCAGCGCAGAGGTGGCGCGCGTCTCCCGCCCCGAGAAGCGGGCGGAGATCAGGGTGACGGAACTGGACGACTCCATCACCCCCGCCGAGGTGGTCACAGCCGTGGCCGAGAAGGGAGGCTGCCGGGCCGAATGTATTCGGCCCGGCCAGATGGGCCCGAGGGGGTCGCTGTGGCTTAGCTGCCCGATGGCCGCAGCCAAAGTGGTCGTCGACGCGGGCCGACTAAGGGTGGGCTGGGTGTCCGCAAAGGTGACACTCCTGGACGCCCGCCCGCTCAGGTGCTTCAAGTGCCTTGAGGTCGGTCACGTCGGCGCCATTTGTAAGGCGGGGGTGGACCGCAGCGGTTTGTGTTACCGCTGCGGGAAACCCGACCATCGGGCGCGAGAGTGCCGGGCCGAGCCGAACTGCGCAGTCTGCGCAGCAACGGCCGGCCGACCGGCAGACCACCCCCTCGGGGGAGCGGGCTGCCCCGCGGGGAGCAAGAAGGGCTCCCCGAAGCCGGGGCGGTCCAAGAAAAGAAAGGGGAGGAAGAGGAAGAAGGCTCGGGGCGTCAGTGCCGCCGAGCCGGAAGCCTCCCCGCGACCAGGGGTCGCGATGGAGACGGAGCCCGTCGAGACCGCCCAGTAAATGGCTGGGAGAGTCTCGCTACTGCAGGCCAACATCAACCACTGTGCCAGGGCACAGGATTTGCTAGTCCAGACCCTGGTACAGTGGGGGATACAGGTGGCCGTGGTTGCCGAGCCGTATTTTGTTCCTGCCCGGACTGACTGGGTCGGGGACCACGACGGCTTGGTGGCCATAGCCGCCCCGACCGCCACCGGCGCCCCGCCCTTCGAACGAATCGTGAAGGGCAGAGAGTGCGTTTTGGCGGTCACGGGCGGCATTGCAGTAGTAGGGGTGTATTTCTCGCCCAACCGGAGCCTCGCCGACTTCGAGCAATTGCTCGTCGAGGTCGGCGCGCTGGTTGGGCAGGTATACCCCTGCCCCGTGCTAGTCGCTGGAGACTTCAACGCCAAATCCACGGCGTGGGGGTCTCGAGCGACGGATGCACGGGGTGAGACGTTGGAGGATTGGGCGGTCTCTGCGGGACTGTCCCTCCTCAACACGGGGTCGGTGGATACGTGCGTGCGGCAACAGGGCGGCTCCATAGTCGACGTATCTTTCGCGTCGCCCGCCCTGGCGCGCCGTGTCCAAAACTGGAGGGTGGTGGAGAACGTGGAGACGCTATCGGATCATCGCTATATTCGATTCGATGTCTCCGCGCACTCCACCACGACGGTCCCTCTCACGTCGAGGGGGACTGTCCGGCCCCGTGTCGGGGACGGACCGAGATGGGTGGTGTCCCGTCTAGACCCAGAGGTCGCACGGGAAGCCGCAGTCTTCGAAGACTGGGTGTCCGGCTCTGAGATCGGAGCCAACGTGGATGGGGAAGCGGAGCGCCTCGGCGTTGTCCTGACTCGCATATGCGATAGGGCAATGCCGAAGGCCAGACCGCTCCCTCCACGGCGTCGGGTGTACTGGTGGAGCATGGAGCTCCGCCAAATGCGGGTGGCGTGCGGGAGAGCGCGCCGCCGGTACACCCGATGCAGACGGCGAAGAGTCCGTGACACCCAGGAGGAGGAAACCCTCTACGCCGCCTACAGGGCCGCGCGTGCCGCCTTCAAGGTGGCGATAGCGCAGGCCAAGGAGGCGGCGTGGCAGGAGTGGCTGCGGCTTCTCGACGGCGACCCGTGGGGGAGGCCCTACAGGGCCGTACGTAACAAACTACGGCCCTGGGCTCCCCCGCTGACAGTCAGTCTAGACGGGGCACTGGTGGACGAAGTGGTCGGCACCCTATTCCCCGCTCGGGGTACATGGGTGCCGCCGGCGATGACCTCCGCCTCCTCCTCCAGCCAGTCGCGAACGGACACTTCCCCAGCACCGGTGTCGGAGGGCGAATTCGGGGCGGCGATTCTCAGACTCAAGTCCAAGAGGACCGCCCCGGGCCCCGACGGTGTGCCGGGGGTCGTCCTGGCGATTGCGCTGGAGGAGCTCGGCGAAAAGGTGAGGTCCCTGTTCTCCGCGTGCATGGAGCAGGGTCGATTCCCCCGGCGGTGGAAAACGGGCAGACTCGTCCTTCTGCAGAAGGACGGTCGCCCGGCCGGACAGGCGTCGTCGTATCGCCCGGTGGTGGTAATCGACGAGGTGCCCAAGTTGTTCGAGCGTGTGCTCGCTGGGCGCCTCGTCGAGTCCATGGATCCGGGACTGGACGACGCGCAGTTCGGCTTCCGCCGGGGTCGGTCGACCGTGGATGCCGTGGCGCGGGTCAGGGACCTCGCCGAGGGGGCCGTCTCCCAGGGGGGCGTGTTGTTTGCGGTGTCATTAGACATCCGCAACGCATTTAACACGCTACCCTGGGAGACGATCAAAGAGGGACTGCGGTACCACGGTGTACCGCAGTACCTCCAGGAGGTCATCGCCGACTACTTCGTCGGTCGGGATGTTGTGTTCCCGAGAGGGGAGGGCAACAGCGGCCCTGGGAGGAGGGAGATGACGTGCGGTGTTCCGCAGGGGTCGGTCCTCGGACCGCACCTGTGGAACATCGGCTACGATTGGGTGCTGCGCGGGGCAATGTTGCGAGGGGTCAGTCTGGTGTGTTATGCAGACGACACCCTCGTGACGGCCCGCGGCAGCACCTATCGTGAAGCCTCCCTCCTCGCCACGGCTGCTGTGGCGCAGGTGGTGGGGAGGATCCGTGCCCTGGGGCTCGAGGTGGCCCTCAATAAGTCGGAGGCCCTGGTTTTCCATGGGCCCCGACGCGGGCCACCGCCGGGAGCCGCCATAGTGGTGGGCGGAACCTCCATCGCCGTCGGGTCCTCGATGAAATATCTTGGACTCGTTCTCGACGGCCGATGGAGGTTCGAGGAGCATTTCCGGCGGTTGGCACCGCGACTGATGGCCACCGCCGGGGCTCTGGGACGGATCCTCCCCAACGTGGGGGGCCCAGGGAGGGCCTGCCGGCGCCTATACACCGGTGTGATACGCTCCATGGCGCTCTACGGAGCGCCGATATGGGCCGGGGCCCTGAGCGCCCGAAACCAGGCTGCGCTGCGACGTCCGCAGCGCGCTATGGCGCTCAGGGTGGTCCGAGCGTATCGCACCGTGTCGTGTGCCGGCGCGTGTGTGCTCGCCGGTACGCCGCCGTGGGACCTCGAAGCCGAGGTGCTCGCCGCGGTGTACTGGCGAGCGAAGGAGGCCGGGGGCCGTCCACATCCGCGGGAGATCGCGAGCTGGAGGGAGGACGCTCGCGGCGTTCTCCTCCGGAAGTGGACGGTCCGGCTCGAGAACCCGGCTACGAGCCGGGATGTGGTGGACGCCGTTCGACCACTCCTGAAGGAGTGGCTCGAACGGGAGCACGGGGCTCTCACCTTCCACCTGACACAGGTGATCACCGGGCACGGTTGCTTCGGGCGATACCTGTGCCGGGTGGCGGGCAGAGAGCCCACGGAGACGTGCCACCACTGCGGGGCCGGCGTCTCGGACACGGCGGTACATACGCGCGAGGAGTGCCCCGCTTGGGCGACTCCTCGCACCGCCTTGTCCGCGACGGTCGGCGCAGACCTCTCGCTGCCGGCCCTCATCAGGGCCATGGTGGGCAGCGAGGAGGCCTGGGAGGCGGCCGCAACCTTCTGCGGCCAAGTCATGTCGCAGAAGGAGGCGGCGGAGCGGGTGAGAGAGGACGACGTCAACTCTCTCCCGCTTCGCCGCCGCAGGCGCGGTAGGCGGCGACAGGCCTTCGCGGGCCGGTTGCCGCCGTAACGCCGGGGACCGGGGCGGTGGATCGGGGGATCCGCCGCCCACGCCAACGGTCCCATGCCGGAGATGCCCATTTGTTCCATGGGCATCTCCGGTGAAGTTGAGAGGGGGGCGGGACTCGCATGCGTTTTCGCATCGTGAGTCCCGCCCCCCCGAGACGGGCTCGGCCTCCAGCAGTGTTTTTGGGAGGCCGAGCAGCGCCGGCGGGGCATGCGGTTGTAAGGCTTACGCGTGTCCCGCAGCCCCGCCACACGGCGCCGAGGCGTCAATGGAACCCCAGGGGTTTAGTGGGTAGGCACCGGCACCTTCTGTGCCGGTGAGTCTCCACATAACCCGGCGGCTCCCCCCGGAGCTGCCGGGTATCCTATGAGGATTCCCCTGGGAAATCAAAAAAAAAAAAAAAAAAAAAAAAGGTTACAAATGCAATAATGTAAAATAATTATAATTTGTCATCTCAAAGGCTTTTTAAGCAGTCCATAAATTATACAACATCTACAAAACAAAACTACGCAACGGATTTTGATGCGGATTTGTTTATAGATAGAGTGATACATATAATTATCAAGTACTGTACTGCGCGCGCCTTTATGTGCCGGGCCGGCGCGTGCAGTCATCAGTTACTTAGCTCTGCGAGACCATCCTTCTACGTAAACGAAGGGGGTTGAAAGTTAGCGTTAGCCCAAAGTAACTATTCCACGCGGACGGAGTCGCGGGCAGAAGCTAGTGTTGAAATATAACGAGACGATTAGCGCACGGGCAGGACAATTATTTTCAAAATATCATATCTATTTCGATAATAGTCCATGCGCGAATTAATTATTGGGTTCAATCTTGAACATTATTCAAGTATGTTTATTCTATGTAACTGCACAACGATATTTTACTATGTAGTTTCCACTGTTGTCTAATTAGAGGTGGATGCTGATAAGCAATAATGTGTTAACCCTCATAAACTTGGTTTTGAGAAAATGGCGTTTAAAGATAATAATGTCTATGTGATTTACGACTTTTTGTATGATATGAATCCATTTTTTTTGGTACTTTTATGTTTTAGATGACTTGAAACACTTTTGGAGAATTTAAAATACGCGATGCATTATAACAATATATCAAAACCTTAGTTTTCGACTTTTTGAGAGTTGACACATTATTGCATATCAGGATCCGTACTGATAAATTAACGTATTCGACAGTAACGAACAAGAGTCGACAATTTACGAATTCACTAATGCAAACTTTGTCAGCGAGCGAGCTCATTGGGGCTCAGTAGCTGCATCTCACGTGATAGCATACAAAATGAAAGGGACAGAGCATATAGGCGACATTGCTTAGCTAGGTATCAATTGCCGAATTGAACCCCTGGGCAGTTTCATGTCACCGCTGGTTGTGAGTTTATTGGGTCAACTCAACTGTAGGTCAACTATTCACTAATATGGTTTCCTTACAATGGCATTAATTGACACAATGGATTCGTGATTTATGCATTGTTAGTACCTATGTATGTATTTATACGTATATATGAAATAGGCATCAATATACCAATTCTGATGTGAAATAAATTATGTTTAAGTAAACCCTATTGACGACTATGTTGGTGTTCTATAGTCTTATTGAAAGTAAATAAATATTTTATCCAAGTAATGCGATTTATTTACACGTATTACAAAATTACATACAGCCATATATATATTTAATTTATGTTGGATACATGTAAATCCCAAGCTGTGGCAGATTTTTGCTTTTGACAAACAAATAAAGTTAAGTCAGAATTATGTGATATCTACTTATTATTTAAAATCACGAACTACATTTTCATGTAAGATAGCATGTAGTAAACATAATTAAGTAAATCATGCTCTATTGAACTAATCAGGTAATGCAACATAATTATTATAATTTTACATATAATTGAAGAAGTCGCTGAAACTTACCATCTTTTCTCCCAAGTCGTGCACCCTGCAGTGTAAATACACTCGGTTGCCGAGCTGTGCGACAACATTATTTGTGGATGCGTCATCTTCGAAGATAGGCAACGGTTCCGATGTAGTAGTCGACACGTTATCCAGCTCATCATATATTTCCTTTATAACTTCATGCCAGAACGGACCTTTGACGATTGCCTTATCGCCTTTGTTTAATTCTAAAAAAAATTATGTAACTTTTTATATCAATCTACTAGTGGATCCCCGCAGTTTCAGACAGACAGACAGAGTTACTTTAGCATTTATAATATAAGTATAGATATAAATGTTATTGTAGTTAAGTATTGTTGTTGTAGATATGTAACCAATATCAAGGAAATCACGAACGAAAGTCTTCCATCTATATGTCGAAAATAATATTTTTGTACCTAAGCTACGCTGAAATGTAAAGGAAGCCACTTAATTTTTCATATTCACCCAATAACCTGCCTAACAACAATCAAAAGAGGATGGGGGTTAAAGAAGATTGAATTTGTTCGTGGATTGCCTTAAACCGTTTTTTTGGAACATTGACCCACTTCTTAGCGTACGTGACGTGATTTATGCGAGGCCTTCGTTTAACTGAATGTATTTCTTAATGATGATGAATGTCTTCTAACCTTGAGGAGCTATCATACATAGGGTACTCGTGAGCAGTGAGCAGAAGAACAATACATGAACCAGCTTCATGTTGTTTAGCCCCAAGACTGTGGGGCTAAAGATTTCATCTGTTCCACCGTCTTCACACCTGAAAACATAATTTAGAACTTATTACACTCAGAATAGAGCTCATTTCATAACTTTAACGTGTAATATTTTAATCCACGTCGACTGACTATGGAGGTAGACTGGAAATTCCATTACATTAGTTTCTACAAAAAATATTTCTTAACTTTTGTAAATAAAAACAATATTATTTAAATAGGACAAGTCAACAAGTGATTCCCGTTTCTACGGAGTAAATAAATATATTTACGCGGAACGGCGGGCGGTTCGATAGAGCGCAAAAATAGTTATTTTGCACAAATATTTTTGATGATAAATATTGAAAACGCTTTTAAAAATAATCTAGAATATGCCAACGTATAATCTTCGTATTTATTAAAAGCATAAATATAATTTTAACATGTAGAACCTACTACTCTCAACTGTTAAACATTTGAAAAGAATTCGGTAACTCTTTAGAATCATTTCTTAAGATTTACCCGAACCAGTTCGTTCAAATACGACAATTTCTTCGTTTTCGTTGAACATTAAACGTCACTCATTTATTTTAATAACATAATTAGCTTTTGTATACATACCATTTTGTACCGCCAATAAAGGTTTTATCTGAAACAATAAAAAAAAATATGTTAAATAAAATATCATTGATAGCAATAATACACCTATTACGAAATAATAACTGTAAACTCTACATCATAAATTCCATAATAAATGTTTCTCGTCTCTTTTTTAAATCACAATCTCTTTGATAGGTATTTTATTTTTTTAGGGACAATTAAATAAGCTGAAGATTATCTTTTGGGCCCAGTAACTAAAAGGAACTATTTTGAGATAGATCAAAGGCTTCTCGAAGGTCTGTCTACCTTGTCTAATCAATTTATGAAAAAAAAGAAAATTAAATTGAGTTGCTAGTTGAAAATATTTTTAAGTTCCAGTGGCACCAACCTTTTTTTTTACTAAATAAAACTACAAAATTTGTGAAGTATAAGAGGTTAATAGAGGTAACCTCTGTATCTACAAACCCGATTTTAATATTTATTTTACCAATAGAAACCTAAGTTATTTGTGAGTGTCCTTCATATAAATTCACGTACTTCTACGGGAACGAGAACTACGCGTGTGAAATCGCGCGGAGGCAGCTAGTGTTGAATAAATCAAATAAACAACCTTGCCTTCAGTACTACTGCAGAGCGTGTGTTTGTATTGAATTTTGCGACAACACTCAACACTGCACCTAGCTAGTCTGAATACCGGGTACCTACGTTACCTAATAAGATTGTACAACAAACGTTGACAAAATTAAATTTAAATTGAAATTGAATATTCGGAACGCACATAATATATTACCAGATTTAAACGTAACTAATATTATAAATGCGATAGTAACTTTGTATGTCTCGCTTTCACGCTAAAACTACAGAACCTTTTATTTCCTGCTTCTTGTTCAGGTATGCCTAAAACGAAAATAAACTAGATACCTTATACATTATTTAGAAAGTTTGCGAGCCAAATAAAACTGGCAAAATTATGACAGTTTTATAAAACAAAGTTTGATATTTTAAAAGCTTTTGAGGAAAAACGAAATAAATTGCGACTAAGTGCTCCAGTTCACGCACAGTGTGGTATAAAGTATAAGATAGAAATCAAAGAATCATAACTCATACTACAGCGACACCTAGCGGCACCTTTTGCGCTTAAAAATGTATTTTGTTCAAAACAACTTTGTGTTCAAAGTTTTCAATTCTATAGGTAACATCTATCTATATAGATAAAACAAAGTCCCCGCTGCCTCTGTCTGTCTGTCTGAACGCGATGAACACAAAAACTACTGAACAGATTTTTATGCGGTTTTCACTAAATTACGGAGTATTTTATAGGGAAGGTCTCCCCTAACATCATGGGGGCTTAGGCCATAGTCCACCACGCGGGCCTAGTGCGGATTGGCGGACTTCACATGCCTTTAATTGTGTGTGACATCTCGGGCATGCAGGTTTCCTCATGATGTTTTCCTTCACCGAAAGCCAGTGTGAATCCGTAGGTACGTAAGTTTTTATAAACTCAGAGGTACGGGCCAGGGATTTGAACCTGCACCCTCATGATCGTGAGTCGGTGCGTTTCCCAACTGAGCGTGGTGGCTACGGTTATTATGTATAATACATCAATTTGGACCCGGCAGGTGGCGGTGGTGGGCAGAACGAAGTCTGCCGGGTCCGCTAGCAATACATTTCTGTAAAACAGCAAAATCCCGCTCTAACGTTACAAACATTCATCCGTCCATCCGAACTTTTGCATTCATATTATTAGTAAAAAGGAAAAATTAGTATCTGTGTAGGTACCTATATGTTTATAATGAATAAGCTCAAACACTACTGTGCCGATTTCGAAAATTATCTATTATATTTTGTCCCTGTATTTCCATGTTAACGGGAGCTACGCGGGTGAAACCGCGCGGAGGAGAGGCAGCAAATATTAAATTCATATACTTACTTCTCGAAAATTACACTCAAAGTACAGAATCCTTATCATACCTTCTTGTTCGGAGTAAAGAGCCTCATAATTAATGAATACCTACCTATAACATAAAATTATAATAATTATAAATAGGTATCCTGGGACATTTTTCACACACGGCCAATCGGATTCCAAAGTACCTAGGCTTCAAAGTGAGCTTGGGTTATGGTAACCAGATAGCTGATATACAGGGCCGGATCTAGGGGGGGGGGGGGGGCAAGCCGGGGCCCATGCCCCGGGCGGCAAGGTCAGAGGGGCGGCAAATTCACAGTTTACAGACATATGGACAACTTTAACCATAGAAAAAATAATAGTACAAGTACAGGGGGCGGCATTATTCAGTTTTTGCCCCGCCTAAAAAAAATTGATGATTCGGGGCTTCTGATATACTACATTTTCTACGTTTTAAATAGGTAGGTACATACTTATATAGATATTTATAACCAGACACAGAACCAACAGACATATTCATGCATACAAACGTTTGTCCTGGATTGGATTCGAACGCGACCATAATAATTAACGTGTCATCACTACATACTATAAAACAAAGTCGCTATCCGCCGTCTGTCTGTCCCTATGTATGCTTACATCTTTAAAACTACGCAACGGATTTTGATGCGGTTTTTTTAATAGATAGAGTGATTCAAGTGGAAGGTTTTTATGTATAAATCAATACGCTATGACGAATAGGAGCGGAGCAATCAAAACTGTTGCAAAAACGGGCAAGTGACGCTAGCGAAGTTGCGCGGGTCACCTAGTTAATTAATAAATCTTCTATCATATAAAAATGAATCGCAAAATGTGTTGGTAAGCGCATAACTCGAGAACGGGTGGACGGAAATGGCTTTTTTTGGTCTTAAAATGTTCGCAATAGTCCAATTGAGGTTCTTATGGAAAAAATGGAAACATTTAAGTAGATACACCGGGAACGCAGGTGAAACTGCGGGGCAGAAGCTAGTTTAATATAAAATTATATAAGGAGACAACTTTCTGCATAATGCCGCATTGCGTACGATCCGTGTCGGGCTGTGAAAACCCCGCCAAAATATATTATAACGTTATCTTCCCCGCGGGGGCGGTACGTTCGCGATCGTGAAACCGGTTCAGTATCGGTCTCACAGCTCGCTAAACAAGTACAGTCATCAGAATTGATCTCTTCTCCCCACTCAAGGCTAACTTATTTCTTTTTTTCAAAGAAAATCAACAGCATATAGATAATAATAAATAAATAAATATCCGGGGACATTTTTCACACACGGCCAATCTGATACCAAAGTAAGCTTCAAAGAGAGCTTGTGTTATGGTAACCAGATATAGCTGATATACTACATATAATTCTTTTTTAAATACATACATACTTATTATAGATATTTACATCCAGACACAGGACAAACAGACATGCATACAAATGTTTGTCCTGGGTGGGATTCGAACTCACGACCCGCGGCTTGAAAGTCAGGGTCACTAACCACAAAGATAACCGGGCTGTCAATAGGTAAGAAGATGCAAATAATATAACTGGTAATAAAATGGAACCTTTGTAGGATTTAAATGATTTCCTTGTCCTTAAAGTTTACACATCTGTTACGGAAAATTTTAGGAAAATGACAACAACAAATACCTAAGTAATATAAACTATTCCATAATATTATGAAAATATACCTTATTCTCTACACTGAATGAATATAGTAATATTATAAAGCTTTAACGCTAAGTTTGTTAGCTTTTTTCTTTGAACGCGCTTATCTCAGAAATTACTGGTTCGATTTATGTCAATCTATTTATTATATACAACATAAAACTAGAGTTTAGGAAAATATGTAACGACTTAGGTATTTTCCTTTATTCCCTTTCACTTTTCTAGCCTACCAGAATTTTTTTATTTAATTAAATAATGTTAATATATTTTCAGTTTTATGTTGTATATAATAAATGGATTATTAAAACTAGAGAAATATATTAACATTATATAGGTAATTAAAAAAATTATCTGGTAGGAAAATACCTAAGTCGTTATATATTTTCCTAAGCTCCATTTTATAAAAAAAAAATGGAGCTTAGGTCGCTGCCTGTGGGTAAGGTGCCCAGAAGGCTGGTTGCATTACCTCTTTGAATAGCCAGGCTTATTCGTTGTCCGAGGTAAGAACCAGCCCTCTGGTCACCAGACACCTCATTGAGGCGCGTCGACAAATCACGACTGGTTCGATTTGAAAAAAAATATTGATACTCCATTACAGGAGGATATATATAATATCACGTACGACCCTTTAGCCGTACTGGCGTCAAAGAGTAAAAAACATACTCCATATATTCCCACAAACTTTCGCATTTAATAATATTAGTAGGATAATTCTCAAATTATAATCTGAATTATTTTTGTTCACATTTTGTGCATTAGTTGTACCTAATGTAATGTCAGTGAATGTCATACAGTTCATTGAACTAATATAATTGCTTTATTAGTTTAATGCAATTTAATAATATAATTCACCCGTAAATTAAGCAATCGGGTTTTGGATTATAAAATTTACTAACTTTCGCCTTGCGTTTTCACTCGCGTTTCCATCTTTCCCTGGATAAAAGATAGCCTATGTCCTTTCCAAAGCTACAGTCTATATCTGTACCAAATTTCTTAAAATTCTGGTCTGTAAGAGAACTTTATAATATTAGTAGGGATTTTATAGTAGATACCAGTTACGTCCCGCGGAGTCACATGTGTTTTTGATAATCACTACATAGTATAAAACAAAGTGGCTAGCCACCGTCTGTCTGTCCCTATGTATGCTTAGATCTTTAAAACTACGGAACGGATTTTGATGCGGTTTTTTTAATAGATACAGTGATTCTTAAGGAAGGTTTTAATGTATACCTAAATCATTACGCTATGACGAATAGGAGCGGAGCATCAATCAAAACTGTTGCAAAAACGGGCAAGTGACGCTAACGAAGTTGCGCGGGTCAACTAGTGTTTAAATAAAAGGTAAGCAAAACTTGGATTACCTACTAGTTTCGAAAGTTTCCAGTAAACGTAATCTTGTGTATATAGATAGATAATAAGGTAGTATATACGGTGCTTTGGAGGCTTAATCTTTTGGTTAATTGATTATTCAGTTAACTCCTAACATGCTGCTTTTACTTAATACGCTTAAAGTAGCAACCATAAATTTGTTTACTGACTTCTAATGACTATGATAGATGTATTTTGCGAGTACGAACATTGAATTTTCGAAGTGTTTTGTGTTTACTATCTGTGCTTGTCTCTTACCAAGATCAGTTTTATAATGATGACATAAGTTAAGTACCTAACTGAGATAACTAAGTCTTATGTGCATATTATGATGGAATAAATGATTAATATCCTAGATCCTGATTCAAAACAAGTCAGAGTTTGCTACTACTACTACTTTTAAATACATACTTATATAGATATCTACATCCAAACACAGAACAAACAGACATATTCATGCACACAAATGTGTGTCGGGTGAACCCACACCCGACGTGCGTCTAGAGACCTATATTCACTTATTCATGTCTAGACAATAATAAAAACGTATCTTAATATTGTTACATATAAATTTCGGCACCGTAAAAGTTTTGGTTTTACTCACATTTGTTTGGGTTCAATTCCACTAATCATTGAAATCATTATTTCCTTTTATAACATACACATTTCATAGCGTACACAGTTTTTACTGTTGTAATTTGTTTTATTTGCCACGTTAGGGAGTGATAGATTTTGTTTGAGTACATGTGTTATAGGCATGTCTGGGCTGGGATGTGCCCACAGGCCCTGTCTTGTTAGATATTTATTGTATTGGCTCAATCTTAAATTGATCCCGAGTGGATTATGTCCAGGAATGACAGCTTTATTAGAACCGAACACTTGGTGGCACGTGGTTGGTGTCCGCCATCTTGTGCTAGCTCGGGCCATGTAGGTATATTCTAATGTAAGCAATACTTGTGCATTCCAGGAGGTGTAACGTGGGGGCTCATAATTTGTGTAACGTAGGGACACATCATTTGCAACGTGGGAGCCCATTCGTGTAACTTGTGTAGCGGTACAGCTCGGACTCGACTACACTACAAAGCCGAGGCCCGTCCTGCTGCGTGCCTGGGGCATACACTGCATGCTGCACATATAAGCTTTTGGTTTCTTCGGTCTGCATTCCGGTACCCTTTTATATTATACATCGGCCTGGCAGCCGTTCTGCCAGTGGCGCTCATAATTTAACTTTATAAAGGAAATTTAAACTGGACTAGGAACTGATTCCCAATATACAGCTAACGCTAGTTTGGGATTCAGGGCTTGCATAATATTTGTAAACACATTTTTGTTCCAATAAAGATTTATTATTATTATTATTTTTTGTTTTCATTTGTTTTTCTCAGTTCATAGAACTGGTAATTTGTGATAATCACGGGCCTAGGCCAAGTGAAGATCACATGGGGGTTTGCTCTAAACTATTTCCGGAATCGCTGTGGTGTTGGGTGTGGTTGATTTGTAGAAATTTCCGGACTATCCTGCAAGTATTAAGGATGGCTGCTTTCTGTAGACTTGTGTATATATAGGGTGGGAGGTCTAACTTCTGGATGGATCTATGGAGCTGTTTCGGTATAACACCAGTGGTGGAAAGGACGATCGGAACAATAGCTACATTTCGTAACTGCCACATGCGTGTTATTTCTTCTCTTAGGTCAGAGTATTTTGAAAGTTTTTCGGCTATTGTGTTTTGAAGATTGTGTGTGTTAGGTATGGCGATATCTATTATTAATGCTGTCTTATTCTCTTTATCTACTATAGTTATGTCAGGTCGGTTAAAATGAGTTGTTCTGTCTGTCAATATCGCTCTATCGTAATACATTCTAAATTTCGGGTTTTCTAGAACGTTGTCGGGGGTGTATTTGTAATACGGTATGTAAGTATGAGGAATTAAATGGTATTTTTGGGCAAGTTTTTGATGAATTATATTTGCAATTTGGTCATGTCTGTGCTTATACTCAGTCTGTACTATAGCTTTACATGCACCTGTGATATGTTGAATGGTTTCAGGTGCACTGCTGCATCTCCTACATGTATCTGAAGCTAAAGTTTTTGTAATATATTTCTGATAATTGCGTGTTTCCATAACCTGGTCTTGAATTGCTAACATGAATCCTTCCGTCTCGGGGAAGAGTTCTCCTCGCCTGAGCCATGCGTTCGACGCTAATTTGTCGACGTTAGGGTGGTTCAGGTCTTGGAGATGTCTCCCGTGGAGGGACTTCTGGTTCCATTCATCGAGTTTGGCTTGTTTATCTTTAATGTATTCGTTGGCTTGTCTGTTTTGATCGCTTAGGTTGAGGGGTGTAAATTTGTGATCATTTTGGACTATGGCGTTGTGGATGGTTGATGTTTGAGCTTTGATGTGAAAATATTGCCTGAGTGTTCCTATTTGTGAATTGTGTAAATTATTGATATCAATGAGTCCTCTGCCTCCTTCACTTCGTGGTAATGTAATTCTTTGCAGGCAAGATCTAGGGTGATGTTTCCTATTTTTGGTCATTGTCACATTAATCAGCCGCTGAATATTTTTTAATTCTGTTTTTGACCATTTAATTATACCGAAGGAATAGGTTAAGATGGGGATAGCAAAAGTATTTATAGCTTTTATCATGTTTCTGGAGTTCAAGTGAGTTTTAAATATGGCATTGAGTCTACTTCTAAATTGTTGCTGTAGTTTTAATTTTATTTCTTTACTTTCTATACACTTTGATTGGTTGTAACCTAAATACTTGTATGTACTGTTCTCGTCTAGAGAGTCTATTTGATCACCGGAAGTCATAATATAGTATTGTTTATAGCTTTGTCCTGCTTTAATTGAGTTAATCTTACATTTGTCTATGCCGAATTCCATACGGATATCTTTAGAAAAGTTTTCTGTAATATTAGCTAGTTTATTGAGATCGTCCTCTGTAGTAGCATACAATTTGATATCATCCATGTATAAAAGGTGGTTTAAATAAACGGTGTTTTGGTAAGGTCCTATCTCTGTGGGTGCTTCATTATAATTTAGAGGGTAACCAATTTTGTTATTTAGATTTAAAATATTTGATAAAGGGTTAAGGGCAAGGCAGAACCACAATGGACTTAGAGCGTCACCTTGAAATATTCCGCGTTGTATTTTTATGGGGTCACTATCAACAGTTCCATTTATTGTGTTTATTTTTAATCTAGTTGTCCAATTTTTAATACTAATTTCTAAAAAGTTTATTATACTAGGGTGTAATTTATATATATTTAAAATTTTAAGTAACCAATTATGAGGTATGGAATCGTACGCTTTTTTATAATCAACATACATACTAAAAAGGTCTTTCTTGCTTTTATTAACTTGGCGCAATATCACCGAATCAATAGTAAGCTGTTCTTTGCAGCCTTGACTAAATTTTCGACACCCTTTTTGTTGCTCTGATAGTAAATTATTTTCAGTTGTATGTTGATATATTAGTTCAGCCAAACAAGATGTAATTATTTTGTAAACCGTTTGTAGGCAGGTTATCGGTCGGTATTTGGCGGGATTCAAAGTGTCAGTCGGGTCTTTGGGTAACATGTATGTAATTCCAACTGTAATATATTGTGGCATTGTTTCTGGGTGCTGTAAGAATTGATTAATGTAGTTGTGTAGAAAGGGATGTGTATATGTGAATTTTTTATACCAATAGTTATGTATGTGATCAGAGCCAGGTGCTTTCCAATTATGCTGTTTACTCAAGACTCTGTGAAATGTATCAACGGAGATGCATTCAAATTGCATTTCCGAAGTGTTGGCATTATTAGCTGTCTCAACTTGTATCCAGTCCGCTTGCTCATTATATTCTATCGGTTGTTCCCATATAGAAGCCCAAAAGTTTCGTAGTTCGTGTAGTGGTGGTGAGTTATGTGAGGATTGATGGGAGCTATCATTTTGAGTAGTGTTTGAGTTCCTAATTGTGCGGTAAAACTGTTTTTCATTATGACAAAATTGTGTGTTCTGGTATTTTCGAAGTGTGCATGCATTGTACCGTTTTAATCTGCTTATTGCAACTGAGAGTTTTTGTTTTAACGTGTCAAGAACCTGTATCGGTTGTGTGTTATCACCTTCATAAATGGAATGGACTTTGTATTGTTGTAATATGAGATCTACATGGTGTCTTAGCCTAGTGCTTGTGTTTCCGTTTATATATTGTGTAACTCTACCAATGTTGGCTCTGAGGTTAATAATTTTATTTTCTAATCTAATTTGCCATTCTGGTTTCTTTTTTTGTTTTATTCTGTTTGCATCTACAGGTTGGGGAATTACGATTTTTGAACCGTTTATTTTAGCAGCGGTTATTGCTGAACAGTAAATTATAGTCTGAAACGTTTTAAAGTCAGTGTTATCATTAATATTTTCGGGGAGTAAAAAGGCGTTGATGTACTGAACAATTCTAGATAATTTTTTTGAAGCTTTCTGTTTAGGGATATATAATCTCTCAGTTGGTTCGGTATTGGAAAAGTATCTAATCATATCTTGGAAAGTCTGGTCGATTTCAGGGTTCCTCTGTAAAGTTTCGTGTTGTTGGTGAGTGTCTGTAAAGAGTCCTGGATCTATATTTAAAATTAAATCATTGTTGCCATCTAAAATATTTGTGTCTATAGTCAGTCGTTCCTCTGTATGTTCAGTGTTATTTATTTGTATCCTTATTTCGTCTGCAATTTCCTGTCTGATCCTATTAAGCCTATCAATATTAATAACTTTATCTGTAAATATTCGTCTGCGTTGGTCAGCAACTCTTTGTTCAGAAACACCTGCTAAATGTGGATATGTCTTTATAAAATCTTGATGTAAACCTTTCCTATAACCAGTTTTATTTGTTTCTAACTCCGTAACCCTAAAGTAGGACCGAACGACATCTTCGTTCATCTCATTGGTCCATCTCGTGCGTTGTAGATGAGAGTGCTGTGTGTGTTGTGATGATGTAAGAGTGGTTTGCAATTGTTGACTATGATTGTATGTGAGAGAATGTGTGGATGTGTATATGTGAGAGGTTGAATGGGATTGTAATTCAATTTTTATTTCTTCGTAAATTGCTTTAATTTTCTCAGGTGGTAATAGCTTATTACGGATTATCGCACGGCGTTGGTCCCCTAGTCGCTGCCTTGGGACATCCATAAGTGGAAAATTTTCAGTAAATTTTGAGTGAAGTGGGGTTAGGTAGTCACTAATGTCTTGTTCAAGGGAAGTAAGTTGAAGATAAGTGCGCAGGATAAATTCATTATGTTCTGGAGTCCATCTCCTACGCATTTGTGATTTGTTAGTAGTGGGCACGCGGCTCTCGGCAGGGTGCGCCTCGTGTGCAACATCTACTGACAAATAGGTGCTCGCCGTAGAAGTCGATGGCGAAGCTGGGGTTCTATACGATGAACCCGAGGAAATAATCGTTGCTGCAGATGGTGGTGCAGTAGAAACGTCATCGGCTGTAGTATTATCCCGAAGAACCCGCCTGGTCAGCTCTCCATCGTCGGCTGTAGTATTGTCCCGAAGAGTCCGCCTGCTCAGCTCTTCATCGTCGGCTGTAGTAGTTTGTTCGACCGGAACCCGCCTGCTCAGCTCCGCGTCGCCGATGGTTCGCATGCTGGAACATCCAGCATCGGCTCCAGATGCGCCCCGGCGACCCCCGGGCAGCGACCGCAAATTATATCTTCTGTTATTCATTTTCTCCATGTTGGGTTGCCAGAGCCACGTTAGCCGTGTAAGATTAAACTGTACACGTTACCGCCCCCCACGTGGGTCAGATGGTCAACCCGGACGTGTGGTTGGACTTTAGGGGGCTTATTATTATTATTATTATTAATTTAACTACCCTTCACCTCAGACCCACCCGCTGAGTCTAGCTGGCACTTAATAATTTTTTTTATTTAATTAGTTTTAACTTTAAAACTTTAATTTAATAGCCCTCCTTATTAACTTTAATGCATACATTTAATTTTTAAAACTTGTTTATATATCTTTTAAATGTTATTGAATAAATATTATACCGGGTCACTGACAGTTTTATTTATTTTATCCAATACAACTTAGGTTGTAACAATATATCGGGGTAATAAATATCTAAAGTCATTAAGAATTATAAAGCTTTATTTCAGTACAATACAATTATATTGAAATCTACGAACTTGATTATAGGATCAATAACCTCCGATGGTTATAGGTACATGCCTGCCAGTCGTTCTAATCTTGGTCTAGAAAATAATAATACTGTTTTAATTGTTCGAGCTCCACCAAGCATGCGGGTAGAGAGCTAAATAGATATATAATATATCTATTATTTTCATTATTATTACGCTGAAATTACAGCAAATATAATAAATATCATTTGATTCTATATTACTATACTAAACAATACAACCTAATTTTATATTCACTATAGTAATAAAACATTTGCAAACAAAGATATCTTTATATTTACCATCAATTATCTATACTAATATTATAAAGGAGTAGAGTTTGTTTGTTTGTTTGTTTGTTTGTTTGTTTGTTTGTTTGTTTGTTTGGTTGAACGCGCTAATCTCAGGAACTACTGGTCCGATTTGAAAAATTCTTTCGCCATTGGATAGTCCATTTATCGAGGAAGGCTATAGGCTATATATCATCACGCTATGACTAATAGGAGCGGAGCACTAATAAAGAATGTTTCAAAATCGGGAGATTTCTTTTCCTGTTGAGAGCTTCCGCTGCGTACGCTACGTAAACGGTTAAAGTTACGCTAAAATGATGTATGACAGAATTGTTCCCCTTTAAAAGTTCTAAAAAAAAGTCCGCGATAGCATATGTCTATTTGTTAAGATTGGCTCACTATAACCACTTTTATACTAACCAAATTTGTTCGAAAATTAAGCATTATTTGTGAAGGTGTTTTTATAAAGATGATATTAATCCTTATCCAAATAAATACGTTATTCATCGCAAGTATTTAATTTAAAACAAAATTGCCATTTACATCATTCAATTTCAATGAATATCTTAGGAGATATCGCAAATTTAAAATAACATCGCACCAAAATAATTATCAAGTACTGCGCGCGCCTTTATGCGCTGGGCCGGCCGGCGTGCAGTCATCAGTTGCCTCTGCGAGGCCATCCTTCTACGTTAACGAAGGGGGTTGAAAGTAGCGTCAGCCCAAAGTAACTATTCCACGCGGACGGAGTCGCGGGGAGAAGCTAGTATAATAATATGTTTAAGTAATTCCAGGAACGCGGGTGAAACCGAGTGCGGTACCTAGTACATTGATAGTTAAATAGTAAAAAAATACTTACACGTCAAAAGCGTATGGACCAATGTCTCAGAAGGCTGTAATGATTTTAGCTCGCATTTTATATCGTCGTGACCTCAACAAAGAAAAAGTATTCTAAGCGAAGATTGTTAGGATTCCTTATATAAACAGCGTATAATTTAAAAGAAAACTTACAATAGAGTCTCATACTCTTGGCTCGAGCGAAAATTTAACTAGAGCCCGCTATAGTCTGTGGTCTGATAGCTTGCGAAAGACGCAATTATTTTTGTAATCTTTCGTACATTAGGTACTCGATTTTCCAGTTGAATAAATCGATTCGCGTCGTCGTATAATTTATAAGATTTATTAAATGTAAATAATAGTAGATTGTTATACAAAGAGCTAAAATGACCCATTATATACGAGGTAGTAAATAGAAACCGAGCTTTAATTAAATCGATATATCGAATCTGTTTATGAATGGAAGTTGTTAGTCGATTATTAATTTATTATCTGTGAGCGCGTGCAATTTTGAACGTTTGACAGCACATAAATCAGTGTTGGCACATTTCTCTGATTTAATATGCAAATTTATATGGTTAACAAATTTAATTGATTTTATTATTTCAAAAAATGTTGTGTCTATTGGTCTCGTAAAATACATTAATCAACCTCTTTGACGAGTTCTACCTACGTACCTACTTTATATTACAGAAAAATACATAAAATTGTATCAAAGCTTTATAGGATATCTATCTCAACGATTTCTAACTAAATAAATAAAATAAATATGCTGGGACATTTTTTCACACACGGCCAATCAGATTCCAAACTAAGCAGAGCTTGTGATATGGTAACCAGATAGCTGATATACTTACATACTACTTTTAAATACATACTTATATAGATATTTACATCCAGACACAGGACAAACAGACAAATTCATGCATACAAATGATTGTCCTGGGTGGGATTCGAACCCACGACCCGCGGCTTGAGAGTCAGGGTCACTAACCACAAAGCCAACCGGGCTGTCACTGTACAAACTATACTAGACATGTTATCCCGTCATATAATTTAATTCCCTTTGCACTCTACTTTACAGCTACTTCCACTCCACATCCGCAGAGCTAGTTATTTAAATTGCTTATCAAATTAAAATACCCCTTTGAAAAAATATTCTCGCTATTTAATCTCTGTTACAGATATTTTAATTACATGTTTCAGAATTTTTTGTTCATAATATAAATACCAACTTGAGTTCTTAATATAAAATAATGAGTTAAGTATAAATAATGATGTATATAATTATAATGTTATACAATTTCACGGAAACAATCACTTTGTGTTATCTCATTTGGAAAATGGAGTAAATAAAAAAAGTGTGCGTGTACTAGCGTACACTCGTAAGAAGTGAAACTTCTTTATCCAATAAACAAATCAAACAAATAAGCTAACGTAACGAAAAAATGTGACGCGTAACGAAAAAATGTTACACTAAATTTTTTTCCAACCCCGATAAAGAAGTTTCACTTCAATTATAAGTACACATCAGAATTGAGCTCTATTTCCTCGAATTAATATACACATTCTTTCATAATGACACAATTTGAATTTGAGTGTATATTTATTATGAGCTTACCAGGAACGTATAATAATTATACCTACTCGTCAAACAACAAAACTGAAAATATTCATAAATATCCTGTCCTGGGAATAAATAAAATATCCTGGGACATTTTTTTTCACACACGGCTAATCTGATTCCAAACTAAGCAGAGCTTGTGATATGTTAACCAGATAGCTGATATATTATATATACTACTTTTAAATACATACTTATATAGATATTTACATCCAGACATACAAATGTATTATTATTGTTTATATTATTGTTATATATATATTTATGCATACAAATGTTTGTCCTGGGTGGGATTCGAACCCACGACCCGCGGCTTGAGAGTCAGGGTCACTAACCACAAAGCCAACCGGGCTGTCATAGATTCGATTAACGAAAAAATCTTACTAAAGTGACTCAGAGAGTGTCTCTTTTAAAGAGTCCGCGTATCAGGGTGTAAAAGCCATATGATGCTAGTCCATTAAAAAAAGGTCCATAGGAAATCTTGACCACTTCACCAAACGAATCAAAGCTACAGACACTTCTTTGTAACATTATATTTAATAGGCCTTTGTTTATCGTTAAAGTTAATTCTCCATATAATACGGTACTATTATAACAGTATGACAAAGAAAACATCAAATGTAACAAAGCGGGACCCATCTTGTAATAACAAACATTTGTAGAACAATTGCCTAGTAACATGTCCCAAACAAATAAACTAGGAGTGTGCCGTTAATTTGGACACAATTACTCCACTTGACGTGTTTTGATTAATTAGATATATCTAGGTACTTGTATAGGAAATAACAAAGGAAAAGCTATTTTAGGTTTGTTAATAAGAACCTTTTAATGTTACAACACCTTTTCTATTTGTTCCAGGAAGGTCAACTAGCAATGTGTAGACCAGTGCGTTTATAAAAGAAAATTTATTTATTAAATAGATCAGACATTGAAAAGGTAACTTGACAGATAGAATATGTATATATTAGTATGGATTTTAACGCAGACAGACAGAGTTACTTTCGCATTTATATAGATACCTGCCCGTCTGTTTACGTTAAAACTACAGAACCGATTTAAATGAAATTTGGTACACAGATAGTCTAGCTAGAGCCTGAGAAAGGACATAGGCTACTTTTTATATTGGTAAAATTGAAGATCCCCCGGAAATGCGGGTGAAACCGTGGGGAGCCACTAGTCTGATAAAACCGTGAACGGAAGCTAATGTTTGTACGCTATATGTATTTTATTTAAGTTAAATAAATATTTGAAACAATAATACCGTATCAAATACTAAGTAAACAGATTCAATGTATTATATCCATTGTGAATACAAAACAATGATTGTAGCAATTCATTAGAACTTCTACTTACTTAGTGTGTGTTTTATCATAAGACTTAGACAATGATAAATACAAACAGAGCGAGGGAGAGAGGCATTTTAAGACAACATATTGTCTTCGAAACTAATTTTCTCTAAATTTGGTTGATAATAATAAAATAACTGTTTTTAACAGACGATGCTATAAACCGACTTATTCAAATAAGTTCGCCGATAAATATTCTAACCTAGAGCGCTATATTACGGCACCTTTGACCGAAGTGGATTTTGAAGAATGTCCCACGATATTTATTTGTATTTTTTCCATTGGATTGCTCTGTCCGGTCTATCCTTGACATGCGAGGAGGAAAGTATGTCATACAGATTCAACACGTAGAGGCCCCTTTGAGATTACGAAGTATTAATGTGTTGGGTGGGATATGTGTATTGTGTACACGAGTTACTATCTCTGCCTGTCGCACGGTAGAGGTTTAGCCTGATATAGGCAAAGTGCAAGAATGCACTTAGCGTCTGGTGTCGGTTACGATTAGAGAATCTAAAGATGGAAACTGTGTTGGGTCTAAGAGAGCTAACGCCTGCCAAATCAAATGTCAATCTTAGTTACCCTATCAGACAAAAATGTTTAAATAGTTCGCCTCGAAGTACATAATTTCCTGTCATTTTACCAACATGTTTATAAATTCTAAATCTGTGGAAAATTTCATATGAATCCCTTGAGATAATAGCTACAAATATCATACATGGGTACATCAATCGACCCACAAAATCGCATTAATATTAAAAGGATGATTTATATTAAACGTACCCTAATCTGACTTTAATTAGTAAACAAGTATTGGTATTCCCAATGGAGTACAGTATGGGGTTCTTCAAGAAGAGAGTGAAGAGATTTTTACAGGGTCGGCAACGCGTGAGTAACGCCCCTAGTGTTGCAAGCGTCCATAGGCTGCGGTAACCGCTTCCCATCAGGCGGACTGTATGCCTGTTTGCCACCTTTGTGGTATAAAAGAAAAAAGTTTTCATTGGCAAAAAATATTATTATATTTTAATAGTAAAAACACTAAACTTATTCATTTCATGTTAAATGATTACTGCCGCCTATGGACAAGGAATGTGAAAGCATCTTATTATACGAATAGGATTTTGTCGTTACAAATCCCCCAAAAGCGAACACATGTTACACAAAATTGAATTACAAATAACAAGCTTCCGCGTCTACATAATAGCACTTAGGCAGATGAAAAACTCGGGTATTTCGCTAACTACAAAATTATTCATATTGCTCCCAAATTCAACTATTTCGACACCAGCTATTTATACTACGCTAACTCGAAATTTGGCAAAAACGTTTTTTTATGCCAAGCTTCTTAGAATTAGGTTTTTTATGTGTAAAAAAAAAATTGTGAAGAAATATACAAAAATAACGAAGTTACAAATTTTATAAAACGCTAAGTGCAGGTACTTTTTGAAATCACTCGATTTAAACCACGCCAACTAGTGTTAGCGGAGTGTCCACGGGGAGGGGGCGCATAGATTATATTACGTATTACAAAGTATTTAAATATATATTATAGTAATACGCTACGTATTTCTTAAATTTAAGCGCTTTTATAAAAGTCCATGTATACTACGCAAACACTAGTTAGCGTTGTTTAGAACGATCAGGTATATTTGTTCATTTGTAGAATGCGCTACTTAGCGACTTTTACTAGCTAAATACTTATGTCAAAATACAATTATATTTATTCGTTTTCGACGGTAACTTCACCATTCATATTTTTAATGTATCGGCATGTTTTTATGATAATAAAAAACATAATTTTAATACAATATTTTACCCTTTTTTGTAATATCGTAGCCAAATAAATAACCAGCTGAAGTTAATAATCCTGAGTTCGGGATTTTTTATAAGCACGTTATGTCTGTTGAGATAATTTTAAAATAATAATTATTATATACCTATCCAGTTCAGTCAATTATGAAAATTATGTGCAGACCTACAAGATACAAACTTAAACGACTTGGGGGTTCTTTATACTAAACTTAATATTTATTTACCAAAGGTATTGCCTTCTCCGTTGACATTAAGTCCAACAAGCATCGACATTTTGTTTTCTGTCGTATCTGATGATCCTTCTCACAGCACAGCTAATATAGTTTCTTATCTTCAAACGGTGTAGCCGACTTCTTACCAAAAAACCGAAAATACAACAATCCCACATCAAATCGGTATGTCTGCCCAGGCAAGTCTTTCAGGTTTGCACATGAATGACAGCCCCAGTAGTAATACAGATTTAGTAACGGCAATATCCACCCCCAGTAATTTTAAAATTTTCGCCTGTTTTCAATGATAGTCTCTATTCTGCGGTATCAAACTAGTAAATGCCATCGTCCTAAAAAGTCTGATGTCGGTCTCTAACATCTTAAGCTCGAAGATGAGTATATAAGCCCCCGCTTATATACTGTGATTACCGAACGGCTAAAAAGGCTGCTTGTTGGCTATGGTGCCAGTTGCTTAAACAATATATTTGACAAATTAACATCTTAGGGAGTTCACAAAGTCAACCTATAATCAGATAACTGCGTGAGGGATAAAACAGTAACCATATCGTTTACTATATTATGAAGATACTTATTATCCGCTCATTTCTTTCAAATGAAGATAGAGAAGATGAAGAAGCAACCATTTTATGAAAAAAAGACATACGGCTTTAATAGAAAAGACTGCAAGAGGCAGAAAAGTGTATTCTCCAGTTGAATGGTATACACCAGTGCGATAGGGAATGGAACTCCTTTATTTCGATTCTAGAAACAATATTAGCTTAATTTTTATTGATGACAAATTATCTAGAACAAAGTTAATTAAAATAGTTTATATTGGTAACTACGGCTTGTTGGAAAATAAGTATCGTTTATCTTTTGATTGATAACGTAAGCAAGCATGTAGTATATTTTTAAAATACTAAAAATCCCACTTTTTGAGCTTATTCCCGAAAAAGACACGAAACTTAGTTAAATCAATCCAGCAAAATACAAAACCTTAAATATTATTGTGATAACAATATTATTACGGAAATGTATTATCGTTATTGTTATCTATTTTATTTAAGGCCTGGATCTATGGGTATCCCACTGTAGGGCAAATGCCTCCCATCTTGCTTTTCACATAAATATTATTATTTTAATAACTGAACATAATGAGGAGAGTCCATTTTCTTTTAAGAATAACAATATTAAGTACTGTATTGATTTAAATAATTATAAGGTACAAAATCGAACTGTGATTGATCTGATCTTCAATAAATCAAACGTAAGCACTTAATTGATATTTAATTAACTGTTGATTACTTACTAGTTTTATACGTTATTAGTTTAAATTATGTATCAAAATTACAGAATATAATATTTATTGCTCGATTCTATCTAGAATCTATAAAAAATAATATAATTTTTAGCTCCACGGAAAGATAAATGAGGCGTTAACTTGTGGCACAGGTCGATGTATAGTACGCTATGTATAATTTGGCGGCTTTTAACACGATATCCGCCAGAGACGTATATACAGGTTAACAAAAAGCTAACTTTAATAACTAGTTATTTAGCCGGTGAATTTATAATAATATATTTTACGGATATATATATAACCATAAGGTTACAAATAATGCATGATTTATTTAAAAATTATCATCGCAACACAATAAAAATAACACATCTTTATAACTATGACATCCCGTAATACACAACGCTAACGTAAGATAGACGTGTGTAACTTGTAAAATTAATTTGAAGAATTACGTCTATATTCGGCTAACTAGCGCTAAATCGAAAAATATAAATAATTATGGAAAAATAAATATGAGATATTATAATGAAAAAAATAACCATGAAGGGTTCCAAATTTCAAATAAATATCTTAATTAATGTAAAAGTTATCACGTTTTTTCCTTTATATGCCTCTCCTGTAAAGTACACATTTCGGACTTAGCGTAGTATAAATAGCTGGTGTCGATTTGTTGTCACAAAATTTGTATAGTCGTGGTACTTATTTATACACTTTTTTTAAGCTATTGCATAGCTTTTATCGCGGGCTCTGAGCGCGGCGACCGAATCAAGAAATTCCGTAACGAAAAAAACCTAACACATCGTCTAACATCGTTTCAGTTCGGCAGACTTCGGCACGGTGTTTGTTTGCTATCTTCTTAACTCTTTGACGTTTTGAAAAAATGGCGTTTGACATTTAAAAAAAACAAAACTCAATTTCCGTATTCGCGCGTAATTATTTTGTTTCTATTTCGTGGCAAGGGTACCACGTCATAAAGCCTAAGTATTCAAATACGTATGCACATCAGAATGCATATTATTAAAAAAAATATATGCTCAAGTATTTTTACAATGTACAAGGCGTCCTTTCTAACCTAACCTTTGTTTAAATCCAAATGTATCATTTATTTAGTACATGTAGCGGCCATTTGCATTTCTAAGCACGCGATGTTGGCGTATTGGTACAAATGTTTGTACGTTGGGCCAACATGGCAATGAAATTAGACCTTTTCTCTAAGATTTATATGAGCTAGTACTTATATATTTTTAAGCTATTGCATAGCTCTTATCGCGGGCTCTGAGCGCGGCGACCGAATCAAGAAATTCCGTAACGAAAAAAACCTAACACCCCCCACTCCGACGGGCAAGGAGGTGTGGCTTGAAGGCCGTGCATCGTCTAACGTCGTTTCAGTTCGGCAGTCTTCGACGGCGTTGTATGCGATTAGACGTATTGTACGACTCTACGAAACTCGCACGAATCGAGACGAGCTGCTCCGAAATCGGACGAATACATAAGCTGCTTATGAGAAAGTATATAGGTGTATATGTATTTATGTACAACAGTGAATAGCTGTACTTGTAAAATTTGTGTATGAAGTGTTTTGAATATGAATGAACAAAGTGCATTTATTATTAAAATAAATAAATAAAATTATAATTGCATAAGTTGATACAAAATGCTATGCAATGCAATAGCTTTACCGCGGCAGTCCCCGAGTGCCTCACGTAATTTTTTTTTTGTTATAAATTACTGCTATAATTAGTGTAAATCTTTCCATGCATATTAGAGACAAAAAAATATAATTAGAAACATCTTGTTGGTAAATAAATTATTGGAGATAGAGCATATTATGGTATGTACTTGGGAATACATTTTGTGTGTATTGAACGCTTTTTTACCGTACGTTAAAAAAACTCTCGTGCGAATGAGGGCTTAGTTGCTCTGAATGTTTCAATGGTGTCAATTAATAAAACAACAACTACCAATATAAATACATTATATGAAAACTATCCTGGTATTTATTTATTTCTTAAATTGTTTCTAAATCCAGACAGGCGTAGATATATCATGAAGGCCTTGCGCCGTACAAAAGTAAATCGGATTTTGTACTTAAGCAGAACATTGCTTTGCTTAGAGCTTAAACAAATCTTAAGCACGTCTTGCCTCTACAAAGTTCTAAGGTAAAGTAATTAGTCGAAGCAAAACACTTAACTTTAATCATCTAGTTTTTTCTTTTAAGATAACAGACAAGTGGGTAACACTTTTGCGCGGAGCCTTGCAGTGTAGCTGTAGTTGTAGTAAAGCTGTTTTATAAGACATTTAATGCTTATAATATTTGACTCTTGCTCTTTATAAAATCTTATTTTAATCATAAAATTTTAATAAAAAAGTTTCTTTTCAAAATATGACTTCAATTTTCATACATGTTTGTCTCTCTACTTCTAAATTTATTCGGCAAACATAACGCTAGCACATTTTATTCATTGTCTTCAGAACAATTGACATTGATTTGAAATAAGAATATTTTTGAAAAATAATGTCTCGCACTCAATTAATTTAAATGTGGAACGTGATGTGCGAGTCTAGTAGCTATTGTCTTTGTTTTAGATTACTCGACGACGCTTTCTCTATGAGCACCTTTATGCTACGTGTCAATCGATACCAGTCTACCGTGTGTACATGATACTGGCAGAATTCTCCTATGGATAGTTGCCATCCAATAAAGAAAATACATGTTACACTTGATTTTCTTTCTCGTTCACAATATACATTATAATTTGTACATGCAGACAAATATATACGTTACATTGATGTGGGAATGGTACAATGCATAAAGTATGCATGAGATGAAAGGGAGATGTATGAGAACGTGAGAGCGATGGCAGAAAGAACGATTCTAATTGTGGCTCTATGGATGTGTGAAATGCATTTTTACATATTTTAAGAGATTGCCATGTATTAATTTTCTCTAGAAAATTTGACTTT
Source organism: Thyatira batis (assembly GCA_905147785.2). Lineage (NCBI taxonomy): Eukaryota > Metazoa > Arthropoda > Insecta > Lepidoptera > Drepanidae > Thyatira > Thyatira batis. Next base: position 2,101,166 of record LR990507.1, read on the forward strand.
ATAATTTAACCCGTTGTTTGTCAGATATCATCACGATTTATTTTTACCAAATGATTTACATACAACTTCGTTGTATAGTTATTTATTTCTGTTTTAGTTATATAATTTAGTTGGATAAAAAGTAAATTAAGTACCTACCCCGTAGAATATGGTTACATAAATTAATCAATTATTATTTATTTATTTAATATTACCTACTTTTCAGATTTTTTTAGAATACAAAAATAAAATGCATAAAAAAATAAACCTTTTATTTAGATAAATATGGCAACACTTGATGACTACGAATGTAAAACTAAATTTAAACCAAAATTATATTAATGCTTTGTCTCCCATTCACGAGATACTTAATAACGTTGTGTACTTCTAGTTTCAATAGACTCAGTCAGACTAAAGGCATATTGGCATTCAAACAGTTTCAATAGGTTTAATACTTATCAAGTATTTAAGTGTATGCACACTTATGTTATAAATATGATTTCGGCTCTGGCCTTATAAATGTCTTTTATTTCACTTTCACTTTTGCCTGACATTGAAGAAATCGTAATTGCGATAAGGCCGCTGAAGTTGTTATAAATCACAAAAAAATATCCTGCTAATATTATAAATATGAGGTATGTTTGTTACGCTCTCACGCTAAAACGGCTGAAGGAATCTGCTTGAAATTCTGCACAGAGTTAGAATATATTCTGGAATAACACATAGGCTACTTTTTATCCTGGGAAAATTGGAGATCACCTGGGAATGCGAGTAAAACCACGGAGCCACTAGTATTTTAATATAAATAAAAAGTATTCCACTCTACTCTATTAACTCACAATAATGTTAACATGTCTTCATATAATGTATTCATATAAAATAGGCAATTGAAGCCGTTATCATTTTACGTAACGAAATAAAGTCCTCCAAAAATAAAACGGAACATTTTCCAACATGGCAATCACAGTATTATTATTCGATCGATTTTATTTGTAAAATGCTCAAAATGGCAATCCTGTCATCATGTTAATACAATTATAACTTAATCTGTACAAAAATTTTCATTTCTCTTTTCTTAATCTGTACAAAGTCCCACTAGCTGGGACGCGGTTACCGTAGCCTATGGATGAACGCTTGCAACATCAGGGGCGTCACTCACGCGTTGTCGAAAATGTAAAAATCTCTTCACTCTTAAAGAACCTCATACTGTACTCCATTGGAAATACCATGACAGGGAGCTCATTCCACTACCTGGGCGTCCCCAATAGGAAGCTCCTCTGAAACCGCAAGGTTTTTTAAATATTATATGTAAGTAATTTTATTCAATACTAGCTGACCGGCGAACTTTGTTCCGCCATATTTTCTAGTATTTATTGCTATTGATTTTTGATTTTTTTTGGATAGAAAGAATTAGCTAAATTGATCCAGCCGTTCTGAAGTTATGGGCGTACATACATTTTCTTAGATTAATTTATATATATATCAGATAAAAATCTACTGCATTTCAATTTACTATTCGGTCGACACCGTCTTTTTATGTTCACATTACCTACTAGATATTTCTTAACGCATAAATAATACTGAGATATTTATAACAGTCTGAAAGCTAGTTCTGATTCACGATTTGAAGACAGACAAATCATATAAATCATATAATTATATATCTAATGCATTCGACCTCAACTAGTATGAAAGTCATTTTTAGTTTAGAATAAATGCAATTCCCACGACACCACGACAAGATTAGTTGGTATTCATTCCATGATATCATGTATGTCTAGACGTATATAATTTGCAATATGAAATAAAATAAATAAAATATTTCTTAAAACAGTGTAATTTTTATTTGCAATAAACAATATTGGGAGTGATGGCTAACAGAGAGGAATGGTGCAAAAACGCATGTTGTGCCGACCCTGCAGGGCAGGAAGAAGAAGATATTGCATTTGGATTAATTTCGCGTGATAATAGAATTTACAGGAATAAAAGTCTTTTCTTCAATAAGTTTGAAAAGAGGGGTCTATGTATTAGACTACAAGCCCATGAAGAAAAATTACCGGTGATATGAACCACCGTGAAAAACGCATAGAAGGCTGTTACTGTATCCTAAAATAACTCTGAGCACTATGCCGTACAGAGCGGTACTGAGCGGTACATGTGAGTAGGTACGTGAGTAAATGGAATTTCTTAAGTTCAACTGAGGAATCTTACTATACGGCGTGTTTTAGTAAGGCGGCTTGTAGTCTATATATCTTTAATATATAGGTATATTTTTGAAAAAGTAATTTTGTTGCACATCAATTTCATAAAGGTTTGCAGACAGGTACAGGGTTGAAAATTAAACAATCAATTGACATAAAACTACCTCTATTTTGGTACATCTTGGTACCTTAAGCATCTCTGAACACTATTATATAAATCAACATCATTAGGGGCTTGTATTTGTTGTCTTTAAGATACGACGTCTGCCTTTACAATCAGGAGTGTTTCATGTTGACTGCGAGGTAATTGCTGGTACAAACACTTCAAATCCATACTAATATTATAAATACGAAAGTAACTCTAATTAAAAATTGAAATAATAAGCATTTAACTTCATAATGATTGTATTTTAACACAAATGTTTTTGGACTTTGTCCCTTTCACTGCCTATACAGTTGCTCCCTTTTTTATAGGGTCGGCAACGCGTGAGTGACGCCTCTGGTGTTGCAAGCGTCCATAGGCTACGGTAACCGCTTCCCATCAGGTGGGACCGTATGCCTGTTTGCCACCCTTGTGGTATAAAAAAAAAAATAGTGGCTCCCCGTTTCTACCGCGTTCCCGAAGGACCTCAATTTATATATAAAAGTAGCCTATGTCCTTTCTCAGGTTCTTTACTATATAGTATATATGTAGTAGATATAGTATATATGTATATTTAGTATGTGTACCAAATTTCATTTAAATCGGTTCTGTAGTTTTAGCATGAAAGCAAGATAGACAGAGTTACCTACTTACGCATTTATAATATTAATTAGGATAACAGGACGATTCGCCCATCTAGCTTTCTCGAGACCATGATCAGTGCATCTTGATCGTAAACGTCGAGGTAAGACAAAAATTTTTTTGTTTTGATCACAGTCGCGGTTTCACCCGCGTAGTTCTCGTTCCCGTGATCACTTAGGGGTATGACAAATATATAGTAGCCGATTCTCAGACCTACTGAATATGCATATTAAATTTCATAAAAATAGGTAAAGCCGTTTCGCAGAAGCATGGTAACTAACATTGTGACACGAGAATTTTATAAATAAGATCTCGCGTCAGTGTTTCTTAACGAATTATCTGACCACTTACACAGCCTTAATGTTGTAGGTTTCTTAATACATCAAGTTGGCCCTTTCTAAAAGGTTAAGTAAAACCCCTTTAAGGAAATTCCAACTTGATCCACCTAAGAAAGGATTTATCTAAGTTCACCCCGGAAGGAGGTAAATTGAGAATTAACAATATTATTCTTTGAATCTTTTTCGTAAAAAGAATATATATATTTACTAGCGGACCCGGCAGACTTCGTTCTGCCCACCAGCGCTACCTATCGGGCCCAAATTGATGTGTTATACATAAAAACCTTCCCCATGAAATATTCCTTAACTTGGTGAAAACCGGATGGAAATCTGTTAAGTAGTTTTTGTGTTCATCGCGTTCAGACAGACAAAACGGACTATGTTTTACATATGCAGACGTTGTTTTGCCATTTTATTTGTAGGAAACATTTTTTAATTCAATAAAAATAATTATCTACTATAAGTATTCGGGGATGTACTTATAATCGAAAGCGTTATAAACAATAAATTAATGTAGAGAATATATTTTAAACTAGCTTCTCCCCGCGACTCCGTCCGCGTGGAATAGTTACTTTGGGCTGACGCTAACTTTCAACCCCCTTCGTTTACGTAGAAGGATGGTCTCGCAGAGCTAACTGATGACTGCACGCGCCGGCCCGGCACATAAAGGCGCGCGCAGTACAGTACTTGATAATTATTTTGGTGCGATGTTTTTTTAAATTTGCGATATCTCCTAAGATATTCATTGAAATTGAATGATGTAAATGGCAATTTTGTTTTAAATTAAATACTTGCGATGAATAACGTATTTATTTGGATAAGGATTAATATCATCTTTATAAAAACACCTTCACAAATAAAGCTTAATTTTCGAACAAATTTGGTTAGTATAAAAGTGGTTATAGTGAGCCAACCTTAACAGATAGACATATGCTATCGCGGACTTTTTTTTAGAACTTTTGAAGGGGAACAATTTTGTCATACATTATTTCAGCGTAACTTTAACCGTTTACGCAGCGTACGCAGCGGAAGCTCTCCACTGGAAAAGAAATCTCCCGATTTTGAAACATTTTTCATTGGTGCTCCGCTCCTATTGGTCACAGCGTAATGATATATAGCCTATAGCCTTCCTCGATAAATGGACCATCTAATGGCGAAAGAATTTTTCAAATCGGACCAGTACTTTCTGAGATTAGCGCGTTCAACCAAACAAACAAACAAACAAACAAACAAACAAACAAACAAACAAACTCTACTCCTTTATAATATTAGTATAGATTACAATTCTTGCTAGTTATCTAAATATAAAAAATAATTATTCATATTGTAACTATCAGTTTATTAAATACGATTTATTTAATGTTACATTAACTATTAATAAATGTACTTTATTCCCAATTTATTGAATGTAAAAAAATATTTATTATAGTTGTCTTCAAAGAAATTAAAATATGAATAGTTAATAAAACCTTCCATCAGTGTATTGGTAAAAAACAATAACTTAATATATGTATTGATAAGATATGTATCTATTTTCAAAACATCTGTTTTTTTTTTATCGTTTTATTGAACTAAATAATATTTAATTATTTTTATTATAACTGATCGATTGATCGTTGATCGGTTATCGACCGGTGAAGGCGAAAGATAAAATAAAAATCGCGATGGTAAAATAGGGGTTGATTGTAAAGGGTTGAAAATCCAGGGTTATATGTATTTACTAATGCTGTATCATAAAAAATTAAGAAAAAAATAAAATTCAAAAATTGAAAAAAAAAATTTTTGGGTTGGCTTACCCTTAAAATTTAAGGGGATGAAAAATAGATGTTGTCCGATTCTCAGACCTACCGAATATGGATACAAAATTTCATGAGAATCGGTCAAGCCGTTTCGGAGGAGTTTTACCACAAACTTCGCGACGCTAGAATTTTATATATTAGAAGTAAATCGGTATTATTTTATCTGAATTATGTATAAACTAGGTAATACTAATAATGGGAATTTAAGTTTGTTTTTCACAAATGGAAAGGTAGGTACATAGGAGTGTCATAGGCTATATTTTTTGTATTTTTATGTGCATTTGTATTTAATTATATTTCCTACCGATCATCAAGTTTGATCGCCTACAGATATGATGAAAAAGTAAAGTATGATTTACAACTGAAAATGAATAATTATCCGATAAAAAAATTAAATTAACTAAGCTGTAATGTAAATGAGAACGCGGTACCGTTTATAATAAGTGTTTTTTTTTATTCTTTATTATTTTCTTTAGTCTGTACTATGTCACCCCCGTAAATACTTAACAATATGATTACAAAACAACCAACACAAAAAAATTGTTGAGAGGTGTCAAGGGACACCCGGATGGAACGAAGTTCCTTTCGATTAATAAGTGAAGGAAATGTTAATATATTTTTTTTTAGTTGTAATAATATTTTTCGTACACACATCAAGTAGAAGGTAGTATAGTGCGCGCGGAACTAGTAGGCCGCGCCTTGGCAACGCGCCGCTCGGCAAAGCTCGGCCACGCTCGGCCCCGCTCGGAAAAGTGTCGTGACAACTTTTCGTAAGAATTTTTTCCGTCTAGCCTCCTTTCACAACGCGAGATAAGGAACTACGTTCCAAAAGTGTAACGTCGCATAAATATGTAGTGCATCAGCATCTTGGCCACATATAGGTAGCCGTAGGTACCATAGCATGTACATACATCGTAATTATGTAAAAAATCCATCCCCAATCGATACAGATATCGAACTGTGTTTGAGTAAAAATAATATCATCCATTGTCAAACGCTTACATTACATTTGCCTATGGAGTGGAAATTGCGAAAACATCGCATTACTCGAATAAGATTTTCTATTTGAATTTAGTCTCAAGGTTAACAAATTCCCGAAACACGAACACATGTTACACAAAATTGAATTACAAATAACTTATTTCCGCGTCCACAGTGGAATATAGCACTTTGGGTCGACGGGGAACTCCTCGGTATGTCTCTAACTGCGAAATTATTCATATTGCGTGGTGATTCCACTGATTTGTCGTTTCAAAATCGTATTGTGAAACGGTGATTCTGTTTTATTTTACCTCTAGTGGATCCCCGCGGCTTCCGGGAGATCTTCTATTTTCCCGGGATAAAAAGCAGGTCCGATGTTTTATGTCCTATGTCCTCTGTCAGGCTCTAGACTTCTGTGTACCAAATTTCATTTTAATCGGTTCGGTAGTTTTATCATGAAAGCAACACAGACAGACAGAGTTTTTCGCATATAAAATACAAGTATAAATATGGTTGTATACTGACTGGCCTCGTGGTTAGTTACCCTGACTTTGAAGCCACCGGTCGTGAGTTTGAAACACACTATGGACGTACCAAAAAATTGTGTGCATAAACATGCCTGTATGTACTATGTCTGGATGAAAATATCTTAGCGCATATATTTAAAGTTTACCTAGTAGGTATAATATGTAGCATTATTTAGCTATCTACTTGCCATGGAGCTTTGTTAAGATTGGAATCAGAAAAAACTCCCAAGATATTTGTTTAAATATTTATTTATTGTACAGCAACGAAAGCCAAATATGTATCAATCAAACTTTAATGCAACTTGTGCATTCATTAGCAATCAGTGACGTTATACCTATTTATTCGAACACTAGCTGCCTCCGCGCGGTTTTACCCGCGTAGTTCCCGTTCCCGTGGAAATACAGGGATAAAATATAGCCTATATTACTCGTAGATAATGTAGCTTTCGCATGGTAAAAGAATTATTAAAATCAGTCCAGTACTTTTTGAGTTTATTCGTTACATACAAAAATACAAATCTTTCCTGTTTATAATATTAGTATAGAGGTATAGATAATAATTTGGTTTGGACCAAACAAGCTAGGACACTAAACTTGACGAGTTAATAGACTGATAAATTAAGTAGTCATTGTAAGGATAAAATTTATTATATCCCTATTTAAGTCTGTTGGATGTTGACCTACCAAATCTGTTCGTCGAATGTTTTTCGCATGCCAAAACCAATTTTTCGTAACCCTCCGAATATAAGATGAAATAAATCATATTTTATACCCTTCGATAGCTTCGTTCCCGCTATAGGGCTCGGGAGCTGAAGTGAATAAAGTAGAATTTCGCCTTTTCGACAACGTCAATATTTTTTTATCATAATCATGAAATTCTTTGTATCTACCTAGCTTGAAAACTTGGAGGTGGATTTTGAAATAGTGATTTATGAAACTGTTGGATATAGGTACCTACCTACTTTATAAATTTTATAATACAACTAGCTTCTGCCCGCGACTCCGTCCGCGTGGAATAGTTACTTTGGGCTGATGCTAACTTTCAACCCACTTCGTTTACGTAGAAGGATGGCCTCGCAGAGGCAACTGGGGACAGCACGCCGCGGCCGGCCCAGCACATACAGACGCGCGCAGTACTTAATTATTTTGGTGCGATGTTATTTTAAATTTGCGATATCTCCTAAGATATTCATCGAAATTGAATGATGTAAATGGCAATTTTGTTTTAAATCAAATACTTGCGATGAATAACGTATTTATTTGGATAAGGATTAATATCATCTTTATAAAAACACCTTCACAAATAATGCTTAATTTTCGAACAAATTTGGTAAGAATAAAAGTGGTTATAGTGAGCCAACCTTAATAGGTAGATATATGCTATCGCGGACTTTTAAGCTATTACATAGCTTTTATCGCGGGCTCTGAGCGCGGCGACCGAATCAAGAAATTCCGTAACGAAAAACCTAACACCCCCCACTCCGACGGGCAAGGAGGTGTGGCTTGAAGGCCGTGCATCGTCTAACGTCGTTTCAGTTCGGCAGTCTTCGACACGGCGTTGTGTGCGATTAGACGTATTGTACGACTCTACGAAACTCGCACGAATCGAGACGAGCTGCTCCGAAATCGGACGAATACATAAGCAGCTGTTTATGAGAAAGTATATAGGTGTATATGTATTTATGTACAACAGTGAATAGCTGTACTTGTAAAATTTGTGTATGAAGTGTTTTGAATATGAATGAACAAAGTGCATTTATTATTAAAATAAATAAATAAAATTATAATTGCATAAGTTGATACAAAATGCTATGCAATGCAATAGCTTTACCGCGGCAGTCCCCGAGTGCCTCACGTAATTTTTTTTAGAACTTTTAAAGGGAAACAATTCTGTCGTACATCATTTTAGCGTAACTTTAACCGTTTACGCAGCGTACGCAGCGGAAGCTCTCAACAGGAAAAGAAATCTCCCGATTTTGAAACATTCTTCATTGGTGCTCCGCTTCTATTGGTCATAGCGTGATGATATATAGCCTATAGCCTTCCTCGATAAATGGACTATCTAATGGCGAAATAATTTTTCAAATCAGACCAGTAGTTCCTGAGATTAGCGCGTTCAACCAAACAAACAAACAAACTCTACTCCTTTATTATATTAGTATAGATAAGTACAATATAAATAAATACCTAATTATCCAGAATCAATTTTCACATACGGCCAATCTTATTCCAAATTACATATAAGTAAATTAACATTACAGTAGGTATGGGGTTTTTCTAGAAGGGAGTGAAGAGATTTTTACAGGGTTGGCATCGCGTGAGTGACGCCCCGGGTGTTGCAAGCGTCCATAGGCTACGATAATACCCATCACGGCGGCAAACAGGCAAACGGTCCCACCGTTTGTCTGTTTGCCGCCTTTGTGGTATAAAAAAAATAAGCAGAGCTTTGTGCTATGGTAACTAGATAGCTAATTAGACTTTTAAATACATACATACTTATTTAAACTATATATCTTATACAAAATGTTGGTAAATTAGAGCGCAACTATTTGACAGTTATTTATTTAAACCTAAAATATGAACACAAAGAGACATTAGAAAGTGTTTGTCGGAGTTGTCATCTTCAAGAATATAATCTAGCTATCCATTCTCAAGAATATTTCATGAGATCGGTTTATGTTAGAAAAGTAAAACTATGGATTCCCATTTACGATTGAATTAAACTTCAAAACTTTGCGTTTGTTTAAAAGTTCTGAACTTTAAGTTTTCAGTTTTAAAAGTTCAATTTAGTTTGTAAGTAAAGGTAAGATCAAAGCTATAGTTGTATTTATTACCTACTTTGCTTGGAAATTATTGATTTACAGTTTAGTTTTTAGGTTAGTATTTACACCGCAAATCATTACGTTAGAATAATGGCTTTTCATACTATGAATAGACCGAGGAAAGCGATGTTGTTTTATCATCACTAATTCACTACATATTATAAAACAAAGTCGCTTTCCACTGTCTGTCCCTATGTCTTCTTAAATCTTTATAACTACGCAACGGATTTTGATGCGTTTTCTTTTTAATTGATAGAATAATTCAAGAGAAAGGTTTTTATCCTGGGAATAAATAAATATCCTGAGACATTTCTCACACACGGCCATCTGATTCCAAACTAAGCAGAGCTTGTGATATGGTAACCAGATAGCTGATATACTACATACTTATATAGATATTTTTCATCCAGACACAGAACAAACAGACATATTCATGCATACACATGTTTGTCCTGGGTGGGATTCGAACCCACGACCCGTGGCTTGAGAGTCAGGGTCACTAACCACAAAGCCAACCGGGCTGTCATAATACATTTAAGATGTATAATGAAAGCCCGTAGGAAATAACTCAGTAACACGACAACAGACAAATTATTTACCTTCATGTTTCTCACTTCAGAAACTCGTTACTTTAACCAGAGGGTTAACGGCACATTTGGGTAACGAAGGTATTCGCAAAGGTATGATATACAATACTATGCTTAATATTTATACTATCATACTAATATTATAAAGAGGGAAAATTTTATCATTACCAATTTGTCTATACTTCTATACTAATATTATAAAGAGGAAAGATTTGTTTGTTTGTTTGTTTGTAATGAATAGTCTCCGAAACTACTGGACCGATTTCAAAATTTCTTTCACCTTTGGAAAGCTACATTATACCCGAGTAACATAGGCTATATTTTATCCCTGTATTCCCACGGGAACGGTTACTACGCGGGTAAAACCGCGGGGAGGCAGCTAGTATCAAATAAACATAAACACTACGGGACCGTTCTGTGTAATTCTATCACATATGGAAAGCTACATTATTATTTAATTCCTCGTATTCTTTTGGGAACAGAAACTACACGGATGAAACAGCTAGTAATAATATAAACAAGCTTCTACTGTGTTCCTGTTTTTTTTTAGATAAAAACTAGCTGCCTCCCCGCGGTTTTACCCGCGTAGTTCCCGTTCCCGTGGGAATACAGGGATAAAATATAGCCTATGTTACTCGGGGATAATGTAGCTTTCCAAAGGTGAAAGAATTTTTGAAATCGGTCCAGTAGTTTCGGAGCCTATTCATTACAAACAAACAAACAAACAAACAAACAAACAAACAAATCTTTCCTCTTTATAATATTAGTATAGATATATTATACTAGTGGCTCCCCGAGGTTTCACCCCCGTTCCCGGGGGATCTTCAATTTTCCCTGGAAAAAGTAGCCTATGTCCGTCTCCTGGTTTGGCCGTTCTTGTGTTATAAATAGTGTAACTAACACGACTATTTTTTACATTTAAAGATTATCACAAACTTCCGCATTGGTAATATTAGTGGGTTTTATTTATCTGAAACACTCACATATACAAAATTTATTTTAATCTAGGGTAGGCTCCGTAGGGCGCCTTGTAACGTACAAAATGAACGAGAATTTGTAGGAGGATTATTGTAATGAAATGCGCTGCGCTGCGGCCTGTCTCTATGTGCGTACAGCGTAGGTATTTCAATGTCCTTCGTCATTTATCTATATCTATACGAATATATAAAGCTGAATAGTTAGTTATTTAAAAAGTAGTATATGTAGTATATCAGCTATCTGGTTACCATAACACGAGCTCTCTTGAAGCTTACTTTGGAATCAGATTGGCCTTGTGTGAAAAATGTCCCAGGATATTTATTATTTATATTATTTACAGTTTGTTTGTTTGCATGAACGCGCTAATCTCAAGAACTACTGGTCTGATATGAACAATTATTTCAGTGTTACATAGCCCATTTCTTGAGGAAGGTTAAATATCATCACGCTACGATCAACAGAAGATGCTCATGCTCCTCAATGAAAAATGTTGCGAATGGAGAAGGACGCTTACGAAATGCGCGAGTCAGGTATTATAAGCAGAAAAGATTAGATTTTTTATTTGTTTGTTATCTATACTTCTATACTAATATTATAAAGAGGAAAGATTTGTTTGTTTGTTTGTTTGTTTGTTTGTTTGTTTGTTTGTTTGTTTGTTAGTTTGTTTGTTTGTTTGTTTGTTTGTTTGTTTGTTTGTTTGTTATGAATAGGCTCCGAAACTACTGGACCGATTTCAAAAATTCTTTCACCTTTGGAAAGCTACATTATCCCCGAGTAACATAGGCTATATTTTATCCCTGTATTCCCACGGGAACAGGAACTACGCGGGTAAAACCGCGGGGAGGCAGCTAGTGAATAATACCTATATAATTCTTTCACCAATAGAAAGCTACGTTATTTGAGTGTAATAAGCTACATTTTAACCCATTATTCCTACGAGAACGGGAACTAAGCGGGTGAAACCGCGGAAGCTAATTGATAAAATTACATTACTGGATCAATGCTTTATATAATACTAGTGACTCCCCGTGGCTTCGCCCGCGTTCCCGGGGATCTTCAATTTTCCCGGAATAAAAAGTGGCCTATGTCCTTTTTCAGGCTCTGGATTATCTGTGTACCAAATTTTATTTAAATCGGTTCAGTAGTTTTAGCGTGAAAGCGTAACAGACAGACAGACAGACAGAGTTACTATCGCATTTATAATATTAGGTAGTATGGATTTATAAATGTTCCCTCATACATTTAATCTTGATTAATTACTCATCTTAATTTATTCCTAATGGTTATATATTATGAGTGTGTATGGTAAACCACACTCAAAATTAAATCAATTTGAAACAGATTACGAGCGGTATACGGCTCAAAGGGAAATTTTATCATTTATCCGGTAACGTGAAGTACTAATCTATACTAATATTATAAAGGAGTAGAGTTTGTTTGTTTGTTTGTTTGTTTGTTTGCTTGAACGCGCTAATCTCAGAAAGTACTGGTCCGATTTGAAAAATTCTTTCGCCATTAGATAGTTCATTTATCGAGGAAGGCTATAGGCTATATATCATCACGCTACAACCAATAGGAGCGGAGCACCAATGAAGAATGTTTCAAAATCGGGAGATTTATTTTCCTGTTGAGAGCTTCCGCTGCGTACGCTGCGTAAACGGTTAAAGTTACGCTAAAGTGATGTATGACAGAATTGTTTCCCTTCAAAAGTTCAAAAAAAAAGTCCGCGATAGCATATATCTATCTGTTAAGATTGGCTCACTATAACCATTTTTATACTATTCAAATTTGTTCGAAAATGAAGCATTATTTGTGAAGGTGTTTTTATAAAGATAATATTAATCCTTATCCAAATAAATACGTTATTCATCACAAGTATTTAATTTAAAACAAAATTGCCATTTACAGCATTCGATTTCAATGAATATCTTAGGAGATATCGCAAATTTTAAATAACATCGCAGCAAAATAATTATCAAGTACTGCGCGCACCTTACCTGCCGGGCCGGCGTGCAGTCATCAGTTAGCTCTGCGAAACCCTCTTTCTACGTAAACGAAGTCGCGGGTTGGAAGTTAGCGTTTGCCCAAAGTAACTATTCCACGCGGACGAAGTCGCGGGCAAAAGCTAGTAAATCATATAGATATTTACTCTTACCTTAAACAAATGTTTTTGTCCTCTCTAGAAATAACAAAAGAATTTTTTTCATCTCAGAAATATATGAAATACAAATATAAAAATAAATATCATAATGACCATTATCCCTGACCACTTACAGTCTCAACTCGAGAATAATACCACTAGACTATCAAAGGTATTATTGTTATATGGATGAATTAATCCGTGAGATATGGTAAATGAACCAATGGTGGCCAGTTTAAGAAAAAAAACTGGTTTTTGTAAAATATTACCAAAATTGTGAAAGTTTCAGCACTGAATATAGTGAAACTGTAAAGTCCAGTCCTTATTTAATATTTATAATGTGTTACGCGTGAGATACGTCAAAGCTGGATTCAATTAATTTAACAAATAAAAGTTGTAGTTTTGTGACCCAGTCTTGGCCAGGGAAAATTCATTAATGGATACCCCAGTCTTAGTCTTAGTTTATCTTTATTTTATGGCTCACACATGAAACAACACTAATTTTGATTTTAATTAAGCAATACTATTTTACAAGTGAAACTTTCTGCTCACCGCCTTAACGATTTCCTTAAGAAAAGCCGTCGTTGTCAATTTCAAATAACCTTACACTTTGTATTCGCGCAAATTTGTACATGTAACTGACTGAATTCAATAAAACGTTAAACTTAGATAGTTCGATGTCTAAAGTCTATGTCACAGTGATCCAAATGTAAAAACATTCGCTCATGTCCGAATTCTAGATGTTTCTTTCTATTTTTGGCCATTACTGGTACCGTGGCCACCACTGGTACACTTACGATAATAATATTTTTAAATATCCTAATATTTTGGTACGATAACATTGCAACACTAAATTGGAGCAGTGTTTATTTACTCTTCGGAACAAAAAAGGTATATACAAAAGGTCGGAATGTTGTCACCCTCCCGTTAGATTACATGAATATTTATTTGAAGGCGTGTTTTTCGCATTTCAAAACCGTATCGCTAATTATGGAAATTTTCCTTACAAATACTTTACTGGTAAATCTCGTTGGAACCATCAAAATAAATAAATAAATATCCTGGGAATTTTTTCACACACGGCCAATCTAATTCCAAAGTTAGCTTCAAAGTGAGCTTGTGTTATGGTAACCAGATAGCTGATATACTACATATTATAATACTTTTAAATACATGCGTATTATAGATATTTCATCCAATTATTGCGTAAATGTAAATATTATGTAAGTTAGTACCTAGCTATCGCCGCGCGGTTTCACCCGTGTAGCTCCCGTTACCGTAGAATACGGGAATAAAATACTTCCTGACAATGTAGCTTTCTACTAGTAAAATAATTATTCAATGCGTTACACACAATAAATCAAATCTTTCTACTTTATTATATTGGCGTAGACAACGCTATTCTACGCATAGGCTCTGCTTAGTTTGGGAACAGTATGGTCTATGACTTTACATTACTCTATTTAATTAATTTCTACGTATGACTCATTCCGAAAATATTATGACTGTATATTTTTAATACTCTGTGGTATGTAGATATAGGTAGGTACCATTCCCTTAAACGTGTGTAATATGTGAAAAATAAAGAATTTGAGCTGGCATGGCATGCCTAACATTTTTAACGTGAAACGTTTTCGTTTTTTTTACATAAAAAAAAATTACGTGAGGCACTCGGGGACTGCCGCGGTAAAGCTATTGCATTGCATAGCATTTTGTATCAACTTATGCAATTATAATTTTATTTATTTATTTTAATAATAAATGCACTTTGTTCATTCATATAAAACACTTCATACACAAATTTTACAAGTACAGCTATTCACTGTTGTACATAAATACATATACACATATATACTTTCTCATAAGCAGCTTATGTATTCGTCCGATTTCGGAGCAGCTCGTCTCGATTCGTGCGAGTTTCGTAGAGTCGTACAATACGTCTAATCGCACACAACGCCGTCGAAGACTGCCGAACGAAAATATATAAGTACTAGCTCATATAAATCTTAGAGAAAAGGTCTAATTTCATTGCCATGTTGGCCCAACGTACAAACATTTGTACCAATACGCCAACATCGCGTGCTTAGAAATGCAAATGGCCGCTACATGTACTAAATAAATGGTACATTTGGATTTAAACAAAGGTTAGGTTAGAAAGGACGCCTTGTACATTGTAAAAATACTTGAGCATATATTTTTTTTAATAATATGCATTCTGATGTGCATACGTATTTGAATACTTAGGCTTTATGACGTGGTACCCTTGCCACGAAATAGAAACAAAATAATTACGCGCGAATACGGAAATTGAGTTTTGTTTTTTTTAAATGTCAAACGCCATTTTTTCAAAACGTCAAAGAGTTAAGAAGATAGCAAACAAACACCGTGCCGAAGTCTGCCGAACTGAAACGATGTTAGACGATGTGTTAGGTTTTTTTCGTTACGGAATTTCTTGATTCGGTCGCCGCGCTCAGAGCCCGCGATAAAAGCTATGCAATAGCTTAAAAACTTTCGTTTGACTTTTTTCCTCGGAAGGTAGGCCAAAGAATTTCTGCTAAATTCTCGACAAGTAATCTAATATATAAAATTCTCGTGTCACAGTTTTCGTTGCCATACTCCTCCGAAACGGCTTGACCGATTTTTATGAAATTTTATATGCATATTCAGTAGGTCTGAGAATAGGCTAACATCTATTTTTCAAAGCCCTAAGTCATCACGGGAACGGGAAACGGGAACTACGCGGGTGAAACCGCGGGGCGGCAGCTAGTACATATATAATATCTATGTACTATAATAAGTCTGTGGAAAATTTGTTCTTGTAATTATAAAATGCTTACGAAAAAATAAATGAATAGGGCGACACAGAAATTGCTTTATGATTTTTAACACTAGATCTAGTGGACAAATTTAAATAAAGTTTGGTGCAAATGTCAAGTGTTTCTCTGGTCAAGATTAATGTGTCTACTGTTTATCCGACTGCGAAAGCACAATATCTTGGTCATTTTTCACACACGGCCAATCTGGTACCAAACTAAGAAGAGTTTGTGTGATGGTAACCAGATAGTTGATATACTACATACCTATAGGTACTACTTATCAACTTAGGGTTACTAACCACAAAGTCAACCGGTCTGTCAAATAAATGAAATTTCATAGACCATGTTGCAAATTACACCTCTTTTTTGGGTAATTAGTAACTATTTATACTATTAACGTATCTTGTAGACAACGTAATTTTCCCCGCTGACATAATAACATGGGTCAAACTTGATATAATGAGAGAAAAAAAAGTAACTACCTATCAGGGGCGTAGCTACCGCCGTATTTGCCGTATCAATTATACGGGGCCCCCGGGCTTCTGGGGCCCCATGTGAGAAATCTTTAGCCTTCATAAGGGCCCTAAACCAATTCTTTATACGGGGCCTCGCCAAGGCACGCTACGCAACTGCTACCTATTTAAACTACTTAAGTAAATATTGTATAAACTTCACGCAAGTCTAAAGCTGGAGTTGCCTTCCGTTTTGTTTTCATTTGTTTCCTGGTCAGTCCTGATAATTCATCGTAGGATTCCGGGTTATTTTACAAGTTCTAAGTAAATAATCAATATTGCAATAAAAGCTTATACATGTACCTAACCATGACGATTCCAAACTGCGCGCGTTATGGCTATAAATAAAAATGTGAGAAAAAAAGTCGTTTAGAACTAGTGACATGATTTAAACAGTAGTATGAAAGCAGAACGTATAATGTTTCCCAGATTTTTCAACATTCCAACTTTGTTAGCAGCGCCTGTGACTAGCTATTCCGTTTAAATGCCCAAAGGGACTATTAAAGCGTAAATGCATATGTATCATCGATAAAAATACCCAAAAAAATGTACCTTTTAAAAACACATATCGCTACTTCCCTACCTAATAGAAATGCAAAAGTTTGAAAATTGATTTATGTGTATGTACTTTCACCCCAAAATGGCTAAAGTAATCGCGATAAAATATATATATTTATACCCATTAAGGGAAAGCTGTTTGTAATTATAAACAG
Source organism: Thyatira batis (assembly GCA_905147785.2). Taxonomy (NCBI): domain Eukaryota; kingdom Metazoa; phylum Arthropoda; class Insecta; order Lepidoptera; family Drepanidae; genus Thyatira; species Thyatira batis. The sequence goes on from LR990507.1 coordinate 2,118,343, forward strand.
ACACTTCAATTTCATTTATCTGTATGTATCGACAAAAGTTTTACTCAAGTTTATTAGACCCAAATCAATGACTTCGTCAACTCGGCGTAATTGAGTGAACATAGAACATGTACCTATGTATGCTACCGTAAAATTGTAAATACCGTTCATCTTAGGCTTCAACGTCGCTCGTGTCAGTGTGTCTGAAGCCTATTATACTAGTGGCTCCCCGCGGTTTCACCCGCGTTCCCGGGGATCTTCAATTTTCCCGGGATAAAAAGTATCCTATGTCTCCTGGTTCTAAGCTATCACCTCACCAATTTTCAGCCTAATCGTATCAGCCGTTCTTGAGTTATAAATAGTGTAACTAACACGACTTTCTTTTATACATATATTAAAAGAAAGTCGTGTTAGTTAACCAATTTTCAGCCTAATCGTATCAGCCGTTCTTGAGTTATAAATAGTGTAACTAATACGACTTTCTTTTATACATATATTAAAAGAAAGTCGTGTTAGTTACACTATTATTGATTTGAAAATATCGAATCTCGTACAATTGTTAACCGTCAAGAGATTGTGAAGTGGCTATGTTACGATATTTTGGAAATTACAGGGATAAATTATAAACATTATGGAATATATATTAATAAAATATAAATAAAAATTTACTTAATTTCTCCCACAATTACAAAAACATTACAATATTATGGGACATAAAAAATAAAACTACGTTAAAAAAAACCGACTTCCAAAAATACTAAAAAGCTAAAAATAACTAACGCAATTTATAACACTTTCCTCTACTTACCTACTGACTACTTATTCTCTCCGCTTACTGCTTGGTTTGAAGTTGGTGCCAAGCCACAGCATAATTAGTAAACAATATACAAAAGATCTTTGTTAAGATTCTCCATGATTTAATAAGGTCAACAAAAACTTTGGCACCGTTTGCATTTAAAATTCTAAATTTTAGACGCATGCTCTTGGTTTGTGAGTTATTAATATTAGAAATAAACGGCCCTTTACAGGACCACTATAGTTGTAGAATGTAAATTACATTTATCTCATCGTCGTTCTCATTTGTTTCTCATTGTCATTTATCGTTATTTCTGATTTATTTACGTAGGTTAGTACTTAGTAGGTTATCGTGTAGAAATTTATTTGTTACACCATTTTATTTCTTTAAGTAATTTTTTTATTCATATATGGCTTGGCACCGACTTCAAACCATGCAGCAAGCGGAAAGAATAAGTAGTCAGTAGGTAAGTAGAGGAAAGTGTTATAAATTGCGTTTGTTATTTTTAGCTTTTTAGTATTTTTGGAAGTCGGTTTTTTTTAACGTAGTTTTATTTTTATTTTTTGCTTTTTAGTGATTTAAGTATGGGTAGGCTTATTATTTATTTAACAATCACAGAACACTATTAAACCTAAACGTTAATGAGATTAACCTTCAAGGTCAACCTAATAGCCTCAAGGAATACTATTCTCTATCCATATGCACGTATAATTTTGAAAGAATTTTCTCTGAACTCCTATCCTTTGAGGAGTTGTACCTTCCATCATCAGCTCATCCATAGGAAATCATCATCAAACGCAAATAACTGAACAAACTGTATGGTATTGACTGAAACGTAACAGTTATCTATACTAATATTATAAAGAGGAAAGATTTGTTTGTTTGAATGAATAGGCTCCGAAACTACTGGACCGATTTCAAAAATTCTTTCACCTTTGGAAAGCTACATTATCCCCGAGTAACATAGGCTATATTTTATCCCTGTATTCCCACGGGAACGGGAACTACGCGGGTAAAACCGCGCGAAGGCAGCTAGTATGCTTATAATTTGAGTGTTCTTCACGATTTCCTTGGGATCCCATCATCATATGCTGACTAGATGACCAGGGTACCAACTTGAATATGTACCCTAACGAACAAAAAAAGAATTACGCAAATCGGATTAGAAATGTTAAAGTTATCGACATACTAATATACAAAGTATCGTCAAAATGACATCGTCCAAATAACAATAATGCTTATAAAATAAAAACTACCAAACCAATCAAAAAGAAATTTTTATGGGACCATCTGGCAGCTATTTCGCGTCGAACAAAAAAAGAATCACGCGAATCGGTCCATTAACCGCGACGTAATCGATGTACATACATAGAAAAAAAAAAAAAAAAAAAAAAACCGGCCGAATTGAGAACCTCCTCCTTCTTTTTGGGAAGTCGGTTAAAAATAAAGACAAATTTAATCGCGGAAGACTGGTGCCTAAACTAGGCAGAGCCTGTATTTCAGGACACCAATATCTCCACCCCGCGGTAATTTTACCAGAAATTTATTTATAAATCTCAAATTAGATCATGTATCAAAGCTAACATTCCAAAAAGTTGTAGGTACAAAATAAAGGGAGCGAGCCCTCCTGTTACATTTATGAATTTCTCGTGTCACAATGTTAGTTACCATACTCCTTCGATACGGTTTGACCGATTTTTATGAAATTTTATATGCATTTTCAGTAGGTCTGAGGATCGGCTAACATCTATTTTTCATCCCCCTAAGAGGTCACAGGAACGGGAACGGGAACTACGTGGGTGAAACCGCGGGGCGGCAGCTAGCCAACTATACTTTTATGTATTGACAATTTACAATATGACGAGATAGATTATTATAATCTAACGGTTTCTACAGTTTTACTGTGACAAGTCTTGTATATTGATGTCTATACCTACACAGAATACAAACAAACTTCCCTAAAACTAGTAAGTAACTAACTGGCTAAAGCTTCAGATGTGATAGGCCTAACGATATAAAAGCTTTCATAAGTTACTACATTTTTTTTCTAACCTACTACGTAGACAAAGGGAAGAGTATTTTTATATGAATAGGTACTTATGTTATACTAGCTTCCGCCCCACGGATTCACCCGCGTAGTTCCCGTGCCCGTAAAAATACAGGGATAAATATACCCTATAGGCTTTCTCGATAAATTCCTAAATATAAATTCCTCGATAAAACTAACCTAACACTGAAATATTTTTTCAAATCGGACTAGTAGTTTCTGAGATTAGCGCGCTCAAGTAAACAAACAAACAATCTCTTTAGCTTTATATATTAGTATAGATATGTATTGTCTGCGGCATCTCAGCACCAAAATAGGATAAACCGATTGTGATTCAGTATATTTTGTTTGAAATGTGATCGAATGGAATGAAAATATTTTTTCGTCACACTTCGGCTTGGAAGGTTGTTTTTGCCGCAGGAGTAAAGCCGATCTTATATTATTCGTATATCCTTCGATAATATCAGTTTTTAAGTTGTTTGAAAATCAATACTTCTTTTGTCAGGGTTTTCTATCCAGTTAAAGAATATTTAAGACTTCATGAATTTTTTATAAAACCGATTTATTTTATGTAAGGTATCTAATTAGTATGAGATAAAGAGCACGGTCATTTCAAACTTTGGTCATATATGTAGGTATCTATTTGAAATTTTAGCGAGCTTTCCAAATGTTTTATATAAAAACCAGAACCAAAACATGCAAACAGTTATAACTATTAAAACATGATCTATAAATGTTTAGGTACACGAATATTTATTATATACAGATATACCAATATAGAACATTAACATAATATGATTCCTTTGATAATATTTTGTATTATCAAAGTTCGCTTAAATCTGTATTATATAGGTAGGTACCTACTAACGGACCTGGCAGACTTCGTTCTCCCCACCAGCGCCACCGGGTCCAAATTGATGTATTATACATAAGAACCTTCCCCATGAAATAGGCCGTAATTTGGTGAAAACCACATGAAAATCTGTTCATTAGTTTTTGTGTTCATCGCGTTCGGACAGATAGACAGAGGCGGCGGGGACTTTGTTTTATATATATAAGAAGATAGGTAAGTACCTATAATAGGTACCACTAGCGTCGTCAGACGACACGTTTGCTTCCACCTATAGATTGAATAAGTCTTCAGTAATCCGTTGATAATAGGTAAATTTATGCATTATTATGCTATCATCAAAGCTATACTGAATGCATATATCGAGAAAACCTACTCATTACAGCAGCGTTACTTAGTTCCCGAAATATATATCACTAGTTGCGATTTTACTCGCGTTCTCAAGATTCATCAATTTTACTGAGAAAACAAGTGCCATTTCGTCCCTTAGCTTACAACACTGCATAATTCATTTTTACCAACTTTTCAGGAGACGAAAAACCTGCTTATTTTAAAGAGGCCAACCGTCTGGCGCGCTGTTACTACTTTTTGAATTAAAGCCTCTTATTGACTGAAATCTATATTATGTGACCCATGGTTCGACGCAATGAGCAGCTCTATCCAATGGCATTAAAATGTAGAAACTGCCAATTTTCGACTTGAGCGGTGTTGTTAGCTAAGGGACGATATTTAAAACCCAGAATGTACCTAATTTATCGAATCGCAAAGCCTTGTTGTGTGAAAGAGTAACAAACATCCTCACGAACTATCCCATTTCTACATGATATGATTTGTTGTTTGTTTGTTTGTATTAGCTCCGAAGCAACTAGTTTCCAATTATTTTGTAGTGTCTGTCTTATTAGTTTTTCGAGGATGGGTATATATCACACTACGACCACTAGGAGCGGAACATGGAAAAATATTACTAAAACGAGGCTAGTGAAAATATTATTTACAACCACAATTATTTATTTATTACTAGTAGGTAACTCGCCACGGTTTCAGACACATTCCCAGGGGATCTAAAATTTTCCAGACTAAAAAGTAGCTTATATTCACTCTGTTATTTCAGTACATATTCTAAATCTGTGCCTAATTTAATCGGGATCGGGCGTTAAAGAGTAACAAGGTTACATTGTCACATTCTCATGAATTTTCGCATTTATAATATTGGTAGAATTATGTTATTAAACATAGCCGTGGTGGCTCAGTTGGGAACGCACCGACTTACGATCATGACGGTGCAGGTTCAAATCCCTGGCCCGTACCTCTGAGTTTATAAAAACTTACGTACGGATTCACACCACTGGCTTTCGGTAAAGGAAAACATCGGGAGGAAACCTGCATGCCCGAGATGTCACAATTAAAGGCCTATGAAGTCCGCAAATCCGCACTAGACTCGCGTGGTGGACTATGGCCTAAGGCCCCTCGATGTTAGAAGAGGCTCGAGCTCCTCGGTGGAGACGTATATGAGCCGATAATGATGATGTTATTAGAGATGCACTTAAAAAAACTTCGAATAATTTCGAACTATAAAACTACCAATCCTGCTAGTGTATATTTTGGTTGCTTTACCCTTCAATGTTATTAGTGCAGTGAATGCAAACGACCCGTTCAAAGTCAAACTTTCCAATACGAATATTTCCCTACAGCACTCTCACCTCACTACTTTGATGTTCAATTGACTTGTCAAGTCTTCTGAAAGTGTCTAGAACTGAACTATGCCTTTGAAATGTTATAGCAGCTGAAAACTGACTATAGATAAGTAAGGACTTATTGGTAAGGACCAATTTACAGCAAAAGCTTTATAGCAAATAGCTGCCTCCCCGCGGTTTTACCCGCGTCGTTCCCGTTCCCGTGGGAATACAGGGATAAAATATAGCCTATGTTACTCGGGGATAATGTAGCTTTCCAAAGGTGAAAGAATTTTTGAAATCGGTCCAGTAGTTTCGGAGCCTATTCATTACAAACAAACAAACAAACAAACAAACAAACAAATCTTTCCTCTTTATAATATTAGTATAGATTAAACACAAATATTTATGCCCGTTTCATTTTATTAAATAGCGTTAGGAAGTGATGGTATTAAATAAACGTAATAAATGAATAAATAAATTACTGATTATGTACACCAAATTGTATATCTCTTTTCACATCTTAAGGGTAAATTCATGAAACAATAGGTATATAGACTGATACGTAACAAAAAGTCCTAGAAAAAATATTAATTGGGTTCGATATTGCTCAAACTTTGCATTTTTAACTTATACCTATTATTGAAAGTTTTTTCAAATGTTTCACTTATCGTGATTTGTCGACGCGCCTCAATGAGGTGTCTGGTGAGGGCTGGTTCTTACCTCGGACAACGAATAAGCCTAGCTATTCAAAGAGGTAATGCAACCAGCCTTCTGGGCACCTTACCCACAGGCAGCGACCTCCATTTTTTATTTATAAAATAGCGCTTAGGAAAATGTGTAACGACTAAGGTATTTTTCTTTATTCCTTTTCGCTTTTTTTAGTCTACCAGATAATGTTTTAACAATATAAAGTTATTATAAATAAATAAATGTTTCACTTAATATATAGATTTAAAATGGACTGAGATAATTTTTTATGATAATTTTGTACGTATTCATAAATGTATTACTCACAAATACTTGATAACTGCAATTAGCTTGTTTAAGACAGGAAGCAACCGAGAAATCAATAGGTAAGTTAGTGTAACGTAATCTACAGAATCCACATACCAAATCAATTAGGGTTTTGTCTATAAGCAGCGATAATCTTATTATTGTGAACTAACATAATTATAATTGTCATCAATCAGCCACCGGTAACGTTAACATGCCAACAGTAATATGACATTGTATGACCACAAGTCATTATGTAGGTACTAATATTATAAAGAGGAAAGATTATGAATAAATTAGCGACCCGCCCCAGCTTTGCACGGGTGCAATGCTTATACATCACATTAGAAACCTCCAAAATTGACAGTGTTTCTCTAACATATTATGCATGTATTGTATATAAAAACCTTAATCTTGAATCTCTCTATCTATTAAAAAAACCGCATCAAAATCCGTTGCGTAGTTTTAAAGATTTAAAAAGACAGGTACAGACAGCGGAAAGCGACTTTGTTTTATAATATGTAGTGATGATACACTGGGACGTTTTTCCCCACATGGCCACTCTGATTCCAAACTAAGCAGTGCTTGTGATATGATAAACAGGTAGCTGATATACTATCTATTATATAGATATTTACATCCAGACACAGAACAAAGAGACATTATTTCGAATCCAAGACCGGCGGCTTGAAAATTAGGGTCACTAAGTACAAAGCCTGTCTGTCGATTTAATTGCTTATAATATTTCGAATAATGGATTTACTCGAAATCTACTTAATTGATTTAAATCATATTTCACTCATGTACCTGTCTAGACTACATAATTTCGGTGTAACATGAACTATAATTAAATTTATAAAGATATCGTTATCTAAAAAATATTAAGGTAAAATACAATTTCCGGATTATATTTTCTCTTGAACGCGGGTAAAGCCGGGAGAAATTACCTAGTTGTTTATAAAATACTGGTCTTTGAGTGAATACGAAGAGAATATTTGGAGTTAACTATTTACCAAGTAAGGAAATTTATGATTATTACATAGACCTTGTAACTTCTAACCCTTGAAGGAAAGCTTGTTTTTGTTATGTAAAATACACCTAAATTTTTATGTAAATAATAAACACAAAAAATTAATCCTTTTATAAGTTGGAACAACAAACCTTGGTATCAAAAATATGCTTAAGTTATTCCTTTCATCCTGAAAATTAAAGCCAACTTCTATCAAAAAGAGACATAAAAGTCCCCAAAATCGTGCTCTGTTAATAAAGTATTTCCCTCAAAAGCTGACTGAAGCACTCTCGGCCGGTATCGATTCATCGAGCTGAATAGTGAAAAGGCTTAGAATCGAATAAAAGACAGCTAGGCTCTCATAGCTGCGATCACTCAGTCCATTGTGCCAGATGCACTTATAAGCGATGCTAGCTTCAATATTAATATTTATAATCTTTAGAAATGATAGATATGTATGTGTGCAATTTTATTAGCATACTTGTGGCTCTCCCGTTTTATCCGCGTTCCCTAGAGATCTTAATTTTTCCCGGGATAAAAGTATTTTATGTGACAAACTTTCTGTTTCCAATTCAATCCGTTTAGTAGTTTTTGATTGAAAAAGTAACAAACATGGATACATCCATGCTTACAAGCTTTCGCATTTATTATGATAAAAGGATTAATTAAAGAAAACTTCGGCTGCTTCATTTGATAAAATCTAAATTAAAAGCCTTTTAATTTAGTATGTGAAAGTCAACGTAATTAATATTCACTGAATATTAAATGCTAATACCGCGATATATTTAACCAGATAACCGATACTACCATTATTAACTGACATATTATGTTTGATAATATATTTAATACTAGCTGCCTCCGCGCGGTTTTACCCGCGTAGTTCCCGTTCCCGTGGGAATACAGGCATAAAATATAGCCTATGTTACTCAGTGATAATGTAGCTTTCTAATGAAAAAAGAATTATTAAAATCGGTCCAGTACTTTTTGAGTTTATTCGTTATATACAAAAATACGAATCTTTCCTCTTTATAATATTAGTGTAGATATTATAATATAGTGTAGATTAGTAATATTTCTAATAGTGTTGTTTCGTTATTTAAAAACTTCGATTCTCGGCAGTGGAAGCAACAGTTGATACGGTTTTGCGGTATTTTCCTATATTGCACAGCTTTACCTTAAAAGCAAGGATCATTTTTGAACTTCCGATCTGCAATCCGTCAGTGCTTTGAAAATGCGATTGCCAACCAGATCATATATATCAAAGCGGTGTTGAATAAGTGAATTCAAAGTCAATATCTTAATAGATTTACCTGTCGCAATATTTAATAGTATTGGTAAAAGGTGCATTCCTTTAAGGAGACTACTTCACTTTGTATCTAAACACTAACACAAACAAATGCAATTTCTTACTACCGTGTTCCGTAAGTACCCTCACAAATGGTTTTTATTAGATATATTGTCAGCTTTACAGGGAAAACCAACGGAGACCATCGGAGCGTAGCTAAAGTACAATAAAAAAGTCATTTGGAAATAGAATAGCCTTTAGTCTACACAAATATTATAAAGAGGAAAAATTTGTATTGTGGGTATGTTTGTAATGAATAAACTCACAAACTACTCGGGTGGAACCAGATTTTTACACCACAAGGGTGGCAAACAGGCAAACGGTCCTACCTGGTGGGAAGCGGCGTAGCCTATAGACCCGCGTAACACCAGTGTCGTCACTCACGCGTTGCCGACCCTGTAAAAAAGGAGCAACTGTATAGGCAGTGAAAGGGACAAAGCGTAAAGTATTTTCGTCAAAAGGCGTCCACAGGTATCACTCCTGCACATTACTCCATCACTGGTACCCCCACTGCCTTTACAGCGTCTCCTCATGGAGCTCTGGCTACCTTACTCGCCGCAGGAACACAACACTACAAGTAGTGTTATTTGGCTTCGGTCTTCTGTAAGGTGGAGGTACTACCCAGAACAAACAGACATCCTCCTGCACTATTTATTTTAAGAGCTTGTGAAGATATTTCATCCTATTTGAATAAAATAGAATCATTCATTTAACAATTACGGTTAGATTATTATCTACTTAGGTCAAATCTCACACCGAACGCGTGGGAGGATTTTGTGGATAAAAATCAGGCGAGCCTCAGTTCAATAACCAAACATTAAAATGAGTCAGTATATATCTAGATATTTAAAGGTCACGCCCACAAACTGTGACATTTTATTTTGTATTCAATAAGATTATCATCATTATTACAATTTTTCCTGTTATAACTAAAATAGGGCCGTTTTAACCATTTTTCTTCTAATCATAAAAATAGGAGGCCTTGTGAATGTTCCAAGAATAAAAATCCTAGAAAAAGAAAAAACGAAAAAGCCTTAAATGAGACATGCCTAGCAAATTACCTTAAGACAAATTAATCAGCTCCCTGTTTACGCAGTTATGGTATTTCGAGCATTCATTACACAACCCACACTTGACGCTATATTTACATATTAAGATATGGAAATCATATAGCACAAGTTTATAGCACCCCCGAGACCCCAGTGATATCGCCAAATTCAAAACACAAAAAAAACTCACAACAAAACCATATTTGTCATTGTCTCAGGAGCCGGCGGTGTTGTCAGACCTAAATAATGAATCCAGACATCGGCTGACAAAAAGAGATATTGCCAAAAAAATACACAAACACTGAAAAAAACATGGTTTATCCCAAAATACATTTTTAGGGTCCGGTAAATTTGAGGGAACCGTTGTCGATAAATAATTCGGGAGAATTCTATTAGTACACGAGGCGGTAAGTCCGGAACTACTACTTACTATGAACAATAACTTGGAAATTACGTAGCTACATAGATTTCGAGGAAATGACATATATATGCTTTATAACCTTTTTAAGCTATTGCATAGCTTTTATCGCGGGCTCTGAGCGCGGCGACCGAATCAAGAAATTCCGTAACGAAAAAAACCTAACACATCGTCTAACATCGTTTCAGTTCGGCAGACTTCGGCACGGTGTTTGTTTGCTATCTTCTTAACTCTTTGACGTTTTGAAAAAATGGCGTTTGACATTTAAAAAAAACAAAACTCAATTTCCGTATTCGCGCGTAATTATTTTGTTTCTATTTCGTGGCAAGGGTACAAAGCCTAAGTATTCAAATACGTATGCACATCAGAATGCATATTATTAAAAAAAATATATGCTCAAGTATTTTTACAATGTACAAGGCGTCCTTTCTAACCTAACCTTTGTTTAAATCCAAATGTATCATTTATTTAGTACATGTAGCGGCCATTTGCATTTCTAAGCACGCGATGTTGGCGTATTGGTACAAATGTTTGTACGTTGGGCCAACATGGCAATGAAATTAGACCTTTTCTCTAAGATTTATATGAGCTAGTACTTATATATTTTTAAGCTATTGCATAGCTTTTATCGCGGGCTCTGAGCGCGGCGACCGAATCAAGAAATTCCGTAACGAAAAAAACCTAACACCCCCCACTCCGACGGGCAAGGAGGTGTGGCTTGAAGGCCGTGCATCGTCTAACGTCGTTTCAGTTCGGCAGTCTTCGACACGGCGTTGTGTGCGATTAGACGTATTGTACGACTCTACGAAACTCGCACGAATCGAGACGAGCTGCTCCGAAATCGGACGAATACATAAGCTGCTTATGAGAAAGTATATAGGTGTATATGTATTTATGTACAACAGTGAATAGCTGTACTTGTAAAATTTGTGTATGAAGTGTTTTGAATATGAATGAACAAAGTGCATTTATTATTAAAATAAATTAATAAAATTATAATTGCATAAGTTGATACAAAATGCTATGCAATGCAATAGCTTTACCGCGGCAGTCCCCGAGTGCCTCACGTAATTTTTTTTTAAGCTATTGCATAGCTTTTATCGCGGGCTCTGAGCGCGGCGACCGAATCAAGAAATTCCGTAACGAAAAAAACCTAACACATCGTCTAACGTCGTTTAAGTTCGGCAGACTTCGGCACGGTGTTTGTTTGCTATCTTCTTAACTCTTTGACGTTTTGAAAAAATGGCGTTTGACATTTATAAAAAACAAAACTCAATTTCCGTATTCGCGCGTAATTATTTTGTTTCTATTTCGTGGCAAGGGTACCACGTCATAAAGCCTAAGTATTCAAATACGTATGCACATCAGAATGCATATTATTAAAAAAAAGTTTTACGTGACAACGACTTTGAGTGGTAAAATAATTTTAATGTGAATATTCATTCGTATAGTAGGAAGAAGGATGAAATAATAGTAACAATTTAAAGCCTAACGTGACGTGAGCGGAGCGTAACGCAGTTTCTTGAAGTGTCACCCGGCAAACCAATTTATAAGACGTTGTCACGTCAAAATATATGCTCAAGTATTTTTACAATGTACAAGGCGTCCTTTCTAACCTAACCTTTGTTTAAATCCAAATGTATCATTTATTTAGTACATGTAGCGGCCATTTGCATTTCTAAGCACGCGATGTTGGCGTATTGGTACAAATGTTTGTACGTTGGGCCAACATGGCAATGAAATTAGACCTTTTCTCTAAGATTTATATGAGCTAGTACTTATATATTTTTAAGCTATTGCATAGCTTTTATCGCGGGCTCTGAGCGCGGCGACCGAATCAAGAAATTCCGTAACGAAAAAAACCTAACACCCCCCACTCCGACGGGCAAGGAGGTGTGGCTTGAAGGCCGTGCATCGTCTAACGTCGTTTCAGTTCGGCAGTCTTCGACAGTCGACACGGCGTTGTGTGCGATTAGACGTATTGTACGACTCTACGAAACTCGCACGAATCAAGACGAGCTGCTCCGAAATCGGACGAATACATAAGCTGCTTATGAGAAAGTATATAGGTGTATATGTATTTATGTACAACAGTGAATAGCTGTACTTGTAAAATTTGTGTATGAAGTGTTTTGAATATGAATGAACAAAGTGCATTTATCTATACTAATATTATAAAGGAGTAGAGTTTGTTTGTTTGTTTGTTTGTTTGTTTGTTTGTTTGTTTGTTTGGTTGAACGCGCTAATCTCAGAAACTACAGGGCCGATTTGAAAAATTCTTTCGCCATTAGATAGTCCATTTATCGAGGAAGGCTATAGGCTATATATCATCACGCTATGACCAAGAGGAGCGGAGCACCAATGAAGAATGTTTCAAAATCGGGAGATTTCTTTTCCTTTTGAGAGCTTCCGCTGCGTACGCTGCGTAAACGGTTAAATTTACGCTAAAATGATGTATGACAGAATTGTTCCCCTTTAAAAGTTCTAAAAAAAGTCCGCGATAGCATATGTCTATCTGTTAAGGTGGCCTCACTGTGACCATTTTTATACTAACCGAATTCGTTAGAAAATTAAGCAATATTTGTGAAGGTGTTTTTATGGAGATAATATTAATCCTTATCCAAATAAATACGTTATTCATCACAAGTATTTAATTTAAAACAAAATTGCCATTTACATCATTCGATTTCAATGAATATCTTAGGAGATATCGCAAATTCAAAATAACATTGCACCAAAATAATGTTCAAGTGTTGTACTGCGCGCGCCTTTATGTGCCGGGCCGGCGCGTGCAGTCATCAGTTAGCTCTGCGAGACCATCCTTCTACGTAAACGAAGGGGGTTGAAAGTTAGCGTCAGCCCAAAGTAACTATTCCACGCGGACGGAGTCGCGGGGAGAAGCTAGTTATTAAAATAAATAAATAAAATTATAATTGCATAAGTTGATACAAAATGCTATGCAATGCAATAGCTTTACCGCGGCAGTCCCCGAGTGCCTCACGTAATTTTTTTTTTTGATTACCCAGGGGAATCCTCATAGGATACCCGGCAGCTCCGGGGGGAGCCGCCGGGTTATGTGGAGACTCACCGGCACAGAAGGTGCCGGTGCCTACCCACTAAGCCCCTGGGGTTCCATTGACGCCTCGGCGCCGTGTGGCGGGGCTGCGGGACACGCGTAAGCCTTACAACCGCATGCCCCGCCGGCGCTGCTCGGCCTCCCAAAAACAACTGGAGGCCGAGCCCGTCTCGGGGGGGGCGGGACTCACGATGCGAAATCGCATGCGAGTCCCGCCTCCCCTCTCAACTTCACCGGAGATGCCCATGGAACAAATGGGCATCTCCGGCATGGGACCGTAAGCGTGGACAGCGGATCCCCCGATCCGCCGTCCCGGTCCCCGGCGTTACGGCGGCAATCGGCCCGCGAAGGCCAGTCGCCGCCTACCGCGCCTGCGGCGGCGAAGCGGGAGAGAGTTGACGTCGTCCTCTCTCACCCGCTCCGCCGCCTCCTTCTGCGACATGACTTGGCCGCAGAAGGTTGCGGCCGCCTCCCAGGCCTCCTCGCTGCCCACCATGGCCCTGATAAGGGCCGGCAGCGAGAGGTCTGCGCCGACCGTCGCGGACAAGGCGGTGCGAGGAGTCGCCCAAGCGGGGCACTCCTCGCGCGTATGTACCGCCGTGTCCGAGACGCCGGCCCCGCAGTGGTGGCACGTCTCCGTGGGCTCTCTGCCCGCCACCCGGCACAGGTATCGCCCGAAGCAACCGTGCCCGGTGATTACCTGTGTCAGGTGGAAGGTGAGAGCCCCGTGCTCCCGTTCGAGCCACTCCTTCAGGAGTGGTCGAACGGCGTCCACCACATCCCGGCTCGTAGCCGATATGCTTTATAACCTAGATTGACGCATAAGATGCTTTTATCCCGAGAAAATTACACTTGTGAAACCGCGAGGTGGAAGCTACTATGCTACTTAACAGCCCGGTTGGCTTTGTGGTTAGTGACCCTGACTCTCAAGCCGCGGGTCGTGGGTTCGAATCCCAACCAGGACAAACATTTGTATGCATGAATATGTCTGTTTGTCCTGTGTCTGGATGTAAAATATCTATATAAGTATGTATTAAAAAAGTAGTATATGTATTATATCAGCTATCTGGTTACCATATCACAAGCTCTGCTTAGTTTGGTATCAGATTGGCCGTGTGTGAAAAATACTACTTTATAACGCTGAAGAGTTTGTTTGGTTGCTTGAACGCGCTTATCTCAGTAACTACTAGTCCGAATTATTTCAGTGTTAAATACCCATTTATCGAGGAAGGCTATAGGTTGCATATCATCACGCTACGACCAATAGGAGCGGAGCATCTATCTATCAAAAATGTTGCAAAAATTGGCAAGTGACGCTAACGAAGTTGCCTGGGTCAACTGGTGATACATAAAGTGATATGAACTTGAAATCTTAAGTGGAATTTGGTTTGTTGCGCATAAGCCTCGGGAGAATTACATTGAACTCATAAATCTGTAAGCAATACACGCTTGGCATACGTCTCCCTTATTTTTTCTTGGAGAAATCAACACTGCGAGATGTTATCTCGACACGGACGGAACGGAAATGAATGAATTCTCGACGTCAAGATTCGCTTCGTTTACAGCGTTGAAGGTGCTTTTAGACGTTTATCTAAATTATATATCGACTCACGACCTATATGGTTAAGTACATATGCCCTTAATTTTCCGTCTGACTTACTTTTTGTAACTCTTATAATTTAGGTTCGACTGTTAATATGGAGCTAAGTTCTCAGTAATTTAAAGAACGCGTCGACCATCATGTGGACTTCTACATATCTTAATGTAGTGGTAAATGTCATTGCTTCTTACTAATTTTACTGGAAATACCTAAAGGATTTTTTTAAATTCGTTATTGAAAAAATGTGTACCTAGATATTATCCTCCTATATAATTATTTACTTAGAAAATATCCGCTGTCCGAAGGAATTAGATTTACAATAAATCCAGCGCTAGCAAACGGAAGTGTTTGTTTGTTGTTCATTGCAGCAGGTTCTAGATAACAGCGATTCAAAAATGAAAAACACAGTACAATATCGCTATGCATTTTATTGGTTTTTCAGAAAGTGCAATACCGTTATATTTGTGTTTATTTATTCTGGTATTCATGTCAAGAGTTAAAACTCTCATAAATATTTGGCTTTTGTTTTGTATACCAACGCTTTAAATTCGAAAAATACATTTTATTGTCGTATTGCTATGGCGACCATTTTGTATTCTGCGACGAAAAAAAAAATACCAGTCGAATTGAGAACCTCCTCCTTTTTGAAGTCGTTTAAAAATATGAAAAGAGACCTTATCTCCGATATTTGTGTACCGTAAAATAGGTTGACATTTTGAATAGCTAGGTGTCTTTGATGATATCTTTTTTGGTTGGTTTTTAAATGAAATCTCAGATTCTATGTACCTACCTTACTTACTTGATAACTCCGCCATCTTTGTTTCTCAGTGCCCCAACGGATTGTTATATTATCCTATTTATATAAATTATTCAAATACCTATACCTGTACCTATTCTATAGATAGAACATTGTGTTATAATTAATTATGATGAGCATGTATGTTAATGACTTTGGTACGTACTTCTATCTTGAAAATACCATAACTTTGCTCTGAATAACGGGCGGTAACGAGTCAGTACTTATTACAAACCGCAGGGAAAGACTGGATGAGCAAAAGCAGAGATAGAGAACTAAGGAAGAAGTTGGAGGAGACCTTTACTCTAGACGAGATTCATATCGTTAAAAAGAACATAAAACTAACCTTACTAACAAAAATTAATATAAGTCAACGTCACTAATTACTAATTACATTCGCTATGTAAATATGATATGAATTAAAGAAGGTTTTATTATTATTATTATTATAACGAGTCAGTAAAGTTTGTACTAACTTGACCTTAAACTCTGGTCTGCAACATTACACAAATATTTTTTCATAGCCCAAGTTCAAATACCCGATAATGTTAGATACGCCAGACCAAATCGACCCAGATCACTCGAGCCGATAAATCTAGCAAATATATTTTTAGTGCCGATAAAATGAACTCTTTCTTGAAGCTGGACGGAAGCCAAAATTGGCACTACATTGTGTTTTCCTCTCAAACAAGGCATCTCTATACAATAGAAGCCTTACTATGTAGATATTTTGAGAGCAAAAAAAATCCGGAATAACTTTTCTCATGTTGGGTATGTTCAACATTTTAGGGATGCCGCACCAAATACCACCAAAATAGTACAAAAAAGGTAGGCAAGTTTTGTATTGGGTCTATGATGGGTCTTTAAGCTACAAAAATTCCTGAAGAAAACATTCATATTTCTAATCGTTTAGACAGCGTTTGTATATAAACGTTCGCTTGTTTTTCTTCGACTTTCTAAAAATAGCCCTTATTGTTATAGCGGCTATATTGTAGTAGGTATTATATTTATAAATTGGTGATATATTTTTTGTACTTTAAGACTATGGCATTCCACATATTCATTCGTATAGATAGTATATAGCCAGAAAGATAATAAACGAACTCTTAAAATTTCTTCATATCCTCATTTCGGTAGTAAGGTGTGCCGCCATCTTTGTGTAGATAGAAAAATAATTTATATTTTAAATTTTATACGCTTTGTGATTGTATGAATTGTATAATCGAAATACATAGTTTTATGAAATCCCGGAAGTGGGAAATTCAATTTAACGTACTTACACACAGGCATGACTATAAATAATTCTAAAACAGAATACGGTACGAAAAACCATTGGTGAGAATAATCTTTTTATTTGTTTTTTTATTATTTTATAATTGCCACTTAGTTACGGAACTCAATAAAAACAAGACATAAAATAAAATTGAAGGTTTATGGAAACAATGAGATTAAACAAACACCTAAATATTCTCTTCAGATAAGCTTCCAATAATGTTGATAATCACGTATTATAAAAGCGAAGGTTTGTAAGTGTGTCTGTTTATTTCTTCTTCACGTCTAAACTGGAGTGATTTTAATAAAACTTAGTATGGAGTTAGCTGATACCCTAGATTAATACATAGGCTACTTTTTATCCCGGGAAAATTGAAGATCCCCCGGGAACGGGGTAAATCGCAGGGCAGAAGCTAGTTCAATATAAGTAGCAGCTTTCCTCCTGTACCCAACAACAGCGTCTAGGAACTGCTGATTACATTGAAACTGGCCAACTAGGTCGATTGAAAACTTTCCACTAACAAGTCTCGGTAACTATTTGGAATTTGGACAGATGTAATAAAGCCTGGCCACGGCGAGATCTAAAATCTTTGACTTTGATTGAAGGAGTCGCCTGTAATCGTGTTATAGAAACTTCACTCATGTTTGTATCTTGTTAGTTAAGTTATTTATCAGTTACTTGTTTTGCGGAAAGTTTACGGTATTATGTGATGGGCCGGTTTGCTTATTAGCTTTTTAGTCGCTGATCGTGGCTTTGATGTGAAGCATATGTGACTCTTGTAGTGTAAATATTTCTAACGCCAATAACTAGCTAAAACGGAAGACCAGCGCTGATTATGCAAATGTATAACCAGCTTCACGCTGAGTTTGTGGACCATTTTGTAACGCCAGTCAAAGAATTTACTTTTTAGTTTAATTTAATTTTTAGTATTGATATTTATTTTTTTGATTAATTATTTTTGATTTTGCATAAATAGAAGACTAAGGTATCCACATTTCTGAAGCCCAGGAAAGAAATAAACATCATATTCATTTAATATTAATGTTGGACTCTATATATATAACCAAGTCCCCGCCACCTCTGTCTGTCTGTCTGAACGCGATGAACACAAAAACTACAGAATAATTTTTCATGCGGTTTTCACCAAATTACGGAGTATTTCATGGGGAAGGTTTTTATGTATAATACATCAATTTGGACCCGGTAGGTGGCGCTGGGGGACAGAACGAAGTCTGCCGGGTCCGCTAGTGAATAGTAAAACAAAATTCTCAACCTTTTCTAGTATAATGTTTCGATCAAGTAAAAATAAGTTTATATCGTAATCTTTATTATAAATGTGCTCATTCCCTTACTATTGATATAACCAAAGACATTATTCTTTGGATATAACTATTATTTTACCAAATAAGATAAGGTTGTATTGAGGACAAATAGGGAAACAGAAATCCCCTCTAGCATATTTACTCTGACATGAACTTAATATGTGAACTATCTCTAAGATATTTAGTAGATATTGTACCTAAGGTAGGTTTATTTTTTATTTATTACCTCTACATAATACGATGATCAGTTATAATATAGGTACTAATTGACCCGACAGACGTTGTCCTGTCGGAAAACTATGCATCTTATTGCATCAAAGCGTCTGACACGTGGCTCCTCTTGTGTTGCGGGTGTCCATGGGCGGCGGTAATCGCTTACCATCAGGCGATACGTCTGGTCGTTTGTCGACCAAGACATAAAAAAAAAACAAAATTTTCTGCGGGACTTTATTTTTTTTTTCTTTCCAATGAACCTCTATGACTCTATCTGATAGTAACAAACAGAACACAAAAAATAATTAGCGAAATCGGTCCAGCCGTTCACGCGTGATGCCGTGATCAAGGGAAATAGGGATTCATAAAGACTCGAAGGTATCAAGTATTCCATTAACTGTTATTTTCTCTTATTTATTATAGGTTTTAAGTAAAAGAAGAGCGTAGAATGAAAACTACGATATGAAGCTTGATGTTAGTAGGCTACGTAAACATTATTAGAAATAGCTCTGAAGTGCAAACGTAAGACGAAGTTATTTAATTAACTCTTAAGAGGCGAAACTGCGTACAGACAGCTAGTAATAGTTATACCTTTAGTTATACATAGTTAGATAAGAAAAATCCACCGTCGTTTTTTTCGTTCAGTGATTTTTTTGATAACAGACGTTCGCAAAGCAAAATGTTCAATGCAATTATATGAACAATTTACTCGGTTTTATATTTAAATTAGTTCAGTGTTAGATAACTATGTTGTCAGTTTTTGTTGCTCCGATATCGCCACCAGGTAGATAGCAAATAACACACAAAACATGCTATTCCAATTTACATACAAATCTAGCGATCTGTTTCAGTCTCAAATTAAATAGGTATTTATTTATAAAAAAATATATGTGCTTTGATTTTATATGAATGCCATGTGTAGGGCTTTTTCAGGATTTCTTTGAATTTAGAGTGGAAAAGAAACCCTGTGCTTGCCATACAATAGTTATTTGTTATACAAGAGTGCAAAGTTGCTTTTTAACCGCGTGTTCAATTTTGATGACCGAGCAAGCGAAGGATTCTAAAATTGAATCACGAGCGCAGCGAGTGATTCAAAATTAGAATCCTGAGCGTTAGCGAGGGAATCAAAAGAGCACGAGGTGAAAAATCTTTGCACTCGAGTGCAACACGTAACTTTTCATTCCACCTCAGCGAGGAAATGACTAAATGCAAAAAAAAAAACGTTTGCGCATTATTAACAGTTTCAGTCAATTCTGTTGGCGTCAAGCAAACTTCCTCGTCGCTAGAATCACTCATTTTAGTTTTTTCACTTGTTTTCAAGTTTCTTGTTTTTAATATAAGGTTTAACAATGACGTGAAAAAATGCCGCGTAAAGAACCGCGTACAAAGCAAATTGAAAAAAGAACACCAAGAAGGTGCCGAGTCTGAGTTTTTAACAAATTAAAAAAAAGTTGTATGATATATTCGGCACCATAGAGGTAGCAGTAAATAGGTTTAATGTTTTTTTTAATTCACAAACTTAGTGCACTCGATGTTCCAAATTCAATTTACTTTATCCTCTAGAGAATAAAAACGGCTTTTCCACTCAGATATTGAAGATTAAAAATACTCCTTCCGAGATGGTGGGATGAAAAAGTTATATATTAGTAGGTATACTAGCGGACCCGGCAGACTTCGTTCTGCCCACCAGCGCCACCTACCGGGTTCAATTGTTATTTCATTTCAAATTTATTTCATTTCATTTCATTTCATGAAATACTCCGTAATTTGGTGTAAACAGCATGAAAATCTTTTCAGTACTTTTTGTGTTCATCGCGTTCAGACAAACAGACAGAGGCGGCGGGGACTTTGTTTTATAGATCAGATACCTACGTTACAGGCTACAGGAAATCCTCCTCCTCATCCTCATCCCACCTTGAACAATTGGAAATGAAGAGGAAATTAACATGAATGAGGTTAATGCTTACGTACTTTAGTAAAATAAAATGAAATAATTCCAGCGAAACTTATGTGCGTGTGTAGTCTACAGTATGTAATATTATAAAGAGGAACTAATTATATTTTTGTGTGTATCATTATCAACAGCTAATGGGCCGCAAGGGCCCAATTCGGATTGGCGGACTTCACATGCCTTTAATTGTGACATCTCGGGCATGCAGGTTTCCTCACGATGTTTTCCTTCACCGAATAAAGCCAATAGGTACATAGAATTAAATAAAAAATAGCTCACCTAAGCATATGGGGTTTGATTAGATACGCCCTAAATGTGATACAGGTTTCTCTAAAACTTTTTATACTTGAACAAATTGTTCCAGAGTTGGTACACAAGTTTTTGAAATATCTCGTATATTTTCTTTCCAATACATGCCACTAGATGGCGCTGCACGGCAAAATAACGGTTAAGATCGCAGCGCTTTACACACCTAAATCTATAAGAAAAAATTACGTGAGGCACTCGGGGACTGCCGCGGTAAAGCTATTGCATTGCATAGCATTTTGTATCAACTTATGCAATTATAATTTTATTTATTTATTTTAATAATAAATGCACTTTGTTCATTCATATTCAAAACACTTCATACACAAATTTTACAAGTACAGCTATTCACTGTTGTACATAAATACATATACATTATACACCTATATACTTTCTCATAAGCAGCTTATGTATTCGTCCGATTTCGGAGCAGCTCGTCTCGATTCGTGCGAGTTTCGTAGAGTCGTACAATACGTCTAATCGCACACAACGCCGTGTCGACTGTCGAAGACTGCCGAACTGAAACGACGTTAGACGATGCACGGCCTTCAAGCCACACCTCCTTGCCCGTCGGAGTGGGGGGTGTTAGGTTTTTGTCGTTACGGAATTTCTTGATTCGGTCGCCGCGCTCAGAGCCCGCGATAAAAGCTATGCAATAGCTTAAAAATATATAAGTATGTACTAGCTCATATAAATCTTAGAGAAAAGGTCTAATTTCATTGCCATGTTGGCCCAACGTACAAACATTTGTACCAATACGCCAACATCGCGTGCTTAGAAATGCAAATGGCCGCTACATGTACTAAATAAATGATACATTTGGATTTAAACAAAGGTTAGGTTAGAAAGGACGCCTTGTACATTGTAAAAATACTTGAGCATATATTTTGACGTGACAACGTCTTATAAATTGGTTTGCCGGGTGACACTTCAAGAAACTGCGTTACGCTCCGCTCACGTCACGTTAGGTTTTAAATTGTTACTATTATTTCATCCTTCTTCCTACTATACGAATGAATATTCACATTAAAATTATTTTACCACTCAAAGTCGTTGTCACGTAAAACTTTTTTTTAATAATATGCATTCTGATGTGCATACGTATTTGAATACTTAGGCTTTATGACGTGGTACCCTTGCCACGAAATAGAAACAAAATAATTACGCGCGAATACGGAAATTGAGTTTTGTTTTTTATAAATGTCAAACGCCATTTTTTCAAAACGTCAAAGAGTTAAGAAGATAGCAAACAAACACCGTGCCGAAGTCTGCCGAACTTAAACGACGTTAGACGATGTGTTAGGTTTTTTTCGTTACGGAATTTCTTGATTCGGTCGCCGCGCTCAGAGCCCGCGATAAAAGCTATGCAATAGCTTAAAAATTACGTGAGGCACTCGGGGACTGCCGCGGTAAAGCTATTGCATTGCATAGCATTTTGTATCAACTTATGCAATTATAATTTTATTTATTTATTTTAATAATAAATGCAGTTTGTTCATTCATATTCAAAACACTTCATACACAAATTTTACAAGTACAGCTATTCACTGTTGTACATAAATACATATACACCTATATACTTTCTCATAAGCAGCTTATGTATTCGTCCGATTTCGGAGCAGCTCGTCTCGATTCGTGCGAGTTTCGTAGAGTCGTACAATACGTCTAATCGCACACAACGCCGTGTCGACTGTCGAAGACTGCCGAACTGAAACGACGTTAGACGATGCACGGCCTTCAAGCCACACCTCCTTGCCCGTCGGAGTGGGGGGTGTTAGGTTTTTTTCGTTACGGAATTTCTTGATTCGGTCGCCGCGCTCAGAGCCCGCGATAAAAGCTATGCAATAGCTTAAAAATATATAAGTACTAGCTCATATAAATCTTAGAGAAAAGGTCTAATTTCATTGCCATGTTGGCCCAACGTACAAACATTTGTACCAATACGCCAACATCGCGTGCTTAGAAATGCAAATGGCCGCTACATGTACTAAATAAATGATACATTTGGATTTAAACAAAGGTTAGGTTAGAAAGGACGCCTTGTACATTGTAAAAATACTTGAGCATATATTTTGACGTGACAACGTCTTATAAATTGGTTTGCCGGGTGACACTTCAAGAAACTGCGTTACGCTCCGCTCACGTCACGTTAGGTTTTAAATTGTTACTATTTTATTTCATCCTTCTTCCTACTATACGAATGAATATTCACATTAAAATTATTTTACCACTCAAAGTCGTTGTCACGTAAAACTTTTTTTTAATAATATGCATTCTGATGTGCATACGTATTTGAAACTTAGGCTTTATGACGTGGTACCCTTGCCACGAAATAGAAACAAAATAATTACGCGCGAATACGGAAATTGAGTTTTGTTTTTTATAAATGTCAAACGCCATTTTTTCAAAACGTCAAAGAGTTATAAGATAGCAAACAAACACCGTGCCGAAGTCTGCCGAACTTAAACGACGTTAGACGATGTGTTAGGTTTTTTTCGTTACGGAATTTCTTGATTCGGTCGCCGCGCTCAGAGCCCGCGATAAAAGCTATGCAATAGCTTAAAAAATCGTAACTTTTCATGTAATAGGTTATCTCCAAAACTACTCATCCGATTGAACCCTGCACGCACACTGCGCGAACTCACGCACTTGGCCGTTATTTGCCCCTTTTAGGCAAGCCTTAAAAACTCGGTTGTAACCATAAGGAACATTTGAATATTTTAAATGGATATGAAACCTTTTTTTATACGAGCTTCGAATTACTTCATAGATATTCAGGGTTTATACGAACATTTTATATTTGACTCACTAATGACTCGCTTCTGAAGCTATATTTATACAAAGCAAATATTATTATGTGACAGGGCAAAGGAAATTATAATGTAGGCATTTTCTATTTCTAATAGCCTGTAGCTCTACCGTGAAGTCGAAGAATGGCATTACATTCCGGTGTACGGTAATTGGAACAA
The DNA here is from genome assembly GCA_905147785.2 of Thyatira batis. NCBI lineage: Eukaryota > Metazoa > Arthropoda > Insecta > Lepidoptera > Drepanidae > Thyatira > Thyatira batis. The sequence goes on from LR990507.1 coordinate 2,142,011, forward strand.
TATAACATCTTCTAAACGGTTGAATCGTGCTTTATACCTTACGTTTGTACGAGCAACCGTAGCGCGGAGTTTATTGATGTCGTAACTATGAATTACTCAAACGGTTAAAGTTTATGGTCCAGTATTTGTATGCACAAATTCGTCAAATCAGCGTCATTCAGATTATAAAGAACTAGTGGCTCCTCGTGGTTTAACCTGCGTTTTAATTATAGAGTTTTATAAATTATTTTATTAAAATTGTTTATTAATTTTAAATTAAAATAGGATTATTGATTTGTTATATTAGACCAGTACTAGTACATATACCTAAATGTTTCTGTTAAAGGTATCTCTTCAACTGTGGTGCAGAACTAAATGTGTGCCAAAGCTCTTAAAGAGTTTCGGGTACCAAATGTATGTTCCGTAAATTCCTTCTTACTTAAAACTAGAACAATCATTTACTTAGACCACCATTCTAGGTGACATTTACGAAGTGTTTTCAAGACCCATATTATGACGCATAGGTGCAATTCCAAATGTTGTAACAGCACATCGTTTGGGAGCCATCCAAACTCTAGCACCAACTATTTCCACTTAACAATTATTTATGACCCACTCTATTGACGTTAGTTTGCTTTAAAATCTATTTCTTGTATATAATCAGTCTCGGTCTCAGTCTCGGAAGACGATTTGAAACTGACGGTGGGGACAAAATGGAGAAGGCTTGCAAATGATAGAAGTCATTGGAAGTTTCTGGAGGAGGCCTATGCCGAAAGGCACACTGAAGTTAGAGATATTTTATGATAAACTTAGTTTTTACGATCATGTAATGATACTATTGTAAGTAACTTCAGAATAAAGGGCTTTATTATTATTATTTTTCTTTTGTGTTTTTATTTCTCAGCTCTTGGCTGGTTTTTAACTACATTACGAGCCGAAACCAAGTAAATGTAGCGTGAATTGTGTTTTATGTGTGTGTGTTGTGTTTAATATTATTATTATTATTATTATAATTAGTCTCGGTATTTCCTCTGCCCTATTCCGTAAAGAGATTCAAAGTGGGGTTTAATTTATTGTTGAATTTGTGGTCATTCCACTGAAAGCTTTACTTACGTCATTTACTGGAGCAACAATTACTTTGTAATTTTCAGTAGTATCTCGTCAATTAATCCTAATCCTTACTAATATTATAAATGCGAAAGTCACTCTGTCTGTCTCGCTTTCACGCTGAAATTATACAATTCATGAAAAATGCGTATTTAAATAAACTAAAAACTACTATTCAACAAGAAACAATAGTAAACTAAAACTAAATACCTATGAGATATCACGAAAACACTGCTCAAACTGAAAAAGTTAATTTTTAAAAAACTTTTGAAAGGATAATTTCGAAGCCAACTTAAGTTGAAGGCGTTAATTAATATCTAACTAATTTTTTCACCCAATAAAGGGGGGAAACTTTTTACGAGTTTAGAAGCGCATATAAAAGTAATTGAGAAACCGGAGTCGTGATTTTATGATTAAAATTTGAGCCACTTTGTGGGTTAGGTATCTTGTTCATTTTAATCTGTTTGCTTCATGTTAGTCGGGGTCTCTTTGATCAGCATATTTAGTAACCTAGCAAGGTAACATATTCATTTACCTACATCTATATCTATACTTATAATAAATCTGTAGAGAGGTCAATTCTGTACATGAAATAAATTTTCAAAATAACTATCAGGGGGTGATTTGTGATCGATACTGATGCCAAAAATGCAATCAGTAAAATTTTTGTCTGTCTGTCTGTCGGTCTGTATGTTCCTTATAGAAACTAAAACTACTGGACTGATTTTAACGAAACTTGGTACAATTATTTTTCATACTCCTGGGCAGGTTATAGGATACTTTTTATCACCCTACAATCAATAGGAGCAGAGTGGTGAAGGAAAATTTTGGGAAAACGGGAGAAGTTGCTCCATTTTTTAAGCTTCCGTCGCGTGTGCAGCCTTAATGGTTAAAGTTACATAGAAATTATGTATGACGGAAATATTCTACACTAGTGGCTCCCGCGGTTTCACCCGCGTTCCCGGGATAAAAAGTAGCCTATGTGTTATTCCAGAACATATTCTAGCTCTGTGCCAAATTTCAAGCAGATCCCTTCAGCCGTTGGAGCGTGAAAGAGTAACAAACATCCATACATACAAACTTTCGCATTTATAATATTAGTAGGATAAAATTTTCTAAAAAATATCCCGCAACAGCATATGTCTATCTTTTATAGTTGACTCAGAATAACACGTGTAACTCCTGATAGCTTAGCAGTTCGGAGCATTCTGATTATATTTGTTTACCTACTCTTACGTTTATAATTCTCTCACTCATCCCTAATTTAAAAAAGTTAACATTATAACCTATTTAATAAAAAAGAATCATAGAAATCGGTATAAGATCACCAAAATTATAGATGAAATAAGCCATCGCATCGTCACACGTGAATGCTATATGGATTATTTTTAAACGATTTAAAAAAAAGGAGGAGGTTCGAGGTACGAAGTCGCGGGTTAAAGTTAGAGTTAGCCCAAAGAAACTATTTCACGCGAACGAAGACGCTGGCAGAAGCTAGTATAAGAATATATGTCGATGGTTTTCAACTGCCCAGATTCCGAATATATTTATGAAACTACTAAATGTGCTCACGTTTTTTTTTAATAATTTTTGCATTGCTTATGCTTATGCTTGTGTTAAAATACAGTGTAAAAGTACCTAAGTGATCAAAAAGCAAACGAGAGAAAAACTTACAAAATCAATAGTCTCTCTCATGAATTGTGATCTACACTAATATTATAAAGAGGAAAGATTTGTCTTTTTGTATGTAACGAATAAACTCAAAAGTACTGGACCGATTTTAATCTTTTTTTTTCATTAAAAAGCTACATTATCACTGAGTAACATAGGCTATATTTTATCCATGTATTCCCACGGGAACGGGAACTGCGCGGATAGAACCGCGGAGGCAGCTAGTCATTAATATACCTATCCAAAATTCATCTTGTATCAAAGGCGACAAAATCACTTTTAACCAGTGCTATCAATAAATAATGAACTATTTCGAATTCATAATCTATATTTATTTATGGAAAATATTCACGATTTTCTCATAATGAAATTCTAGGTATTTGTACATATTGACAAAAAACAAATAGATTGCTATTTGTTTTTTGATACTTCAGTGGTTTCAATCTGAGGGTAGGGTTTTTTACCTTTTCTTTGATAGATATCATTGAAATCAAAAGAGTTCAATAACTTTGTAACTTTGAACAGTTGTTTAGTTACTGTAAGGAGAATTCAACGGATAGCGCTGGCAACTCCACGCTTTATGGTATGCCGCCTGCCGTCGAACCTATCGAGCTACGAACGAGGACAACGGCTCGATCACTTTGACTTCACCATTCGACCATACCACTACCTTATTTGTAACTGTTATTATTTTTATTAAACATATTATTTTATTTTACAGAAGCGTTTCTTTGAGCTATCCTTACAGCTCAGAAGCGGGATCACCAGTTTGCTGCCCACGTGAGTTTTTGAACAATTCGTGTTGTGTTTAACTATTCCCATAATGGGGCGTGATAAGAACCGTAAAGACAAAAGTGACCTTACTGATTTAAACGACAACATAAGTATTCGGCGATTGTTAAAACGTATTAAATCACTAGAATACGAAGTTTTTCGAAATCGTGTCGGCATACCCTCCACTTCAGTGGGTGATTCAAGAAGTGAGCGTGCCTATACCCCACCATTGCCCGTGGCTGTGGTATCTGCTGGTACATCGTTGTCACCATTAGAGGTTCCACCTATTTCTGTGTCTAATTGCGTGCCATTAGTGCAAACGGCTGAAGGGCCAACGGTGGCACTTACGGTAGAAAATTGTCCTAACGTCATACCATCGACAGCCCCGTCGTTGGGAACAACGGACAATACTTTGTCGATTCCATTGAGCTCCACATCTAACTACGACAGCGTTACTCATCCATTATGCCAATCTTCCTTGAGATATGTTGGTCGTAGTGATCCAATACCCGAATTTGACCCTCAAAAGTCTATAATTACGATGGAGCAATGGATTAGGAAAGTTGAGGGTATTTCTAATATGTACGGTTGGGATGAAAAAACGCTACTTTTTAATTGTTCGACTAAATTAAAAGGTTACGCACGACAGTGGTACGATCAATTAAGTGATGTTAGTTTAAGTTGGGTAGAATGGAAACAACGGCTTATGACTGCTTTTCCGTCTAACCGTAGTAAACTTACTATGATGCGTGATCTTGTTAATACTATACGTCGATCTGAACAAGATTATATACAATTTTATTACGATAAGTTGACTTTGGGTAACGTATGCGGTGTGCCAGATTCCCTAGTTACTGAGGCGATCATAGGTACGATCGGTAATGACCTTATTGAGGTAGGAGCCATTTCAGCAGGCTGTCGAGACCCAAATAGCTTACTGAACTATTTGTCTTCATTTAGGTACCCTACAACTGGTAGTTTTGATCGTAATAGGAGGTACGGAAATTACGGAAATAGTCATGAGAATAAATTAAAGTGTAATATTTGTAAACGGCGTGGTCATGTCGCTGCAAAATGTACCAGTAAAAATCATAAGCAAGATAAAATTAATTTAGTATGTGTTTTTTGTGGCAAGCGCGGACATGACGAAACTAATTGTTTCACTAAAAATAAAAAGTGTAGTTATTGTTCTAAAACAGGTCATATCAAAGATGAGTGTCTGAAACTTAAAAATCGTTCTGCTAAAACCAGTGTTAGTGGCGATAGGCCACAATGACAATCAGTACGCGTTATTACGGATGCGTCGGGTAGTTCGAAATATTACATGAGTGTGAAAATAAATGGTTCATCGGTTTACGGTTTTATAGATTTCGGTAGCTCTTGTGTTACAATAACTCAAACATTAGCGAGACAACTAAATTTAGATATTAGTACTTGTAAAAACAATGTTGTTATCTCTGGTTTTGGAGCATCAAAAATATCTCCGATCGGTGTAGCGTTTGTCACGATTCAAGCCGATGAAGCGAGTTGTAAATGCAAGGTATTTGTCGTACCCGACACCGCCCAAGATATTGGTGTGATAATCGGACAACCTTTTACAGAGTTATTGTTGGAGTTAAAGTTAAGTATATGAATAGGTCATGATTTCTGTGTGAGACAGTTGCAATTAAACACCCGTAAAGATCACACGCCAAAGCAGTTTCATTTATCTCGCCATACAAAATTGAACCTTATTACAATAACATATGGTCACTAATCGAACCGGATGAGTTTAGATCGGGCGAAGATCCTTATCGCTATTATATTTTTTTCTACCTGAGTGCGGTCGGCGCGACGTCATCGCGACACCTGCATTCCACAGTGATCGAAGTGTAATTATAACCTAACTATTGACAATCGTGTACTGTTAAAACTATTTACTGGCAGTGAAAAACAGTTATAAATATTATAATGGAAGAATTAAAGTCACAGTTGGAAGATACGTATCACCTAATTAAAAAAGCAAGTGATAATTATAAAAAGTGTCCAAAAACAAGAAAAACAATCGCTTATATTAAAGTGCGAACACAGTGTATTGACGAGTATTGGGCATCATTCAAAGCTATACACAATTCAATTATTAAGTTATTGACGCCGGAACAGAAAACCCAATTGAAAATTGCTGATTATTATGATGCTTGCGAGGAGATATATCTTTCATTAAAAACTGATATGCAAGAAGCCCTCGAGCCATTAACAGACATTATCTCAGCAAATACATCAAGCAACAGTACGTCGCAGTTCGACATGAGCCGCAGAGTCGATGTGAGGTTACCCAGGATAGATTTACCTAAGTTTACCGGTAACTATGATGAGTGGCAAACGTTCGAAGATACATTTAAGTCATTGATACATGATAACAAGGCGTTAAGCGACGTTCAGAAGCTGCACTATTTAAAGTCATGTTTGTCAGGGGAAGCCGGTGCTACACTTAAATATTATCAAATCACAGGTGATAATTATCAAGCTGCATGTGAAACATTAAAGGCACGATACAGTCACAAGCGATTGATAGCAAATGCAATTCTCAAGAGGTTATTTACGCAAAAGAAAATATTAAGTCAAACACCTTCTCAGTTACGAATGTTGATTGATACGACCAGAGAGTGTATAAACGGTTTAGAAAATCTAAAAATAGAAACGAAGTCGTGGGATCCTATTATAATATTTTTAGCTATGCAAAAATTGGATAGTGACTCACACAAGGAATGGGAAGATCATGTGAGTAAAATGCATAATGTTGAATTACCAGAACTAAAAGATCTTTACACTTTTTTGGAAAACCGTATACACACATTGGAGTTGACAACTACAACACTGAAGCCTGCAAGGGAACGCGTATTCTCTCAACACGCCACGTGTTCTACAACAGCATCATCGTCATCGGAGAAGATTTGTGTGTTTTGTATGGATAGTCATGCACTTTGTCACTGTAAGAAGTTTTGTAGTTTAAAGGTAGATGATAGAAATGATTTTGTTAAAAATAAAGGATTGTGTTTTAACTGCTTATTGTCGGGGCACTCAGTACACTTCTGTAAACAGCGTGTATGTTGTAAGGTTTGCGGGAGACGTCATCATTCTCTTCTACATCAAATTAGGAAGCAGGAAACTGCAGGTAGTAAGGAGGTTTTAAAATCAACTGCTGTTTCCAATCATACAAATGTAGAAGTAGACAATGAAGTGGTAGATCAGTTAGAGAATCAACAATTAGAAACAGCAGCAGTATCGTCATACTTTACTATGTGTGACTCACCTGGCTTACTAGCTACGGCGCTAGTTCCAGTTAAAAATGAATCAGGTATGATAACGATATTGCGTGCATTGATTGATCAGGGTTCACAGGTGACGTTAATTAGTGAGAGAGCAGCTCAGTTACTAAAGGTTAAGAGGACACCAGTTAAGGGGAGTATCACAGGCACTGGTTCAGTCAAAACAAGGGTAAGTCATGCTACTTTTATTGAGATTCTTTCACGGGTAGATAAGGAGTTCAATCTCAAAACGAAAGCATATATTATGTCAACACAACTTACATCATTGTTACCATCAAAATCCGTTTCATCAAGCAATTGGTCACACATAAATGGACTCTTCCTGGCAGACCCTAATTATAGTCGGCCCGGAAGGATTGATTTATTATTAGGTTCTAAGGTATATGCTAATATATTGAAGGACGGATTAATTCAAGGTCCACCAAACACACCATGTGCTCAAAACACAAGTTTAGGTTGGATTCTTTTTGGAGATTGTGGAGTTAATGAGAATGAAGAATTTATTGCAATGCACCATTGTGTGGATCTAGAAAATATGTTGAAGGGTATGTGGGAAATTGAGCTATCGGAAAAACGAGTATGGACAGAAGAAGAAAATTTATGTGAAGAATTATTTAAAAATACTCATTCTAGAACCGACAGTGGAAGGTACATAGTAAAGTTACCAATGAAAACTAATCAACCATTATTATCATTACAGGGTGATACGAGAAAAAATGCTTTGATAAGACTAAATCAACTGGAAAAGCGTTTTCAGAGGGAAGATGATTTAAAAATAAGGTACACAGAAGTAATAAATGAATATTCAAATATGAATCATATGGAAAAGGTTCCTGAAAATGAGAAAAATAATTTAGCTGTCTATTTACCACATCATGCGGTCATAAGAAACGATAAAGAAACGACTAAATTGAGAGTCGTGTTTGATGCTTCAAGTAAGGGACAAAATAATATATCATTAAATGAAGAGATGCTTACAGGACCACAGCTTCAAGAGGATTTGAGAAATCTCATAATGAGATGGCGCACCAAAAGGGTTTGTTTCATAGCTGATGTACAGAAAATGTACAGACAAATTTTAGTAGCAAAGGAAGATACCGATTATCAGCGTATTCTTTGGCGTAATGATCCTAAAGATGATATTGAAGATTATCGACTACTACGAGTAACTTTTGGTACAGCTTCGGCTCCATATCTCGCAGTAAGAACGCTAATGCAGATGGCAGAAGACGAAGGAAAGGAATACCCTGTAGCAGCTCAAATCATAAAAGAAGACTTTTTTATGGATGATTTGATGTCAGGAGCTGATTCACCGACAGACGCTATTACTACTGCTAAGGATATAAAAGCGATATTATTAAGGGGTGGATTCGTTTTACAAAAATGGGCATCAAACAATTCGGAGTTTATACAGCAGATAAAACCTTCAGAAAGAAGTTCTAAGGTAAATATTGATATGCATTTGGATGGAACTATTAAAGCTTTAGGGTTAACGTGGAATATTGGAGAAGACGTATTTCAGTACAATTTTTGCTTTCCTCCTATCACTGAAATTATAACTAAAAGGAATATACTAGGAGATGTGCAGCGATTATTCGATCCGTTGGGATGGTTAGCACCAGCTATAGTACCTGCAAAAATGATGATTCAGAAACTATGGTTGCAAGGAATTGGTTGGGATGAGGAAGTTGATAAATCAATATTAGAAGAATGGTTAAATATACGACAGAGTTATAATCATCTTGATAAAGTTAAAATGAGAAGGTGGCTGCATACATTTCAAACAAAAATGAACACTGTTACTGTGCACGGTTTCTGCGATGCATCAACCAAGGCTTATGCAGCCGTGGTATATATGAGAGTTCAGACAGACAAAGGAGAAATTAAAACCAGTCTTCTAGCAGCAAGAACGAAGGTAGCACCAGTAAAACCGGTATCACTACCAAGACTGGAACTATGTGGAGCTGTTATTCTGTCGCAGTTACTGAAAAAAGTAAGAGAATCATTAAGATTATCGAATGAACAAGTCTTCGCGTGGACAGACTCAACTGTTGTACTGGCGTGGCTGGTTGGGAATCCTGGAAGATGGAATGTCTTTGTTAGTAACAGAGTAGTAGAAATACTAGAAAATACGGGTAACCAACGATGGTATCATGTTATCAGCGAAGACAACCCAGCAGATGTAGCTAGTAGAGGACAACTTCTACCTCAATTGCTTGAAAATAAATTATGGTGGAAGGGACCCGCGTGGCTGCAAACGACAAATATACCTGCAAAGAAAATTAAAAATAATTTGACAAATCTGGAACAAAGAAAATGCTTTAATACAAATATAAATGATGAGAAGGATAACAAAATAATACAATTTGAAGAATTTGATACACTAAATGAATTACAAAGAGTAATAGTACACGCAGTAAGATTTTTGAAGCACACGAAGAAACCTGAAACAGAAAACAATGATAAATTAATTACAACAATAGAATTAGAAGATGCTTTAACAAGAATAATAAGAATAGCACAAGAAAATGAATTTAATGATGAAATATTAAAATTAAAAGCAAACAAATTAATCAACAAAAAAAGCAAATTATACTTACTCAATCCAATACTTGACAAAGATAATATCCTCAGGGTGGGCGGCAGACTACGACACTCAAACTTACCTGAAGACAGCAAGCATCCTATAATATTAGGTCATGATAATAGATTAGTATTACTTTTGATAGCTGATGCTCATAAGAGAACATTTCATGGAGGAACGCAATTAACAACAACATTTTTAAGATCGCGTTATTGGATATTGCGAGTGAAAAGCCTGGTTCGTTCCTATCTACATAAATGTTTTATTTGCTCTAAGCACAGAGCTATACAAAGAGACCAAATTATGGGTGACTTACCAAAATGCCGTGTCACGCAAGCACGTCCGTTTCTTCACGCTGGAGTAGATTTTGCCGGGCCACTACAAATTTTAACATCTCGAAATAGAGGAGCAAAATGTTCGAAGGCTTATATAAGCATATTTGTGTGTATGGCAACAAAGGCGTTGCACCTGGAGCTAGTCGGCGACCTTACATCTGAGTCCTTTTTAAATGCTTTTCAGCGTTTTGTATCTAGACGAGGAAGATGTAGTCATATTTGGAGCGATAGAGGCACAAATTTCGTCGGTGCAAATAAAGAATTAGCAGATTTATGGCATGCTGCAAATTTAGATATACCCGGCGATTTGATTGACGTTCTGACAAAAGACGGTACACAATGGCATTTTATTCCGCCTTACAGTCCGAACTTCGGCGGACTTTGGGAGGCCGGAGTAAAATCTGTGAAATTTCACCTGAAGCGAATTTTAAATACAAATTTAACGTTTGAAGAACTTACCACTGTACTTTGTCAGATTGAAGCAGTTTTAAACTCAAGGCCACTCTGCCCAATTGATTCCAATAACACTGATAACTTAGACATTTTAACTCCTGGACACTTTCTTATAGGTGAACCTCCTACCAATGTTCCAATACCAGATTTGACTCAATTAAATATAAATAGGCTTTCTCGATGGCAGATGACACAAAGAATAGTTCAACATTTTTGGCATCGCTGGCACTCTGAATATCTGACTAGACTACAAGAACGACCTAAATGGCAACGTCGTACGAAAGAATTTCAAATTGGGGATGTAGTTCTGTTAAAGGATGAAAATTTGCCGCCTGGTAAATGGGCTTTAGGTCGCATTGTTCAAAAACATCCGGGACGGGATAATATTTGCAGGGTGTACAGTATTAAGTGCCACGGTAAGGTTATAACACGATCCGTTTCTAAATTATGTGAACTGCCTATCAATGATGATTAACTAAGTGTGTACCGATATTTAATTGTTAACCTAAAATTATCATTTCAAATTGTTATGTTGTGTTCTTGCATGCTTTATAAGCTAATCAATAATGTTCGCTAGGAAGACTTTACAAAAATTTTAAATAATTTTGTGTATAAGTATCTTACAGCATATTGTATAGCAAGTATTAGAACATATTGTATTTTGGGTACTTAAAATAGTTTTATATTGCTTGAAATCCTTTTATATAAATAAACAATATAAATGAACATGTAAACTCAATGCAAAATAACTTGCATGAATATAGATGATTTTATTATACTTAATTGCCTAAGGTAATATTATATATTATATTACCTGATTTATGATGATTGTCTATAAATATTTCAAATGATTATGTAAAAAACTAATGTTTTTTGGTGGGCGGTATGTTGGAGTTAAAGTTAAGTATATGAATAGGTCATGATTTCTGTGTGAGACAGTTGCAATTAAACACCCGTAAAGATCACACGCCAAAGCAGTTTCATTTATCTCGCCATACAAAATTGAACCTTATTACAATAACAACCCTACAGTATATGTTATTAAAACACCTACATCATTAAAGATTTTTAATGTTAATAATTTGGTCGAACTACCCGATGTATGCAGTGAAGTTGAACGCGTTAGGTTAATTTCTAATAATGATATTATTTTACAACCCGGTTTTAATAAAATTGTGTTATCATGTGATAATTTTATGATGTCGGGGGCGGTTAATTTACATGCCACAGAGTACAGAACACCTAGAGCTGAATGTTTAGTTCCACAGTATGAGACTGAAATTATAGACGGAATGGTAGTAGTTAATGTTATAAATATAAGCAAGGGGGTAGTGAGATTTCCACGCGGATATTGTGTGGCACGTGCGACCATTTCGGACAGTAACCATAAATATAAAATTGGTGATAAATTAGATTCTTGCGTTATTAGTAAATTAGAAAATATTTTACATGAATATTCAGATTGTTTTTCGGGAGATGAGAATAAAATTGGTAAATGTTCTGTTAAAATGCACATTGAACTGACAGATACAAAGCCTATTTATTACCGCCCATATCGAATGTCAATAATTGACCGTGAAAAAGTGCGTAATATTGTGACAGATTTATTAAGTAAAGGAATTGTTGAAGAATCTAATTCTTCCTACGCTAGCCCAGTATTACTAGTTCCTAAAAAGACTGGTGAAATGCGGATGTGTGTAGATTATCGTGCCTTAAATAAAATTACTAGGAAAGAAAGATATCCATTACCCGTTATTCAAGACCAGTTAGACCAATTATCCAAAAAACGTGTGTTCACCTGTCTTGATATAAAATCAGCTTATCATTGTATACAAATGGCGGATGATAGTAAACAATACACAGCGTTTATAACCCCAGATGGTCATTTTCAATATACGCGTATGAGTTTTGGTCTAGTCAACGCACCATCTGTGTTTCAACGCGCCATGGATGATGTGCTTGGACCTTTACGTTTTAAATGTGCCACAGCGTATTTAGATGATGTTCTTATTTATGCGGAAAATCATACTGAAGCGTTGAATCATCTTAGAGCTGTGTTAGAAAGAATTAAGAACGCAAACATGACCCTTCGGTTAGATAAGTGTTCTTTTCTTGTCTCAAGTATTGAATATTTAGGTCATGAGGTACGTAACGGTGAAATAAGGCCCTCAAACTACAAACTAGCGGCAGTTAAAGAGTTTTCTGCGCCTGAGAACGTACACCAGGTTCGCCAATTTATGGGGTTAGCGAACTATTTTAGAAAATATGTGCCTAATTTTGCTACTATTGCTCGTCCTATTACTATCCTTACTAAAAAAGATCAACCATGGGTTTGGGGTGAAGAACAGGCGCGCGTGTTTGAATATATTAAGTCCGTCTTAGTCACGCAACCTGTGTTAGTTTTATTCGATCCGGATTATGAGACTCAAATTCATACAGATGCCTCGAAAATAGGATTAGGCGGAATATTGCTTCAGAAGCAACCGGACGGAGCGTGGAAACCAGTTGCGTATGCCAGTAGGCAGACAACTTTAGCTGAACAAAAGTATCACAGTTATGAACTCGAAACATTGGCTGTTGTTATGAGTTTAAAGAAGTTTAAAGTGTACGTGTCTGGCTTAAAATTCGTGCTTGTTACTGACTGTAGTGCATTACGCTGGACGTGGTCAAAGCGTGACTTATCCCCTCGCATTGCCCGGTGGTGGCTTGAAGTACAGGGTTTTGATTTTGATGTAGAGTATCGAGCTGGCAAATCTATGGCGCACGTAGACGCACTGAGTCGTAATCCTGTAAGCTCAGTAATGCGTTGTATTGAAAAAGATTTAATTGAAAGTATGCAACAGGACGACGATTCATTGCGTTCCATTGTGGTTAACCTCAAGGATGAGATTTCTAGCGGTATCGTTAATGGCTTGGCGAAAGACTATTTATACGAGAATAATGTGTTATTTAGAAAAGTAGGTGATGAAAGAAAGGTAGTAGTCCCACGAATGTCTCGTTGGTCACTTGTCCAAAGTTTTCATGATAATAATGGTCATATAAATTTCTCTAAAACCTATGATGCCATAAGAGCTAAGTATTGGTTTAATAGCATGCGACGTTTCATTCAAAAGTACGTGCAAGGTTGTATCTCGTGTCAATATGCTAAAAAGCCTACAGGGCGCCGTGTAGGATTATTACACCCTATAGAAAAGGTAGCTGTACCTTTCCATACGGTTCATGTAGACCATTTGGGTCCGTTTTGTAAAAGTCCAACAGGCAAAATGCATATTTTGGCAATAGTCGATGCGTTCACTAGATTTATTTGGATAGAAGCAGTTCGTGACGTTAGCTGCAAATTTGTATTGCAAACGTTTGATCAATTTGTTAAAACGTTTGGCGTTCCAAGTAGAATAATCAGTGATCGTGGTAAGGCTTTTAATTGCAAAGATTTTAAGGACTATTGTGTTCAGAGGCAAATAAAACATGTTATGACGGCAGTCGCTAGTCCAAGAGCAAACGGGCAAATCGAGCGATTTAATAGAACCATTCTTGATGCCCTTGTGGCTTATGTTGGCGATGACCAAAGCGATTGGGAGAAGTACTTGCCCAAGGTTCAGTTAGGATTGAACTCTAACGTAAATAATAGTACCGGTAAGACTCCACTTGAACTACTGTACGGATTCCGTCCTAGACTTGTAGGAGATATCGTTGTCCCCTCTAGATCACCTGACATAGGTGAGTTAAGAGAGGCAGCTGTTACGCGGTCGACTAAACTGTCAAAGTTAGCAAAAGACAATTACGATAAAAAGAGGCGTGTTGAAGCTCCTTTTAAGACAGGAGATTTGGTTCTTGCTGAGAGAAAAATAATCCGCAAAGGTTTGCGCAGTGGTAAACTTATGCCACGTTTTGATGGACCATACAAAATAATAAAGGTCTTACCTCATGATCGGTATGTGATTAAGAGCACACATAACCGTGGTCGTACCTATGAAAATGTCTTGGCCAGGGACAAATTGAAATTATTTCAATCAAATTGTACAAATGATGTTGATGATTCGGAATAGAACACTGTGATGATTATTAGGTACCAATTGTTAGATATTATATTTTATTTTATGTTATATTATTTATTACAATTATTTTGTAGGTATATATTTTTTTTTAATATTATCGGTTTGTGATATTATGATTAGTTTATTTGTCATTTTTATTATATTTTTTTTGCGATTTTATGATATTAATTATATGATTTATATTTATTTGTTAGTATTAGAGGTAATTGTTATGTTTTGTACAGTGTTGTATAATTTAATTAATACAAGCTGTATTGAAAAAAATCAATCATTGTTTTAATAGCGCTAGCCTTAAGAGGCATTGACTACTTCCACCTGTGAAGTAAGCCTTCAGAGGCTGATTGTATTTCATGACAACCATGTCGTGTTGTATATTGTGTGGCGATTTAAAGTATTGCCTATTAAGCATGCATTTCTTAAGAGAACTTAAAACCTTAGGAGGTATTTTTTACAGTAACCGGTTACGCACAACCCAACATATTTACATGTTGGTTACGCCAACATTTGGAAGTTGGTTACGCCAACATTTGGAAGTTGGTTACGCCAACATTTGGAAGTTGGTTATGCCAACATTTGGAAGTTGGTTATGCTGACATTAAGAAGTCAGTCACGCACGCTGGCATTAAGACGTCAGTCACGCTGACATTAGGAAGTCAGTCACACTGACATTAGGAAGTCAGTAACACTGACATTAAGATGTTAGTCATACTGACATTGAGATGTCAGTCATAATGGTATTAAGATGTCCGTCACTTTCTGAAACACTGATTTTATTTTACATTTCATTAAAACCCAGTTGTTTGTTTATGATTTGTAGCGAAGAAGTTGGTCTATATTTTACCAATACTGAGGAGAGCTACGCGGGTCGCGCAGCATTATCAGGAAGGCCGACTGTAAGGAGAATTCAACGGATAGCGCTGGCAACTCCACGCTTTATGGTATGCCGCCTGCCGTCGAACCTATCGAGCTACGAACGAGGACAACGGCTCGATCACTTTGACTTCACCATTCGACCATACCACTACCTTATTTGTAACTGTTATTATTTTTATTAAACATATTATTTTATTTTACAGAAGCGTTTCTTTGAGCTATCCTTACATTACCAAACTACAAATTTGTTTAGTTAGAAATAAGTTTGGCCGTGTGTAAATACTGTCTCAGCATATTAATTCATTAAACTTGAATATATTATAATTAATACAAGAATATAAAACTAAAATGTAACTAAAATTATGTTTTTTTGTACTTATAAGGTTTTTTTAGGTACAGGCAACGGGTTCAGAGTTCACCTTTCTACGCTAATACTATAAAGTGTTTTTTTTTGTATTTTTGTGTGTATAAACAAAAACTACTGTAGTGATTTCAAAAATAATTTCACCATTAAAAAGCTACATTAACAGGCAAAGGCTATATTTTATCCCTGTGAATCCGTGCAGGCAGCCAGTAAATAGATAAATTAAAGCATTTTTTGAAGCCGATATTTACATGAAACGATAGTACTGTCATAAAAGTTCACGGTACGTTGACTTAGACTCTCAAATGTAATGTCTGTCAGCCTCTTTCAGGTAAAAAGGAAAATAATATCCGGCACTCTTACTTACGTGAAATACTCGCTCGGGCATTTAATGCCAGTTTCTTACACTACATTAAGTTTTCCCATTTTATTATATACGTATTTTTATGTTGTATTATTTTTTTTATCGTATCAGCAATAGGAAAAATAAGATCACGTTTTAAAACAATTATACTTTACATCAATACATCCTTTCAATTTTTGAAATCTGCCCAGTAGTTTATAAGTTTATTCATTACAAACATGGATACATAAATATAAAAAAATCCCCTTCTTAATATTAGTCTAGATAATGATTTGCAATAATAACTATACCTACTCGATTTTGTCATACACTAGGTGACCCGCGCAACTTCGTTAGCGTCACTTGCCCGTTTTTGCAACAAAACCGCATCAAAATCCGTTGCGTAGTTTTAAAGATCTAAGCATACATAGGGACAGACAGACGGCGGATAGCGACTTTGTTTTATACTATGTACCTACTTAGTGATTTTGGTAGACTACGGTCGCTGGTCACCGTGTGCTCGATTTATTTATCTGCGTTCCAATACCCAACTTAAATCGACTATTCCCGTTATATTGCTGGCTTTATAGCTAGCGATTGTTTCACCGTTAATTGTTTCGCTCTATATAAATGTTTGTATGGATTACGTATGGTTCTATATCTTCTATACAAATACAATTTTCTATTTGAGTTTTTATGTGAAACATCTATAGCCGCACGTTAAACCGATTTCTGGCGTGGTTGTACGGTTGTGCGGTGGTTGTACGGTGTGGCATATTACTTTTACAAAATAATGTCGATATTTCACATCTGCCAGGCGTCCCGTGACGGCTCACTTTTTTTTTATTTTATTAAACGTTCAATACGAGTTTATTTTAACTTAATATATTAAGTCATAGTTGATGGATAAAATAACTAAATCCTACTCACACTAATATTTTAAAGGCGAATGTTTGTGAGTTTTATTTGTTACTTATTCACGTCTAAACGGCTAGAGCGATTTTAATAAAATTTGGTGTTAGCTGACACCTTGGATTAATACATAGGCTTATTTTTATCCCGAGAACGTTGCGGGTGAAACCGCGGGGAGCCACATAAAATATATTGTCATAATTTCAAGTAGGTATGTAAAATATTTTCATATTAGATTCCGTCCCAAGGTTTCATCTGCTTTTTACCTAACCATACCTACCCCACCCTTTTATCCCGGGAAAATTGAAAACCCCGGGAATGCATTTGAAACCCCGGGGGCGGAAACTAATGATATAATATTACATATCATGCATACGGATAGGACACGAGGTCAATTGAGAGGCAGTTCCAATTAGGCGGATCTTCACACACAAACCTAAGATGTATCATGCCACTCCAAAACCAATGAGTAGATTTAATTTAGATTAAACGGCATATTAATCTCAATATCACAGAGGCGGCCTATATCGATATACCATTTGTGTGGGTAATCGAATCGAATTCATTTAATATCGAATTTAATCGAGTGAATATCTCGTACACACTTGTAGTTACATTACTAGTCAAGCACGATTGACAGGCTCAATTGACGCGTGCGTGCTAATGACATAATTGATCAAAATGTTTTTTTATGTAGTCTTTCTTAACCCTTCAATAACATTGAAATTTCAACTTTATTTCCATACAATTAAGCTATATTTTTATTCGTTGCTTTATGGGCGCCGCGGTGCCGGGCCTTATAGCGGAAATTGGTTGCAACAAAATAGTTAAATGAATGTAAAGTCAACATTATAACGGTTTTCTTGGTGGTCCGCGACTCTGACTTTCAAGACAGTTACAGCTTTCGATTCCCATACAGGTCAAGCATTTTTGTGGTTGAACATATCGGTTTCTGCTATAGAAATATCGATAGGAACTAACTAGGGTTGCCAATTGCCACCTGTATCTACACTAATTGTTTTTCTTTCTCGACTTCTATGTCGGTTTTTATAAATACCCCGTCCCGGAGCCTACAGGAAAAAAGGTATTTATGTCCCTGTAAAGTTTTGATTCTATTTTTGTTTGCATTGAATAGGCTCCGAAACTACTGGACCGATTTCAAAAATTCTTTCACCTTTGGAAAGCTATATTATCCCCGAGTAACATAGGCTATATTTTATCCTCGTATTCCCACGGAAACGGGAACTACGCGGGTGTAACCGCACGGAGGCTGCTAGTTTGTAATAAAGTATTGTTCGTTATTTCAGGCAATTATATAATACCTACATAATATATAGATTATCTGGTTACCATAGTACATAGTCTGCTCAGTTTATTCCCAAATTAACCGTCTGTGAAGAGTGTCTTAGTATTTTTTTACTTATCGTTATTATGACGCATAAAATCTCTTATTTCCTAAAACATGTTTTACCCAACTCCCCTACCATAGCCCCATGACCAATAAAAGGCATAAATCTCACAAAAGCTCCGCTAAAATAAAAAGAAGTAATGGCCTGAATATGTCCCCGAACAACTAAAGCCGCAATGAGAGAAAAAAACGGTATCCGTACAGTCCTTTACCAAAACATTCCAAATTAAAAACGGTTTTATTGTTTAAATAAAAACGGTAGAATTAATTGACCGTAAATATTCTATTTTACTTTCCGTGAAGGAAAACATCGTGAGGAAACCTGCATGCCTGAGATGTCACAATTAAAGGCATGTGAAGTCTGCCAATCCGCACTAGGCGAGCGTGGTGGACTATGGCCTAAACCCCCTCGATGTTAGGGGAGGCTCGAGCTCCGAGCGTGGATATGCGATAGAGCGCTCATATACGTCTATATGAGCTGTTGATGATGATGATGATCAAATATTCTATTTAACTTTGTATTTGACCACAATCTCACCATAATGTGGTGGTAGGTTGTGACCATACAAATAGAATTAGCTGTCAAGTGCAATTACTATCTGGTATAGAAACCAACATTTGTCACTCGTAAATTTTAATAGTGTAACTTTCTGACAGCCCGGTTGGCTTTGTGGTTAGTGACCCTGACTCTCAAGCCGCGGGTCGTGGGTTCGAATCCCACCCAGGACAAACATTTGTATGCATGAATATGTCTGTTTGTCCTGTGTCTGGATGTAAATATGTATCTATATAAATATGTATTTAAAAGTATACTACATATACATGTAGTATATCAGCTATCTGGTTACCATATTACAAGCTCTGCTTAGTTTGGAATCAGATTGGCCGTGTGTGAAAAAGGTCCCAGGATGTTTATTTATTTCTATCAGTTAAATAGTTTCAGCACTCTATCCTATAAAGGTTATTTATTTATTTAGGACATAATACAAATGAAATAATAATATGAGATAAAGGTATGTATTTACATTAGAACGAATAAATCGATTTGGTTGTTTTTGGTCTTAAAATGTTCGTAATAATCAGAATTATGTTCTTACTAGTGGCTCCCCGCGATGTCACCCGCGTTTCAATTTTCCTGGGATAAACAATAGCACATGTGCTAATCCAGGGTATCAGCTAACTCCATACCATTTTTTATTAAAATCGCTCGAGCCGTTTAGACGTGACGAAGTAACAAACATACACATTCACAAACTTTCTCCTTAATAATATTAGTGTGATGAAATAAATATATATCAGACTTTACCAGAATCCGGGGACCGCAGGGCGATACTTGTAGGGCGATAGATGTACCTAGATGATTTATTATGTTCGTCAATATCCTATGTTCATTTATGCGTTTAACTGTCCCAAGGGTGCCGCCAGCGCGCAGTAATTGGGTCGGCCATATTTTTAGAAGCCCCACAAAGACAGTAAACACTCATTAATTTGAACTTATTTGTATGGTAATATCATCTCGGTTTTTGTCGTATATTCCTTTCCACCGCGATATTCACCGATATTTATAAAGGAACTCGTATGAACTGTAACAATCAAATAGAAATATTATAAATTATTTATTTATGCTTTAATGAGCTCTCATATTTTTTTTGTTACAATTAAAAATAATACGTTGTTGCTTAGCATCTCGTCATTAAAGTAACGGTCGGGTTTCGAAGATCTTAAATTTTCCGATTCCTAATGTAGCCTATGTGCTATCACAGAAGATAATTACTAACTTTATCTATACTAATATTATAAAGAGGAAAGATTTAGTTCATATATTATTTAGTAGATTTAGATTTATAATAATAATAATAAACCTTTATTTCAGGCAACTAGGCCCATATTATAAATACCTTAAATCTAAGTATACATATTATGTTTATATTAAAATTATAACAAAATAATTAGGCACGTAGAGACGGCGACGTGCTCGCCAGATTTGTTTGTTTGTTTGTTTGTAATGAATAGGCTCCGAAACTACTGGACCGATTTCAAAAATTCTTTCACCTTTGGAAAACTACATTATCCCCGAGTAACATAGGCTATATTTTATCCCTGTATTCCCACGGGAACGGGAACTACGCGGGTAAAACCGCGCGGAGGCAGCTAGTGTTTAATAAATCGGTGCTAGTTCTGGCGTGAAATGGTGGATAACATACATCCATCCATCCAGACTATTGCATTCATAAAATATTTTAGACAATGTACCTACAATACAATATGAGACCGAACTACGAATAGCTTTACAACTAATTGTATTAGAAACTTTTGTTAGGTCTGTGGCCTGCTATGCTATTATGAATTCAAACTCTGCACTGAACTAACGCAACCGACTATTGTCTATCTCCCTTGAGCTCACTGGAGTCTGTATAAGTGGGTCTCTATCTACGCGTTCGTCTGACCGATCACACGATCGAGGTATTGTTTTAGAATAGCATGAACTGTGAGAATTTTCTTTGAATGTGGAATTTTTCAAAGTGCTCGCCGTGAATGAAAGGAACTATTCATTCTTCTCTCTTTCTTCGTTTAATGGCGACTGGAGGTAGCCAGAAGCACATTTTTCACAACAAGTTGAGCAGAGTTTTACTTTAATCGGTAATCAGATAGCTTACTATACTAATTTAAACCTTTTTCAAATATTTACTTATGTGATATTTACCTCGATGGAGCTTGAAGTTAATTGGAATTTGATGTTAGGATATAGGTACGAGGTAGATAATTAGTCTTGCTGGCAAACAGGCATCACATTCAAAGAACGACGCTCCGTATGTATCATTATTATATGATATTCATTACGTATTCCACGAAATTATTATCTATACCAATATTATACTGAGGTAACGTTTATGAGTTTGTGAGGTTGTGAGTTTATGACGTTGTAAGGCGGTAATCTCTTTTTTTTTTTATTAAAGATGGGCTTGCATTTGATCTCTGACCCGTCCATACAAGACGCTGCCGAAACCCAGGATGAAGCATGCTTGCCCAGAAGAAACCTATTCACCCTAGCCTTGAAAATTTCTAGATTGTAGGCGTCGGGAAACAGACGCCGGAAGCAAATTCCACTCCCTCGCTGTCCGCATTAATAAACGTGGAAGCGAACCGATGTGTCCGTATGTTCAGTACTGAAGCGATTTTAAAAAAATATTTCACCAATAGAAAGCTACGTTATTGTGGAGTGTCATAGGCAATGTTTCATTGCCGTACTCTACACGGACGGGAACTACGCAGGTGGAACCGCGCGGAGGTAGCTAGTCTTCCATAAACACAGTAAGAACGAAGCTCTAAACTCTATGTAAGGATAAATAATTCCCATAACTAAAATAATAGCATTGATGAATCTCGTTCTATATTCAAGACCCCCGCGGTTTCACCCGCGTACCCGGAAGATCTTCCACTTTTCCGGATAAAAGTAGGCTATGTCCTTTCTCATTCTCTAGACTATCTGTGTATAATCAATTTCATTTAAATCAGTTTAGTAGTTTTACCGTGAAAACGAGACAGACAGAGTTCCTTTTGTATTTACAACTAGCCACCGTCGCGCGGTTTCACCCGCGTAGTTCCCGTCCCCGTAGGAATACGGGGATGAAATATAGCCTATGTTATTTATTATGTTATAGAATTGTGCAGATAGGTTCAGTTGTTTCGGAGCCTATTCGTTACAAATAAACAAATCTTTCCCCTTTATAATATTAGTATAGATAAAAAATGTCCTAATTAACTTTAATCATATTAATTAAATACCTACCTCATTTGTTTTTCTCAAGTTGTTTTTCACCTAAGATTATCTTGTGACTTTCCTAAGTAAGTATATAGGTACATTTAAACATAATATGGGTTCTAGAAATTTTACGATTTTTGAGGAATAATATTGATTTATAATTGGACGGAACCTTTGGGAACCGACTCCAATACGCTTTCATCAGTTTTATTACAGTAAAAAAATTGTTCAGTTATTATAATAAAATATGAAAATGAGACAATGACAGGACGCGTGACTATCAGAGCGAGAGATATTACTGTTTTTTTCACATAAAAAAAATTGCAATACAATTTTTTGTTAAATAAAATCCTGTTATAAAAATACAAAAAAAAAAGTAAAACTTTATTTGACATTCGAAATGTCAATTTAACGAAGTTGCTATTCAGGTTCCAACACGTATCTACCTTACCGTACCTGTAGGTAATTGTAAATTGGATCCTCGTAACTCGTTAAATAGTGTAAATAAAACAAACGTATTTTAAATTGCTATTTCTCTATCTAAAACTTATTAAGTATGAATTTGTGTATACAAATGTTTATGTATAAGCTTTGATACGTACCAACCTAGTCAGTCCGTGAATCTGTTTTGCATCACTTTAATTAATCTGTATGTATATTATAGGTATTTGGAATTTTAATGCTATGAAAAGGAAACGAAAATATTTTACACTAGCTGCTTCCGCGCAGTTTTACCCGCGTAGGTCCCGTTCCCGTGGGAATACAGGGATAAAATATAGCCTATGTTTCTCGGGGATAATGTAGCTTTCCAAAGGTGAAAGAATTTTTGAAATCGGTCCAGTAGTTTCGGAGCCTATTCATTACAAACAAACAAACAAACAAACAAATCTTTCCTCTTTATAATATTAGAGTAGATTGAATCCAACGAAGTGATGCCAGTTTAAGTTATAAACCGTTTAAATAAACTGGGGACTAAAATATTCCTGTCCCTTCAACATTACGTAAAGTAACAAAATAATTCAAGGTTTAAATCTACATAAGATGGTCCTATCCTCTTTATTATATAACTATCTTCCGCCTCGCGGTTTCTCCCGCGTAGTACCCGTTGCCGTAGGAATACGTGGGTGGAATATAGCCTACTAGGGGTCTGCACGGTTTCACCCACGTTCCCGGGGGAGCTTAAATTTTCCCGGGATAAAAAGTACCATATGTGATAATGCAAAATATATTCTAACTCTGATCGGGCGTGAAATAATGACAAATATACATGATTCTTACAACCTGTAGCATTTAAAATATTGATAAGATAAGGTTATAAAAAACATTGTCATGCATTTTTTATGTTAAATTAAACAAAATTAACAGTTTCATATAATATTAGAGGTCTTAGTAAAGATTTATTTGTCTGTTGGTACTTTCATTTAATACTCCATCACCATCATCATCTCTGCTCATATAGATCTCCACTACAAATACAGTATTTACTTTATACCTACAATATTATTATTTAATTAATTAATAGACGACTTCTGTACAATAATTACTTAGGTACAATTTTATTATATTTAAATTCTATTGCCAGATGTAATTAAGATCTGATGTTTCCTGTTTATCTTCACAGGAGGTTACACAATCCGGATCAAAGTCAAGATTATTATATAGACTTATAGAAAGACAGAACGATACTTAAATATTATAGCGTTTCAATAAATATCATAACTAATATTATAAATGCGACTCTCTATCTGTCTCGCTTTCACGCTAAAACACACAGAACTGATTTAAATGAAATTTGGTATACAGATAGTCTAGAGCCTGAGAAAGGACATAGGCTCCTTTTTATCCCGGGAAAATGGAATATCTCCCGGGTGAAACCGCGGGGAGCCACTAGTTGATAATTATGAACGAGTACGCAAGGTGGGAACAATGGCCAATTAAGAACCGCGTAAAATAGGCACCTAATGGCGTGAAGCGATGATAATACAAAATTCAGGTCAATGTAGGTGCTAACTCGCTTAAGCACAGTATGAATATAATATTAGAATAATACTAGCTGCCGCCCCGCGGTTTCACCCGCGTAGGTAGTTCCCGTTCCCGTGATCACTTAGGGGTATGAAAAATAGACAGTAGCCGATTCTCAGACTTTCTGAATAAGTATAATATGCATATTGAATTTCATAAAAATCGGTCAAACTGTTTCGGAGGAGTATGGTAACTAACATTGTGACACGAGATAATAATTTTGGAGTAAGCGACTCCGACCTAGACCTTTCAAAAGGACTCAAAAATATGTGTGCAAAACCATGATAATTATGTCTGTTTGTTCTGTGTCTATAAAAAAGTATACTTGCTGACCCGCGTAACTACTCCTGCTTTTCGGATTGTTTTCATTGATCCTCCGCTCCTATTCGTCGTAGTGTGATGTTATATGGCCTTCCTCGATAAATGGACTATCTAACACTAAAGCTATTTTTCTAATCGGATCAGTAGTGCCTGAGATTAGCGTTCAACCAACGAAACAGACTCTTCAACTTTATATATAAGTATAGATTTAAGTGTGTATTTATAAAAGTATATCAGCTATCTATTTACCTTAGTTTCACTCTGCTTAATTTAGAATCAGATTGGCTATGTGGAAAAAATGTTTTTAGGATCCACGCGCCTATACTTTTTGTCATACATTCCTCTTTTCTATCCATCTATCCTAAACAAACAGCAATAGAACAAACCAAGTATTGTAACAATGAAAAGAAAAACACGAGAATATTTGTTATCTGTAACGGAACCAGTACTTATTTGCACAAGGTGTCAGCCGTAAATAACTTTTCGTTTCTTATGCGGACAAATCATATATACCCATACAACTTACTTAGTTTTCGCTGCAACTTGTTCCCATCAGGACTTTATTGGTTCCCAAACTTTTTGTCTCACCGTACCATGTTGTAAAAAGGAGGAGGATTTAATAAGTTTATTTTGTTTACATAAAACTCCGTCATCTATGAACTGTTTCGGACATTCAGTTATTTAAAAAGCTACACATCCAGACCGGTCCCATTTTAATCAAAATTCAGTTCTGATAATGGAATCCATGTGAAATTTAAGGAACTCAAATATTATAGGCATACCTATAGTGATTTTGGCATTTACATAAATATGCAAACTATTTGCGTTCAGAAAAAATAAATTTCTGATAAATTTATATTTTTAAGTGATTTTATGTGTTTACCACAATTAGTAGGTACTTATATTCTACTACTGGCTCCTCGCGGTTTCAGCCGCGTACCCGGGAGATTTTCCATTTTCCCGGGATAAAAAGTAGCCTATATCCTTTCTCAGGTTTTAGACTATCTTTGTACCAAATTTCATTTTAATCGTCTCTGTAGTTTTAGCGTGAAAAAGAGATGGACAGAGTTACTTTCGCATTTATATATTAGTTAGGATTAAGCTGGGGACTGACCGATGTTATAAAACGAACATTCGTGTAGTCGTAATGTGGAGACAAGTATCAACACATTTTTGGGACATGTCGTAACATAATATGCTCGCTGTAAATGGTTCAT
The DNA here is from genome assembly GCA_905147785.2 of Thyatira batis. Classification (NCBI taxonomy): domain Eukaryota; kingdom Metazoa; phylum Arthropoda; class Insecta; order Lepidoptera; family Drepanidae; genus Thyatira; species Thyatira batis. The sequence goes on from LR990507.1 coordinate 2,167,500, forward strand.
TAAGGCCCGTAGCACATTGTATTTTAATGGACTAGAAGGTGGTAGCCTCAGATGGCTTTTACACCCGTACGCGGACTGTTTCAGATAGAGGGCTCTTAACCGAAGGGTACCCGTCAGTACCCACGTTAATACGAGCTGAGTCGAAGCGAGCTCATCGTGGTTACAGCAGCGGACTTCTCACGTGATAGCATAGTAAATGAAAGGGATAGAGCATAGATGCGTCGTGGAGCTAGTATCATTTTACAATGTTTGAAACACAAGTCTCGATGTGACGGGAAGTGTTGCACAAAGCATAGAAAGTGCTTCAAATGCTTCAACACACAATAGATGCTTAAGATACAGATTCTTTTTGTCTTCGGATTCTATTTAAGAAAAGGTATAGGTACTTAGTTGTAGTTACGACATAGGTACTCTGAGACCGTTTATCGTGAACCCTTATTTCTTTTGTTTTTCACTGACAGAACGAAGTACATCCCTAGGGGTCTATACAGACTACTTTAGGTGTCATCGGCTTTAAGTAATCCTAGAGAATATACAGGTATTCTCTGACGCAAACTTCGTCTGTGTGGGCGCAATGAAACCTCAGAAACACAAGTGGTTTAACGTGGCTTTGTTCCAATATGATGACTTTATGAAATTGAAAATAATGTCAGTCAAATTTAATTAGCTTTGACAGCCCGGTTGGCTTTGTGGTTAGTGACCCTGACTCTCAAGCCGCGGGTCGTGGGTTCGAATCCCACCCAGGACAAACATTTGTATGCATGGATATGTCTGTTTGTCCTGTGTCTGGATGTAAATATCTATGTAAGTATGTATTTAAAAGTAGTATAATATGTAGGTAGTATATCAGCTATCTGATTACCATATCACAAGCCCTGCTTAGTTTGGAATCAGATTGGCCGTGTGTGAAAAATGTCCGAGGATATTTATTTATTATTTAACTAAGTAGGTATATACCTACAATGTTAGCTGATCACAAAAGTTCATCTGCGTCATCTTCCCTGTTTTTACAAAAGCGCGATGTCACAAAGCCTTCCTACATAAATGGGTTATCTAACACAAAAATATTTATTTACTACGAACTTTCGGAGCCTATTCAAAGGAACATATAAACAATCAATTATTTCTTGAATAAAATATTTTGTAGATATATTTTATGATATCTAATATATATTTTAATAAGAAATTGGATATTTTTCTGGATGGATAAATAACCAACAATTTGGCCGTATTTTTGCGATTTGACAATTACACTTTGACATTTTCCGCTCAAGCGCTAAACGCCCACTCAATATCTAAGATATTTTCTGTAGAATATTTGTGATTATATTTTTCCAATATATTTAAGTTAGGACAACAATAATAACTTTGTAACATTTATGATTGATATGAGTTCCCTTCATTTGATGACTACAAATGTTTTATGAAGTATCTATGGATGCTTATTACTGCTACAGTAATTTTTTAAGACACAATTTCTTTAGCACAATGATAAAAATACACATGATCCTTGACAATCCGAGAAAAGTAATCCCATAATTTCGGGTAAAACCACGGGACTGAAACTAGTTGTCTACGCTAATAATATAAAGGGGAAATATTTGATTGTTTCTTTGCATTGAATATGCTCCGAAACAACTAGACCGATTTGAAAAAATCTTTCACCATTGGAAAGCTACACTATCAGGAAGTAACATAGGCTATATTTTATCCCTATATTCCTATGGGAACGGGAAATATGCGGGTGAAACCGTATTTAAATAAAACCCTGACATCTCCCACACAGAGGTTACCAATAAATATTTATGACGCCGCAGCCCGGAAGCCAGTAATATCTACTTTTAAGATGATAAATAAGACAAAGAACCAAATTACGCAACTAAGGATTTTATGCGACAAACAAGTTGAGAAATGTAGCCTAAACGCTTTGAATAAAAGAGAAAGACTAATGTTACTATAGCGCCATCCCTTTTACCCATTGCGTACATTCGTTCATTCATACATTTGTTATACGAATTCATGGAATACATTCCAGGGAATCAGAGTCTAGCCAATTTAAGTGACAACTAGATATAGTACTAGCTGCCTCCCCGCGGTTTTACCCGCGTAGTTCCCGTTCCCGTGGGAATACAGGGATAAAATATAGCCTATGTTACTCGGGGATAATGTAGCTTTCCAAAAGTGAAAGAATTTTTGAAATCGGTCCAGTAGTTTCGGAGCCTATTCATTACAAACAAACAAATCTTTCCTCTTTATAATATTAGTATAGATTACTAGCTGCCTCCCCGCGGTTTTACCTGCGTAGTTCCGGTTCCCGTGGGAATATAGGGATAAAATAGCCTATGTTACTCGGGGATAATGTAGCTTTCCAAAGGTGAAAGAATTTTTGAAATCGGTCCAGTAGTTTCGGAGCCTATTCATTACAAACAAACAAACAAACAAACAAACAAACAAATCTTTCCTCTTTATAATATTAAGTATAGATTATATATAGGATCGGGTACATACCTACTTTGGCCGTAGAGGAACTCTAAGCCTAAAACCGGAGAGTTTCCAGCCAGAAATGTTATATTTAGGTATGTTTGTGTTTATCGATCGGGGAGAATTTAACAAGGAACACCAAGGAAGCTTAAGGAACATTGAAGGTCATCAAATGTATGCACCCATTACTGGCAGGGTTGGCTTTGTGGTAAGTGTCCCTGGTTTTGTAATCGCCGGTCGTGGGTTCTAATCCCACCCGGGACAGACATTTGTCTGCGTGAATTTAGTGTATGTGAGGATGTAAATATCAATGTATTTCAAAGTAGTATATATCAGCAATCTGTTTATTACCAGCTCTGGTTAGTTTTTAATCTAATTAGCCGTTTATCCAGGATATCCATTACTTATATACTAATATTACCTAAAAGCCGCAAGTATTTTATAAACTACTAGCTTCTGCCTGCGACTTCGACCGCCTGGAATAGTTACTTTGGGCTAACGCTAACTTTCAACCTGTGAATTTGTTTACGTATGGTCTCGCAGAGCTAACTAGATTTCTCTTGAACTATATTTTAGAACAAATTTGTTTAGTCTAAAAATGGTTAAAGTGCGTCAACCTTAACAGATTCTAATGCGGACTTCTAATGCTGAAAGAATTTTTCTAATCGCACCAGTAGTTCCTGAGATTAGCGCGTTCAACCAAACAAACAAACTCTACCGCTTTATAATATTAGTATAGATAACTTTCACGTCGCAAATCGACTTGAAATCCTTATTTAATTAACTATGTTATTCCAAACTTTCATTAAGTATTTATTACGTAACAAAACGAAGGATAGGCTTATGAACTTCGTTTTATAAATAACTAGTTGCGTCCCTCGGATTTACCTATGTTCCCGAAAGATTGTAGATGAACCCACTTTTCTATTTATCCTTCTATTTCTTTATAAGAAATTTCAACGGATTCGATGTATGTTTGTAAAAAAAAACTAAATTTGTCTAGCAATATACATATTTGGCTATTCATATTAATTTAAACCCACAGATTGTTATACATTTCTGTAAATGAGGTAAGATAAATTGGATGCTGATAAGCAATAATGTGTTAACCCTTATAAACTTCATTTTGAAAAAATGGCGTTTAAAGATAATAATGTCTATGTGATTTATGACTTTTTGTATGATATAAATCCATTTTTTATGTACTTTTATGTTTTAGATGACTTGAAACACTTTTGTAGAATGTAAAATACGCGATGCATTATAAAAATATATCAAAACCTTTGTGGTGGGTTGACACATTATTGCTTATCTACAATTATAAAGTTGACGTCATATTATCGATACATGGCTACAGAATGACCACTATAAGGAGGATAGTATATCTGGGAATCGACCCGCTTGACATCAAAACTTCAGTCAAAGCACCCCTTGACCTGTGCCGGTTACCGCATGCACAGATGAGATTTCAAAACGCCTGTTACAACATGCTACAGCTTGTACGCACCTTTATTTTATACCGATAAAAGTAATGAGTGAATTGTGAAAATTAAATGAAACGAATTCCGGCGAATAATGATACAAAGAGGATTTCACGGAAGGTTTTCTTAAATAAATTCGTATTTTCGAAAAATGTATTCATCGTTATAATATTTTTACAATTTAGGTACCTATATAATAAACTAGTGGCTCCCCGCGGCTTCGCCCGCGTTCCCGGGGATCTTCAATTTTCCCGGGATAAAAAGTAGCCTAAGTCCTTCCTCAGGCTCTGGATTATCTGTGTACCAAATTTCATTTAAATCAGTTCAGTAGTTTTAGGGTGAAAGCGTAACAGACAGACAGAGTTATTTTCGCATTTATAATATTAGTATGGATCAGATAATATATAGGTACCTAACCTATATAATAAATCAAGCGCTAAAAACCATAGCCCTGAAACAGAATAGCTTATCATTCTTAAAAGCAAAACGAGGCTTAAGGGTTTAAGCTGTTCCATTGTGATCTTGATCGAAAATCAGAAAATCGGTGCTTTGTCGAGGAGATCAGAGCATACAATGCTTCGTTTTCGCTGACTCATACATCTTTTGTCTCTTTCATGCGGATTGAGCACACAAGAGTCTAAATGAAACCGCCTGAATGAGTTGGCACTTACATTTCGAATTCTCATTAGGCGACCACCCTCGAAAGTCTTTTAATTTGATTTTATTGTTGGAGACTCCATAGTCCATACCATTACGCAGATTTCTTTTATATTTAAAACTATTTACATGATTATACTTTACATAACTTATCGCTATAGTTAGACCATTTAAATAAATTATTACGTTGTAAAAGGCAGCATCAAAGACATTATAAGAGGTAACGTCTTTGGGCAGCATCAATATCTAACGAAGCCTCACATTTCCATAAATAATGATTTCAAAATACGTTGTCAGTGCAAAATAGATCAAAACAATGACAAAAATACAAACGTTAACTAAATTTGCATAGTAATTAATGTTAATTGATCTAAAAACATAATTCATTTGTGCATTTAAATTATTCAATGCATAGTTCTGATGTTTATTTAAACCAACACCAATGTTTTTAGCCTTTCTATCTTCTAACCCTGTTGTATATTTTATCTAAATATGTAGAAATATTCATTTATTCTACTAACGAATATGTACATAAATAAGTTGCAGACCAACTAAGTATGAAGTCATAAAGAATTTAAATAAACTATTTTTTATTTATTTAAAAAAACATAATAACCTCATTCGTAGCCACTGAAAGAAATCACGAACAAAATAAGAAAGAAACCCCCATAAATAATACAACGAATCGAAGTGCCAGTAATTAATTAATGAACGTCCATCTTCATTAATACAAAACCGAGAAAAACTTACCGATTCAATTATTCATCCACAGCTCAAAGTAAATTTACAAAACACAACTTGCCAGCCACAAAAAACCACTTAAATTCTCATGAACAAGTTTGATTAAACTTTTCACTTTACACTTACGAGTTCACTCACACATGCACAAAAATCACAATCCACTTAAAGAAAGTAATCCATATAGTTTAGATTTTATTACATCTCACAATTTTTTTATTTTCTTCACTTAGTACCTATAGCAAGACTTGGTGAACATTAACGCACGCCAGCTACGAAGTGCTACGAAACGCTACGTCGACCGTCTACGGCTACGACGCTACGACTATGCGTAGCGGCTGTTGCGCGTCCTCTGACGGTTATTGCGGGAACTAAAAACTGGAGCTCTAAAACAGCCACACTAACTTTATTACAGAAAAATTATATATTATGTAACTCGGTACTTAATGTATACTTCTAACAATGAAATCTGTTTTATGGATAAAATCTGTAACATTGTTATTTAATAATAAATTATCTATAAAATGGTATGGTTAGACTAAAGATAATTAAAACAAATGCATATACACGAACGAATGTATATAAAGAAAATACAAAACATAAAACAATACCAAAAGCATGGTAGATATCATGAATATGCTAAAATAGGAGACCATATTTATTTCCTTTTGCTAATCTTACTTACGTACGGATTCACACCACTGGCTTTCGGTGAAGGAAAACATCGTGAGGAAACCTGCATGCCTGAGATGTCACAGTTAAAGGCATGTGAAGTCCGCCAATTCGCACTAGGCCCGCGTGGTGGACTACGGCCTAAACCCTCAATTTTAGGGGAGGTTCGAGCTCCTCGGTGGAGACGTATATGAGCTGTTGATGATGATGAATCTTATTTAATGGATAAGACGAAAAGTGCTATCGATGCTATGTATTTACAATTGCTAATCTTATTAGATGCATTGGACAAGAACATAAAGGATACTTTAATATATTTACAATACAGCTAAATGGATCGAGTGGCCCTTTTAGTCTGCCGTAACGTTCGCGATCCATTGAACAAGTTTAATTTTGCGATGTAAGATAACCCATAAGATATTCTTTGTAACACTTTGTTATATGACTCAGCTCCGATACAGCATATGTAGCAAGATTTAAATGTTGAATTCAGTTGTATTGTGAGTTTTAAACCGGCTTTTTAGGGTTATGTAGTAAACTACGAACCCTTAGTTTCGCCATGTCCGTCCGTCCGTCCGCGGGTAATCTCAGAGACGGTTGGTACTACAGAGCTGTAATTTGGTATGGTAGTAGATAGCGCTGACAAATTTGAAACATAAAATGTTCAAAATATAAAATCAAAATCAAAATCTTTTTTATTCAAATAGGCCTTAAAAAAGCACTTATGAATAGTCACTATTAATGCTCGGTTCTGATGCTAGTTTTTACTGAGAAGAGCCGGGAATAAACTCAGTAATTACTCTTTTCAAAATCAAACTTACATCTAATACAATAGTGATTTCTACAAAATGTGAAATAGCTTGTAGCGAGCATTTCATATATGTTTTAGGGACCCCCCATACACGTAAAACGGGTTTTTTTTACAGTTAATGGCCAGTAGTAGTTACGGCATTCAACAATTGTGTCTTCAATTTAGATCCTCTACTTTGATAAATGGATTTAAAAACTTTTTTTTGGAAAATCGCGTATATCTATACTAATATTATAAAGAGGAAAGATTTGTTTGTTTGTTTGTAATGAATAGGCTCCGAAACTACTGGACCGATTTCAAAAATTCTTTCACCTTTGGAAAGCTACATTATCCCCGAGTAACATAGGCTATATTTTATCCCTGTATTCCCACGGGAACGGGAACTACGCGGGTAAAACCGCGCGGAGGCAGCTAGTAAACCATAAAATGGCGTTACTTTGTAGCACTAGAATAATTCCAGTTCATAAATCCATTGCGTAGAACTTGAGAGCAATGTACCACGCACGAAACACTTTTAATACCGTCTTAAAAGTACCGTCCGCTAGTTTTTTATAATAACTACAACATCTTAAGGAAACTGTGGTCGTCAAAAGAGATTATTTTATAGTTATTATATATTTTTTCCTTGTCTCATGTACCTATTTACCTAAATAAGGTAGGTTTTATGTCCAAACCATTTATGTACCGGCTGCGTGCCCTTCCGGACCGGTGGTCTGACTTAAAACAGGCAGTTAATCGATAACTCGACTAAATAAAGAAAGTGGGAAAATAAAGGTACTCTACCAACATATTGGGAACTAGTGGCTCCCCGCGGTTTCTCCCGCATTCCCGGGGGATCTTCAATTTTCCCGTAATAAAAGTAGGTACAATGTATTGATTCAGGATATAAACTATATGTGTTCCAAATTTCATCCAAATCCGTTCAGTGGTTTTTGCGTGAAAGAGTAACAAACATCCATACACCCACACTCATAAACTTTTGCACTAATAATATTAGTAGGATCATCACAGGAACATTTTCATCATCTGTTTGTTCTATCTGATCTTTATTTTCTTAGTAACCGATTAGTATTTTCGGGATAAAAAATAAACAATGTGTTATTCCCGAATATATTCTTTTTTTTTGCCAGTTTTGTATAAACCCCTTCAGCTGTTGTTACGTGAAAGATTAACAATCATTATTTAATACATAACATCTGTATGATATGTAATATTCAAAAAAATTTGTATAAGTTGATTTTCAAAACAAAAACTCCATTTAGTACCCCATATTAAATGGTCTCATTTGCTTCCTAAATTTCTCAGAATAACACCGTCTTGTTTTTTTTTTTTTATCAGCATAAGTAGCATCCCTGTTGCCTCATAAATAAAGAGGTGCCCGTGAAAATACCCTCACGCAAAAAATCGTACCTACAAATCGTTTCACGATAGTTAGAGCTCACAAACGATGCCGACTGCAAACCGATCGTTGGAAGTGCCAACATCAATTGAAAACAATACTTTAGAGAAAAATATCTCTGTGTTAGTTCTCAGAAAATAGACAATAGAATATATTGAAAGAATTGTTGTTTTTTGATGCAGTTTATGTTCTTTTTAACTTGCCTTTTGACAGCCGGTTGGCTTTGTGGTTAATGACCCTGACTTTCAAGCCACCAGTCCATATGTCTGTTTGTTCTGTGTCTGGATGTAATTATCTATATAAGTATGTAGTTAAAAGTAGTACGCATACGTAGTATATCATCTGGTTACCATATCACAAGGTCTGCTTATATTAGTTTAGAATCAGATTGGCAGTGTGTAAAAAAAATCCTAGGATTTATTTATTATTTATTAAGCTATTGCATAGCTTTTATCGCGGGCTCTGAGCGCGGCGACCGAATCAAGAAATTCCGTAACGAAAAAAACCTAACACATCGTCTAACATCGTTTCAGTTCGGCAGACTTCGGCACGGTGTTTGTTTGCTATCTTCTTAACTCTTTGACGTTTTGAAAAAATGGCGTTTGACATTTAAAAAAAACAAAACTCAATTTCCGTATTCGCGCGTAATTATTTTGTTTCTATTTCGTGGCAAGGGTACCACGTCATAAAGCCTAAGTATTCAAATACGTATGCACACCAGAATGCATATTATTAAAAATAATTACGTGAGGCACTCGGGGACTGCCGCGGTAAAGCTATTGCATTGCATAGCATTTTGTATCAACTTATGCAATTATAATTTTATTTATTTATTTTAATAATTAATGCACTTTGTTCATTCATATTCAAAACACTTCATACACAAATTTTACAAGTACAGCTATTCACTGTTGTACATAAATACATATACACCTATATACTTTCTCATAAACAGCTGCTTATGTATTCGTCCGATTTCGGAGCAGCTCGTCTCGATTCGTGCGAGTTTCGTAGAGTCGTACAATACGTCTAATCGCACACAACGCCGTCGAAGACTGCCGAACTGAAACGACGTTAGACGATGCACGGCCTTCAAGCCACACCTCCTTGCCCGTCGGAGTGGGGGGTGTTAGGTTTTTTTCGTTACGGAATTTCTTGATTCGGTCGCCGCGCTCAGAGCCCGCGATAAAAGCTATGCAATAGCTTAAAAGTATATAAGTACTAGCTCATATAAATCTTAGAGAAAAGGTCTAATTTCATTGCCATGTTGGCCCAACGTACAAACATTTGTACCAATACGCCAACATCGCGTGCTTAGAAATGCAAATGGCCGCTACATGTACTAAATAAATGATACATTTGGATTTAAACAAAGGTTAGGTTAGAAAGGACGCCTTGTACATTGTAAAAATACTTGAGCATATATTAAGCTATTGCATAGCTTTTATCGCGGGCTCTGAGCGCGGCGACCGAATCAAGAAATTCCGTAACGAAAAAAACCTAACACATCGTCTAACGTCGTTTAAGTTCGGCAGACTTCGGCACGGTGTTTGTTTGCTATCTTCTTAACTCTTTGACGTTTTGAAAAAATGGCGTTTGACATTTATAAAAAACAAAACTCAATTTCCGTATTCGCGCGTAATTATTAAGCTATTGCATAGCTTTTATCGCGGGCTCTGAGCGCGGCGACCGAATCAAGAAATTCCGTAACGAAAAAAACCTAACACATCGTCTAACGTCGTTTAAGTTCGGCAGACTTCGGCACGGTGTTTGTTTGCTATCTTCTTAACTCTTTGACGTTTTGAAAAAATGGCGTTTGACATTTATAAAAAACAAAACTCAATTTCCGTATTCGCGCGTAATTATTTTGTTTCTATTTCGTGGCAAGGGTACCACGTCATAAAGCCTAAGTATTCAAATACGTATGCACATCAGAATGCATATTATTAAAAAAAAGTTTTACGTGACAACGACTTTGAGTGGTAAAATAATTTTAATGTGAATATTCATTCGTATAGTAGGAAGAAGGATGAAATAATAGTAACAATTAAAAAACCTAACGTGACGTGAGCGGAGCGTAACGCAGTTTCTTGAAGTGTCACCCGGCAAACCAATTTATAAGACGTTGTCACGTCAAAATATATGCTCAAGTATTTTTACAATGTACAAGGCGTCCTTTCTAACCTAACCTTTGTTTAAATCCAAATGTATCATTTATTTAGTACATGTAGCGGCCATTTGCATTTCTAAGCACGCGATGTTGGCGTATTGGTACAAATGTTTGTACGTTGGGCCAACATGGCAATGAAATTAGACCTTTTCTCTAAGATTTATATGAGCTAGTACTTATATATTTTTAAGCTATTGCATAGCTTTTATCGCGGGCTCTGAGCGCGGCGACCGAATCAAGAAATTCCGTAACGAAAAAAACCTAACACCCCCCACTCCGACGGGCAAGGAGGTGTGGCTTGAAGGCCGTGCATCGTCTAACGTCGTTTCAGTTCCGCAGTCTTCGACAGTCGACACGGCGTTGTGTGCGATTAGACGTATTGTACGACTCTACGAAACTCGCACGAATCGAGACGAGCTGCTCCGAAATCGGACGAATACATAAGCTGCTTATGAGAAAGTATATAGGTGTATATGTATTTATGTACAACAGTGAATAGCTGTACTTGTAAAATTTGTGTATGAAGTGTTTTGAATATGAATGAACAAAGTGCATTTATAATTAAAATAAATAAATAAAATTATAATTGCATAAGTTGATACAAAATGCTATGCAATGCAATAGCTTTACCGCGGCAGTCCCCGAGTGCCTCACGTAATTTTTTTTTTTTAATAATATGCATTCTGATGTGCATACGTATTTGAATACTTAGGCTTTATGACGTGGTACCCTTGCCACGAAATAGAAACAAAATAATTACGCGCGAATACGGAAATTGAGTTTTGTTTTTTTTAAATGTCAAACGCCATTTTTTCAAAACGTCAAAGAGTTAAGAAGATAGCAAACAAACACCGTGCCGAAGTCTGCCGAACTGAAACGATGTTAGACGATGTGTTAGGTTTTTTTCGTTACGGAATTTCTTGATTCGGTCGCCGCGCTCAGAGCCCGCGATAAAAGCTATGCAATAGCTTAAAAATATATGCTCAAGTATTTTTACAATGTACAAGGCGTTCTTTCTAACCTAACCTTTGTTTAAATCCAAATGTATCATTTATTTAGTACATGTAGCGGCCATTTGCATTTCTAAGCACGCGATGTTGACGTATTGGTACAAATGTTTGTACGTTGGGCCAACATGGCAATGAAATTAGACCTTTTCTCTAAGATTTATATGAGCTAGTACTTATATATTTTTAAGCTATTGCATAGCTTTTATCGCGGGCTCTGAGCGCGGCGACCGAATCAAGAAATTCCGTAACGAAAAAAACCTAACACCCCCCACTCCGACGGGCAAGGAGGTGTGGCTTGAAGGCCGTGCATCGTCTAACGTCGTTTCAGTTCGACAGTCTTCGACACGGCGTTGTGTGCGATTAGACGTATTGTACGACTCTACGAAACTCGCACGAATCGAGACGAGCTGCTCCGAAATCGGACGAATACATAAGCTGCTTATGAGAAAGTATATAGGTGTATATGTATTTATGTACAACAGTGAATAGCTGTACTTGTAAAATTTGTGTATGAAGTGTTTTGAATATGAATGAACAAAGTGCATTTATTATTAAAATAAATAAATAAAATTATAATTGCATAAGTTGATACAAAATGCTATGCAATGCAATAGCTTTACCGCGGCAGTCCCCGAGTGCCTCACGTAATTTTAAGCTATTGCATAGCTTTTATCGCGGGCTCTGAGCGCGGCGACCGAATCAAGAAATTCCGTAACGAAAAAAACCTAACACATCGTCTAACGTCGTTTCAGTTCGGCAGACTTCGGCACGGTGTTTGTGTACGTGCGACTAGACGTATGCTAGATCGAGACGAGCTGCTCCGAAATCGGACGAATACATAAGCAGCTGTTTATGAAATGAAATCAAATGAAATCAAATGAAATCAAATGAAATCAAATGAAATCAAATGAAATCAAATGAAATCAAATGAAATCAAATGAAATCAAATGAAATCAAATGAAATCAAATGAAATCAAATGAAATCAAATGAAATCAAATGAAATCAAATGAAATCAAATGAAATCAAATGAAATCAAATGAAATCAAATGAAATCAAATGAAATCAAATGAAATCAAATGAAATCAAATGAAATCAAATGAAATCAAATGAAATCAAATGAAATCAAATGAAATCAAATGAAATCAAATGAAATCAAATGAAATCAAATGAAATCAAATGAAATCAAATGAAATCAAATGAAATCAAATGAAATCAAATGAAATCAAATGAAATCAAATGAAATCAAATGAAATCAAATGAAATCAAATGAAATCAAATGAAATCAAATGAAATCAAATGAAATCAAATGAAATCAAATGAAATCAAATGAAATCAAATGAAATCAAATGAAATCAAATGAAATCAAATGAAATCAAATGAAATCAAATGAAATCAAATGAAATCAAATGAAATCAAATGAAATCAAATGAAATCAAATGAAATCAAATGAAATCAAATGAAATCAAATGAAATCAAATGAAATCAAATGAAATCAAATGAAATCAAATGAAATCAAATGAAATCAAATGAAATCAAATGAAATCAAATGAAATCAAATGAAATCAAATGAAATCAAATGAAATCAAATGAAATCAAATGAAATCAAATGAAATCAAATGAAATCAAATGAAATCAAATGAAATCAAATGAAATCAAATGAAATCAAATGAAATCAAATGAAATCAAATGAAATCAAATCAAACGAAACGAAACGAAACGAAACGAAACGAAACGAAACGAAACGAAACGAAACGAAACGAAACGAAACGAAACGAAACGAAACGAAATGAAATGAAATAAATTTATTCATTCAAATAGGCCTTCACAGGCACTTATGAAACGTCGACTCTAATGCTCGGTTCGGAAGGTTGCTTTTGCTGAGAAGAGCCGGCAATAAACTCAGCAATTACTCTTTTCAAAACAAGTTTTAACAATTTCTTTAACAATAATAATATTAGTCCTGATAGAACGAGCGCTATACCCATGCCTCGCCATCGTTAATATAATCGTTTATACTATAATAAGCCTTCTGTACCAAAGCTGACTTAACTCGTTCCTTAAATTTATTCATAGGCAAATCTAAAATATTTGTGGGGATTTTGTTATAAAACCGTGCACCAAGTCCTAAAAATGATCCTTGCACTTTCTGTAATCTATATGCAGATGTTACAAGTTTATGCTTATTTCTAGTATTAATGGAGTGCAAATCACAATTTTTCGTGAAAAGACTAATGTTTTGACGGACGAATATTACGTTTGCATAAATGTACTGTGATGCAACTGTGAGAATGTTAATTTCCTTAAATTTATCTCTGAGGGAAGCTCGCGAGCTTAAATTATAAATAGCACAGACTGCTCTTTTCTGCAAAATAAAAACTGTATCTATATCAGCTGCTCTGCCCCAAAGCAAGATACCATAGGACATAACACTATGAAAATAACTGAAATAGACTAATCTAGAAATGAGAAAGTATATAGGTGTATATGTATTTATGTACAACAGTGAATAGCTGTACTGGTAAAATTTGTGTATGAAGTGTTTTGAATATGAATGAACAAAGTGCATTTATTATTCAAATAAATAAATAAAATTATAATTGCATAAGTTGATACAAAATGCTATGCAATGCAATAGCTTTACCGCGGCAGTCCCCGAGTGCCTCACGTATTTCTTTTTTTTTTGTTTTTGTATGTGTATGTTCTGGTCAAATATTACTATTGAATATTATTGCGGTTGATATAGGCCAGCATCCCGCGTGTTCCTGTCTGAATGGAATGGCAATGACGTCATATGCCAGCTACGGGGAGTATTCAACCAATTATTCTGATATTTGATGTAAATAAACGATTACTTTGGGCGAAAATAAATTATTAGGTACCTACTTGTAAAATTAAACGCTTTTATTTATAAATTCCTTTAATATAGGTATCAAAAAGTGCTGGAGTAATAGAATGTTAATGACAGTAAGTAAAACCCTGTTAAATAAACCTTTTTTTTATTTATTTTTAGTTTAGATATGTAACGTCGACACGTCATAAATCCACCGTATGCATAGAAATAACGTAGTTTAGTGCTAGAGGACCATTTATTAACTTCGTCGCCGAGCGTTCACGACGCGGCCTCGATGCATCGGACTTCTCACGTGACACCATAGTGAAAGAGAGAGACAGAGCATACAAGCCGCTAAAGTAGCTAGAGCTACTGTGATTTCACTTTACTGAATTTGACCCCTGAAAATGTCAATCTAGCTGAGCGTTGTGTTAATCGCGCCCGGGGACATAGTGTGTTCATCTACCTACGCAACTTATGCTTGTTATTACGTCTCTAGAGATTTTTCTTAATTCAGAATACGGTTTGGATTGATATTTGTAATGAAAATAATTATCATTCATTGCTCGTAAGAACCTCCGTTGATGGGTCAGTAAAACGGTGTTCAATGCAATTATTGCATCGAACACATACATTCTCACATAGCATATAGGTACCTATTATTAGTAGCACTATAACATGGATCCCCATATAGGATATCTCATAAGAAAATGGCTTCGTACTTTAGCCGTCGATAGCTGTTTTGGTGACAGTGAGACAACAGTATTTTAGCAAACAGAAGTGTACGGTTACACAATAAATAAATAATTCATCGATCGTGTCGGCGACCTCGTTTTCACTGTTTACTGCGGTTTTGCTTTCTGGATAAAATATACACTCAGTATATGGAAGCGATATGGGCGCATGCTATTTGTCAGTTAGGGGAATAAAGAGCTAGCAAAACGCAAATAAATATATGGATCCGCGAACCGTGCGTAGTTGTACATCTAAATTACCTACTCTTAAAATAGTAAATTGAAAATATAAGTAGGTACGTTAATTATATTCGAATTTGTTGTGACTTAACCTACACTCTGCCTTAATCGAATAAAAACGTACATAGATCAATGGACATAAAGTAATTATAACTGTTTTGTATCGAAAAATTTACTTTCTTGCGAATTTTAACTACGTTATACATCTTTTTTGTGTTTCCTTCTTGCTTGCGCGCCAGTTCTTTGTTGGATATACAAACCAAATAAAAAACGTAATCCCAAAAAACTCTTTTTTTTATAATATATAAAGATAAATTATATGATATAAGAGTATGTAGCAGAATTGCAACAGAGAACCAAGTGGCGTCATTGCAAGGATTCTCTGAAGCTGCATACCTTAGTGATTATCAAGGAAGATAACCTACCACCGCTCAAATGGAGAGAAGAATTGTTGCAGTACACCCCGGAGCTGATGAAATTTTACGTGTGGCTGATATTCAAACTACAGCAGGAATTATTAGAAGAGCGTTTATTTTCCTAGTTTAAAACTAAAACTAATTATAGTATAGTTACAAAAGCCATTTCAGGTCAGTCATGCCCATCGAGCATGTAACCAATAGAGTAGAACTGTTAACAGTTTTGTTAGAAAACAAAATACGCCAAAACGCTGCGCCGGCCCCTGTGTTCTGATTGGCCGACTCAAGGTCAAGTGTTGCACTAGACGTACACACAGGTCTCTTATTGGTCGGGTACTGTTTTAGTTCGAGCGTGGTTTGTTAGTTATACCGGTTATACGTGACAAATCATTGATGCGTTGCTAAACAAATGGCTCACTATTGCTACTCTATTGGTTACATGCTCGATGGTCATGCCCAATCGCCGAGAACAGATTTGGATGAAGTTTGGCGCTGAGATCTCATTATGTGAACGTGGAAGCAATATAGCTCGATCACACAGACAAAGTTAGAAGCTTGGAGACTAATAAACCTTTTGAGCTAGCTTAGTGAATAATGAGGTGAGGTTCAGGTGCTACAGTTACTGTATAAATGTGGAAGAAAATTAACTCATTAATAAAGAAAATAACAAAAGTGTTTATGTACGCATTCAAGTTTTAGTTAAATTAAAATTGCTTAGTTTTAATGTGTTAGCTTGGGAAAAGGCATAGGTAATAATAATGATGATGAAATAAACGAACTACCGAACTAGTGCCAAATAAACGTGCATAGTACATAAGAGGAAATATTTTTTATTTGTTATGCATTAGCTATGAACTTATTGAACTGAAAAATTATATCACCAAAAGCTACGTTATTTGTGAGTGTCATAGGCCATATTTTATCTCGGTTATCCTATGGGAACGGGAACTATGCGGGTAAACCGCGGATTAGGAAGTATAATAGGAAAAAAAACTGTTCTGAAAATATAATGTCTCTATTACATGTCGTCTGTTCCATAATATTGCCATGCATGAAAACACTAATAAAAGTATTGATTTTTCTCTCCCCGCAGATAATGTGGGTTGTTACTATGACAACGACTTTAGAAGTTTAAGTTAAGAAGTTCATTCTTATATTTCGTTTTAGATTTTTCAGGTTACGCTTTTTACTAATCAAGTCTTTTTTTTATTGAAGGTCATTTAATATTTTGAAACTCAATAATTTTCCTGTCAAATATCGATAATAATCTATCAATCAACATTATATAAATTCGGATCTCAAACTTCTTAGATGAGGAGAGGATCATCTTGTACATTCTAAAAATAATTCCGAAATGTACAAGCAAAGTACCCAAATGCCGTTGTTTATTTTTGGCAAAAATGTTGACAAATTGGGGCTCCGACAGAGGGCAAATCGGACATCAAAATAATATTTCTCCTAGTTTCGTTAGCGTGATTTTATATTAGCACTAGCCTTTACTGGAGGTCCCAAATTATATCTAAAGTTTTTTCAAGTTGTTCTTGGATAAAACAAAGAAAGCTTCAGCTTTAGGTATTAAAGTAATATTGTATTGTAGGTGTCTATGCCCCACTCTCTCTTTCTTATGTGACACAGACGAAATTGTGCGGGTCAGGTAGCTTAATTTGTTTTATTCTGGGAAACACTTTGTCAGAATCCTTTTGGATGGTGCAGTAGCTCTTAATTACGTTAAATAGCTATCTTCAATAGAACCACTACTATTATTATGGTAGCGTGAACCTAATGAGTAACTAACGGTAAATTAGGTATATAACACCTACCAGTTCACACCAATACCTTTCCAATTGAGAGACTATCCAAATGCCATGAACCGAAATATTCTAATCAAGTAACGGATGATAAATTAATTGCATACATCGAATAAGTATAATTATATTATTGGAACTCAATATATATATTTATACCACTAAGATGGTAAATAGGCATACGGCCCACCTGATGGGAAGCAGTTACAAAAGCCTATGTAGGTTGCAACGCTTGCAACACCAGGGGCGTCACTCACGCGTTGCTGACCCTGTAAAATAACTTCACTCCCTTCTTGAAGAACCACAGAGTATATTTTTATTAAGTAATTTACATAAAAAGTTTCTAAACAAATGTTGAAAGAATGTATAAATAGTTATATTTACATCACCTGCCGCGTCACTGTAAGTACCTACAATATCTAAATAAATATATTCTCAATACAATATAAATAGACTTTTTAGTAAGATGCTTCCTAATTTTAAAATTATATGAAAATTGCTTCATGGATAAAGGTGAAAGACACTGTATATACCTAATTATAAAAGAGTATTTCTATTTCCGGGAGCATTAGTTAAAATTATTATAATGCGGGGGACAGCTGTTAGCGTACTTAAAATATTAGCCTACCTAACTCGTGAAAATGTGGGTGTTTGCATGAAAGTCTGCTTACCTGTTTGAAACATAAATCAAGCCAGATTACTGTGCCCTAATTACAAGCTCGCTGAGTAGCCTCGAGCGTACTGCAGCAGATTAGGCACAAAGGTGGACAATTTGGAGACAATATTTTTTAGAGTAACCGCGTCAAAATGACAACCTACCGTCTGTCCTAGCAACATGAAAGTCATGAAAGTTTCAAAGCAGAACTAGAAAAAAAACAAAATTTAAAATCATCAGTTACACAGATAAAACATTTTAGAGCTATATTAATATAGGTATTATAGGTACATACAAAAAAATTGTTGGAACACGTTTGATTCTTTCATCGGACTCAAATTATATAACTGGTTAATAACTAGTTTTAGGCATTACAATTTACCTAATAGCTATAATAAACTCCAAGTAGGCGAATAGGTAGGCGAATAAATACGTACCTACTTAAAAAAAATCGTTAACATTAGTCGATTATTTATTCATCGAAATCGATGTCACAATTACAATGAACCAGAGCTGTATTGCCAGCGTCAACACAACAGTATTTCCAGACAGGTCAGCAATAAACAGTTAATCGCGCCAAGCCATACATTATGTCAGGTCATAAACCTTCACGTACCGCCGTGGGGGTAATTCAATTAATGAGCCAAATAACGCTATAATACTAACTTTTTCAATGGTAAAATATCTAGATACTAAATTATATCTTTCCATAGCATAACAAAACATAACTAAGAATATTTAAAGTCAGATAAAAATATAATAACAACAATTTGACTTGATGGTTGACTGTCATGTCAAATCAGCAACTATTTATCTAATGTCAAAACTATAGTCCATATAGTTTAACATAGTAAGTAAATACTAAATCTATGGTATACATATAGAATAGAGATATACCTACATAGTTCAAAGGCTGCTCGTGAACTCATGCACCGACAACATTGACCGATTTATTTGACACAGTTTCTCGAGATGTATACTAACCTTTATAAACAAAAAAAAACAATGCCATTCGATGTAACGATCCAATTCTTATCCTCATTGGATACTCCGTAACCCTAAAGGGATTTTATAACTTCTTCCACCTGTACCTTCCACATAAGTTTCAGTACTGAACGCACAAGTTCACACTCGATTTGTCTCACAAAATACAGGGCCCTTAAGATTTGCTCAGCCAAGAAAGCGTGGTGTAACATTGTTATCTTTTCTATTTTGTATATTTTTCCTTTATAGAATTTACTCGTGACGTGAAATGGCATGACGGGTTGGTTATCGGAATAGGGGAAATGTTATGATACTGGTACCCGATTGGTTTGACTAGGGTTGAGGTGATTCGATTTTTAAAGTAGGCTACTTTTACTAATAGATTTTGTCACGTTGTTGTGAAGCTGTTTTTACCATCTTGCTATCGATAGCGCAATTATTTTTTTAGTAACCTTTAAGAGTTACTACTTAGTAGGTACGTTATAAAAAAAAAATTACGTGAGGCACTCGGGGACTGCCGCGGTAAAGCTATTGCATTGCATAGCATTTTGTATCAACTTATGCAATTATAATTTTATTTATTTATTTTAATAATAAATGCACTTTGTTCATTCATATTCAAAACACTTCATACACAAATTTTACAAGTACAGCTATTCACTGTTGTACATAAATACATATACACCTATATACTTTCTCATAAGCAGCTTATGTATTCGTCCGATTTCGGAGCAGCTCGTCTCGATTCGTGCGAGTTTCGTAGAGTCGTACAATACGTCTAATCGCACACAACGCCGTGTCGACTGTCGAAGACTGCCGAACTGAAACGACGTTAGACGATGCACGGCCTTCAAGCCACACCTCCTTGCCCGTCGGAGTGGGGGGTGTTAGGTTTTTTTCGTTACGGAATTTCTTGATTCGGTCGCCGCGCTCAGAGCCCGCGATAAAAGCTATGCAATAGCTTAAAAATATATAAGTACTAGCTCATATAAATCTTAGAGAAAAGGTCTAATTTCATTGCCATGTTGGCCCAACGTACAAACATTTGTACCAATACGCCAACATCGCGTGCTTAGAAATGCAAATGGCCGCTACATGTACTAAATAAATGATACATTTGGATTTAAACAAAGGTTAGGTTAGAAAGGACGCCTTGTACATTGTAAAAATACTTGAGCATATATTTTGACGTGACAACGTCTTATAAATTGGTTTGCCGGGTGACACTTCAAGAAACTGCGTTACGCTCCGCTCACGTCACGTTAGGTTTTAAATTGTTACTATTATTTCATCCTTCTTCCTACTATACGAATGAATATTCACATTAAAATTATTTTTCATCCCACCATCTCGGAAAGAGTATTTTTAATCTTCAATATCTGAGTGGAAAAGCCGTTTTTATTCTCTAGAGGATAAAGTAAATTGAATTTGGAACATCGTGTGCACTAAGTTTGTGAATTAAAAAAAAACATTAAACCTATTTACTGCTACCTCTATGGTGCCGAATATATCATACAACTTTATTTTTTTTTGCATTTAGTCATTTCCTCGCTGAGGTGGAATGAAAAGTTACGTGTTGCACTCGAGTGCAAAGATTTTTCACCTCGTGCTCTTTTGATTCCCTCGCTAACGCTCAGGATTCTAATTTTGAATCACTCGCTGCGCTCGTGATTCAATTTTAGAATCCTTCGCTTGCTCGGTCATCAAAATTGAACACTCGGTTAAAAAGCAACTTTGCACTCTTGTATAACAAATAACTATTACCACTCAAAGTCGTTGTCACGTAAAACTTTTTTTTAATAATATGCATTCTGATGTGAATACGTATTTGAATACTTAGGCTTTATGACGTGGTACCCTTGCCACGAAATAGAAACAAAATAATTACGCGCGAATACGGAAATTGAGTTTTGTTTTTTATAAATGTCAAACGCCATTTTTTCAAAACGTCAAAGAGTTAAGAAGATAGCAAACAAACACCGTGCCGAAGTCTGCCGAACTTAAACGACGTTAGACGATGTGTTAGGTTTTTTTCGTTACGGAATTTCTTGATTCGGTCGCCGCGCTCAGAGCCCGCGATAAAAGCTATGCAATAGCTTAAAATACCTCGACGATTTCGTCTCAGAAACAGTCTTTATCTGTTTATTTAAGTCCCTAGAACTTAGAAATAGATTGGAAAAATCCATGTAACGTCTTGAGTCACACGAGCGGAATAATAGGTATGATGTCCATTATTTTTATTCGTTTCGTGTTATATCGATAATTCGAATATCAAAGCGTGGGAGATAAGACTTTGTGGTTTATGGACCCTGACTTTCAGATCACTGGTAGTAGGCACGATTCGTACCTAGGTAGGACAATCTTTCTTAAGTTAGGTTGGTGTATAAATTTCACACAACATCAGTTTAAATGTAAACTTAAAAATATAAGCCAACTTATGTAAAATATGTAATAATGTACCAAATGATGTATAAAATTTGTGTGCCTCATAAGTACAATTACCGGTAATCATCAAATCCTAATAAAGTCATATCGTTGTATATTATCACGTCAAACAGTCCATAACTCTACTCGACAAACCTGACGACAAGATAGGCAAACTATAAACCCTAATCGATTATTAATCGAGTGAGTCGTAATCATATAAAGCCAAAGACAACTTTGTGATTATTGCCAGCATCAACACTGTTATATATCCCGGTAAGCCAGCAATTAACCTGGGTTACTGTAGATCGTGGCCTGCCATAAATTATTTCAGGTCATAAACCCTAACATACCGCCGTCCACGGCGGTAATTCAATTAATGAGCCGAAATATAAACGTTTTCAATTGTAATACACGGGGTGCGTTCACATTCACGATTTGTTTTGGATTCCTATGATGAATGGCTGCGTTCAAATAAAATTCCTATTTTAAATTCAGTACGTAGCTTTAGATTAAATATATGTAGATATGTTATAGTATATTTCGTTACAAGTGCGGAAAGGCTGTCATTGCAAAGAGTTCCGACGAATGACTACCCGAGCCGCGGCGCAGCCGAAGGCGAGGGTTGGCAGTCGGAACAAGTTGCAATGACGGTTCCGCAAGTGTACTGAACGACTATTTTTAATACAGTTGCGAAAAAATAAAGCAATTTAATAAAATAATAAAAACACAATAAACTAAACACGCAATGAAAATTTCTGGAAAATGGCGCCTACGGTTGGCGCCATTTTATAAGCAGAGTTTTTTTTTCTTCGCCCATTTTGGTAGGCAAAGGGAACTATCTATACAGCTTAGTCTTTAGTATATTTTTTTTATTGATATGAAATGAAAATGAAATTTAATGAGATGAAATGAAACCTAACCTAAATCATTAAATCTGATATTGAGATAAATTACAAGCTTCTTTTTAAAAATATACGTAATTGTATTAATCATAAAAACTCTTTAGTAAAACCTTCATGGTTGGTTTTTCTTTTTAATAGACATTGTTTTGACAGTTGGGAAAGATGCACGCACGAGTTCGGGAAAGGTAAAAAAAAAAGCACTAGTGTGTAATAGCCCACTTTCCGAACGCTATACGTCCCTGCAATACACCACTTTTTGAGCAACTGTATTAAAAATCCTATTTACAGCTTTCTAATATTAAAACATGAGATTTTGGATTTAATCAGCTTTTGCGTGATATTCTGCCAACAGAGAAAATAAATATTATTAAGTAGGTACCTATTATTAAGTAGGTATATAATGAAATTTTATTGGATTATCTTTTGATTGGTTACGTTTGTAAACGTGTGAACCACTCACGGAAGCGAACGCGTACCTACGCTCCGACTGCTGCAATGCAGGTATTAGGTAGGTATGAGTAAATCTTTTAATCCTTCAATGAATACAACATAGGTCCAAAAACCATCTACTGTGTTGCGGCAACAACATTTAGGAGTCTTCTAGACTCTGTGATTGTTGATCAAATTTTTTTAATTAGTTTTTTTAAACTATTGCATAGCTTTTATCGCGGGCTCTGAGCGCGGCGACCGAATCAAGAAATTCCGTAACGAAAAAAACCTGACACCCCCACTCCGACGGGCAAGGAGGTGTGGCTTGAAGGCCGTGCATCGTCTAACGTCGTTTCAGTTCGGCAGTCGGCAGTCTTCGACACGGCGTTGTGTGCGATTAGACGTATTGTACGACTCTATGAAACTCGCACGAATCGAGACGAGCTGCTCCGAAATCGGACGAATACATAAGCAGCTGTTTATGAGAAAGTATATAGGTGTATATGTATTTATGTACAACAGTGAATAGCTGTACTTGTAAAATTTGTGTATGAAGTGTTTTGAATATGAATGAACAAAGTGCATTTATTATTAAAATAAATAAATAAAATTATAAGTGCATAAGTTGATACAAAATGCTATTGCGTATATGCATTGCATGCAATAGCTTTACCGCGGCAGTCCCCGAGTGCCTCACGTAATTTTTTTTATTACGACACTAACTGTCATAGGAATAGCATTTGGAAATATGGTATGGGTACCACAGCATTTGTAAGAATAGTAGGTACCTACCCAATTTAGGTAGGTAGCTGAGACACATAAAGCATTAAACCTGTCATATGAAAACACCGAAGTCTCATTTCCTAACAAAATGATTAAATATTCTCAGAACCTACATCTTACTAATCTGACTATCTTACTTATATAAATGGGAAAACTTAAATTTTAGAATATCTTCTCGAATACTAAAAGACCAATGGTAAAACCGCTTCTCTAATAGGTACCTTCATACCCATCGTACGCAAGATTGCTCTTCCCACGTCTAAATCGAGGTTATTAACTATTCCCCGTAACCTATGACCATTTTATTATATTGAAGATAACGCCAGAAAAATATTTACATTTCAAGTGTCCGTGAATGATTTCGGTGTGTTAGTAAATAGTCTTAACTATATACACAGCAATATTATGTTTGTAATAATTGATTGACTCATTAAGGAGGGGTTTATATGTAACAAACAAAAATTTTAGTTTTCCACTTTGATTTAATTAACTAATTGGGTATTTATAAACCTAGCAACCCAAGGTTAATAATTACGTATCTACTTTATCTCAATCCATATGTCATACTTTTTATTTGAAATTTAAACTATTCTACAATTTCTAATAATATCTGTTGAAATGAGTTTGGATATCTGGTAGGTACCTATTCTGAGAACCGCTACTTAATAAGGTAGATACATAGGTACGCTACACTTGAGAAATAGTTACTTAGTAGGCTATGGCCACCAAGTTTTATGCCGTCTTTGGTAACAGCATCGTTTAGATGTGTTTGTGGCTAGAACATAGTAAACATCACGTAAGTATTTCTTCTGATTACATACCTCCCTTTGATACAGTTTACATGACATGCTACAATCACCGATGTACCTACAGTTTAAAACATTTAACAAAAATAATAAATATGAAATAGGTTTTTAGCATCGATTCCCGCAATGTGTACCGTGTACCGTGAAACGCAATTTATAAAACTTACTAGCTTCTGCCCGCGACTCCGTCCGCGTGGAATAGTTACTTTGGGCTAGTGCTAACTTTCAACCCCCTTCGTATACGTAGAAGGATGGTCTCGCAGAGCTAACTGATGACTGCACGCGCCGGCCCGGCACATAAAGGCACGCGCAGTACAGTACTTGATCATTATTTTGCTGCAATGTTATTTTAATTTTGCGATATCTCCTAAGATATTCATTGAAATCGAATGATGTAAAAGGCAATTTTGTTTTAAATTAAATACTTGCGATGAATAACGTATTTATTTGGATAAGGATTAATATCATCTTTATAAAAACACCTTCACAAATAATGCTTAATTTTCGAACAAATTTGGTTGGTATAAAAATGGTCACAGTGAGCCAACCTCAACAGAGACATATGCTATTGCGGACTTTTTTTTAGAACTTTTGATTAGGAACAATTCTGTCATACATCATTTTAGCGTAACTTTAACCGTTTACGAAGCGTACCTACGCAGCGGAAGCTCTCAACAGAAAAAGAAATCACCCGATTTTGAAACATTATTCATTGGTGCTCCGCTCTTATTGGTCATAGCGTGATGATATATAGCCTATAGCCTTCCTCGATAAATGGACTATACAATGGCGAAATAATTTTTCAAATCAGACCAGTAGTTCCTGAGATTAGCGCGTTCAAGCAAACAAACAAACAAACAAACTCTACTCCTTTATAATATTATTATATATTATATTATATATTATATAGTATAGATAAAGCGCGCATTAAGCCACCGGGCTTTATTTACAATTGCAGGCTTGTTATTTTTATCGATATTGAAGATATCCTGAGATCTCATAATTCCTAAATCTAACCTACATTCAGAATAATAAGATTTAATTTGTACAGTTGTTTTTCCGTACATAAATAAAAAATAATCGAACACAGTATCTTAAATGAATATACTGACAACCTGCCCTTAACTTGTTGTTTATTCTCGCAGTTTTTGAACTCAGTAATATCAGTCTTATCAACGACTTTGACCCGATTCCGCGCGTTCACTGTGTTACAAGTTTACAATGCGAATACTATTCTATTGTATTACCGTTTTCATACAGATAGCTGCGATATATTGCGTTTTGAGTTCCACCTACGATTTATTTGAAGGATATGACTTTGGAGCGCGGATGTCGTATAGAGAAGTTAAGAAACATGGATTACTATTCTTCAAAAGAGAACAATCTGTATTATTCGAATATCCATATGGTACAGTCATCACTGGAATTGCTTGTACTGACCTCACACCGAGTAAACAGGGACTACCTTCAATAATTAACGGTGGCATAAATTCTAGTTTCGTGGAGATATATTTTGAAAGTGAAAGAAGTGTCGGATTGAGATATGTTATTGAAATTTACGCGTCTACACAACACAGAGGAGTGAGAGTTTAGTAATCTTATGTTATAAAAATGATTGTAAGTTTATTTAATTAAATAAATTTGTGTATAAAAACCATTTTATTCAGTGTAATTTTTGTGTATAAATCTATTTATCGTTGTAAAGTGTGGCCAATCATATTAAACGACTTATTTATATTTGGCGGCTACCCTATTAAATGTTTTATTACCAGCTGTTTTTTTTTACTTAATGTATACCAACTCTTAAAGGCGAAATACCCAAAAATTTTTTTTTCTTATTTTTATAGAACTATTTAATCGTTTTTTTTTTATAGTCAGTCAAAATTCTAGGTCTCTTTTTTGTGATCTAGTGAATGAGCAAGCCATAGAGGAAGCATAGTCTAAAATAATATAAAATCGTAGACAGAGAGTTGAATAATTGTCACTTGTCACTTCTGTCAAGCCAGCAAGTCCATCATTCCGTCAAACGAACAAGCCAAATTGTCATATCAAATCAAATATCAGAAAATCAATAAATGTGTACCAAGTCTTGTTAAAAACGAAAATATCAATTAAATTTCATTAAATAATGACACAAAATGGGTTCGATACGTAAAAGAACTCAGGTATCATTCGTAATTCGTGACGAAGAGGAGCGACGGCATAAAAATGGCGTTAGTTCACTTCAATTGGATCCCATTCAGGGGCGCCTATATTCCGCCGGCCGAGATGGTATTATTCGTGTATGGAATACTGCGCCAAATGTGCAGGACAGATACATCCAGAGCATGGAGCACCACACTGATTGGGTAAACGATATCGTCTTGTGTTGTAGTGGAAGAAACCTTATCAGTGCTTCGTCTGACACTACGGTAAAAGTATGGAATGCACCGAAAGGATTTTGCATGTCCACATTACGTACTCATAAAGATTATGTGCGAACTCTGGCTTATGCGAAGGATAAAGAACAAGTTGCCAGCGCTGGTCTCGACCGCGCGATCTTCCTTTGGGATGTGAATACTTTGACTGCATTAACAGCTAGTAATAACACTGTGACTACTTCTAGTCTTGTTGGTAACAAAGAGTCTATATACAGCCTTGCTATGAACCCTCCTGGAACCATACTAGTTAGCGGATCCACCGAAAAAGTACTAAGGGTGTGGGATCCACGAAACTGTTCACGTTTAATGAAACTTAAAGGACATGCTGATAATGTTAAAGCTTTGGTTGTTAGTCGAGATGGGTCCCAGTGTGTTTCGGGTAGTTCTGATGGTACAATAAAACTCTGGTCTTTATCACAACAGCGTTGTGTATCAACAATAAGAGTACATTCTGAAGCAGTTTGGGCTTTGTTAGCTACAGAACATTTTACACATATCATATCTGGTGGTCGAGATAGACTAGTGATTATCACAGAGTTACGGAACCCAGATAATTTCATGATTATATGTGAGGAAACAGCACCAATATTAAAGCTTTGCTTCACTGCAGATCAGCAAGGAGTGTGGGTGTCAACATCAGAATCAGATATACGTTGTTGGAAGTTACCACCAGCTAATGCATTTAACTCAGATACACAGAATCATATAAACTACCATCCAAGCAATGTCTACCAAACCCAACCTCTTATCAGTATTCCAGGAGGCCCAGCAATAAAGCACTTTGTAGTATTAAATGACAAACGTCATGTATTAACCAAAGACACCGCCAATCATGTTGACTTGTATGATGTATTGAAAGCTAGCAAAATTGAGAAACTAGGTGAAGTTGATTTTGACGAAGAAGTAAAAAAGCGATTTAAAATGGTTTTTGTACCAAATTGGTTTAATGTTGACCTAAAAACTGGGATGTTGACTATACATTTAGGACAGGAAGAAACTGACTGCCTTGGTGCATGGGTTAGTGCGAAAGAAGCCGGTTTGACAACAGAAAATGATCAGAAGGTTAACTTTGGTGCGTTATTATTACAAGCATTGCTGGAACAATGGAATCATCCAAATAGGATGAGTGAGTCTGGGCAGAAAGTTATTGGAAACAACTTCTTCAGTGTGCCAGTACATACGCCTCTTATATTCAGTGAAGTAGGAGGCAGGACTCTTTATAGGCTTCAGGTTTGTCTCATCTTTCACTTGTATAACAAAAGTAGTTATGAGCAAATACAAAGAATATGACATGTAATAACTTTTATTTATTAAAATAACTTCTGTTACACACAGGAGTGAAGCAAATCAAATTATTATCTATTGTTAGCCCATTTTAATTTGAATAAATTTACATAGGTAATTCAAGATTAAGAAACATGATACATACTTGAGTATGGTATTATATAAAATGTTTTGTTCTATTATTACAAAAAGAAGTTGATAGATTTTTGAGTAAACCAAAATTTATTTCATGAATTGAGGTAAAGGAGTTACTTATTTAATTAAGATATACACCAGCTGTCTGCAATATGTTTGGCACAAAATCTCTGGCATCTAAAATTCTATAAAAGGTGCATAATAATATAAAAATGTGTTTCAATTGTTTCAGGTGGGTGACTCGGGTGGTGAAACTGAGGGTAACCTACTGGTAGAGACAGTTCCGTCCTGGGTGGTGGATGTAGCCATAGAGATGGCTGCACCCAAACTCAATAAGCTGCCATTCTATCTGCTATCCCACTCCAGTTGCCAAACCAAGCCGGATAGACAGAAAAAGGTATGGAAATATGACTTGAGTTTATTATATTTTTTCTCAATAAATTCCTGAAACTAAAACACAGTAACGTGCAGGGGTTGAAGTTAAACGAATTAAAATTTTTGCGTCATTACTTAAATTTTTTTTATATCGAAAACGCCGATAATATAATAGAAATTTTGGCTAATCTACCTTGTCTCTGACAATGATCATGTAAATAAAATCTATACTAATATTATAAAGGAGTAGAGTTTGTTTGTTTGTTTGGTTGAACGCGCTAATCTCAGGAACTACTGGTCCGATTTGTAAAATTCTTTCGCCATTAGATAGTCCATTTATCGAAGAAGGCTATAGGCTATATATCATCACGCTATGATAGGAGCGGAGCACTAATGAAGAATGTTTCAAAATCGGGAGATTTCTTTTCCTGTTGAGAGCTTCCGCTGCGTACACTGCGTAAACGGTTAAAGTTAAGCTAAAATGATGTATGACAGAATTGGTCCCCTTTAAAAGTTCTAAAAAAAATTTCGCGATGGCATATGTCTATCTGTTAAGGTTGGCTCACTATAACCACTTTTATACTAACCAAATTTGTTCAAAAATTAAGCATTATTTGTGAAGGTGTTTTTATAAAGATGATATTAATCCTTATCCAAATAAATACCTTATTCATCACAAGTATTTAATTTAAAACAAAATTGTCTTTTACATCATTCAATTTCAATGAATATCTTAGGAGATATCGCAAATTTAAAATAACATTGCACCAAAATAATTATCAAGTACTGTATGTACTGCGCGCGCCTTTATGTGCCGGGCCGGCGCGTGCAGTCATCAGTTGCCTCTGCGAGGCCATCCTTCTACGTAAACGAAGGGGGTTGAAAGTTAGCGTCAGCCCAAAGAAACTATTCCACGCGGACGGAGTCGCGGGGAGAAGCTAGTAGGAAATAAATCACTTTTATTAATGTAATATTGAAATCAAAGATTTCCTTGAACTAAATCAAATAATACGAGAAAACAATTAACACTGTTTTTATATAACACTAGCTGCCTCCGCGCGGTTTCACCCGCGTAGTTCCCGTTCCCGTGGGAATACAGGGATAAAATATAGCCTATGTTACTCAGTGATAATGTACCGTACTAATGAAAAAAGAATTATTAAAATCGGTCCAGTACTTTTTGAGTTTATTCGTTACATACAAAAATACAAATCTTTCCTCTTTATAATATTAGTGTATACAACTGTTATTTTCATGGTTTATTTAATTGATGGGCATTAAAATTACATGTACAGGACCGCCTAGTT
Source organism: Thyatira batis (assembly GCA_905147785.2). NCBI lineage: Eukaryota > Metazoa > Arthropoda > Insecta > Lepidoptera > Drepanidae > Thyatira > Thyatira batis. Next base: position 2,197,452 of record LR990507.1, read on the forward strand.
GCGAACGACTTTATCCAGTGCCGCAAAGTAGCTGAACACGTGGTCGAGAAGATCGTGGGGTGCGGCGACGGGAACGGAGGAAGTGCACCGACTACCGGCGGTAAGGGCAGTACCACAGAAGACAGCACGAATGAAGCCCCCGAGGAGAGGGTCGAGCTACTGTGCTGCGACCAGGTGAGTCGCACTAACCACCGCCCCGCGGTTTCACCCGCGTTCCCCAGTTGATAAACTTGCCCATATTTAAGGGATTCTGAAAAAATCTGTATCTCTCACCAGACTGTAATCACCGTTCTTGGTGATTGCTAGGCAGTTGAAATTTTCACAGATGATGTATTTCTATTGCCGCTGTAACAACACATACTAAAAATTAAATAAATTAAATATTTCATTGGGGGCTCCCATTCAACAAACTTGATTTTTTTTACCGCTTCTTGCTCGATACTAACACGACTTTGTTTTAACATAAATGTGTATATTATTTAAAATCTATACTAATATTATAAAAAGGAAATATTTGTTTGTTTGTTTGTAATGAATAGGCTCCGAAACTACTGGACCAATTTCAAAAATTCTTTCACCTTTGGAGAGCTACATTATCCCCGAGTAACATAGGCTATATTTTATCCCTGTATTCCCACGGGGACGGGAACTACGCGGGTAAAACCGCGCGGGGGCAGCTAGTCATAAATAAAATATTTCTCATGATTTCCACAGGTGCTCGACCCCAATATGGACCTAAGAACAGTACGCCACTTCATATGGAAGTCCACCGGAGTGGAGTTTACACTGCACTACAAAGTGCTGAAGCAATGAGACTATCCCAACAAGTGCTTACACAAGCTAAGCTTCAAGAAGTACTGCTCGTACAATTGCATGCTCGACTATATGGCTTTTGGCCGCCTAAATTCAAAATAAATGGTGAAGTGAAAATTTATACCTAAATTATTGATAAATGTATATTTCAGTGACTCAGGTCTGGCGGTCAAAACAATGAACGTTACCCTGCAATTTGATTCTTTATTGGTGATTTTTATATGGCAAATAAGACTATAAAATAGTTGAAAAATACGTATTTTGCTGTATAGTACATAGAATAGTTGGCACTTTGGAAATGGCCAGGATGATAAGCATTTATTTTAACCCTGTACTCGGCTACTGAAAAGCTGACAACAGAATTGGTGTCTATTGATAAGTTTTGATACCTGTGGCAAGGTATTGTGACAACATAAGGCCCACTGGCTGATCTCATGTTCCCCGGAATAAAAGGTTTCCTTATTGTGTGCCAAGTTTTGACCAAATCTGTTCAGCCCTATGCATTTTTCTGTCACAAACTATATTTATTTCATATATCAAAAATTGTATCTCAGCAAGTCTAAGAATTAACTTGCACATATTATTTTTAGAACAGGAACATAATGATGTTAAAAAATCACATTCGTAATTTGTCATAGAATTATAAAAAGTATCGGTATACTAAAGGTAACAAGTATATTCACAGGAAAAAAATATAACGATTCTTGCCTTAATTTTTTTATAGCATTTGGTATCAATTATATAAAAGGTGCTTGAGAAAACAGCATACGATAATGTAGTTTAGATAAATACAAATTTGATTAAGAACCATAACTAATCCACATGTTTTTAAAGCTGATATAATGTTAAATAAATGTACCTTCAAGTTATTTGAGAGCTAGAATTGATTTTAAATATTTGAATTCTTATGAAACAAGTGTATAAACCTTAAAATAAAATTGTAAATTACATATTCGAAAAACTCGCGTTAAATGTTTTGTTAAGACTATGTTTCAGTAAATTATTTGATGGCATGGCGTGCGTAGGTGGGTGGTGTATCGAATTTTATTTAAATAAATATATTGTGAATAATAATTATTTTGGTTATTATTTTGAGTTTCGTGAATGTCCCTTACAATGTACAGTAGCTTTATAATCGCAGTTTCGCTCCAAAAAACATAATTATGGATGGTATTGAAAATGGATTATTTTTTGGTCTTAAATAATGTTATTTGAGCCGCCTGATTCAGCGACATCTACCGAAAAATATTGGTGTTACATGTTGCTAAAAGAGCATTTAACTATTCTGTTCCACTCTGTTTTTTTAAGATTTTCGTACAATATACAACATTTTTGCGCTGTCGCAGCCGCATAAAGAGCACAATAAATTTATTTGGAGAGCAGACTTGCCTGACCATAAACAGAATTTTTTTAGAATTTTTCTTACATAGTATGTGTTCGCCCAATACCCGACGTAAAAATCTTCGTGTAGTTTTCGAACGATTCAGTCACATAACAACAAACAAATGTCAGGCTGTCAGCCAGTTGTCAAATGTCAATCGTATAGTACCTACCAAAACATAACCTTAAAACAAATTTATTCAATGTAAAGTTGTAATTATTTTTCTTAAAATATGAACGGAAGACATATAATCTTAATGATGGCTCGGCAACTAGGAGAGTATCTCCGACTCAAAATATTAGTGCAGTAGATTTGACTTTAGCTTCCCCCAACCTTGTTCCCTCATTATCTTGGTCTGTGCTTCCATACTGTTATGGAAGTGACCATTTTCCTATTCTAATTCACTGGCATCGCACTTTTACTCCTACTTTAGATCCTTCTCCCCTTTTAAAATATAGACTCAATCTTGCTGACTGGGACAAATTTTCCAGTTCTACTGACTGTTATATTTTAGCCCTTCCTCCTGTGAATATGGACAACTATCTATTATTATATGATGAGTTCGTTAATGCACTAATTTCTGCTGCAGATACGACGATTCCCTTTAAAAACTCAGCTCGTGGTAAGATCTCATCTCCTCCCTGGTGGGATTCGGAGTGTACTACTGCTGTCCGTTTGAGAAATAATTCTGAAAAAATATTTTCATCAAATTTATCTATGGAAAACTATATTAATTTTAAAAAAACTTCCGCTCAGACAAAGAGATTACTATCCAAAAAAAATCTCAAGGTTGGCGATCATTTTGTGAATCTCTTTCACCTAGATCACCTCCTTCTCTTGTTTGGAAAAAAGTTAAATCATTTCGTAGAAGCCTCACCAACAATTACAATATCTCTTCTAATGATCCCACTTCATGGGTTTCAGATTTTAAAAATAAATTAGCCCCTCCTTTTGTTCCTAGTGAAGACAGCTTACCCTCCTATCATTCTTCCCCTATCCCTCATGACCCAATGAATGAGCCGTTTTCTTCAGAAGAACTTTCTTGTGCTTTGGACAAACTTAAGGATTCTTCCCCTGGTATTGATGGGATTCCATATTCTTTTATTATTAAATCTTCATTTTCGTCCAAATTATTTCTTTTGCATATTTTTAATTGTATTTATATATCAGGTAGTGTTCCAGCATCTTGGAAGAACCAAATTGTTGTGCCGATCCTCAAGCCAGGGAAGAATCCTTCTGAGTCCGCCTCCTATAGACCCATTGCCCTATCTTCGGTTCTATCAAAAATTTTTGAACATCTCTTAAAAAATCGATTGGAGTGGATTGTTGAGAGTAAACAAATCCTGCCTAGATGCCAGTTTGGTTTTAGACGCGGTATGAGTACAATGGATAGCCTCAGTGTCCTGTCAACTGATATTCGTCTTGCATTTTCTCGCGATGAGAGCCTGATTGGCGTATTTTTAGACATTTCATCAGCATATGACAATGTTCATCTTCCTCTGCTCAAGGAAAAACTACGTCATTTGAACATCCCATCTAGGATGATAACTGTCATTTGTAATCTTCTCATGTCACGCTCCATCTCACTCAGAGTCAACGGTGAGCTTCACTCTCCCGTCTTAGTCTGGAAGGGTCTTCCGCAAGGATCAGTGCTGAGTCCTCTACTTTACAACTTATATACCTCAGACCTTGATAAGACCGTTAACTGTTTTTGTCACATATTACAGTACGCTGATGATATTGTCTTATATGCCTCCTCGAAATCTCTCTCTAACGTTACTGATTCTTTAGATTCAGCTTTAAGATACCTATCCATCTGGCTCAGTGAGCACTATCTCTCTCTTTCTGTTGCTAAATGTAGTGCAGTCGTGTTTTCGCGGAAAAGACAAATCCCTCGCTTAGATCTCTCCGTCAATGATGAGCCTATCTTATTTCAAGATAAAGTTAAATTCCTCGGAGTCATTTTCGATTCCAAACTGTCCGGCTTGCATCACCTTAAATATATTACTGTTAAATGTGAAAATGGTGTGAACGTCATCCGATCTTTATCAGGGGTCCGATGGGGTTCGCATCCTTACAATCAAAAGTTGCTTTATAATGCATTGATTCGTAGTCATTTTGATTATGGTTGTTTTATTTTAGAGCCATGCAATAAAATTGCCCTCGCTAAATTGGATAGGATCCAAGCAAAGTGCTTGCGCATTATTACGGGAGCTATGAAGTCTTCGCCAACAAACGCTCTCCAAGTAGAATGCCTGGAACCCCCTCTTTTCCTTCGTAGACAATATCTGTGTGATAGGTTTTTTTCTAATATTTTCCAAAACCCATCCCATATGTTGTATGATAAACTTTTTTCTTTATCTCGCCTCTCCTCTGAATCCAGATATTGGGCTCATAAAGACTCTACTCCTCTTGTTAAAAGTTTTAATAAGTATACCAGTATTCGTCATCCTATTTTCTGCATGGACAAAGACCCCTTATTTGTATTTGATTTTAATTCTCTCATATTTCAACCTCGAATAGTTCTGAACTTTGGTATCCAAAGAGACAACTCTGGTGCTAATCAAAATTTTAATAGACTGCTACAAAAAGACTTTAGTGGATGGCTCTGTATGTTTACTGATGCCTCAAAATTTTCAAACGAGGAGAACGTTGGTTCAGCTGTCTGGATTCCGAAATACCAAATTGTTCTTAGTTTTAAATGTCCTCCTCTTACTTCTGTTTTTACTGGCGAGGCAATAGCTCTATTGGAGGCAGTATCTTATGTAGAATCTCATTCTCTTGATAAAACTATAATCTTTTCGGACTCCCTTAGTTTACTTCAAGACATAAAGAAGTTTCCTTTTCATGCCAAAGAACGATTTTATCTTACCTTAAAAATAAAAAGTATTTTATATAAATGTTTTTCCGCTGGTATTGATGTTGTCGTGGCCTGGATTCCTGGACACTGTGGCATTATTGGTAATGAAAATGCGGATCGATGTGCTAAACAGGCTGTTCATTTGGGCATTGAAACTCATAAAAAGTTTTTCTCGAGAGACCTGAAAAATTCTGCGAAACCAAATTTGTTGAAATCTTGGGATTCTTTATGGCAAGCTTCCAGGGCAGTTAAAGGGAAGAACTATGGATTTCTGCAACCTTCAATACCTACTAAGCCATGGTTTTTCAAATTTCGCGGCTTTTCAAAATCAGTTACATCCACTATCATTCGTCTCCGATTAGGCCATGTATGTTCTCCTGCATTTCTCGCTAAATTAAGAATTCTTGATCATTCTTTGTGTGAATGTGGACTTGAAGATGGTACCTTGGAACACTTATTCTTTAATTGCCCCAAAATTTCTACCCCATTATATGATCTTCTAGGTCCCCAATTTCCCCGTCCTGTGAATATTAATGTTTTATTATCCTCAGTTCACACACCCTATGTCAAAATACTAGCCAAATTCTTAGCTATTAATGAAATCAGTCTTTAGCTTTATTTATGTGTTTCTGTTATTTATTTATTTTTTTCATTCTTACATTTAATTTCTATATATTATCTAATATGCTTAAAGGATTACTCTATTCTATCTTCTTTCTTATACTTTTTTTCAATATATATATATATACTGTGTTTTCTGACTATGACATTGGCAAAATCATCGTCAACAAACGATGAAGCCATAAACAACAAATTGGAATTGGTTGTAATTATTTTTCTTAAAATATGAACGGAAGACATATAATTCGATCAATATATCATAACTACCTGAGAAAACCGACACTAAAATACAACTTTACTGCTGAAAGTCAGCTATACATAAGTGTTTTACACATTAATTCGTGCAGTAACTTTTGTACTAAAGTAAAAGCTGAATTAGCTGAGAAAAAGCACTGCAATGTAGGTACGATTGGGCACGTAGACCATGGAAAAACAACTTTGACGGCAGCGATAACAAAGGTTTTGGCCAACGATGGTTTAGCTCAGTTTGTTTCTTACAATGAGATTGACAGGGCACCTGAGGAAAAAGCTAGAGGTAGGTATTTATTATATGCACTTATTAATAGTCGCCTTGCTACAAAGCTGTTTCACATATCTTCAATTAAATGATATGATATCACTAACCATCTTAATATCCTACTTGAATAAAATCCCTTCATTGATAAGGCCATTACTTTTAATTTAATGGAAGAAATTTTAATTTATTAATATTATTGTATATTTTCAGGGATTACAATAAATGCAGCACATATAGGCTACAGCACAAAGCTCCGTCACTATGCGCACACAGACTGCCCGGGTCATGCAGATTATGTCCGGAACATGATATCAGGTGCATCACAGATGGATGCAGCAATACTAGTAGTGGCTGCAAATGACGGGCCTATGCCTCAGACAAGGGAGCATCTCTTGTTGGCTAAGCAAGTCGGAATAAAGCATGTGTTGGTGTATATAAATAAGGCAGATATTGTTGACAATGAAGTAAGTGTGTATTTAAATGATACTGTAGAACATATTATTGTCTCTAAACAAAACTGCAAATTTAAAAATTTGGTTTGACGTATTTCGGACTTAATTAAAAGTTGCAAGAAAATAATGTACCTCTATGAATTTTAACTGATATGACTCCTATCTAATTGTAGTACAAATAAATATGATATTTCCATTTAAGTAGGCCTACACTAGCTCATTAAAATTGTACTGTAACAGATAAATCAAATAAATAAATATCCCGGGTCATTTTTCACACACAACCAATCTGATTCCAAACTGATTGTTGCTAATAGCTGATATAGGTACTACATATACTACTTTTAAATACATACTATATTATTAAATCAAGAAAGAATAATTATTTACCATCATGGGTCTTGTTTTAGTTGTAAAAAATATTGATACAATGTTCATAAAGTACATAGTTGTTTTTATTCTGTTTGTTTTCAGTTACTAGAACTTGTTGAAATTGAAATGAGGGAGCTATTATCAGATTTTGGTTATGATGGTAACACAGTTCCTATGATATGTGGCTCTGCCCTGAAAGCATTGAATGGTGATGAATCAGAATATGGTAATGACCAAGTTAATATATTTTGTTTAAAATTTGTTCTATCTGAAGTTAATTGTTGCAACTCTGTTTAAACTGCTGTAGCTGTTTTCGTTTTGTTTGTTTTTGTATGAATTGTTTATGTTCTAAATGAATAAGCAAAAAATGCACACAAATTATTCATAGCTTTGATATTTACAGGTACGCCATCAATAAGAAACTTACTAGATTCTATGGACAAATATGTGCCACCCATAGTAAGAGATCTTGTGTCTCCCTTCCTCGTGCCTATAGACAATGCATTTACAGTTCCCGGCAGAGGGACAGTTGTAGTTGGTACAATCAAGAGAGGAATCATGAAAAAGAATGATGAAGCAGATTTGATGGGATTTGGATATAATATTAGGACAACATTATCTGATATACAGATATTCAAGAAAAGTGTTTCTGAGGTATTGCACATCAATTTTAAGACATCAAAATTTTTTGAATTGTGTTTCCGTAGACAATAATATTATGATTGGATAATTGGCAGTGTTGGATGCAATTTACAGGACTTTTGTATGTACAGTACCTAATACATATTTACTAGTAAACAAAGTTTATATACTTACCCTCTTTTACAACATAGATAGAAGAAAAATCAATGTTATAGTTGGAAAAATCTGACTATAATATACACATATGGGAGTAGCAACATTTGGTCTATTATCCTACTAATATTATAAATTGGACAGTTTGTGAGTATGTACAGATGTTTGTTACTTTTTCACGCAAAAATTACTGAACGGATTTGGATGAAATTTGGGACACATAATTTAAAAGCTGGATTTAGAGCCTCGAGTTTGAAATATTGTATTAGTCTGCTCATCCTAAAGGTGTATTTCTAAATTCACAGGCTTTAGCGGGTGACAATGTAGGCGTATTACTACGAGGTATGAAGATGAAATCAGTGGAAACTGGCATGCTACTCTGCGCCGCAAAAAGCTTTCAAATGAGCAACCATTACAAAGCGAAAATATATTTTTTGACTCGAAATGAAGGAGGTCGTAAGAAACCTGTGTTCTCCAAGTATTCGCAACAAATGTTCAGTGGGACGTGGAATATTGCTTGCAGAATTGACTTGGGTAATGACTACATATCTATAGTATAAGAGACCATGTTTCATGAGTGCCTGTGAAGGCTTAATTGAACGAAAACATTTATATCTTTCATTACTACGTTAGGTATACATTAAAAAGTTTATAATCAATTCATATTTCCGACAGCTGCATTAAATAATAAATAAACATCCTGATTCCTGGGACATTTTTCACTCAGCCATTCCGATTCCAAACTAATCAGAGCTTGTGATATGGTAACTAGATAGTTGATATATTACTTTTAAATGCATACTTATATTAGATAATTACATCGAGACACAGAACAGACATATTCATGCATACAAATGTTTGTCCTGGGTGGGTTTGAACCCACGACCAGCGGCTTGAGAGTCAGGGTCACTAACCACAAAGCCAACCGGCTTGACAACTATTCGCTGCTCAACGTTTGGTAATGTAGGTATTACCAATTATTTAATAAATGTGTATGTAGTGTCTGTAGGTATCTATCTAAATATTATTTTTTAATTAATGATTGTAAATTTTTTTTTCAGATCCAAGCTTGCACATGATGATGCCCGGCGATCATGGGGAAGTATATCTTACCCTACTAGAAGGCATGGTTATGACGCAAGGGCAGCCTTTCACCATCAGGGAAAACAACGTCACCGTAGCTACAGGCATTGTTACAGATACTTTACCTTCTATAGAAGTGCCTAAAGGGAAGCTAGGCAAAGTTGTTGTGAAATATGAGGATTAGTGTACCTAATAAATGGGTGCTGATAAACAATAATGTGTTAACCCTTATAAACTTGGTTTTGAGAAAATGGCGTCTTAAGATAATAATGTATATTATTATGTGATTTACGATTTGTTTTATGATATAAGTCCATGTTTTATGTACTTTTGTGCTTTAGATGACTTGAAACACTTTTGTAGAAATACATGATGCATCAAAACCTTTGAATTTGACTTTTTGTGGGTTGACACATTATTGCTTATCAGCATCCAATTATGTACCATGTAGTGTGTATGTAGATATTACTGTAATAAATTATATATACTGAATCTTTCGTTTGCTATAGAGTTGCTGAATGAGTCAACTAGGTATCAGGTGGGAGAGAAATAAATAAAACAGCAACAAATATTTTATTTCATTATATATTTTTGTCAGAAGATAATTAATACAGTGCCAAAACAGTAACAAAACATTAGTAAGAAAAAATCAAGACTGCATCTAGCATGAACTACTCAATATTCAGATAAACAATATACCCTATGTGGTCTGATAGGGGGACAACATTTAACACTTATTATTTTCACAACATTTGAATAAGACAGTTGGCGTAGTAGACTATTACATGTTATATTTTTTTTTTCAATAAATTGTGAACTAGATTCATAACACCGATACGCCTAATGGATATTTTATTTCTCTACATTATTATTTGTGGAGCAGTTATGTGCAAAGTCATCGTCACACATTCGAGTAAATTTTTTTGAACATTTTGGCGCCCAACGAGGGGTCATTTTTTTATAAATTTTATGAAGGTATTTAAATTATCACAGGCGTGTTTTCAAAGCAAATACTAACGATATGTGCGTTTAATTTGAAAATTATATTCGACAATACTACATTTGAAGTATTTGAGTGGAAAATATAAGGTTATTACTTTGCACACAACTACCCTCGCTTTAATACTTCACAAGAGCAGATCGCGCCACTGCGGTGGCCACGTTTACCATTCAAATAGTAATAAACCTGCTCTAAAATCAGTCTGTCACGATAGTTGCCACCATACCTCGTATATCTAACAAACATTAATCACAAATATACTTGTATACATGAATCTAACATGGAGAGACAGAAGACGTGTCAAAATATTTTTTTACTATATTATTTATTAAATTTCCATCTATGTAAAATGCTATAGGTACCATCAGCAAGTGAAGTGAGCTACACTTATTTAATTATACATTAATCCTTGGTCCAATGCGACAGCTAACTTGGCATCTTATGAAATACAATTTAGCTTCGACAACAAACTTTTGAAATCTTGTGGATACCCGCTTTTAGTTCGATAATGCACGTCTCATGGTTGTCATAAAAATACATTTTACCTAACAAATATATCACGAGACAGAAACCGTGTGTCATAATACAATGAACAAATAAAATATGTACCCACATGAACAGTGGTACAAAATTTGCATAGGAAATAGCCATATAGTGTATATTATGCTATTTATATAAAAACACTCGTGTCTTAGAAATGTAAAAATAGGGCTATAAATTAAACGGCATTATAAATACAATCTCATGGCACAATAAAATTTCCTCATACTTTGGTTACATTTTACGTATATATGTTCACCATAATTGTATAACATATAAAATGCGCAATTTATATAAATTATTACAAAAGCGTGGCATAATATTATTTAGAATGAATGCAGCCAAAATTTTAAAACCATCTCAATATATTTATAGCCCTTCTTTTAGACGAATTTTGACAAACATGCGTCCTCAAAGTGCACAGTTAGCATTATCGAGACGTGCATTATCAATATGAATACATTTTAGCACATCGCGATACATTACATATTTCGCGATACCGATTTCCACGGAATTAAGTTTTAATAAGCTCATAAAATTCGATATTCACCACAGACAGTACATTTTGTATTATTTTTTTTTATATTCATTAAGTATCTTAAAAAACATCTACAGTATTTTTATATTTTTCTTCATTTGACGGACAGATCCAAAGTTATACATTGAGATAAGGACTAGCGATTGATTTTCTCTTTAATTAACCATTATATAAAAAAACACAGTGGTCTGCGCCTACAAAGCTTTCCTAAAAAAAACAACAAAATCATAACAAGAAACAATGATAATAAAAACGTAATGCAGCTTTAATAAATTTATAATGGGCATGTTTGAACAGTGGCAGTGTTAATGTTGAGACGAAAATGCGAAGATGCAGTAAAAATAACGTTTTACTGCATAATTGAAACGAGTAAGCCGCAAGAAGCACATTGAACACACACAATCTCTTATATGACATTCGGTAAAATATGTACGGGAAAATACAAAGTTTAATGATATTTATAAATCATTTTCTTTGTTTATTTTGTGTAGTTTAACACTAGAATTTATTATCATAGGAAATGATATTCGCAATGTAATTTATAATTGCTGTTCTGTTACAAATGTTACTTAAACAGATTACCCACATGAAAAATATATTTGTCAAATTTCATTATGCATCATCCCTATTGTGTGTCCAATGAAGCTCGCCTCACGCTTTTAGCAATTAGTAAATTTATACAAAACAAGTGAACAGTAGGTTAAACATACCATTATTTTTCTAAGGAAATTAATAATAAATCTATAACAATGTAGTGAGATTTCAAACGACCGTTATTAATATTACCCGATGAACTCGAAACCGATACAAACAGTATTACATCAACGTTCCCATTACATTTTTACTTTATTAAACGTATAACAGAATATATTAAGAACACTGTCACTTATATAACTTAAAAGTTAAACCATACAAATACATTATTGGTGTCGACAAAATAGTGTAGCATAGCACCACAATTAAAACTAACTATATTCGATACGTACGCTTAACAAATCCGTGTGACGCTTCAATTCCAACGATTAAATCATATCATTTGAGAAACAAAAATATAAATATTCTGTCCAGTTCTCGGAGACCTGAGTTAATACTTGTGAAGAAACACAGTACTTAATATGTAATAAAAATTAATTTACCAACACTTACAACTATAAAAATATTTTAGAAATTCTCACTTACATTTAAGAGGAACTGGCAAAATAAATCCTGTATTCTTTCCATTGCTTTTATTTATATCTCATTATAAACTCACAAAATACAAAAACCATTAGTTGGTCCTCACGTATAAAATTCATAATGCCATTCCTATAAATTGGACAGAACTGTTCACTGCATGCGAATCGGCGAGTAGCAAACATATTAGTTAGACTATGCACACTAAGTTATGGTTCAGAATATATCAAATCCACTATATACCTAATAATAAAAATAATATAACAGCCAAACGGCAAAACTCCGTTGAAGCAAAATGTTAAATCAAGAATTGAATAGAGAAAGATTATAAACTGTGGTGGTCGGCCTGCGTGCGCCCTCAGGGCAACTGGCTTCAACATATCACAATTATAGTACACCTAACAGGACTAACCACCGTTATTGTCCACACTCCTTCCGCTATAAAGACTAAAAAATTGCAACTATTATCATACAACATCCCCCGTGGCGAATATTACGACTGTTATCGAAAAACAGGATTTAAATTTTAATAAAAGTATAGGAGAGTATTTTGTGCTTACGATGCATACTATTACCCAACGAGGTACGCGGTACTTGAGCGAACCTGATAGTCCTCGAGTTACTCCGGCAGTCCCTGAGCGAATCCGACAGTCCCCGAATTAATCCGTCAGTCCCCGTGTTACTCCGGCAGTCCCCGAGCGAATCTGGCAGTCCCCGAATTAATCCGACAGTTCCAGAGCGAATCCGACAGTTCCAGAGCGAATCCGACAGTACCTGAGCGAGCCCGCGCACCAGCCCGTTCCTCTATCTAAATTAACCTTCACCGCATTTCCCTAACACGAAAAGACTGACACATCGATTAGTATGCTAATTAGTAACTTTGTTCTAAACGAGGATTCTTATAAACCATGCACGGTTATTAAATACTTTTAAACATGTAACCTATTAGATTCGTACTATAAGCTTTAGGGCCATATTATCAACCTATAACTATCTTCACCTAATGGCAAAGGTACATAACTATACCGTTCTTCTACACAACTAGCATCGTTTAAAATAGATAAAAACCAACTACAATACACCTTGCTTGCAGGAATAACTATCTAAACAGTGGAGTTACGAATATTTTTCAACCAACAGAGATTTTTCTTGTTTTGTTATAAATATTCCATACATAAATTATTATCAAATTCGATAAAGCTCTATGATTGATCCACATTCACATAAATCAACTCTCAATTAGTCTGAGACACAAAAGCGCCTGTATTTAGAGGAACATGTTGCATAAAATAATAATAAACACATTTGGAACACTTCGGGTAATCACGGAGTCGATACACGCGACATACCATCGAAGCCAATAAAGAGAACTATATTCCAGTCTTGCTAACGGTGTAACACCATGACTTCTAATTCCTAACACAAAAATTAACTAGCTGAATACACTAGCGCGGTGCGTCATATGTTTTGTACATTCAGGATTCAGGATTGATAATACAATACAGATATATAAGATACGATAATGTAGGTCAAGATACCGCCATAGAAACGGTTTAACTACGCACAATTGCACGAACATATTGTGAGGTGAATTTCACCTAAAAGTATCTACAACATTGACTAAATAAATAAAATAATCGTCAAATCGCTGCAATGCAATACACTCATGCGTATTTCTTTACTATCTACAAAATCTAGCGTTCATAAAAGCTTTCTTAGTTATTATATTTTGATGCATTCACTCACAAATTACACTGTGTTCGAAAACTCGGGATTTGTGATGCTATTTATTGCACATTTGCTTTATTAAAAAAGATAGAAAGCTATATATTAGTTTTTAAGCTAGTTTTTGTAACACAGTGCCATTTGGTGGAACCCGCTGTCTGAGCCTTATTAGTAATTATATTGAGTCAATCTTTGAACAGTATTCATTCTTCAAGATTTTTGGCTAGCACCTTACTTTTGTATACTACCCAAGACGCTTACACCGGGCCCAACAAACCCATTGAGGTTGAAAAGGACGAATTACTGATAACCTTTAGGAGAGTTTAGGATCATACACTTATATAATATAGTAAGCGTTCACTATATTGGCTTTAAATTAAGTACTGAATAGATTTGGTATTTTTGTTTTAGATATTTTTGACGTATTATTAAGGACTAAGTAAAGGACATTTTATTAAGTATAATTAGGTTATATCACACAGTATTCTTATAGAGATATGCTGTTTATAAGCGTTGGTCACATAGAAATTCATAAACCATTATCAAATTTATACATACTAGTATTCAAAAAAAGGATAGGTACGATAAATATATGAAGGAATCTTAAAAACAATAAGTAGAAAAGAAGCATAGCATTGAAATAGTATTTTGATGCAAATGACATGCATTTGATGGAAGCTTACATTTATTATGTGAAATACTCCAATATAGTATGGACGGAAGGAACGTTATTGAGCTAAAACAAATATGGGGATCGCTTGTGAACCAGCGCTTTAGTAAGCGATCGGGGCACTGCCATTCCACTAACACCTAATGTTATGTTTTACCTCCGTAATTCACAGCCATCAAACTTTAAAGCTGATATACGCTTTGTATACCTTCGTTTGTCATAGGCCAATATTCACACAACTATTTATTTGCAAACTCGAATAGTTTTTGAATTTAAACACAATTTGATATTTCAATGTCAAAACTAATATTCAACCTCGACTTCATACAAATTTATAAGTAGTTGTTGTATTTTTTTTTTGATAAAGTCTAAACGATATTCGTTGATGTCATCTGAATTATTATCAATTTCAAATATATATTATTATTTTTTATATATACGCGCAAATTGTTACTAAAAACATTTATCATCACGCTGCTCTGTAGTTTTCATTCTCATTTACAAGAATATTCTCCTTTACTTTTCTTATAATAGAAGTTTTATAAGCAATGCCCCAATCTAAAAATCTAATTTTAAAAGAAGCTAGTTGTGGCACTCATGTAAGGTTTCCAATTTCATCTTATAAATAAGTAATCCTATTTTAAAGTAAGCTATAAAGCAAGCATCAAGTTCGCTCATAGCCTGAAAGTAATTCATTATAACAATGATAATCTATTTGTATAAACAATAGTAAATAAATTCATTTTATGTCATCAATGTATGTAATATAAATAAATTTAACAACTTAAGGCATCGGCTATACCGAAGATGCGAAAATATTATTGCAAAGGAAATATAAATTATGTTTATGATAATATCTCACTAGGCATATAATATCTGGTATATTTTTTGAAATACCGTTTACATAATATAATCGCCTACTTCAGTGTAGCCGAGGTCTAAATGATCTGTTGTAAGGCTGTTCATAGCTGAACAGTGTGAATTCATCAAACAAATTTGATATATTTTATTTTAGTATAAACTCTTAAATTGATTTACAAAGTGCAAGCAAGTAAATAAAAATAAAGATAAAAGTTCTCATCCGCATAACTTTTGCAAGACAAAGATTTTGAGGTAAATAGGTACAAAATATGGCAACATTGGAAATTAGTAAATAGAACCTCTTACACTGGATTACCTACGTAACACATTTAAAAGCAATCCATATTTTAACTCAATTTTTAGGGTCGGCAACGCGTGAGTAACGCCCCTAGTGTTGCAAGCGTCCATAGGCTACGGTAACCGCTTACCATCAGGCGGACTGTATGCCTGTATACCTTTGTGGTACAAGAAAAAAAAATCAATAGATGTGGGAACCCTATTTTTTTTAAAAACGGCAATAAAAAAAATCATAAGCTCAGTAAAATTTTTGACTGCGGAAGACTATAATACAAAAATGTTTACCGAACTTAATTATACTACTCAAATCAAAACAAACTGAGCAATATCATACAAAAATGAGCATGCAAATAGAAATATTAATTCGATAATAAAATGCGTTACGTAGTTCAACTCCAAATAAAAATCAATATGTCCGTCGAATCAGCATAGAACAATACGATTAGAGAAAAAAAAAACAATTAATCAACTAATAATTTGCTATAAAATAATTATTGTGCTATATATTATTAAAGAACAAGAATATATATTTGACTACATACTATGTTAAAACGCTTGGTGCGATTTGATTGTACTAATATCCGTATAGTTTTCGTTTATAAATGAAATAATTTGTAACTAATACAATATCAAATGCGTGTACTACTTTTCCACGATAACCGAAAAAAATAATTTTACGTATAAATATCATATTTAGACATAAATATTGGCACCGATTTTATGTAAAGCTCTAAATAATTTTATTTATGTAAACTATTTTTAAATGAGAACAAAATATATCATAATGTTATGCAAAGACGTCGCTTAAAATAACGTGTAAATTTGCTATTGAACGACCAAACTAAGAATATTACCCTCGAGTTTAAGCAAAACAGATTTACAGACTAAAGTTTGATGTACAATAGAATCGGTACCAATAACATGAATGATACATTTCTATTAAACTGTTATAGTAGTAAATTGTGGTATGAAAAACAGCCATTTCGAAATTATTTCATAGAAAATCACGCATATGATAAAGTATTCAGTCAGTATTATGGGATTGTTGATACTTGTGCGACTGCCATAGATTTAAAGTCAGCTTAATAACGTTCAATACAATATGGTATGTATTGTAAATAGTTAATATATTGCCTACTTATATGTTTTAGGCTCAAATATGTTGTTAATCTTCTATCAACCCCAATAAAAATCTATATTTCAGCACTGATACACGAATAAAGCTTCATCATCGCAAAAATGCATCACAAGTGTCCTTTATAAAATAAAAAAAAACTTTAAAACAGAAAATCAACTATTTTTTAAACTCTCGTGTTTAAAAAAATATTCTTTTTTGTACACAACATTGCATGTCATAGGGCTATTAACATTCATGCACGTTACAAATAGATAAAGGCACTACATTTAACGAATACTATTTTAAATCCTATAGCAGTTTTATATTAAACAAATGTTATAAATTATTTATTAACCAGTTTCTGGAAGATAAATATATTGCACAATATATGAAGCAATAAATAAAACGTACCAAATATTTCTTCCATTAACTGTGTCTGTCATATTAATATCAGGTGAAAAAGCTGCATCAAAAGTTTCTACATAATTATTTAATCCTTTCCCAAAATTGTTTACTGTCAAAACTCCCCAGTATTGTTGCGGACTTGAGCAATAAATTCCCCTTTCAGAAACAAGCAACTTACGCACCATACAAGCTATTTGTCAAAAATAAACTAATAATTTTCCTTAATAACTAACGTGAATTCAAAATTGGAAGATACGTATCTTGACTACGTCATTGGTTTTTGTTTTAATAGGGGGAAAACCAAAAACTTTTGCCACAAAATATATTGTAGGTATACTAAAGTTGCCAAATTGCACTAGGCAGCCAAACTTTGCGTTAAATATGACACTTCGTTTGTATAAGGCGATAGATAAATCGACAGCTTTACAAACTTTGTTTATTTCTCTTTACTTTTCGTTAGAAATTTGTGCGCAACTCGTAAAAAATCGATACTAAAACAAAGCGTTATCATCAAGCTGGATATGTATGAGTTAAGCGGATTAGGATCGAACCGAGTTCGCGTTGAATCAGGCATCCCATCTCCGTGCAAAGGAATTGACGATAATACTAATATATTGGAACTCTTGGACTAAAACGAATGGTGATCTAACATTTATAATTCCTACATCATCGGACAATCTATATTCGCCGTGATTTCAGAATTATTACCAAGGGCATAAGACATTTTAGACATCGTTCTAGTTAAAATATTCATAAAAACGGTAAATTTTCCTAGTTTAACACAAGTGCATATCAACTAACACTCATTATATCACGCGCCTTACAAATTGCGGAAACTACTGCACAACTAAACAATTGACGGAAACCAACCAAGGTCCGACCTCGATCGTATCGGCCCTTATTATAAGCAATAAGAATCAATTCCCTATAACACCGTCACGTCACGATGCTAAATACAATACACCTATACAAACTAAGACACGTTAAATAAATTAAAAAAATGTGGTACACTTACACACTAGTAGTTTATAACTTCATTTATTTTTATTTTTGTTTTCATGTTATTTGCACGAAACGTGATTATTTAAAATAGTGTCTAGAAACATCACATTTTATAAAGGTTTCATCTAACATGTTGGTGTGAGCGATTTACGAATAAACTTTTATATTTTTGGTTTATCAGTCCGTGTTGATAATTTCTATTGAAAACTAACGCTGTGACTAGACTAAGATACACATCATTACCACTCGTAAAGAAACGTATTTTTAAAAATGTATTTTATTTTAGTTTATAAAAACCAATCCAATCAGTTAATTTTACAAAAAATAAAACTATATAAACCTCCAGTATTGTTTGTGCATTTTCTACCTAGCGATGCATTTATATTATAATTTGAGTATAAATCATAGATTTCTTATTCTATCCATAGAATTCACGTGACGTCCGCTCACACACAACAAATCATCAATTTGGCAAGTTCTACTCTGTCAACTAGCAAATCGATAGAATTTAATCGATTCTATATAAGTTAAGTATAATACTTAATAACATTAAACGAGCCAAGCACGATTATTAAAAACACAAGGGTGTCGGGACACTGGCGTATTGAACTAGCCTACACACATTTAGTCTGAGTAATATATTATTTTAAATATGTTTTATTATATAATTTTCTTGTTATTATAATAATTGTGGTCTCTATTAAATACCTGTCTGTGTTAGTGGTAATTACCAGTTCACTTTTAGTCACATGTTCATACGGCAACACACTGGCTTATTGTACTTAGTTATGAATATATGTCATTGTAATTCAATTTGGAAATGAGCATTTGTAGCAAAATTATTGATAACACACTAATATGTGTATATCACATTAATAAATTGGAATTTCATATAAAGACAGTCAATAATAATAATGAGGAATAATGTTGAATGAAATCGAAATAGAATATAATATCAAAATCTCAATAATAGTTTGTCTCATGCCGGTGTTGCCGTAAGCATGTGAATGTCAATATAAATGCATTAAAGTTACAATTATCAAAAGTGCAACAGGGTAATTCGTTTCATTACATTTTTATTATTGATATGATATTTTTAAAGATTGCAACGATCCCATTATAGAATTGTTATTATACGTTTACAGGTTCGTACACAAGAAAATCTCGAGTTTAATTTATGAGTAAAATGCATTCTTGGGCATCTAAATAGTAATTTCTTTTGTTATTTTAAAATGATACCCCTAAGTTTTATATCTTAATAAACTCGTAAGCGAGATTATCAAAGCCTTTAGAAAAGACAATGAAAAGCCGTTTTACAATTTTTCATTTTGTTTACGTGCATTTTGAACTTTATTACAAACTATAATAGAAATCATTGTCCGCTCACGCGAGCACACACATATATGTGACAGAACTAAAATAATTATAGTAACTGAGCAGAATAACATAACATAAAATTTCGAACGCATTGGAATATTAAAAATTTTGGTCAAGTAAATAGATTCTTTTTCACTCTTATTTTTTGAGCAAATCAAAGGTCCATTCAATTTCATAAATCGACATTGTCAAACGAGATAAAAAAATATTTTATTAAAATACAATAAAGGGAGCAATTTTGAAATTCATAAATTCGTTAAAAAACAATTTTAATTGATTATTTAAATTTTTAAATTGATTTCATTCTCTATAATTTGTCTGAGAGTATCAATATATAAAAAATAAAAATATGAGCAAACCGAAATGCTTTTTCGAACAAATTTATTAGCCTGCACGAAAGGTAGCTTAAAATCAATGAATGCTCAGTCACCGTTTATTTTAGACTTCACCTCTAAAGCCAAATATCCTTCCAATAAGTAAATAAATAGTTTAATTGATTGGCCCGGTGGCCAGGTAGTGATAAGGATGTCTATTGTGCATAAACCTGGCATCGTACCTCTGGTTTTTCTGGTAGAAGTCGTGTCTCCCCTGGTTCACTTTCCTATAGTTCTGGGTTCGACGCTGCTGGTTCTTGTCTTGCTTGTCTGTCGGTTTGTTCGACGTTTTATTCTCGTTTTTGGTATCGTTCTTTGTTGCTTCGTTGGGTGGTATCTCCTGAAAATTTCGATATTAATTTTTATTGGTAACGTAGCAGGTTAGCAGATTAACATCTTGCAAAATCATCATTGCCATTCTTCAATAAATTAATATTATACTATTGTCCTGTAGCTGAAATGATGATGATGAAAACTATACTATACATGTAAGCCGCATCCACTGCGTACTTTATAAGATCTAAGCGTAAATACGGACGCGACTTTGTTTTAAACTATGTGAAGATACGATTTGATACTTGAAACTCTGTTCAAGATTCCATTAATTCCATTTATGTATCCCTCAGTATGTATACTTCTTTATTTCATATTTTATAGAATACTAGTGGCTCCCCGCGGTATCACTTGCGATCCCGGGGATATCAAATTTTCCCGGGATAAAAAGTAGGCTGTGTTAATCCAGGTTATAAACTGTGTTCCAATTTTCGTCCCGATCCGTTCAGTAGTTTTTGCGTGAAAGAGTAACAAACATACATACTCACAAACTTTCGCAATTATAATATTAGTAGGACTTCTATGTACATATATCCAAATACCTCTTTATTCTCATTGGGCGAAGTTTTGGAACTTGCATCAGTTGGTTTTGAAACAGCCTCTTGAGTTGACTTCGACGACGCCTTTTGTGTCTGGGACGATAACTGTGTTGTGTTCTCACTCTATGCACAAATAAACAGCAATATATTAATATTTTGGTAAAACACAATTTAATATTTAACTTATGGGATGACTACCTCTTTTCTCGTAAATGGGATTTTACTACAATTAATTCAATAAATATATTAGAAAAAAAATATATCCATTTACACAGAAAATCAATTTTCAAACGAAAACACTATCGGGATACTGCTAATATAAAATTTAACTTACAATGAAAAGAGATAAAAAGTTTTCTGAGGGCATAGGTACTAGGATTACCCACAAATAGTCGAAAACAAAGGTTTTCACATATATTTATAATGCATCACGTATTTAACATTCTACAAGTGTTTTGGTGCGTTCGCAACTGAGCCACCACGGCCAATTTAAGTACTGTGAAAAAATCTGCCGTTGCCGCCGTATTGCCGGCTCTTATCAGCAAAAGCAACCTTCCAAACCGAGCATTAGAGTCGACGTTTCATAAGTGCTTGTGAGCCTTTTAGAGTGGTAATTGTTATGATAGCAATAGAAACGATATTAATTTAGTAAGTTTAGTTATCTATGGTAGGAAGGTGGGCATCACTAATTAAATGTCACCTCTCTACTCTCTCTCTCGTATGTGGTGTGCTCATTAATGGTGGAAGTAATTAAAGGTGTCGTGAAGAAATTAAATATAAAACAAATTAATCATTACTGCTGTTTCACTGCTCTGCCCACCCATAAATATATCCTGTAATAGTTATGAGTAATATATAAATGTAATGTATAAGTAAACTTACAGTGTTGAGTTCGGTGTGTTCGGCCGCGCGGTAGTGGTGCGGCGCGAGCGCCACGGTGAGCGTGAGGTCGCACCACATGGCGCAGCGGGCTCGACGCGCGCTTACACACAGCAGCTTCACCGCCTCCGCTAGTTGCAGGATAGCTGGAATATAGATCAACACTATATAAATACCAATATTATAAAGGGGAGTGAAGAGATTTCTACAGGTTCGGCAACGCGTGAGAAACGCCCCTAGTGTTACAAGCGCGTCCATAGCCGCGCGCCATCAGGCGGACTGTATGCCTGTTTGCCACCTTTGTGGTATAAAAAAATGGCATAACTTATTCTTTTATGCATATAAATCAATTTCGATGTTTCAAATCTGCCAGGCCCCTTGTGATGGCTCTTTTCCTATTAAATCACCCATTAATCAGAACTGCTCAATTCCAACAAATTTTAAATGTAGTCTATACAAAACAAAGTATTTTTAGGTCATGTCTGTATGCCTGTCCGTCTACTGTTGAAACTTAAGTAGATGTATTCTGTGAACCGGATTAAAATTTCCAAACAAAAATAAAAAAAACACATACACAGATCTGAATCTCAATTATTTTTTATATTAAACCCACATATGTATGGTATCTATGGATAGGTCTTAAAAAATTATATTGAGGTTTCTAATATCATTTTTGTTGCGCGAGAGCATCGAGCATGTAACCAATAGAGTAGCAATAGTGAGCCATTTGTTTAGCAACGCATCAATGATTTGTCACGTATAACTAACATGCCACGCTCGAACTAAAACAGTATCCGACCAATAAGAGACCTGTGTGTACGTCTAGTGCAACACTTGACCTTGAGTCGGCCAATCAGAACGCAGGGGCCGGCGCAGCGTTTTGGCGTATTTTGTTTTCTAACAAAACTGTTAACAGTTCTACTCTATTGGTTACATGCTCGATGCGCGAGAGACACTCGCAATGTGGTAAAATGTCTCCCCTCATGTTCTAATATAATAATAATAACATTATAAAGAGGAAAGATTTGTTTGTTTGTTTGTTTGTTTGTAATGAATAGGCTCCGAAACTACTGGACCGATTTCAAAAATTCTTTCACCTTTGGAAAGCTACATTATCCCCGAGTAACATAGGCTATATTTTATCCCTGTATTCCCACGGGAACGGGAACTACGCGGGTAAAACCGCGGGGAGGCAGCTAGTGTTCTAATATGTGACATGTAACTCACGGTCCGGCTGGCGGTATCTGTTGGCGTGTTGGTGTTGGTGTTGGTGCTGGTGTTGGTGCGGGTGTGGATGGTGCGGCTGCATCTCGCGGCGGCGCGCGGCCTGCACGCCCGCCACGGCGCCGCGCCACGCGAGCATCGCGCTCTCCACCTCGCTGTGCGGCGCACTGAGGAATATGCGCACGTCGTTATAACGGTAAGCGGTAAGCTCACTGATTGTTCTTTTTAGCCGGGAGGCCAGGGGCGGCATGAAGGTATGCATTTTATCCACGGGGAAGGGAGAAAACACTATTCCACTCTGTCAATTTTGTCTACCTTCCGAGCATGGCGACGTGGGTGGATAAATAATCACGGTGGACAAAACAAGGGAAACGCTTGACTCGGAAATTATTGCCATATAAGAAACTCTTCCACTAGTCGCCATGCGGCGATATAGGCGGGGGGTGAGTATCCATGTCTAATGTCAAAAAGCGATATAATTCTCTTCCCCCCTTGCCGTTGCTTTGGCAGGTGGATAAAATAATTTTGTCCCTTATCAGTGGAAATAACAGGTGGATAAAAGTTTTATCCCCAGCCTGTACTAGGGGGACAGGGGTCCGTACCAGAAGGGTTAATACGGGACCCTATTACTGAGACTTCGCTGTCCGTCCGTCCGTAACCAGGTTGTATCTCAAGAACGGTGATAGCTAGACTAGGTAGTACTATATTTTGTTGTTGATTCTGCTGGATTATCATTTATTCTTAAATGAAATTCACCTCTATAAACTGTAACAAACTTGATAACATCACGCACGTACGCACATCAAGTAGTAGGTAGTATAGTGCGCGCGGAACTAGTAGGCCGCGCCTTAGGCAACGCGCCACTCGGCCACCCTCGGCCCCGTGAGGAAATGTGTCATTACAACTTTTTTGGTCTTTTATTTTTCCGTCTAGCCCTTTCCTAACACGCTATAAGGAACTCTATTCCAATAAAATAAATATTTAATATACCGTTTCTTGCACGATACTAATAACGGCGATAAATACATGGTACGTAACCAACTCGCGCTTGGCCAGTTTTTTATTGACCGGAGGTTGGCTTTTGTGGTTAACGATCTAGTATACTTACATTTCAGATAAATGCTTGACATCGTTTCTCCACGTAGTCGGGTCGAAGGTAGCTGGGTCGACGCCATTTTCTTTCTCCTTCTCACATGCGACGTTCTCTTGTCCCCTCTTGAGAACTGTTATCTTGGGGTCTTCAGGTTTGTTCGGCTTTTTGTTCTGAGCTACCGACACACTGGCTCGGAGAGTTTCCATTTTCCCCATTAGTGTTAATACCTGAAGTATCAAGTTAGCCAATCAAAGTATTGTCAGCTTCAGTTTACATTTAACTTAATTTATTAATAACTCATTGACTATTAATTTAATTTTGAGTATAGCAACATCGCTTGGATGTTGCTTTATGAGGGTACAATGTCAGCTTCAGTTTAAACTTAATAACTCATAGACTATTAATTTAATTTTGAGGTTAGCAACATCGCTTGATGTTGCTTTCTGAGGGTATAAATACTGCTCCGTCACAGAGAAACGCTTAGTCCGTCGTCGGCTGTCGGAGCGGTAACAACTATATTTGTGGTGTACCCTCGTAAATATATTTCTAAGGAATATTATGTAAGTGCTGTTGAAATGTAAGTATTTAAATAAAACCTGTATAAATAAATAGATAGATCGGTGCCCCGGCAATTTCATTATAATTTATATATGTTATAAAACCACGGTCTTCTAACAGTATGTATATGAAAAAAAAAAATTTACTAGCTGCCGCCCCGCGGTTTCACACCGTAGTTACCATAATATATGGATTAATACCATTAATACCATAAACTAACAAAGAATCAATTTTACTACAAGCCACTTTCGATTTTATAACGCCGCTTTTCGGTTCAGAATCGTGCGTTTGTCGAAAAAATAAATACACATGATATGTTACTACTTAAGTAGAACAGGTGCTGCTTGTGGGGGCACAAGCAGCACCTATTCACAAGCATAACGCATCCGGCACCCATCGCTCTCTTCGCCATATTTTAGGGAAGTGAGTAGAATTTTAGGAGTGTACCTATAGTATCGTCCCTTAGCTTACAACACCGCTCAAGTCGAAAATAGGCAGTTCCTACATTTTAATGCCAATGGATAGAGCTGCTCATTGCGCATCGAATCACATGATATAGATTTCAGTCAATAAGAGGCTTTAATTCAAAAAGTAGTAACAGCGCAAGTCGGTTGGCCTTATAAAATAAACAGTTTTTCGTCTCTTGAAAAGTTGGTAAAAATGACTTATGCGGTGTTGTAAGCTAAGCTAAGGGACGGTATATACCTTGGTGTGTTCCCTCAGCATATCGACGGTGAGTCTATCCACACGTGTGGGACAAGGCGGTAGACGTGGTACGGGTATAGAGTTGGAGGAGGACACGGCTCGGCCGGGGTAAGCCAACGCTAGCTTCGCCTCGGTACGTTTCCGTTCCCGTTCCAACTGCCGCCATTGTTCGTAGCACGCGTCCAGGCGAGCGTGGAGTATACCCGACGAACTAGCCGCACCCCTGAAATAGATAAATTAACACAAATTAATGTTTCTTCTTCTTCCTGCCCTTATAAATAAACTACCTGCCTCCGCGCGGTTTTACCCGCGTAGTTCCCGTTCCCGTGGGAATACAGGGATAAAATATAGCCTATGTTACTCAGTGATAATGTAGCTTTCTAATGAAAAAAGTATTATTTAAATCGGTCCAGTACTTTTTGAGTTTATTTGTAACATACAAAAATACAAATATTTCCTCTTTATAATATCAGTGTAGATAAATATCCTGGGACATTTTTCACACACGGCCAATCTGATTCAGAGCTTGTGATATAGTAACCAGATAGCTGATATACTACATAAACTACTTTTAAATACATACTTATATAGATACTAGCTGACCCGGCAGACTTCGTACTGCCCCAATCTATACATCTATACTAATATTATAAAGCGGTAGAGTTTGTTTGTTTGTTTGCTTGAACGCGCTAATTTCCGAAACTACTGGTCCGATTTCCGCGAACTACTGGTCCGAATCCGCGTCGTTTGTCGTTAGACCGGGAGTCTCAATTGAAGGAGATTGCTAGACGGCATTTGGGAAACTTGATGACATCTTCCGCTCTAATATTCCTCGGTGTCTGAAGACCAAGACATTTAACCAGTGCATTCTGCCTATCGTCACCTATGGTGCTGAAACATGGTCGCTTACAAAAGGCAACATGTATAAAATAATGGTTGCTCAAAGAGCCATGGAGCGAAGCATGCTGGGCATCTCCCTCGCGGACCGAAAACCCAACGTCGAAATACGACGTAAAACGCAAGTCGTGGATGTGGGTAAACGGATCACGGGATTAAAGTGGGGTTGGGCGGGACATCTGGCAAGGCGGGATGACGGAAGATGGGCTAAAGCTATTACAGAGTGGTGGCCAAGAGAGACACAGGAAACCGGGTAGACCACCGGCCCAGTGGGTAGACGACATTTTCGGAGCAGCGGGTAGGGAGTGGATGAGATTGGCACAGGACCGTATAAAGTGGCGTAAAAATAAGGAGGCCTATGCTCCTTTGCAGTGGGTTATTACGGGCTGATTAGATAGATAGAAAGAAAGTTAAATAGAAGGATGCACTCATAGATATGGTAACACAATATAGTATAACTTTTTTCCGTGTTTTGAAGTGCGTCAGGATGGATTGACATATTACAGTTGGTTGTCAAATCTAATGTCAAATATTATGATTGCGTTCAAAAGATTAAATTGATTAACTTAAAATTGATCAATTTAAAAACCGACCAAATTAAAAATCAGGTATTATTAGGTATTATTTTCGGAAATTAAATAATTAATAAATAGTTTACACAAATTAATATCTAAAACAAACAAATATAACAGTTCCTGAACTTTCGAGACATTTTACAAAAAATAAATTTCTGAACGCACACATGAATAGAGTTGTTACAGTATTTGACAGGATTGGACAACAAATGTTTGACATGTAATAAACAAATCAGCATTTATTGAAATGATTAAGTATTATTTACTTTTAGTTTTCATTGTTTTTAAGATGTATTCTGCTATTCGGGGCGGAGACAAATCCAACGAATCAATAACCATGAAAATTGATTCAGCAGATCTCGAGTTATAAGTGTTGTAACAAACCCGTCTTTCTTTTATATATATAGATTTACATCCAGACACAGGACAAACAGACATATTCATGCATACAAATGTTTGTCCTGGGTGGGATTCGAACCCACGACCCGCTTGAAAGTCAGGCCACTAACCACAAAGCCAACCGGGCTGTCAAAATATGCAGCCTAAGCAGGGTCGGCACAACATGTATTTTTCTTTCATTCCTCTCCGTCAACCGTCATTTCACTCATCACTCCCTTCTTACACATATCAGCTTTCACACAATCCATCCATACTTTCTTCGGTCTTTCTCTACTTTTGGTTCATCATCATCATCATCATCATCACTTTTGGTTATGGTTATGATAATGGATATGAAAAACTATGTACCTTATATTTCTCATTGCGTAAAATGGTGCCAACACAGGCATATCCATCATGGGAGAATGCAGTACCGGTGGGGGGACCGTTGGACTGGGACCCAGTAAAGCACCCAAGCCTGAAAAAAATAATAAATCTATTTTATATACTGTTATTATTTATTAAAGTTTGTCAACAAAATAAATATCCTGGGCCATTTTTCATACGGCCAATCTGATTCCAAACTAAGCAGAGCTTGCGATATGGTAACCAGATAGCTGATATACAACATATACTACTTTTAAATTCATAGTTATATAGAACAAACAGACATATTCATGCATATAAATGTTTGTCCTGGGTGGGATTCTGAAACACCGGCGGCTTGAGAGTAAGGGTCACTAACCACAAAGAAACGAAAGATTTAATTTACAACTTACCAAGGTTAAAAGGAGCATTCTCGTGTAGAAACGATACATCCACGTTCAGTGCATTTGGTGGTGGATGATTCCTCATTAACAAATTCATCTGGCGCGCTAACTCTTGATTCTGTCTCATCAATGCCGCTTGCTGCATATTATCTCTACCCATATTGTTATCAAAATTTCGCTGCTCATTCATGCCATTCCCTTGGAAGTTGTCCCTTGGCATCATCTGATTCATATCACGCCTCTGAATAAAATCGTTCTGATGGTGAAACCCGTTCGGCTTGTAGTTGACCGAATTCGCCGACGAAACGGGAATAGTTTGGTTTGTATAATCGAAATTCTGATTCATGGGACTCCTATCGTTGACCTGAGTCATCATATCGAAGAAGTTATTGTCCCCAAAGTTCTTATTGGGCGGTGGTTGCTGAAAATTCCTATTAAAGAACATTTTGTTCGAATCCGGAATTTTCTTAAAGTCATCGTTCGGGAATGGGCCGTTTAAATCCACCGGCATTTTGAAATCCATGTTGTTAACCGCACTTTCCTCCCTATTACGTTCAAGAGACATATTCAGCTGACTCAAATAAGCTAATATTTCTGCGGGATCTTGGCTTTGCTCTTTGACGTAATTGTCAAACTTGTTGGGAAACCGTTGTGTATTATTGAAAGGGTTTTCGTAATTCGAGTTGAAGTTCATGTCTAAATTTAGACTGTTTGGTCGGTTGAAGTTGTTCATTGAAAACATGTTGGTTTCGGGTAAAGAGTTTCTTTGGCTCGGTTCGAAGAAATTATAATATTTATCGTCGAATTTATTCGGACTGGTGAACTGAGCGCCACCGATTTCTTGAGCTGCCAGTCTTAGCAAGTTTAGTTGTTCTGGTGTGACCGCGTCGGGACTTGTATCGGGTACCGGATCCATACCTAACAGTGCACTCACGTCGTCGGAATAATTGAAACCGTTTGAGTTACCGAATCCGTTCTGAACGTTAAAATTAAAGCCATTCTGCTCATTCTGTGGGTAATTGTAAATAGAGTTGTTTTGATACGAGTTGAATGATGACGGTGGTATATATTGGGCGGTCCCTGTATCATTTTGGGGATATTGTGTGTGAAGTCCGCTTAAAGCGTTATCTGATGATTTGATGGAGCTGGAAATAGAAATTATTTCTATAAATCAACAATAACTAACAAGTCAAAGTTAAGGAATGTAGGTAAGGAAAGGAAGGAAATATTTCAATTACATTCAAATACTTTACTACGCTTAGGGAATTCGAGTGTGAATATTGGTAAGGCTCATTTGAATAAATTGATTTTGGAAAAACTATTAGAGGTACTGGTTTATAATATAGATGAACATAATGACAATGTATCAACAGTGTTTCGCGATGTATAACAACTTTACTATGTTCGCGCCTTAAAAATTAACAAGATACAATTGCGTCGTCGCATATCATGTCGTCGCTGACCTGTTAAGAGGTCAACCCGTCTTTATTTAGAAACAATTTTAAAATGCAAATTGTAAGCTAAACATGCAGATGTTTAATCAGATCTACACAAATCCCACTAATATTATAAATGCAAATGTTTATGAGCATGTGTTTGTGGGTCAGAAAGGGATCTGCTTGATCTTTGGCACAGAGAATTCTGATCATCGAGACATCGTGTTTTAATATTTTAGATATTGACAAGTCTTCAGAAATCTTATAATCCCTCCCACCCTTGTCATACTTCATTAACCCTTTCACCATAAGGTGTAATGAAATTTATAGGTACTCCATAAGACAAGTTTAAATATGAAAACCAATAAATATTGCACTATGATAAAACTGTCTTACCTGCTTCCTTCTGAGGGTCCGGTTTCATCAAGAATCTTTGTGATGAGATCACGGACCATGGAGTTTTCTTCCATAATGCGCTCCGACTGAAATTAGAAAAGTTAGTAATATATTATGAAACAGTTCATGTATCATAAAAAACATAGAAACATCATACAGGTTATTAAAAGAGGTCATAAATGTGTGGAACAGCCAAATGTATTAATTAAGGATTAAGTACTTATTGTATCCAAAAATAAATATATAGGATATATATGTGGGTAGAGGGTAGTATCATATATCTACATCAATAAGACATGCATATACATGAAATGTTTGGTAAGTTAATTATTTATATGGTATTAATAACAATCCAAGAAAATACGAACCCTACTTAATATTGCTAAGAGTAATAATATAAATTGGCATAATATCTTGCAAATAATAGTATTTTTTTTGGCCATTATCACAGTTAAAGGCATAACTACTTATAATTAGGATTATTATAGTAATTATTACAAATGATTGATTGATCAATTAATGTTGGTGATCTTTATCTTTATACAATAATGTACACACATTACAAAATATATATCTGCTTCACTCATACAAAGCTTCTTTTAGCTACAAACTGTTAAATATGTTGTAATACTGTTTAATTTGTTTCAGATAATTAATAGAACCACAATAAAATATAAGTCAATCCAGTTACTTTCCGCTACTCATTCAAAATAGCTTTATCATTTTTTATTTATTAATTTTACAATTATATTGAGTACATATGAAAAATCTTTACATCGCCAAACTGCTCAGCAATTTGTAGGCGCTCTGCTCTATTAACAATAAATTTATCTTAAACTACCTATACTCAGATTATTCATTGTAGGCAGAGAAATGACATTTCCAGTGTTGCAGGTTTTTAGTCCCAAATAAATAGTGTTGTGGTAGATTCGAATTTTAACAACTAAAAGTCGGCTAAGGACAAAGGAAACTCGACTAGAGTTTCCTTTTTTTTATTCAATGTCAGAATGCCTTTATATAAATAAAAATATGTAATTTATGGTAATAAAACAGAAGACATACTCCATAGGTAATTAAATATTACATAAAATACTCTTATGTATATTATTTGTTTTTAGCTATTGGAAGAACTATAGTCATCACTTGTCACGCTATGGACCCCATTTTGTTTTGGAAGTGACTATTTGTACGGGTAGGTACTGGACAAATAAATTATATTTATTCGTACATTTATTCATTTTTTTTTAATTACACATGAATTGGATGATTAGCCTATGTTAGGTTAATTACATTAATAACATTTATTCGATTTTATTTATTTAATTTTGGTTTCAAATAAATTCAAATTTAGTTTTAAAAAAATGAAATTTTGGGATTTTCGACTAGATTTATGTATCGGATACTGAAAGAACTAAACTGCCGAACATCACTATTGTAGCGGGTCACCCTTTTTTGTATCAGTGACAGTTGCACTTGTCATTTTTGTGACTCGAATTATTAATCCGACTATAACTACATTCTTATACTATTTTAATAATCTACTACTACTACCTAGAATATATATTTAGAAGAAAAGTGCTTTTAAGAATTCATCAGTCCTATAATAATATCATAAAGAGTTGCCTCATGCATTGTTTCAGTAACTTTGTTTAGTAAATAATTTACCTAGTTTATTGATTCATAAATTCTAATTGGAATGTAAATATCTATACAAAAAATAACAACAAAGTTAAGATTAAGCAAATAAGCATGTTTCATAATTTTGCTGATATACTAAACATACCAGTGACATAGTTTACTTCATATGTACACTAATACTATTCTACTATTCGCGATATATAGATGTAAAGGTGGTCCTTTTGTATAAAAACCACACTCACTGTTACCAAATTGGGTTTCATTATGCATATATTTTATTGTAACCCCTTATTTGACAGAAACATGAAGTAATTAATTTTTCTTCTTACAATTTGTTGTTATCTTTAGGCAGTGGAAAATATAGAACAGCAAATTCTTATTTTTGTCTGGGTATAGTATGGATATCCTTTTTTAAATGGAACATTCTACATATTTACATATGAACATCAGTTTCATAGCATATTGTGGTCAACAGCCTGTTACCCAATAGGTGATTCTTATTACGGGCCAAAACAATATAGTCCAGTGGTTTAATAAACATGCATATGTTACCTTGTCAGTGTCCTCTAACGTACAAACTACATAATTCTAAAAATATTATGAGCATTTTTCGATGTCATCATTCACCTCAACCAACAGAAATTACGTCTAACGTACGACACCGATAGAATATAGAACCTTGCGTCCCCGAAACGAAATTCAACAACTTTAACTTCCGTGGACATGCAAAACACTTCTCACAAAATATTTGTCGATAATACACCCGGATTTTGGGTCATAGTGACAGCTGAAGACTTTACAACACCAAACGAAAATGGCACTCTAAACACTCACTCCACTTACCTGATCCGATTCATTTTCGACGGTTTTGTACGCGTTACTTAAGTGACATAAATCACTGAAGGCCATTTAAACTAAAAGATTATTTCTTGTCACGACACATACGAGCTTACTTCGATGCTAGCTAAGCCATTTTTAAGCTATTGCATAGCTTTTATCGCGGGCTCTGAGCGCGGCGACCGAATCAAGAAATTCCGTAACGAAAAAAACCTAACACATCGTCTAACGTCGTTTAAGTTCGGCAGACTTCGGCACGGTGTTTGTTTGCTATCTTCTTAACTCTTTGACGTTTTGAAAAAATGGCGTTTGACATTTATAAAAAACAAAACTCAATTTCCGTATTCGCGCGTAATTATTTTGTTTCCATTTCGTGGCAAGGGTACCACGTCATAAAGCCTAAGTATTCAAATACGTATGCACATCAGAATGCATATTATTAAAAAAAAGTTTTACGTGACAACGACTTTGAGTGGTAAAATAATTTTAATGTGAATATTCATTCGTATAGTAGGAAGAAGGATGAAATAATAGTAACAATTTAATAAAACATAACGTGACGTGAGCGGAGCGTAACGCAGTTTCTTGAAGTGTCACCCGGCAAACCAATTTATAAGACGTTGTCACGTCAAAATATATGCTCAAGTATTTTTACAATGTACAAGGCGTCCTTTCTAACCTAACCTTTGTTTAAATCCAAATGTATCATTTATTTAGTACATGTAGCGGCCATTTGCATTTCTAAGCACGCGATGTTGGCGTATTGGTACAAATGTTTGTACGTTGGGCCAACATGGCAATGAAATTAGACCTTTTCTCTAAGATTTATATGAGCTAGTACTTATATATTTTTAAGCTATTGCATAGCTTTTATCGCGGGCTCTGAGCGCGGCGACCGAATCAAGAAATTCCGTAACGAAAAAAACCTAACACCCCCCACTCCGACGGGCAAGGAGGTGTGGCTTGAAGGCCGTGCATCGTCTAACGTCGTTTCAGTTCGGCAGTCTTCGACTCGACACGGCGTTGTGTGCGATTAGACGTATTGTACGACTCTACGAAACTCGCACGACTCGAGACGAGCTGCTCCGAAATCGGACGAATACATAAGCTGCTTATGAGAAAGTATATATGTACAACAGTGAATAGCTGTACTTGTAAAATTTGTGTATGAAGTGTTTTGAATATGAATGAACAAAGTGCATTTATTATTAAAATAAATAAATAAAATTATAATTGCATAAGTTGATACAAAATGCTATGCAATGCAATAGCTTTACCGCGGCAGTCCCCGAGTGCCTCACGTAATTTTTTCATTGACCTACATGTGTATAAAATTATACGTGCTTACTCGCAGCGGTGTTGCTGTCACTCAGCCAAATTTTAATGAAAAGTAACCTTTGGATCTCGAATTATTAGCACGTTTGATGATTTAAGTAATATAACTTACATATTATCCCGTAAATTTCAAATAAAAATATTCTTTCCCTCAAGAAAAGATAGTTTATTTTGTGAATTTCCCGCCCTTATAAATTTCATTTTGACTATTGGTTTTTTCTTAATGGTCAACAATGTTTTATTTCCAGCCAAGACGTTTCTGGTTGCTTTACTTAAAAAAATATTTTAATTCCATTCTATCTTTAATTTTATAACATTAAAATAAATATTTCTTCTAAGGCTAGAAAAAATGTTTCTACTCAATGTTTAACAGCATAAATCAATCCTAGTAATTAAATGATTAGTCGCTTAACTAAAAAAACATCCTTTTTTCATATGGCAGCATTGGATCATGTATCATACGCCACGCCACCAGCTTAGATTTTAAACAATGTTGATTTTTATGAGGTAGCGATATAAACTTTAAACAAGTTAAAGTATGTAACAAACAATTAATATATAGTATGCGTCTGCGATAAATATTTATGCAGATTATGTGAAACAATAAAGCAAATGTTTATCTATACTAATATTATAAAGAGGAAAGATTTGTTTGTTTGTTTGTTTGTTTGTTTGTTTGTTTGTAATGAATAGGCTCCGAAACTACTGGACCGATTTCAAAAATTCTTTCACCTTTGGAAAGCTACATTATCCCCGAGTAACATAGGCTATATTTTATCCCTGTATTCCCACGGGAGCGGGAACTACGCGGGTAAAACCGCGGGGAGGCAGCTAGTTAATTTTAAAATTGTCCTAAAATCTAAAGTTGAATTAAAGATTCATCACTTGTTCCGAGTTTCTTGTTACTTTTAGGCGAATATGTTATGTAAAGTAACAAATATTGCTACTCTGACGTTTGATTTTGGCGCCAATTAAAGCCTATTGGAAAAAAACCGCCAAATACAAAATTAAATGCGTTTTGATATCATTAAGTTGGACATACAAAATTGGTAGTGCTAATCATATTATTGCTATTATTATATAATAGAATGTGTATCCCATTTTTGTGTTTAGAGAACTCTTTAAAGCAGAGATGCTTGCTTAAGTAAAACTCTCCTCTAATAGAGGCATTACTAACACTACATCTGTTGGAATCTATACTAATATTATAAAGAGGAAAGATTTGTTTGTTTGTTTGTTTGTTTGTTTGTAATGAATAGGCTCCGAAACTACTGGACCGATTTCAAAAATTCTTTCACCTTTGGAAAGCTACATTATCCCCGAGTAACATAGGCTATATTTTATCCCTGTATTCCCACGGGAACGGGAACTACGCGGGTAAAACCGCGGGGAGGCAGCTAGTATTGTATATCTTAGCAACACAGGTAGTATTCGTGAAAAAAAAAAATTACCAGTCCATGTAAGGGTGTAACAACCATCTGATACCTTCTAAAATCTAGACCATAAAAAAATAACAGGGAAATTTGTTCTCAGACGTACCTAGTTCTCAGAATATTTTTCTGTTGCCACACCGTCGGTGACAGACTTCACTGCAAGCCAGTGTTGCCGTATTAACAGATACTTTTTTGATCGTCCTTAGAATTTTTTGCGAATAATAGGTTTAGCGCTTTTTTCTAAGCTTTAATCGTATATAATTGTTTTACCGACACCGGTAATTATTAATTAGTGCAGTTTCCACATAGTTTTAAAAAGTATAAAATTCCTAAAATCGTTAACAATAGAATACTTTTTCAGAATAACTGCATTTGTAATTACAATTAAATAATACTTAGTAAATTAGGAATTCAGCCGTTCTTACGTGAAAGAGTAACAAATATACATCCATACATTGTCACATACTTTCGCCTTTCTAATAGTTGTGTGATTAGGATTTAGGTACTTATTTTAGACCCGTATTACGTAGAAGGCCTAGAATTCCTTGGATACTTATGCAGAATCGTTGAATTAGCTTATTTTTGACGTGACAACGTCTTATAAATTGGTTTGCCGGGTGACACTTCAAGAAACTGCGTTACGCTCCGCTCACGTTACGTGACGTTATGTTTTAAATTGTTACTATTATTTCATCCTTCTTCCTACTATACGAATGAATATTCACATTAAAATTATTTTACCACTCAAAGTCGTTGTCACGTAAAACTTTCGCCCGTATACCGACTTTACAGGCAACCAATTTTTTTTTAATAATGATTGTTTGACAAGGTATGCACCGGATTAGACCCGAGCGTATGGTACCGAAGTGTGACAAATCCTTTGTGTTTGTGTTCGCCGAGCACTCTCAGTATGTGCAATTGCATTAGTGGTTATTGCAAACGGGCTCGCCCATTGTAACTGTATTTAGTAAATTTATTAATGCATCAGATGTATGCACATTATTAGATATGTTTTGTCACCTACCTGTTAGTTATTAACCTTATTAAACAACTAGTGGCTCCCCACGGTTTCACCCACTTTACATGGGAGATCTTCCATTTTCCCGGGATAAAAAGTAGCCTGCGTCCTTTCTCAGGCTCTAGACTATCTGTGTACCAAATTTAATTTAAATCTGTTCAGTAGTTTTGGCGTGAAAGCGAGACAGACAGACAGAGTAATTTTCGCATTTATAAACGGAAACGCGGATGTTACTTAGATTTAAAAAAAAGTTAATACTTAAATACATATCTATACTAATATATATATGATACACTAGTTTCTACTCACAAATATCTATACTAATATTATAAAGAGGAAAGATTTGTTTGTTTGTTTGTTTGTTTGTAATGAATAGGCTCCGAAACTACTGGACCGATTTCAAAAATTCTTTCACCTTTGGAAAGCTACATTATCCCCGAGTAACATAGGCTATATTTTATCCCTGTATTCCCACGGGAACGGGAACTACGCGGGTAAAACCGCGGGGAGGCAGCTAGTAGGTAAATAAACACAGACGTATTTATTAATTTCAAGCTGTCTGCTTGCGGGATTTCTTGGGAAGAGTTAACTAAATAACTGCTTATCATTCGCACTTAAACCCAATTAGTTATTCCTAATACAGGACAGGTCCTGAATTTACCAATAATTTTGACTCTACTTTATTTATCTCTGATAATATATTATTGTTTTGTTTTAGTCTCTACTACCTTTACTAAAGTATCTATATCTATCTACTACCAACTATTTTGACAAGTAGCCATTAACTACAATATCACAAGGCTTAGATACCTACCTGTCGTACTATTCCAAAACCAAAACTCGATTAGTGGTTACTGAGGCAAACACGCGAATAGAGACACCCTTATACGACCACGATGTGCAAGAAGGAGATAGACAATAGTCGCATGAATGATTGCAGAGTTGAGTTTGAATCGCATAGCTGTTTACGACACCGGCCACCACCCGTGGCGGCGCCACCTGCCGCGCTCATTATCCAATTTGCCACCATTCAACTGCCGGGAATAAAATAATCACTGTCTATGACGTTTGTGTACCAATAACTACACTAACAATAGTCCCGCGACGACAAACGCGTTCCCGACGGTCCTGGATGATTTTCGGGATATTAATATCCTGGGACAAATAAATATCCTGGGACATTTTTCACACACGGCCAATCTGATCGGCCTCAAATGAAGCTTGTATTATGGTAATCAGATAGTTGATATCTACACTAATATTATAAAGAGGGAAGATTTGTATTTTTGTATGTAACGAATAAACTCAAAAAGCACTGGACCGATTTTAATAATTCTTTTTTCATTAGAAAGCTACATTATCACTGAGTAACATAGGCTATATTTTATACCTGTATTCCCACGGGAACGGGAACTACGCGGGTAAAACCGCACGGAGGCAGCTAGTACTACATATAATACCTTTAAATACATACATATTATAGATATTTACTGGGTGGGATTCGAACCCACGACCCGCGGCTTGAGAGTCACTAACCACATAGCCAACCGGACTGTCAATTGTTTACACAATACATGCATAATTTCTATAATAGATAAGTATACTTATAAGTGTAGCAATTACTTATAGGCTAACACCACGCTAAGGTTACCTACTTTCACAGGAATTTACCTAACAAGACATAGTATGACTTAAAATAAAATATGCATATCTCTAGTAAGGTCAAGCCTAGTTTGTTTAAGACTAATTAAATTAATTAAGACTGATTCAAATTCTAAGCTTATTTTTCCAGTAAACATTAAATCCCTTTGGTATGACAGGCTCTAAAACTACTGGACCGATCTGAATAATTTTTTCACCAATATAAAGCTACCTTATTTCTGAATGTCATAAGCTATATGTTGTCCCTGTATTTTAACGGGAAAGGGAACAACGTGGGTGAAATTTCGGGGCGGAAGCTTGTCTACACTAATATTATAAAGAGGAAAGATTTATATTTTTGTATGTAACGAATAAACTCAAAAGTACTGGACCGATTTTAATAATTCTTTTTTCATTAGAAAGCTACATTACCACTGAGTAACATAGGCTATATTTTATGCCTGTATTCCCACGGGAACGGGAACTACGCGGGTAAAACCGCGCGGAGGCAGCTAGTTTGTTATAAAAAGCCGTAGATTCTTGCGTCTCATATTCTACATGCTACGAATCGTAGCATGCTACGACGTAACTTGATCTGTGTTCGATTTATTTATTACGAGTAGCTTCCCGAGGTTTCAACCGAGTACCCGGGAGATCTTCCATTTTCCCAGGATAAAAAGTAGCCCATGTTTTTTCTCAGGCTCTAGACTATCTTTGTACCAAATTTCATTTAAATTGGTTCGGTAGTTTTAGCGTGAAAGCGAGACAGACAGAGCTACTTTCGCATTTATAATATTTTTATTAGCATTAGGATTTGTAGTTCTACTATGGTAAAAATCTTGTCCGAGTTTAATTACTTTAATTTTCAGTCTACGAATATATTTAATCTAAACTAGTAGCGTGCTACGACGCAGTAGGTTCGCTACAAAAGCCTACGAATATTCGCCATGGTAGCCAACTTCAGAATAGCTAAG
The DNA here is from genome assembly GCA_905147785.2 of Thyatira batis. NCBI lineage: Eukaryota > Metazoa > Arthropoda > Insecta > Lepidoptera > Drepanidae > Thyatira > Thyatira batis. Next base: position 2,236,084 of record LR990507.1, read on the forward strand.
GATCGAAATTTAATTGTATCATTATCCAATACATATTTAAAAAAAACATTTTCTTCGACCAAATTCTACAAGTGTCTATGTTGTATAATAAGGAAATAAGTACATATATGTAAAAATGTATGTGACCATACATATTTTCATAGTAAGTGATGATGCGGCGAGGGTTGCAGTACACAAAGCTTGGAAGACAACGGTTTCTCAAATAGGTAAAATTATTTTATTACATCAACAAATCAACTGTTAACTTGAGATAGCTCATCATAAGAATTTATTGATTTAGAAATAAGATGACCAAAAACAACATATTAAAGTATGAGATAACTGTCCAAATCGAAGCCAATACTATCGTAATATAAATCGGAGGCACCCATTCAACGAATTGTAAAAACAAAAGAAATTGAAATAAAGAATTCAATCGCAATCAAATCAAGAATCCGTCGGCCGTGCGCTAAAGCGTGACGCCTATATGCAATTCCCCACGTGAAGAAAAGAGAGAATGCAGCGCTAATCCTATTGGCTTATACCGGGCGACGTTTGCCACGATTGGTCGTCGTGCTTTATTGAACTGTCACCGAAGACCGCGGTTTAGGGGGAAAGCGGTAATTCGGGGGCAAATAGGGGGTAAAGGGGTGCAAAAGGTGGGGGCGGCGGGTGGAAAAGCCGTTTCACAAAGCGGAGTTTGGCGATTGACTTGTGGGTAGTTTTTGGGGTTCCCTTTGAAGGGATTTGGAAAAGGTGAATTATCTTTTCCTGTTTCTTATTTCTACCCTTGTGCAACTTGCTTATGAGATGTTATACGTGTTTCAGTAGAGAAAAAATTTAATTAATGTTTTTTATTTGTTCACTCGATTATCCTACTAAAATAATAATTATGCGACCATAGATAATTGTAATGTCAAATTGTAATTATTGACGGCTAGCTTGAAGCGACTGTCATGATCTCATATACCTACCTACCTACAGCATACTTTAACTTAAAGCTATAAATCAAATAGCATAATAATATACTTATTTGTTGTTGCCGATCTGTAAAGAACCAAAGGCATGCTATTGCTGGAAACGGTTTCATTAGATCTACACTAATCTCTACTAATATTAATATTAAAGAGGATAGATGTGTGACCATATCTTTTCATAGTAAGATTGTTTTTTTGTTTGTTTGTTTGCATTGAATAGGCTCCGAAACTACTTGACCGATTTGAAAAATTCTTACACTGTTGGGAAGCTACACTAGCACCGGTGAATATAGGCTATATTTTATCCCCGTATTCGTACACGAATAGGAATTACGCGGGTGGAACTGCGCGGAGGCAGCTAGTGGTATAATAAAATAGAATGGAAATATCCTTGGATCATTTAAGCATTCACAAGCTCTTATATAGCAGTCGTATTATAGTAACCGATAAAATTGGAGTCGTTGGATTCTCTAGATGACCCTATCAGGTTGTCACCTAAACGGAGCAACTCTGAATATCCCAAATAATCTCGGGAAATATCTGAACAGACCATACTGACAATTAACAGGGAACTAGGTAGATAATTGCTCTTTAGTTCCTGTATTTTACTTTATTTTGTGTGGAAATATGAGTAAGATATGTTTTAAGATGGTTTATTAATATAATAAGCGTTGAGTAAGCTCAACGCTTATATGTTGTTTATGCCTGTTAATTGTCAGGCATTAGTCTAAGGACTAACCGACTAATGCCCAGATACGTTTCTGGATCTTAATATAGATTTGCCAATTTTTTGTCCTATAGATACTTACTAATTATTTTAGTTAGGTAGGTAGTACGTGAAATATGTACCTAACTAGATAATAAAATACCGAATCCCAACCAGAGCAAACATTTTTATGCCGGAACATGTCTAATTGTTCTGTGCCTGTAGCCAAATAGGTAGGATGGTACAGTGACGGATTAAGACTTTTTGATGCCCTCACCAATTCACGCCCATAGTATAGGGACCCCCCTATACTTACGTCAACTAAAATCGGTCTTTAAAGCATTTTTGGTGACGTGAGAGTGAGACGTGATGCCCTAAGGATGGATTTTTTTTGTGCTTCTTCTAGTGCCTCCCCAGACTTGATGCCCTAGGCAATTGCTTAATTTGTTTAAGGGTTAATCCGTCACTGTGTAGGTATATTAACTAACTGGTTACCATTATACAAGCTTTGCTTAGTTAGCAATCAATACATTTTAAAAATTTCCCAGGATATTTTTATCATAACAAATATTATTTTTGAGTAAGAAGGTTGTTTAAACATAAATACCTAAAGATATCAGCCAAATGTCATTTCACCCGCCAACGTCTCTCATTGGCTGAACAAAACCGCGGGGAAACTGGTGACTTTTCCTCTCTGACGCGACTTTTCGCGTGCACTGTACGATTTGACACGCCCCACGAGAATCTGTGCTCTTATTGGGCGAGATATCAAACATCATGTAGTAGATAATAGAGATTTTTATTTAATGTACCTAATGAATATTTCAGTGTAATAAAAATAATTAAGTAGGTATTTGGTACGTTTCAAATTCGATTAAAAAATGATTTTATCCCTTTATTTCATGCGGACAGCAGACTTCAAAAAAACCAGTAGGTAAATAATATTCTTAATATTTAACTATCTATAACTACTGGAGGTATCTAACTACACGGAGATACCAATATCAATTCAATAATACAATAACATTTTATACCAGCGTATTTATAAGGTATTTGGCAGACACCAGCGAAGCTGTAATTGGAAAGCGAAATAACCGTTCAATTTTCCACGCAAAATCTACGACGTCATTATTTTAAATGGCGGGGCCGACGCAACAGCGCCGTAATGCCACAAATTAAAGCTTAAAACGGACGCTTAACAGCTGACCCAAAATCGAAGTCTCCCCCTGTCTGGGTGCTTCGCGTCAGATGCGAAAAGCAACGGGGCGGAGCTTCGCCACGCCTTCGCACCAAGCGACCGTAAGCGCCGAGCGAGCGTCAAAAGTTCGCCGACTGTGACAAACCGCGCGCGGTTCTGCTGGTCCTGTGCGCCGCTCAGCGCACCCAATAAGTACATATATTGTAAACGTCAAATGTGAAACCTCAAGCGATCGGATATTAGTGAATGGATTGGATATTTTATAGTGTTGATGATAAATTAGTTTAATATTGGAATATAATATTAACGCTTTTGCTAAACGTAGTTTATTAACATAAAGGTTGGTGGGTAAATAAATACAGTCGTTAGATTTTTTATCTGACTTGATTGAATATTATTTCATCATTTATTTAGGTGGCCGTTAGAAAATATATATTACAATTTTTTAAATCATTCTCCTATTAGTCTACTGTAAATAAACTGCATTTTTTTATCATTTTCATACATAGGTATGAATAATCCTGAATAATATAGTCGATACAAAATATACCTATGTTATTTAATGGGAAGCAGATGACGATTTAAATTCTTGCTAAGACGATGAACGAAGATTTATTTAAGGGACTGACAAATCTATCTACTTAAATAATTTTAAGAAATCTTTGCCTTTATCTTTTAATCATAACATGTTACATCACAAATAATTCCTATCGACTTTCTATCATTCAACACTGTAACATACCTTGAATATGTTTTTAGGATATACCTATAGACTCGAAGTAATAAAATTAAACTATGATTAGTGTTGTTTTCTAAGTGTAACGTAAAGTTAAGATATTGGACTTAACGCTATGGAAGTGGCGCAATCTCCTCTACAATTGACACAGGATCACCAGGACGGGAGGATGCAAGGTAATTAATATCCTGACTAATATTAATAACAATAATCTTCTTCTTGGTCGTATCCTCATGACTGAGGGACGTGACTATGGTGGGTATCTTTAATCACCATCACTTTCCAGACTGTCCGATGCGTGCCATCTGGATGGCTGTTTGTAGGGTGGCCCCGGTGGCTTCCATAGTTGTGTCAGTCCATCTCGTCGGTGAGCGTCCCTGCTTCTCTTTCCTTCCACACAGCATGTGATCATAAGTTTTTCCAAACTGCCTGAGTCCTTCCTGCCTGTGTGTCCGAAGAACTTAAGGACTCTCTGATATAATAATAATAATAATTAGCCTTTTATTCAGATCTCTTAAAACAATGATTTCAAGGGACTAGCATTAACATCTTGCCGTTAATAGTTATCTATGAATAAATACAAACTAATATTTGTTGTTTGGTTATCTTTCCTAGATCTGTTTGCCAATCGGCAAAGGCTTCCTCCAACCTTTTCCATTCCTTTCTTTCTTGAGCCACTCTGTAACCTGACTTACCTGACTAATAATACAACTATTTAAATGTTTTCTTACTAATTTGTGTTTGTACGATTTTTACTTAGTCACACCTGAACGGAGGATGAGATCTTAAATTTTTTTTGTCATAGATCTATACCTACTAATATAATGAATGCGAAAGTAACTCTGTCTCTCACGCTAAATCTTCTGAACCGATTGAAATTAAATTTGGTACACATATAGTCTAGAACCTGAGAAAGGACATAGGCTACTTTTTATCCCGGGAAATTTTAATCAAATGTAAATAATTATTTACATTTGATTTCTGTGACAAAATATTTGATTATATTACCGACAATTAACTGAAAATACTTACCATGTTAAGTACCTTAATGGATACTCTGCTTTAAGTTTTAAAAATTACCCAGGACTTTTACTACCTAAATATTGTTCATTTACTTGCCTTCCTAAGAAATCTAATAATTTTTATAGTAAAGTAGAATAATATATCATGCTATAAGCTAAACGCAGGACATTTACCGATTGGTGACGAAAAGTATGGAATAATAAACAAATAATTTTGACGCAGCGCATGCTCAGATAAAAAAAAACTTATCTAAAATACTTACCTATATCAGGATTATTTGAAAATAGCTACACGAAACGGCTACGAAGCTGTTCCTACTTTAACACGTCCACAGAAATGTTTGTCCTAGGTGGGAATCTAGCCCACAACCGGCGGAGCGCTTAGTCCCACCTTTAATATAGGAGTGTATGTAAATGTAAAGGTTACAAGGTTCCAAAGTAAGGGAAGTCAAAAGTAAGATTTAAGTAATACCTGCTATAAGTGCTGGGATTAAATCCGTGAATAGCACTTCATCCACAGGCTATTAAATTGTTTTTGTTTTTATTGGTATCACTGACAATGTTCCTACATGAGGAGTAGAAGCTAATAAATAATATCGCAAAATATTGTTGCAAATATTAATCTTGTTTCCCGTACATCCGAAACCTACCTACCATAGGTACCTACTTCTTTTATTTTTTTTAAAGCCAGCAAAGGCATTAGTATTCAGCCCCCGACTGCCAGTAACTCGGGGGTCTATTTGACTGATTTTCAGCCGCTCCATGATTTGCCACTTTACCCGGTCAGTGCATGTTCTGAATACAAAACAGCCAATAGCACCCCGTGTTGGGGATTTGAAATTTCATTTTCGCACTGATAATATAAAGCCTTCGCAATTTGAATATTGCATATATTTTTTTTATATACTGCCATACGCTTCAGTACTTTTTATTTTAATAAATAATTAATGGTCTTTTTGTTAGGTCCGATCAAATAGTGTTCTTCAATTAAAATTAATACAATAGACATCTATCTATACTAATATTATAAAGGAGTAGAGTTTGTTTGTTTGTTTGTTTGTTTGCTTGAACGCGCTAATCTCAGAAAGTACTGGTCCGATTTGAAAAATTCTTTCGCCATTAGATAGTCCATTTATCGAGAAAGGCTATAGGCTATATATTATCACGCTACGACCAATAGGAGCGGAGCACCAATGAAGAATGTTTCAAAAACGGGAGATTTATTTTCCTGTTGAGAGCTTCCGCTGCGTACGCTGCGTACGCTGCGTAAACGGTTAAAGTAACGCTAAAATGATGTATGACAGAATTGTTTCCCTTCAAAAGTCCTAAAAAAAGTCCGCGATAGCATATAATATCTATCTGTTAAGGTTGGCTCACTATAACCATTTTTATACCATTCAAATTTGTTCGAAAATGAAGCATTATTTGTAAAGGTGTTTTTATAAAGATGATATTAATCCTTATCCAAATAAATACGTTATTCATCACAAGTATTTAATTTAAAACAAAATTGCCATTTACAGCATTCGATTTCAATGAATATCTTAGGAGATATCGCAAATTTAGAATAACATCGCAGCAAAATAATTATCAAGTACTGCGCGCACCTTACGTGCCGGGCCGGCGAGCAGTCATCAGTTAGCTCTGCGAAACCCTCTTTCTACGTAAACGAAGTTGCGGGTTGAAAGTTAGCGTTTGCCCAAAGTAACTATTCCACGCGGACGAAGTCGCGGGCAAAAGCTAGTAATAAATAACCTGAATATTTTTATCAATAGTTTCCGCCCAGCGGTTATACGGGAACGAGACGTTCCCGTAAAAATACGGGGATATAATATATCTTTTGTAATCTCCCTGATAATGTCACTTTCTAATCTTGAAAGAATGATTTGATTTCATTCTGATTTGCCCCAAGGTTTTGGAGCCCATTCATTACAGACAAAAAATTAAATCGTTTAGTGCAAATGTTCAAATAATATCTATAAAAGAGAGTCATCAAAAACCCCGGCACAACACTAAATAGGCAAGTGCAAGGTTTAAACATGGATTTGGGTGGGACGGTGGAGGGAGCGAAATTAATCAGAGAGGCTCAAGAGCTTGCCGCGTCAAAAGAAAAGCAAATAAAACGGCAAGCGACAAAGTTTCCCGGTTGAAGCCCAGGAATCAGGTGGAGTGGAGTCGTGTTATTTTGTTTTCGTTTATAATTTCTAAAACTATTATTGTTCATATTATTTATTTGCATTCCACAATAAGAAAATTCAATTTATAACTTAGGTGGGAAGTTAATAGACATTGTGGACCCAGCCGGGCACAGGAAAACACATATAAGTAACATTATATTACCAGTTACGAATAAAAAATTAATACAATTTTGATACAATGTCCATGGTGTTACCTTGTTCCCTGTCGCTATGTAGGTAGTTTTCCCACTGTTAAACTGTACTATATATTTATTGATCGAAAACATATTTTATTTGTCATAATAAATGTTCGATTGATACTCGTTTATCAAAACGTTTAAAGCTGGTATACACACGTCGGATAACTGGGACACAACTATGTGAACTCAAGGTACCAAATTTAGTTTACAGAATCACACCATACCTAAGTATAAAGATCGATAAATAATTCCAGCAGTAGCCGGTGTAAAATGTTTAAAAAATATATCAGTGAGGTCGTCGACTCCACGACATCCTATGTGCCTGTGTAAGTGCCACACTCGGGCACAAACAAACATTGATTTATCTTGATACTGGGATTTACTCCGACCGCCTCCCGCACCGCCGCGCTGACTTACAATTTCCCTTCGCGGAACTTTTTATGTGTCTTATAAAATTTTCTTTTATGTCTTCTCTTTCATTTTCTTTATATCCAATGTGCCAAATAAATTGTGACATAAACTGTTATGGGTTACGTATCTTCAGATTCATTTATTATTGTACTAGTGGCTCCCCGCGGTTTCACCCGCGTACCCGGGAGGTCTTCCATTTTCCCGGGATAAAAAGTAGCCTATATGTTAATCCAGGTTATAAGCTATCTTTATTCCAAATTTCATTCAAATCCATTCAGTAGTTTTTACGTGAAAGAGTAACAAACATCCATACATACATACATCCATACTTACAAACTTTCGCCTTTATAATATTAGTAGGAAGTAGGAAGTAGGATAGCTATCTATATACTATGTATGTGCCTATCATATTTTACGGTGATGATTTTTCTTACTTTACTTTTGGAAGTAAAACACAAAATGTAATTTGACTCCGTGTTCACTTTGTTCTAAATTCAAATTTGGAAGCCATGTTGAAGCCATCATTAGGATCATTACATATCTAATCACATATTATATACTTATGCGAGTGTTTGTGAAGGTCTGATTAATGGATGTATCTTACTTTTGCGTAAGAATGGCTGAAAACCATAAACAATTGAAGATCTCTAAGAACTTGGATGAAATATAAAAAATATATATATCCTAGGATAAACAGTCAATCTCATTTAAAACTAAGCAAAGCCTGTTCTATCGTAACCAGAAAGCACCTTACATTTATAGAGACGACTAAAGACACTCAATAATAGATATACATCTAATATTTACTAAAATAATTAAGCTTCAATTTCATCCACCTTTTTTATATAAGTAAGTAAATATCATAAGCATCCCTAAAATAATGATTCGCCCGTTTAATATCCGATTGCACTTAAATCACAATATCAATAAATCGTTTAGGTCGCCTCGGTCCCATGTGTGTGTCTCGCGCCCGCCTCGCCTCGCCTCTCGGGACCGATTTCTGCTCGTATTGATTTTATATTGCTCCCATATTGTGACGTCATATAGAATAGATCAACTGAGTTCGTTTTACACGTACCTACAATCTGAATTTATAGCAACTGGTCACAATTTTTTTTATTCTGGCAACATAATTAACTGTCATTTAAACATATTTATCGATTTAAAAGTTAGCTTTTTTCAATTTCTCTGACGATTATTAAATCGATCAACGTCAAAGCCACGCATTATTAGCAAAAAAAAAAATAAGTCAGTTTAATATCTACCCAAAATATCGTAGTATAGGTAGATATATATAACGAGGCAAAAACACAAAATTTAATTTGTTACTGAATGGATTGGTTCACAAATGTAGTTACAGGGGCTGGCTGTGACGCGGTGCTGCCCCTATTGAATTATCTTATTGTCCATAGAGCTCCGGTGGAACAGATATGGCCAACAATATCATTTAAATTAAATTACGCAATATGCTTGTTCAACATAATATACTTTTAGGGAACGTTGGTTTGTTACAACGAATATCTGTACTAATGCCATCATTAACTTCAAAATTCTAATTTCTGTCTCAAAATTTAAAAGTACGTGGACTTAAAAGTTATTCATTCTACTATCCTACCAATATCATAAATGCAAAATTTTGTGAGCATACATGAAAGAGTAACAAACATCCATAATATTCATATGTTTGTAACTCTTTCACGCAAAAATTTCTGAATTGGAATTGGATGAAATTTTAAACACAGATGAACACCCGGAAACGCGGGTAAAACCGCAAAAAAACCGTAAAAAATTATTGCATACAATATTTTAAATGTGAATGTTTGGATGGATTGTGAAATGTTTGTTACTTTTACTGCTTATCAAGTAAGAACGGCTCATCTTTATTTCGGAAATATAAAATAACCTACAGGAACGCGGGGTGAAATCTAATATAATAATAATATATCATCAGTGACAGCTCTATGACTTTCTTAGTCCCACCACACGCGCTACGTGTTGTGACTGTTCCCGACACTTAATATAGTTGCAGATAAATAAATAGACACGATGAACTACGCGACTGTGATTCACCAATTATCACTAACTACATCTGACTAACCATATTTTTTCGGGGCTGCTTTGGTGTTAATTAATACTTTATTATATCAATGTGTTTTTGACAGTTGCACTGGTAACTTTGCTCTCGAGACTTTCAGCAAAGACCAGTACAATGGAAAGTCTTAATAGAAATTAAGACTGTTACATTTTTAAATATTTTACATACCTACATACGTTTTTAGATTACAAACTACCTGAAAATAATACATATATACCTACTTAGGTATTAATAGTACCTACTGTTTAAAATTCGGTTTCGGATTAATACCTATACAACACTAAGTCTTCCGCTCATCTCTATATAGTCCATAGCATGAATTCCATTCAGCGACTGTACCTACCGTCTCGGTACCTAAGGTGCTAAAGAAAAACAATTGAAATTCTTTTAGTGTTCCAATACCCCTAAATATTTAATCTCAATAGAGCTAATAAAATATCCATTGCAAATCACACCCTTTCGTTTTAATAGATTTCCACTTTCCGAATAAAGTAGGGTTCGTGCACCCTTCTTATAACCAATCTATGAGCCAATAGAATTTATCCCGTATGTCCATGGAATAAGAGCGACGGTAGCCGAATTGGATGATCACATAAATGTGTTAATGTGACAAATCAATTAAGTAATTGGATACGAGACCAGACGATCAAAAGAACGCTAAACTTAATAGAGCTTCAATAGCGGGATAACTTATGAAATAAAATTTAGAATAAAATCATTTTAGGAGTTGTCATCATATCGGTAGATATTAATATTTGCCTTCCCACAATGAACCTGCGTTTTAAATGAATAGGATTTAATACCCTCGTAGGTATATAATTTAAAAATGGACTGAAAATCTTTCGGACTCTACATACTTGTAGGATGGTTACCTTGGTAGGTACCACTACCATTCACCGCTGCGAAGCACCAGGAAAATTATTGATTGCTGGGACTCTGGCAAAATGATAGGCAGAATATACATCATCAGCGATAACTGTCTTATAAAAATACTAGTAGAGATGTTTGTTTGTGGTGTTCAAATATCGTTTAACACATTTCATTGACATCAGGTGATGGCAACCATTCTCCATTGCGGTGGTCGCCGCCGTCATCAGCGGCGCTGGTAGCCGCAGCACTTGCACCGCCCGCACTACGACCCTGGCTGCCCGACCCACCTACCAAGAAAACCAACCATTTGGGTAAGACAGGTATTCGACCTTTGTATAGAAACTAGCGACCCGCCCCAGGTGCAATGCTTTTAAACATCACATTAGAAACCTTCAAAATTGACAGTGTTTTGACAAAAACCGCTTCAAAATCCGTTGCGTAGTTTTAAAGATTTAAGAAGACATAGGGACACACAACGGAAAGCGACTTTGTTTTAAAGCATGTAGTGATATACCTACAACATATCCTGGGTCTGTCATACATGGCCAATCTAATTCCAAACCAAGCAAGGCTGATTAGTAGTAAGCTATAGATAGCATATACTACGATTTTAAATATTCAGATACATATTTACATAATAATTACTAGTTGACCCGCGCAAATATATAGTCTAAATTGTCTTCCTTGATAAATGGGCTATCTAATACAGAAATTATTTTCAAATCGGACCAGTAGTTCCTGGGATTAGCGCCTTCAAGCAAACCAACAAAAAAACAAACATTTCAGCGCTATATATTAGTATAGATGTATTTTTTATCCGGTTAAAATGAATAATATTCTACAGGATTAGTGTGCGTGGTATGCGGGGACACAAGCTCCGGCAAACATTATGGTATTCTCGCGTGCAACGGCTGCAGTGGGTTCTTCAAGCGGTCAGTCAGAAGGAAACTTATTTATAGGCAAGTACACTATTATGTAGATCCCATATTTATTTATTTACTCTATACAAAGGTTCTTAATATCTTGGTAGATTATAGGTATGTGTATTTGTATGAGACTGGTGTAATATAGGTAGGTATAGGTACTAGCTCCCACCCCGCTTCTTCAAATTTCCCAGGAGATAAAGTTGCTTAGTTACTACTCAATACCAATTTTTATTGACAAAGATTTACTAAAAATAAAGATCTTGTATGACCAACAAAATAATATTATGTGTCTGTATACCAAAGGTTGCAAACAGAAATACAATCCTACCTGATGGCGCGCGGTTACCGTAGCCTATGGACGCTTGCAACACCAGGGACGTCACTCAAGCGTTGCCTACCCTGTACAAATCTCTTAACTCCCTTCTTGAAGAACCCCATGATTTATTCTTCATACATGAAATCTAAATTGAAGTGTTGCTCATATGTCCTGAAAAACAAAGATCATTAATGAAAAGTAAGTCATCGTTGAGAAATGACAAAACGATTTATATGTTTTAACCTCAATTTAATACCAAGTTACGTTTGCGACTACATGTTTTAGTTTATTACTTATTATTTTGGAGTATTCATGTTATTAATTGCAGATTTAAATTTGTTGAATAACTAGATCATCCGTACTGTTTGCACAATTGTATGAATTCATATTAGCTTTGTATTGCAGGTGGTAAAATTAAGTGAAACTTACATTTCGTCACTAATGTTTGCATTATAATTTATGTTTTCAAGCGGAATTATGTCAACTTTTTGGAATCAGGTGATTGCTCAATGTTCTAGGTATTCGATGCGTAATTATTATTTGCTTGACTACCTATATTTTACTGAATAAAATGCTTTAAGCCTTTTAGGCCCACAGAGAAGTTATATGGTAGATATATGTACCTACATTTATTTATTTTTGATTAGGTATGTAATGTTTTCCTTCTATGTCAATTCCTTCCATTAATATTGTTGAAAAATATATGTTAATCTTACAACATTAATTATAAAAGTGGCAAGGTAGCTATTTCGAGACAAAAGACATCAACGCAATAGAAGTAGTAAACATAGGTGCAACTACTTATTTAATTTAATAATAAGAGAATCCTGCGTTCCAAATTTGGAGTAGCCCGACTGGGGTACTACCTCCACCTTACAGAAGGTTTCAGCGAAATAATATTATCTAAGTGCTGTGTCCCTGCGGTGAATAAGGTTTCCAGAGTTTCGGAACTAGCGCTTTAGTGGCAGAGTGGTATCGGTCGGCCATACATCTCCCTGATATTGAAAATGTCCAAAAGGGGCGGTGACCACTTACCGTCTGCCTGTTTCTTATTTCCATAAAACTTAAAAAAATAGCCGTGGTGGCTCAGTTGGGAACGCACCGACTCACGATCATGAGGGTGCCGGTTCAAATCCCTGACCCGTACCTCTGAGTTTATAAAAACTTACGTACGGATTCACACGACTGGCTTTCGGTGAAGGAAAACATCGCGAGGAAACCGGCATGCCTGAGATGTCACAATTAAAGGCATGTGAAGTCCGCCAATCCGCACTAGGCCCGCGTGGTGGACTATGGCCTAATCCTCCTCGATGTTAGGAAGGCTCGAGCTGCTCGGTGGAGACGTACTTATATGAGCTGTTGATGATGATTACGAAATCCAAAAGAGAAAGTCACAGTGAGTGTAAACATTATAACAATTTGATCCAGGCCACAGGTGCGACATAGATCACGGCACATAGACGGACGGATGGACGGATGGACAACTGTACAAACAATCATCAACTATAATATTTGGCGAAATTTGTAACAGTTCCAACAAATGGAACGATCGAGTTGATTCAGTGTCGGTGACTGTGTCGTTCCAATCCAGTTTTGATAATTTGTTTGCACTCAAGGCGTGTGTTTCGTAATAACATTTCTTTACCAGCTATAGGTCTTTTCATTGTAATACTAGCTTTCACATCACGGTTTCACCTGCTTTCCCGGAGAAGCTTTAATCTATATATATAAAACAAAGTCCCCACCGCCTCTGTCTGTCTGTCTGAACGCGATGAACACAAAAACTACTGAACAGATTTTCATGCGGTTTTCACCAAATTAAGGAGTATTTCATAGGGAAGGTTTTTATGTGCCAAATTTTATCCAGGTCCTTTCAGCGTCGTTTTTGAGAAACAAACATCCACCTATTCATCCAAACAATTTTTTTTTTATAATGTGTGTTCCTATCTATATAAACATTTCGTCGTCGATATTAACATCCCATATACAATATAACTTCATGTAAAGATACAATAACAATACATACTTAGTACCTACATACTTATTCCAATGTAATCATCATCCATCAATACTCATTATTTACCATCACTGTTTGTTTTCTCCGCATTTTATTATAAGTCCAATCAAAAATCCTTATCCATATAATCTCTAAAAACTCAAATCTAATAGGAGGTCTCATCTGCGCGGAGATCCAGCCAAAAATGACAATGGAAAGAGCAGGGAGACACTTGAACCCACTTAATCCCATAGTGTGGCTGTGAGCATATTTCTAATTCTTAGCGCATCTGTGGCCGAAGCGAATCGAGGGTGGCTGCGGACATACAGAGTAGCGTTTTCCATTGTATTTTATTGAAAACTAGCTGCCTCCCCGCGGTTTTACCCGCGTAGTTCCCGTTCCCGTGGGAATACAGGGATAAAGTATAGCCTATGTTACTCGGGGATAATGTAGCTTTCCAAAGGTGAAAGAATTTTTGAAATCGGTCCAGTAGTTTCGGAGCCTATTCATTACAAACAAACAAACAAACAAACAAACAAATCTTTCCTCTTTATAATATTAGTATAGATTTTGCTAGAAATTTTTCAAAATAACCGGTCCTTAATCTATAGATAGAAATGCGAAAGGTACTCCGTTCGTCAGTCTCGCTTTGACGCTAAAACTACAAAACCAATTTAAATAAAATTTGGTTCACAAATAGCCAAGTGCCTGAGAAAGGACATATGCTATTTTTATCCTGGGAAATTTGAAGATCCCCCGGGAACACGGGTATTAGTTTCTTATATATTAACGCATTAGTTTTAGTCTGGTCGAGTAAAGTTAGTTTTGGTCTGGAAAAATTAATGATGAAAGTACAATATTTATTTGAAAATATACAGTTATTATTTTGATATAAAATAGTCCAAAAATTCAGGATCCTAGTTTTTGTAATACAATCGCTACCGCTTCTGTTTCGTAATCACACCCGATTGCTCCCCCATTTTCGGTTATTTGAATGCTACACAAATTAAATTTGCGTTTTTGTATCAAGTGAATCAGTATTGTTCACTATTTACTGTTTCATACCCCATCTTTCTTTTGCAACAAAATCAATTCTATAATTATGGTAACAATAGAGAACCTGTAGGTATAATACCTACAATTAATCTAGCTACCTATCCTGACTAATATTATAAAAGCAAAATTTGGTGAGTAGGTATGTATGTATTGAAGTTTGTTACCTACTCTTTAACGCTACAACGGTTAAAGGGATCGCGATATAGTTTGGTGTTAAAATATGTTCTAGTTTAACACATAGGTAAGCTACTTTTTATACCCGGAAAATAAAAGACCTCCTGGGAACGCGGGAGAAAAACTAGTCAATCACGAATATCTTTTTACTATCTACTTATTAATTAAGTAAAATTATTACAATACCTATCTGTCAGTAGATACATTAAAGATTTGGATAAAAATAATAGGTAAAAAATATGTAGGTAATATAACTATTCCTATGTTATTTAAATAAAATTATGTGATTTTTTTATAAATATTATTGGGACCTAATAAATGTGGTTGTACCTAATATATTGTAAAAGAAAGAAATAGATATGCAGCAGTTACCTACCTATTTAATAAAATCTAAGCAAGTGAAACTGCAAAGAAAAACTAGGTACTTAATTGTTACCTAATGTTATTAGAATAGAAGTACCTACTATCGACAGGTGTTTACAATAACAATCAAATCAAGCTTGGATTTATTCACCCATTCATGGGTATGCCATTTACAATGATCATAAAAAATAAGGGTAGATGTAGGAGATAACATTAAAAACTGTTTAACATTTGGCCCATTCCATACCGCGGTCCCTAAGCACCCGTTTCAATTAATCCGCCACCCGCTTTAATGTTATTAATATTGCGCACCCTTATGATGGATGGTCAAGTGTGACATGTGTACATACTTAATTCCTTACAAATTGATTTGCAGATATTTGCTTACATTGTTGCATACTTTTTTTTCTGTTGTAACCTTCTGGTGTTGCAACATCCCATTACTCTTACTCTTTTTAACGGTGCCCATAGAAAATGAGAAATCTTGTATAATTATCGACAATATTTTTTAGTAGTAGTTATAGAGTTAGGTACTATACCTATTAATGAGTAACAAGCACTTATGAATAGTCAGATTTCCAGTTGATATTTGTTACTCAACAACACTGTTATTAAAGTCAACAAAAAAAACTAACTGTTCCTTCAGTACTAGAAAATACTTCATGTAAAGAGCGTACCTAATTTTGATTAAAACATCACATTATGACGACCGCATCAAAATTACAATGGTAAAGCTTAAGTGGCGTAAAACAGGGAGCATTTTTGGGCCGCAACTCTTCGTACTATACGTTAGCGCTCTTGTAATACGGCCCCTGCTTTTCATTCGCCGATTGCAACAAATGTCAACCTTTTCCCTAAGCCTATTACAGAAGGATTATCAGTAATGAAATATCTTTAATCTGTATTAGTTTCTGTGCCAGCAGATTTCTGTTAGCATTCATGCGGTCCACTTTGATTCAATACTTTTTCCTCTTGTGCGGGGGTTTATCGGCATTTCCAAATTGATTGCTTCCTTGTTATAGTTTGAGTAATTCAGCGCCATGTTGGTTAAGGAAAGCCTCTTAGTTCTGGTATAAGAAAAACCTACATACCTAATGATTTTGTAATTTATCGTCCACGTAATAGATCTTGTAACTACCGAGATTTTTAGATCATTTGTTATACAAGAGTGCAAAGTAGCTTTTTAACCGCGTGTTCAATTTTGATGACCGAGCAAGCGAAGGATTCTAAAATTGAATCACGAGCGCAGCGAGTGATTCAAAATTAGAATCCTGAGCGTTAGCGAGGGAATCAAAAGAGCACGAGGTGAAAAATCTTTGCACTCGAGTGCAACACGTAACTTTTCATTCCACCTCAGCGAGGAAATGACTAAATGCAAAAAAAAAACCGCGTACAAAGCAAATTGAAAAAAGAACACCAAGAAGGTGCCGAGTCTGAGTTTTTAACAAATTAAAAAAAAGTTGTATGATATATTCGGCACCATAGAGGTAGCAGTAAATAGGTTTAATGTTTTTTTTTAATTCACAAACTTAGTGCACACGATGTTCCAAATTCAATTTACTTTATCCTCTAGAGAATAAAAACGGCTTTTCCACTCAGATATTGAAGATTAAAAATACTCTTTCCGAGATGGTGGGATGAAAAATAAATAGTTTGAGAAATAGTAAAAGGCTGTAAATTTATTTTATTCGATCAACGACTAGACACTTCGATAATAAAATTTATTATAATATACATACTTATTTATTAACATTTCTTATTGCCAATAAATAGTAATAAGATAACAATTGATCTTGGTGATTTCCCAAAACCTATCAATATTATACTTTAGTTGTAGTTTCTAAAACACGTACCTATTGTTGTAGGTGTCAGGCAGGCACCGGGCGGTGCGTGGTGGACAAGGCTCACAGAAACCAGTGCCAGGCGTGCCGGCTGAAGAAATGCCTCACCATGGGCATGAACAAAGACGGTGAGTGAGTTGTTACTTCTAAGTCCATGTCAAATGGAATTTCTAAGAGATTGTAGGAGGAGATTCGCTTTAGATTCTTTAATTAAGCTCGTTTTGTAACACGGTATTAAGCAACACCTATTTATTTTACACATATATGATGTCATTTGCAATTTAAATACCAAATTTACAGTTATAAATAGTAACAAAATAAACAAATGATACATACCTACGAGCATATGAACCTAAATTGTTAAACGACTTACGGAAAAGATTTATTTATTACAAAAACTTACATGTTACAGGCAAGGCCTAATTCCATAAAAAGAATAGATACATCAAAACCACCAGCACAGGGCAACGTTAGATAAGTATCATATAACTATGGTTTTTTACCTATCGACGAGCCTTAAGTAAGTAGGTCATAGGTCTGCTTTTGATAAAATTTAAAAATTAATAAATCCAACAAACAATTTTATAGCTCTACCCCAATATTCCCACGTTTTGGAAGCTGTATTTACAATTCAAACACATCATAAACATATCAAAACACATCATATCCGATGCAGTACATATCCACATATCCGCAGAACGCGCCCACTCGCACGTCGCGCGCACTAACCAACGAGTCAATTAGGCGTAACGATATTAGTACGGACAAGGGAACCCCTACGCTTGATATGTTTGTTTGATATACTAGCAAACCGAACCGACTTCACACCGGTCATTATAGCAATTTTTCACAAAATCGTAATGAATTATACTCATGAACATACTTCTTGAATCATTCCATCTATTGATGTAGGATCTATTGATATACCTAATATCTGGATTAGGCACATTTCAAAATTTTGTGATTTTGTGGTTTTTGTCTAGAGAAATATTTATTTAACTTTTTTTATAAGATAAACAGCTCATTAAACAAAAGTCATTTTCAAATTACTGTTATTATACTATTTGTCTAGAAATTTTGACATTTTTCGGGACTCGGGATATCACATGAAATGTCGGGAAAACCCAGACGATTCCCAACCATCTGGCAACCCTATGTAGGTAGATACACCACATAAAATTCCGTTGTATTTTAAATGATCAAAGCTTTGTTTTATACAATTTAGAAATTTAATACATGTTTTCCAACCCTACTCAGAAATATAGATACCTTAGATGTTAATATACAAAACTAGGTACTAGGTAAAACGGCATGGTTCTGGAACGACGGTTGCAAACCCAAAAATCGTCTCATAAAATGGAATTCATCTCAATTTTGTTTCAAATATAATTCATACAGGTATTCACAAGCACTAACGAATTGTCAGACGAAATACGTTCGAAGGTTGCACTCTCTGAATGACACTTTGACCACAAAGTCCACAAACCTATTTACCGAAGCACGAAGCCTTTCAGAGACGTCGCTCATTCTGTTCGCTGACGGCTGAATAGAGTAGATACTGCGTTTAATTCAGGATTCCCTCGTATTACTGTATGGAATCTGTTCTCTTAGAGGCCTGCTTTTGCATCCACTAATACGAATTTGGTCTGGGAAGAACATGATATCAAAGTGGTCTTATGACGTGATGGCTTTGTTAAAAATCTTTTAACTTTCTATGATTTGATTGTAATATTATCTTGGAATATTGGATGGACAAATGTTTATTACTGACGTGATCACAAGTAGACAAAGTGGCACGGAGATTGAAAATGCTCTAAAATAGCACATAGGCTACATTTTATTAAGGGAAAAATTAATATCCGGGAAACCGTGTGTGGCTAGTAAACAAATTAAAGTCGCGCTAAAACTGTCGAGTTATACCAACTGAATAGAACCCCTGAACAGACACGGGTCAGTGATTTTCATTGATCAAGTTGGTACCTACAACCTTGGAACCTCAGTGTATTTGACATTGCATAGTTACCTTACCTACGTAGGTTTCGTTGGTAGTACTTAGTAGTTGTAGGTACTAGCAGTTCGTATATCTAATGTTCTAATTTTTTCTGCAAATAAGTGATGATATTGGTTGTTTATTTTCATTCCAGAGTCAATGTAAGGTTTGTATGTTATTTAAACCTACTTTAGCAAAATAATCATAAAAATATGACCGCGCTTCACTTCGAATAGTGTGAACAATGAAGGCAACAGGGGGTTAAAAAGGGTTGAAAAAATCTTTTAGTGAGACACGTGTCGACACGTGCCAATAACCGCTCCGTATACAAATTATGGCTTACGGTGCAGTGAAAAAGTTTACACTTTTTTTTCGGGCTAAGCCTTGCATACGTTTGTTAGCTTAAACAATTGGTTCCGCCGGGATGAACCTAGTCAAATGATTTAAATAGTTTTTGTTTTGAATAAAAGTTCTAACGTTGCCATATTCGGTTTTAGAAATGTAACGAAGATTTTTACGTTCAAAAGAACGAACGCAAAAGCGATGAATACAATTTAATCAGTTATCTAAGTCAGGGCAATAGACAGTAAGTAATTAAAGTAGTTCCTTATTCTCAATGCATTAAAATAAATATATCCTTAATATTTAAAGCTTTTATAAATAAGTAGGTAGGTATTATAATGCTGGGATGGTAACGAAAAAAGATTATTGGTTGACCCTAGATAAACAATTTCGTAATAGTTCGTTTTTATTATGACTTCTAAGTAGGTAACTTAAGATGTACACTGATGGACAGATTTTTATGATTCAATCGATAATTATGTGGGAATCAACCTTTTCCTACATTTAATATGCACCCTTGATCGCCTGCCTTTAAACTTATAGCAATGTTTAGAATCACCAGTTTGGTGTTTGATATTAAGTAGGAAATAAGTAGAAAATTTGAACTTCAAATTAATAGCAATGGCAAATACAATCCCCCGCTAAGATAATAATATGAGTTCACAAACCATTGTATCTCACCCTTTACCCTGAGGCGGTATACCACTATTATTTCTGTAACATTAAGTAAGTAGGTATAACATTGTCGTACCGGTACCTACTACCTACCTACTTACCTAATAGAATTTGTCATTTAGGTACTTACATAATGAATGATGGAGGATGAAAGGAGATAAATAAAGTTATATTTAGTTTAACGATTATTATATTAAATTGCTGAAATTAGGAACCTACTTAACTAAAATTAAATAAAGATTAAAATATATGTTTTATTAAAGGTTCAGCAGCTCTTGTGGTCTAGTCTAGCGGGTAGGACTCACCACCTCTGTGACTAGTGGGTGACATCTTTTTAATAATCTGGATTCTAGGTAATATGCCATTCTGTGTACCTAACCATGTAGGTACATCATATCCTAGATTGTGTTATACCCAAATACGTGAATAAATGGCCATAACATATAACAGATCATAGAACAAAATCGGACAACAATCAGAGCTTAGCATTAAACTTATAACTTAACATTTAAAAACACTCAGTTCCCACTGTTTATCGATCAAACCTTTTCATGTAAGTATAACAAGCTCTTTTCTTTAACAATAATTAATAACAAAGTACTGTACCGCACGATCAAATCCATTGAATACGATAATGCCCTTAAGCTGAATCTAATAAGTAAAACTTCGCGGCTGTCCAACCACACCCCCGTTATAATGAGTGTCGCATTCCCACAAATATAGATAATTAAGCAAAAACTACAAAGCTAGGCCTGCGGGCGTCCGCACTTTACATTCAAATGAGCACCCCTTGTTATAAACTGGTATGTTTAACCGCATGCATATTATTTGGTTTATTCCACGCAATTACAGAATGAATGTCGTTATGAATCAGTTATTAATATAAAGATAATTCGTTGCATACTTACCAAGTGTTGGTTTCGTTTGATTTTGACACGGAATAACATAGTTTTTGCTTAAAAATTTAGAAGATTCCTTACTTTATAGCGAGCGGTACACACGCTACGATCATTTTCAGACTCAACATTTTTTTATTTAATTTTTATTAATACCAAAGGCATTTTAGTTATATTACTGATAACCTAGAACAATGCAGTTTTAGAAAAAAAATAAGAAAAATACTGTGTGTGAATGTGTTAAAATAATTATTTTATCCATTACAAAAGAAAGCGTAAAAGCAAAAACGACAATCGAAGTCAAAACAACCATTTCCACAATTACCATTACGTACGCCTATACCGAACAATGAAACGTTGATCTAATTTAACGCGAAAAGAAAGTGTCAAAAAGATGCACGAAGTAGTAATGAGGGCACAGTGGTGTGCCCTGAGGCACGCCAGACAGGGGCGCCTTTATCACTTAAGCTTTGTATTATTTTGCTCTCGGGTACAGTACCCTGTGAAAAGGAAAGTGTAATTCGGTTACACTTTGAGATGTCGACGCGACAATTTAATTATTCTCGGATGCTCGAATGCTGCTTCACCTTGTCAAAAGCCTCTGCGAGTACGACTAACTAAATTAATTAACGGTTTGCTTGTAATTTTAGAATTTTATACATTTTGTATACCTATTTCGGTTAACAGAGAATAAACGTAAATTAAAATTATATTCATGTTACTTATCGTTTTATAAGTATTTTTATTCAACACTAGGTTCTGCCAGCGGCTTCTTTTGTAAACGATATTTTTCATAAATAATAGATAGTAATTGTTCTTTTTACCGCTTCGATTTGATAATCGTAATAAAGGTTCATCTAAATCTAAAGAAAACTCAAATTCTCATTTATTCGTTTTTGACATAGGTACTTACCTACCTAATATTCTGTAAAGAACCATACCTAAAGGTACCTATCCTATAAATTAAATAATGCTTGGGCATGGAAGAGAGTAGAAGGCAGAGAATTAAAGATTCATTTGTAAAATTAAATGCTAATGGGGGCGATTTTGTGATTTAATCCCCGACTGTACCATCTTCGCGAAGATTTAAGCCAGGACTTAAAGCGGTAATGTCGCGCACTAAATTGATTATTCTATTAAAAGTATTTTCTTTTTTCAAAAATCTAATATGTATATAATAATCTAACCTATAGGTATCATCATTATCATCAGCTGATATACGTCTCCACTGCAGAAGCAAGAGTTGTTAGTTATTTATATACTTACTAACTGAAAATAGATTTACGCTTTGTCGTTAACATATTCCCGATGTTATTATTAATGTCTTATAGCAAGTTTTAGGTTGTTATATGAATTCAAAGTGTACCTATTAGTGTAAACTTTCAGAACAGTTATGTAAGTGACTATACCTCAAATTCAACGTCGCGTACCCTAACACTTAACTGTTTATACCGGGAGTTAAAGCTACAGTAACAGACACTGATTAATGCGATTTTAATCCTTCCATAAAACCCCTAAATCCAACCCTGTATTAATGGCCCGCTCGACCCGCAAGGTCACAAATCCCCTTCATCCCCAATGAAATTTAAACCCTATCGCTCAAGAAATTAAACTCTAAATCTATAGCCCATAAATTACAAAACAATCGTATGGAAATTTCAAAAGGCTTTCTAAGTTACGCGAGTGTGAGTCTAAACTCGAAGGATTTGGTTGGATTTTCGATTGACATAATATTCATTTTCGAACAAATTTTCAGACAAATTTGAGCTTAATTCGTATACAGTTACAGTTCAAAAAAGGCATCGGTTGCAAATAGGAATCAATAATCGTTAAAGTCAAATCAGTTCGACAGAAGTCGCGCGAGAGTGGGATGAGTGCGAGGGTTAAAGGGAGTGCGAGGGAGGGCGACCAATTTTGGATGGTTACCTCTATAAATAAATGAGTTTAGGGTTGTCGGCAGATGAGACTTGCACCTGATCTAAGTACTTAATTTTATTCCACAACCAACATTCAACTGACTCAGATGACTTCATTTAGTTTCATCCACTAACATTACATGTCATTCTTTATGCAATTTTGTGGACACACGTTGTGGAAATTGACTTCCTACATTAGTAGAGTCATAGGTACCGATAAAGTTCCAACCCCAAATCTTTTTGCTTCTTGTAGACTTTAGAGTCCATATCCTTCTATCCACATTAGCGAATTATTAAAGGTAATTAACGTCCCACCACAGGGGCGCCCCTGGTCGATGTCCACATCACCACATCGAGTGGTGTCGGCTTTATCGCCATACCGGACATGGCAGGTTAGTGATCGCAGATCCGAAACTAGAATTTATTCTACTTGAAATGCTTTAACAACGAATAGGAAATCGACTTTGCATCAATTAGATTTCATACTTATTTTACATCTAGGTACATAGCTAGAAAGGTCTTTCTCTGAAAGTCCCAATTCGGAATGTTGCAACCTAAATATTTCTCTTATTACCTAGTTAGCTAGTAGGTAGGTACCTGTAGGAAAAGTAAGTAGAATCGGTGTATTGTTCATACCCAATTCCAGATTGAGTACTAGGTACCTACTAAAGTATTTGCATCAGAACGCCTTGATTTTTGGCAGGTAACAAGGTACCTATTTCCTTCACATCTTATTACTGTTAGGTATAATGTTTACAAAATTCATGTTTTATTCGATGACTTGGTCTAAATATACGGATAGGTAACTAACTTTTGTAACATAAAATAAATACACCACATTTACATTCTGCTATTTATCCAAGGCTATGCTTCCTTCTCTTCTGAATAAACTTCAAAAATCATTATCAGATATACTGCTATCCTTGTTCTTCCTTTACTAAAACTATTGTATGGCCGTCCCGCTCGCACGCAACGGAAGTGAGACCTCAAAGATGGCTGCGGCGGGATGTGGGAGGGGCGTTTTGATTTATAGTTCAGGAGGGGGTAACTATTCGTACGTATGGATTTATCGTGTCGTACCTACTGAAATTTTAGTTCGTTAGTGAATGCCAATTTAGTTTGGAGTTATGCAAACTGTAATATACTTTACTTGTGCGTTTACATAACTAGTTAACATCAATAGTTTATATGCCAGGGGATTCAATATTTTCTTGAGTCAGTCGGGATTCGTCTATCATTCTATCTAATGATTAACTCTTTATTAATTTGTATAGAGAAGTTTCAAGGTATTCCGTAAATATAGGTATGGGTCATTTCTATTACTATCTATTATTATATTTCTAATATCAAATAAATGTTACATTTTCGGAAATGGAACCTATGAGCTACTGAACTAGATATCTACCCAATATCTACCAACCCTGTATAAAATCGCTGGGTTAAAAACAATTCTGACGCCACCTGAAAAATAAAAATGACACCCAGAAAACTTAAATTTTAAAAACCCGATAAACACTTTTAAAGCTGAAAAAAAACCCAATAAGTATTTACTTTTTTACCTATTTACTTTTATGTCAATACATACATAAAATACGCGTACCTAACTTATAGAATCAATTTTTTTAATGTTTTCTTAGTTGCGGAATGATGAGGATATTTTAAAGTTGACAATATACTTAGACATAAGATATTTATTGGCTATACCTATTGCATACCTAAGTATAAGTTATCTAAGCAATAAAAGGATTTTAAATTTTCCTTACACAAGTAGATATCCTGTGTTAATTCAGAACATATTGAATCGGTGCAGGGTGCTTTGGTTCTAATCCATTCAGCCTTAGTAGCGTGAACAAATAACAAAGTTTATTAAGTTTATAGGCTTACAATCTAAATACACACTAAACAGTATTTTCTCTTGAGACTATTACAGTTTCTTTTTTCTTATGCATGTAATGTAATAATAATATCTACTATTTATTAGGGACTGGTGTCTGGTGTAGGTAAAACCTGTGTTGCAGATCACAAACAAACATCCTCACATTTTTTTATCAAGCAAAGCAAATCCAAGTAACCGTACTAGTTAATGTTCGTAAAGTTCAGCATTAAAAGGTGCGCGTTGGGAGAGGCAATAAAATCAAATAGAAGCCTTCTGCCCTCCGAAACTCCCTCTGGGTGACGGGAGGTCGGGAGGATACGGGAGGGGAGGACTGTCTGCGACGAGGTGGGACATGGTACATGACATTTTTATACGGACCTATTTTATTGCAGTAGAACTTGTGCTATATTAATGCTGATGTACCTACCAACTTATAGGAATGTTTGTGGATGTATGTATGATTGTATGCAGGTTTATTAAGATAAGTCTTCTAGGTATAGCAGACAATTTTAGGATGATACAAATAAATAAAGTAGGTACTTAGTTTTTATACATATTTAGTAACTAGCTGCTGCTCAGCGGTTTCACCCATGTTCCCGAGGGATCTTAAATTTTCCCGGAATTAAAAAGAGCTTACCTATGTGTAAATCCAAGATGTCTGCTACCTCCATACCAAATGTTATTAAAATCGCTCCAACCGTTTAGAAGTGAAGAAGATATTTGTGTGATGTATGATGGTAGATAAAGGTACCTTCACAAGTTCATTAAATAAAAACTCATCGGTGTATCATGAGTCATGGTGGTTATTTTCGAAATCGCTTTAATTCTCCTTCGGTTGAGAGCCCTCTGCGCTCACCGAAAAAGGTAACGGTGTAAAAGCCATCTCAGGCTAACTAACACTGGTTACGCCAATAGTTTTTAAAAATTATATCGTGAATTTTTGATTGACACACAAACTCCTATCATGTTATCCCGCTCCCGCACATACCTAACTTCAATACGACAGAGGAGTGCGACTGTGCGAATATGCACCGCATCGCCTCCTAGCGAGCTGTATCGGCCCCACTCGTTCGCCACCCTTCCGCCGCGAGAGTTGAAGAAATTTGCATCCCTCCGCATCAATCAATTGATTTTATTGAATTTCATCGTACACGCATCGAACATTAGTGACTTTCATCAGTGTGTGAGAATAGATAGATTTCGGTGAAATCTATTCACCTGGGCTGCCTAAACCGGCTGAACCACGGCTCCCGATTTGGATCACACGGCACCGCACCGCCACATCAAGGAAAAGATTCAGCTCAGTTCGCAGGAGACATACAGGTACTGTGCTTTTCCTTCATTTTAACGAATTGCATTGTTTTCTTGATCCCGGCAATTCAACATATCCCATCTTTCGTTTGGTCGTGTCAATCAAATTACTCGTGTCACAAAGCCCGCCATTGTTTTTTTTTACATAGAATTACTATTGCACCAAAATCGCTATAACATTTGTTTGGTCCTTCTCTCTGGATTTGAATTAGTAATCGCAATAGAATTTCGTAATTAATTATTATTTCTAAACAGTTCATTCTCGTATCGGTACTTAATATAGGTTAGGTGCCAAAATACCTACAACCGAGGTAATTCATTTTCTATCGTATTGTCGCTTAAAATATCGCGTACGTGTAAGTAAACAAAATTATATTGCTTACTTATTTACTTTATTATTTCGTTTCGCCCCGCTAAGGTAAATAGGTTAAATTCGCTTATTCTCTCGTCGTTTTGTTTACTTTGCGTAATAATCAAGCTAGACTTAAAATACATAAATAGGCGTGACCGTACGCAGGTAACGTTCCTACCGCAAAAATTAAATATTGTTTGTCATTTCTTTCCTACTACGCATAAATATCATATGCTATAGATAGGATAGGTGTATATAACCCAACCAACGTTATTCACTTAACGGAGTTAATCTGTTGTCTGTCGCTCCATAGCTAGTAACATTCTACCATTTCTACCCGCCTTTTATTTTATTATAAAAAATAAAAATGTCTCGAAAGGTAGAAATAAGTACTGAATTAAAATTGTTGTACGCTAAGCGAGATATGTTGTTTTCTCGTATGCAATGTATTTGTAACCATTCGAATGATAGTTCATTCAAAGACAATTTTTTGTGTGAAATTGAAACTGTCGATAAATTGCGTTCGGATTTTGAAAGTGTGTTGGATCAAATCAATACCTTTGAATTAAAATTAAATCCTGACTTTGTAGTTAATTACCAGTCCCTCTCGTCGTTTGAGGACTTATTAGGTCGGGTTAAAAGAACTGCCAAGTCATTGGAAGTTGACAAACCCACCAAATCGTATCATCGGTCACCTAAATTACCTCCAATCGAAATACCGGAATTTAATGGTGACATAAAAAATTGGCCTTTATTTTACGCCAGTTTTAAAAATACTGTGCATAATAATACGTCACTTTCAGAATCTGAAAAATTGTATTACTTATTAGGTAAATTAACCGGCCGAGCGCGGTCCGTATGCGCCGGTATTACACCCGACGCCGAAAATTACACCTTAATATTCAATTTACTTATAACTAAATATGAAGATAAACGTTTAGTGGCTACTTCGTATTTAGATCAAATATTTGAACTTAAAAATATTACATCCGCATCTACTGTTAATTTAGAATTATTTCTTGATAAATTCGCTTCGTCTGTCGCCGCTATAAAAAACCTTAAGGTCAATGACCTTTCTGATTTTATATTTTTGTATATTGCCCTTAAGAAACTAGACTTGGAAACTGCTCGCTCTTTCGAATTAGATAAACGAAGCTCGGAAATACCATGTTTTGATGATTTAGTTACCTTTGTACGCGATCATATTAAAATATTGCAACGAACTTCATCGACTTCGAAACACGATGTTACGAAGAAATATCCCGATCGTAAAATCGATGCGCCATCGAAATCGTTTCTTACTGCGCCACGAACTTTGACGTCTACTACGCACTCGTACGTAAATGCCGCATCCAGTACACCGTCATCTTCGTGTACCTTGTGCAATAGTCGCCATGATTATTTGTATAAATGTTCTGTATTTCATAGTTATACACCAAGTGAGCGTTTTAATCATGTAAAGTCTAATAATTTGTGTATTAATTGTTTGAGTAGTAGACATCGAGTTTCTGCATGTAATTCGAATTCTGTCTGTCGTAAATGTAGTCAGAAACATCATACTATGTTACATTTTGAAAATAAAAATGTAACAATAGGGAGCTCAGCCCCCGTACTAAGTAGTTCTCTCGAATCGCCGTCGCCTTCGCTTACGCCTGTCGTCCCGCGCAGCGAGGCTCGCGCCGCTCACACCGCGGCCGCCGCCCGCGCCGCTGCGACCGACAGCGCGTCGCACTCCGTCGCTCTCCCCGCTCGTACTGATGACGTCACACTCTGCATGTTGTCAGATAGCAACAAAATTGTCTCGCGCCCTCCTACCACGGTACTGCTCGCAACCGCTCGGGTTATCGTCGTCGATTATCGTGGTACGGAACATAGTATTCGTGCTTTATTGGATAGTGCTTCTCAAAGCAATTTTATCACTCGTGATTGTAGTCAACGTTTAGGTTTAAACGTTAAAAACAGACCTGTTTATTCTTCAGTGAAGGGAATAGGCGGTACAACCAAAACCATTCAGGGTCTGGTTAATTTAAAATTCTTTTCTCGCTTTAATCGTAATATTAACTATGATATTGAGTCGCTAGTGGTAGATAAAATTACCGAACTCTTACCAAGTGTTTCGATCGATATATCGGTGATGTCGAATTTTATAAACTTACCGCTCGCGGACGATACATACTCGGTGCCCGGTCAAGTCGATATGTTGATCGGTGCTTCGTTATTCCCGCACCTTCTTCTACCTCATAAGGTTCAAGGTCATTCTTCACAATATTCTCCGCTCGCTTTGGAAACAGTACTTGGTTATGTTATAACTGGTACTGCTCCCGCTGGCTTTCATAACTTTGATACAGTGTCGTATTGCTGTTCAAATGATTCGCTCGATTCTGTCGTTCGCAAATTCTGGGAAATTGAGGAAGTGAGTGTTCCGTCTATCCTCAGCCCAGAAGATAAACTTTGTGAAGATATGTATACATGTACAACCAGTCGTGATGTAGACGGTAGATATGTAGTCTCATTGCCTTTTAAGGGTGATCCTCATTCTCTCGGTGATTCTCGGCAGTCAGCTGAACGTCGGTTTCTTTGTTTAGAAAGGAAAATGCAAGCGTCTCCCAAGTTGAAGGAGGCCTATGACGGGGTAATACTAGAGTATTTGGAAAAGGGATATATTTCACCTACACCTGCACTTTCAGATAACAATGAAAATAGTCCGTCATACATTATTCCGCACCACGGTGTTATTAGGGAAGATAAACTCACATCTAAATTACGTGTAGTACTGGATGGTAGTGCTAAAACTAGCACTCACGTTTCGCTTAATGATCTTCTTTATAATGGTCAGAATCTTCAAGGAAATCTATTCAATATTATAATTAATTTTCGTTTATTTGCAATCGCTCTTTCAGCTGACATTCGTCAAATGTTTCTTAGTATCGGCGTTCGCGAATGCGATCGCAAGTTCCAACGCATTTTGTATCGTTTTTCACCGCAGAAACCTATTCAGGTTTATGAATTTAATCGCGTATGTTTCGGCCTCACGTCGAGTCCTTTTCATGCGTTGCGTACTATTAAGCAGCTCGCAACTGATGAAGGCGACTCCTTTCCTAAAGCTAAGGAAATAGTTGATTCGAGCTTATTTATGGATGATTTTGTGTATTCCGTATCGAATGAAAGCGAAGGTATCTCTACCACCTCAGAAATGATAGGTCTTATGAAGTCTGGTCAGTTCGATCTCGTTAAATGGACAAGCAATTCTCAATCAGTGCTTGATACCATTCCGCCGTCGCATCGTCTTTCATCAGTCAAAGAATTCGATGAGTCTGAGTCGCATAAGGTACTCGGTTTGTGTTGGTCACCTACTACCGACCTTTTTGGTCTTAAAATTAGTTCGCCCGCTCAGGCTTGCACAAAGCGTACCATATTATCTTGTGTTGCAAAAATATGGGACGTGATGGGGTTTGTTGCTCCTGTCGTATTGTACGCCAAACTCCTAATCAAGCAATTGTGGTTGTGCGAGTGTGATTGGGACGATACTCCGCCTGACGATATTGTTCGATTGTGGTTTCGCTTTAAGGAAGAGCTTCCTTTACTTGCTACTATAAAAATTCCTCGCCATGTAGGTATACAGGAAAATAGTATTGTAACAATCGTTGGTTTCGCAGATGCTAGCGAGAAGGCTTACGGAGGTGTTGTTTATTTTCACATTCAAAATGACACCACAACTACATTACACTTAATTTGTGCAAAATCTAAAGTAGCTCCTCGTAAGGTTATTTCTCTAGCTCGTCTTGAACTTTGTGCTATATTGGTGCTAGCAAAGCTCATTAGTACTGTCGTAGTAGCTTGCAATGGTCGAATCAACATTCGAAATACTTTTGCATTCTCGGATTCGACTGTCGCATTGTGTTGGTCACATTCGTCTCCCCATAGATGGGATACTTTCGTGGCAAACAGAGTTGCTAAAATACAATCTGATTTGTCACCGCAAAATTTGTATCACGTGTCAGGTACAGACAACCCAGCAGATTGTCTGTCGCGTGGGCTAACACCATCGCAAATAATAAATCATCCCCTGTGGTTTAGTGGTCCCTCATGGGTACACTTTGATCCCTCGCAGTGGCCTATTGAAGTATTTAACCCCTCTACGGTTTCTCAAATGCCAGAGGAAAAGAAGCATTCATTGGTTGCTTCGTCTCCATGTGAGGAGTCGGCAATCATTAGCTTAGCTAATCGTTTGTCGTCTTGGTCTAAATTATTACGTTGTGTAGCTTATATTTGTAGATTTTTGAGGCTTATATCGACCCGTGGTCGTATAAGTGCATTAGACCTTGAATTTGCAGAATTATTAATTTTTCGGGAACTTCAACGTTCATATTTTTCTAATGAGATTTCTAGTTTACAGTCAGGTAAACCTTGCAGTCGTGCATTCCAACAACTAAAACCGTTCTTGAAGGATGGACTTATAAGAGTTGGAGGTCGTTTAAGAGTTTCGGATTTAGATTATGAAACAAAACATCCAATCGTCCTTCCGCGTAAGGATCACATTTTAAATTTGTTAGTCGATTACCATCACAAGGTAAATTGTCATGCAGGTCCTGATCTGTTAATGTCTCTCTTACGTCAGAGATATTGGATCCTCTCTGCACGTAACCTAATTAGAAATAGGATACATAAATGTCTCCCTTGCTTTAGACTTCGTCCTAAGCCATCTTTCCCTGAAATGGCTGATCATCGATCGTGTCGTGTAGTTCAAACCGCTAAACCTTTCGTTCATACTGGAACGGACTATGCAGGTCCGCTTAAGGTAACTATTGCTCGTGGTCGTGGTATTCGCTCGACAAAGGCCTACGTGTGTTTATTTGTGTGTATGACTACTCGTGCGGTACATATCGAGTTGGCTAGTGATTTAAGCACCGCATGCTTTTTGAATGCATTTAAACGCCTTTTATCTCGACGCGGTCCTGTAAGTACTATTTATTCTGATAATGGTACTAATTACGTCGGTGCAAAACGAACGCTCTCGGAATTACATGAATTTTTATGTTCCAAACATCATAAGACTGAGTTTGGACACACTTTAGCTGATAATCGCATCAATTGGTCGCTTAACGTTCCGGCTGCCAGTCACTTTGGAGGTAATTGGGAAGCAAATATAAAGAGTTTGAAGACACACCTTTTTCGCGTCATAGGTGATCAAATTCTATCTTTTGAAGAGCTTAGTACTGTACTTGCTCAAGTAGAAGCTGTTATGAATAGTCGCCCATTGTGTAGAACGCTCTCTAGTGATCCTTCGGAGAAACTAGCTTTAACTCCGGCACATTTTCTCAATCTTACGCCGTTGAAATACTTGCCCGCTGTGGGAATCGATGCATCTCTAGGTACTGTTTCGCGTTACGATCTATTAGACAACCTAGTACAATGCTTCTGGAAGCGCTGGAGAACAGACTATCTTCACACTCTACAATTGCGTCAGAAGTGGAATAGCCCTACCAATCCAATTACAGTCGGAACTGTTGTAATACTCTTAACTGAAAATTGCCCGCCTCTTCACTGGCCTTTAGGTATTGTTGAAGAGGTTTTCCCCGGTTCTAACGGCGTTACGCGTATAGTTCGTGTTAAGACTGCGTCTGGAACATATCTGCGTCCGGTCGTACGCCTTTGCCCTTTGCCTAATCAGTAATTATGTTTGATTAGGTAATTATTTAGTATTAAGTTTAGTTTCGTAGATTTTTCTTTTCGTCGCTTTATTTTGAAGGTAGCCCTTCAAGCCGGGGGGAATGGTTACGCCAATAGTTTTTAAAAATTATATCGTGAATTTTTGATTGACACACAAACTCCTATCATGTTATCCCGCTCCCGCACATACCTAACTTCAATACGACAGAGGAGTGCGACTGTGCGAATATGCACCGCATCGCCTCCTAGCGAGCTGTATCGGCCCCACTCGTTCGCCACCCTTCCGCCGCGAGAGTTGAAGAAATTTGCATCCCTCCGCATCAATCAATTGATTTTATTGAATTTCATCGTACACGCATCGAACATTAGTGACTTTCATCAGTGTGTGAGAATAGATAGATTTCGGTGAAATCTATTCACCTGGGCTGCCTAAACCGGCTGAACCACGGCTCCCGATTTGGATCACACGGCACCGCACCGCCACATCAAGGAAAAGATTCAGCTCAGTTCGCAGGAGACATACAGGTACTGTGCTTTTCCTTCATTTTAACGAATTGCATTGTTTTCTTGATCCCGGCAATTCAACATATCCCATCTTTCGTTTGGTCGTGTCAATCAAATTACTCGTGTCACAAAGCCCGCCATTGTTTTTTTTTACATAGAATTACTATTGCACCAAAATCGCTATAACAAACACCTTCTAGTCCATTAAAAAATATATATATTATCGAAACCCTTATCTACGTGTTAATGAAGGAGCTAATATTCTAGTACCTAGATCTTCATATACCTTACCTACCCTTAGAGATATGGGTAGGTAAGTACATACCCTTAGATAGCCTCGTTAAAAATCGAACAGCTACCTGTTTCATCTTCACTCCCGCTGCCATTGGCATGTCTGAATATGGGGAGGCGAATAAAAAACTAAGCTTTTTTGCAGACCTTTCGTACGTGACGGGATTGTATTCTATCTCTCGTGGAGGGTTCCGTACATTTACTGCGGGATAATGTCACTATCAATCATAAACTGTATTTGTGAAGAAAATAGGTAGGTAGGTACCTGTGGAAAAACACTTTTGGTTTGACAGTGTGGGTGAACTTAAAAATGCCTGTAACATTAATAATATACTACCGATATTTATGGAAATGGTTAGAGTAGGTACCTACCTACTGTCTGTAATCCCCTCGTTTACAAATAGGTAGGTATGTATTATCTCGAATATTTTAATTAATCGCACGTCATTAACAACTCTTTGTATGGTTTATTTATTCGAAAAATAAACAACATATTAAAATCAAATAGGTATTTCAGTTGAATTATTTCGAAAACATTCAAATGGAGCACACACTTTTTTTATACGTAAGTATAGAATCTAAAGATAACTAAAAATTAAAAAAGGTACAAGATAAATATCTATAAAACAAGATTAATTAAAATAAACTGTTCAAATTTGTTTTTGCTTAAAACCTGAGTCAGACCCTCGTGGGTCGGTAACCACTACGTCATACGTGTATGAAATAATACCTGACTCGTGCCCCTTCGTCTCCTTATAACAAAAACGTTCCCGTTTTTACAACATTATTAAAGCTCTGCCCCTATTATAATCGAGGCGTGATCGATAGCATATAACCTTCCTCGATAAATAGGCTATCCGAGACAATTTTTTTTTATTCGAACGTTCTCCCTGTGATTAGCGCGTTCGAACAAAAGCTTTGTAATATTAAGAAGATATAGATATTGTGCTAATATACCTCATTTATTGCAGCTGTTCAGAATGAGCGTCAGCCTCGGAACACGGCTACCATCCGCCCGGAGACGCTGCGGGATATGGACCAGGAGCGTGCCCTCAGGGAAGCTGCCGTCGCCGTCGGAGTATTCGGGTAACCATATTAATTTTAACGACTTTAAAAGGAGGTTCTTAATTGCTATAAAGGTACCTATATAGTTTTCTAGCTGTGTCCAAAACACTTGATTACCACATTTCGTAGGTACAATTAAGCCTATCTAGGTACCTACACTTAATATTATAAAGAGGAACGATTTGAATTTTTGTGTGGGTATGTTTGTCTTCTATATCTATATCTATACTAATATTATAAAGAGGAAAGATTTGTTTGTTTGTTTGTATGTTTGTTTGTTTGTTTGTAATGAATAGGCTCCGAAACTACTGGACCGATTTCAAAAATTCTTTCACCTTTGGAAAGCTACATTATCCCCGAGTAACATAGGCTATATTTTATCCCTGTATTCCCACGGGAACGGGAACTACGCGGATAAAACCGCGGGAAGGCAGCTAGAAATATTATAAAGAGGAAAGATTTGTTTGTTTGTTTGTTTGTAATGAATAGGCTCCGAAACTACTGGACCGATTTCAAAAATTCTTTCACCTTTGGAAAGCTACATTATCCCCGAGTAACATAGGCTATATTTTATCCCTGTATTCCCACGGGAACGGGAACTACGCGGGTAAAACCGCGGGGAGGCAGCTAGTAATGAATAAACTCAAAAACTACTGTGCCATTCCCACGGAAACGGGATCCACGCGCGGAGTCAGCTAGTTATTTATATACATATTACCAATTTAATACCTACTAGATAAAAGATAAGATAAAAGATGCACCTATAGATAGTGTGTGTGTGACGTTTGTATTTAAGTAGGTTGACTAGGTTTCACCGACTTAAGATCTGTGCACAAATGACTGGGAACGTTTGTATAGGTACCTACTAATATATCCTTGTTATCTGACTCGATTCATGTCTACAAAGCTATATAAAATCAGTCCATCCATATACATAACATTTCTAAATATATATAAAAGAAGAAAAGCGGACAAAGTGACAAACGTTACCTTTTCAAGCGTGTATCTGCGCTGCTTGCCAACGCTCTGACAGTCTTTGACTCCTCTCTCGGAAACTGTGTGTGCTCCACCGAAAAGTTCTTTGTTCAACGTGTGTTGTGTGACGGTGTATTTATTATTTATCTTTGTACAGTTTTTTATACTCGGTACCACCCTATATATCGTTTCCATAGAGTCCGAGGTTACTGCTCTAGTAGGTACATACGTACCTACTTCGTCGTTTTACTAAAATTCATAAACGTAGTCAAAATGAACGCAAGCAATTGGTTGCAAACAGACAAGTATTTCGTTCGGTGACTCAATCTTCTGTAATGTAGCTTATTTTTTACTAGTGGCTCCCCGCGGTTTCACCCGCGTACCCGGGAGGTCTTCCATTTTCCCGGGATAAAAAGTAGCCTATATGTTAATCCAGGTTATAAGCTATCTTTATTCCAAATTTCATTCAAATCCATTCAGTAGTTTTTACGTGAAAGAGTAACAAACATCCATACATCCATACTTACAAACTTTCGCCTTTATAATATTAGTAGGATGTAAGTTTATTTGTTTCGGATATTTTGTTGAGTTTGTCATTTACTTTCCTTAAGTCGATAAGCCGCCATATACCTACTTACTAAATTACCTATATCTTGGCTGAGTCAGCGAGCAAACTCATTCCAGCCAGCCTCTGTGCAACTCCTTACTTGGTTGCTTAGTTAACGACACAGACCATAGCTCACGATTCGATTATTTATTATCGACATCTATATTCTCGTCGATTAACTAGACGTCCGCGTCGCAGTATATATACCTACTTTGCGTGAAAGCCATCGAAACTGTCTGCTTTCAACGCCGTCATTTAATCCACGATCGACAGTTATTGCCTTCGGACGTCAAAGAAGTAGTGCCACAGTTGATCTTCATACAAATTGAGGTACTAACGTTATCTAGTTGGATAGGTCTGTGGCATAGAATGACGTTGTGTCACTTTACCTTGCCGGTTGCGGTTATTATTAGTTTTCGCGTCATTAGGGTCACAGTTGACGTCACGGCACTCACGGCGAGCAGCGAGCCGTAAGCCGTGAAGCCGTGAGCCGGTGTGAATCAAGCCTCAACTCCGTTAAGTAGAATGATCAAAGGTTGTATCGTTGGGTCGATACGGGTGACTGACTTGGTCATACATATTATCAGTCGCCTGTGACTTTGTTGTTGTGACGCATATGAACTTTATGGAATAGTTTATTCAGTCGAGTGAATAGGTAGTTAGTATTATATCGCTCTTGACATTTAGTTCCGCAATACGATTTATAGCTTATATTTTTTTTATTTTGTTTTCTGTCATTTAAATTGAGTCATTTAACGTTATATATCGTTTATTAATGTGTCATGTGGTTACTGAAGGTTATCCAAGTTGACTTGCAATAAACATGAAACTATAAGTTAAATTAAAATATTATTCATTTATAAACTAAGTACTTATATCTGCACCTAAATATAAATTTTACCTCTTCAAGACAGAGAGTGGACAAATTATGAACCTATGGTGTATCCCAGGTATCTATGGCAGAAAATTCCTGACCACCCAGCACTTCAAACAAACCCTTAGATAGACTTAGAATATCTACTGTAGAAGCTCCTTTTAGTAGACAAGAAATATGTCGTTTTAAAGCTAACTTATTATTGCGAACAGAGTCACGGGTGAACGCTCTATTATCATAAAAAAAACACTCTCGGCACGCAAAATACAACATTTATTAAGTAGATACGTAGCATTGGAAAAAAATGTTTTTGAAACAGGGTTCTGCTTATTTATGCATTCCCTCCGCGCTCGCCGTCCAAAAGCCCATAAAAATACCATAACTCGTTTGTAGCAAACCACTATAAATATTACATTTGCATAATGATATCATATACATGTGATATAGTGATACATCGGTGTGCACTACCCTCGATTGGCTCTCATTTGACTGCCAAATGATATTTTACGCACTTTTATTGCTTTCTATTTGAAAGAAAAGTATGGAATGAAACGTGAATTATAATAAACTTCCCACCTAAGACAAATAGGTATTTTTGTTCTGTCTGGGTGTAAATACATACCTACCTTTGCATTTAGAAGCAGTAGATGTATATAGTGCCTACCTATATCAGCTGTCTGGTTACCATAGCTCTGCTTAGGTTGCAATAAGATAAAATAACATAGTAGGTAACGTGATCGTGGGACATGTTTCACACACGCTCACGCACAGCTAATATACTACATATACTATTTTTAAGTACATACTTATTTATATAGCTAATTACATCCAGACACAGAATAATACTTGGTAGTAAAGTATAGGTACCTAATGTAAAACTTATTTTGTCCTGTTATACCAACCCATTTGTTTTTATCCAAACTAAACAGACTTTTGGATATATTATTAACCAGTTCACCCTAGAGAC
The DNA here is from genome assembly GCA_905147785.2 of Thyatira batis. Lineage (NCBI taxonomy): Eukaryota > Metazoa > Arthropoda > Insecta > Lepidoptera > Drepanidae > Thyatira > Thyatira batis. Next base: position 2,273,438 of record LR990507.1, read on the forward strand.
ACGTGTATCCACAGGCCACCGGTGTCTCTCGCCATGGCGTTGTCTCCGGCGCGGTACCCGCTCCTGTCTCCACACTACCAGCTCCCGCCGCCGCAGCAGCCCGTGCAGCCGGATTCCTCACACGACCACCACGACGAGGGGAACGCTCACACTGACAGCGATGGTGTGTGAGACAGCTATAATTAGAAAGAGATACCTATATATGTTTAGGTTTGAGAGAGGCCTTTGCGCTATCTTTCTCAGGGTGTTAAAACCATCTGAGGCTGGTCTTCAAATCAATTTAAATACTCAATTATGAGACTACATATTTAATCATGTTCTTTGTTTTTTGGTAGTTATTTGTGTTAAATTTAATTTGTTTTCTTTTTCATAAATATGTAACTTTATACCTACATAAAAACATAGGTAATAAATTGCATTAATTGCAACAATATCTGTACTTCACAGTTCTACTTGCAGCAAGAACTCTAATATCAACCACTTAGGTACATATTACTAAATATTTCATTAGGGGAAGAGTGCTTAAGATGGCATAGTCAGATAAGATGACACATCTTTATATTTCGTTTAATATTCGCCCCAAAGGTGAGTACGTGACGTTTTACAGAGTACCTATTAGTGGCGCTAGTGGTGAAGTGCAATATGACGGAGACTGACAGTGCGTTGCAAAATAGTGAACGTTTTTGTGATTATAAAGTGAGAAAAAAAATCCAAAGCTTTCGATTGTTGGTGGAAATTCATATAAGATGTGAATATTTTCGTTTGAACTAATATTAATTATAAACAGTGATTAATGCATGGCCCAAATATTAATAATAACGTGTTCTAACCTAAAAGATTTTGTGACGATGTTTGCATGAAACTTTTGTTTACTATTTGGTAAGATGACATACTAGACATCGGTATAAGATGACATATATGTCATCTTGCCTTTATTAGGCGGTCGTATGCCTATCTTTTTTATTCGGCACTAACAAGATTTTCATCCAATTTCATCTACTGGCTAAGTTTGACATCATTGTATAATCTCTATTTTTGCACTGCTGAGTGGGACCCAAAAAGAAAAAAAAATATTGTTGGATAAGACGACATACCACATACGGTCTGAGATGACATAGTGTGTCATCTTTCCCTAGTCTTGTGTCATCTTACACACGTGGACCTAAGTGCATTTAATGTTGTTTTTTTTAATTTATATTCAGTCGATTGCTCTAAAACTATAATACTTTTGTTAATAATTGATTACTTGAATATATCGTAAGGTTTTGATCTCACTATGACTTTATTTATTTTGAATATTTGGTTTGAAACAAAAAGTATGTCATCTTAAGCACAATTCCCCTATGCGTCAACAATATCAATAGATAAGTAGGTATAATGACTATCCGTAAAAGCCCAATAATCACCATTCTTCCTATTATAATTTTCCCAATTGTTAAAATTTACCCATATTTAAGTAAATTCCCGACAAATAAATAATTTCCCAGAGATTTTTTTTGTAATTTGCAATTGGAAAAACCATAAGGAAAACTAAGAGGTAGGTGCTGACGTCGTTTTAATTAACTTATACGTTTTCAAAAAGTTAAATTCAACTAAGTCAAGTAATTTAGTCTTAGTGAATTAAACTTAAAACATAAAAATAAACTTCGAAAGATGAAAATGTATCTACCTAAGTAGGATATCGCCAACTATTATAACTACTTAATAGTATGACTGTAATGTTATTTATTTAATGCTTATCGTTCGAAATTTGCCAGATTAATTTGATTCTTTATCGTATTTTAATAAAATTATGAAATCGAGGGGCAGAAGCTAGTCTATGATAATATACACGCGAATCGTCTCTTTATACATATAAATCATCAAATTAGCTCGCAAAAAAACACAATCAACCTACCTAATAATTTCTCAGGATATATAAATGTTTCCAGATGACAGCATCGATGTGACCAACGAAGAGGACTCCACTTCCTACTCTCCGCCGGCCGCCGTCAACTACCCTCAGAGCTGCGCACCTTACAGGTAAAAACCTACTTACCTTTCTTCTTATTATGTCTAGGTAAAGGCACTGCACCTTAGACCAGAAGGCAGGCGTAAAAGGGGAAGGCCAAAGAAATAATGGTATGATTGTGTAAAAGATGATATGAGAGAATGTGGAGTGAATTTGGATTTGACTGGTGATCGAATGAAATGGAGGGACATGAGGCACAAAGCCGACCCTACATAGGACAAGGCAAGGAAGATGATGATGATGTCTAGGTAGGTATATGTTCTGTGTGTCTATGTAAATTTACAGTAATATTATTTAAAGAGCTAAAATATATTCTTATTGAATAAACTCGAAATCAACTGTGCTGGTTTTAACAACCCTTTCATCATTGCAAAGCTACATTATCAGGGAGTAACATAGGCTATGTTTTATCTCTGGATTTCCACGGGAACGGAAACTTGGCAAGTGAAATCGCGCGGAGGCAGCTAGTATCTATAGAAGTGTAAATTTAAAAGTAGTAAATTTACTAAGAATATCAGCTCTCCGGTTGCCATAGCAAAAACTCTGCTTAGTTTGGTATGAGATTGGTCTTGTGGCTAAATAGGTATTTGTTTATTTATTTACTAGCTGCCTCCCCGCGGTTTTACCCGCGTAGTTCCCGTTCCCGTGGGAATACAGGGATAAAATATAGCCTATGTTACTCGGGGATAATGTAGCTTTCCAAAGGTGAAAGAATTCTTGAAATCGGTCCAGTAGTTTCGGAGCCTATTCATTACAAACAAACAAACAAACAAATCTTTCCTCTTTATAATATTAGTACCTATAGACTACCCACTCACTGATATTTATAGTTTCTAGCTTCCGTTTAATTAAAATTGTTATAAAGTTAAAATACTTGTGTAATAGCACTTTTTATCTGAAGAAAATTAAAGATTTCCCTACTACTTACTACACTAGTAGGTACATCTATACTAATATTATAAAGAGGAAAGATTTGTTTGTTTGTTTGTTTGTTTGTAATGAATAGGCTCCGAAACTACTGGACCGATTTCAAAAATTCTTTCACCTTTGGAAAGCTACATTATCCCCGAGTAACATAGGCTTTATTTTATCCCTGTATTCCCACGGGAACGGGAACTACGCGGGTAAAACCGCGGGGAGGCAGCTAGTAAATAATATAATTGTTCCAGACCCCTAGGAGTGGAGAGTGCCGCAGAGACGGCTGCTAGATTGCTGTTCATGGCAGTCAAATGGGCCAAGAACTTACCATCTTTCGCAAGCCTCGCTTTCAGAGATCAAGTTAGTTTCATATTAAAATTCTCGAACTAATAGTGCGTTTATGACTTCAAAATCAAAATCTTTTTTATTCAAATAGGCCTCAATAAAGCACTTATGAATAGGTAGTCACCATTAGGTAATGCTCGGTTCTGATAGTGTCTTGTTTATGACAAAATAGCTCAAATACATAATACCTGAGGTATACGGGGTATACCTCAGGTATTTTGTATGACGTTGTTTGTACCTATACCTACTATAGTATAGGTATATTTGTGTAGTATATTTGTGTGTGTTTGTACCTATACTATAAGTAGTAGGTATAGTATCTACGTCATACAAAATGGTTTCACACTAACTAATGTGTCTGCTTTCGTGCACGTATTTATTGTAAAACTATTTTGTTACAAATAAATAATAACAGTCACATAGTTAGGTACTTAGGTATATTTACTTAGGCATACGGAAAAGCGAAAGAGAATTCCGTTTACCGCAAATTCATATAACAATGCTAATTAATCCATTCGTAAAGTCAATAATAAATTTCTCCGCTTACAGGTGATACTCCTAGAAGAGGCATGGTCGGAATTGTTCCTACTGAACGCCATACAATGGTGTCTGCCGCTTGACGCAGCTTGTGCAGCGCTCTTCGGCAGTGAACAAACTGACCAGGGTAAGTTATTAAAGCTACAAACAGACTATCGGTAGATACTTCGACCACTTAGATCACTTCTCCACAGTAATGTAACTCTAACCCAAAGTATAGTGTAGGGTAGGGTGGTATAAGATTGCGCGGGCGATAAAATTGCGCATACGTCATAACAGGACAACGAAGTGAGCTTCGTAGCCAACTTCAGTTGTGTTTTGTTAGCGCCCACAACTGTCATGTACTCCCAAAAAAAATCGTATATGTGTGGAAAACAAAAAAAGATACGTAACTACAAACTTTTTATTCACTTTTGATCTATTTTTTTAATAAAATGAATGCATTACTGTACCGAGAATCAACGTATTTTTCGTAATTTGCCATTATTTTAGTGCGGCAGTTTCACTCATGTTTCGGACTCACTGGAAGTATTCCCAACATTTTTTAAGAGATTGTTATAAATTCGCGACGATTAGAGTGGTATCGAAATGTGTAAAATTGCGCACTTTAGGTGCGTGTAGGATTGCGCGCGCAATTTTACACGTCTGAATTTTTTTGTTGATAAATATAAATATTATTTTCGTATTATTCAGCCAGGTTTTTTTTCTTCTCAATTTTGATAGATTGTGTAATCAATTTTTTATTCATTTTTATTGTTTATACACAATTCATTTTTAGTTTTTTTAGAATGTCGAGAAGAGAAAGAAAAACAGGTCGCCAAGTTTGTTCTGATGAGGCTATTAAGGTGGCTCGAAGGCGAATTGATAATGGCGAAAGCAAAATATCCGTGGCTCCGTCTTTAGGGATGGTAGAGTCTAATTTACGATTCCATTTGCAAAAGCCGCATTGTGTTACAAAATTAGGCAGATATGATACAACATTTTCGAAAAAGGTAGAAGAAGGGTTTTGCAAGCAAGGATTGCGTGCAATACATGTAAGGAGTGATGGCATGAAAAGTGTTCAGACTACAATGGCAGTAGCGCTTTTATTTGTGATATTTGCAAATAAATATAGTTGCGCAATCTTATCCATCGCAATGCGCAATTTTACACCATAGGATGTGTAAAATTGCGCAATTCCCGAATTGTGATTTTTGTTTAATTATTAAGAAGACTCTATGTTTTTTGTTCACATTGGTATAATAATTTGTTGCTATATTAATAAGGTACAATAAATAATTGATTTATCTCAGATAGGATAAAGATTTTTTGTTTTATGGCCTATTGATTGCAAAGTGCGCAATCTTATACCACCCTACCCTACCCGATTGGTAACCCCTGTGTCACGATAATGTGCTTTTAGCTTAACTAGTGTCTTTTTTATATCCATGCTATTCTGTAATAGGTAGGTAAGTATAAAAAGATTGGATTGGTACCACGGTTCTAAACATTGAAAGAAATCCCAAATTATACAACAAGCGCACAGACTGGAACTCATTTCGTGAAATGGTTGAAGATGGAATCAACCTCAGAATATCACTAAAAACTGAGACAGAGATTGATGCTGCTGCTAAAAATATAACCTCGGTGATTCAAGAAAGTTGCTGGAAATCAACGCCAGAAACCGCCGAACGACCTCCCAAAACCAAAATATACTCAGATATAATACGGTCAAAAATCATGGAAAAAAGGAGACTACGACGTGTATGGCACACAAGTAGGCATCAACATGATAAAACAGCACTTAACAAAGCCATCCGAGAATTGAAGATTCTTATAGCTGAAGCAGATGGTATAGCGTTAGATACCTACCTCGAAGGTCTCACAGCAACAAAAACAACCGACTACTCTCTCTGGAAAGCTTGTAAAAACCTGGATCGACCACTCCATCACAAACCACCGCTGCGAAATCAAAACGGAGCCTGGATCAGAACTGAACAAGACAAGGCAGATGCATTTGCTTACCATCTCAGCAATGTATTTAAACCAAACAATCCCAGACTAAATGCGGATGAAACTGATATCGACCTAGTCCTCGACCAAGATTACCAACTGGACCTACCCATAAAGTCAATAACACCCAGAGAGATATGTGAGACTATCAACTCAATGGACAACAACAAGGCCCCAGGCTATGACCTTATTACCAAGAAAGTTCTTCTAAAACTTCCTCGCAAGGGAATCGTGTACCTCACAATGCTATTCAACGCCATCCATCGTGTAGGGTACTTTCCAGACATATGGAAAGTATCACAAATAAAAATGATCCTTAAACCTGGCAAACCAGCACACGAAGTCACCTCGTACAGACCAATCAGTCTCTTGCCGGTCTTGTCAAAGCTTTATGAAAAGTGCCTATTGCAAAGAATGTTACTTGTCCTCAATGAAAAGTCTATTGTTCCTAGTCACCAATTTGGTTTTCGTAAAGAACATGCCACAATCGAGCAAGTTCACAGAGTGTGCAGGACGATAAGAAAGACCTTTGAGAAAAAAGAGTACTGCTCAGCTGCCTTTCTCGACATACAACAAGCCTTTGATAGAGTCTGGCACAAGGGTTTGCTGTTTAAAATTAAAACCTTATTGCCACACACTTTTTATGGCGTACTGAAGTCCTACATTACGAATAGAATATTTCAAGTAAGAGAAAATCAAACTACCTCAGGATTCTATGAAATTAATGCTGGAGTACCACAGGGTTCAGTTCTTGGTCCAGTACTGTACACTTTATTCACTTCCGACCTCCCACAAAACCCTCGGGTCACAGTTGCCACCTTTGCAGACGACACTGCCCTACTTGCTTCGCACAAATGCCCAACACAAGCGTCTCGCATATTACAGAATAGTCTAAATGAAACAGAAGAATGGCTAGCCAAGTGGAGAATTGCAGCCAGCGTAGCTAAATCTGTTCACATCACATTTACTCTTCGCAAAAATGATTGCCACTCGGTCACCCTAAACGGTGTTCAGCTACCACACCACGAGTCCGTTAAGTACCTGGGCATGCATCTAGACCGCAGGCTCACATGGAAGAAACACATCCAAACCAAAAGAGACGAAATAAACCTAAAGTGTAGGGGCCTCCATTGGCTGCTGGGAAGAAACTCAAAACTAGCAACGGACAACAAGCTCCTTATATACAAGTGCATACTTAAGCCAATCTGGACATATGGCATCCAACTTTGGGGATCAGCCTGTGCTTCCAACATACTGATAGTGCAAAGAGTACAAAATTACATCTTAAAGCAAGTATCAAACGCACCTTGGTTTATTAAGACTTCAGAGATCCATGAAATACTAAATATTCCGATGGTCAAGGAAGAAATAAGTGCGCATGGTGATAAGTACAAAACCCGACTGCTTAAGCACCCGAATGAGCTTGCGGAGCAGCTTACAATTCCTGAAACCATTCGCCGTTTGAAGAAGCGGCGAGATATTTTTGACCAAACGAATCAGGCAGACTGATACTTAAAAAGAAAGGGTTGACTCCAATGGGAGTAGCGCCCTACCCGACAAACCAAATTCCAACACATCTGCTTATAGTCTACAGACTGATCGCATGATAAAACCAGGAAAAAAAAAAAAAAAAAAAAAAAAAAAGTATAAAAAGATAAATAGACGAATTATGTAATGTGAATACGAATGTTTGAATTTTCGTAACAAACCTGAATTGAGTATTTTTCGAATAATAATGAGACGTATCTACTTAAGATAAAACGCTGGGCACGGGTAGGTAGTAAAATATTATGTACCTAGGTAGGTACTATAATGTGTGATAAACACATTGAGTTTTCAAATTTCAGTCCGAGCTGTTTATAAGTATTGTCTTGGTGTAAAAACTAGCAATTTATTCTTTTCTGAGTAAATAAATATACTATATTGCTTAAAAACCACGTATAAATTAACATTGACTTTGATGAAAATATATTAATGAGCTAAAAACCTGTTAGGTATAGACTTGTTATGTATAGTTGTCGGTGAATGCACAGAAATGTTTGTTAGTGGAAATAGATCCTACGACAATCAGTTTCAAAGCATAGCACAAGCTCTGCTTAGTATGGAATCAGTTTGGCCGTGTGTGAAAAATGTTCTAGGATAGTTATTTATTTAATGTTGAGCATAGAGCGGCAATACGGGCAGACCGTAGTCGTGGGTTCGAATCCCACCAAGGATAAACATCTATATGCAAGAATATATCTGTTTGTTCTGTGTCTGGATGTAAATAGGTATATGTATAAGTATGTATTTAAAAAACGTAGTAGGTATAATGTAAATCCGCTATCGGGTTATCATAACACAAGCTCACTTTGATGCTTACTTTGGAATCTTATTGGCCGTGTGGGAAAAATGGCCAAGGATAGTTATTTATTTCGACTGGCCGTGTATGAAAGATGTCCCAGGATAGTTATTTATTTAATGTTGTGCAGAGAGCGGCAGTAGCTCGGCGAGCCTGCGGCGGCTGCGCGAGGTGCTCGCGCGCTACCGCTCCGTGCTGGTCGACCCGGCCGAGTTCGCGTGCATGAAGGCCATCGTACTCTTCAAATCTGGTTAGATATTGACTCATATCAGATCATGTCTCATCATTCGATTTTCAAACTTCGTAAAACATGTATCTACTTATAGTTGGTTGGATGACAGGCAGCAGGATACAAGGTACCTATAAGAGACGCAGTATTCTATAACGTAATAATACCTAGGTACATATACTATAGATACCTATGTATTATATATTGCATCATAATGCATCATTCCACAAATACAGGCTCAAACATCTATTAATGCTAAAAATGATAGTCGATCATATTATGCTCCTTTTAAAACAGGACAAATCACAAAATAGGTATATTAATCATTGTTAGTCAAATTAGCATCTCTTTATTATCAAAATGTCAAACGATCGTTTGTATGCATTTTTATTTTTTATATTTATTGGATTGCTTAGAATTTGATAAAATTCTTGATCAAAATTATTCATTATTTTGTTTGGTAAAATAAACATGAGTATGAGTGTTTTATATTTTCGATATTACGATGATTTATAATCTGACAAAACTTGATACTAAATTGTGAGTAATCCAGCCAATAGAAAAAATATAAGTATAATTTTCCTTCAGAAACCCGCGGATTGAAGGACCCACTTCAAATTGAGAACCTGCAGGACCAAGCGCAGGTGATGCTGATGACGCACGCGCGAGCTGCCCACGGCGGCGCGCCGGCGCGCTTCGGCCGCCTGCTGCTCCTACTGCCCCTACTCAGACAAGTACCGCCCCACCAACTAGAGCGGGAATTCTTCGCTAAAACCATTGGACAAACCCCAATGGAGAAAGTCCTTGCCGATATGTACAAAAATTAGTATTGTTCTTATTTAATTTTTAGTTGAAACCGACTTATAATTGTATTCGGTACCTAACAAATAACATGTAATTTCCTGTCATTTGGAACAGTGTAATTGATTTTAAGTTTTCTGGTCATTATCTTTATTTCGTTCAAAATTGGCAACACTCGACATGAACTGTCAATTTACTGAAACGAAATGAAAGTCGGAAGTTCATTTGAATTAACGCTGGATATTTCTTTGTAATTGCTGCTTAATTAGAGTACCTACCAGGCTGTTTTATTATTGATTATATTTATTAGTGTAAGATAGTTTATTTATTTTACAATACACAGCCACATCTTTTAAGTACCTATGTACCTACTTATAACAATTCGTAACTCACGATATAATTTTGTGATATAAAATTATATCTATACCATTGCAATATAGATAGTTAAAAGTTAGTTCATTGTCTGTCTGTAGGTGTGTACCTACTCGTATGTCACAACACAACACAACTCACAATTGAGTAGCTGTTAATTGAACATAACATACCACGTCCCACGTCGAACTTGCCGGATTTATTTCAATAAATACCTACCTACTTTAAAACTATCAGTTGTTAAAAATCGTAAAATTGTAAAGCTTGTAACACACATTAACATATTACCTACCTAAACCGTAAATAGTTATTTGTTATACAAGAGTGCAAAGTTGCTTTTTAACCGCGTGTTCAATTTTGATGACCGAGCAAGCGAAGGATTCTAAAATTGAATCACGAGCGCAGCGAGTGATTCAAAATTAGAATCCTGAGCGTTAGCGAGGGAATCAAAAGAGCACGAGGTGAAAAATCTTTGCACTCGAGTGCAACACGTAACTTTTCATTCCACCTCAGCGAGGAAATGACTAAATGCAAAAAAAAACACTAGATCTTCACTTATTTTAATTGAAAAAAGAACACCAAGAAGGTGCCGAGTCTGAGTTTTTAACAAATTAAAAAAAAGTTGTATGATATATTCGGCACCATAGAGGTAGCAGTAAATAGGTTTCATGTTTTTTTTTTATTCACAAACTTAGTGCACACGATGTTCCAAATTCAATTTACTTTATCCTCTAGAGAATAAAAACGGCTTTTCCACTCAGATATTGAAGATTAAAAATACTCTTTCCGAGATGGTGGGATGAAAAATATAATTGCACTGCTGCAATGCTTAGGTTAAATGTAAATATTCTCAGTACATAAAATAACGAATTGAATGGCCTCGACGACGGGAAATAGCAATTATCAAACTTGTGAAAACCTTATTGTAGTTTTAAAACATAATAGGTGATGTAATATTAGTAGTTGTATTATTTATGTGAATTTGATAAGAAGCTCTATTCTTTCTAATAGATATATCCACCTTCCTTTGTTATGTGCCCAAAAAACATACGATTTAACTACTTATAGGTATCTACCTAATTCTACCTAAAACAAAATTTAAGGAGCGTTCATAATAATGTTTTTTTTTTATGTAGGTATAGTTTATTGTTGATTTATGTAAAATATGTCCATGTATGTATATAATGAAATGTAACTATTATAAGTGAAATGCTGCCAAATGTGTAACCAAATAGCCAAATGTACCTATTTACAAAATTAAATGTGATGTCAAATAAAAAAGTATTTTTACCTCATTTTGTAGACAATGCATGCAAACCAGCAAGCTGCAAAGCTGGGGGCAGACATTCTACACATTATCTAATAGATCAAATCCGTCAGACGTAATTACCATTGCTACACGATTTCCGTCTATAGGTACTTATGAAAGCATTTAGAATAGCTATTGTGTTACTTGAATTTGCGGACATCTTATTGTTTTAGGAAAAAAATCCAGTAGGTACGAACTAATAATCATGTTACACGGAAAAGTAGTAAGGAGGTGCCTACCTATGTCCACAGATACCAAAACGAATATAAATTAACTAAAATAGCTTTGTCGGTTTCTGAATCATTTAATTTCTCTATAAGCAATCCTTTTTAGGGTTCCGTACCGCAAAAGGAAAAAACGGAACCCTTATAGGATCACTTTGATGTCCGTCTGTCAAGACCCTTTTTCTCAGGAACGCGTGGAGGTATGAAGCTGAAATTTATATCAATTACTCAAGTCTACTGTCCCTTGAAGCTGTGAAAAAATCAAACTTCTAAGCCAACGCAATCAAAAGATACAGCCGTTTATCCCGCAAATTTTCGACACTTGCAAGGGAATCAAAACCTACAGGGTGCTTCCCGTGAACTCAGAATCTTGAAATTTGGTACGAAGCAACGTCTTATAGCATAGATAAAGGAAAAATTACGAAAACCATAAATTTTTAGTTACATCACATAATATATTTTTTTTTAATAATTTTAAACTTACTACCCATTTCCTCATAAACGCGTAGAGGTATTAAATTGAAATTCATACCAAATACTCAGGTCTTTGTACGGAACCCTCGGTGCGCGAGTCCGACTCGCACTTGGCCGTTTTTTTTGGTTACAAAGTTTACAGCAGACTTGGGTTGCTTTTCGACCTCCCTCCACAGTAATTTTTGTAAATTATTTTAAATTTTTAAAATTGAGGGTATCATGCCATCATCTATCTCAGACGAATATCATAAGAGAAAAAAATTTAATTTAAATTAAAAATAATGTTTAAATACCTAATTTACATACACACCCACGTATCATCGACCTTGTGAGAGTTGTTGGCATCCAATTATAAACTTTACAGCGGTAAACAAGACCGCGACTGTAGGTGGGTTAAACCCGCAAAGGGGTATCCCCCGTCAATTTGCATGCTAAGAAAGGTGTGCCCATGTAAAAGTTAAGGTTTTATCAAGCTAGCTAGAGAGTTAACTCTACATTCTTTACATAAAAAAGTCTGGAGAAAAGTTACGTGTATCAAATTTTTGAGAATAGGTAGTATCTGTGAAATGCTACAGACAGTTTCGGCCACTTCGGTCCAACGTATAATGTATCTCGTAGCTCGTAGTAGCTTCTTTCCGAGGCGTCGCCTTCGTGGAATCTATACAAGTACTTAGTCGGTAGTTACCCTTTTCCAAACTCCCAATACCTAGGCACACACAGACACAAAGTCAAGGTAATCAAACTTACTTTAGCATTTAATTTATTTTATTTTGTAGTTATCTTCAAATTGACAATAGTTACAATTCCAAAAGATAGTATAGATTTAATTTATCAACTATTTTTTGTCTTAATGGCGCTCTTCACCTACCTACATGATAATCCAGAACCCTAGCGATTGATCATTATGAAAGATATTTGTTTCTTTCCTTGATCCTTGACAGGTTTCCTGATGCGCGTCATCACATCAGTCCACAGGTAGTCTAGAAGGCTATGGAGGAAGGTACTGTAGGTACTTACTTAAAAGTAGTTTAACAAATAAATCTCAGTCAGTATTTATACGCTGACTCATATCAGATGTCGGTAGGTACATAATAAATAAACAATGTATTAATTAAACTTGCAGGATGTTTAATAAATATTTTAATATTCATGTGGTTAGGCCAGTTTTAACATAACTAGTAAACGAGTGATAACGCTTTAAATTCACTAAATACGAATGATTTACAACTATTATTAACTTTGTTTGCTTCATGTTTATGAGACAACGCAAATTAAACCGTAACACAATATCACGAGAATCGAGATTGCGTAATCGCATCGTACGACGCGACGACGGGTTTTTACCGAGCACCGCAAAACCTCTTGCCTCTTGCGGTGAGATTTTTTCACACGATCTGTAATTAATGCTGCGGGTTTTCCGTAGTCGATTGGGTTTTAAAAGATATCATCACTGGCGAAATAATTTCAATGAGGCATTAACCCTGACGCAAAAAAATGCTAGGTGTAATGTAACTATGTTACCTATATCACCTATATGTAAAATGGATTATCTCTTTTCGATCAAAAGTGGGGTTTATTTTATTCATTACACTTCACTAGTAGCGACTACATGAGCCATGGCTTTATTAGCTGCACTTGTGACTTATCTCATACACTTAAAATTTAGTAACATTAACAATTAAAATTCATTTTCGATATAATAAAAATTTACTCTATTGTACAAAAACGAGAATTAATAATTTCAAATCTATAACAATCACAATAATTACAGCTATAATAGTATAGCTTACACAATATTTTATGACATTCGGCGAGTATCTAAAGTTCATTAGGAATGTTCAGTATTCCTGGTATTTACATAATGTAATTTAAAAAAATGCTATTGTAAATAGGCTCCTAATACAGTTGGTACTTGTAATTTATTTAATATATTAACTAGTAAGTACGACACTACAACTTCATCAAAACAAGGAAAACATGCACCCCTTACTAATAATGTCTATTTAACAAAGTTTTCCAATAATAATAATATACCAATTGTATTTTGTACAACACAAATGTAAATTGTAACAGGAAAATTGTTAGTTTTCCTGTAACATCACTTTAAAAACAACTTTATGTTCCTATTATATTAAAAACATCCTAGAGAGCAGACATGAGACAATCTAATACAAACATTGTTATCAAACAATTAATAGTACATACTATTTTCTTAAACATAATTTGAGTTCCAGGATCACATGATCATTATTAAAATAGTACTTTAGGTATTATTACTTACATTTAATATAAGGATGGTTGTTCATATATACCTCCAAACACTATAGAATTTGTTACTTTCTCAATTATTAAGAAAGCAAATGGCCGATTGGCTTCAAACCTCACTATACCAATGCGGTTACTGAACTCGGCAACAGTTACACCCGCTGCTGTAGTTCCATCTTCTGTGACCTCAATTTCAGCCTTGTGCACCACCTTTGATACATAAAGCGGTGTCCGAGCCATAAAAGGTAGCCTTGCTTTACTTTGATCAAACATATCTTCAATACCCATAGCATCTTTAAGCACTGTTGATAGATCTAAATTAGATTGTATTTTGAAACGGGGAATGAAACAATCAACTTCATCATCACCAAATTCTTCCTCAGAGAAACGTAATTCAGTGAACACTCTGTCTAATGTAACATTATTGAAGTTGAAGAACATATTCTCCAGTGACACCCCAGGGTTAGGCAACATTACCAACATAGACAAGCGGTTCTCTTTTCCATATGGAATTTCTATTACTCTAGCTTGCAGTTCCTTTATGTTTGAAAATGGGTATGTGTGCCTGTTATACATCATATTTACTTCACCAACTTTTTGACCATTACTATTGAAAAATGGCAGTTTTGTGGTTGCCGATACATTGAAGGGTGCGGTCCACTGACCTTTAAAGTATAGGGCACTGGTAAGAATCATCTCGGCATCAGCAAAATAACTACTTTCAACAAGTTGTGGTATTTTTCCACGTGTCACATTTGCTATAGCTGAATTCAGTATTTTGGCAGAGTTTTCTGCTTCTTTAAAGTTGAGATCAATCATATCAGTTTCATAGAACTTTTTAGATTTTTCTTGGAAATCCTGCAATGGGAGCTTATCCCGATCGACGAATATTGCGTTAATTTTCGCTAGTTGAACTGTATTGGTGTTAACTTTGAGCCAGGAGGCTATTTCAAGATATCCACTTCGTGTTGCATCGCGGTTTTTAGATTTTAATCGTAACGCGTTGTGTAGTTGTGCTAGGGTGAAATCCGACGCGCCTTCTGCGATCACAGCCAGCACCGACCATACGGTAAAAGGAGACATTATCATGTTATGACTGTTTTGCTGTAGTAGCTTCGACGTATGGAACAGTAACTCAATAGAGAAGTTACCGATCTTTTCCGTGAGGCCATTATGCAGGGTCGGAGATGTAGAGTTTACCGTAACTCCATTCTCTTGAGCGTAACACAGAGGTAGTACACAAAGAAACAATGGAACTGTGAACCCGCGCATTTTTCTCGAATCACTTTTCACACTTCAATCGTCACTTCTATTCTGACGAATTAAAATTTGATTAAAAATTACGACGAACTAGCGGTCATTTTCTGGTGAACGAACCAATATCGTTTAATCCGAATATGTAACGTACGAAGTCTCTCCGTCGCCGTACTCAATTAAATCTTGTTCTTGGATACAAGGAAAACGACCGGTTTGCAGGACGTGTTTTAATAACGCTCTGTCTATTTCGCATTTATTTATTTCTGTTTTGTCCTTGTTGAACGCTGACTGACCCAAACAAAGTTCCAATTCCAATTTGTTGTTTATGGCT
The DNA here is from genome assembly GCA_905147785.2 of Thyatira batis. Classification (NCBI taxonomy): domain Eukaryota; kingdom Metazoa; phylum Arthropoda; class Insecta; order Lepidoptera; family Drepanidae; genus Thyatira; species Thyatira batis. The sequence continues at coordinate 2,288,844 of LR990507.1, forward strand.
TCATCGTTTGTTGACGATGATTTTGCCAATGAATGTCATAGTCAGAAAACACAGTGTATATATATATATTGAAAAAAAGTATAAGAAAGAAGATAGAATAGAGTAATCCTTTAAGCATATTAGATAATATATAGAAATTAAATGTAAGAATGAAAAAAATAAATAAATAACAGAAACACATAAATAAAGCTAAAGACTGATTTCATTAATAGCTAAGAATTTGGCTAGTATTTTGACAAACAAAGTTCAACCAATCATCAGTCTGCAGTCAGTGTCAGACGTCAGTTAGGCTTGCCGAAAAAATAGTGATACACCGAGTTATTTGTTTCAAACATCGAAATGTTTTGAACGATATATTTATTTTTTACAATAAATCGATTTATCGATTCAAGTAATAGAAAATATTGTTATTTAGCTCAAGGTACATTCTGATATATGAACACATTCACTCTTTTCTTGTTTTCATCATTGTAAAGTGTTATCGATATATCCATATATTTTAATGACAATTATAATTCAATTGTTTGATATCTCTTTATTAAGTTTATTTATATTAGATAATCAATTAGCATAATATATAAAATCACATAAAACTAGATTTAATAGTAGAAATAAAAATAAAATAAGTAAAATTTTTAATGTATATTTTAATATCGATATTTCAATAAAAAACAATATAATTCATTACGACATCCCTACAGTAAACTATCAATGTTGCCAAGAAAGAAAACCTCAAATTTCGTATCGTAGTAATAGTTTTAGTAAATTTTTTCACTCATACCATTGAACTAAAAATATTCTACGGGATCGGGAACTACGCGGTTGAAACTGCGGAGCAGAAGTTAATATATAATACTTAGAGCAAAGCTTAGTCGCATAAGCACTGCTAAGCAATAAAACTGCAAAATAATTTTCTACTGTATAGGCATATATTGATCTTATTTATAATCTTCATCCAATTGACTGATATTGCTTTGAACTCTGTCTGCTTCGACCAACATTCTTCCAATAGCTTTGATTAACCTCACTTTGAATCTACTAACGGTAGTGTTCACGTCGTAGTCTAGTTTCAAAGTGTCGCGTTCAATGTAGTATTGAAATGTGTTCCACAACATTTCTCTTGCCATTAGTATTTTCTCTGCTTGACTGAAAAAGAAACAATTATTATAAATACACACAACATATCCGTAGGAAATCTCTAATTTAGTTGAAAGGACAAACTACAATAGAAAGGCAATTTAGATTGTAGTCCACTGCCACAAAATTAGTTAGTACCAAATAGTAAGTGAGAGAGCAATATGGGAATATTACACATATTTATTTGGTTTGGATATCCAGCAAAGAATAACATTTCATTTAAAAATAAGAATAACATCGAAGATAGCACAAACAGATAACACAAAAAAAAAGTATAAATAATAAACAAAAATAAAAACAAAATAATTAAAGTTTTTAATTACTATTACAAAAAAATAATTATTATAAAAACAGGAATTTGGCAGGCAGGAGTGCCCAATGTCCCTGATTTTAAGATGATGATATAATTTTAGTATGCATGAACAGATTTCACAACACATAATAGATAAATACTATTTAATAAATAGATTTAGTTTTATTTACCTGTCAGGGACGTGTATTTTAAGTTTGTGTCGAGGTATCGATAATACTGTGGAATCACCGTCTTTCTGCAAATTATTCACAATTACATATTAAACATTTATTGTTTCAATAGTATCTTTAACAGACGCAAATTAGAATTCGAAAACAAGTATCTAAATAAATATCCCAGGACATTTTTCACACACGGCCAATCTGATTCCACTAAGCAGGGCTTGTGATATGGTAACCAGATAGCTGATATACTACTTTTAAATACATACTTATATAGTTAATTACATCCAATAACTTACATCTAATAAATAATAGTTTGGTATCAAATTGACAGTGTGTAAAAAATGTCCCCTTAATATTTATCGTAATATAGATTCTGCTCTGCGGCTTCCCTGTGAAATAGCCTATGTGTTATTTCTGAACATGGTTTAACTCTCATAATATCTTCTATCTCATATTATAATATAATCCCTTCAGTTGTTGTTGTCTAAAAGACTTACATTCCATTCATTCAAACTAGCACATATTTTTTTTATGATTTACTTTAATTACCTTTGCTTGAATATGGACATTGCCCATAGCGAAAAGAAGCACGCATATCGGGGATACTACACTAGTTTTATACACGACTAGGGCTCGACGTTCCACTGAGTGCCTTCCACCATCGTGAGCAAGCAGACAAGTGCTCGAATTGCTCGTGCTTGAATTGCTCTTGCTCGAAGTGCTCGCCCCAGAAATGCTCCTTTTAGTGATGGCGTAGTTAACGCTTTCACCGCCTATGTGTGCACGCTCGCCAGTACTGCAAAAATAGTTTCGATCGATTAGCATTTTGGTTATTGACCCTGGTCGTGGTTTCAAATCCCATCCAGTACAAACATTTGTATGCGTGAATATTTCCCTTGTGGATGGATGTAAGTCTCTATATAAGTATGTATTTAAAACGTAGTATATCAGCTATCTGGTTACCATAACACAAGCTCACTTTGAAGCTTACTTTGGAATCCGATTGGGCGTGTGTGAAAAATGTCCCAGAGTATATTTTTATTTATATATTAAATACTAGCTGCCTCCGCGCGGTTTTACCCGCGTAGTTCCCGTTCCCGTGGGAATACAGGGATAAAATATAGCCTATGTTACTCAATGATAATGTAGCTTTCTAATGAAAAAAGAATTATTAAAATCGGTCCAGTACCTCTTTATAATATTAGTGTAGAGTGTAGAAGTGTTGATTAGTTTTAATATACAAATTAATGTTGTAAACTTTACCTAGTAAACAGCTCGACTTTGGTCATGAGTTTTCCTTTGCTTTGGACGCGTTTCTTCGTTACTAGCAGTTGATTGGCACCAGATAGTAGAGCGGCTGCACACAGCTCGTCTATTTCAGAGAACCTATTCAATTCCTCCGCATCCAGAGTAGAGACCACGCCACATTTTAGCACTTGTTCTATATACAAGTTAGTTAGGGCTGAAAATAAATAGAAAAGTGGTTTTATTTCAATCTGTAATCTATATATGTAAAACAAAGTCCCCGCCGCCTCTGTCTGTCTGTCTGAACGCGATGTACAGAAAAACTACTGAACAGATTTTCATGCGGTTTTTCACCAAATTACGGAGTATTTCATGGGGAAGGGGGTGGCGCTGGTGGGCAGAACGAACGTCTGCCGGGTCCGCTAATAACATTATAAAGGTCAATAATGTCACCACTAGTGGCTCGCCGCGGTTTCACCCACGTTCCCAGGGGGATCTTCAATTTTCTCGGGATAAAAAGAAGCCTATGTCCTTTCTCAGGCGGAAGACTGCATTACAAATTTCATTTAATTCGGTTCAGTAGTTATAGCGTGAAAGGGAGACAGAACAGAGTTACTTTCGCATTTATAATATTAGTATAGAAGTAAAGATGTAGTGTGTGTGTGTTTGCGTGTGTGTAATGTGTATATTTGTGTGAATGATAATGATAAAATTACTTACAATTAACTTGGCCAAGGCGTTCTTTCCTAAGTCCATATCGTTCACACCAAGCATCCACGTCGGGTCCCCGCCAGCCTCGCTCGCGGACCAACTCTTCGAAGGTTTGCTGCAGTTTATGAAGAGCCGAAAGATCCGAAGTAGCGCTAAACTGACGCTTTATTGTACGTATCTCTGAAATGCAGGTAAATAATAATCTGTGAGTTCTGGAAAAGTAATATGTGGCATATCTGATTTAAAACTAAGTAAGTTACTAAGGTAACCAGATAGCTGATATACTACATTCAACTCCATAATATAGATTTTTATATACTAGCGACCCGCTCGCTTTGGACGGGTGCAATGCCTATGCGCCGACATAATATTAGAAATATCTAAAATAATAGTATAAGGGTTCCGTTTTTTGCCTTTTGGCTACGGAACCCTAAAAAAATATGCTACAGATAACATGCCTTGTGCTCACTTAATTATAGGTCAACTAACACCAACAGCTTCTATCGCTATTTTAAAATAAAGAAAAATATTGAAAAATCAAGAAAAACATAGAAAAATAAAGAAAAATATAGAAAAATAAGAAAAATATAGAAAAATAAAGAAAAATAATGAAAAATCTAGAAAAATAAGAAAAATAATGAAAAATCTAGAAAAATCAAGAAAAATAAGAAAAATATAGAAAAATATAGAAAAATATAGAAAAATAAAATAAAAATTTAAATTTAAGTATACAATATAATGATCACCCACCTTCCCTCCTATCGGGTGCGTTATTAAACAGTTCGACATGTCCGGCGTGTGCGGCGAGTGTGGCGAGCGGTACGAGCGCGCCGACCGCGGCAGCGTGCAGCAGCGTACGGCCCGCGCGGGGGGACACGCTCAGCCGGGACAACACGATGCCTAACCGGGTTAGTTCCTCCGATGACGTTAGTGCACCTGCATTCACATCACTACATAGTATCAAACAAAGACGCTATCCGCCGTCTGTCTGTCCCTATGTATACTTATTTTTAATAGATAAAGTGATTCAAGAGGAAGGTTTTTATGTATAAATAATTACGCTATGACGAATAGACAACACGCTGCCTAACTGGGTTAATTCTTCCGATGACGTTAGTGCACCTGCATTCACAAAATGGATCCCGATTACCAATAACGTGTTATCCCAAAATGACGTTTAAAGATTATAATGTCTATGTGATTTACGACATTTTAATTTATTTCATTCAGGAAAACCAACAGCATTAAAACTAAATAAAAAATTATGTTAATTAACATGTAGCCAATTACAGGTCTTAACTATGTAAAATGTTAAATACGCTATGCATTATAAAAATATATCAAAACCTTTGTTTTCGACCTTTCGTGGGTTGATACATTATTGCTTATCTGTATCCAAATATAATACCCTACAACATTTTTTCACACATGGCTACAGGTTGGCTCAGTGGGTAACGCACCGACTCACGATAATGAGGGTGCAGGTTCAAACCTCGGCCCGTACCTCTGAGTTTTATAAAAACTTATGTACGGATTCACACCACTGGCTTTCGGTGAAGGAAACATCGTGAGGAAACCTGCATGCCCGAGATGTCACAATCAAAGGCATGTGAAGTCCGCCATTCCGCACTAGGCCCGCGTGGTGGACTATGGCCTAGACCCCCTCATTGATAGGGCGGGTAGATTGGGGAGGCTCGAGCTCCTCGGTGGAGACGTGTATGAGCCGATGATGATGAATTACTGAGTTTATTGCCGGCTCTTCTCCGTAAAAAACTACTTTCAGAACCGAGCATTAATAGTGACTATTCATAATTGCTTGATTGAGGCCTATTTGATTGATTTGATTTGATTTGTGGTAGGGCAGCTTTAGATACTGGTAGGGCGAAAGTAAATAATAATGTTGTTTTTTTTTAGAGGGAGTCAAGATTTGATCGTAGTTTTTGGTTTGTTAAGGTAGGTTGTGATTTGAAGGCAGGGGATTGCCCCACAATGGCCTTGTTTAAAAAATGACTCACGATATTTATTAATCTATTTATTTAAACATTCGCATTTATAATATGAGGATCATAAAATTAATTACCTAAGTCAACGAGATCGTCGATGGCATATTGTATCGCTTCCGCAGTAGGAGGCTCCGGTAACTCTGCGAGGAATTCGGAGACTTTCTCGTCCGGCGCGTACGTCTTGCACGCTAATACTGTTTGATCTAACGGCACTCTGGAAACATTACATTTAAAGATTACTACAACTAATAAAAAGCACGATATTTCTGGGTATATTACAGTATCCAAATGTGGTTTGATATAAGATCAATTTTGGATATATTAATGGTGAGAATTCATTAAACTATAATTGATTTTTTTAATCTCCTACTCTTTAAATAATAAAAACATGAACACATTCAGCACTTTCATAAATATATTCGCAATCTGGACAGTTGAAAACATAAAAAATTACAATTATTTCCGGGATAACTAAAATTATGTTTTTTTTAATAGCTGTGTTATATAACGGAAGCATACAATAAATAAATAGGTACCTTATATTTTTTTTACTCGACAAAGCTAAAATGGAGGGTTCTTAGTTTAACCGTTATGTAGGTATGTTTGTATTTAGGATAGTTAGTAATGTTTTTGTTTCAATGTTTTTATCAAATTAATACCATAGATTACTACCATATTTTTTTTAATTGAACAAAAAAATACTTCTAAAATATAATATTTGTTTTAGCCTAATAACTTTAAATATATAGGTATGTGGAAAGGATTTCAGTACCTTAATATTTCTGGAGTGGTGTGCGATGCGAACTCTGCCTCCTTTTCTTTAGTATATAATCGGTAACAAATACCTGCAATCATATAATTTTGAGAGATTATTACTAATGGTAATTAAATCCAAAGCATTTTATTATTACTATCGCCTTTTATAGTGACCCAAATTCCATTCCATCCAACGTTAGTCTGGAAGAAATTTCGCTCTTAGCGATAAGACCGCCACTAGTGCATTTAGTTAAGTTTTACTATTTTTGACGTGACAACGTCTTATAAATTGGTTTGCCGGGTGACACTTCAAGAAACTGCGTTACGCTCCGCTCACGTTATGCGCTCACAATGAGAGCGAGTGAGAGGCACGCGTCCCTTCCACTCGGGCATGGTTAGCCCGCCTAATGGTTGTCACGTAAAACTTTCGCCCGTATACCGACTTTACAGGCAACCAATTTTTTTTTATTTGATTTTTTGTTGTCATTTACTGTACATTAAAGTGTTACCTATCGTTATCGTGGGAAGTTGGTGAACTTTATATATAAGATTTCTCAAAAAAAGGTGAATCTGTGATAGCCACTAGTCTATACTTATTACTTATCTACATCTACACCAATATTATAAAGAGGAAAGATTTGTATTTTTGTATGTAACGAATAAACTCAAAAAGTACTGGACCGATTTTAATAATTCTTTTTTCATTAGAAAGCTACATTATCACTGAGTAACATAGGCTATATTTTATCCCCGTATTCCCACGGGAACGGGAACTACGCGGGTAAAACCGCGTGGAGGCGGCTAGTAGTAAATATGTTGATAATCGAACTCACATCCTGAGAGGTAGTAGTAAGGGTTAGTTAATACTAGTTAGTTACCTGGCTGCACTCGGCCGGCTCGGCCCGCCCGCTGCTTGGCGCTGGCCCGCGACACCCACACTGTCTCCAAACTACCTGTACCTGAGGAGATATTCTAACATGGTCTTTGGTTTGTTTGTTTGTATGAATTTTGTATTGAAGTTTGTTTGTATTAGGCTCGGAAACGGTGGGTTTAAATTAGAAAATAAATCATGTGTCACGCTAAATCTACTGAATCGATTTAAATGAAATTTGGTACACAAATAAGAAATATTTTAATAATATAATAGTCAAAATAAAAGTTTACAATGTTTCCCTGTCTTCTAAACTAGCGTGAGCTGTGTGTCAGAAGACAGTTCCTTCCCGACAGCCTCCATATTCATTTTTAATCATAATATATAACCTAGACCCTGAGAAAGGACATAGGCTACTTTTTATCCCGGGAAAATTGAAGATCCCCCGGGAACGCGGGCGAAGCCGCGGGGAGATGCTATAATTTGATATATATACCAGTGGCTTCCTTAAGTATGTTCTCCTTGTGTACGGCTGCGTCGATGACGTGCACCACGTCGGGAACAGTGACGGAGGTCTCGGCCACGTTCGTCGCGAGGACGATCTTTCGTACGCCTAGAGCGGGACGGGAGAACATGCGCGCCTGCTCTGACGTCGATAGCCTAGAGTCATTGACCTTATTATATTACGTAGGCAGGTCCGTGTTATGTTAATGGTTTAAGGTATTAGAAATATATCGACCTATCCGTAGAACAAAATTCCATCTACCAAATCCTTACTTTTGATTTAAAAGAAATAAATTGTCACAAATACATATTACATAAAAATCAAATCAAGAACAAATTATTAATAAACATAGAAAATTAATATTATATGTATAAATTCACATGTCACAAAAAGGTCCACCAACTCAGCATGAAGCTGGTTATACAAATGCATAACCAGCGCTGGTCTTCCATTGGGGCCGTGTGGTAAGTCCAGGCAGGGTTACATAATAGCAATTATATTAAAGAGAGTAAAAACAATGAATAGTTAACATATGGCACATATTTTACCATTATTACCGTAACTTTTTCTTAATCGGTTTAGAGAATTTATACTTTTACCAACATATTAAAACATTACCATCCGTTTATTAATTAGGTACCTAATTGTAGACATAGACATACAATAAAAGTCGTTTAGGTTCAAAGTCACATAGAACATTGTTCTACGGATAGGTTGATATGTTGATTGTATTACATTAAACTCATACGTAAATCCTACTAATCCTACTAATATTATAAAGGCGAAAGTTTGTAAGTATGGATGTATGGATGTATGGATGTTTGTTACTCTTTCACGTAAAAACTACTGAATGGATTTGAATGAAATTTGGAATAAAGATAGCTTATAACCTGGATTAACATATAGGCTACTTTTTATCCCGGGAAAATGGAAGACCTCCCGGGTACGCGGGTGAAACCGCGGGGAGCCACTAGTCTATACTAATATCGTAAAAAGGAAAATTTGTATTTTTGTAGTCTTGTTTCTTGGCCCAAGAGTCAATGACGGCCCGACCTCACTATATGAAGGCTGAAAGTTCTACTGTGATATACAGAGACTACGACATACAGAGATCAATAGTAAAGTGTAAATATTGTTTCAACTAACCTGGAGTGTACAGGCAATATTAAATGTAGACTTGATTGTCCATAGTGCTTGTCTAACAGTTGCTTAGTGAGTTTGATCTCGGCCCACCCCGGCAGGAATACAAGAATAGCACCTTCCTTGCCCTGGCTGTCCACTGCTTTGATTACTTCTGATACCTGAAATGTTAATAACGAAAATTTAACACTAGGTAGGTATATAAGCTGAAAAAAGTTAAAAGTATAACTTACGCTCATAACTTATGCTCTATATTAGGTTCTAGCAGGACTTATATTATTATTGTAAAAACATTGTTAAAACTTGTTTTGAAAAGAGTAATTGCCGAGTTTATTACTCTGCCGGCTCATCTCAGTAAAAGCAACCTTCCGAACCGAGCATTAGAATCGACGTTTCATAAGTGCCTGTGAAGGTCTATTTGAAGTAATAAATATATTTCATTTCATATGAATGTGTATATTAATTTACATACATAACACAAATTACCTACAACCAATATAAAAATTAAAGATTTGTAAACATTTAGGTCTGGGTGGCAACTTAAAAACGCAACTTAAAAAACAAAATTACACTAATATTATAAAGACGAATTATTGTGTATGTTTGTTACTTCTTCACCTCTAAACAGCTTTAGCGATTTTAAGAAAATTTGGTATGGAGTTAGCTGACACCCTGAATTAACACATAGGCTACTTTTTATCCCTGGAAAATTGAAAATTCCACGGGAACGCGGGTGAAACTGCGGGCCATAAGCTAGTATGCTATATACTACAATAATAGGTACCTCGTGACAATCGACCATTGGCCTCCCATCTTCCTTCATGCAGTTATCTACAGTGTTTGGCAGACGTATATTAAACTTGTCTTGTATATCGTGCAAGTGTAGCACTTCTACTGGATGGGTACGGCCAGGCACCTCTATGACTGGACAAGAGTCAAAGTATCTGAAATAGGAAAGCAAGGGATAAAATTTCTGAAGCATATATATTAATACTAGTTCCCGTTCCTTTGATCACTTAGGGGTATAAAAAATAGATAGCCGATTCTCAGACCTACTGAATATGCATAGAAAATTCCGTAGTTTTAAAGATTTAAGAAGACAGAGGGATAGACAGCGAAAAGCGACTTTGTTTTATAATATGTAGTGATAAGATTTGATTGATAAATGAATAATTACCTGGTGAACAGCTGCGTGTCCAGAGTTGCACTCATAACGAGGACTTTCAAGGTCTGGTTGAGTGCGAGAGCCCGCCTCAGTAGCAGCAATGTGAGGTCGGTGTTAACATCACGCTCGTGGGCCTCGTCCACTACCACGTGGGTACAACCCGATAGACCTATATAGGTTCCAAATTTCAATTTATCAGATTACTTGTTAGAAAAAGACCCTTGGCGCAGCGTTGCCAGATTTATTTTTTGCCAAGTCGGGATTTTGGAACTTTTTGAGTGAAAAAAGCGGGATTCTTTTGTCGAAAGCGGGACATAGTAAAATATTGACGTCGTTTTTTTTTTTTTAGTCGTGTCTCTCAATTTGGTGCCCTTGTAGACGTCACAAAAATATTGACATCGTTTTTTTTTTTTACTCGAGTCACTTTTCAACGGACGTTAAAAGCCCTCAAACACAACAAATGCGCGCTTTCTCAGTACGCTGCACACACGGTCGAGTTATTCCCGAAAAGCGGGACAGAGCCTGTCCCGCGCGGGACATTACAATTACGTTTAAAAATCGGGACGTCTGGCAACGCTGCTTGGCAGTGAAATGCTCGCTACAAGCTATTTCACATTTTGTAAAAAATCACTATTGTATTAGATGTAAGTTGGTTTTTGAAAAGAGTAATTACTGAGTTTATTGCCGGCTCTTCTCAGTAAAAACTACTATCAGAACCGAGCATTAATAGTGACTATTCATAAGTGCTTTATTGGGGCCTATTTGAATAAAAAAGATTTTGATTTTGATTTTCAATACAAACAATTATAAACAAGTTTGTTGTATGGGAGCCCCTCTTAAATCTTTTTTGTTATATCATCACCAGCTCATACACGTCTCCACGAGGAGCTCGAGCCTCCCCCGACATCGAGGGGGTGTAGGCCATAGTTCACATGGCTTTAATTGTGACATCTCGGGCATGCAGGTTTCCTCACGATTTTTTCCATCAATTCATCCATATAAGATCCATACTCACAAACTTTTATTCGCATATTTTTAATATTAATAGGATTAGTGTTGTAAACGTACTAGGGTTGTCGTGCAACCTCCTCAGCAGTACTCCAGAAGTACAGTAGAGCACGGAGCCGACGGGGCGCGGCGGCCGGGACTGCAGCCGCACCTGGTACCCCACCGACTGACCCACCTGACATTCGATAATAAACCTTATCCTTATGCAATACAGTTTGAAATTGAACGAAAATAGTTTTTACAAGTGGCATCTCGCGTTCAAATTTCCTGGTATAAAAAGTAGCCTGTTTTATTTGAGAGAACTTTCTGCTAAATTTCATTAAGATCCCTTCAGACATACTGGCGTTAAAGTGTATTCATACAAACTTTCGTACAAGTAAATAAGACAAATAAACTTTAATATGAAAATTCGAATATACTAACTATAATATAACTGATGCAGGTATTAATACACGAGTAAGTAGTAGGTACACTAGTCTTTTCTCAAACTAAAATTTATCTTTTTTGTCTTACCTATGCGAGACGCTACTTGTAGACAATATTTTCACCGCTTGAAACCCCACATAAATCTTACTTAAATAAACTTAAAATATATGCATATTCGACTTACTTCTTCATGTAACTCTTCGGCTACCCTCTCAGCTAGGCCTATAGCCGCTAACCGTCTCGGTTCGGACACAATGGCGGCTGTATTTGCGCCGCATCGCCGCAAGATGGCGGCCGGCGCTCGCGTCGACTTGCCACACCCCGCCGCCCCGACTAGTACTAACACCCGAGACTGTTCTAGAGTCGATGTTATTTCATCACTGTAAAGTTAAATGAATATTTATGGTATTTGAAATATTAGCTGACTAATAAATATCGATTATTCATATAATTTAAGATACTAATATCCATGTACCTAAATATAATTTCGAATTCTATCCAATAAAATGCTTCGATGCTTAAACGAGTTTGAGTAGTTGAACAATAAATTGCATATTTACTATGCATTGCATTAGGGTATCTTTAGAATGAATCTATACTAATTACTAATATTATAAAGAGGAAAGATTTGATTTTCTTGTTTTGAATAGGATAGGACTTTTACTGAACCGATCTGAATATACAGGAATAAAATAAATCCTAGGCTATATTTTGTCCCTGTATTGTAACGGGAATGACAACTACGCTAGTGAAACCGCGGGGCGGAAGCTAGTAGGTAATAATAGTGATTCATGAGGCTAGAAAGTCGCGAAAGTTTGACAACGACACTCAACGAAATCGAGAGTGAAACGGTCGCGTCACACGCGTCATCGCTGCAGACGTCAATGTGACGTAGACACAGAACCCACGGACGAAAGCGACAGTTCACTTTCGATTTCATAAAACGTTTCGTTTCTCTCTACGTCTGTTATGATATGACGTAGAAGATATGATATGGCTATGCTTGTGTGCATAGATGTTTGAAACCTATTATTTACCTACTTGAATATCGCACAAATTTTGTATACAACATGAAATTATTATTACACTCTCTAATGTCCCGCGAGCCTAGTTTAATAATAAATCTTTAAATCAGGTTACAAAGACGATAAAAGATCCCTGGAAAATAATATAGAGTAGGTTATTAAGAGATAGTGTGGCTTTCTATCAGTAGATAACAGATTTGAGTTAGATTTTGACGTGACAACGTCTTATAAATTGGTTTGCCGGGTGACACTTCAAGAAACTGCGTTACGCTCCGCTCACGTTATGCGCTCACAATGAGAGCGAGTGAGAGGCACGCGTCCCTTCCACTCGGGCATGGTTAGCCCGCCTAATGGTTTTCACGTAAAACTTTCGCCCGTATACCGACTTTACAGGCAACCAATTTTTTTTTTGTGAATAGGCTCCGAAACGACTGGTTTCAAATTAATAAATAATTTAGAGACCATTTATAGAGTAACATTACGCTACCGCCATTAGGGCCGAGCCTGATTGAATACTATTGCATAAACCGAGATGTGACGCAGACGAAGTTGCGCGTATCAGCTGGTACCTACATAACAAATGGAGAATGTTAAATATTACTTTTAACTGACGTCGAAACGTCACATTTACGTTACAGTTAACTTTCAACAGTGAAAAAGCGAGAGTCAAAGTGACGTTAGATGCTGGTGCAGTTTTCACCGACTGTATTTGGTGTCGCGTCTAACGAAACGAGGTCATACGCCGCTCTCCCCGCGAGATTTTGATGCCAACTTTATTGAAAGTAGGTTTCTAAATGTTCCACGGTTTAAATGTCGTTCGAAACTCTCTAAGGCTCGTCTTTCATAAAGGTTGATGATAAAATAAGTCAGTCAAGTGAAATCAACAGAATGTTAGATGTAGTTATCTAGATTTGCCGGCAAATAGTCAACGCATTAAAATCAGACCGTATTAAATTAATTTATAAGTATCATAAAAATGTAATATTTATCCCGATTTACAGAAACGACTTGACAGAAAAAATCCCTAATACTCTCATTGACTAATCACGACTTTACCCGCGTTTCCGAATGACTAAATATTTTTCAGAATAAAATTTAAACCGTATTATTCACATTTAATTAGAAGCAATAAAACCCGAATAAAAAAACATTTTCCCGCTCCGTCGGCCGACCCATATCGCAGCTGGGAAGGTCGCGTGCAAAGTCAAGGTCACCCGGAGACGGGGTCGCGTTTTGAGGTCACACGCCTACAATCTAGGTCTCAAGGTCACTCAGTGTACGAGCTACTCCCTATTGAGGGCAAGGGGTCACGGGATAAGTCGAAGTGGGACAGTAAATGTTACAAGGTTTTTGAATTTGGTACAGTATCAGTATTTAGAACACGGGGAAGGGAATTCTGCTTGTGCCAAGGTGACGATAGGTTAAGGTCAGATCCTACTTAATATTATAAATGCGAAAGTATGTGAGTATGGATGGATGGATGTTAATCTTTCACGCAAAAACTACTAACGCCCGATGTTAATAATCTATCTCCAATCCGAAATTAAAACCAGCGAGTTGTCAAAATGGACGGATAGCTTATTGGCAAGCAAAAACTATCATTTTCGAACAGATTCGATCGATCGTAGATCGAAGATAGATTGATTTTAAAGCTTCACCCAGAAAATGGATTGATATATCAATCTTAGATAGCAAAAAATGGATCAGGATTGATTATTGACATCGGGCGTAAGCGGATTTGGATGAGGAACACAGATAGTTTATAATCTGTATTCATACATAGGCTACTTTTTATCCCGGGAAATTATAAAATCTCCCGGGAACGCGGATGGAACCGCGGGGAGCCACTAGTGAGGTAATAAATGTGGTCTAAGGGAGACGTTGGGGGAAATAGCACATAATTATATACTACTAGCTTCTTCCCCGCGGTTTCGTCCGCGTAGTTCCCGTTCCCATATAAATAACGTAAATTTCTATTGGTGAATGAATTATTCAGATCGTTTCAGTAATTTTGGAATCTATTCAGAACAAACAAACAAAAAGTCGAATCTTTTCTGTTTATTATATTAGTATAGAATAGCATTTCGGCATAGGTAATTACATTTTATTTTTACGAGAAGTATCTAGGTATTCACTGAATAGTGATTGATATATATAATAGAAAAGTAAGAAAATAAAGTATTTTTCATAATTATCTATCTTGCTTGCCCCACCTTGCAATTATAGAATATTTTTACAACTGCTTAGAATTTCACACCAGATAGCTGATATACTTATATAGATAATAGTGGCTCCCCGCGGTTTCACCCGCGTACCCGGGAGGTCTTCCATTTTCCCGGGATAAAAAGTAGCCTATATGTTAATCCAGGTTATAAGCTATCTTTATTCCAAATTTCATTCAAATCCATTCAGTAGTTTTTACGTGAAAGAGTAACAAACATCCATACATACATACATGAGCGCAGTCGCATTGTGTGAGCGCTTGGAAACGGTCGCGCCTCATATTACAACTAATTCGCGATTGGCGCGGAACATTCCGCTGCCGAAACTGCGATCGTCGCCATGTTGTCAGAAACACATATGGTTAACGAGCTCCTGGCATTCATCCAAAATAAGATGGATGTCATGGACGAAATCAGCATGATGCAGATCTGTACCTCGAGCTTCAGGGAGGACGAGATCCAGATTGGCAAGAAGCTGCTGTACGAGTCGGTCGGCAGGGCTGACCGAATGCCATTGCGTAGGCTGGGCGAAAAAGGCGCAAGAAGCTTGCAGGATATTATCAACCTGCTGAAGGAGGTTGACCCAGATGACGTGCCGACCTTTGTGGCGAAGGATCTACAGCGATTGCCCCCCGTCACATTCGACCACGTAGACGTCACCAGGCTTTTAAAGGATATTACATCCATGAAGGCGAGCCTGGCCGAGATGCAGCTGAAGTTGGAAGCTTCACAGAGTACCATCTGTGAACTGCGTTCTGAGGTAGTGGACTTACGTCACAATATTTCAGAATGTAGGTCACACGAGGCGTCCAACGTAAATACGCGTCGAGGTGCATTCAATGCATCATCGTCAAGTTTCGAGTCAGCGAAACTTGACTCGTCACCGGCGGCCGTCGGGTGCAATGCACTGCCTCGCGCCCCCCGCCCCGCCTGCCCCGCGTCACCTGTGATCGTGTCGCCGACTCTCAGCGTGCGTAAGTCAACACCACAACGTGCTTACGCAGCAGCTGTCGCCAAGCCCGCTCAACAACCGCGGCCTCAACCCGAGCAGGTGCCGACGACCCAGTCGAACCCGGCACCGAAGGCGTACTGCAGAGGACGAGCTGACAAGGACGGCTTCGTTAAAGTAGAGCGGAAACGCAAGAAGCCTACTTGTCGCAACCAGTGCGGTACTGCCCCGACAGGACCGAACCATCTGTTGCGTCCCGCTATTCCAACGACGCAGCTGTATGTCTCCCGTTTAAGATACTCCACAAAGGTTGAGGAGATTGTGGAGTACATAGAGAAGAAAACCAAGTACATCCTGAGGGTCGTGAAGCTGGAGTCGCGTCACAACGTCAACTTTACTTCGTTTGTGGTGCGGGTTCCAACTCAATTTCTCGACACCTTCATGAAGGAGGAGTTTTGGCCGAAAGGTGTGGTGTTCCGTCGTTTTCGCGGGACAATACCCACCACGCAGGCGAGCACGTCGCCGTCTCTACGTGCCCTAGTTTAAGGAAAACATGTTTTTTATTTTTTAATATGTATTCTTAGTTTTAAGGTATATATGCTATGGGCCTTGTAGCCTGCAATAAAGATTTATTATTATTATTATTATACAAACTTTCGCCTTTATAATATACTAGTGGCTCCCCGCGGTTTCACCCGCGTTCCCGGGATAAAAAGTAGCCTATGTGTTATTCCAGAACATATTCTAGCTCTGTGCCAAATTTCAAGCAGATCCCTTCAGCCGTTGGAGCGTGAAAGAGTAACAAACATCCATACATACATACATCCATACTTACAAACTTTCGCATTTATAATATTAGTAGGAAGTAGGAAGTAGGATTACATCCAGACACAGAACAAACAGTATGTCTGTTAGTTCATACATACAAATGTTTATCCTGGGTTTGATACAAACCAACCAGCGGCTTGAGAATCAGGGTCACTAACCACAAAGCCAACCGGCTGTCTAGGCATACTTACATATAGAGATCGATGGGCAATGGTGTAAGTTCCTCGTCATAACGCCTGAATGTTTCCCTCAGGACTTGTTCCCGTCTTTGAAGCGTCGCCGCACTAGGTTGATTTATATGTCTCCCGTACACTGGATGTATTAATCTGTGTTCTGTACCTAATACATAAATAAATAAATATCCTTGGACATTTTTCACACACGGCCAATCTGATTCCAAACTAAGCAGAGCTTGTGATATGGTAACCAGATAGCTGATATACTACATATACTACTTTTAAATACATACTTATATAAGTAGATATTTACATCCAGACACAGGACAAACAGACATATTCATGCATACAAATGTTTGTCCTGGGTGGGATTCGAACCCACGACCCGCGGCTTGAGAGTCAGGGTCACTAACCACAAAGCCAACTAGGCTGTCAACCTAAAAAAATATATATTTTAACCGACATCAAAAAAGGAGGAGGTTCTATGTCCTATTGTATATTTTTTTGTGTTGCATTAATGTGATTCAGAGATAAATCTTAACTAATATTATAAATGCGAAAGTAACTCTGTCTCGCTTTCACGCTAAAATTTTATTGAGGGGTCAGTATTTCTGTTCAGTTAATCGGTTCAGTAGTTTTAGTACAGACAGACAGAGCTACTTTCGCATTTTTAATATTAGTTAGGATGTGTTTACAAAGTTCAAGCTTAATCCATACATACACATTTTACTTGGATTGTTTAACAATTTTGAAGTACATTGTGTAGAATAGAATCGTCAATCCTCAATCCAATCCATCAGGCATCACCACATAAATAAAATAAGAAAATAATGTATGTAAATCAATAACAATACCTATACTTAAAACTTCTTCGCCAGATTCGGTCTCATCTTCAGGATATCCATCTGTAACATAAAACTCTGATAAATATTGACTAACAGATTTATTTTAAATTAGTTGCTCCCCGCGACTTCGCCCGCGTTCCCGGGATCTTCAATTTTCCCGGGATAAAAAGTAGCCTATGTCTTTTCTCAGGCTCTAGACTATCTGTGTGCCAAATTTAATTTAAATCCGCAGTTTTAGCGTGAAAGCGAGACAGACAGAGTTACTTTTGCCATTAAAGCAATTACTTGGGATAAATTAAATGTATATTACATTGTTTTGTTATAATAATAACAAAACAGTACCGACCTTCATCAACGGATGAGTCTTTGGTCAAAACCATGGGATTCTGTATACTCAGCTTTGCTTCCTTGAATGTTGCTTCATATATATCCTCTGAAAGGTATAAAATTATAATTATAGGGACAACATATTTGAGTAAAGAAATATTGTGGGACATTTTTCACACACGGCCAATCTGGTTCCAAACTGAGGCAGATCTCGTGATATGGTAACCAGAAAGATTTGTATTTTTGTATGTAACGAATAAACTCAAAAGTACTGGACCAATTTTAATAATTCTTTCTTCATTAGAAAGCTACATTATCACTGAGTAACATAGTCTATATTTTATCGCTGTATTCCCACGGGAACGGGAACTACGCGGGTACAACCGCGCGGAGGCAGCTAGTAATAAATAATCCTATAACAAACAAACCTACTTATCCCATTTTCATAATCATTCCATATTCTGTCGATTCTTTCAATAGATTTATCACTTATATTTGCATGTAGGGTTTCATCTAGTGTACTTTTTAGTTCTTTTAGAACATTTTGATCATATATAGGTAAGCCTTTATCGTCTATCCGTCTGTTTGTGTACAACCAGTGGAGTGCTTGTGTAGCTGCCTTGTCTGCTGCTTGCCGTTTGGATAATGCTTTGCTGGAACAAACATTTTTATTCATTATCACATAGATGTAATTAATCTGCAGAATGTATGTACGCACATAACTTCAGAATGGCTGAACTGATTTAGCTAATTCTTTTGTAATTATTTAATTTTTTTTGTGTTCATTATAGCTAGGGCAAGGTTTGTGTCCAAAAACATTAAAAAATCTATCAATTTTATAAAATATGGCGGATAATAATTCATAATTACTTTTCAAATTTAGTCTTCTCTGGCCACACAAAGGTATATGTACAAATCCAGTCATTGTTAACAGCAGCCTTTTTACGACCTTTAGGTGCAACATTATTCTGCTTGTAATGTATTTCAAAAATCTTCTCAGGTGTCCTTGTCAACAACTCGTTTAGTGTCACTCGAGGTTGAGGAAACAGTTCCTTGATTTTATTTAATTCTGGAATTACAAAATAATTGTATTATACTACCTACAGTGATAAAGCTGTAAATCAAAAGGGCTTTTATAGAAAAAGACCTTTGGCAATGAAATGCTTGCTACAATCTAATTCACATGATTTGTATATAGATATATTAGTGTATTACATCTAAGTTGGTTTTGAAAAGAGTAATTGCAGAGTTTATTGCCAGCTCTTCTCAGTAAAATGCAACTTTCAGAATAGAGCATTAGAGTGACAGTTCCTAAGTGGTTGTAAAGGCTTATTTGAATAAAAAAGTTACATAAATGAGGTATTTGGAAGCCACATCTGAGACGAACAGTTTTGTAGCATAGGGCAAGTTTGCTTCAGAAATTAACAATAGGTACTCTTTATATGGTCGATAAGAGTTACTGAATCTATGTGATGCAATGTATACTAGGGTTTATTGTATAGTAATAGTCAGATTGTCTGAAAGCCTGTTCATGGGAAAATAAATATAAATATCCTGGGACATTTTTCACACATGGCCAATCTGATTCCAAATTAAGCATCAAAGTGAGCTTGTATTATGGTAACCAGATAGCTGATATACTACATATACTACTTTTAAAAACATACTAAAAAATATTAATAATTAATATGGGGGACCTCAACATACCTTTTTCATTATGTCCACCTGTTGTCTTTGTTGTATCCTCATCTATTACACCTTTGGAGTACCATTTTCTGTGCAAAGTGCACCAGTAGGAATAGCTCAATAGACAAAATGGTTTATTTACATGATTATATTTGATCTTTGGTGTGTCATGCCAACATCTGAGAAAAGATGTGTTACCTGAAATTAATAAACCTAATTGGAATATTTTAAAAATATTATAAATGCGAAAGTGTTTGAGTATGGATGGATAGATGTTTGTTTCACGCAAAAACTACTGAACGGATTTAGATGAAATTTGGAACACTGATAGTTTATAACCTGGATTAACACATAGGCTAATTTTTATCCCGGGAAAATTGCAGATCCCACGGGAACGCGGGTGAAACCGCGGAGAGCGACTAGTACAGAATACATTTACTAAAGGACCGTATTTTTGTAGTGGATTAACAACCTACCTGTTTTCAGTCTGTAGTTAGATAAATTAAACGCAATACATTTCTTCCATGGATAGGTTCTATTTACAAAACATTTCATTAAAGACATATTAGATGCTATTAACAGTTTTAATCTAACCTAAAGGTTTGTATGTTATGCTAATGTATCATATAATTTACTATAGATGTGTATATTATACATAGTTTTTGCATAGTATCAGAGCTTTTAAATCAGAGTTATTATGCTGTAATAAAATACTTTCAAAGAGTAATATAATAGACCTATACAGGAGAAGAGTGCCCTCTTGTGTCATTTTTGTGTTAACCGTATGACGCCATCTTGCGACTATAGCGCCTTCTGCAAAATATGTCTTGTCGTTTGTATATATACACATACCTACTCAGACGTATGTAGTATTAAAGTGTGTTCTAGGTATACATATTCAAAAGAAACGTTATATAAATAATGTTCAATCATTTTATTCCGATCAACATAATTATAACAGCATTAGCATAAGAAATATGTAAATCATTTTAGAAATAGCAACCAAAAAAACACAAACCGGAACAAAAACAACACATGCGCATACACATGACAATTTGTGAAGTGTGAAATGAAATGTCAAAATTTTCATTCGGCGAAAAGATGATTGCCAGCATAAAAAATAAGTTCTTTTAATAAAAGGCTAAAATTTTCAGTTTGAGCGTCATCTATTGACATGCATTGACATGTTAAGCATAAGTTTTCAGACATGAAAACAAGGCTGCGCCACTTTCTTTAAAAAGGAGTATTTTAAGGGGGGCTTGTATGGGACTGTCCACCGCCTGAATACTTTATTGACCACTGTCTTTTAACCTCAAACCAAACGAACCGTACCTTAACGTCAAAACGTAGACAGAGAAACTAATAGACTAAGGTACCCTGTAACCACGACTGAAACAGAGATAGTGTAAGCGTGTGTTGCCACAGTGCCCGACTTTCCCATTTTGGAAGGGAGTTCCTTATCCCGCGTTGCGAAAGGGAAACATTAAATTAAAATTTAATCTCAAACATGTGTCCTACTTCAGTTACCACAAGCTAATTATTACTAAAATTAAGCCTACTGATTAAGTTAATAGTACATTATATTTGTTAACAATAAAAAAATATTTTAAATTTAAATTTAAAATATAAATTTAAAATTTAAATTACAATTCTTGCTAATTATCTTCAGTTGTAACTATCACTCTATTAAATACGATTTATTTAATGTTACATCAACTATTAATAAATGTACTTCATTCCAAAATAAATATAAATTGAATGTAAAAAAAATAATATTTATAATACCTAGTTGTCTTCAAAGAAATTAAAATATCCATCAGTGTATTGGTAAAAAACAGTGATTTAATATATGTATGATAAAATATGTATCTATTTTCAAAATATCTGTATTTTTTAATTTTTATTGAACTAAATAATATTTAATTATTTTTATTATAACTGATCGGTTGATCGTTGATCGGTTATCGACCGGTGAAGGCGGAAGATAAAATGAAAATCGCGATGGTAAAATAGGGGTTGATTGTAAAGGGTTGAAAATTCAGGGTTATATGTATTTACTGTTGCTGTATCATAAAAAAATTAAAACATTTTTTTTTCTAAAATTGAAAAAAAAAATTGGGGTGGATTACCCTTAACATTTAAGGGCATGAAAAATAGATGTTGTCCGATTCTCAGACCTACCCAATATGCACACAAAATTTCATGAGAATCGGTCAAGCCGTTTCGGAGGAGTTTAACCACAAACACCGCGACGCAAGAATTTTATATATTAGATAAAAATATCGGGGCTATTGCTAGAAAACACTGTGATAATTGGATTCCATGTTAATTTGCTTTCTTTTAATACACATTCTCAAGAGAATATTTTACAATAAAAATGGGAGATTTTTTACCGGACGCTGGCAACACTTCCACAATAATGTTTATAGGTTATTTTGATTGAAACTCGATATTACGCTTTAATTTTCATAATTTAACGCAATATTTAGCTAATTAATACTATCAAATAAGTTATCAACCCTGAAAACACATATTTGTGGTCAATAAACCACAAAAACTGTCGTACTTACGCGTGAAAAGAGACACCGGCAATTTCCTGCTCACTATCGCTTCCACATGAAATTACACGACAACGCACCATTGTATAACCTTTGGCGTTATAATAGTATAAATTTCTCAGTCTTTTCACTATTTTTACATTATTAGAATCGTTTTAACACACTAAAACATAAAAAATTCGCAGATCCAACACAATGTAAACACGAACTGTCAGGTTTGTTTCGCAATTAAAGTTGCGAAACACTTGAAAAAACTGGTTTCACACGATGAGACAGAAAATGTACTAGTTGCATCTTTGTCTTACGCATTCGTATTAAAATGTTCGCTCCCTTTCTTGTGTGAGTGAGAAAGATTCGTCACTTAGTCTATTAGTTTCTCTGTCTACGATTGAACAGCTGTTTCAGTGAAACAGTGTTGCTTGCAGTAGTTGCAGTTTGTGTCAACATACGATTTTTTTTGCATTCAATTAAGTTTTGTGTTGATTCAATTTGATACCTTGTGTTAAAATATGGAATGATTTAAATGAAAATCTCCTTTACTATGTGTTACTGGTCGCTTAATGTAATGTGTATATTTAATTGCTTAGCCTGTCTACATATAACCACCTATATTAACACCTTGAATTCCTGAGAGCCGCGAACTTGTTATAATTATTATTTTTTTACATATTCTTACATTTACCTACTCGTGTTTGTAAATCATAGGATTTACCGTAGTTCGGGCTTTTACAGTAACATGTATTATTTACCAATCATTTACCTAAATACATACATATACTCATTCTCTATGGTTTAAAATACCACTTATTTAACCATAGAGAATGAGTCAAGGAGACTGTTTGATTGAATTTGTTTATGGTGAAAACAAAATAAAAATAAATATACCAACAAAAAGAAAACATTTCTTGAACTGATAGGTATCAAGTCAACGTAAAGTAAGTAATATAATTATTGAATAATATTATTCGCTTGCATACAAAATTATTTTAAATTGCGTAATTCTTGTGTAACATTATTTAACACTACATTCGAGGTAAGTTTGCAAATCGGTAACCATTTTGTTCAGGATAGAATAGCCTGGAAACGACGACTGACGAGGTATGTTGGTCATTAGTTGTACTTTATTACCTTAGAATAAAATAAACTAAAAAGTCATAATATATTGTTCTTTTGCGTCATGAATGCATGGATTTCGATTTTGATAAGTTTTTTTAATTATACAGTGAACCAATCTATAAATAAAAGCGGTGAATGTAACTGGTTTTCTCTCTCGGTTTTGCGTTAAGGACGTTTCTGGTAGATCTTGAGTTTTCTCAAAATTTTCATCACTTACAATATTAAGTATATTCCATTGGTGTCAGTGCCAAATTCTATAAATAAATATTTCAGCTATTGGTGCATGAATAAGTAGGTACTACATTTCTTGACTTATATCTAATGTGATTAATCTCATTCTTTACAGTTCTGCGTGATCAGTTCAAGATGATAATACTAACGGGCAACAGCTTAAGTGAGAGGCAACAGGAGCTCAATTTAAAGGTTAAAGAGGCAGCTGCAAGCAACACCAGCCTAGAAGATGTAATATCTAAAACAGATGAAACTGATATTGATGCATTTTTCAAAATAGATTTAGCATCAAAATATGAAAATGTTGAATACATGATTGAAAAACTGAAGTCTGGAGATAGTCTGCATATCACTAGAGCCCTCAAATCCATCTGGCTTTATGATGATAAATACTCAAACATCATTAACCCTGACTATTTGAACGATAATGTATTTCCCATGATGTCCTTAAAATTAAAAAGAAAATTATTAACTGTTGTCTCAACCCATGTTCGGAATGAAGATCGAGCTCATGCTTTCTACAAATACTGCATAGAACAAAAATTAACCAAAATTGCATATAAATTTCTTATTCATTCACCTGAATCCATCAAATTACAAAACCAAGGAAAAGTGGATGGAGACCTTATACATTTCATAGGAAACTCTTTTAAATTAGCCAATGCATATTTGAATTGGGTTAACAAACATGAAATAAATTTTGTGTTATATGATATCCGGTACTTATATTCGGTTTCTGATGTGCAGTACTTAAATCTTATTGAGAAATTTGGACAAAACAAAAGCCCTTATAGTAAAAGAAAGACGATATTGGGCTTAAGGACATCAAGACACATAATGAAGAACCATAAAAAAAGAGTTCTAGAAATGCCTCGTTTATATATAGAAATGTTAAACAAAAATATGATTGTTAAGTATAGCAATAGTAATGATGCTAAACTATATTTAATATCCTTGCTACCTGAAAAATGTACTTTATTTTGGGATCATAATTTTTGCAAAACATATAATTTTTTAATAGACCTGATTCCAACAGATGAAAAATTCATTTTTATGAAAAAAATCTTTTCTGATTCATATCCTGAACAGGAATTTGAAATGTCTTTTGATTTCTATAAGTTCAAATGTTATAATTTGATGACAATAGAGGAAAGAGAAATGTGGGCTTTAAAACATATAGAATGTCAAAAAGAAATCTTAGGTGAGGGAAAGGACTACATTTGGTACAAGTTTGTTAACTTTAACAGTGCATTTAAGGAAATTAAAAAATATGTAATGATAACTCCAGGTAAAGATAAGAGGGGTGAAATCATAAATATACTTATAAAATCTGCAAAAACTCAGCGTGATTTGGAAATTCTCTTTAACCATTATTATCAGAGGCATGTTAATGAGGCTATGCATAATAAAGAGGGTTTTTTAAAGCTAGTCATGGAACGTCATAATGTATTTGATTTTGATGATGACTGCTGGACAGCATTTGATAAATTGTTGTGCAGTATTGACCTGTATACTGACTCAACAGCCATTTACAATGCTGAAGAGATCACGGTAATGTCTCTACTGTATCACATTATTCACAAGAAAGATATTCCTGGGGAACTAAGCAAAATTTTGAATACAGGATCATATTTCTATGCTTTAAAAACTAACTTGCGAAATCTAGATGACGGTAGAAAGGAAATGATATATAAACATATTCGCGATTACTATATAAACATATTTGAACAATATGAAAAAGAGACATACAATAAAGAAGTTCAGAATAAAGCTCGAAATTATATTATGCTTGTTATGAAATTGTTGGGGCAATTCGACAAAACAAAAATGGGATGTCCAGAAATTATCGAGAAGTATGTAAACCTAGATTGGGATTACTTTCGCAATACTGTATTTTTTAACGATCGTACTAAAAAAGTGACTCAGGAACATTTTGTTCGTCAACTCAAAAAGGACTCCACACTTGTTATTAACGAACTTCCACTAGTGCAAGAGAGAATCGAATCTGATTTTCGATTCAACCTCAATAAGTTTTTAAGGAAGTTGAAAATTTATTTTCCTAATGATGTTGCGAGGAACTATCTTGATTTTTTTTCTCATTTATTATCTAAACCTGAACCATATAAGTCGTTTACGAAAATTAGTTCATCTGTTTATAGTATCTTCCAGCTGGCAGATAATGGATTCATAAATGATTTTATGATGAAACATGTGCCGTTGGAGGCAAAAATAGATTACAAGAACGCAGATCGTCAATTACGCTATACTCAAGAATATATTTGCAGATTTGCCTGCTACTCGCGACCGCCCGTTCCACTTTCGAACATGCTTATGTACATAAAGGGAGATTATGTACGCTTTTGTTTACCGATGTTCAATATGTACCTGGCCAACTTGCCTCTGCCTCAGTGTCTGGAATTTATTGAAGAAATATTGGATACCCCAATTTCGATCCAAAAACATGGCATCCGTATGGCGTTCGGATGTTTCAACGCTGATAATTTAAATAAACTCATATTGAGGGCTTGGAAGAAAACTAAAAATATTTCCCTGAGATCGATTATTTATAAAGCCCTTTACAAAAAGATCAATGAAGAGAAAGATACAGCGCGGCTACAACTTTTTGAGACACTGAAGGTATTCACTTTAGATCTCCATCAAGATTACGATGATGAAATATTTACTCTTTTGACGTCAGATGGACTGCCTCCGAGTTTAATTTGTGAATTTCTTGAAACTGGTTGGTTGGCCGTCAGTAAGTTTCCAAACAAGGCTATGAATCTCAACCGAATGACCCGAATCATTAATGCTATGGATAGAGAAATAAATGGGATGCAAAAAAGTGTCATCAAGTCTATAATTGACGATCACGTTAAATGTATGTTGATCGAAGAGCAAATACAATCCAAATACGATATGAATGAATTGAGAGAGTTAAACAAAGCTAAATGGAAACTTGTCGCAAATTTTATCATGAATGTTAAAAATGAGGTTGAACTTGAAGAAAATATTGCTTTGTTAAAAACTATAACAAATAAGTGTTATGAAAGGTGGAACGCAGTTCACCAACAAATGTACACAATGCGTAACTTTTATATTATGTTTGTAAGCTATCTCGAAAGCCAGAGCTTATGTCATGACATAATGGGTGGTAATAATTATTCAAATACAATATTCAAGGTAATATTAAAGGATTTGGAAGATTCGTTGCCAATACATGTGAGTTATTTGCTGATATGGGACATTCGACTGAATATAATCACCAGAGATGTGTCAGTTAATGGCAAAAAAAGACTGGCCGAAGTAAACAGTGCTGAAGACAAAATATTAGCCATCAAAGAATGCGTCCTCGATTTTAGCAGAGAAGTGGGCAAATTAATTAAGGAGTTTGTCAACAGGAACTTATATTTCGGATCATTATTGAGTTCAATAAAACGTGAAGTAGAAGAGAAAGTGGGACGTTTGTACAACTTCATCTTTGATTTCCGCCAAGATAACTTAGATTTGAACGATATTTACACTATTACAGCTACTGGTCTGTTAGAATTTGAAATGACAGAAACATATTTGTTAGCACTGAATTTCTTGCCCCTAAACTATAATCGCGGATTTTATAAAGACTACACGAGTGCTATTGAGAAGTTAAATGCTTGCGAAAATCCTGAAATACACTGTAATATGTATGAGCGATTTGTTAATTCGGATTTTGTCTACAGGGACTACATATTATGGCGTGATACATAAATAAAGAACGCGCCTATTGTTCAACACGTTTTTGTATATTACCTGGTAGATATTTTTTACGATCCTATTAATGTATTTAAATGTACCTAATAAATATTATATTTATAATAATATATTTACTTAAAAATTTTTGTTAATTTAATTTTGCCTCAGTACCTACTAGAAACTTTTAACATAAGATAACAAAAAAATGCCTTTTTAAAATTAAAGTTTTTAATCATCATCATCAGCTTAGTAGCCATATTCCACTGCTGAACATAGGCCTCCTCCAGTGCACGCCATTGAGCTCGATCCTTGGCCTTTCCCAACCAGTTTTTAATATTATCAATAAAAAATTAATTCCCTATTTGGCTAACAAAATGGAACATGGGAACTTCGGGTTCGGTTCATTAATAAAACTAGAAATCACACATTTCAGAAATCTTTATTAGTCGTTTAGGTCCATAGTAATTTTACTCTAATGCAACAACATAACGCATGTTAACGGACTTAACATCTAATCAGAGTTAATCAGTTACCTATATGTAAACTTGTTTAAGTACCTAATTATGCAAATTTTTCATAGATATAAGTTTTCAAATCTTTATCTTCCAGCGATTTTAATTTATTTACTACTTCGTAATATTCATCTCTACATTGACCATTCCAATATGTATATTCCAGAATCATTGCAGCTATCATATAGGTCTCACGAGTTTCAAATTTTATCAAATCTAAAGCTACGAGGACTTTAACATCGTCATATCCAAATTCATAAGCATCATAATAATCTATATTATAGTCATGTACCGTCATAAGTTTTACAACAACTGCTATCCATATATCACGCTGCATGTAAGAGAAATAGATTTCTTTCTCAACGAGCTCTTTGACGAGATGCCCAAGTTTAGTAGCTATATCTGCTGATGCTTGTTTCAATATTGCTATCTTATTTTCATCACTCGATTCTTCTAAAAGATTTAGCCTAGTATTGGTTAAAACGTCCCTTGTTAAAATAATCATCCGCAACTTCCACATTATCGAATAGATCTTACCTAAGGGCAATGCGTTTAGTAAGCCGTCTAATAACAAACTAAATATATTGTTAATGTACCTGAAACATTTTACATCATGTTTATAGCTCTTTGTTTCCAAAGTATTTTCAATATAATTTAAAAAGAATTCCCTTATTACATATTTGTCGTTTTGCTTATCATTCCACATTTGCAAAATTTTATTCATAATCAATTTCATGAGGTCTAACTTTTCGTTAAGTTCTTCTGGATTACGTATAAAGAGAATGTAGTTTGCTGTCAATTCCCATTTAGCATTTATTAGGTTGATCTCGTCATCGTCTTGTTCTTCGTTTTTGGGAATCATTCGAATTTGTTCTTCGACTATCATGCATTGTATGTGTGCATTTACAATTGATCGGCAGAAATCTTGAGGTATTATATCGATATGACTGTCAAGACTTTGTATTAGGCAGGTACGATATTTTTTACAATCGTTTAATTTAGTCAAAGTTACCCAACCTTCTACGAGGTATTCTGGTAGAAAATCTATAGGTATAGAGTTTGATACTAAAAGTTCGAATATTTCCCCCATGTCGTCACTGCGTAACCCTTGTGTAAATATCTTTAATGTTTCAAACAATTCTATTTGTGCACTTTCATCTTCATCCTGTATTCTCTTGAAAATATTTTTGTATAGGAAACATCGAATGGATACATCTTTTGTTGCATTCCAAATGTTGATGGCCAATTTATTTAAGTTAGTTATTGAGTACCATTGTAGAGCTAAACGTAAAGTATGTTTCGGGTCAGACAGTGGAGCTTCCCAGACATTTTTAATGAAGTTAGTAGCAAGTAGCTCTGGTAGATGTGTCAAATATGCGTTCAATATTGGTGTACAATAAAGAACATAATCACCTTTTATATAATTTATTATGTTAGACTGTACTGTCGAGGATCGTGAGTAGCAAGCATTCCTACAAACAGCTTGTTCCACGTGGTATTGATTTTGAATAATAAGCTTGCGATTTATTTTGTAATTGGTTGGCACATGTTTTAACATAAACTCCGTGCAAAAGTTGTCATCGGCCAATAAGAATATGCCATACACAGCAGCTTGGGCATACGCCAAGATCAATTTTGGTTCCGATAACATTTCGAAGTAAAGATCAAGATAATTTCTGGCAATATCGTGTGAAAAATAAGTCCTCAGTTTTTTAAGGAATCTGTTTAGTTTGAATCTGAAATCATATTCAATATTCTCTTTTACTAGGGGAAGTTGATCAACTACGAGTTCCGGATTTTGTTTCAGAAAATGTATTAAGTCTTTTTCTGTTAATTCTTTTTCTGTTAAGTCTTTTTCTGTTGAGTCTTTTTCTGTTAACTCCTTTGGTTTAACTTCAAATATTTTTTCATCACTAAACCAATCCCAATCTAAATTGACATATTTCATAACAATATCAGGGCAATCACTTTTGGTTTTCTCGTACAGTTTCATTATTTCTAAAATCCGATTGATAAATTGTCTACATTCCTTTTTAATAGTATCATAACACTCTTCCGTTTCAAGCTTTTGTATTTCATCGACATAATATTGAACTAAATATTGATACACTTTTTCTTTCCTTTCTTTGCTCAAACTTTCAGAAAATGATCTGATTGAAGAAAAAAATAAACTATAGGTTAACTGTCTTGTATCTCTAGGTATATCTATATCATTTATGATGTTGTATATCAATTCAATCATTTCATGATAATAGCTACAATTGCAATGAAATCCAGCTACATTGCACTGTTTGTCGCTTTTACATAATTTGCTAAATAAAGACCAATTATCTTCATCAAAATCATAAACGCTGTAGTCACTTGAATTGGTTATCTTAAATACGAAACATTCGTGATAAGTTATAGGTTCCTTGACAATAATTTCGTTATAGTATTCCAAAACCTGTTTTAATTGAGTATGCGTTTTTGCTAAATCCAATAAAATTTGAATGGTTAACGCTCTTTTCTCAGAATCTGTAGTTTTCATCAGGAGTTTTTTGATTCCCTCGAAAGCAGTTTCAAATTTAACATATTTGTACCAAATATATTCATCTCCTTCCTTTAATATTTGTTGTTCACTAGCAAAATTATTCAACGCCCAAGTTTCCAACTGATCTGGGGTAAATAAAGTGTAAACTCCGTATGTGTGAAATTCCTCGCTTGTTTCAAACATTTCATAGGGATATGTTTCATGAAATATCCGTTTAAGAAATTCAAATCTCTCCTCATGTGGAACTACATCAATAATGTATTTTGCTTGCCAAATTCTGTCTTCCCAGAAGAAATGACTACATCCGTAATCAGACATGAATGATTTTAAATAAATCTCAGCATCCTCTTTTCCACTGTGCTGAGCTATAACATGGTCCTTCAGAAAATATGTGTAAAACCGTGGGTTATTTAAAACTCTGTCTTTGTGTTTAGCCATTATATGCTTTGATAATCTTAAACCGAATAAATCCAATTCATAGTTAATAGATAAATGGGCACAGTTTTCGAAAAGATTTAGAAAATTTACATCTGACACGGAGTAAAGGTATCGCAGCTTTGGCAACTCTTTGTTTCGATAATATTCGTATAAAGTTTTTAAATAACGCTCTGCCAAAGTAAAAGAGTTTCCAATGAAAAATCTCAAATATTTTACGCCTTTTAATCGTATACTTTCTACGTTTTTTTCTATGACATGTAATTTAAAAGATTCTGAGGTATATATCAGAAACTTTAAAGCAATATTGTTTAACTTACTGGCAATGCAGTAAGCGTAGAACTCTTGTGCTCGATTCTCATCCGTCAGGTTAATCGAAACTGCTGTTAGAAATTTCTTTTTCATCTTTAATGACATCCATGGAAATACATGAATATGTAAATAATTAGGATTAATTATGTCCGAGAATTCATCATCAGTCAGCCAAATACTTTTCACTGCTCGTGAAATAAACAATTCATCTCCAGACTTAAGAACTTCTAAAATATAGGGGAGACTGGGTAACAGTGAACCGCGGGTCACAGTGGATAATGTACACTAACATAGTATGTGTTGCACTCACGCACACAAACAAACCTTCATTTGCCGCTCGTCTATACCTGTTTGCGTCGCACTAGTCGCCGGCGCGCTATCGAAGCGGGAGTACGCGCTGCCTCACTCCGGACTCAACGTAAGTACCTAACCTATTTTTTTACGAATTTTTAAATTTATTTAATTCCTAATTGAATAAGAAATGTAGATGTTTTTGCAATGACGTATACTTGTCATACCTTCGATCCGTTGTAATACATATTGATTTGTCCTTAAGACAGATAGTTTTTTTTTGGTTAATTTTTTTTTTCTATAACGGTCAATGGGCCACAGTGAATCATTCTGTATTGGGTCACAGTGAACTGTTGATCCATTGTAACCCAACAAGCTAAGATTTATTTTTACTTTATGTTTTAGGTAAAAATGCCTCGCAATCGAGTAAGAAAGACTACTATCGGACTTCATACTGAAGAACAGATGAGTAACGCTCTAAAACTTATTACGCTCTACAAAATAGCAAATAATTTTTACATGCCAAACGTGGCAGATATCGCCACGGTTGCCTTACATGACATTAAGATGATTTTACCAAAACCGAAATTTTCTGGTAACACAAAAAGAAAACAGTGTATATATAACTTTGACCTAGATTTTTCTAAAATTGATTTACGTTAATTGTATGTGTGTTCTCGAATTGTTACAGTTGAAAAATGATTTTATGTTTGTTAATTGTCAGATCTTAAGAAAAGCTATTTTTAAGTTTATCAAAATGTGATTGATATTGTTTATAGGACTATAAAAACTTTTGGCATGATAGACTGGCTAGTACTATAAAAAGAAAGAAGTATTTACATGTTTTGTTTGCAATTATTTTTCTGAAGCGAATTTATGTTAAGTTAATGTTTCTTTTCAAGTTTAATGATATATTACTGTTAAAAGAAGTTTAATGTTTTGTTCATTTTAGGTATAGGAATACCTACCTATTTTTAAGTTAATTAAAATGTGATTGCTACTTTTTCATAAGATTATATTGACGTAAAAGACTGTCTTGTACATGGTTACGGATAAAAATATTGTAATAATATGAAAATTGATGTTTTTTTAAATATTTCTTTGCAATTGATCCTGAGTGCCCCAGCCGATTCACTGTCACCCGTGCAGTGATCCAAAGTGACCCGTTCCCGGGCCACAGTGGATAATTTCTCATTTTTTTTAAAGTGCCTATACCTTGTAGATTTGTTTAACTCACGCCATGAAATGTTTTTTATTTTAGACATTAGATATTCATATTATCATTTAATTTCAGAGATGTATCATTTTGTCATAAGCTACAGAGTAACACTTCTTTAAAAAAAAAATGATTCACTGTTACCCAGTCTCCCCTACTCAATGTTCTTATTCCTTGAAGCTAGATCTATTTTATATAGTTTGTCTACGTCGGAATTTTCTTTTTCATATTTTACCTCATCAAAATTAATTTTGCTTGCGGCTGCATTCTTAACTTTTATATTCAATTGCCGCTGCCTCTGTCCTAAGTTCCCCGACAGTAACATTTTGTAGATCGAAGTCAGTTTCTGAAAAAAATAAAATACAAAAAAACATTAGGTACGTTAAAACTATTTTTATATGTCTCAAACAACACGCTTATATGGAAGATAAAAAAAAATGCTTGCTGGTAGGTACTTATTATCTTTATCTACTCTATGTATTCATATCTAATTTAATAACTTAGACTTTTTCTCTATCAAATTACCCATGACCTACAGGCAGTAAAAGGAAGGACTGACTGACTAGATCAGGGACTGACCAAAGAGACCGATTCATGAAACGGGAACGCAAACTTGACACAATTTTGCATGTTCCCGCTAAAATGTTCTTAGTGTAGGTATTGGGTTTGAGCCGTAGACAGAGAAACTGTTTGAGCGGAAGGCGCGGCCGCCCGCAGTATTTTTTCGCGTTCCATCCTTACAAACGAGCATTATGTTAGCCTCAAGATGTTTTTTTTATAAAAAAATAATTAAAACTAAAAGTAGATACTTTTATGAATCTACTTTCAAATATATAATACTTACCTAGGTATATATTTAAGTAGGGTATCGAGAAGTAGCTAATTTAAAATTAATAAGAAGCGCAGAATTAAAGTTTTGTCGATGATTGTTTATTTGATTTATGCTGTCTTTGGAACATTAACATGAGATCACGTTAATTAATATGATGTAAATCTATATTCTACTTGTATTTAGATAAACATAACGTAAATAAAGGCGATTATTAGGAAGGTAGGTATAAACTACTTATCTTTCATACTCACAATCTTATATTTTGCGGTCGATTAAATACCAGACATGTTAGTTTTAGTGGTAGCCTGCTAGATAGTAGTTTGGCGAGGCAGGTTGTTGGCGGTAATGAAACTCTTGAGTGTTATGGAATGTAGAATGTGGAATGTCGAATGTATAATTTATTTTCTAAACTGCCTATTTATAGTTTTTTACAATATGCCCTAACCAATAAAAATAGATACATTAATTACAAAATAAACAAAAACACTTAATCTAATAGGTCGATCTATGTGAGCCAATCACAGCACTGCATTAATGACCAATCACGGCACGGGTCACTGGTGCGCGTCGCGGTCAAATTGTTCTCGCCCTCTCTCTCTCTAACGTTCGTGTAGTTGCCTCGCACCGACGTTATAAATATAGGCTGCAGAGAGTTCGTCGCACCTTGTCCGTCGGCAGCTGTCGTCCGGTGAAGAGTCTCGAGTTCGCGAGTCCACGAAACTTCAGGCGGAGACAGGAGTTGAGGAGTGCGGCGTGTGGCATCAGCTTGACTATAAAAGTTCTTTTGAGAACTGCTTGTTCAATTGTTTCTTGACCTATTGTGTTGCGATACATGGTGGCTACAGTACTCCCCCTCAAGCGAAGCGTACCGGCAGGTTAATGACACGACCCGTGCGTGTCTTGACCTTTGCGGGCTGTGACCTCATGTCGGCCGTAGGTACTTTCGTTTGCTGCTTGGTAACTGGAATAGTACTGCTTTTGGTTGGTTGTGAAGTGTAGGTACTTTCTGTGATGACGTATGCGGGCTTCAATCGATCGATCGATATGTTGGCTTGTCGATCGGGTAACTGTATGCAATACACCTTGTCTGTCCGTCTTATCACTGGGTAGGGTCCTTCGTATGGGGTTTGAAGTGGTTTCTTTACTGCATCTGTCCTGACAAAAACGTGACTGCACTTGTGTAAGTCTTGATGCACGAAAACGCTTTTATTGTTACTGTGATGCTCGGTGATGGGTTGCGGCTTGTTTGCTTGAATGATATCACGTAGTTTTTCAACGTAGGTATAATCCATAGCAGTTGTGTGTGTGTGCGATATAAAGAAATCGCCGGGCAGTCGTAAGTTATGACCGTAGGTAAGTTCGGCGGCGCTCACGCCGGTGTCCGTGCGTAATGCGGCTCGTAATCCCAGTAGCACTGTAGGTATTTCGTCGATCCATGAACTTGCGTCGGAAAGTTTCGCGCGTAACGATGTTTTGAGTGAGCGGTGCCATCGTTCGACGATACCGTTGCTTTGCGGGTGATACGGTGTAGTACGATTTTTCTTGATTCCCATTTGCTTCATGAGATTTTGGAACAGCTGACTCTCGAACTGACGACCTTGGTCGCTTGTTAGTGTGGTCGGACATCCAAATCTTGTTATCCAATGTTTATAGACGATATCGGCTATTCGAACAGCTGATATTTCGTCGGTAGGTATTGCTTCGGGCCATTTCGTTGATCGGTCTATCATTGTAACTAGATACCGATGACCTTGAGTTGTTGTAGGTAATGGTCCGACGATGTCGACGTGTAGATGTTGGAAACGTTCGCTTGGCGGGAAAGATGAAATCTTCGAGAATGTGTGTCGTTGTATCTTGCTTTTCTGACAATGTATACAGGTTCGAGTCCAACTGTTGACGTTTGCGTTCATTGATGGCCAGAAATATTTTTGAGATATAAGTTTGCGAGTCGTGCGAGTACCAGGGTGACTGATATTATGCACGCTGTCAAAAACTTCTTTTCTGTATTGTTCTGGTATGTACGGGCGTACATAAGGAGTGGATGTTTCGCAGTATAATTCGACATCGGTGTTTGGTATTATTATTTTCTTGAGTTTGATGTTATCTTGTAATAATAGTTGTTCGATGTTGCTGTCCTTTTCTTGAGTTCTGGCTATTTCACTGTAGTCTATTGAAGATGGGCATGAGATTGTTTCTATGCGGCTGAGTGTGTCGGCGACGACGTTTTGTTTACCGCTCACGTGTCTTATGTCCGTGGTAAATTCGCTGATAAACAAAAGTTGTCTCGTTCGCCTCTGTGTTTCCGAGTTGGAATGAGTCTTCGCCATTACATATGTTAGCGGCTTGTGGTCTGTAAATATGATGAGATGGCGTCCTTCAAATGTTTTGCGGAAGTGTTTGACTGCCATATACATAGCAAGTAGCTCGCGATCGAAAGTTGAATATTTTTTCTGTGCCTCGGTGAACTTCTTTGAATGATAACCGAGTGGTTGCCATGTTTCGTGTATGTATTGTTGAAGTACGGCACCAGCTGAATTGTCGGATGCGTCGCAGAATAAGGCGAGTGTTGCGTGGTGCGATGGGTGAGCGAGAAGGGTAGCGTTTATGATGCTCTTCTTACATTGTTCGAATGCTTGAGTTGCTTCGTCGGTCCACGTTATTTGAGTTTTATCTTTTTTCTTGACGTTATGTAGGTATGCATTTAATGGTGCTTGTAGCGATGCGGCGTTAGGTATATGATCGCGATAGAAATTGATCATACCGAGAAATCTTCTTAGCTCTTCGATTGTGGTCGGCTTGGGATAACTGTTGATAATGTTGATTTTGTGTTCGGGAGGTTTTATACCTTCAGACGATACGGTGTAGCCTAGGAACTGTACTTCTGGTTTGCCTAGGTTGCATTTGGCGGGGTTGATAGTGATGCCGTTGTCTTCTAACCTTTTGAGTACGATGTGAAGGTGTTCACGGTGCTGATCTTCGCTTTCGGATGCTAAGAGTAGATCGTCGATGAATGGAAAGACAAAATCTAATCCTCTTAGTACTTCGTGGATGTAGCGTTGAAAGGTTTGTCCCGCGTTTTTTAAACCAGGACACATACGTGGGAATTCGAATAATCCCATTGGAGTGATGATAGCGGTCTTCTCGATGTCTTCTTCTCTGACACTAAGTTGTTGATATGCTCGGTTGAGGTCTATTGTTGAGAAAATAGTTTTTCCAGACAAGTGATGAGTGAAGTCTTTGATGCGTGGCACGGGATAGCGGTCTGGTATGGTGATAGAGTTTAGTCTTCGATAATCACCACAAACTCTAATATCGCCATTTTTCTTTGGTACGATATGGAGAGGTGATGCCCAAGGGCTTTTGCTTGGTCTGCATAATCCTTGTTCAATCATGTTTTCGAATTCTTTCTTGACTATTTCGAAGCGATGTGGCGGGATTGGTCGGGCGCGGCTGTGTATCGGCGGTCCCTTTGTTTCGATGAAATGTTGCACGTTTATATCGGCATTCAATTTCATGGATGTCAATCTTGTTATTCCTGGATACTGAGCTAAGATATCGTGATATAGCTGATTGATGTCGATGCTGCGTACGGTAGGCACGTTTGATAATCGTACCGGGGCGTTGACCTTGAGACTCGTAACTCCGTCGATAATTTTCTTGTTTTTTAAGTCGACGATGAGTTGATGGTGTTTGAGAAAATCGGCTCCGAGGATCGGCTTCGAAACGTCAGCTACGATGAACTTCCACTTGTATGGGCGTCGTAAGCCGAAGTCGAGAGACAGTGTCCTCTCGCCGTACGTAGCTATAGTGGTGTTGTTCGCTGCGTACAGTTGGAATGGTAACGGCGTTGCTATTTGTCCCTTTCTTTTAGGTAGTACGGACACGTTGGCTCCGGTGTCGACTAAAAATGAAAGTTTTGTGTTTCTGTCGGTGATGTAAAGGCGGTGTGAATTTTCTTGAACGCCGGTGTCCGCCTCTGCCAACGTTCTGTTTAGTTTTCCGGTTTTTGGGTTTTAAATGAACAAGGCGATGTGCATCGTCTGGCTTGATCTTTGAAACGTCGGTGGTAATAGCAGAAAGGTGATGGTGATGCTTCTCTATTTCGCGATCTTGACGAGGTGCGGTGATGGGATGAGTAGCGGCTTCGACGATTATTGTAATTGTTGCTGTACTGTGGTCTTGCTTTAAGCTCTGCTATTTCTAGTGATAGCTTCCTTATTTCAGAAATAAGGTCTGCTTGCGATGCGTATGACGTAGGTGGTGCGGTCGATTGCACGGCTGCGACTTCGGTTGATGCCGTCTGCTCCATCATTTTGTCAGCGAGTAGAGCGAGTTCTTCCAGAGCTGTTTTAGTGCTAAATGATTCGCTCACTGCGAGGACTGAGCGTATGTGAGAAGGCAGATGGTTTGTCCACATGAGTCGCAGAGTGGAGTCGGGAACTTTGTCTCTAGCGAGGTTTCGCATGCGGCGTAGTAATTGGGTAGGCTTTTGGTCTCCAAGCTCCATTTCTGACAGCAGTTTTTGAAACTGCCGGCTATCTGACTCTTCGTAGGCAGATATGAGCCTATCCTTGATGGCTTTGTACTGGTCCGTTTATGGTGGATTATAGAGAAGATCCATGATTTGTTCAATATCTTGTCGCTCCAGCTGTGCTATCACCATCTGGGCGAGTTGCGCTTGGCCTTTCTTGAGGTCGTTGGTTGCTGCCTCAAAACTGATGAACCATAGCCGTGGTCGATCGCGCCAGAATGGTGGAATGCGCATGGTTAGCGAAATTCCAGCGGCTTCAGACTTCGTGACGGTGTGTGATGTTGATGAGCCGGACTGTTCTTCCATCGGGCAGGGATTCGACATCTTGAATTAGTTGTGAGTTTCTTCAGGTAGTTTTCTTCAGGTGTGTTTTGTTCGGGTGTGTTTTGTTCGGGGTCACCACTTTGGCGAGGCAGGTTGTTGGCGGTAATGAAACTCTTGAGTGTTATGGAATGTAGAATGTGGAATGTCGAATGTATAATTTATTTTCTAAACTACCTATTTATAGTTTTTTACAATATGCCCTAACCAATAAAAATAGATACATTAATTACAAAATAAACAAAAACACTTAATCTAATAGGTCGATCTATGTGAGCCAATCACAGCACTGCATTAATGACCAATCACGGCACGGGTCACTGGTGCGCGTCGCGGTCAAATTGTTCTCGCCCTCTCTCTCTCTAACGTTCGTGTAGTTGCCTCGCACCGACGTTATAAA
Source organism: Thyatira batis (assembly GCA_905147785.2). Classification (NCBI taxonomy): domain Eukaryota; kingdom Metazoa; phylum Arthropoda; class Insecta; order Lepidoptera; family Drepanidae; genus Thyatira; species Thyatira batis. Next base: position 2,327,360 of record LR990507.1, read on the forward strand.
TATAGGCTGCAGAGAGTTCGTCGCACCTTGTCCGTCGGCAGCTGTCGTCCGGTGAAGAGTCTCGAGTTCGCGAGTCCACGAAACTTCAGGCGGAGACAGGAGTTGAGGAGTGCGGCGTGTGGCATCAGCTTGACTATAAAAGTTCTTTTGAGAACTGCTTGTTCAATTGTTTCTTGACCTATTGTGTTGCGATACATGGTGGCTACAGTAGTAATCCATGAAAATTTAAATTAGTTTATTAAGAAAACAACAAGGTAAGTCGCGTTTAAGCACAAACACTTAGGTACTAGTTTTTAAGCTTGCCACAAACTACTCACGCCTTTATTTATGTAGGTTAAATATTGTTAAGTATATAGGGATATAAATGATTATAGCATAGATGTAGATAAATTTATGTCGATAGACCGGTAAGTTTAAGGATATGTAGGTGGGTACCACCACTACCACCTCCCTATATTTAAAACTACACATAAATATAATAAGTCGATATCTAGTCTGTATCTAAGCTATAATTCAGTCAGAGTGTAACTATTTCTCAAGGTCAGCGTAAAAATTGATTTCTTGAACAGTAATCTCAGTAGGTATAAGATATAAGGTAGGTATATTATACTTACACGAATTTTATTATCTTTCGACTTTGTTGTAAACACAGCTGGGACCTGGGTCTTACTGTAAATGAGTAGTGATTCACATAACCTATTTTGTTTTGTTTCTACTGACGGGAAATATTTATGGTTCAAACTGTGTCGTATGTGCAAAATTCGTTTAAGTCATATATTATGTACCTACCTACTATCGGTCTAAAAATATATTGTTAACTTACCTAAATTTATTGACTCGGTCTATGCGCTTCTGTAGACCGGCAAATGCCAATGTCAAATCTGATTAATCTGAACACTGTTTTGCACACATTTTATTTTATCAGACTTCAATATGTACAGTACAGTACATGTATGTGCAATTCTATCGACTATTGTGACATACCTACTCAGTTAATGTTTCAACATAATATTGATGATGTCGTAATTCCTTATCCCATTGGTGACATACCTAGCTGTGGTTTTATTTTTTTTAAATAGTTCTTATCCAACATAGGTCGGAAATTCCTGTTTATATAAAAAGCTCAAATTAAGCGTAAGTTTATATTATTACTAGCTCCCGCCCCGCGGCTTCACCCGCGTTGCAGAGGAGATAAAAAGTAACCTGTGTGTTATTCCAGAACATGTGCCTACTCTGTGCCAAATATCGTGATTCCTTCAGCCGTTTAGACGTGAAGAAGTAACAAACATACAGACTCACAAACTCTCGCCTTAATAATATAGTGATATTCATTCATTTTATTGGCGCCGTAGCTGTTATGTAGTAGGTACCTATGAAGTGACAAGTGCCGTCCGGTTTTATTGGAGTTATCTCACAATATAATGTGTCAAGCCATTTGACTACGACTTATGAAATTATGAAGACGTGACTGTGAGAAACATTGATAAAAAAAAATCCTTCAGTAATATTTACATCAGCCTAAATGTCGACCAAAAGCACCTAAAATTGGTCATTACCTACACCGAAACTTATCATTAATTTTAACCATGTGATAAAATAAAATACTCTGTTTGTTCACAGTACCAGGAAATCAATTCAAGATGATTATATTAACTGGCAACAGCTTAAGCAAGAGACAACAAGAACTTAATTCAAAAGTAAATGCGGCAACTGCAAGTAAGAAGAGCGTTGAAGATATTACACTAAGAACAAATAAAACTGATATTGATGTATTTTTCAATATTGATTTGGCATCAAAATATGAAAATATTGAATACATGATTGAAATACTCAAGTCTGGAGATAGTCTGCATATCACTAGAGCACTCAAATCCATCTGGCTCTATGATGATAAACATTCAAATGTCATTAACCCTGACTATTTGCACAGTAAAATCTTCCCAATGATGTCCTTAAAATTAAAACGTTACCTCCTTACAATTATCTCAACTCATGTAAAGGAAGAATCAAGAGCTTACAATTTCTACACATATAGCATTTCTGAAGGACTACCAGAAATTGCGTTTAAATTCCTCATTAACGCATCGGAGGAGACTAAATTACAATTCTTAGAAAACGGAAACTCTTCTTTTGATCTAATGTTGGCAGATAAAAATGACAAATATCTATTACATTTCATTGGTAGCTCGTTTACTTTGGCTGATGCTTATTTGGAAACAGTTTACAAATCATGTAGCAACCTTGCATTGTATTCCATTCGCCATTTATATTCAGTTTCTGATGTAAAGTTTTTGGATCTTATAGACAATTATGGACACTCTTGTAGCTCTCATTACCGAAAGTATCAATTAGGATTGAGAGCGTCCAAACATATTATGGAAAAACATAAAGACCGAGTTCTTAAAAATCCTCTCGTCTATTTGCAAATGTTGAACAAATCTATACTTGTTAAACACAGTACTAGTGATGACGTAAAGCAATATTTAGTTGCATTACTCCCAACGGTATATTCCGCGTTTTGGGATGAATCGTTTTGTGACAAATATAAATATCTTATAGACTTGATACCTCTTGAAGATAGATTTCAATTTGTTAAAAAGATTTTCACGGATTCATATCCCGGTATTGAATTTGAAATGACATTAAGATTTTATGAATTGAAATATTTCAATTTGATGACCGCGCAGGAGAGAGAAGCGTGGGCATTGAAACACATACAGAGTCAAAAGGAAATATTAGGGAATCGGAATGACTACATTTGGTATACGTTTGTAAATTTCACAAATGCCTTTGCAGAAATAAAGAAGCAGATAACGATAACTCCAGGTAAAGATAGAAGATGTGATATGCTTAAAGTATTGATAGAGTCCGCGAAAACCCACCAGGATTTAGCGAAACTATTCAACCACTACTATCAGAGGCATGTAAACGAAGAAACATATTATAAACATACGTTTTTAAAAGAAGTCATGGATAAACATAATATCTTAGACTTCGACGAGGAATGTTGGATGGCGTATGATAAACTGCTTTGCAGTGAAGATCTATATAGTTCCTCGTGTAGTTCTTACTATAACGAAAATTTCAAAGTTGTAGTATTATTATATCACATTCTACATAGAAAAGATGTCCCTGAAGTATTAAATAGAATATTAGATTATCGAAATTATAACTACGCATTTAAACCATACTTGAAAAGATTGGATGACGAACGAAAAGATATGGTGTATCAATATATAATCCAGTATTATTTAAAGAAATTTAATCAGTTCAATGAAGAACTTTCTAACAAAGTTAACGCGCAAATAGACCTCGTTCTAGAATTGTTTCAATTGTTCGAAAAAACGAAAATAGATTGTCCAGAAATTGTTATGAAATTTGTCGACTTACTTAAAGAAAATTACCGTCATAACGCATTCTTTTATGAACAAAATCAGTCGGTTAAACTAACACAAGAACATTGTATACGTCATCTTAAGGAGGACACTGAACTCGTTTTAAAAGATCTCCCACAGCTGAAGAAGATACTTGAAAACGAACATCGGTTCCAACTTAATAAATTTCTGAAGAAATTAAAGATCTATTTTCCAAATGATGTTGCAAAGAATTTCCTCGATTTTTTTATCAATTTACTGGCTGATAATGATACATTTCTATCGTATTTTAAAAAGAAGTCATGTGTACATGGCATATTTCAGCTTGGAGACACCAGTTTCCTAAATGATTTTATGATGAAATATGTACCAACAGATTCTAAAGTGGATCACCGTACAAAGGATCAGCACTTAGTCCATACTCAAGAATTTATTTGCAGATTTGCCTGCTACTCGCGACCCCCAGTTCCACTTTCGAACATGCTTATGTACATAAAGGGAGATTATGTACGCTTTTGTTTACCGATGTTCAATATGTACCTGGCCAAATTGCCTCTGCCTCAGTGTCTGGAATTCATAGAAGCAATATTGGATGCACCGTTGTCAATTCAGAAACATGGTATTCGAATGGCGTTTGGTTGTTTCGACACTGAGAATTTGAATAAACTTGTATTGAGGGTCTGGAAGAAAACTAAAAATGTTTCTTTAAGGAAGATTGTTTATTCAGCGCTTTACAATAAGATACTGCAAGAAAAAGAAACTGCTCAAGAACTATTGTTTAATGTATTGAAAGTGTTAACAAACGATCTTCACGAAGACGACGATGACGAAGTATTTTCTCTTCTTACGTCAAACGGTCTACCACAGGGATATATTTGCGACTTTCTTGAAGCTGGTTGGATTGCTGTCAATAAGTTTCGAGACAACGGCACAAATCTTGTACGAAAGACCAAAATAATAAACCATATGGCTAATCATATAGATATTTTGCGAAAAGCGTCAATTAAGCCTATTGTTGATGATCACATTAAGACCATGTTGATAGACGAGCAAATTCGGGACAGTTACGAGAAATTTGAACTAACCGACTTAAATAAAGCTAAATGGAATCTTGTTACTATTTATCTAATGAATGTCAAAAGTGAAGATGATCTTGAAGACAATTTAATATTATTGAAAAGTATCACTAAGAGGTGCTTTGAAATGTGGAACGTATATCATTCATACTTATACACCATACGACACTTTTACCCAACGTTTATAAACGATTTGCAATCACAAGCCCAGCGAGGAGACAGAATAGAAAGTGAGAAATACTCAATAATAATATTTGAAACACTATTGCGGGATTTAGAGGAATCCCTGCCAATACACAGGAGTTACCTTCACATTTGGAATTTACGTTTGACCATCACATCACTAAATGTATTAAAAACAGGGAGATCGAAAAACACTAAAGATTGCATTCACGATTTCACTAGACAGCTTGGTAATTTAACCAAGGAATTCGTTGAGAAGGACTTGTTCTTTAAAACCATGTTCGACTCCATTAAACGGCAAGTGGAGGAAAATTTGAAAACCCTATACAATGCCATGTCTAATAATCGTACCGACGGTTTGGAATGGGATGATGCTAAAGTAATTGCAGCCAGTGATCTGCTAGAATTTGAAATACCAGAAACATATTTGCTTGCGTTGCACCTTTTGCCGCTTAACTATAACAGCGAACGCCAAGATGAGGATTATGTACCTGCCATTAAAAAGATTAAAGCGTCTAAGAACACTGAGATACAGTGTTCTATGTATGAGAAATTCGTCAACTCAGATTTTAAGTATAGAGATTTTATGGAGTCATAAAACTAGTCAACGTGTATACCTAAATATATTTTCATATTATTGTGGTAAATGTTCAGACAAATTCATCTGATGGCTTTTCATTATACGGTCCAGATTAACTTATTTTAAGATATACTCGTAGTTTTGTATCACTTATACTATAACTTTTGATACTTTTAGTTTGATATTTATTGTAACGTTGAATATAAGTTTGATTTTCAACTATGTATATTTTTATTATGTGTGACAGTTTTAAAATAAAAATCACGTTAATTTTGCAAACTTAATTTATAATCTACTTAAAAATGCAACATTTATCAATACTCCGTATAAAAAATAAGTACAACAACAAATCTGCTACGGCACAATACAATATTAGAAGAAGCAACTTTATATTTTCTTAGCATATTACTAAGTGTCAGCATTTGCTTAAATAAAATCACAATTTATGTTAATAGATCATTCTAAGGATAGGTATAAAAACATATTCCCATTTCTACTATAGGGTAAGTTATATCCATAAAAACAACGAAATAATAAAATACTAGTCATTATTCCACTTGCAATAAAGTCTAAATTACAATGACAGGATTTAACTCGATCAGTAAACAGATCGCTAAGCTAACCATTTTTAAAAGCACTGAGTTACAACTAATCTCACAGAGAAACAACACAGAAGAAGTTTCGATACAATTTATACAGTAATACTAGAATCTCTCTCGCTAACGTTTCTAATTGTTAACAGACTCGCTTGGTCCTGAAAGATGTCATGTTTTAATAACCAACTCAAACAAGTTAATGTTTGTGATTTTTGAAAACTTGCTTTGAACCTTCAGATTTTTATGTCACAAGCGGATCAAGAATGCCGGTTTTACAGAACATACAAGCTTGTTATAGCCACAAACTAATCTAAATGATTATACATCTCTAAATTATATTAAAATACTTTTTGTTTATACCTTACAAATAATACTAACAGTTAGATTTAATGGTATTTAGATGTTTTACTAATCTGTAATAGTAAATTAATAATTGACTTATTTCAAATGGATTCGATTGAGCACGTTCGAAAATTATATTATTCAAAACTGATAAACTGTTGCCATATTGAAGACACCTTTCCTCTAGTGTAGTTTAATGTATCGATAATTACGTTTAATAAAGTCTAATCTAGTTTGATATTAACCAAAAAAAAATATACATAAAGTTTGATTCCACATAAAGTAGTAATACAAAGCAATAATATATCAGATAGTGCTTTTAAATAAAAATTTGGAAGACTTGTGGTCTTGATAGCATTTTCCGTTAGATAATTTCTTAGAAAATATACGTAATTATAGCTAGAAAGATAGTGTACTACATGACAATTCTAAGGCAACCAATTTTACGTCATAATAATATAGCTAAACATGTTACCTACTTCCATTTAGGGATTAAGCGAAGTAGATACGTGGAAAGAGTAGAATTTTGACAGTAACTACACTAGTATGTGATTGTGCAGAAAATTTCATAACATTCTTATAAAATGTCGTTAGTCACCAAATGAAGAAAACTGTAGCTATATAATGCAAACTAAATATCATTATTAGTCCTAAAATTCCGATCAGATTTAAAATTATATATTTTCTTATAACAAGCAAATCCAAATTATTGTCAGACGATTGCTTTCATAATTAATACACATATTTAAAAAGCCACTATACAAATAAACGATATGCCGAACAACAATAGCGTTTATGAACGTAAAACATCAACAACATTGAAAAATCTCTTCAAAATTTGTAAAAAATTGCTCAAAAAGCCGTCCCATACCATTTCATATACAGCGATGTACAGTTTCTCTCTTTTACGCTTAGATTCAAACGTTTTGACATTTTTCTAAAATCGAATATGTACTTCGAATAGATTACCAAATTTGTTATGAAACAATATTAATTAATAATGTGCGTCATTATCAATACATTATCAATACTCGATGGTACCTACAACTTTATATTGCTAGAAAACTTTTATCCATATTTTTATGCTTTTATGCATATCTTCAAGCATAAGGCATAAGCCAGTTAGTGTAAAAGTTAGATTATATAGTTCCATTGGGACTCCTTGACAAACATGACGAAGAAACAATATTAAATATTCCAAAGTATATACTCGATTTTCAATCTTAACAACTTACAAAATTTGTACTACAGAAAGGAATGTTGTTTTTAAACAATAATTTGAAACATTTATGTGATCAATTTGTTACACTAGTTTGACGTAACTAGGCACTGGATTGCTTGAAAAAACTTTAAACTCACAATTTGATACTTTTAAAACATTAGTTGTACCTAGTTACATCAAATATATCGAAATAACTTTACTTGTACGTCTAAATACGCTGCGTAATTCTTAGCAAATATCAGCTAAATTAATCAAAATTATTTAGATCCTACTTTACTAGAATGATACATATATAAATATTATATAGATGAACATTTTGTGTTTTGAAAATTAATTAAAATTTTAATTGAAAAAAATAAATAGACATGATTTCTTAGTAATAGTACTGGAGGTGGCGTTGCAAATGAATGAACGATAGTATGCCGGCTGATATTGTGATCGATGGTTGATCTTATATGACCAATAAGAAAACCGACAGTCAGCTGCTCAAGTAGCGGTGGATGTGGGTGTGAGTAGTTCCGAAAGTGGTAAAAAAAAAAAAAAAAAAAAACATAGTACGCCGGCTGAAACTTTCATCATATATAATTTACGTTATACTGAGCTTAAAAAAAATTGTCAGCTGCATGTTGGAGGGGGGATTCTGCGTCAGTCACTCGTACAAACTTGTAAAAAAAACACGTTCAATAAAGTCATAGTACGCCAGATGAAATTTAACACAGTGATTGTTAATATTATCAAAAGTACAAAAACATTAATCAGCTGCGTGAGTAGCGGTGGAAAGACCGTCAGCTGATGAAGTGAAAATTTAAAATATTGAGTTTTGCTACTACGCTGTCTCCTCACAAACACACATTTCAAGGGAGTTTGTAGAGCCGCTTCAGCCCATAACACGCTTTTCGGGCTACCTAAGCCTATCCCCCTAAAATTTAAACGAACATATATGCGTCTTGAATTCAAAATCAAAAATAATGCCCGGAAAAGCAACTAAAGGGGGTGAGTATCTTACTTTCGATAAGTAATATTTTAAGCTACTTACAAATAATATAATTGTTTGAACCAAACTACCAATGTTAAACCATCACTCAAAATGTTTATATAAGAATAATAAGTAAATAATAAAATGTTTTATTTGCAAGAACATGATATGACATGATATGATCCGCACATATACACGCACGTGCAAACTTTTGTGAAAAAGAATAAGAGAAACATGGAGTATAATTGTGTAATATTTATTATCAGAAGTTAAAAGATGGTGAATGCTTCCTTTGTGTCTTTTCGTTGGAATTACATTATTATTATTTATTTATTTTAGCTTTCCTAGTAATCCGTTTACGTGTGACGAATGGATTTTGATTATCGCCAGAAAAGAAAAGTGGAGTCTTATACGCGAGCTAAGAATTCTGTTATAAAAATAATGAATTTCTGGAGAAGATGAGCAAAATCACTAAATTACAACACTAGGATTTATTAATTGTATTTGTATTCTGAAGATTGTAAACATGAATATAACAATATGGAGCTAAGTAATATTTTTATTTGTGCCATTTAATTGTGACACCTTGGCCACCCACCGAAGTACCTACATTTGAAAAACAAAAAGCGTACAACAAGTGTAAAACTCTGATTAAGTAAATAAATATTATTAGTGTTTTGTTCTCTCATACAATATTATACGCGAAAACAAAACACTAATAAAATAATAAATACATATTAGATATACTAACAAACATAGATGCCCAAGACATAATATCATGATAAATACCTAATTTCAACGATCTCATACCTGCTTTCATTTTATAAATTATTTTAACGTGCAACGCGACTCTATACCTCCTGTAGTAAACTTCTAAGAAGTAAATAGAATCAAAACAAAACAAAGTAAGGTAAGTGCCCCAATGATGGCCAGTTTAAGAAAAAAAACTGGTTTTTGTGAAATATTACTTTAGTAGCTCTTTTTTTATACAATTAAACAATTTTTTTTTAATTAATTTCTTATAATTTTTTTTAATTATTTTTTATTAATATATTTTTTAAATTTAATTTTTTCTTTGATTTTAATTTTTTATTTAATTTAATAAATATTTATTATAGCTAATAATAATTTTTATATTTATCCAGTTTTTTTTTACAATTTGTTTTAATTTTTTATATCATTAATTTTTTTATTAGTTCTTTATATTGACTTTCGACATTTGTCCACGAATGGAATTATTCAATTTCAGCGTGCCAGTTATGGACACGTCTTTAGATACTAAAAAACATAACTGAAACTTTCTACTCACCGCAGTAACGATTTCCTTAAGAAAAGCCGTCGTTGTCAATTTCAAATGACTTTACACTTTGAATTAACAGACTGAATTGACTAAAACGTTAAACTTAGATAGTTCGATGTCTAAAGTCTATGTCACAGTGATTCCAATGTAAAAACGCTCATGTCCGCATTCTAGATATTTCTTTTATTTTTTATTCATTACTGGTACCTTGTCCAAGACAGGTGCACTTACGATAGTTGAAAAAGCAATGATGGGAAAATAGTGCTTTATTTGTTGCACGTTATGGTTGATTTTACACTTAATGTTATTGTTATTATTGTTGTTATTTAAAATTTGTCTTTTATTGCTTAAATAACGGGAATAGTTAATTGGTTTATGATGTTTATCATATAGTATTATTTATACTAATAATTATAATTTGTCTAGATACAAATGGATAATTTGATTATTTATTATCAGAATTGCCGCGGATTAAGGACGAAGCTACATACCATTTACATGAACATTCTCACAAATGCATACGATATCATAATATTGAGCGAAACCTGGTTGCATGATGGTATTTTTGACAATGAATATATTGATAGTCGTTATCTCGTTTATAGATGCGATAGAAACCGAGACACAAGCGGTCGGCGGGACGGTGGTGGCGTACTGATTGCGGTAAGGCGATCGCTCGTCGCGTCACAAATACATGCCCCGCTCTCAGCGCCTGCGATCGCTCCGCTCGTAGACTACGTAACGATTGAGATCAGGGTTGGCACTAGTGTGCATATCTTTAATGCTGTATATATTCCACCTAACCAAGGAAGCGATGTTTATAAGGACTACCTGGATTATTTATCGGTCATATTAAATCATTATCGGTCATGTAATTTTTACTTTTTTGGTGACTATAATTTACCCTCTATAAATTGGAGCAATACAGATCGTTGTTTAAGCATTTCCAAATCCTCTGCGTCAAACGCTGCTCAACACTTATTTAGTTTTATTTATTCTTTTAATTGTACGCAAATAAATACTATTAAAAACGAAAACAATACTATATTAGATCTCTGTATGACAAATATACGTGATTATGATTTGACATCGGTAACCATACCATTGGTGAGTCAGGATAAGCATCATCCACCTTTTTGCATTTTAGTACCTTTTATTGAGAAATTAAAGCGCTTTTCAAGGCCTCAACATCAATGCTACTGTTTTAAAAATGCTGACTATTCTATTATAAATGAGCGAATTTTAGATGTTAGCTGGAACGATTTATTGGATGAACTGTCCGCCACCTCGGCAGTGGATCAGTTTTATGAAAAAATTTATAATATTATACGTGATCATATCGCTGTAAAGACAATAAAGAATAATGGTTTCCCCGTTTGGTTTGATTCAGCTTTAAAGCACATTTTCAAAAATAAGAATAGATCTTGGGTCAAATGGAAAAAATACAGAAATCAAAGCGATTATTTGTCTTTCTCAATATATCGACATCGACTTAAGTTACAATCGAAAATTCGTTTTGATCGATATATGTCAGTAGTAGAAACCAGCATTAAAACAAATATAAAATACTTCTGGACTTACGTTAACAATTGTAGGGATATCGTAGAAATTCCGTCTAATGTTTATTATAAGGACAAAATTGCAAATGATCTCACTGAAGCATGTAATATGTTTTCTGGCTTTTTTTATTCAGTTTTTGAGCCTTCTTCTGTAATGGAGGATATGGAAATAAATGATAACGATATGTGGACTAAGTGTGATACTGAGGTAAATGTTAATGATGTGGTCGTCTCCGAAAAAGATGTAATCAAAGTTCTCCAGGATTTAGACACTAATAAAGGTTGCGGAATTGATAATATTCCTCCGTATTTCCTTAAATTAACTTGCAAAACAATATGTAAACCATTATGTCACATATTCAATAAATGTTTAAGAAATGGAGTTTGTCCCTCGATTTGGAAAGCAGCTCGAATTGTACCTATTCATAAGGGAGGATCAAAGAAAGATGTTGAAAATTATAGACCGGTATCCATCTTATCGACGATAGCTAAAGTTTTTGAAAGGTTAATTCACAATGCAATATATCCCAGCATTCACCATATTATAATACCACAGCAGCATGGCTTCGTAAAACAACGATCGACCGTATCTAACTTGTTACTGTTTACTGAATTCCTATTTAAGACTATGGATGACAACTTACAAACTGACTGTATTTATACCGATTTTCAGAAGGCGTTTGATCGCGTTGATCATAAAATTTTATTAGAAAAACTGGCGTATAACGGTATAAGAGGTAACTTATGGAGATGGTTTAAATCTTACGTAACAAAGCGCACACAAAGGGTAGTTATTAGAGGTTTTGAGTCGGATGACGTCCTTATCAGCTCTGGCGTACCACAAGGGTCGATATTAGGACCTCTTTTGTTTATATTGTATTTAAATGATGTCGGCGAATGTTTTACATCTTGCAATTTCATTCTGTATGCAGATGATTTAAAGATATTTCATAAAATAAATAAATACCAAGATCACATTGATCTACAAAATGATTTGGATAACTTTTCATCATACTGTGAGCGTAATAAGCTCAAACTAAGTATCAGTAAATGTAATACTATCACATTCGCTCGCAAACGCAATATAAGTCCTTACGATTACTCTTTGGGCGGTATCCCATTGGAGAAAGTTAATACGATAAAAGATTTAGGCATAATATTGGATAGTAAACTTATTCTTGATGGTCATATTTCAAAAATCATAAATAAAGCTTTTAAAATGTATGGTTTTGTCATGAGAGTAGGGAAACATTTTAAAAATCCTCATACTTATTTGTATTTATATAAAGCCCTCATTAGATCACAAGTGGAATATGCAGTACCAATATGGAACCCGTTTTATAACACATATATTGATAAAATCGAGTCTATTCAAAAAAAATGTTTACGCAGAATTAACTATGTATTTAACAAAAATAAATTATCATATGAACAATTACTTAAGCTTTATAAAATGATACCACTAAAATCTAGACGCCTACAACTTCAGGCAATGTTACTTTATGACATTTGTCATAATAGATTTGACTGTCCAGAATTAATTAATAGCATTTCATATAAAGTACCAATTAGAATTTCCAATCGTAGCAACCGTGCCAACCCTACCTTTGCAACAGCGAGGTGCCGATCCAATGCAGGTAAAAGATCACCGATGTACAAGTTAATGAATTGTTTTAATAGTACCTTCAATAGTTTGGATATATTTTCAACCAAAGCAGGTTTGTACAAAAATCTTGTCCAATCCATATTGAACGAATAATTAATTAATATTTATTTTGACAGACAGACATAGTTACTTTCGCATTTAAAATATTTATGATATTAGTTAGGATTACTGACATTGTAGTGGCTTGTCGTTTTTTCCGTATAAATAAGATAAGTTGATTATCCTAGAAAATTGTTTTAGATTGAGCGTTAACATTATGTTTTATGTGTACAGCTTCTCTCATTTTGTAGTTGTTCCCATTTGTTATTGGTCAACAGTTCAACATTACATTATTTCTATTAGGTACTTATCAATTTTTGTAGATCAAGGAGTAATGTTTTTATTTCTCTTTTATTATTTGATATGGGTATGGGTAGGTTTGTTATAAATGAAATTATGTTTGTATAGTTAGTTTCAAATTTAAGACTTTTAATTTTATTTTATATGATGTTTGTTTATGTTATAGTAGGTAATGTTAATTTGGTTAAGTTATAATCAGTGCCTTCCATTTCTTAACAAAAAAATATTTTAGTAAGTGGAGGTCAACGGTGTTGGTGTCACAATTATAACTGTGTTAGTTAATATATATAATTAAGGATTTATTGTGTATACTGTTTGTTGATCCAATAAAAAAAAAAAAAAAAAAAAAAAAAATGAATGGTCGTAAGTTTAAGATAATATTTTGACCATTTGTAGCTTTATTAAAAAGAACAATGGTTGTAATTTGGTGGAACTTAAAACTGTTTTTTTAAATTTTGTCTTAGTTCGTTAGTAAACGAATGTAGCCCTATAAGTATACGGCAGATAACATTTATATTTTTTTATATTTCCTTTGTATTTTAATTTATGTTATTTCCATGAATGCAAATTATTATTACATTTATATTATTTAAGCTCGCTATTATGGATTTCTTTTACGTTAAAACAAAACAAGAAAAAAAATACTTTGGAACAATATTTATTGTTTTATACATACTAAAAACTTTTCGAAATTATCATAATTATCACTATGTCGATTGAAATTTGATAAAACTATGTTAAATAAGTTACGGGTGCAAGAACCATCGATCAGCTGGGTGGGAACAGGGAAGTTCTGTCAGCTAGACCCTGAATAAAACTGTGCATTACTCGAATAATCTGTATCTTTAGTGCGCCAGCTGACGGTCTTTCCACCGCTACCCACGCAGCTGATTGTTGTTTTCGTATTTTTCATAGTATTAACAATCATTTTGTTAAATTTCATCCGGCGTACTATAACTTTATTTTACGTGTTTCGTTTACAAGTTTAGGCGAGCGGCTGACGCATAATCCCCCCTCCACCACGCAGCTGACTATTTTTTTTAAGCTCAGTATGATCAAAATTATTTATAAAAAAAGTTTCAGCCGGCGTACTATGACTTAATTTTTTTTTTTTTTTTACCACTTCCGGAACCAACCATATGCGCACCCACCGCGGGTGCGCCAGCTGACTCTTGGATTATATATCAGTCAATCGAAGTCTATCGTATAAGATAGCAACCGATCGGCGTAAAATCACTACCTAAAATGCAACGCCACCTCCCGGGCTATAACACATCTTCATGATTTGTTTGTTTTTTTACTATCAAACTAATAAATTAGGATCTAATAAAAGTTTTACATACAAACTATAACTAAACAATAATTCTATGGTCTAATATAACGACTACCTAGGTGACTGCTTGCTAACTACTGGTTGTACTGCTTTCGTTTTAACAATAGTATAGTGTTTTAGTTGAGTATGATCGACCTAATCCAGACTAGTTAAATTCTAGGTTAAAAAAAAACAAATATGATGGACAAATTATTCAATTAGTTTTACCTTATTAGATTCTTAGATAAAAACAAATATATTAACGTTGAAATGAAATATATTTATTTATTCAAATAGACCTTCACAGGCACTTATGAAACGTCGACACTAATGCTCGGTTCGGAAGGAATAAGAAAGGAAGGTTCATTTTATATGGTACTTAAATCATGCCATATCAAATTTATGAACTTAACTGTTTGAAATATGAAACTAAGTAAATGATGAATATCAGAATTATAGAGGTGTTTTTCCCTTATTACGAGTTTATATGTCCAACTAACATAAAACCTTATGTATTAAAAGTGGAGGTCCAGTTTCATACTCAACTATCCTGTTTTATATCTCTTTCACGCGCGATGGTGCTTGGCGATACAATCCTTATAAATTAATCATTACATCACATATGCTGTTCATATTTATCTGCAGGGGTAATAGGATAAGTAAATGGTCAAATGATATAGCCAATAAATAGCCATTTTATCCGACTTAATAAAAGGAGAAAAAAAAAGAAGGAATATATTTTTTTATGTATGTACACCGATTACTCAAAAACGCCTGGACCTATTTGCATTGTTTTTCGTTTAAACAATACCAGCACCATCGTTTGTGAAATACAATATCGGCCGAAAAACGCGGTAACTCGAAGCCTACGTAGTACGTATAGATATAGTCTACGGGCGCGGTTTTACGTCGTCCACTTGTATGAGTTGCTCTATGGGAATGAGGGACAGTTCGCCACCGAGCATCGGGGCGGGGAGACACTGAAATGTAGATAAATAGCAAATTTAATTAGTAGTAATATAATGAAGTAAATACTGAATGTTACTGCGAATATAGCTTCAAAACATTCAGTTATTAGATTTTAAATTCAAAATGGTGATGGTCTTTCAAACCACATTTTTATGTTTTATCGCGTTTTATTTACACTCTCCACTAAAAATAACGTACAGACACAACTAATCATATACCTATGTTTCCACTGAGGAGCACAAGCTCTCCCTAACAACGAGTGGGATTAGTGATAAGGCAGTACGCGGGCCCAGTGCGGATTTGGGACTTCACATGCATGATTGTGACATCTCGGGCATGCAGGTTTCGTCACAATGTTTTTTTCACCGAAAGCTAGTAGCGTGAATTGTTACGTATGTTTTTTTAAGCTCCGAGGGGTTTCAACCTGCACTCCCAATATCTCGTGAGTCGGTGCATTCTCAACTGAGCTACCACGGCTTCAATATAGTAATAGATATGTTTTTACTCAAACCAATCAATCAGATATGTTATTAGAAACGAACATAGAGAAAAACTATAAAGGGGAATAGTATACTTTGACAAGCCTGAATAGTATACTTGTGGTTAGTGACCTTGACTTTCAGGCCGCCTGTCGGGGGTTCGAATTCTATTCAGGTCAAACATTAGCATGCATGAATGAATATGTCTGTTCGTACAGGACAAACATCTGGACGTAATTATCTATAAAAGTATATTTTTAAAAGTAGTATATTATTAGGTCCATCGGCTTTCGGGTACCATATCACAAGCTCTGGTTAGTTTGGAATCAGGTGGTTTGATTAATTACCTTTTCTGGTGTGTGCGGCGTGTGCGCGTGTGGATGCGCGTGCGCGTGCGCCTCGCGCGCCTTGCGCAGGCCGAGCGAGAACACCGCCACCGAGCGCACGCGCTTCACCAGCGCCGCCTTGGCGCGGGACCGGCCTGACACCACACCACACACATATATTAGCTATCTTTTAACCCCCCCCCCCCCCCATTACCCATTACCACCCTGCCACCGGGGACGGGGACCATCCCACATATATTAGCTATCTTTTTAACCCCCCCCCCCCCCCCCCTCCCATTTCAGGGCAAATCACCCAAAAATTGGGTTAGCAAGTAAAATAAATCAATAAAATAAAAAAAATAATCAGGTAGTTAGGTGCTGTTCAAGTATTACGTAAGCACAATTGCCATTCCTTTACTTATTTTGAATGACATGGGGGGCGGGGCGTCTAATTAATGATTACGTCATCGGTAGTTATTTACTTTTTTACACATATGGCAACCCACACATTGTCATTGCTTGAAAGCGAACCGCATCTTCGGGGATTCCCACAAATAATGCTTACGTTTAGGGACTCGCTTAGAACATTAATTGAAAAAAATTGGTTGCCTGTAAAGTCGGTATACGGGCGAAAGTTTTACGTGACAACCATTAGGCGGGCTAACCATGCCCGAGTGGAAGGGACGCGTGCCTCTCACTCGCTCTCATTGTGAGCGCATAACGTGAGCGGAGCGTAACGCAGTTTCTTGAAGTGTCACCCGGCAAACCAATTTATAAGACGTTGTCACGTCAAAATGATTATGTAAGCATGGGGGGAGGGGTAAGAGCTTTGCTTACTTTTGCTGACAATGGGGATGGGGGGTAAATAACTGTACTAAATCTGCTTACATAATACTTGAACGGCCCCTTATCTTTATTTAAAGAGATACAATATCACTCACTGCCTTTGTCCTTTGGCTTGTCGTCCTCGCTGCACGCGCTCGCGTCGATAGACGGCACCGAGGACGGCACGGCGTTCAAGTCCGGTTCTGAACCGCCCGCACTCACACTGCCTGATAACTCCTGAAATATTCGTTTTCACAAAATGAGTTTAAAATCTTATTATCTGATATTTTATTGCCAGAATTTTTCATAACATAATTAACAATACCATAATATTATTGCTACCTTAAATGCGTACAAATAATGGGTGGACACAACATTATTTAATTGGATAGTGTTTTGAAGCAACATAGTACCTGTAATAGTCATATTTTATCAAAATGTTATCAAACCTAAATACTTATTTAAATCAATTCCGTAAACACGAATTTAATTTCAAGCATTTAATTTTTATTCTTACGGGTGAATATCATCATCAGCTCATATATGTCACCACCTAGGAGCTCGAGCCTCCCCTAGCACCGAGGGAATTTAGGCCATTGTCCACCACGCCGGTCTAGTGCGGATTGGCGGACTTCACATGCCTTTAATCGTGACATCTCGGGCATGCAGGTTTCCTCACGATGTTTTTCGTTCACCGAAAGCCAGTGGTTTGAATCCGTATGTAAGTTTTTATAAACTCGGACGCCGTACGTCTGAGTTTATAAAAAGTTTCTTACTTACTACTTAACCAGGGGTTTGAACCTGCACCCTAATGATCGTGAGTCGGTCAGCCCAACTGAGCCACCACGGCTCACCCTATAATAACAGTACAACACTACATAGTATAAAACAAAGTCGCTATCCGCCGTCTGTCTCTCCCTATTTATGTTTAGATCTTTAAAACTACGCAACGGATTTTGATGCGGTTTTTTTAATAGATAAGAGTGATTCTTAAGGAAGGTTTTTATGTATAAATCATTACGCTACGACGAATAGGAGCGGAGCATCAATCAAAACTGTTGGAAAAACGGGCAAGGGACGCTAACGAAGTTGCGCGGGTCATGGCGTTAAGTCATTTCATCGAGCATGTAACCAATAGAGTAGCAATAGTGAGCCATTTGTTTAGCAACGTTTCGATGCTTTGTCACGTATAACTAACAAGCCACGCTCGAACTAAAACAATACCCGACCAATAAGAGACCTGTGTGTACGTCTAGTGCAACACTTGACCTTGAGTCGGCCAATCAGAACACAGTGGCCGGCGCAGCGTTTTGGCGTATTTTGTTTTCTAACAAAACTGTTAACAGTTCCACTCTATTGGTTACATGCTCGATGGCTAGTTACCTGTAATGTAGGGTTGATCAAGGGGCGGTGCTGCGCGGGATGCGGGATGCAGTGCGCGGAGCGGTGCAGCGGCTCGTCCCGCAGCCCGCGCACGCCGAGCAGAGATAACGGCGCGCCCGGGGTCCCTTCCTACAATTTAGTTACCCAACAATTGATATATTTTATGAATTTATTTATTTAGGCACAAACAGTTACACATTAAAGTTTGTACTTAGGAGCTAATTATATTCATTTAATGAACGTATAACCCACACGATAACAACCACGAATTCAAATAAAACATTCTTAAAAGAGTAAAGGACGGACGGTCACATATTAATTTGTGAATTGGAAGAAAAAGAAAGGCAAGTTATGAAAGGTTGGTGGTAAGTTAGGTTATAGCCATTTTTTTAAGAATATCTCTAAAACTATTGTTAGTAGAAATGTGATAACTAACTATATATCTTCGCTATTTACGCTTAGACAGAAATACCAGACATATCCATTGGTCCAAATGTGTGTCCTAGAAATCGAACCGGCCTGTGGCGTGTGGCGAATCACCCAGATATAATAAATCATCTACATTAAAACCAAGGTAGGTAAATAATTCCCTGCTTATGAATTATTACTCAAACGTAGCTAGAAATAATAGGATATTTATGAAATGTGGCACACTATTACGAAAACATGAGATCTAGGTAATTCGGGTTTTAATTATACAATCATGGATATTTCTATGTAAAGGTAAAATAAAAAATCCATTAGATATTTACCTTGCGTCTTATAGGTTTCGTAGGACTGACATCCTGCAGTAATTGCAAAGACCCCGTAGTAGTTGCTGGCTCAGTTACCGACGCAGTTTTTGGCCTAGAAAACATTCGCCTGTCATACGTCACATATGAAAGAGACAGCTATATGTTAGAGAGAGAACAAGCATTTCACAGAGGTGCGGTGATGATAGCGAGGTGATGTATATACATAGATTATAATTGATGATTGTGTGAACATAAGTGAAGGGAAATATAAGTGCAGATAAATAAATAATGTGGAAAATATTACCTTACAAACTCGTAAACTCTGTGGTACAGAATTGTTGTTCAATTAAAATTGACAATTGACTATGTTTCGAGACTATTACACATATTACATCACAATTTTTTCAGCATTTGGGACGGATTAAACATAAATAATCTCTGTATATTAGATTTTCTTTTTGAAGTTGTTTACTTTACTTCACTTCAATAAAAGGTTTATTTATTTTCTAAGGATATTTTGGCCAGTATTTCTAATCTTTTAGGGATTCATCCATATAAAACACATTTTTTTCCCTATTTATATAATTTTGGTACATTTAAATCGGTATTCAGAAATATGATAACAAAGTAGGGTCACTTAAAGATTTTTACCAATTAAACTAAGCACAAAAAAACTACAAAATACGGGATATTAAAATTTATTGCAAATAATACAAAACATAAGTATGTTAAAAATCACAAAACAAGCTTAATACTGAATGGATGGAATTGAATATTAATAATTAAAATTAAAATGTATAATCTTTCACTACACACCCATGGAGACATATACTTGTGTCAAATTAACTGAAAAGAAAAAGAATAAAACAAAATTAAAAACCTATGACAGGCGGTAAAGGGTAATACTGCCTAATTAAAAAAATAAAATTTTTCATGGTGGTAATTCACACGACAATAATCCTATGGCAGTATTTCCTTATACTTTAATATTGATTATCAAAATATGACAGTTTTTATAATCAATGTTATATTGGATGGATCTAAACGTGCCTCGTAATCACGCGTAATACTAGCACATAAAAATAAAAACTTGAGAGGTGTCAAGGGACACCCGGATGGAACGAAGTTCCTTTCGATTAATAAGTGAAGGAAATGTTAATATATTTTTTTTTGCTGTAATAATATTTTGACGTGACAACGTCTTATAAATTGGTTTGCCGGGTGACACTTCAAGAAACTGCGTTACGCTCAGCTCACGTTACGTGACGTTATGTTTTAAATTGTTACTATTATTTCATCCTTCTTCCTACTATACGAATGAATATTCACATTAAAATTATTTTACCACTCAAAGTCGTTGTCACGTAAAACTTTCGCACGTATACCGACTTTACAGGCAACCAATTTTTTTTGTACACACATCAAGTAGTAGGTAGTATAGTGCGCGCGGAACTAGTAGGCCGCGCCTTGGCAACGCGCCGCTCGGCAAAGCTCGGCCACGTTCGGCCCCGCGAGGAAATGTGTCGTGACAACTTTTCGTAAGAATATTTTTCGTCTAGCCCCCTTTTACAACGCGCGATAAGGAACTACGTTCCAATAATATGATATCTATTTCCAGCATTAAATAAACAGTCATAAATTTTAAATAAACCTTCACCCGCCTTGGCTACAACAAATATCATGACACTAATGCACGTACAATCTTATGTTGGTGAACTAATTTAATGGATTTCCTTAGAATTTTAATTTTTAACTAAATAATGATCTTACAACATGCTTAATTGCGTTTGTTAGAAAGTTTATCGTCTGTCTTTCATATTTTTTTACTTATCTCTAGTTATAGTAGTTTGGATTAAAGCATTCTCTGAAACTGTAATTTCAACGTAAAAAACATTTTTTGACTGAGAAAGCTAGCTATACTTCTCACGAGTGTTATAGACAACGTTTCCATCCCGGAATCATCGTATCACCGGGATAGGTGGACTTCTATACAAATATTCTATTATTTTTACTTATAACTAAAAACTACTCAACCGATAAAAAAAAACTTGAGAGGTGTCAAGGGACACCCGGATGGAACGAAGTTTCTTTCGATTAATAAGTTAAGGAAATGTTAATATATTTTTTTTTACTTGTAATAAAATCTTTGTACACACATCAAGTAGTAGGTAGTATAGTGCGCACGGAACTAGTAGGCCGCGCCTTGGCAACGCGCCGCTCGGTATAGCTCGGCCCCGCGAGGAAAAGTGTCGTGACAACTTTTCATAAGAATTTTTTCCGTCTAGCCCTCTTTCACAACCCGCGATAAGGAACTACGTTCCAATAACCTATTTCTCTATACTCTATCTATATTTCTAAATACTCACAACATAGACTACATAACAAAGGTTCAACTTACTCGTACCTGAAGGGCGGTATTTCAGGTATTTTTCCGATGTTGATCCGTTTCTTGTCCGGTTGCTTGGCTTCGGTTTGCTTCGGCGTCGTCGGCGTCACCGTGCGGGGCGTGTTGCGGGACGACGGACGAATGTCGTCTTGACTTGGACATTCCGACTAGATAAATTAATGTTTATCATAAGTAAAGTTATTTCTCTTATAAAAAGTGTATCAAAAAAATTCCATCTTACCCGAATTAACCCTATTTTAAAGGTTCATATCTTTAAATAAATATGTATTTGTTATATAAATATATTTTTGTTTCATTCGTTTTTACGTAGTGAAAAGAAACGACAGAATTACAAGTACATAAAAAATTGGTTGCCTGTAAAGTCGGTATACGGGCGAAAGTTTTACGTGACAACGACTTTGAGTGGTAAAATAATTTTAATGTGAATATTCATTCGTATAGTAGGAAGGATGAAATAATAGTAACAATTTAAAACATAACGTGACGTTACGTGAGCGGAGCGTAACGCAGTTTCTTGAAGTGTCACCCGGCAAACCAATTTATAAGACGTTGTCACGTCAAAAATTTGCTCATCATAAAAAACCTTAAAATTTGGATGAACGGAATGAAAGGACATAGGCTTATTTTTATCCCGGGGAAAATTGAAGGTCCCCGGGAACGCGGGTGATACCGCGAGGAGCCACATGTAACTCTATAAAAATGTGAGTAAAGCCACGAAACGAGAGTTAGTTTCATAATAACATTCTCACCATGAGCGGAGCATGTGCGTTCTTAATCGCCTCTCTCCTTTGGAACTCCACCTTGGCCATCTCGGTGGCGAGCCACGCCGGGATCTCGGGTATAGCCACGCGCAAAGCCAACACTATTACTAGTACTACATGCTGTAATCAACATTAAATAAATTAATATACACTATACATACACAAATACGTATATTTGTAAAGAGAAGGTACTAATTTATTTCAACATCAGATTTAATGATTTTTTAACGACATTTCATCTCATTTAATTTCATTTTCATTTCATATCAATAAAAAAAATATATACTGAAGACTAAGCTGTATAGATAGTTCCCTTTGCCTACCAAACTAGGTGAAAAAAAAACTCTGCTTATATTCCACGGTTGGCGCCATTTTCCAGAAATTTTCATTGCGAGTTTAGTTTATTGTGTTTTTATTATTTTATTAAATTGCTTCATTTTCTCGCAACTGTATTAAAAATAGTCGTTCAGTACACTTGAGGAACCGTCATTGCAACTTGTTCCGACTGTCAACCCTCGCCTTCGGCTGCGCCGCGGCTCGGGTAGACATTTGTCGAAACTCTTTGCAATGACAGCCTTTCCGCACTTGTAATGAAATATACTATTGCGAGTTTAGTTGTTCGTCTTAGTCTTTTCGCAACTGTATTAAAAATAGTCGTTTAGTACACCTGCGGAACCGTCATTGCAACTCTTTGCAATGACAGCCTTTCCGGACTTGTAATGAGATATAGTATTTTGCACAAGTTTAGTTGACGAATATAACGTAATCAAAAAAAAAAAAAAAAAATCAAAATCTTTCTTATTCGAATAGGCCTCAATAAAGCGCTTATGAATAGTCACTATTAATGCTCGGTTCTGATAGTAGTTTTTACTGAGAAGAGCCGGCAATAAACTCAGTAATTTCTCTTTTCAATAGTGTAGCAAGCGGTAGTGAACAGAGGTAACTAAATAATCGGGTAATATGTGGTTGTGATTACCTCCAACGCGACGATGACGAGGACCGTCTGCGCCGGCGTGGCGTCGGGCAACAACCTATGCACCGGCCCCGACAGCCCGATCAGCGCGCAGTTCACCAGCACCGCCACGCCCACCATCGCCTCCATCGCGTGCTGGATTACATACAAATTAAAATAAATAAATATCCCGAGACACACACGGCCAATCTGATTCCAAACTAAGCTTCAAAGTGAGCTTGTGTTATGGTAACCAGATAGCTGATATAACTACATATAATACTTTTAAATACATCTTAATATATATAAATTTCGTGTCACAATGTTTGTCCTCAATAGACTCCTAAACCACTTAACCGATTATAATAAAATTCGCACACCATGTGCTGTTCGATCCAACTTGAGAGATAGGATAGCTTACATATACTTGGACCCGGTAGGTGGCGCTGGTGGGCAGAACGAAGTCTGCCTGGTCCACTAGTACTTATATAGATATTTACATCCAGAAACAGGACAAACAGACATATTCATACATACACATTGATACATATACATGTCGCGGATAGATGGCGCCATAGTGTAACGCGCGCCATCTATGAATCATTACTAGAAACGCAAGTGCGCCCCACAGCTTGGACACGATCGTCGGTAGTGGGAATGCAGTGATCATTTACGTCCGATGTCAATAATCAATCCTGATCCATTTTTTGCTATTTAAGATTGATATATCAATCCATTTTCTGGGTGAAGCTTTAAAATCAATCTATCTTCGATCTTCGATCGATCGAATCTGTTCGAAAATGATAGTTTTTGCTTGCCAATAAGCTATCCGTCCATTTTGACAACTCGTTGGTTTTAATTACGGATTATTAACATCGGGCGTTAGAGAACGGACGGAGTGCTAGCTTGAGAAAAGATAGTTTATTCTCTTTTTAAGCAATCTATTATTACTCCAGTTCATAAGGGCGGGGACAGAGATGATATCAATAATTATAGGCCTATATCTGTGTTGCCATCAATATCCAAAATATTAGAAAAATTATTAAATATTAGACTCTTAAATTATCTTAATAAATATCGAATACTATCTTCATCTCAATTTGGTTTTAGAAAGGGTATTTCAACCGAGAACGCAGTTATATCTTTAAGCTCACTTATAGTTGAACAACTTGACAAAGGTAATAAATGTCTGACAGTGTTCTTGGATCTAAAAACGGCTTTCGATACTGTCTCTGTTCCGATTCTTATTAAAAAACTGGAAAAATCTGGAATAAGAGGAACCCCCCTAGATCTTTTAGCAAACTATCTGACTAATAGAAGGCAAAGGGTTAAACTGCAGCAATACACTAGTCGAGACATAGAGATTTCTTATGGCGTACCACAGGGAGCGTGCTGGGACCCACGTTATTTCTAATATATATAAATGACCTCTGTGAACTAAAAATCAGAAACGCTAAAATATTTTCATATGCCGATGACACTGCCATTGTCTTTACTGGGAGTTCTTGGCGTGAAGTAAGTAATACTGCCGAAATCGGAATGGCCCAAGCAGCTAATTGGCTTAATAGTAATCTGCTCACACTCAACACTTCTAAAACTAATTATATTTGTTTTAGTATCTACAATCGTACGCAACCGGGAGATTTGAATATCAGAGTACACGCATGTCGCAACGCTCAGGGATGCAGCGAGTGCCCAACTATTGATAAAGTTACTCATACCAAATACTTAGGTGTTATGATCGACCAGAGATTGTCTTGGTACCCACATCTTGAATTAGTTACAAATAGAGTAAGAAAGCTGAGCTGGATCTTTAGGGCGTTGAGACATGTTGTTCCAACTGATGTAACCAAGCACCACGACACACCTAAAAATCTTTTAAATGATATTTATATCGCTTTGGTGCAATCTGTCCTAATGTACTGCATTCCTGTCTGGGGTGGTGCTGCTAAAACAAAGTTCATAGGATTAGAGCGAGCCCAACGATCTCTCATAAAAGTTATGTACTTTAAAAAAAGACACCCTACTGATAGCCTTTACCAGATTTGTAATCTTCTTACAGTTAGAAAATTATATATTACACAAACGATACTTAGGAAACATAAGACAACCCCCTACGTTGCAAGCGTAACACTGAAAAGAAGAAAACATACGGTAGCTTCAGTCCCACAAACCAAAACTAAGTTCGCCAGCATTCAATTCGACAAACAATCAGCTTTACTATACAATAAAATAAACAAACAATTAGACATTTATAATAAACAATATTATGAATGTAAAAATAACATAATTAAATGGATAAGAGTACTAAATTACGAGGAAACCGAAATGCTTTTATGATGCTTATGCCTTTATACATAACCCACACCAATACACATCCGACACACACACACGCATACACACACACACACACACACACACACACACACACACACACACACACACACACACACTTATATACACATATAACTTAATTTAAGTATAAGTATGTACTACTGATAAAACCTATGTAGACCTACAATAAAAAAAAATATATACTGTTATGGAAGAGCGGAATCTCCTACTACAGGCATTGTATGCTTAAAAGGAGACTCCAGATACTATTTTTGTAAACCTGAATACTTTTTACCGAATAAAATATATTATTATTATTATCTCTTTTTAAGGTACCCCGGTAACGTGGAGCGAAAGAAAGTAGTCAATAAATTCATACCTGCCAACTGCCGATACTGTTGACCCGCTCCCCAAAGGGTCTCTGTGCCACGTGACACAGTTTGAACGCGTCGGCGCGCACCTCCATCGCGTTATTGAGTAGAGCGCACAGTGCCGCTAGTGGGAAAGCGGACGAGAACAACACCACGTGACCGAGCTGCGTCAGCATCTCTAGGTATTCGGCGAACGTGCCGTCGTACTGTAAGATAATAATAGAGATTAATTTGACTTTATAGTTCTGGTTAGCTCGATCTCATGAAGAACAAAAATTTTTATACTTAATTATGTATCAGTTGTTAGGGTTGGCCATATGAAATGGTGTCCCAATATTTTTATAGCTTTCTGGCAAGTGTTATATATAATACTAGCACAAAAAAGGTAGCTTAATATTGGTGAAAGAATTATTCAGATCGGTATATACTTTTATTAATGTTTTAAAAATGGAAGAAAATACCTTTAAAAGACATACCTTAAATAGTTGCGACTCCAACTCAGCTTGATGTATCACCTTCTGACCAACAAGCGGCTCGGAATCTCTCCTGTCGTCCTTTTCCTTCTCAGTTCCGCCATTGATAAGGCTGTTCTCAGGCGCTTCTCCAGTAGAATTAGTTCTCTTGTCGAACAGTTCTGTCACTTGGGCTGATGTTGGAGCTGAAAAATAGAAATTAAATATATTGGCTTCCCGCGGTTTCATCCTCGTACCCGGCAGATCTTCCATTTTCCTGGGATAAAAAGTAGCCTATATCCTTTCTCAGGCTCTAGACTATCTGTGTATCAAATTTAATTTAAATCGGTTCTGTAGTTTTAGCGTGAAAGCGAGACAGATGGACAGACAAGTTACTTTTACATTTATAATATTAGTTAGGATTCAAATAGACCGTCACAGGCACTTATGAAACGTCGACTTTAATAATTGGCTCGGAATAATATGATTTTACATCAATAAATTAAGCAAATTAAATAGTAAAAAAAAAACAACAAGTATAGGGAATGTCGAAAGAACATTTAAAACCACAGTGTATTTATATAAAAGTGGTGTATTACCATAAAAGCTTACAAGAAAGCTTCATAGTGCCTCTACCTCAAAAGTATATAAATTTTCTTCATATAAAAGGACTTTTACTTACTTTTGGTAGGACTAATAGCTCCGAACACGTCGACACATATCTTCGCCAATCGCAGGTTCTCAATCAAGTACGGCAATGCAGATTCCTTCAGATTACCAATAATCTGTCTCGTTATTAATAACACAGCTAGTTGCTGAAAATAGAGGTACACAAGTTACAATATTATATTTTAAAGATAATAATGCTGAAGAGTTTAATTGTTTGTTTGAACGCGTTTTTCTCAGGAACTGCTACTGGTTAGAATTGAAAAATAATGGCCATTATTATCCCGGGAAAACGTCCCACGGAACGGGGGTAAAACCGCGGGGAGCCACTAGTATTACATAAGACTCTATTAGAATTACAAAAAAACATACATAGGGTCGTTGACCAAGGTGGCACATTAAAAATTAATTCTATTTTTCTCGCTGCTTTCTGAGATATTTAGTTGGATGCTGATAAGCAATAATGTGTTAAACCCTCATAAACTTGATTTTGAGAGAGTTACGTTTAAAGATTATAATGTCTATGTAATTTACGATTTTTTGTATGATATAAATCCATTTTTTATGTTCTTTTATGTTTTAGATGACTTGAAACACTTCTGTAGAATGTTAAATACGCCATGCTTTATAAAAAAATATAAAAACCTTAATTTTCTACCTTTTGTGGGTTGACACATTATTGTTTATCTTATTGGTGTTTACTTACTTCCTTCAACTTATCCATGTCCTGAATATAAAATGCAATGTAGAACAAACTCATAAAGGAGTTGACGAATTGAAACTGAAATACAATACAATGTTATTATTCAAAATGATTATTTTCTTTGACTAAATAACTATGATGAAGGTTAATCTAGATATGTAAAAGAGAAATAAAGATTAACCAAGTGTATGTATAAATAATACACTATAAAATATATGTGATTTAAATAAATGTCGATTCACAAGTAAAAGTTTGATACATTTATTAAATAAAAATTTGACTTCTTCTAATTTCTTAGGTTCCTTCTGAATTTCAGAATAATCAGTTAAATTTTTAAGATGTAAATCGACCTTTATTTAAAGAAGGCTGGTACAAAATAAACGTTTCGCAAAAATAGTTTTAACATGGAAACTGATTAAGTTTGTTAAAAATAAAATGAAATTATTAATTTTGATTTACTAAAAAGCAAAATAAAATTGTAGCAGCCTGTACAATAGAAAGATTAATGTGCACATATTTATTTATATAGATGACTCTTATTATGGTTTAGATAATTTCGATTATCATGCAAGCGAAATTAATTGCGTGCAAACGCTATATCGTTGTTCTTTAAATAAATAATCTAATATCTTTGGTTATTAACCTTCTCCATTTATTGTCTATTTTAGGTAGCAAGCTAAGCGTGATCGAAGCTTTGGCATGGCGTTAGGTTTTTTTACATCACTTTTAAATACAAACCAAGGCTATTTTCACTATCAGATGATTTTCATACTTTGTCTCAAGTCGGTAGTTTTCTGTTGGGATTGCGAAAAAACGTGGTGTAATGATTTTTTTTCAGTGTTACCATTTTAAAGAATAGTTTTTTTGTCGTCCAGTCCCGTTTGGTAAGCAATAAAGAGAGAAATAAAATGCACTATAGTATATTGCTACACTGTCATAGTAGATCTACTGCTAAACTATTTAATCTATTTATGTATCACTATTTATATCATTGTATGTTTTTAAGGTTTCTAAAGAGGGTGTTGCTAAAGTAAGGGATTTTGAACACATGCATTTACATTATGCAACAAATACAATTCTAAAATCTGTATTTAGTTTAAAAATAATATAATTTCATCCCCTTTAGCAGACATGCATTATAGTAATTAGGGAGGGGCTATAATTATCATATAGTCTGTATCAAAATTATTTGCTATCTATTTTTGTCTATGTTATCTATAATTTGGTATCAGATAAAAAATGTGCCGAGGAATATGTAGTCTGTGGATAAGCCATGGTATGCCTTAATATACTATGTACCTATATAACAATTTAATAGAGAATTTAGTAAGCGTTTGTATAGTCACACTATAAATCTCAAATTTTATAGGAAAAAACGTATCTAATTAACGAATAAACTTGATTTATAATTGGGTTCTTAAGAAGTATCATTCTAACAAACTATTGTTATAAACTCCACACACAGAAAACTCGACACACGGGTTTTTGTCACGCTTTCAGTTCAAGATGCAAAACCAATACCCAAAATCACCACAAGAGTATATTATTAAATTCTATTGTGAATCTTAAATGTATGTCCATAGAGACTATAATAAGATGTACCTTTGTCGTTGAGCCACCTCGCAATGCGCGCGTAGAGTTCTTCCTCTACTGCGATCAGTATGGCGAGGAGGGCTCGCGGTATCCATGTCATGTAAACTATCCTATTTTCCCACCATTCCTGCAAAATTATTCAAAATTCTAATTACTACAAAAGTATAATTCATTAAGGTATTTTAGGTTAGTAACATTGATAAATTGAAATGGTCAATGTGAGCAGCAAAAATACTAATCATTTATTTTTAGTATGACAGCAATATTATTGCTGATAAGTGAGTTTTATTCATACTGTATCTTACTAAAATTATAAATGGGAAAAATTTGATGGATATACGGGTATTTGTTACACAATTAGGGCAGAACGGCTAAAGTGATCTGAATGAAATTTAGCACATAAAAAATATGTTCCGAAATAGCACAGTTAAAAAATGTTACCAATTTTGAAAGCTTGAACTTCGGAATAGTTTACTTGCGCCCACATAGGCTTTGTGACAAAAGATAGACCTACAACACCATATGGAGAGGACCTCAAGGAAAAAGAAAGAGAACAAGACCCTCATCACACTAGGAGGACAAAATAAAGAAAGTGTCTGGTCCAAAGTAGTGGCAGGTAGCGCAGGATAGGGAGAAGTGGGCTTCATTGGTGGAGGCCTTTACCCAAGCTGGGGACCTTACTTATAGTTAAAAATAGTGTATAGTTATAAAAAAAAGTAAATTAAGGAATTATTTTAGTACCGTCAAGAATGGTATGATTGTGTAAAAGATGATATTAGGGAATGTGGATTTGACTGGATACCGAATGAAATGGAGGGACATGAGTCATGACGCACAAAGGCGACTAAATAGGATTCGGTGAGGAAATTGATGATGATGATGGTTTTAGTACGATCAAATATAGGCTTTTTTATATAGTTTACCTGCGCCCGCAGCAGCGTGAAGGTAGCGAGGGTTGCAACACTGAGGCAGAGCAGCATGACCGGGAACGAGACGCAGTGGCGCCACACGCGCCGCCGCCACGCCGCGTACTGCGGCTCGGCGCGACCCGTCACCGCGCTCGTGCTCGGCGAGCCCTGCGAGACGACAACATATACCTTTCTCACTCGCACTATATACGTAGTACGTACTATTTCACAGATTGGTGTATGCATTATCAAAAAAAAGATTTTTGACGTGACAACGTCTTATTAATTGGTTTGCCGGGTGACACTTAAAGAAACTGCGTTACGCTCCGCTCACGTTATGCGCTCACAATGAGAGCGAGTGAGAGGCACGCGTCCCTTCCACTCGGGCATGGTTAGCCCGCCTAAGAGCGAGAGAGACAGACATAAAAAGTGAAAGGCACGCGTCCCTTGCGTCGTTGTCACGTAAAACTTTCGCCCGTATACCGACTTTACAGGCAACCAATTTTTTATTCAAATAGACCAATATGCAAAGCACTTATGTGGGTATATAGGGTATCGAACCCATGTTTTGTGCCATATTGATTCACGGTTTCTAACTATAAACGTCAATACTTCCACCATACAATACATTGAACAGTTTTAGTACACTTAAATTAGTAGGTAATAACTTTGTACCTGAAATAAGGGTCGTGGTTCGACTAACAGTTCATCTCTTTGATCCAGTGTCCCCCATTTGTATGCCAACGCGTTCGAATACCTGAAAATATATAAGAGGGCACACATATACATATATTTTTAGATTTTATTATATAGAATTATATTTGACAGACCGGTTGGCATTATGGTTAGTGAACCTGACTCTCAAGCCGCCGGTGTTTTCGAATCCCACCCAGGACAAACATTTGTATGGATGAATATGTCTGTTTGCTCTGTGTCTGGATGTAAATACCTATGTAAGTATGTATTTCAAACTTAGTATATCAGCTATCTGGTTACCATAACACAAGCTTACTTTGGAATCTGATTGGCCGTGTGTAAAAAATGTCCCAGGATATTTATTATTTATATGTATTTAGAAAATACTTCTTGGTAATACGTATCGAGAAAACGGAGATGAAGTATACATATTATAAAGAATAGTAAAACGAATTAAGATACTGTTAGAAATTAATATTTAATTTTAAAATGACATACCTTTTCCACGTTTCCAAATAAACACACGCCCACAACACGTTGAATAATGAGAAGAGAACGTAAGCAATGTCCTTCCAACTGTCGTTAGCTGTGCCCAACCAAATCTGAAACATAAATAAGTAATTTATATTTATACTAGTTGACCCGCGCAACTACGTTAGCGTCACTTGCCCGTTTTTTTGCAACAGTTTTGATTGATGCTCCGATCCTATTCGTCATAGCGTAATGATTTATACATAAAAAACTTCCTTAAGAATCATTCTATCTATTAAAAAAAACCGCATCAAAATCCGTTGCGTAGTTTTAAAGATCTAAGCATACATAGGGACAGACAGACGGCGACTTTGTTTTATACTATGAAGTGAAGCTAGCTAGTTATGTAAAGTGTTTGTAAAGCAAACGAATCACTGATTCCTCAGTCATTATCAAAAAAGGATATTTCAAATCTATCGAAATCAACATTTACTCTTTGAGGTAGCATCTATACTAATATTATAAATGCGAAACTAACTCTATCTGTCTCGATTTGAAGCTAAAAATACTGAACGGATTTAAAATTAAATTTCGTACATAGATAGTCTAGAGCCTGAGAAAGGACTTAGTCTACTTTTTATCCCGGGAAAATTGAAGAAACCGCGGGGAGTCACTAGTATATATTTAAATAGTATATATAATAAAATATATAAAACAAAGTCCCCGCCGCCTCTGTCTGTCTGAACGCGATGAACACAAACACTACTGAACAGATTTTCATGCGGTGTTCACCAAATTACGGAGTATTTCATGGGGAAGGTTTTTATGTATGATACATCAATTTGGACCCGGTAGGTGGCGCTGGTGGGAAGAACGAAGTCTGCCGGGTCCGCTAGTAAGAAAATAATTAAGTTCTTACCCAAAATATAAATCCAACGGCCGCCGGTACAGTCAGAGAGCGCGTGTAGTGGCCGAGCCAAGCGAAGTACATAGCTATTTTAACACCAAAATATTCACTTATCTCATCTGAAATTACAAAAAGAAATGTTTTAATTTCAATTAAATATATTTATTTCTCCAAACAAATCTATCATTGATTGGGGAAGCTCGAGCTCCTCGGTTAAGACGCATAAGATGATATTTTTTCCTTCAAGGCACTTCTGTATTGTTAATTCTGACGCTGGGATCGAAAGATTGCTGCTATAATTCATAAATTATTTTATTTAAAGGACTAGAAGATAAGATAAGAGATAAAGATAAGGACAAGAAGGTATTAGCCTCTGATGGCTTTTACAACCTTACATACACGAGTCGACAAACATTCAACAAACAGTGGTGGTCTAGAATATATTCTTTAGGCGCAGTGCAACATGTTTCATCTAAATCCATAAATATAAATAGAATAGAGATTAATACCAACTACTAATATTATAAATGCGTTTTGTATGGATGGATGTTTGTTACTCTTTCACACCAAAAGAGTGGATCTGCTTGAAATTTGGCACAGAGTTAGAATATATTCTGAAATAACACATAGGCTACTTTTGATTCCGGGAATATTGAAAGCCCCCCGGTATGCGGGTGAAACCGCGGGGAGCAACTAGTCATACATAAACTTTTAATACATACTAACCTAGAGGCTGAGGATTAAATAAGGTCTTCACCCACTTCCTCCTAAGGTTGTCTAAAGCATTTCTTTCGTGGAGTGGGAACATACTTTGTACTACACCTCTGCTCACACACGCTGGGACTGAAAGCATAGGAAATAAGGCATATAGATAAGCCCTGATTATGTTAGAAGCTTATATGTTTAGTCTTTGGTCAATCGTGTTTATGTGATGTTAGTATTATACATTTGATATGCCACATTTGTGTGTCCATATGAAATGTATCATATTTATTCATTCAAATAGGCCTTCATAGATAGGTACTTCATAAGTACGTCGACTGTAATACTCGGTTCGGAAGATTGCTTTGCCGAAGAAGAGCCGGCAATAAACTCTTATTACTCGTTTATTGCCTTCTTAAATGATTAATAATTTTACAAATTTATTTTACAATAATATGAGTAAGTTCAAATTTATATACAGTAGAACCTCGATAAGTTAAAGTCAAAGGGAAACCCAAAATATTTTAAGTTATAAAGGTTTTAAGTTATCAAGACCATAGTAACATAGACCATGTAAAGGGATCTGATGGGAAGGGACCATATTAGTTTTTCATGTTATAGAGGTTTTCATGTTGTAGGTATAAGTAATTTTAGTTCGTATTTATATAGTAGTTCGTAGTTCATTCGTAATTCGGAATTCTCACAGCATGATCTAGAATTATACTGACACAAAAAAAATCCAATACATGACATTTTTATCTAAGAACTATCCCTATTTACCTTTGTGTAGCTTTGATCTTCATAAGTGCCCTACTAAAGCCTAATCTGAATAAATGTCATTGAATATTGACAGCCCGGTTGGCTTTGTGGTTAGTGACCCTGACTCTCAAGCCGCGGGTCGTGGGTTCAAACCCACCCAGGACAAACATTTGTATGCATGAATATGTCTGTTTGTCCTGTGTCTGGATGTAAATATCTATTTAAGTATGTATTTAAAAGTAGTATATGTAGTATATCAGCTATCTGGTTACCATATCACAAGCTCTGCTTAGTTTGGAACCAGAATGGCCGTGTGTGAAAAATGTCCCAGGATATTTATTTATTTATAATTTTCAAAGGACCATTCCCTTCCTCTCCCCACCCTCTCCTCTCACGGGTGAAAACTCAAAACGAAAGCTAGTAGATAGTTACCGATAGTTTGTCCAACACGCAGCGTGAGTGCCGGTTCGAGAGCGTGCTCGTCCCCGGGCTCGGCGCGCGCGGACTCGAGCACGTGCTTCACGAGGGCGGCTCGCTCTTGAGACCTCAACAACTCTGTTGCCGACGAGCCCTAAATGTAACCTTCATTGTATATCTACATCTAAATATTGATTTTAATCTACATCTTTGACAGCCCGGTTGGCTTTGTGGTTAGTGACCCTGACTCTCAAGCCGTTGGTTATGGGTTCGAAACTAACCAGGACAATTTGCATGAATATGTCTGTTCGTTGTGTCGCGATGTTATTAATCATGTAAGTTGTATGTAAAAGTAGAATATGTATCAGCTATCTGATTACCATAGCACAAGCTCTGCGTAGATTTGGAATCAGATTGTGGCCATGTGTAAAAATGTTCTAGGATTAGATTTTTTCTTTGTTTCTTTGTAAACTACTAGACCGATCATAATTCGTTCACCAATGGAAAGCTATTATCAGGAAGTGACATAAGGTATATTTAATCCCCATTAAGGTACGGGAACTACGCGAATAAAACCGCTTGGGGGTATGTTAGTATTATAATATTTGTAAGTTTCAGTGTGACTAGTAATTAACTATATAAATTTTCAGATTGAATATGTTCCATAAAAAAATAGATTATAAACTGTTACCGGATAATAACTGGGCGATAACTGTAACATAAATATATACGTACATCGTACTAAGCAACTATATTGAACTATAAGGGTTGTTCCCTCGCGTGAGCATTTAACTGCATCACAAATTACCCTTCCGTGCGACTCACAAATTATTCATGTACCTCCTATATCGATTCTACGATTAACTGCATATTGGAAATAACCTTGAGTGGCGATTGGATATATCGAGATTTTCTCTCCTTACGAACATAATCATATGCGTAATCGATTGGCATGCTAAAAATTTCAAATGGAACGGGGCTACAAGCAGTATATTTAGGTATCTGAAAATCATAATATGGATGTTTGCGATTTAATCACAGATAGGAGGAATAATTTTATTTGACACGCTTTTGGAATATTTATAGGTAGATTATCAAATTTTGTACACCGGATAAATGTCCAAAAGTAAGTAAAACGTTAATATAACATTGTCTGAGAGCCATTATTTTATACTAGGGCCATCATCATAAAAATATGAAATGACAAAAGCTTGGATGTTTAGTATCACTAACATGATATCACATTGTACGTTCAACTAGAATCTTATGACATTTATTTATCACTCTCAGCCTGCGAAGTAAAAATGCTCAAAATGGCTGTACAAATGGTTGTAGGTACCCGAAGTAAACAAGGGAATATTATACTGTAAAGTAACATTACGTAAGAGGTTTGTGCCTCGAAAATTATCCGTAATTCGTTTTTTATTTGACAGCACAGTTATCCCGCGTTACGTCTTCTTACGTAATAAATTACTTTTTGTTATATTTTTTGCTAGGGTTTTGTTAACTTAAGCACGACCCAAAAACGAAATAATTATATGACAGTTATATCCATTTCAAACAAAATTAGGTACTATTATTACTTATGTTTCTTGCATTATGTACGATTCAAGGATACTACACTAACTGCCTCCGCGCGGTTTCACTCGCGTAGTTCACGTTCCCGTTGGAATACAGGGATAAAATATACCCAATGACAGTCACAAATAACGTAGCTTTCTAATGATGAAAGAATTATTCAGATCGGTCTAGTAGTTTCGGAACCTATTCATCAAAAACAAACAAAAAAAAATATTTGTATAGAAGTTCAGTTTAAGTGAAGAACTGGAGTATATCATATCAGTAAGAGAATAGTACTAAATCTGGTCACGGTACATTGAATGCGGATATTTCGAATATATTTGTTAAAGCGAAAAAGCTTACTGCCTAAGTCCGCAACTGCGTAAATACAGATATGTACATAGTTAACATCGCCTTAAAAACACTAATTAACATTACCTTCTGAAAACAATGCATATCACGAACAGTGAATTCTTTGTAGCCCCCACCAAATTCAGGTTTCAGCAACTTTGGTAGATGTATTTCTTCAGCTGTTTGTAGCAGTCTGAAATGGATACCAAATGTGCATTACTTTATATGCATTTTATGCATGTTCTCTCTATATTTATATTCTTGTAACACACTCTTTGTCAAACCCATTGTGGACGCTAGAGGAATTTTAATATCTTCTAGCTAGTCGATACTTCTTTTTGCTGTTGTGGTTTATAAGTTTTGTAGGCTAACTTCTGCCATAGTCATATCGTTAAGAGTATTTAAATCAAGAACCTAAACAAACCTACATAAGCTCCAAATTAATAATATTAGTAGAATTAGACAGCCAGTCCATCAAAGTAGTTGATTTCACCTAAGAAATATTGCAATAACAGTAGCATCACCAATACTTCGTCAGTGAGAAATAAAACAGTCACGTCTCATGAACCTACCTGTTATTTCATATAAGGGTCTTGACACACCGCGTTTGATTAACGCGACGTTCTAACTCACGTGATTCGCACGCAAGTCAGACACAGCTTGTATAAACAAACTGCTTCGCGGAATGTAAAATCGATAGCACGTTAAAAAGCTCTGGTGTCCAATGGCCCTAAGGTAATAGTATAAACACTCACACATCGTCATCAGCTGTGATATAGAAAGCAGAGCACTGCGAGGAGGCGTGTTGTCGCACACACACACGCAGCCGGGGACGACTGCCCCGCAACTTCTGCAGGAGCCAGAGTAGCATGCTGTCCGGTAGACCTGCGAAATCCTTTATCTCTTAGCCTTTTATTTCACACTAGCTTCCGCCCCGGAATTTTAACGTCTTAGTCCCCTTTCCTGCAGGAATAAAAAAATTACGTGAGGCACTCGGGGACTGCCGCGGTAAAGCTATTGCATTGCATAGCATTTTGTATCAACTTATGCAATTATAATTTTATTTATTTATTTTAATAATAAATGCACTTTGTTCATTCATATTCAAAACACTTCATACACAAATTTTACAAGTACAGCTATTCACTGTTGTACATAAATACATATACACCTATATACTTTCTCATAAGCAGCTTATGTATTCGTCCGATTTCGGAGCAGCTCGTCTCGATTCGTGCGAGTTTCGTAGAGTCGTACAATACGTCTAATCGCACACAACGCCGTGTCCACTGTCGAAGACTGCCGAACTGAAACGACGTTAGACGATGCACGGCCTTCAAGCCACACCTCCTTGCCCGTCGGAGTGGGGGGTGTTAGGTTTTTTTCGTTACGGAATTTCTTGATTCGGTCGCCGCGCTCAGAGCCCGCGATAAAAGCTATGCAATAGCTTAAAAATATATAAGTACTAGCTCATATAAATCTTAGAGAAAAGGTCTAATTTCATTGCCATGTTGGCCCAACGTACAAACATTTGTACCAATACGCCAACATCGCGTGCTTAGAAATGCAAATGGCCGCTACATTTACTAAATAAATGATACATTTGGATTTAAACAAAGGTTAGGTTAGAAAGGACTAGAGATGGGCGGTGGGAATAAACCCGAAAGGAATTAACCCGGGTTTATTCCCAAATGGGAAAGAACCGGGTGTTTACGTGGGAAGAAACCCAATGGACGGGTTTTTTCAATTGAAATGGTTTATACGATATATCTCTTAAACTATTCATTTGATTAAAAAAAATTGATAACATTTTTTGTTGCAAATTAAATTCTCTACAACTTTGGTTCAGTAACTTTTTGTCGTAGAACTAGAAATGAAAAAGTTATAAGTGAAAATGTTCAGAAACTCGAGCAAACCGTTTCTTTTTGTGGAGCGATGTGTGGATGTCGAAAAGCAGTGCTGTAATGTTCTGCAGTGTGCTTTTATTGTTCTGGAGAGACTAAGAGCAACGTAATGGGGCTCTCAGAATGAATAAATAAAAATGACTTTGACAATGAATCGCCGACATTAACACCCCTTCCTTCTCCAGTTCTCACACTGATGTTCAATTCAGAAAGCTGATCAGATGCTGAGCCGCAGCTTGGTCCATCGAAAAAACTGAGGACGGAGTTCAGAAACGAACTGTGGCAAATAAATGCTAGCATACCGTTCTCAATTTACCGTTCTTTGTCCCTCAAGAGGAATAGTCGCAACATGGCCAGTTTTGGAGACAAACGTACCCACCATTTTTTTGCAACACTCCGTGAACGAACAATTTTGACGTGACAACGTCTTATAAATTGGTTTGCCGGGTGACACTTCAAGAAACTGCGTTACGCTCCGCTCACGTAACGTCACGTTATGTTTTAAATTGTTACAATTATTTCATCCTTCTTCCTACTATACGACTGAATATTCACATTAAAATTATTTTACCACTCAAAGTCGTTGTCACGTAAAACTTTCGCCCGTATACCGACTTTACAGGCAACCAATTTTTTGTTGGCTTTACTCATTTTCGAACACTCAAACTCGAGACTGGTTTTTGTTTCGGGTTCGTATGCGTATATCCAGGATTCGTCACCTGATGCGATGTTTTATATAGCATTTGAGGATCCTGCGTGTCTTTCGAAAGTTCTGACGCACCAAGTAACACGAGCCGCTTTTTGCTCTTTATAGAGCGAATGCGGTATCCATCGGGAAAACAAATATTTTACACCTAATTGTTCATGCAAGATTATTTGTATTTGACTCATTTCAATGTCTAGAGTTGCCTGAATTTCGTAGTATATCAAATGTCGATCTTCTTCAATCAGCTTACGCTCAGCATCAACGTTTTCTTGAGTGACTGCAGTTTTTGGACGACCTTGACGAGGATCATCACTGAACTTGATACGTCCACGTTGAAATTCAGCAAACCAGCGATGAATTGTGGTTTTGGATGGGGCTTCATCACCAAATGCAGAAATCATCCGGTCAACACACTGTTTTTGTGTTAAACCACTTCGAAAGTCATAATAAATCATCGTTCTTGAATTTTCTCGAGTCCATTTTCTCCATTTTCTCAACGACTAAACAAGTTTGACAAAACCTTGTGACAAGACCGAGAATCGTTTTTTAAATAAATAAATGGTATTCGATTTGTAAAACCAAAGACTTTTCAATTTAAAAGATTTTAATATGACAGGAATGGTGGAAATATTCCAATCTCATACTTTTAGTGCAGCCCTCGTAGATATTGGCTCGTCATCATCGTCATTGTCATGATCTTTGTGTTTATGAAACAGGTTCCAATTGTATGAAATAAAAGGTATTTTTGCTGCCCTGTCTGTAGTCAATCTGTTTTTTTTTGCGACTATGTATATGGACGTGCGTGCTAAACAATCGTTCTGTGGCTGCTGAAGTACAGGGAGCAGTTAGAATCCCTACTGCAACCCTACTCAACAATTTGAACTGCAGAGTCCTCTCGACCAAACTACTGGGTCCATTTCGGTGACATCCTTCCATATAAATGGTCTACTCTATAAACCCTATTTAGCTCTATAATTGGATAAATAAACACCAACGACAATATTGTGCGATTGGTTAACGTCGTGTATACACTCCATCCACTTCGTGTTCTTCTTCTAATTCAATGCCTTGCTGTCTTGGATCCAATAAATATGCAGCATAATAAATGGGTGTCAAACATTTATTTGTTCAGCTAATTACAGCATTTTTAATATCTTGTTTGTGATGCTCATTTAGAATGGATATGTCCGGAAATGCAAAATTAAATGTGGACTTAATATCTTTGAAGGCCATATAAACTTCATTTATAAGTATTCCACTGCCTTCGAGTTTGAAAATAGTATCTGTTATAGGTTCCAGTAGTTTAATACAATTTTCTACTATTAACAGTAGATCTGTTAATAGTAGAAAATTGTATTCTCCGAAATATTAGTTAAATGTAGTCGTTTAATGAGGTATATCGTTATTAGCAATGTCGTAAATATTTTTGATAAGGCGGTCATATAGCATTCAACCGGGACCTTTGTTCTAGGTTGATATAACCGGTATGATGTTCTAAGCGATGTCGCAGTAAACGGTTTTGACGTATTTATTGATTTTTTTAAAGTAAACAAAGTTAGATTAGCTCTAACTAGTAGTAATAGTACTTAAATAGTACGTACTATTTGATATATACTACACATAACATATTTGTAACATCGCTAAATATGAAAAAACCCGAATACCTTCCCATTTGGGAATTTTCCTCGGGTTCTTCTCTCAATATTCCTATTTTGGGTTCTTTCCCGGGTAAAATCCCATCACTACTTGTCGCTCAAAGCGGATGAACACACAGAAACAGACAGATATGAAGAAGCGGGTTTTGACTTTACTGCATGCACGTGTTTTGTTTCTAAGAATTAAAAAATACCCAACTAAATTAGCTCAAACTAGTAGTAATAGTACTTAGATAGTACGTACTTTTTGATATATACATGTATCTACACATTACCTATTTGTTACATTGCTAAAAATGAAAAAACCCGAATACTTTCCCATTTGGGAATCTTCCTCGGGTTCTTTCCCTCAATCTTCCCATTTTGGGTTCTTTCCCGGGAAGAATCCCATCACTAGAAAGGACGCCTTGTACATTGTAAAAATACTTGAGCATATATTTTTTTTAATAATATGCATTCTGATGTGCATACGTATTTGAATACTTAGGCTTTATGACGTGGTACCCTTGCCACGAAATAGAAACAAAATAATTACGCG
Source organism: Thyatira batis (assembly GCA_905147785.2). Classification (NCBI taxonomy): domain Eukaryota; kingdom Metazoa; phylum Arthropoda; class Insecta; order Lepidoptera; family Drepanidae; genus Thyatira; species Thyatira batis. The sequence continues at coordinate 2,368,414 of LR990507.1, forward strand.
CGAATACGGAAATTGAGTTTTGTTTTTTTTAAATGTCAAACGCCATTTTTTCAAAACGTCAAAGAGTTAAGAAGATAGCAAACAAACACCGTGCCGAAGTCTGCCGAACTGAAACGATGTTAGACGATGTGTTAGGTTTTTTTCGTTACGGAATTTCTTGATTCGGTCGCCGCGCTCAGAGCCCGCGATAAAAGCTATGCAATAGCTTAAAAATATTGCCTATAGCCTTCCTCGATAAATGGGATATCTAACGCTAAACAAGCAAACTTTTTATAATAAGCTATATCTATATATTAGTAGATAGGTATTGAACTTAGATCGGTCCGTTGTTGTCTTACAATAGAGGAAACGGTAACTCTTGTATTAACGCTGAGACACGAGAATCAGTCACTTGTCACGCTTTCTTGACTGAATTAACTGATACTATAGTAGCATTGACGTTCATAGAATTCGTATACCTATCATAAAATCCTAAACTCAAAGTTTAATATATAATGAATGTGCAAATATTTAACTTTAATAATATTTGCCAATATTCGGTCGACATGGTTTTCTGCTAATATTAATTTACTATATTGACGTCGTAATTCTTGTATTGGTGTTTGTATTCTCAAAACGTTTCGTAACTTCGATTCAAAAATGTACATCGGATGATACCATTATGTATGCTACAACTTACGTTAAACCTCAAGCACATCTCGCCATATTTGACTAAACGATTTTAAACTACTTCAAAAATATATTAAAGTACGTGCTTGGAAAGTAATATTGTATACCTACTCTTATACTCTACCAAATGTCATCAAAATTCATTTTACCCTAAGAAAATGTATTTTGACTAGGTAGGTTTGGAGCAAAATTAAGAATCAATATCAGTAGAAAGAAATTGTAAAACAAGGTATGTACCTAATTTAGTACAAATTCTTTGCATAGTATAAAACAACGTCGCTTCCCGGCGTCTGTGCCCTTTATAGATCTTTTAAACGCAACTGATGTTAATGAGGTTACTACACTTTTCATCGATTGATTCCTAGAGTAATTCGAGAGGAAGATTTATACAGTTGAAATATCAGCTGAGCAAGTTGCTAGTTAAGAATAAAATTTCGTGAGGCACTCGGGGACTGCCGCGGTAAAGCTATTGCATTGCATAGCATTTTGTATCAACTTATGCAATTATAATTTTATTTATTTATTTTAATAATAAATGCACTTTGTTCATTCATATTCAAAACACTTCATACACAAATTTTACAAGTACAGCTATTCACTGTTGTACATAAATACATATACACCTATATACTTTCTCATAAGCAGCTTATGTATTCGTCCGATTTCGGAGCAGCTCGTCTCGATTCGTGCGAGTTTCGTAGAGTCGTACAATACGTCTAATCGCACACAACGCCGTGTCGACTGTCGAAGACTGCCGAACTGAAACGACGTTAGACGATGCACGGCCTTCAAGCCACACCTCCTTGCCCGTCGGAGTGGGGGGTGTTAGGTTTTTTTCGTTACGGAATTTCTTGATTCGGTCGCCGCGCTCAGAGCCCGCGATAAAAGCTATGCAATAGCTTAAAAATATATAAGTACTAGCTCATATAAATCTTAGAGAAAAGGTCTAATTTCATTGCCATGTTGGCCCAACGTACAAACATTTGTACCAATACGCCAACATCGCGTGCTTAGAAATGCAAATGGCCGCTACATGTACTAATTAAATGATACATTTGGATTTAAACAAAGGTTAGGTTAGAAAGGACGCCTTGTACATTGTAAAAATACTTGAGCATATATTTTGACGTGACAACGTCTTATAAATTGGTTTGCCGGGTGACACTTCAAGAAACTGCGTTACGCTCCGCTCACGTCACATTAGGTTTTAAATTGTTACTATTATTTCATCCTTCTTCCTACTATACGAATGAATATTCACATTAAAATTATTTTACCACTCAAAGTCGTTGTCACGTAAAACTTTTTTTTAATAATATGCATTCTGATGTGCATACGTATTTGAATACTTAGGCTTTATGACGTGGTACCCTTGCCACGAAATAGAAACAAAATAATTACGCGCGAATACGGAAATTGAGTTTTGTTTTTTATAAATGTCAAACGCCATTTTTTGAAAACGTCAAAGAGTTAAGAAGATAGCAAACAAACACCGTGCCGAAGTCTGCCGAACTTAAACGACGTTAGACGATGTGTTAGGTTTTTTTCGTTACGGAATTTCTTGATTCGGTCGCCGCGCTCAGAGCCCGCGATAAAAGCTATGCAATAGCTTAAAAACCAATTTACACATAGTATTGTGAGAATTTATACGAAATTCTGTATATACTTAACATACATACCGCGAGCGTGCCTAGTTAACAACATAAATAACTATGTACGTAGTTGTGACGACAAAACTACTCACGCGATGAATGAATCTACTACAAATTCATAGTATTTGTTCAAGAGCGTATACTTTTTATGTTTCTGGCTCAATTCCATTATGCTTATCTTAATTTGTTTATCGCCCTCTACTTATAGCTATAGGGTAGTATAAATATAATGACCGTGAGGATATCGACCCCTTAAATAAACATAGCTAAGTAACCCTTGCCAAAACTTCTGTAAGTATGACTAATGGAATTGCGTGGCGTCTTTAGTTTTTCGTACGTACGTATTCATGGAGCTCTATTCTTCTGTCTAGACAGGAAATTGAAAGGAACACTAAGCTTTCGAAATCTATCATTGTCCATTCATTTGATTGTCGAAAAGTTTTGGTACTTATCTACACTATATCGTAAAGAGGAAAAAATTATTATTAAAAATATTTTTGTGTGTATGATTGTAATGAATAAACTCAAAAACTACTGTGCCGATTTCAAAAATTCTTTCACCATTGCAAAGCTACATTATCAGGGAGTAATATATGCTATTTTTTATCCCTGTTTTCCCATGTGAACGTGAACTACGAGGTTGAAACCGCACGAAAGAAGAAAGTTTCCACTTTACAATATTAGTGTAGATTTGACTGGATTTTAATACATAAACCCTATGTTGTTGTGGCTGGCAGAATTTTTCAGTCTGAAAACTTTAAATATATTTTTATAGGTACCTACATGTAATTCCTTATGAAAACCACACACCACAGTGGCTTTTGCCAACAAACTTTACTATCCTCAAAGTTCCTCATAACAATGCTCTACATAAATGCACAAGAGATAGTTTGAAGCAAGTTAAGTGCAACATATAGGTCGATGCACGACACTGTCCCGAAGTTATGTAACGACGTTCAAAACACATAAATAACACAATAAACTAAACCCATTCTCGTAAATGTTGTCGAATTTTTGGTCATTTATTAGGGACTGAGATTGACTAGCTATATCAATGAAGGAAATAAGCTAGAAACATGCAGTCCCTAAATTGTATGTTTATCAGTCTATCTACTGTTAAATAAGGAATCCGAAGATCATTAACTATCTGATACTAACAAATAAACCTGAAGATTTTGTTTGTTTCCTTGAAAGAGCTAATCTTAGGAAGTACTGATTTGAAAAAAATATTTCAGGGTTAAATAGCCCATTTATCAATACAGGCTATAGGTTATATATCATTATGCACCAGACAAAAGAAGCATGACATCAGCTTGTTGCTAATGTTGTGCGGGTCATCTATATTACCATATTTTTTTACATCAGTAATTCAGAATTCAGTAATACTATTTATTCCTGAGTGACATTGGCAGGAAACATTATATAAATCTTAAGATTATACCTATAGATCTTATAAATCTTATGATGCCTTTACAGGGATGTTATAACAGTATAGATATGCTTATAAATTATTATAACAATGTCTTGCTTTTATTGATGTATGGCAGATGGCATGTTGCCAAGTTTTGTCGAGCAATTTATGTTTGATATAGAATTTACTAATGCATATATGGATAAGCAGGATATTTGAACTATATATTGTGACTTCCAACATACCTTTAGGAAATATAAGCACGACATCTGTATGCTGTGTGGGCGTAGAGTGAAGCAGCAAGCGACGTGGATGCATCAGATGAGCGCCAAGTTGACCAGCCATCGGAAGACGGCGACGGAGTTCACGGCCAGCTATTGTGACATATTTATTTTTATTTTAAAGCAGTACTTTAGTTAACATAGGCTTTGTTCTAGGATAAGATCTTTGATTTGTATTGTATCGGTTTTGAGACACTAGGTATTAGTCATATACATTTCTATATTATTTATCTTATGAAAAAAGATAGTTTAGGTACTGCAGGTATTCTCGAGTTGAATTCCGAAGCATCTCACATTATCATGTTTTAATATGGTAATATAATTCATAAAACATGCGAATTAAGTTGAGTATCTTACCACTATCCAGTTTGTCTTTAGCGAACTCGGCAAAAGATTTGTGTTCTTGTGGGGTCGAATGGGTACTGCTCTCGTAATCGTCTTTCTCCGCGGGCCCCATGCCTCCATCCTCGCTATCCATGATGGAACCTCCTTACACAGTCCACAAGGAAACAATAACAAACTGATGGCGCACACACTTTTTAGACCTTCAATTTCTTACATCATCGCTAACAATAGCAATAGAATAACTAAAAAAAGAGCTGCGCGAACAAATACAAAATTTACAGAATTCACCGGCACGAATAAAAGACGATCTCATTTAATCTATTGACACAAAACGCACGGTTTATTTACTCGGCTTTTGTTTGTTTTATATTATCTTTTAACCAACTGCACTGCAACCCAGTGTTGCCAGCGAGGTATTTCAAAAGTGACCTGAACTGTCCAAAAAAGTAACCTTTAGTAACCTTTCGTATAGGAAAAATATCGACGTCGTTTTTTTTTTTTTTTTAGGCGCGTCTCTAAATTTGGTCTCTTGTACACGTCTCAAAATTATTGTCGTCGTTTTTTTTTTTTTTAGGCGTGTCTCTCAATTTGGTGCCATTGTAGACGTTACACAAATATATTGACGACAAACATTGAATCACCTAAAAGTAACCTTTTGTAACCTTTTCTGTGGTGTAACCTCCCAGTAACCTAACGAAGTCAAAAATCACCTGTGAGGTTACTAAAGTAACCTTCTGGCAACGCTGCTGCAACCACAATCGGCGAGACAAGACAGACACACGCACACACTGGAAGGCCCTGCATGGGCCCTGCAGGCAGGGCTACTTTCACCATAGATTAAAATAATCCAGATCCAGTACATAGTCCGCTGTCAATTTAGTTTCGAGCACAGACCAATACTATCGATCTCGAGTATCATCGAGCTTGAATACCTGAGAAAAGAGAAAATATATGCGTCTGGAAGCAAAATAGAAAATACGCAACCATATTTGAAACTGATTTTTTAGTTACATTGTTGAAGAAAAATTTGAGAGGGTTTGCTTATATAATATTACTGTATTATAACATTTTTTTTCTTTTAATAGTAGTGCTAATTGTTATAAACCAATTTACCGTTTTGTTCCTCTCTGTAATTAAACTTAAATTTAAATATTACCAATTATTTTGCTAATGCTGGCATGCCATTACTAGAAAAACTAATCGTATTTTTATATATAGTCATATTTTATCTATAAAACATCCCACAACTACAACCGAAATCAGGCATTTCAATTTGTGATATTTATATAAGGCTGATAATCTAAATATTTGTCCCATTTAGTATGTAGTGATTATATTTTTACTGTTATTTCATATTTAAGTGTTACTTTTGGAAAATCTATCCTATCCTCACCTATGGTGCCGAAACATGGTCGCTTACAAAAGGCAACATACATAAAATAAAGGTTGCTCAAAGAGCCATGGAGCGAACCATGCTGGGCATCTTCCTTGTGGACCGAATACCCAACGTTGAAATACGACGTAAAACGCAAGTCGTGGATGTAGGTAAACGGATCACGGACTTAAAGTGGAGTTGGGCTGGGCATGTGGCAAGGCGGGATGACGGAAGATGGGCTAAAGCTGTTACGGAGTGGTGGCCAAGAGATGGACAAAGAAAACCGGGTAGACCACCGGCCCGGTGGGTGGACGATATAGTCGGGGCAGCGGGCAGGCAGTGGATGAGATTAGCACAGGACCGTGAAGAGTGGCGGAAAAAGAAGGAGGCCTATGCTCAGCAGTGGGTAGATACGGGCTGATTAAGTAAGTTTGGAAAAATATTAAATTCAAAATTTTTGACATTTTGGACTTTTTAAGCATATGGAATGGCAACTCTAACATCCAGTCATCACTCACTCAGTAGTTTACTGATTCACTCACTCATATTAATTTCATTCAAATCCATTCGCATTCGTTATTTTTGCGCCTGTCGAATGAGTGTCGTGGTTGTGTATTTTGCGCGTAAAATATTTCAAGTTCTAAGATGGACGTGTGAATTAAGAATTAAATAAGTGGTTGCAACTTAGCCATTATTCTGTAAAGAGTATTTTTAACAACGACTCTACTACTGTTATAACATAACGAATAACATATCGGAGTAAAATTAAAGCTGCAAATACGAAGGTATGGATTAAATGACCTTTCTTTGTACTCATGTAACCGTCGCAATAACTGAATTGTTTTTATTTTTAGTTATTTTTGTATTATGTCCTTTGTTATTAGTTTAAGGTCATGGATGTTAATTAAGAAATTAAGATTGTTCATCAAATGGGCTGTTATTTTGTTGTTTTGTGCTAACCCACTTTCTAGAAAAAAAAAACAGCTGGTTAGTGTTTCGTCACGCCTTGAAGGAAACAGCTGACTTGAAAGCAAGTCATTTTAGAATACAAACAAGTAAGATGAAAGGATGATGGAATCTGGTATCTTTATATATTTTTAAGTTTCTGCTTGAGGATTAAAAGTCACTAAGAAACCATTATTTCGTCATATTACTTGTCTGTACGTCTTCTATGTGTTATATTAAACAGCTAGTTAATTTTAAGTAATTGTGTTATTCAGGTAAAAGTAATTATATCAATTTATATAAATTAAGTGAAATAAAGTCTCTTACATACTTCAGTAATACCTATATGATTTCATTTTACATTACTACCTTACTTTATAATTTTTTTTTAATGTTCACACTACTGCTGTCTCGTTTTCTAAAATCAAAGGAGGCACACAGACATCATTTATGATGATTGAAGTTTATTTTAGTCATAGCATTTTACTTTCATTTGAGCTACTTATTTCTATCATGACAAAACATATGCATATATATTGGCATATTTCAGTCAAAATTTGTCACAGCTCATGATATGATATCACCTGCTTCATAATGAAGAAGGACATATCCAGAAATTTTCTGGGTACCTAGAAGATAATAAATAAGTTGTGTAACTACGTCAGCCATTCTCAAAATGAGTAACAAACATCCATAAAAACTTTCACATTTATATTATTAAAAAATATTTGGTCAGTACAAACTAAATAATACTCTATTACTGCTTAATAAGGTTAAAATTGTCCACACAGATGTCACTAGGGTGGGACAGCCTGCCGCTACTTCCACTGAGGTGCATACTGGAACACCTGAGCACGGAGGATGCGTTAGCAGCTATGTCCACATGCAGCCATTGGCGCAGCGCAATCTTGTTATATGAAGGCCATAAGTAAGTTACATTTGCTTCCTCTCACATTACTATCGGAAATTCAGTCGAATATTACTTTGATAATACTAACTATAATGAATTATGGTCAAAAGCAGGCCTATGGATATAGAGATAGTTAAAAAACTAGTGCACCCATGCTGTCGCAATTGACTACCAGACCTCTCCTATCAATATTGATAATATAGTAAATCTGAATTTCTTTTGAAATGTGTGCAGGATTCTCAGAAGTAGCAACAATCCATCTTGAGCTATTTGCATAAAGAATATTTTCATTAATTTCAAATAGACTCATAATTCAAGTATTTGTAGGTCCAAACTATATTTTTAACTAAAATAAAATATACTTAATTGATGTTCACAGAGACACATTGAAGTTAAGAACAAAACACCTAGATAAGAATATGTTCCTCACGGGTATATTTAAGAGGCATGTGCATAATCTACACATTTACATTGACTGCAACGAAAGGGAACTGGACAAGTTCATCAACTTCGTACTACCAAGGTAAGCTTGTCTTGATATCTCAATTTCGCCTTATAGTTTTAAGTCATAAAAAAATCTAGAGTGTACTTATATTTCTCTATGAGCCGGTGTCATCTAGATTTCAATTCTCTATGACGCGAGCATAGTTTCCCAGAACTTTATTGATTTCAAAAGATTTGGGGTGTAATGTTTCTTCTAAATCATTAACATAACAAACATCCTATCAAACCTTCATGTTTATATTATTAGTAGGATAGAATCTGCATTATACAATAACTAGCGACTCGCCCGGGCTTCGCACGGGTGCAATTCTTATGCGCCGACATAACATTAGAAAATCTAATATTATCAGTGTTCCTCTACTATATTATGCATGTAGGTATTATACATATAAAGTACTAGCTGCCTCCCCGCGGTTTTACCCGCGTAGTTCCCGTTCCCGTGGGAATACAGGGATAAAATATAGCCTATGTTACTCGGGGATAATGTAGCTTTCCAAAGGTGAAAGAATTTTTGAAATCTGTCCAGTAGTTTCGGAGCCTATTCATTACAAACAAACAAACAAACAAATCTTTCCTCTTTATAATATTAGTATAGATAATGCGATTTTTTATAATAGATAGCATTTCAAGGGAAGAGCCCTTGAAACGCTATCTATTATAAAAAATCCGCATCAAAATCCGTTGCGTAGTTTTACAGATTTAAGCATATAGGTATAAGGGATATAGGGACAGAGAAAGCGGCTTCATTTTACTATGCAGTGATAGTGATGATAGCCCAATAGGTATTAACTGAATAAATGTCTTTGAATTATGAAGAATTGAATAAGCGTAGCCCCTTATAATCCATTGGATGCAGCAAGTTGTTACAGACGTCATTGAAAGAGGAAGCTTCAATAAATATGTATGTGTCCCTTTATGCCTTTCACTCGACCTTTAAATTTGTTTATTAGGCGAGTTGCTTCACGGATATCGAGTGGAATATTTTTATTTTTTACCTTCAATTGATATTGAATTCTTTCAACCAAATTCAATGAATCGTTTAATTATTTAAGGGGAACCTTGATGCGTTTTCTACATAGAACAGTTTTGTAAGTTAAGTATGTTAGATATGATAACATGTTCTATGAAAAGTTGCCGTTCGTCCGATAATTATGACAACGATATCTATTTCCACAGTGAAGCAATAGTGCACTTGTATTACCGAGTAGTTACCTACTTAAGTGTTTTTTTTTGTTCCAAAGGGTTAAACTACTCTTCAGACCTAATATTTCGTCTCTCATAAGGACCGTCTGTCGACCTTCGACCTTTGTTCCATAAAAAAATGTAGGTACCTACATATATTATGCAGAAAATAGGCAACCGGAAACTGCAAACGATCGAGATATAGTCAATCATGCAATTGTTGAATAAATTGTCGCGAACAAAAGGGTCTTATTGCGACTGCATTGCCCTGTCGGTTGGTACCTATGTATAATTGTATATCTTTCGAGAATATTTAAGGCTGCATATACTTGATCTTATCCACTGAACGGACGGGTTTGTTTGGGTGCGCGATGACAGCAGCTGTCAAATAAACCATTTAAGTTTGGAACCTTGTTTTACAACAAGTATGGTCGTAATAAAGTCCTTACCTATGTAATGATTGTATAGTACTTATTAGCTTCCGTTCAAAGATTCGATATATAACATCATCGGGGCGGAGCTAAGACGTAGGTACATTGTACACGTTACCAGTAAATTGTCTCGATTATTTGACATGTCAGTGAAGAGTATTCGGGAATATCAGGGGGGGGGGGGGGAGTCTGGATAACAAGGGAGCAATGAGAGACACGACACTTAATTATAATTAAAATAATTAACGTGTGATCATGAAAGAAAATAATTTGTTCTATTAAAGGTGAAGCTCCATTTTGTAAATTTAAATTTAATATTCAACGTATATTCGCAGACTGATTTGCCAACACACAATACATATTCATAAAAGTTGTAATATTTGATATCATTGACATTGTCATATTTGTTTACCGTCCCTAATTTTAAATTTGAAAATATTGTTACGCTCGTCATGTGTTCGTTCGCCATGTTACAAAATTATATTAACGGTTTTTTCTCTGACGCGTGCTAATCTAGTAGCCTAGGGACTTTATAATTCTCTCTCGCCACAGACTACAAATCGATAAAGCTCTCGTGACAAGTAAACAATTTTTAAATGCCTAAATGCAGATGTTCTAACGCTGTCAATTTGCTATAAATAAGATCATTAATGAAGGTTTAACAAGAAGGAAATAATCCGCTAGCTTTATTATACTGTTCACCTAAGATCTTTGTGTACAGTAAACAACACAAGTTATTATGTCTTAACGAAGGTGAAACATGCAATCTACATCTATACCTACAGCCTATTACGGCATACCAAATCTATACAACAGAAGCGTGTTTAATCAATACCTTACAAAACCATTATCTATGATGTAATTCTTATGGTTATTTATATAGTTTACACGTGATTATGTGGACTTTCTTTTATTTTAATACTTATTCAAACGAAATGCTATTGTAAATATCTATTTAAGTTTGTTTTTAAAAGTAGTATATCAGCTGTCTTGTTACCATATCACAGGCTGGGCTTAGTTTAAAATCAGATTGGCCGTGTGTGAAAAATGTCCCACATTTTTGGTCTTAGGGCATTTGTGAAAATCCGCGTAGTTCACGATCACGAATGCAAGCATAAAATATTGCCTAATAATGTAGATTTTCAATGGTGAAAGACTGAAATCGGCACAGTAGTTTTTGAATTTATTCATTACATGTGTATGTGTATGATTGTGTGTACAAAAATAGAAGTCTTGGCTCTTTATAATATTGGTGTAGAATGTAGTTTACATTTGAATTGTAAGATATTAAAACAGGAAATACCTTGAACTAGTTGTTAAGTGTTACTGTTTAAAAATTTGTGAACACTTGAGAAAGTTCGCAGTCCACTTTCTTTATTCGATTATGTAACAAATACATATACATGCTGTTTTAAATGCGATGGGAATTTAAATTGACATAATTTTATGTAATGTTGGTAACCTCTTGGCAACCTGAGCATCAGAATCGATGTTTTATAAATGCCTGTGAATGCCTATTTGAATTAATCACACTAATATTATAAAGGTAAAAGTTTGTAAGAGTGTATGTTTGATACTTCTTCACGTTTAAACGACTGGATTTTAATAAAATTTCGGTGTGGAGTTAGCTGACACCCTGGATTAACATAGGCTACTTTTTATCCCGGGTAAATTGAAGATCCCGGGAGCGCGTGTGAAACCGACTATTTAACAGTATTTTTTTATTCGATACAATAGATACAGAGCCTGTTACATAGAAACTAAAAACCTTTTCTCCATCGAGCATGTAACCAAAAGAGTAGCAATAGTGAGCCATTTGTTAAGCAACGCATCAATGATTTGTCACGTATAACTAACATGCCACGCTCGAACTAAAACAGTACCCGACCAATAAGAGACCTGTGTGTACGTCTAGTGCAACACTTGACCTCGAGTCGGCCAATCAGAACGCAGGGGCCGGCGCAGCGTTTTGGCGTATTTTGTTTTCTAACAAAACTGTTAACAGTTCTACTCTATTGGTTACATGCTCGATGCTTTTCTCTTTATTATAAAGGCGAATCGCTTCACGAACAAAAATTTGCTAAAATATTTTTTTTTCATTTTGTTGCTGTTACCATGGTGTACCTATATATGATCAATCTATGAATGTATTGTTTCAGATTTTTTGACACACTCAATCTAAACGAACTAGTGTTCATTGGACCAAGCTACTTAAAGCAGAGCATACACATACCCGTTGTAAAACTGAAGAGGTACGTACTATAGGTTATACTATAGTTTAGTGGTTATAAATGTATTAAAATTGCCAAGATCTTAGACGGACCATTTGCCTGGTTGTCAATCTACGAAATTCATAAATTGCAATTAGGTGTTTGGATATTCCATCGTTATATTAAATACTAGCTGCCTTCGCGCGGTTTTACCCGCGTAGTTCCCGTTCCCGTGGGAATACAGGGATAAAATATAGCCTATGTTACTCGGGGATAATGTAGCTTTCCAAAGGTGAAAGAATTTTTGAAATCGGTCCAGTAGTTTCGGAGCCTATTCATTACAAACAAACAAACAAATCTTTCCTCTTTATAATATTAGTATAGATAAAAATATGCTATTAAAATATTTTTTTTTTATCAGAAGTAATTTATTTACAGTCGCTGTCAATATAAACCCACAATACCATATTTTGTTTTAGTAAACAATCGAATACTATTAGTATTATGATGTAATGTTTGGCTGTTTGTGTCTTCGGCGAGTACTTAATATAATAACTCATATTTAAATTTAAGATTTGGTATAATTATTTAACCTCATTAGTGTAAATAGCCCAAAATATACAAACTTTATAGATTATTGATTTTTAATCCACGCGACTAGAGCGCCCGACACTTTGTATAAAATGATCCTTAGTTTACGCAAAGTTAACAGCAATTTAACGTATACAGTTCCTACAATAGTCGTAAATGATATTTATCATTGTTTCCCAGGATAATAATTGAAAGTCTAATCTTCAAACACCAGCACAGCTTGCAGAAGGTGGCGCTCATGGGATGCGATCTGGACACAGTTAAGAATGAAAATGAAAGGTACACTGTAAGTAACTTGTCTATACTTAATCTCATAAAAAAAGGTTTCATAATTTGATCGCGACGAAGGCGCAATTCTCTAAAAATCACGATAGAAGTTTTCACCAATAAATCCTATATATATAAATTACGTGTCGCGTTATTTGTCCGTGATGGACTCCTTAACTAGGTACTTGGGCGATTTTAATCACATTTGCACACCGTGTGCAGTTTGATCCAACTTGAAAGATAAGGTAGCTTACATATACTTGGACCCGGTAGGTGGCCCTGGTGCTGGGCAGAACGAAGTTTGACGGGTCCACTAGTAAAATATAATTAAAAATATGTGAGAATGCGTTTTTTTTTGCTTTATGATTAATAAATATCATCATTTATTAGTCCTAAGACGTTAGTGCGGACGCAAGTTAGTGCTTTGACACGCATACTACTTGCAGTGCCGGATAAAGCGTCTGTATTTATATATATTTTTTGTGTTAGTTATTTAAATTTATATCATTTTCGGCATTTTAATTATAATTATATGTAAGTAAATTTCTTATTTTACAGTTATGAGTCTTTTTCTTAAAATAAATGTAGTTAATTTTATTAATATTGTTTTCAGAATAAACAAGTGGAATATTATTCGAGGCCGTTGCACTTCTCCAGCGTCCCCTCCCGCGGCGACTCGCTACTCTCTAGCTGCAACACTGACAAGATGCGATGCTCTACTCTACAAGTGAGTTTCATTATCTATACTAATATTATAAAGAGGAAAGATTTGTTTGTTTGTCTATACTAATATTATAAAGAGGAAAGATTTGTTTGTTTGTAACGAATAAGCTCCAAAACTACTGGACCGATTTGCACAATTACTTCACCAATAGAAAGCTATGTTGTTCATAAATAACATAGGCTATATTTTATCCTTGTATTCTTCAAACGGGTGCATTCCTTGTACACCTCATTAGACACCCCCAAAATTGACAGTGTTTCTTTAACATATTCATGTATTGTATATAAAAACTTTCTTCTTGAATCCCTCTATCTATTGAAAAACACCGCATCAAAATCCGTTGCGTAGTTTTAAAGATTCCAGAAGACAAAGGGACAGACATCGAAAAGTGACTTTGTTTTTTGTACCTAGTGATTTTCGTGTCACAATGTTAGTTACCGTACTCCTCCGAAACGGCTTGACCTGAAATTTTAAATGCATATTCAGTAGGTCTAAGAATCGGCTACTATCTATTTTTGACACCGCGGTAATCACGGGAACGGGAACTACGCGGGCGAAACCGCGGGGGGACAGCTAGCTAGTATTCTATATAAACTATGTTAGCTATCTGCTTTATTTTTAATTAATCCTGCAGCTTGTAACTCATTAAAATCTTGAATTTTCAGCACATAATAGTAGATTACAACCAAATCAACACACAAGCGTTGGTGACGCTCTCTCACCTGCCGATGTTCGGTCACCTATCATTGAACATCACGGACAAGAAGCACTTAACCCTGAAGCCGATAAACTGGCGCTCACTGCACGAATGCTATGCTGACAGGCTCGAAGTATCTGTTAATATTGTAAGTATATTATTGTTATTTATATGACACTAGTGGCTCCCCGCGGTTTCACTCGAGGTCCCGGGGATCTTCAATTTTCCCAGGATTAAAAGTAGGCTAGTAATTCAGAACATATTTGACAGCCCGGTTGACTTTGTGGTTAGTGACCCTGACTCTCAAGCCGCGGGTCGTGGGTTCGATTCCCACCCAGGACAAAAATTTGAATGCATGAATATGTCTGTTTGTTCCGTGTCTGGATGTAAATATCTATATAAGTATGTATTTAAAAGTAGTATATGTAGTATATTATCAGCTATCTGGTTACCATATCACAAGCTCTGCTTAGTTTGGAATCAGATTGGCCGTGTGTGAAAAATGTCCCAGAATATTTATTTATTATTTATTTATTATATTTTATGTGCCAAATTTCATACAGATCCCTACAGCCGTTCTGGCGTGAAAGAGTAACATACATCATTATATTTGCATTTAATATTAGTAGGATTTGAGGAAATGATAATTTGCTTTTAGTCCCCGGGTTTTCCGAAGATCATAAATTTTCCAATGATAATACCTAACACGTTTTGACTGACCCTTACATTGTTCTCGTGGGAAGTGACGATTTGTAAGATAAAAAAAATATTATTATCTCTGCCCTAGCGGGCTTCATATGACTTCAATTGTGACAGAGATGTCAACCTAAAATCACGATGTTTTTCCTTTACCAAAAGAAAATGGTGTAACGAATTTTTTTTTTAACTTAGAGGTTTGAGCCAAGGGTTAGAACCTGCACCTCCATGATCGTGACTCGGTGCATTCCCCACTGAGCCACCACGCCTGTTTACACAGGTAGTAGAAAAAACAGCAAATAATTATATATATTGGAAATTTCAGATATCTTTACCAAACAGAAAATTTTCGAGTGTAATGGAGAATGTACTAGTCGAGGGTATGATGCTGACGTCGCTCAAGGTTATGTTTTGTAAAACTGTAAGTACTTATCCTAAGACTATGTTTTGCCTGGACTTGTCCGCGTTGGCATTAACGAAAATTCTTTATGCCTGGGTAATTGAAAAACAGTTAAACTTTTGCATTTATATTAGAAAATATTTTTTCTTTATTTCTTTTTGAAAATATTTTAGATAAATAGGATTGCGTTGGTCGGCAGAGTGATACCAAAATCCAATTAAATAAATTCATTAAATGAGTAACGTAGTAAGGCATATTGATAATCATTTTGAAAAGTGTGATTTTCTCAGTTTATTGACTCTTATAGATAAAACAATTTTACATGAATTAATTAAATTACTTAATCTTAATGATATAATTATAATTTCAGCTAAATGAGCAGTTGATCGGTCATGTATCGCGTTTATACCAAGCAACACTGAGGGAGCTGGTGTGGTCGGACGCGCCTGGTCACTCCATCCAACAACGTCACCAGCAAGAATCCACCCCACATGATGAGGTAACTGGTAGTTTTAATCTTCAATTTAAAGACTACGTGATGATGATGAGGTCATGGCGACCTCACGATCATGAGGGTGCAGGTTCAAACCCCTGGCCCGTACCTCTGAGTTTAAAAACTTATGTACGGATTCACACCACTGGCTTTCGGTGAAGGAAAAACATCGTGAGGAAACCTGCATGCCCGAGATGTCACAATTAAAGGCATGTGAAGTCCGCCAATCCGCATTGGGCCCGCGTGGTGGACTATGGCCTGCACCCCCTCGATGTTAGGGGAGGCTCGATCTCCTCGGTGGAGACGTATATGAGCTGATGATGATGATGATGACCACTTTGACTCCTAGTCAGTCTGGCGCTGGTGCACCCGAAGATGGCTTATGTAGCCTATCTTCGCGGCGAAACTCCGTGCACACTGAGGGCACGTGAGTACGCAGTTCTCATAATGATATGATATGGCAGCAGGCGGACGAGCCTTTAACTGGTCGCGTTTGGTATCAAGGTCAGCTTTACGCTGAACCTCGAACTCGAGAGACTACATACAAACTTTGGGAACGCGGGTAAAACCGAGGGTGGGGAGTTGTAATGAATATATTGTATCAAAGTGCCTTAAACCCTTTAGCCATTATTGCGTAAAAGAGTAACAGTAATGTTTGTTAATTTTTTCAGGAAATACTCAACGCCAATCCGTTTATACTGCTCTGCTGGCAATGCGTCAACCTACGCAGACTTGTTATACACGGTACGTATTTTATTGTAACAAGCATTTATATACCTTGCTGATTACTGATTACATAAAATCTTGCAAATTCAAACAGAACAATGCAATCTTTATTGCTTCGATAAAATGATCGGTATTTTTCAAAAAAATTCTGCCCACCAGCGCCACCTACCGGGTCCAAATTGATGTATTATACATAAAAACTTTCCCCATGAAATACTACGTAACTTGCTGAAAACTGCATGAAAATCTGTTGATCGCGTTTAGACAGACAGACAGAGGCGGCGGGGACTTTGTTTTATATATATAGATAGGCCTTCACGAACAGTCACTCTTATCACCAGGTTACTGGGTGTGGCAGTACGACCTGCTCGGCTTCATCCGCCTCCGCAAGTCCCTCTCGCAGCTGGAGGTGTCGGCGCTGTACCAGACGCAGGCGGAGCACCAAGTGGAGCCCGAGGCAGAGCGAGTACTCGTGAGGGACACGCCCCTCGCTACCGACCTTAAGTTTGTACACGTGAGTATAGCCATTGTGCCTGCCAGTGGTCAATAGCAGTTAAGTCTCATGATCAGCTCACATACAAAAGACTCGACAAAAAAAGACAATAAAAAGAAAAAATTATGAAAAAATAAAAAGGAAAAAAATGAAAAAAAAGAAAAAAAATTAAAAAAAAGAAAAAAAATTAAAAAAAAGAAAAAAAATTAAAAAAAAGAAAAAAAAATGACAAAAAAAGTAAAAAAAAAAGAAAAATAAAGAAAAATCGTCGAGGGGAATTTACAGTCGCGGGCAGAAAAGATATATTTTGAAATATATCAGCTATTAAGTACCATGGTAGAATATCTGCTTTGTTTCACTTCATATTATCTATTAATTAATCAAATTTATCCATCAAAGAGTTAATAACATACATTTTAATAATGTAACTTACTTTTATTTAATATACATACCTCATTATTTCAGCGTGTAAACCAATGCATAGACTTCGAATGGAATCCAACGCCGTGGAACAAACTCCACCCGGCGCTCAGACCACACGCTACCCCGGAGCAACGCGCCGAGTACGTCGCCATGGAAACTATGGACCCGCTGGGAGTCACGTAAGTGTGACAGAGACGGACATATCGGTACGGTAGAGTGCAAAAATCGAACCGCTTTTGTTTTATAATCCACCCAGCAATGATATACACAAGTAAAGTAGGTCAATCCTGAATGTCCCGTAGAACGAGCGGCAAAAATGTCAGTTTTTCAGTGTCAGAACAGTAAAACAAAAAATCATTATTAATTAAAAAAGCGAAGGATTAAGATTTGAATTATTTTTAGTTGTGTATATATATTGGGAATAACATACTCTTAGTTATGCTCTAAGTTATTCACGGTAAGCGACGTTTTTTGTGCTCGCAAATGTCTTTGAAAGAAAGTTATAATTGACATCCAATATAATTGGGTTGATTTTCATAAAAACCTCCTTTTTATGGAGTACGTGAATCATCGAGCATGTAACCAATAGAGTAGCAACCATTTGTTTAGCAACGTTTCGATGCTTTGTCACGTATAACTAACAAGCCACGCTCGAACTAAAACAGTACCCGGCCAATAAGAGACCTGTGTGTACGTCTAGTGCAACACTTGACCTTGAGTCGGCCAATCAGAACACAGGGGCCGGCGCAGCGTTTTGGCGTATTTTGTTTTCTAACAAAACTGTTAACAGTTCTACTCTATTGGTTACATGCTCGATGACGTGAATATATAGAAAGTGTTTTAGATTTTTGCACTCAAGTGTTATATTGTATTGAGTAAACAACTAAGAACAGTTCTGAAGAACGTAATTTTTAATTGATGTTAAATGAAAAAGAAATCTCGGTTTACAAATAGACCCTTGTGAATTGAGTGACGAGTTGGTTCTATTATTGTTCTTTCAAATCAAGGAACATTTTACTGATAATAAATTAAATGACGATATACCATAGCAATATAGCTGCTATAATATTTGTGTATGGAGCAATAATAGAAACTACGAAATTTTTATTACATGCCATAAATTTATCTAATGGCATCATTCAAATTGTCATATTTTATCAAGTTCTGTTAACAGTGTAATATTGTGTATATAGTGTTTTTTTGTTTACCAAAATATGCTTATTTAAAATCTGTTATAAGTGAACTACATGACAAAAAATAATAAACAGAACTTGATAAAATTGACAATTTTCATAATCCCAAAGATCTTGACTCGGATAGTCGAGTGACGTTTATCAATTTGCGTCAAATAGTCAAAATATTATGTCAAAAGTGCGACATTTTTGACACAAGTGTCATTGTTGAATGTTTAGTCTACGATTTATTCATATTTTTTTCATATACATACTTATATACACTTCATCACGTTTAAACATATGTATATTGCTTATTACAAGTATTTATAGGAGTATCACACCTGTTCTTATTTACGTAAATCAATATAATTTTGTGCTGTTTAATAACTTTACATTTTGGTCATAAAAAATCATAAAATTTTGAAGTATATCTGTCACACGCCGGTTGAATACATTAGAACGAGACGGAATATTACTAGGAAAATTTATAAGTATCTAGGTATTTGGTGTGATTAAGGTGGGGTGTTTTCATATTTTGCTTTTACTTATTATTGAATTTACCAGAATTATAAATTAAGAATAATTATATCGTATTATAAAGGTCTGGGTTTAAAATTTATATTATTATAGTTGTAGTGAATTTAAATAAAAAATTACGTAGTTAATGCGATATTAATTGAATAATCGATAATCTCAATGAATGTTTGCATTGGAATGATTGAAATTGCTATGAATGATAGGCCTAAACTACAGATTTATTCCGAGTGATTCTAAATTAAATATAAATTGATTCATATGACATGTTATTATTGGAAATTTGTGTTGTGAAATTAAACCGTGCCATTTCACAAGCTTTTTAAAAGGTTTCTTAGGTTAAACGGTTTTATGCTTGGTTACTTACCATGACGCAAATGTAGGTATAATATCATTTAACTAATATTATGTTTTGTTCAACACACAAAGTTCCTGTATCGTGTTTAACGACAAATATATATATGTACTTATATATATTAAAATACAAACACAATATTTATATTAATAGAAAAATGCACGATTGAAAATGAAAAAAATATATGCTAAAAAAAATTAGTTGATTACATCACACCGCTTGTAAATAGCTGTATCTCATAAAGTTCTGTGTATGTAAAGCTAGAAACAGAATAAAGTGCATATGATAAGCATAAATCATGAAAAAACAAAGTTTATACCAAAATTATAAATATTTATAATGAGTAATCTCAAATATAACCTTTGTGATAGGATAACTACTAAAAAAAAATACATTATCCCCACCTTGCCATGTCAAATTCAATATGTCAAAAGTACCTTAATTTTCGAATTTTATGCTTTAATTGTTTCTGAATTCCTTAGTGAATAGTGCTGTATCGTTAAGGTGACATTGAGAAAGGCCGAATAATATGTTTACTGGCAACATCTCTCAAAAATCGCGAATTTATAATGTAGTTGTAATAATTGCAATGTTTTTTTAAAAATCCCTGTCTTATAATAATACACAGCAAAGGTGCTATCGATCCTACTCGACACTCCTTTTCGTCGACAAAAAATCTAAAATCATAAAATCTTTTTGACAACTAGCAAATACTAGTTATTGCACATGCGTATCTGTGAACATTAAATGCTTGCATTTACTCTCTTTAATTTATAGATCCATGATACAGTTCTAAAAACTCCATGACCAATTATGTTTATTTCTAAGTAAATAATTTCTACTTTACTTCAGAATAAGTTTCTCATTTGCCAAAAAACAAGATCTTTTATAAGTGTAAATGATTTTTCATTCATGTTATCCATACTAAAACTTTCAGTAAGTAGTTAAATGCGTAGTGTTATGATAAAATTTAGTAGCTTTGCTAGCACCTTTGTAATACCACACGCCAAAAGTTGTAACAAAAACGATCCAATTCGCACAAAAACAAATTCGTCATCTTTTATCAAACAGTAACTTTTGGTGTGTCGTTGATATGTGAAAATGATAATATAATAATATCTAAATCTGAAGCGTAAACATCTAGTCAAGGGATCCGTTATTGTAAATATTGTCGAAGTAACGTGCGACTCGCGGGTCCAACATCACATAAACATTGCACAAAAAAAGACATTCTAACGAAAAGTATTACAAATACATATTGTATATCAACTTATAGCTTTAAGAGAACAATCTCGCGATGCTGTATATAATACAGCGATTAATAACCAAGTGCCACTCTGTTAAATAATATCTTTGAAAACGTGTAGGTCAAACGAATATAGGGAATATTTTAATAATTATATGTGAATAATGGCAGTTTGATAGAAATAAAAACACTGTATCAGAATGTTACGATGAGTTGCGTTTCAACTTACAGTAGTATGTCTAAAAACTAAGATATCCGATACGAACGAAATATCATGACCGTAAGCAATATTAGTTTCGATGTTAGGTAACTATTGTTTTGTTTATGAATAGTAAAAACGACAAAATAGTCCGTCCCCCAACTAACTCGATTGCATTTGAAAAATATAGACTGAGAACAGTGTTGGTATAAAAATATATATCGTTTAACGTACCAATATTAAAAATACTGATGCATCAATGAAACTTAACTCCTGTCGATGTCTTTTCCTGTAAATAAATCTTTTACACCAAGATACGTTCGTTTAGTTCATAATTGGTATTCTGAATGTTGAATTAATAAACTTTAACTTTGCCAATTAATATATAACGCGCATGTTTGGAACGTGGCGGAGAATACCCTATATTGTCAAACAGTAGGTAGGTACTATGTGGTTGTGCATTTGGTTTTGAAACAACATTCAGAATAAATACATTGGATCACGACAGCTTAGACTGAAAGTATATCAGAACTTACAGAGCAATAACAATCTATATAATCAGCTATTTATTAATCGAATTACGAAATTATAATACTGTGTTAAATATCGAAACTGATAAAAGATAATATATATTTTTTGTAGAAAGTAGAAACAGAAATGTTAGCAATACAACTTCTCAGATTGTAAAGAAATTTCGTAAAACATAAATAAAATATATAAAAATAGGTAACGCACAACCCATGTGATCTTAATAAATGTGACACTCATTGCATGCCTTCAATACCGACTAAACATACTTAATCGATTGAAAATAAAATTCCAAAATATTTTCAACTTAACTATAAGGTAGGCCAAAGTTTCCGCAGTCGGAGGCCGATAAAAAATTGCTTCAAGTAGAATAAAAACTTAGAAAAAAAAACACACGACAAAATAGTTATATTATTGAATTTCATTTGAAAATATTTTTTATGACATTTTATAATTGTTCGAAGCGTGAACATAATATATCTAGTAAGGCAACGAAGAGACTTACCAACAAACATTCCCGAGACTGAGTGACGAATAGAAGAGGCTAAGATCAAACAACATTATTATTAAGAACTATCGTTACAACACAAATTGTATATGTCAAATGTATTATTTTAAAATGTGATAATGTTTAACAAAAGTGAAACAAATAACATCGTATTTATTAAGAGCATTACATATACTATACCAAGGGCATCATATTCATTCCTGCCTCTTTAGTTATATTGTTATTTTAAGCTCTGTCCTTTACAACGAATTGTAAATACATATTTGTGACCTATAAGTACCTAATACCGAAAAAAATACCTACATTTATTTGTACTGTACACACAAGGAGTGATGAATTTTGAATCATTTGTTTGGCAATTGTTAAATATACATTTTTTATAGTTGTCGAGTTGAATAATATAGTGCAGTAATGGTTACACTAATAATAAAGATCCGAAGTTGTATCAATGGGACAGAGTTCAAAAAGCAATTTATGAAAAACCAAGACTCAATAAGGCTGTGAAACAACTTGAGTTCGGTTTGGCATTAATATCTTATGATAAAAAATAGTATCACTAAATAATATAAAAACAAAAATAATGAATTAACATATTTGACACGTTGAGTTATGGAAGTTGTTGAAATCAAATATAGAATATATCGTTAAGTTTTTGACGCCACCTGTTTAAAATAGGACTGAATGAAATAGAATATATTTATATCGCATATAAATGCCCAATTTCGTGTGTTAAAAGATCACATTTTTGAATGTTTTCAAATTATGCTTCGGTCAAACCAAAGTGTTTCATCTGATATGGAAATGTGCTATTTTGACATACTGTACCTGACAAAATAAGTTAAGTGTTTGTAAACCTTTATAACTCGACGTGTACGTGCTTGCTTGCGATTTGTCTAGTCATAGAACTACCTCCACTCAATAAGACATTTTTAAAATTGAAAATGAGACTTTAAAAATCGCTCGCATGTGAAATCAAATTTCGCTGAACCGAATTGCCTAGTATTAGACCAAAATTGTTGTACTTATCCATCTCATAGGGATATGGAGGGAATGTGGAAGCGTTAGAAAAAGTGATAATGTTTTAAACAACTGTTGTGCGAAGGTCCGCTTTTTGGTTTGTTATAATTAACGTTTTTATGTTGAGAAATTTAAAATGACATTAGTGTAAGCGGACTATAATATTTTTTATGAACATATTTTATGAGAGTTTATTTTGTGTTTGTGTAAAAAAAAATTGATTGTTTTTTTTCGAGTGTTACTAATTCGATAAAATTTTGATGTTGTGTCGAATAATATTACTTTGATACATTCTAATAATGTTACGTATATTTATAACAGAGGTTCACCGTTTACTCGAGTCGCAAACTTAATATATGCGAATAGTAAAATATATATAGCGAATAGTACAAGTAAGATGCCTATGAAGTAAATTTGATGCTGTTAGTCCGCTACTATGACAGGTCGATTGGCGTGGTAGTCGTGACCTATTTACCGTAGACCAAGCTCAGATGGTATATAAATATCTCATCATATATAAATATATTTTTTATTATACATATAATCAATCTGGCTGTAAACACCGCCGGTGAACCTCTAATCGATGTTCTTTAACTCAATTGGATTTAAACGGAATATGTAATAGCTTAAATAGCTTTTGCATGGTTCTATAAGTAATATTATTATACTTAAATTTATTAATAGTTGTATATGTGACAGAATAATCTAAATAATGTACAATCCCTTTGCCTTGACAGCTTTTATTGTTACTAGTAGCTATAGATTCTGTTTACAATATACTTATTATTACATCACTACTTAACGTTAATATTTGGTATGTATTTAAAAAATATAAAATGTGTATTTGACAGTTTTGAGGCGGAACCCGATTTGGATTTTGAAATATATCAAGAATTATTTACATACATGGATATTGTTAAGGAAAGATAAAGTACAAAAACCAATATTATTATAATTCAATATTATCTATCAGTTAGTCAGACAGTGAAAGCATTTGCTCCATATTATTTTTCCGTTTTAGCGAATAATACAATTTGAATTTGTCAATTTACGTACCATAAATTTCGACAAAACTGTCAAATAACAACAAAAAAAATAATGTTATCGATTCATACTGAAGGCCTGTACTTACAGCATTGAATGAACATACCATCCTGTTACGAAGTCGGTGTATTATGTCTGATTATAATATATGTATGTCACGATAAATATATTCATGTGTAGTAGTTGACTTGGTTTTATTTATTGCCCTTTATTTTCATCCTATCAATACTCTAACGAGATTCTTCGTAATTGGATAAAAGATCTTATAATAATTACATAAGTAATATACCTGAATTGAAAACCTAATTAACTCTTAAAATAATAAAAAATAATAATTAAATTTTGAATTATGTGATCTTTCTTTAACTTTCAAGCCGCTGGTCGTAGGTTCGAATCCCACCCAGGACAAACAATTGTATGCATGAATATGTCTATTTGTTCTGTGTCTGGATGTAATTATCCATATCAGAACGTTTAGTAAGTGTATAAAAGTAGTAGGTACGTATATTAGCTATCTGGTTACCATATCCGCTAAGCTACCATAGCTGCAAAAGCTCTGCTTAGTTTGGAATCAGATTGACCATGTGAAAAATGTCCCGGAATAATATAAGTATTTATTTATATAAATTGAGGATTTAATGTCATTCGGATATTATCCACGAGCTGCATCTACCTACATTGTTGTTATAAATTTATTTTATTTATTAGCAAACTAACAGTTGTTACACGAGATTCATACACAAATTACAATTATTTTAAAAATCTTAATCTAATGAAATGATATCTAAAATAGATCTTCACTATGTACCAGATAGGCCCTTTTAAACAGAATTATGCACGAGGAAAACATGCAGATGTCACGAAATGGTCTAACTTATACGGTTAGAAGGAAGCTATCCTCTTGAGTGGGTCATAAAGCAAAACCTTATTGGGAAATCACGTACGAGTATTCAGAACAAAGCTGATGGTCTACTTTTAAAGGTAGATATTACTTGATAGTTAGTAGACCCTGTTTGAGACTATATTGTTGCCTCATGGTCTCCTGTCAATTTAATGTCCTCACTGAAACAATAATACAACCAGACAGCCCGGTTGGCTTTGTGGTTAGTGACCCTGACTCTCAAGCCGCGGGTCGTGGGTTCGAATCCCACCCAGGACAAACATTTGTATGCATGAATATGTCTGTTTGTCCTGTGTCTGGATGTAAATATCTATATAAGTATGTATTTAAAAGTAGTATATGTAGTATATCAGCTGTCTGGTTACCATAGCACAAGCTCTGCTTAGTTTGGAATCAGATTGGCCGTGTGTGAAAAATGTCCCAGGATATTTCTTTATTTATTTATTTATTGCTTCACGACGGAAATAGGTATGGTGGTACGACCTCTATGAATATGTTGGCTTAAGCTTCGCTAATGGGTTAGCCTTAAAGACTTCCGTTTCTTAGAATCCAACGCAACTAACCGAAGATTGATGTATCCTACAAAACACTTGAGACCAAGGTTTTGTCAATGCAATTGCAAATCCTTAGGGCGTCCATCTCTTTCCAACACTTTTAATAGAAGGGGATAGAAGACGTATTGTTCTATCGTGGGAAAACTACTGAGTCATTGATTTGATGTAGGATGGTTAGAAAATGTACTTGAATTACCTTCACACCATATTTGGATGGTAAAGTTTGAAGGTCTAAATGATGTTTTATCTTCGGATAACTATAGCTTTTACATAATGCAATTGTGTATGTGTGTTCCATATTCTAATATAAAAGTATTAAATAAGCAGTTAATGATTTTAATTCATCCATATACTTGCTTCTTTTGATAAATACATTTTTGATTCAATAACATTTCATACTACTTCTCGTCTTACTAGTCAACCGGTGCGGAAGACTAAATAATAATGAACATGTTTGATTACCCTTGTAAAGTTCACATATCGACAAAGGACATGTAAACGACATTCTTCAACTATTATGTACACTTAAACGATACTTTAAGGTCAGTATTCCATTCCCTTTATGTACGAAATGACAACGCGTCAGTTGCCATAGTAAGCGCTTTTTGCTTACCCATGTTATGTAGCTACTTTTCTCTACTAAATAAATATCCTGGGACATTTTTCACACAGCCATGTTTACAAATTAGGCATGGTTATATCTGGTGGTGATCAGAGCGGATATTTAATTTTAATTTAACACTTTTTAATACATATATTTATACTAGTGGTTGCCAACTGGTTTCACCCGCGAACCCGGGAGATCTTCCATTTTCCCGAGATAAAAAGTAGCCTTTGTCCTTTCTCAGGCTCTGATCCAAATTTCATTTAAATGGGTTCAGTAGTTTTAGCGTAAAAGCGAGACAGACAGACAAGAGTTACATTCGCAATTATAATATTAGTTAGGATATGCAATGTATTACGATAGCGGTGATGAATACACCGTAACATGTCTCTTGAATTGTGAGACATGACTAAAGGATCAATAATTTTCAACGTAAATTCTATAAAATTTTCTTACTCTCAAAAAAGTTTGACACTAGGTATATCATATGAAACGTATTTTCCTCTAAAACAGTTCACGCTCCAGATTATTAAAGGTAGTCAAATATGAGGATAAAATGCGTCGTAAATTTAAATGAAGAAGCACGTAGTGTGCGCAGCTGTTTAAAATTCATTACCGTGAGTCACACGACGCAGAGAACTGACATTATTGTGGTCTTAAAAGCACACCTGCAGGCCTAGTTTTATCTTTAGGAATATTTTAAGTACCTACCTTGAATAGTTAAGTCAAGTATAATACCTAGTAGCTTTCAGCTATGTAGGTAGAACTTTCAATTGTATAGCAAAATCTTTTATTTGCTTCAAATACTATTTACAGTCCTAAACATTGTATTAAGCTTTATTTGCACAAAAAATATTTAAGAAACATAGAACCTCCTCCTCTTTTTAAAGTCTGTTGACCAGTCTGCGCGTACTGAGCGTTCTATTAGGAAAGAAAATTGTATTAAATCTCATATGAACTGCATTATTTATGGCTTTCTGAAGCAGAATTTAACAGTGATATGGCTTTGACTGAATTTAAGTAATTGAGAGTCAGAGCCAATTAACATATAGTCAATTAATTTCGTAACTCGCACATAGAGAATGGATGAATAAAAGAGTTCAACAGAACAAATTCGAAGACATTGCAAACATTGCGAATTGCTAGACATAATGTTAGGTAAGTATGTTCAAATTATTAGATTGAAGGACCTGATATGTTGTAACGTCAACCTAGATACAGACAACTTTTAACTTGTACAGGTGTTATAAATCTATTTTACTTTGTGTGGTGTGCAATATATATGACTCTAGAGTTAGGTACCTACTCATTTTGATTCATTTACCTGATAGCATGTGCCAAGCGGTGAATATGCTAATGCCTATGTTATTCTGATGTTCCAAGATATTAAAAATTCACTACTAACACTTGTAATGTAGGTAGACTTCGTTTAGAAAAGACGGTAAGAGACTCAGGGCGGCAGATCTTTGTGAAGCCTAACACTGGTAGAATTGTGTATATTAACACACCTGGTGCCATAGAAATAAGGAAAGAAGAAGAATATTTTACCAAACAAGAAAATTAAATAAGGTTTCCTTTGTTAGGAATCAGATTGTAGCTAAGTAAAGAGTCTATATACCATCAATTTCTTAAGCTCAACCTCTATAGTCGAAACAATTTACCAACTTACGCTGATGTTTTGGTAGTTGTAGTGTTTAATGGATGATAGAATACTGAAAAACCAGAAATGTAACAATTGCTAAAACACTCTGTTAACGAACCAGTTACATTTATTGCATGAAACTGATAAATGTACCTACATTATAAAATCATAATGAAAAAGTAAGTAGGAAAAGTGAGGCGAGGCGTTCACTATTGTTTATGCGCGTTCGAACATCAAGTTAAATAATTACTTTCAAGTGATTCTTGTCGCTTTTTTTAACTGTCAAATTGATACCATAATTACCTACTTGTAATTAATTGCGTACAGTTGTGAATTTATCGGCAATTGCCAAACACTGGACGCTCCATTTAGATCAAAGGATATTCAGTCCGCCCGATTGCGTATACGTACATATAATTTTAATATTGCGCCACAGCCGTGGTGGCTCAGTGGGTAACGCACCGACTCACGATCATGAGGGTGCATGTTCAAACCTCTGAGTTTTCTAAAA
Organism: Thyatira batis; assembly: GCA_905147785.2. Lineage (NCBI taxonomy): Eukaryota > Metazoa > Arthropoda > Insecta > Lepidoptera > Drepanidae > Thyatira > Thyatira batis. The sequence continues at coordinate 2,396,657 of LR990507.1, forward strand.
ACTTACGTACGGATTCACACCACTGGCTTTCGGTGAAGGAAAACATCGCGAGGAAACCTGCATGACCGAGATGTCACAATTAAAGGCATGTGAAGTCCGCCCCGCACTAGGCCAGCGTGGTGGACTATGGCCTGCATCCCCTCGATGTTAGAGGAGGCTTGAGCTCCGAGCGTGGAGACGTGTATGAGCTGATGATGATGGAATATTGCGCCACTGCCTTATTTACATACGCATAGAGCCTGTTTTTCCGAACGTCATTATGACATGTGCATTGCCGCGCTTCGAACACCAATCACGGGGCAGTATCGCGCCGAGTGGCTGCGCAGTCGCGCGCGTCCCATAATTAAAAAATATTATTTTTTTATTATATACGTACGTTTTTTAAGGCAAAGTATTTTTTCTATAGTTCCAAGAAGGTTGCGTGTTTTATATTTTTAAAGGCTTACGCGTAGTGGTGTGGGGTCTTATCAGTGAATAAATAATCAGTGTTCAGTGAAGGTCTGTGAATGTTAGTTGTTGGCGGTACTCGCCGGTGAAGTAATCTTGGTAAATATATTTTCAATCTTACGTTGCGAAATGCTTTTTTAATTGATAGTCGTCTAGCGTACTTTTTGTGAAGTAAAGCTGTATTTACAGTAGCCGTTCTTAGGCAATGTACCGATGTTAAAGTAGATAAAAATCTTCTTAGATTCTTCCTGCGCTTATCCCGCCTAAGCAGGGTCGGCACAACATGTGTTTTTCTTCCATTCCTCTCTGTCAGCTGCCATTTCAGTCATCACTCCCTTCTTACACATATCAGTGTTCACACAATCCATCCATAGGTACATTAAAGTAGATAAAAATAACAAGAATGAAAATAATATGAATTAAGCTCTAATATACTCATACATTCATACACAACAATAAACGTTTATTATATTCATTCAAAGATCATCATATAATAATTACATTACATTACATCGTGGGTTCAATTCCCATTCGGGACATTTGTATTTAGAAGTTAGTATATGTAGCTAGTATATGAGCAATCTGGTTACTAAAGTTTCAAATCAGATTTATGTGTAAAAATGACCCAGGATATATTTAATGAGAGATATGAATCAAATAACACAAACTATCTGGTATTAAAATTATAATAGTACATAACGCATATCTTTCATAGAAAAGACATCAACGAGCGCAACCTTGCGTATGGGCATTTAACGATTATTTAATTTAGTACCTATTTGTTCATATACAAAGAAACAAACTGACATATTCATACATGGGTATTGCTAGTCGCAGTCGCCGCACCCTAACCTATATTTGTGTATTATCGCTATAATCTATATATATAAAAGAAAGTCGGGTTTGTTTCAACACTTATAACTCGAGATCTGCTAAATCAATTTTCATGGTTATTGATTCGTTGGATTTGTCTCGGCCCCGAATAGCAGAATACATCTTAAAAACAATGAATACTCGATATGTGAAATTAATACTTAATCATTTCAATAAATGCTGATTTGTTTATTAGATGTCAAACATTTGTTGTCCTATACTGTCAAATACTGTAACAACTATTCATGTGTGCGTTCAGAAATTATTTTATGTAAAATGTCTCGAAAGTTCGGAATTGTTATATTTGTTCTTTTTAGACATTAATTTGCGTAAACATTTATTACTTATTTAATTTCCGAAAATAATACCGAATAATGCCTGATTTTTAATTTGGTCGGTTTTTAAATTGATCAACTTTAAGTTTAGTCACAATTTAAACTTTTGAACGCAATCATAATATTTGACATTAGATTTGACAACCAACTGTAATATGTCAATCCATCCTGTCGTATTTCAAAACACGGAAAAAAGTTATACGATATTGTGTTACCATATCTATGAGTGCATCCTTCTACTTAGCTTTCTTTCTATCTATTTAATCAGCCCGTAATAACCCACTGCTGAGCATAGGCCTCCTTATTTTTATGCCTCTTTATACGGTCCTTTTCCAATTACATCCACTGCCTACCCGCTGCTCCGACAATGTCGTCTACCCACCGAGCCGGTGGTCTACCCGGTTTCCTGTGTCTCTCTTGGCCACCACTCTGTAATAGCTTTAGCCCATCTTCCGTCATCCAGCCTTGCCAGATGTCCCGCCCAACCCCACTTTAATCCCGTGATCCGTTTACCCACATCCACGACTTGCGTTTTACGTCGTATTTCGACGTTGGGTTTTCGGTCCACGAGGGAGATGCCCAGCATGGTTCGCTCCATGGCTCTTTGGGCAACCATTATTTTATACATGTCGCCTTTTGTAAGCGACCATGTTTCAGCACCATAGGTGACGATAGGCAGAATGCACTGGTTAAATGCCTTGGTCTTCAGACACTGAGGATTAGAGCGGAAGATTCATCATCATTCATCAAGTTTCCCAAATTCAGCCCAACCTAACTGGATCCGTCTAGCAATCTCCTTCACCTGAGATTTCCGGTCAAACGACAAACGACGTCCAAGATAGATGTAGTGGTCTACATGTTCTATTGGGGTGTCACCCACATTACTGGTTGCTGTTCCAATTGGATGACTAGCCATGAGCTTGGTGTTGAACATGTTCATACGTAGACCCACTTTCAGGGATGCTTCGTGTAGTTCTGTAAGCATAGATTGAAGATCAGCAACGTTCTCAGATAGTAGAAGAAGGTCGTCAGCAAAACGCAGGTGTGACATGCGTGTGCCATTTATATTTATTCCTCTCTCTTCCCAGTCTAGAGATTTAATTACGTCTTCTAGCATATTAGTGAAGAGCTTTGGCAAGAGAGTATCCCCTTGCCTCACACCTCGCTTGATGGTGACGAAATCTGTCAGCTTATACATGCGCACCTGTAGAGTAGCCTTTTGGTGTTCGTGCACATGAAGCCGTTTAAAGGAAAAAAAATCTCCCGATTTTTAAACATTCTTCATTGGTAAGCCGTGGTGGCTCAGTTGGGAACGGACCGACTCACGATCGTGAGGGTGCCGGTTCAAATCCCTGGCCCGTACCTCTGAGTTTATAAAAACTTACGTACGGATTCACACCACTGGCTTTCGGTGAAGGAAAACATCGTGAGGAAACCTGCATGCCTGAGATGTCACAATTAAAGGCATGCGAAGTCCGCCAATCCGCACTAGGCCCGCGTGGTGGACTATGGCCTAAAACCCCCTCGATGTTAGGGGAGGCTCGAGCTCCTCGGTGGAGACGTACCTATATGAGCTGTTGATGATTGGTACTCCGCTCCTATTGGTCGTAGCGTGATAATATATAGCCTATAGCCTTCCTCAATAAATGGCCTCTCTAATACTGAAATAATTTTTCTAATCGGACAAGTAGTTTCTGAGATTAGCGTGTTCAAGCAAACAAACAAACAAACTCTACCGCTTTATAATATTAGTATATATGTACTAGCTTCTGCCCGCGACTCCGTCCGCGTGGAATAGTTACTTTGTGCTAACGCTAACTTTCAACACGCGACTTCATTTACGTAGAAGGATGGACTCGCAGAGCCAACTGATGACTGCCCGTGCACGGCGGCCCAGCGCTTAAAGGCGCGCACAGTACTTGATCATTATTTTGCGGCTATGTAATTTTAAATTTGCGATATCTCCTAAGATATTCATTGAAATCGAATGATGTAAATGGCAATTTTGTTTTAAATTAAATACTTCTTATGAATAAGGTATTTATTTGGATAAGGATTAATATCATCTTTATAAAAACACCTTCACAAATAATGCATTATTTTAGAACAAATTTGGTTAGTAGAAAAATGGTTATAGTGAGCCAACCTTAACAGATAGACATATGCTGACGCTGTTTTTTTTGAACTTTTGAAGGGGAACAATTCTGTTCTACATCATTTTAGGGAAACTTTAACCGTTTACGCAGCGTTCGCAGCGGAAGCTCTCAACAGGAAAATAAATCTCCCGATTTTGAAACATTATTTATTGGTGCTCCGCTCCTATTGGCCATAGCGTGATGATATATAGCCTATAGCCTTCCTCTATAAATGTACTATCTAATGGCGAAATAATTTTTCAAATCGGACCAGAACTTTCTGAGATTAGCGCGTTCAAGCAAACAAACAAACTCTACTCCTTTATAATATTAGTATAGACTAACTTCTGCCAGCGACTTCGTTCGCGTGGAATAGTTTCTTTGGGCTAATTCTAACTTTAACCCGCGACTTCGTTTACGTAGAAGGTTAGTATGGCTTATTTCATCTATAATTTTGGTGTGTCTATACCGATTTCTATGATTATTTTTTTATTGAATGGGTAATAATGTTAACTTTTTTAAATTAGGGATGAGTGAGAGTATTATAAACGTTAGAGTAAACAAATATAATCAGAATGCTCCGAACTGCTAAGCTATCAGGAGTTACACGTGTTATTGCGAGTCAACCATAAAAGATGGACGTATGCTGGTGCAAGATGCTTTTTTGACATTTTATGTAGAATATTTCCGTCATACATGATTTCTATGTAACTTTAACCATTAAGGCTGCACACGCGACGGAACTTAAAAAATGGAGTAACTTCTCCCGTTTTCCCGAAGTTTCCCTTCACTACTCTGCTCCTATTGATTGTAGCGTGATGAAAAGTATCCTATAACCTGCCCAGGAGTATGAAGAATATATTGTACCAAGTTTCGTTAAAATCCGTCCAGTAGTTTTTGTTTCTATAAGGAACATACAGACAGACAGACAGACAGACAGACAAAAAATTTACTGATTGCATTTTGGCATCAGTATCGATCACTAAACACCCCCTGATAGTTATTTTGAAAATGTATTTCATGTACAGAATTGACCTCTCTACAGTTTTATTATAAGTATAGATAGATTGGGGCAGTACGAAGTCTGCCGGGTCAGCTAGTATATATATATATTATAACGCTGGGCCCATCATGAAATAATCGCCCAAATCACGAAATGCCACATCTCTATGCATATCACTATTCTTAGCGGACGACTAGACACTTCGGTAAGGGTTGTTTATTCGTCCGACTAGCGGACGACTAATTTATTTTATTCGACCGCTTAGGACGACTAGACACTTCGATTTATATATACAAACGTTGACGTAAGTATCGAACCTACAACCATGGCTATAACAACCAACTGTCCATAAGGAAATCGTTTTTTTTTTTAGATTATTAATTTATTTCTCTCATCACACTATTTTACATAATATAATCAGCAAGTTTTGTTAGGACAGAGAGACTAGTGTCTGTACTAGGCAGAGCCTGTACTACAGGTCACCAGGCTCCAACCACACGCGAAGCGATATTTAGCTCATTTAGGGACATTACAGAACAATACATATAACCGGAAACAAAGGAAACAATCAAGAGTAGTTTTAGTAATTTTGCGTATATGGGATAGATGTGTACCTAGTATGTTTCAACAACTGTACATAGCACGCGCGAAATAATCTGTCAATAATGACTTCAAGCCAAGACTTTTTTTTATCCTGGGACATTTTTCACACACGGCAAATCTGATACCAAATTAAGTATCAAAGTGAGCTTGTGTTATGGTAACCAGATAGCTGATATACTACATATACTACTTTTAAATAAATACTTATATAGATATTTACATACAGACATAGGACAAGCAGACATATTTATGCATACAAATATTTGACGTAAGTATCGAACCTACAACCATCGCTATAACAACTAACTGTCCATAAGGAAATCGGTTTTTTTTAGATTATTAATTTATTTCTCTCATCACACTATTTTACATAATATAATCAGCAAGTTTTGTTAGGACAGAGAGACTAGTGTCTGTACTAGGCAGAGCCTGTACTACAGGTCACCAGGCTCCAACCACACGCGAAGCGATATTTAGCTCATTTTCATTACAGAACAATACATATACTAGAAACAAAGGAAACAATCAAGAGTAGTGTTAGTAATTTTGCGATAGATGTGTACCAACAACTGTACATAGCACGCGCGAAATAATCCGTCAATAATGACTTCAAGTCGAGTCTGTGCTATACATCGAGCATGTAACCAATAGAGTAGCAATTGTTTAGCAACGCATCAATGATTTGTCACGTATAACCGGTATAACTAACAAACCACGCTCGAACTAAAACAGTACCCGACCAACAAGAGACCTGTGTGTACGACTTGACCTTGAGTCGGCCAATCAGAACACAGGGGCCGGCGCAGCGCTTTGGCGAATTTCGTTTTCTAACAAAACTGTTAACAGTTCTACTCTATTGGTTACATGCTCGATGGTGCTATAGAACGGGATTACTGATAGTGGGTTACATATCGTGTTGTGATGCGTTATGCGAACATACCGTAATACTTACATTTGTTGTGGTAATAGCATGCCAATCGTAAATTCAACGATCATTATATATAACTACTAGCTAGTGGGTTCCCGCGGTTTCCCTCGCGTACCCAGGACATCTTCTATTTTCCCAGGATAAAGAGTAGCCTATGTCCTTTCTCAGGCTCTAGACTATCTGTGTGCCAAATTTTGTTTATATCGGTTCTGTAGTTTGAGCGAAAGCGAGACAGACAGACAGAGTTACTTTCGCATTTATAATATTAGTTAGGATCCTTTGCCCCGTGTTCCCTTGCGTGAAATGAAACTACAGATTACTTATTTGGTTCAAATTTAATAAAGTTATACATAGTAAAGTAATTACACTAATACTATAAAGGCGAATGTCTGTGAGTATGTTTGTTACTTCTTCAGGTCTAAACGTCTGGAGGGATTTTAATAAAATTTGGCAAAGAGCTCTAGCTAACATTCTGGATTAACACATAGGCTACATTTTATCCCGAGTAGTAATAATCGGAAATAATGTAACATAGGCTATATTTTAACCCCTACGGAGACTAAAGTAGATCATTCTAAAGTACACAAATAATAAATATTGAATCAAGCCTTGAAACCACCTGTACAGTAGATATGCAAACATAACACCAATCGGCGTGACTCATCATTTTAATATAAGTTTTAATTATAATTTTAATCAGCCTTATGAATCATCGAGTCATCGCGACAACAAAGCCGTGATCGTGAGCACTTTTAAAATTTGTTATTATCATTATAATTGTATTTTGATTGTGATTTTGAAAGATCGCTGTTTTAGCCTAGATTAAACTATAGAGTAAATAAAATATCTCTTCTATCTAAAGTTTTACATAATGTTGATGTTACAATTTCTATATTATCTTGATTGATGTTTTCGATAAATGATTCACCAAAAATCTTATAAGTATGTATATAAAATTCTCGTGTCACAATGTTAGTTGTCCTCCGAAATGACCGTCCTTCGAAACGGCTTAACCGATTTTTATGAAATTTAATATGCATATTCAGTAGAATCGGCTACTATGTATTTTTCATATCCCTAAGTGATCACGGGAACGGGAACTACGTAGGTGAAACCGCGGGGCGTCAGCTTGTATAAAGTATAATTTTTATAACTCGCGGTAAACGATTCTCAAATACATATATCCTACATTGTCTAACTTCAAGTAACATAAAGAGTCGAGGCTTTTTACCTGGGTTTACTAAATCATATAATAGGTAAAAGTTTCAGATTATTTAAATGCAATACCAACTTAATCTTTTTTAAATGTAGCCACTGCATCTGTAATTTAATTTTGTATTGTATTACCATTTCAAAGACATTATGAGACCACAACTTTTGCATAACAACTTTCATCGTATTTACGCGGCGCTTGCCACTGCCAAGGCATAGACGAATCCGCAATACTGAGCTTTCCTTCCGTATCCAGTTTCTTCCTACTGCATTTTCTACGATAAATCACTTAAGAACAGAAGTAATATAATATTATACAACAGTAAGTAAGTAGTAATTAGAAAAGTATAAGATACACATGATTGTGCAAATAAATATTATATAGATTGATTTATATTACTAGTGGCTCCCCGCGGTTTCACCCGAATTCCCGGGATAAATGTATGTCCTTTCCTATTGCCTATGTCCTTTCTCAGGCTCTAGAGCTAGACTATCTGTGTACCAAATTTATAGTTTTAGCGTGAAAGCGAGACATAGACAGACAGTCAGAGTTACTTTTGCGTTTATAATATTAAGTATAGATATAAATTTAGTTCACAACAGTTTAAAACACTACTAACAGAGGATGATTTAAAGTAGGTAGGTACACTCCATTTATAGGTAGATAATTTTATCACTTAGGTAATACCTATATTCTTTAGAAATGCAATTGAAACTGTATCAATTTAAGGCAACAGTCCAACACAGCGGTATAAAAGTATAAAATATTTGTAATTCATTGCACACATAATGTTTGTGGTTCGTGCAATATTCTTGTGAAATGCAAATTATTTGTTGACTCATTGGATTAGCGCGCAAGCCGTGGGTGGAGTAGGTACTGGCGAGCAAGCTGTCGCTCGTACTCCGTTATGACGATCGTGACCTGTGTCTCCAGTGGATATAGTTGGGAGAACCAATCGTATCATTCGGAATCCGTTTACCATTCCAACTCTTCACCGATGAGATTGGTAGAACTAGCGTTGCTTACTTAGTAAATATCATAGAGGTATAAAGAAGAGATGTTGTAATTACATTTCCCTAAGAAACAACGCGTAAATATTGATCACAAAAACCTTTGCACTTAATACCTTATAACTTTCCCAAGCTAAAGATATGAATAAAAATCGATACATTCGCTTAAGAACACTAATGCTCTGGCTAAAATCGGTAATTAAAAGCAGTATTTAATTTTGCACCGGGAAATAAATTTTTTTTCATAACTTATGTGTTCTAAGTCCACTCGGTTGCGTGTTTTCCATAAGTGTTCTTTAAGTTGTGTCCATTCCATTAAAATGCTTCTCATGTCGCTAATTGTTAGGTAATTTGCTTGAGCTGAGCTTTTCACTTTAACCTATAGCCGTATGTAGGTTGACTACAAATAGCTCTTATTAGTACTTTCGATGAACATTTTTTCATTTAAACTTTTATTTACTTCATGAGTCACCTATACCAAACGTTTCAATGGAATTTATGATTGCAAAGATATCAAATACAATGGGTTACTTATTGAATTAAATTCATCTTAATGACAAAAACAAGTTTTCAGCAAATGATAATATTATGTACCTATATAGGAATTCGTAGGTCGGTAGCACAGAGGAAACTTATACGGTTATTTTCTCTGTGCTTTTAATGTATACCATAGCTATTTATATACATTTATCGGACATTTTGTAAATACCTTGAGCAATGCATTTGCTTAACTGTACTCTTCTAGGTGCGTCTCGTTGAAATAGGTACCTACCCTGAAAATGTAATAAAAACAAAAAGTTTATAAACAGGTGCAAAATGAACGTAAAAATTAAATCTATCTACAAAGTAAAGTCGCGAGAAAATAGACTTCCATAAAATTAAATGGCGTGCGTATTTGCTTAAGTGCTTACAGAAAATAGTAAATGTCAATTAAAAATACGGGCTAAATTTAAAAGAACGCTAGCGGCTCGGCGCCGCAATATTGTGCAAGAATTTATGCATAAAATCCGTTAGTGGGTCTCGTGACGGCTAATCGATCTGTATCAGACATACCAAAGGAGGCAGATAAGTATATATAAAAGGTAACTGTAAAATTACCATGTTTGTTTTATTTTACATCATGCATCCTTATAAGATTTAAGCTTCGATTCAATTTGAAATCTCCGACGCAAAGAAAGGGTTTTTTTGGGTACCTACTGTAGTTTCTAATCGTATGAACCGATTTTGACTTGGTAGTATTATAAAAAATATGCCTTAAGTAATTGACTATTCAATTTTTTATTGCTATTCGATAAGCTAAGTATAAATCATGTAGATTTTAAATATACAGTTACGAATTCTGCTGGCACGTGTAGGGGTACTATTTTGGTGAAATAATCAGCATGTTTTTTTACCGTTTGTTATTCTTTCCCGCACCTCGAGAGATATGGAATGTTTGAACATAAACCATTGGTTTTATGGGGGCATAAACTTTCATACGAGACATCACGTTCGTTGGAGTGCACAATTAAAACGTGCTAGGTATATGTTCCGACCGTAGTTCCTTATCTTTTACTAACGTGATATTAGTGTTTTAGATGTGTTGATCGTAGTTTTTTTTATATTAAGTATGTAAAGGGTTGAATATCTGTTTTGGTCAATATAATTTGGCGAAAACAAAACCTCTAAAAGAAAATAAAATTATAATTCATTCTTCATATGTTTATTGTAGGTAACCTAAGTAAACAACACTCAAGCAGAACCTGTAAGTTATTTTGTTTAAGCATGGAAATAAAAGAATAACAAAATGAATATTTAATGAAGTGCTTATTTAGGGACGGTCATTGCTCCATTAAACGTGGAAGTGTAAAAATTAAAAGTAGGTACAAGCTTCAATTTATCTCTTAACTTAAAAAGGTACAAATAAAAATACCATTAATGCTAAAAGCCGACGCTGCCGTAACTTCTCGTTACTGGTTGCAACAATTAGGACTTATTCATTTATTTATTTATTTAAAGCCTGGATTGTCCCACTGCAGGGCAAAGGTTCCTATCCTGCTCCCCACTCGTCTCTGTTATTTGCCTGGCCCATTAAGGGCCGGTCATTATTAGGACTTAATCAAACAATTGGAATAACCGATCTGTATAAGTATAGTCCTAGAGCTAGTTTACTTCACTGTTCGCTCCAAGACCTATCACCAATTCTGATCACGTATTGTGTCACCTCCCAAAGGCACGGTTCCATTGACCTCTCTTGTTCCCCAACTCACGTCCTTCGCCATATCATCACGCCCCGACGGAAGTGCTAACTGTAAACGTGTACGTTTATGTAAACTGAACCCTATTCGAGTGAAATGTGGGTCGGTTATTGAGGTTAACAATTGTCGTTTGTCTAGGAGGTGTCATCGGACGTTTTCTAATGAAGTCTTTACGTTTTTGGTGGAGTTTTAATAATAGGAATAATTTTCTTAAGCACTAAGTGAATTAATTACTTTTAAATATTACAGGGATATTTACATCTAAATTGATAATAAAATATATCAAAATCACTGTTAAGAACCAACTGAAAGGAGAAAATTGGATTTTCACTTTTCTTTCCGATCTTTTAGGGTGTACTTAGTAGTCTTTGACCGGTCGCTTCTTACAACACCATAAATATACCTACATAGTATACATTGCTGCCATACAATTTGATAGAAAACAATCGAGTTAAAGTAGCGCGCTCACATGCCGTTGCAAACCGAGATGTTTAATAACAGACCTGTTAATTGCTCAGTTATTCAACGCTGTTACATCCTTCCGCATCTTGCGTAGTGCACGTTGCTTATTAAATGCTAAATTAAGTATAGGTTTTCATCGAGTTTTTCATTGATGTGCGTGCCTGTGCATTGTTAGATATCTAGATTCTTTAAATTTCTTTATATTGTTGGCTTTTGTTGGCTATATTTGTGAACAGAATACTTTGTGATACATAGTCGCTCAAGACATTAAATTCGTCTTCAAAGTTTATGAAGAGTTTTACAATTTTATTCTAATTTGACTATACTATCCGTTTTTTGATCCTTATTTATTATTTACGGAATAAAGAAAATACTTAAAACCTGCCAAAGTTGCGATAATACAAAGAAAGGGTAAAAGGGTTTAAGAGTCCACAAAATATTCCAATAAATAGTCTACTAGCTGCATAACATAAACACATGAAATACAAAAAGATGGGTTGTTTCCACAGTTGAGTTTAGGTTCATTGAACTGAGATAAGGACTTTTACTGAGGAAAGCGAAACAGATCGATCTACGCCAGTAACGAACGTGGCCGGACTACCTGATGTATGACAAAAGGCTTTTTAAATAGAATACAAGCTATTCTGAACTTATTTGAACCCGTTTGTTAAATATAGCTAAGTTACTGCTAACGTTGTTTTAAATGAGTTCTCGAAGATTTGTAAAATTGTGACAATTCAGATTAGGTGTATACAAAGATTAAAATATAGAAATATATTCAGAATTGTGACTCGAGTAGCAAGGATGATTATTAAAAAAAAAACATTTTACTTTTAATCTTTTTGACATTAGATAAAACGTGAAGTTGCAAGCCTCAAGTGCCGATAAAAGACAATCTAGTTTTTGGATTTTCATTGTTAGCTACGTAAATCAAATTTAACTCTAAAAGTAAATAACTATCCTTCAGTACCTAGGTATAGATTGTAACTATGATCAGTAATTATTGTCTAGATCCAATATAGACAATAGTAATTATTCATAATGACTAGGCCAAGGCAGACATATAGCTGCTAGAGATTTCAAGGGAACATGAAGACGGATTGCTGCCACGCCTACAGCACAACATACGTACACCGTAGGTAGAGAACAACACAAAAGTTGTAGGTATCATAGACAATTAACGTGTACCTAAGTGCAATTGTATGTGGGAGTGTTGCAGCTGTGTTGCTCCGTGAACAATGAAATCTCATACATTGTACCTACTTGATTGAACCTTCAGTATGTTTGCTTAGCAATTTAAATTTCACACGGCGAATAAGTCATAAACAACGTTTAGTTTCTTTGAGGGTTTCCAAAGATTGGCCGGCTAGGTTAGTTGTAGATGCCCTGACTTGAACCTCGTTATGTCTTAGATACCTAGTACTATAAACATGGGTTTCAATAACTATTATTAGTATTGTTTTCTGGTTACTATGATAGCTAGTAGTCGTGGATTTAGATTCCCCGTGGAATGTCCCACCTTTAATTAATATTAGTGCAGAAATTTTCAATCGTATCGACAATATAACTAGGTACTACAACTGGCCTACATAGTAAAAATAGCAACCAAAGTTTAATACTTTAAGTTACTCGAACATTCAAAGCGAACAAAATCGAGGTTGTTATACGCAATAATTTACATAAAGAACAAATAATTTAACGTGTAGTAAACACATTGGCTGATACAATATATTCTCAGCATTCAATGGTAAATACTTCCCATGGAGTCAATGTCGCTTGCAATGGCTTGCCAAGCACCATACCTAGAGTGTGAAGCAAAAAGTGTGAAACGAAAAAACAAGCGTAGCATTGAAATGGCTTCAAGCTCCTATCCCTAGGGTTTGCTCTCTTTCCCGAGGCACCTATGTATATACTTAGTATTCTTTATGCTAATCTGGATCATACTTTATTGGCGTAGGTATAATACTATTTTTAATCCACAATCAATTTTCAGCGATTTCTTTTTGATAATCATATTTATACAGTAACAGTGTAATTACCCCCACTTCACAGTAAACTAATCCATGTCCAGGAAAAAAAATATTCCCATGAAATAACATATCACATAAAGAGGATACTTACAAATATGTAATACGATTCCGTTGACGAAGAATCAAAGTACAAGGAATCTGACTATATTCACATAATTACCCTTGAGCACTTAATGTTGGAGTTAGTGTGAAGTACAAAGGAAAGTCCTGACATTACCACGCAAATGTCCACGCGTACCTACTTAGTTACGGACAAGAGCTATACTTAGAGAAACCTATTATATCTTTCCAATAGTAAAAGAAATATGTATGCTCTACGAATGAACTACGGCTGATGTGTCTATCAATTAGCAATCTATTGTCCTCAGTCGACCATTCATGGAATGTTCCCATGGATGCCGATTGTAGTTCCTTCTTTCTTATTGATAGGGTCACTTAAGGTCATGGGATAATATGATTTCCGCAAAAACCTTTTGAAATATTCACAGTTACAGCTTATTACGAGGTTTAAATTGCAGGTTCTATGTAAAGTATATATTTAATTAACATCAGTTTATATATACTTTACATGTTTTATGAGTAGGAGCAACACACGGATAGGTTCATAAATTTAACTCTATATAGGTTCTTTACAACCAATAGTTTTTTTATAGCTTACGAGGTCAAAATTGAATTTTTAAAGCCCGACTTTTTGCAAACAACGTGAAGGATTAAAATACTTATTGTAATTTTTCTTCTTCCAGATTATTTCACCAAAACAAGATCAAATTGAGAAACAATCTCCTCAAATGTGTTTGAGAAGATGTAGTATTTAATTTGAGATGATTTGGAAAACTATTCAACACACAATGAAAAATAACCCAGATCTGATGAAAAGTATCAGCACACGGGATATAGTTTGGGAATAGTTTTGCAGAATGTCGACCAGTAACGAACTAAGTGCAAGTGTGGTTGAAGGACCAAAATTAAGAATGAAGCCCGCCGTAAGCAAGATTTTTTGCTGCAGTGTCACTGCTGCCTCTGGATTTGTAGCTGCCTATGCTCTGGTAAGGTCATTTCCAACTTGAACTATCTCGTTTAGATATTGTTATTTACTTATCTTTAAAAGAAATATTGTTATTTACTTATCTTTAAAAGAAAATGCCTTCGAAAATTCGCTTATGGTCTTGCCGGGGATGATACCAAGAAATAGCAAGCGAACAGGTAGGTAGGTATACAACCTATATGTATTATAATAAAGTCATTTATAAATTAAGTTATCAAAATAAGAACTCGGCAATAATTGAAGTACTACAAAAAAGTTGCGTTTAAATCATTTAAAACAAATATGGTTACGTACAGACTAAGAATCAAAGCTTCTACACCTTTGTACGAACTTGTATTTAGGCAATACTTTGCGCTATAAAAACCGACGTTTATATAAAAATGAACAAGCTTCGCAAGTTCTAGTTAGACTGGTTAACTTTGAGGCCATGACACATAGTTATCTCACAAGATGACGAAACTGGGTGCAGAAAGTGAGAATGGTTAGGGCCGGTGTATGCTGGTGGAATGTTAAACGTGACAGAGGTACCCGTCTTTTGTATTATTGGGGTTTTAAACCAAAATGAATACAATATGCCTTTAATTAAATTTCCAACTGTAGGTTTTTTTTAAACTTTGAACAAAGTAATGTATTAAAATCACGTAGATATCTATTATTATGTGGGTACATAATTTATACAGTTATTCTTCGACTCAAACATTTGCGTATTTTTGGATTTGTGTACAACATAGTTCCAGTGTATGATTGTAAAAACACTGTGTAAGAATTTCATAACTAAGCCCGTACTAAGCCCGTACTAAGCCGGCTTATTATCATAATTCTTCACTTCACTCCTTACACATTAAAGTCTAAAATAAAGTTAACCTACATTTTCAGGTGGCATATGCAATAGCTCTAATCTACGAGATCGTATGGGTGGTGGAGTCACAGAGCGGGTTGCCGATCCCTTCGGTGCTGCTCATGGTGTGTTACTGCATCGTCATAGCGGCTACTGTCATACTAGTACACGGCCTTATATCTGTAAGTAACATTCATTATTTATATACATAAAACAAAGTCCCCGCTGCCTCTGTCTGTCTGTCTGAACAAAACAACACAAAAACTACAGAACAGATTTTCATGCGGTTTTCACCAAATTACGGAGTATTTCATGGGGAAGGTTTTTAATGTTTTTAAGTATACGTCAATTTGGACCCGGTAGGTAGCGCTGGTGGGCAGAACGAAGTCTGCTGGGTGCGGACCCAACTAGCGGTAGTTTATTATATTTATTTGCATCTTTCCTTATGGATATGGATACATGCTCCTTTAAGATAGGTACGTTAATGTGTTGGGATATGTATTTACTATTATGTAGGTACACCTAACATCTTGTAATCCTGACAGACGGTGACTCGCCATTATATTAACATTAAATTAAACCGTTAGAGTTAAAAGTAGGCCTTTGCTGGGCTATATCGTAAGCCATTGCAATAATATTCAATATTAGTTACTTAAGCAATAAGTATTTTAGTTTATGACTCCGATAAATACGATCAATTAATTCAATTGATTGCAACCTAATAGTTGGCTGATTCGGATTGCGTAATTAGGTAGGTAGGTGCACATAACGTAATATTCAGAGATAATCTAAAAGTTGTCTCATATTGTTTCCTATACACCTACTACTTACCATAGAAAGTAGCAATTTGCCCTTTTTGGTCACATTAAAATTTTTGAGCTACAAATATTAACACAGAATCAATATTGCCTAACTAGTTAGGCACTTACTGACCTAGAAATCAACTCCAACCTTCAACCTCTGACCGAATAGTTAAAAAAATTGAATATCAATAAGTTTTATATATGTGAAAACTGCTTGTCTGTTTACAGAAGAATAACAAGTACCTGTTGGCTTGGCTCATAGCTGTCATACTGGTGCTTATACCTGAATGTATTCTAGTCTTCTACATGTCCATTTGTCATTGGGTAAGTTTTGTTTGATTATTAGATTTACTGGAAAAGGGTTGGCGACAAATACCTTCGCTTAAAGCTAAATTATGGGAAATTACGAGGAAATTGTTTTTTTTCATGTTCCAATTTCAAAACCAAAATTATTTTATGTTATAAAATAGAATTTGGATGAAACAAATCTACTTATTATTATTTAATTATTTACGTACATACACGCATAATTAGATTTTAGATTTTAAGCAGGGACCAAAAAAACTGTGTTACCAGGTTAAATTGAAAATGCATTATTTAGGTACTTGGGTCTCGGATATACCTATAACTTGCAGTTAGTTATTTATTTAGGTAACTTTGTAGGGATAATTCTATTAAGGTGTCTCATTTTATTACGCATGTGTGTTGTAACTATGTTTATGGCCCTAAAAGCGATACCTTTACGAGCAAGTGTGTTGTAAATAATGTTTCAAAACTTTCAAAACTTCAGGGTCTACAAGGTGTTTACGGAGGAGCAGAGCTGGCGTGCTACGTGGCACGGTTACCAGCAATCGTGTGCGGCGTTGTACTGGTGCAGTCTGCGTATGCACTGAGGGAAGCAAGGTTTGTATGGATATCTATATATATTCGCACAATGCTTGACTTTAATCGAATCGGCATAATAATTAAAATGCGAAGCTTTGTAAGCGTGAATGTATGTACCTTATACCGAAAGAGTACCTCTCTTTTACACAACAGCTTAAAGGACTAAGAAGTAATTTGACCCGTCTAAAATAGTTATTAAGTATTTTGGGTAAAGTGAGTGATGATCCAACTACTGATAACAAATAACTCTGTATATTTCCTAATGCGCCTTGTATTGTTATTGCTTCATATTGATGACTGCGTTTTCATACTGAAATGTCTTCTTAAACTTTCTAGGAAAGCTGGCTACGCCAACGGGGCGGCAGTAAGTGGTAGTGAATTCGACGCCAGTCACTACGTTCCTGAAGCCCCTAACGCTTTCTCAAACGATGGCTTCCTCTCTGACAATGGTAAATATTTCACATTTAAAACTGTCACTTCAATTGTTCCATTAAATGGTAATTTTACTTTTATATAAGTAAATATAAGAAAGCCAACTCTTCACCATTAATTTAAACTAATCATTTCAGTCAGGGTTTAATATGTGAACGAGTTGATACGTTATTGGTTGTGGTCATTACTATAGTGATAAATTATTTAAATTAACATAGGTTGTCTTGATCTGGTTCCAGGTAAATCCGGTTCAATGCCGGACCTCCGTCGGCACCTCGCCTCACGTCAATCAATGAACATGGGATACCCTCCCCACATGCTGCCGCAGCCGCCCCCCGCGTACTGGCAACACCTCGCCGACCGTCAGTACGCGGCCAGCCTCCGCGGCTACCCTAAATCATACCAAGCACCCCAAATGTACGGCACTTGGGTTGGCCCTAGAAGTGGACCGTACGACAACCCGTACAAGCGGAGACACTCGATAGTTGGCGCGTTTGGGGACGAATACCCTCCAAAGGGTTACGAGAGTTACCCAGAAGATAGAATGGACTGTAAGAGTGAAATGGCGTATCCATATTACAGGTCGTACCCCTACGATCCGCGAATGTTCCCGCCAGACTACGACCCCAGATTCTATCCCGAATTCAAAAGGGAAGATTCGTCGTACGGTGTTAACTTACTAAGGCACGAACCCTACCATTTTAGTAGTTCGCGAGAAAGGGTATTTTACGGTTCAAGAAACAGTCATAATTCAGTCGGCAATGAGTCAGATGATTTGACGAAATATAAAGACGTTGCTCTATAAATGTTCCAATGTATCTTGTTGGTGCTATTTTTTTAATTAGATACGGAATTTCAAAGTTACACGTACCTAATCTAAGGCTGGTATATACTCGATATTCCTGCTAGATCAATTTTTAATTGCAGTTTCATTTTGAACTAGAAAGTAAGAGATATATTTTTGGCGCAAAACAGTTTGTTGGTAAATAAACATGTGTGATCTCCAGTGCTACGATAAATATCGCTGGAACGCGATGCTATCGCTGAACTTCTAAATATTTCAGTGGAAAGGTATTTTGAAGTAATTTCAAGTTACTTGTTTCTTATTGTAATAGGTACCTATGTGGGCACTGAAACTTATAAATGTAGAACATATTATATTTTAACGTAAGATTTAGTTTAGTTACCCCAATAACCAAAGGTGTATATAATTGATTTTAAATTGAAAAGAAATAAAGAAAACATTTGAGTCACTATTACTTACATTATGCTCGTTTAATTTTTTTTTAAGATTGAATAAAATATTTTTATAAATAAGAGATATTTTATTTAACTATGCCTATTTTACATTCTGAAGGATTATGATCTGACACGACACACCTTACCGACCTATTTTAAAACAAATTTGTCCACCGCGTCTGCCTGTTCGCCACAAATACAAAGACTACTGCACCGATCATGCTGTTTTCACCAGTGGATAGGTAAGTAGTTTGTTTTGTTGTTTTTAATTGTGTTTCGTTTTAACGTGTATCGAGTTAATTCGTAAATTATAACAATGTGGTAACTGTATAACTCTCCGCTAACTGTGAGAATCTGGAGGCGTTAAGCCGTTTTGGCACATCGCAAAATAAACCGATTACTTAGTTAGATTTTTTTTTTATTGTAAGTAGATACGAACGTATCTGGTTATGGTACACCGCAAAAAGTGATTGATTAAATCCTCTTTGTCAAGTCAAATACCAGGGATGGAAAAATCAATTCGGCCATCGGGCCTGGCTTGCCTTTCGTCAGCAAATTTTATTTAGGTACGACTGTAGGTACAAATTGTCAGTAAACCCGCGGTGGCTCTTTTGGGAACGCACCGACTTACAATCATAAGGGTGCAGGATCATACCCTGGCCCGGAGGCTTCCGGCGACTGGGACCACAATAAACTGGGACCGCGGTCCCACTTGCCGGATCCTTTTAATTTAAATATTTTTCTTCCGGCGACTGGGACCATCCATAAATGAATGAAAAAAACTAGTGTTTAAGCCAAAAACCGTACAGTCAAACGAAAAAATTTTAGTAAGAAATAAAAGAAAAAAATGTTTTTGATTAAAAAATATAATTTATTTATATAACATTAAAAACACCCTTCGATTACTATTCAAAATTAACGTAGGTAATAAGAACATACACATAATCACATAAATTAAGCTAAAAATAATGCTGGTTTTTATCGTCGCATTGCAAATACTTTTCACTAATTATTATTAACTAGCTTTTCCCCGCGACTTCGTCCGCGTGGAATAGTTACTTTGGGCAAACGCTAACTTTCAACCCGCGACTTCGTTTACGTAGAAAAAGGGGTTTCGCAGAGCTAACTGATGACTGCACGCCCGCACCGGCCCGGCACATAAGGTGCGCGCCGTACTTGATTATTATTTTGCTGCGATGTTATTTTTAATTTGCCTTTTTCTCCTAAAATATTCATTGAAATCGAACCTCTATACTTACCTGCACAATTGAATTACGCGAAAATGGGCTGGTTTAATCTATTACTAAGCGCATGGAATAAATTCATGTCTATGATAAGTAAATGATATTTATAAATTAAATATTTTTATTCTTTAATTTCTTACATTAAGCATGTTTTTGTTTGACTGTACTGATTTGATTTGAACAAAAGATTGTACTATAAATTTTTGAGTGGTCCCAGTCGCCGGAAGAAAAATATTTAAATTAAAAGAATCCGGCAAGTGGGACCGCGGTCCGAGTTAATTGTGGTCCCAGTCGCCGGAAGCCTCCTGGCCCGTACCTTTGCTTTTAAAACTTATGTAGGTACCTACGGTTTGACAACACTGACATCGTGAGGAAACCTGCATGCCCGAGATGTCACAATTTAATGGTATGTGAAGTCCCCAATACGCACTAGGCCCGCGTGGTGGACTATGGCCTATACTCCCTCTTTGGTAGGGGAGGCTTAAGTTAATTAATTTGGTATATTGAGATCAAATGATACTTATGTGACCCCCAGGGGGTTCACATTAAATGTAAGTATTGCATTATTAAAAACTGCGGCAAATATCACACATATAATAATTGCCCTCAGAGCCTCCACAGGCTACGTGCGCCCATAAATCGCAACTTTGACACTGTAGGTACCCATGGCAATCCACTCCATGAAGGTCTGTCATTGTAATAAATTGGTTTCGCAGTCGCAGAACATACACAACATGTTCGCGTTTTCAGGAACTACATTTTTATACAAGTCAGAGGCACTTTACGGGACCATAATACAACGAACGTGAGGTGAGGGTGCCAAGTTACAACTATCTATATATATATAAAGTCCCCGCCGCCTCTGTCTGTCTGTCTGAACGCGATGAACACAATAACGACTGAACAGATTTTCATGCAGTTTCCACCAAATTACGGAGTATTTCACGAGGAAGGTTTTTATGTATAATACCTCCATCAATTTGGATTTTCGCTCGCGCGATGGTCCGCTCGTTAAGAATATTTAAACACAACTAATAAATGACAATCGAACGTGACAGCCTCTGGTGGATTCGTAAGGTACTAAATAAGTTTCATGCCGCGAGCATCCCGTTGCACCAAATTTATTCTAACTAGCGTTGTTCAAACACTGTAGCCAATAGGTATTTATTGGGCTAGACCAGGCGGTGGACAGTCCCATACAAGCCCCCCTTAAAATACTCCTTTTCAAAGAAAGTGGCGCAGCCTTGTATTCATGTCTGAAAACTTATGCTTAACATGTCAATGCATGTCAATAGATGACGCTCAAACTGAAAATTTTAGCCTTTTATTAAAATAACTTATTTTTTATGCTGGCAATCATCTTTTTCGCCGAATGAAAATTTTGACGTTATCACACTTCACAAATTGTCATGTGTATGCGCATGTGTTGTTTTTGTTCCGTTTTGTGTTTTTTTGGTTGCTATTTCTAAAATGATTTACATATTTCTTATGCTAATGCTGTTATAATTATGTTGATCGGAATAAAATGATTGAACATTATTTATATTGATTATAATATAACGTTTCTTTTGAATATGTATACCTAGTACACACTTTAATACTACATACGTCTGAGTAGGTATGTGTATATATACAAACGACAAGACATATTTTGCAGAGGGCGCTATAGTCGCAAGATGGCGTCATACGGTTAACACAAAAATGACACAAGAGGGCACTCTTCTCCTGTATAGGTCGTAGACAGAGAAACTAATAGACTAAGGTACCCTGTAACCACGACTGAAACAGAGATAGTGTAAGCGTGTGTTGCCACAGTGCCCGACTTTCCCATTTTGGAAGGGAGTTCCTTATCCCGCGTTGCGAAAGGGAAACATTAAATTAAAATTTAATCTCAAACATGTGTCCTACTTCAGTTAAATAAATAAATAAAAATAAAAAAAAATAAAAAGCTATTTATTTCTTGCTTACAATAGTGGATCGAAAACAATATTTAAAATTTAATTTATAAAATATAATACTACTTTAAATAATATTTCATCTTAATATCTTAATTTCATAAATAACTTAATTCTAATTATGTAATTCTAACATAAAAAAAAAAAATAATAATAATAAAATAAATCGAATTCATAACATAACACAATCATAATTTTTTTGTTTAATTCAGTTATTAATTTGGATAATTGATTTTAAATATTTAGATAATAGATCTATTCAAAGGTTTTTACTAGCAAGAACCCTCTCCATGAACTACTTCAGTTACCACAAGCTAATTATTACTAATGTGCGCGCTCATCGATCGAGTGCGCACAACACATTCGCCCGACAGCCAAAGAGTATAGTAACTATCCATAAAGGAAAAGAGAGCCATCTCGCGTGATAAAATCGGTCGTATAGAGCTCAGTGGCGCCTCCAAGCGTATGATGGGCCAAGCTGCATGCGCTCTGTATACATACATATGCATAGTTATATGTAGGTAACTTATAGATTTGAATAATGGATATGGATAAGGAAATAATGGAGCGTACCACCATGCTTATTAAGCAAATAATATTTCTATTTTTAGGTTATCATTATTTATTGATTTTACAGGTTCAACATAACAATAAAACAATTATTACATAGTAGCATTTAAAAAACCACAAAGGTTTGTGACAACACTACACATACTGAGTCTACATTGACAAAAACACACAACACACTGTGTACAAAACATTATACAACATGTAGATCTAAAAATTGAGCTTTAAAAAGTAATAGATAAACTACAAAGAACAATTCTGATTACATTAATAAAATATACATATACTATTTACAATATCAACAATCTGTCATATTTAAATATCATTTACTTGCTAACCGTATTGGTACCTCGAAAAAAAGATTTTTTTTTAGGTTCCCATTTATAATTCACTGCATCCAAATAAGCAATACACTTTTCTCTTTGAGAACGTTCTATCAAACAATAATGGTTTATCAACAAAAACAGAATAATAACAACTGTGAAAAACAACAAATAAGATATACTAGAAATTGCCACTTCGCAAACATAGTTCGTGTTCATTTAAAGTTTTTGCAGACATGTTGAAAAACGTTTCATTCCATGAAGTTTTATTAATTTATCTGTAACTTTTTTTTATTTAAAATCAGCCAGATTTTTTTTAAAATATGTGCAACTTTATATAATTAATAGGGAAAACGTATAAAAGTATTTTTTCATAAATAATAAAATTATTAAATGGGATAATTTTTTGAATATTTTTATCCACTTAAATGTAATTATGCGTAGAACAAAACGGTTGTACCACTAAAGCGGGGGTTACTACTGCCATCTAGTTGTTTCTTTACGAACTTTTATGTCACAACAAAGTTTAAGCCAAACAGCCACCAGAGGAGCTACCTTACATGCAAAATAAAGTCGAATGGAGGTTAAGTACTAACTTTCCATCCCCTGCCGACAGCCATCGTAGGCACCACGCGCACTCACGCGCATCTTTTATATATATTTGTAAAATATTTAAATCAGTACACGATATAACAAGTTAGTGTTTTATTTCTACACAACCTTTGTTCCCGGGTACGGAACAAAATTGGCGACCGTGACAGGACACGCAGTCCTGATAAATCAAGACTAGAAGGACGAATAAAGGGCAAGCGCCACGCATTGTGCCGCACCACGCCACGTCGCTCTCGCCGCTGCGCCACTACGCCGCTATTCCACGCTGGCATCATCACTTCGAAGACGAATCCGTTGGCTTTCGCACTATTGCAAGGCTTTTGAATCAACGTATCTTCAATTCGGAGGGACCTTGGTGGGTCTGGAGAAGGCTTAAGGTGACTTCGTGGTGCTTCTGGAGGGCCTCTGGGAGGCCAAGAAGCAGTCAGCAGCGCATATCTGTCCGAGCGGGCGCAATTCATGCAGCACAATCCGGTCTCCGCTGAGGGACAATAAGGAGCACGTGTCGGGGACACCACGAGGTGACCCAGATCGGCTTCGGCAAGCAGCAGGGTCTGCTGAGACGAGCGTCAGTGCATCAGTCGACCGCCTTGCCATTAATCAGTGAGCCCGTTCCATTATTTTCCTATTGTTCCCCCTCAATTTGTGCATTCAGAGAAGTTAATTTTTAGAATAAGTGCCTGTGTGTGCTATTTTATGAGTGCTTTAATTTCCATGGCCTATCCATGAGCCTATCTATAAGCGCGCTTACATATTTATAACGTGCTTAATCTACGCATTCATTCCATACAGGTATCATTCCATATTTTTCTCTGACAACTGTGCTATTTGCCTTTCTATCGCTTTTTTACGCATAATTAATCATAATTTCAATATATAATTAACAGTTCTTGTAATTTTTCCCACAATAAAGTTAATATTTTCTTAATTAAGCTATTAAGCGCATGCGCAACTATCATTATTTCGCATCATAGTTAACATTCAAATCGTGCATCGATCCGTCGAATTTTATGTCGATCATTTAACGCTAGTTCTATAAATAACTCGTAAACAATCTATATTCCATAGCTATAGCTGCTCTGTCGTTTCACATAGAAACTGCACTGCCCTTCCATTACCCGCTTGCCTATCTCAATTCCAGCGATCGATCGCTTCAACGTGCGAGGCGCTCTCTGGACGCGCGCCTTTCTACAGCGCTCCAGCTAGGCCGCTGCTTCGCTGAGTTGCCCCGTGCATTTCGTGGTGCCTGGCTTGCTTGCTGGTGGCCCGGCGCCGGCGCGCTTCGCATCGCAACAAAACGAGGAGCGTATGAGCTATTGCATTTTATTTTATTTAACGTTATCTTAACTTGTTATTTAAAATGTCTGAATCTGATGCTGGGAAATCTGAAATGGCTAATAAGGACTTATATTCTAAGCGGAGTTCAGTTAAGGGACGTGTTACGAAGTTTAAAAATTATTTAGAAACATTATCTACGTTAGAAAAAATATCGTCACTTGAGATTATTAAGCTTAAAACTAGATTATCTAAATTTGAACTATTATTTGACGAGTTTAATGACGTTCAGAGTCAGATCGAAGTAAATAATATTTCTACTCGGGATATCGAGTTATCTGTCAGAGATTTAATAGAACAAGACTTCTACCACTGTATAGCTTTCGGCCAACAGTTGATTGAGAGTAACACTCCTCCCGAGCGTGACCGTTGTTCTTCCTCCGCGCCTGCTTCTCACTGTTCGCACTCACACTGTGATGCTCGCGAGTCCCTAGGGTTTAAGCTGCCCACCATAAAGATACCCAATTTCGATGGAACGTACTTTAAGTGGCTCGAGTTTAGGGATACGTTCACGTCATTAGTTCACGATAATAGTAAGATTAAAAACATACACAAATTTTATTATTTAAATTCGTATCTCGAAGGTGAAGCGGCCCGTGTAGTTTGCAATTTAGAGGTGAATGAAGCTAATTATTTGGAAGCTTGGAATCTTTTATGTAAACGGTACGATAATAAGCGTCAATTAATTAATAATCATCTAAAATCTTTGTTTAGTCTCGAGACAGTACGGGAAACCGATAAGTCCTTACGATTTGTTATTGACCATGTAACAAAAAACTTACGAGCTCTTTCTACACTGGGTTTGCCTACTGAACAATGGGATATGTTAGTTATTTATATTGTTGCAGAAAAATTAGATTCTAGAACATATTTTAAGTGGGAAGAAAATAGAAACTCGTTACAAGATATTCCAAGTCTTGAAGATTTTTTCAGCTTTTTGAGAAATCGAGCTGACGTTCTTGAAACAGTGAATCGTAGTAAACAGTCACTCAAACAGTCTTCGCCCACAGATGGCGCTACTAGATATAAACCTCAAACTAAGTCTTTGGTAGTCTCCGCTAAGGAACAGTCTTCCTCATCTACTCCTATTGCGTGCATATATTGTAAGGGCCAACATCGTCTTTACGAATGCACGGCATTCAAGGATAAGGCGGTAGGTGATAGGTTGTCTTTCGTTTCTGCTTCAAGGTTGTGTCATAACTGTTTAAGGAGTGGACACAATACGAATCGCTGTAGGCTTCGTGTGGCATGCAGGTTTTGTAAACAGCGACATAATTCGCTCCTGCATGAACCGTTAAATAAAACGGATACTCCACCCAGTTCTGAGTCGGTTTCGAATTCCATGTCTGCTGTTTCTTCTTCAGAAGTGTTGCTATGCACTGCTGAAATTAAATTATTTAATCCTATTACTAATAATTATATAATAGTGAAGGCAATGCTCGATAGCGGGAGTCAGTCCTCTTTCATTACAGAGCGTGTAAAACATGCCTTAAATTTGACTCCTCAGCCTTCTAATATAAACATTGTTGGTATTGGTGAATCCCAACTGAATCTTAAGCCTGAACGGTGTTCTGTTCGCCTTCAGTCAATGTTAAATACGTTTAACATTCTCATGTCTTGCCTTGTATTACCTACGATTTCTGGAAGCTTGCCTAAAGCTTATTTTAGTATAGAGCATCTCAATTTGTCAGGTTTCAAAATGGCAGACCCAAATTTTAATAAGCCGTCTACTGTCGATATGCTTATTGGGGCTGATATTTTCTGGAATATAATTGATTCTAAACAGCATTCATTAGGTAATAATCTACCAGTATTACGTAGTTCAAAATTAGGTTGGCTCGTCGCTGGGACCATTTTTCCTGTAAGGTCGACTAATAGTCAAACTTCTTGTAACTTTTCTAAGAGCGATGACCTCAGTAATTTCAATGACGATTTGGCAAAATTCTGGGACCTTGAGAGTGTCCCCGACACCGCGACTTTATCTGAGGAAGAAAGGTTGTGTGAACAGCACTTTCTCAGCAATACCACTCGCTGTAGTGATGGTCGTTTTTGTGTCAGATTACCACTTCGCGAGAGTTTGGATTGCTTAGGAGACTCGTATCATTTAGCAAAAAAAAGGTTCCTAAATCTTGAAGGTCGTTTTAGACGGCAACCTTTACTTAAGGAATTATATACTAATTTTATAAAAGAGTATGGTGATTTAGGCCACTTATCGATCTATGAGTCCAATGATTCAAATAAAGTTAGATATTACTTGCCTCATCATCCTGTTATAAAGGAAAATAGTGAGTCGACTAAATTACGTGTCGTTTTCGATGCCTCGGCTCGCTCTTCTTCCGGCTTCTCTATAAACGATATCCAAATGGTAGGGTCCACGATTCAGGATTCCTTATTTAATATATTGATTCGTTTTCGTCTTCATAAGTACGTCCTCTGTGGGGACATAGAAAAAATGTTTCGTCAGATTATTATTCATGATAACGATCGTAGTCTGCAGTTGATATTATGGCGTGACGATGAGTCACAGCCTTTACGCACTTTACAATTAAATACCGTTACTTACGGGTTTTCCAGTGCTAGTTTTCTCAGCACACGTTGCTTATCGCAATGTGGTGTAGAGTGTAAGGATTCTTTAATAAAGGAAATAATCCAAAGGGATTTCTATGTTGATGACCTTTTGACAGGAGCCCAATCCGAAGCACAGTTACTTGACATTCAAAGGTCGGTGGCTACAGCTCTAGCCAAGAGTGGTTTCCATTTAAGAAAATATCGTTCTAACTTACCTTCGGTACCTGACCATAGAGATCAAGATAGAAATTGCGATTCGCTTGTCATTAGTAATGCAACTAGCACTCTAGGCATAGGATGGAACCCTCAATCGGATTCGCTACATTTCCCCATAGAGCCGGTGTCTATCGACATTGTAACAAAGAGGTCTATTTTGTCTTCTACTTTTAAGATTTTTGACCCACTCGGTTTACTGTCCCTTTGCACCATTAAGCCTAAAATTCTTATACAGGATTTATGGGCCATAGATAAGCTAGGATGGGATGATCCTGTTCCTGAGAAAATAAAATCTGACTGGATAAGGTTTGCTAGTAGTTATGGCATAATTTCACAGTTAAGAATGTCAAGAAATGTTTTGGTAGATGATCCAATTTTGATTGAAATGCATTGTTTTTGTGACTCTTCTCAGAGGGCGTATGGAGCCTGTATTTATTTAAAGTCCACCAATCCGCGTGGAGTTACACGTGTGAGGCTACTTTGCGCAAAATCGCGCGTCGCACCTGTTAAACCCACAACTATTCCGCGCTTAGAGTTGTGCGCTGCACTGCTTGGGGCGCAGTTGGCTTCAGTCGTGACTCAAGCTCTGCGTTGTAAGATCGATCATCACGTTTATTGGTCAGACTCTAAGGTAGTGCTATCATGGTTAAATACTAAGAAGGCTATGAAGGTATTCGTTGGCAATAGAGTGAGTGCAATCAAGGACCTCGCTGAGCCGTCTCTATGGCGTTATGTTCCAACTTCACAAAATCCGGCTGACTTAGTATCTCGCGGCGTTGATCCATCTCAAGTAGCTGGCTCAACTTTATGGTGGCATGGTCCTTCCTTTCTGTTGCTTGATAAGTCGTCTTGGCCTCCTGTTGAGTCCCTAGTTAGTGAGGAATTGCCAGAACTCAAAGCTCACCCTGCTTTGGTGGGGGAGGCTCCTTCCGATCTCTCAAGAATCTCCAGGCTAGTTATTGCACAGCGTGCCTATGCGCGCATCTTAAGGTGGTTTTATAATTCTAAAAAGATAAATAAAAATAATAAACTTACCGGTATTTTACAAACTACTGAGCTTGACAGGTCATTGAATGTTCTGATTAAAATGTCACAAAAATATTATTTTCAGGATGAGATTCTCCTTTTGTCACAAGGCAAGCCACTAAAATTAAAATCAGTTATTGCGTCACTCAACCCGTTTATCGATTCTGTAGGTATTCTTCGCGTAGGTGGTCGTATTGAGGCTTCTATGTATAGTTTTGATAAGAGGCATCCAATATTGCTGCATTCTAAGAGCCATTTTACTGCTCTTCTCTTTCAGCAAGAACATTTACGGCTTATGCATGCTGGTCCGCAGCTTCTTCTCACATCTGTCAGAAATAGATTCTGGCCTATAGGTGGGCGAAATTTAGCTAGGCGTATTGCTCGAAACTGTTTTGTATGCAGTCGGTTTAAAGGCAAACCCATGTCCAATATCATGGGCAATCTACCTTCCGAACGCGTGCTTCCTGATTTTCCTTTTAACAACGTAGGGACCGATTTTGCTGGACCATTTTACATAACAGATCGTAAGGGAAGAGGGTGCAAAATAACAAAATGCTACTTATGTATTTTTATATGTTTTAGTTTTAAATGTATTCATTTGGAGGCAGTCTCTGAGCTCTCTAAAGACGCCTTTATATTAACACTTAGGCGCTTCATAGCGCGTAGAGGCTTACCTAAAAGAATATTTTGCGACAACGGCACAAACTTTGTTGCTGCCGCTCGTGAATTAAATGATTTTTTACGTTCCAAGGACAATATTAACCAAATTTTAGATTTCTCAGCTCAGCAGGGCATAGAATTTAAATTCACGCCTGCATATGCTCCTCATTTTGGTGGTTATCACGAGGCCGGGGTCAAATCAGCCAAATTTCATATTCATAGGGTTATGGGTAATGCACACTTGACATTCGAGGAATTATCGTCTCTGTTTGCTCAGATTGAGGCCATCCTCAATAGCCGCCCCTTATGTCCTCTCAGTCCTTCCCCTGATGACCTACAAGCCCTTACCCCGGGACACTTTTTAATTGGCAGGCCACTCACCGCACTTCCAGCACCTGACGTGATCGATTGTCAGACTCATCGGCTCGACCGCTACCAGCGCCTGGAGCAGGTGCGCCAGCACTTCTGGCGACGCTGGTCAAACGAGTACGTGAGCGAGCTTCAACAGCGCACTAAGTGGCGCGTCAGGAGGAGAGATCTACGTGTGGACGAGTTGGTCCTGCTGAAGGACGACAGCGTGCCACCGCTCTGCTGGCGCCTCGGCAGAGTGAGTGCGCTCTTCCCGGGCGCTGACGGCGTCCCTCGCGTCGCCGACGTCACCACCGCGCGCGGCATCGTGCGCCGCGCTCTCAACCGCATCTGTCCACTACCTGCTGCAGAAGACTGTTGAAAGCTACCCTGGACCTTTCAACGGCCCGGAGTATGTGCGCGCTCATCGATCGAGTGCGCACAACACATTCGCCCGACAGCCATCGTAGGCACCACGCGCACTCACGCGCACCTTTATATATATATTTGTAAATTTTAAATCAGTACACGATATAACAAGTTAGTGTTTTATTTCTACACAACCTTTGTTCCCGGGTACGGAACAACTAAAATTAAGTCTACTGATTAAGTTAATAGTACATTATATTTGTTAATAATAAAAAAATATTTTAAATTTAAATTTAAAATATAAATGTAGGAACGGAACGCGAATTGTAAGTAATTACGGGTGAATGATGACGACCAATGTTTAGCATGAGTGAGTGAGAGGGACAGAGTGAGATATGTGTGAAGTATGAAAGAGATAGATTAAGTCGGTTATAAAATTATGTTAAAACTATTAGAGTGACAGGGATGTGGAACAGGGAGAACGAATGGAGATACGACGAAAGCAAGACGGTTTAGGATTAGGAGAAAATTAATTAAAGATTATCAGTGCAAGTATTTCTTTTATTTGGCCAATATTGAAATTATCCCACATAAATTTAAAATTTAAATTGCAATTCTTGCTAATTATCTTCAGTTGTAACTATCACTTTATTAAATACGATTTATTTAATGTTACATCAACTATTAATAAATGTACTTCATTCCAAAATAAATATAAATTGAATGTAAAAAAAAAATATTTATAATACCTAGTTGTCTTCAAAGAAATTAAATAACCATCAGTGTATTGGTAAAAAACAGTGATTTAATATATGTATGATAAAATATGTATCTATTTTCAAAATATCTGTATTTTTTTATTTTTATTGAACTAAATAATATTTAATTATTTTTATTATAACTGATCGGTTGATCGTTGATCGGTTATCGACCGGTGAAGGCGGAAGATAAAATAAAAATCGCGATGGTAAAATAGGGGTTGATTGTAAAGGGTTGAAAATTCAGGGTTATATGTATTTACTGTTGCTGTATCATAAAAAAATTAATTTTTTTTCTAAAATTGAAAAATAGATGTAGAAAACACTGTGATAATTGGATTCCATGTTAATTTGCTTTCTTTTAATACACATTCTCAAGAGAATATTTTAAAATAAAAATGGGAGATTTTTTACCGGACGCTGGCAACACTTCCACAATAATGTTTTTATAGGTTATTTTGATTGAAACTCGATATTACGCTTTAGTTTTCATAATTTAACGCAATATTTTGCTAATTTATACTATCAAATAAGTTATCAACCCTGAAAACACATATTTGTGGTCAATAAACCACAAAAACTGTCGTACTTACGCGTGAAAAGAGACACCGGCAATTTCCTGCTCACTATCGCTTCCACATGAAATTACACGACAACGCACCATTGTATAACCTTTGGCGTTATAATAGTATAAATTTCTCAGTCTTTTCACTATATTAGAATCGTTTTAACACACTAAAACATATAAAATTCGCAGATCCAACACAATGTAAACACGAACTGTCAGGTTTGTTTCGCAATTAAAGTTGCGAAACACTTGAAAAAACTGGCTTCCCACGATGAGACAGAAAATGTACTAGTTGCATCTTTGTCTTACGCATTCGTATTAAAATGTTCGCTCCCTTTCTTGTGTGAGTGAGAAAGAATCGTCACTTAGTCTATTAGTTTCTCTGTCTACGGTATAGGTCTATTATATTACTCTTTGGGCTAGACCCTCATTTTACCGGTATTTCCGGAAAACTTTAATTTTCCCGGGATTCAAAGAATCCTTGAAGTTAATCAAGTCTTACAAATTCTCGAATGTTAGAAATTTTCTTCAGAATAATTCTACTTATCTATGACGTGTACTTTGGCTGACTGACACTTCACTCTCACTTGTAGCCAACTTGTAGCATAGATTAGTGTTACCAGCGTATTGGGTAAAAATGGGTAAGAAACACATTTTATCTTTTTTTTTTAACTAATATGGAATACTGGCTGTGATAGATTTTATCTTGTTTCGTTGTATAATGTATACATACATATTTTATTTAAAATACTCGATACGATAGAGCAAGGACTCGATAGAGAAAGAGATCCAGCGGAATGATATCATATATTTTACTTTAAAGATTCTTATAATGGATTTATGCCAAATCACACCTCAGTCAATTATTTAATTTATTATTTTTCTAATTTTTCTTCTTTATCTTTCTAAATAAAATGTTTTATTTTGTAAGGTAACATTATCAAAATGTTTTCCAACTGTCATACACGAAATAATCCCTAGGTTTACAGTTAAGCAATTCTGCATTTTAAGTCCATATAGGTAAACTTCAAACTTGATTGTACATCGAAACAATGCTCATGAGAATGTGTCAAATTATATGACACAGTTCACTGTTGCTGTCCTTTTTAATCATGATCTACTCGGTACACATTCTATCTCTTTCTCTTTCATATACTCAAAAATAAGTTGACGACATCCATCGAATTTTGTTGAGTGAAGTTGGAAGTTTTTTGATAAAATTTAAAAGTTCTATTAAAGTTATCAACGAGTATTGGAAGTAAAATATTTAAGCTGAAAAACGTGTATTAATCTCAAATACGTGTATCAAAGTGTAGTTCGGTGATATAAATGGCTGTGTAACTGTTATTTCGGCTAATGTAAGCTAACCGTGTAGGTGTACACTGTAGTTTGAGAAAGTGTTTTTGCATAAAATTCAGGTCCCATTGTTTTATCTTTCCCGGTAAATGTTGGGAAAAGGCGAATGAATGCGTCTTGCGTAATACAGTCGAGTTATATTGAAATGTTCGGTGTTTTTATACATTCACTAACATAATCAGTTTAGGTAAGTAAGTTATCGAATATATATATATTAATATTACCCGACTTAAAAAACCGTAAAGTCAATTTAGAGTCTGGAATTCCATGGGCGTTTGTATAACACCATCCCAACTTATGTGTATCCAACTTTTATACTTCTTTTACATCAAAGAAAACTTTATATAAAAGTGGTATCCTATGCCATGGTTTTGATACATATTAGAACAACAACAATCATAAGTCTGCCATATCATTATGTGCAGCTGAAAATTCCTGCTATATAGTGTAAATAAATTAACTTAAATAAGTACGTATGTAATTAAATATATACTTAAATTAATACACTTGGGCTATTGTTTTTTTTAATGGATGCATATTTCAAGGAGTATATACCCTTTTAATGAATGACATTAACACAAGTGAACACAATAGTCCACATTTCAGGCTCCGGGTAGATTGAAAGAAAGAAAGAAAGCATCAAAATATTTATTTAGAACTCACACAACATTAACGGAACAAAAGTGTATTGAACAATATGTATATTATAAATAGCCATGGTGGCTCAGTTGGGAATGCACCGACTCACAATCATGAGGGTGCAGGTTCAAATCCCTGGCCCGTACCTCTGAGTTTAAAAACATACATACGGATTCACACCACTGGCTTTCGGTGAAGAAAAACATAGTGAGGAAACCTGTATGCCTGAGATGTCACAATCAAAGGCATGTGAAGTCCGCCAATCTGCACTAGGCCTGGTGCACTAGGTAGACTATGGCCTCTAGGCCATAGAGGGGGTCTACCCCCTCATTGTTAGGGGAGGCTTGAACTCCTCGGTGGAGATGTATATGAGCTGATAATGATGATGTAGGTATATATGCTATTAG
Organism: Thyatira batis; assembly: GCA_905147785.2. NCBI lineage: Eukaryota > Metazoa > Arthropoda > Insecta > Lepidoptera > Drepanidae > Thyatira > Thyatira batis. The sequence continues at coordinate 2,430,126 of LR990507.1, forward strand.
TGAGCTCCCCAGCTTTGCACGGGTGCTATGCTTATACATCACATTAGAACCTCAAAAATTGACAGTGTTTCTCTAACATTGTCTGCATGTGTTGTATATAAAAAGTTTTTATTAAAACCTTCCTCTTGAAACACTCTATCTATTAAAAAAAATCATCATAATCTGTTGCATAGTTTTAAAGATTTAAGAAGACATAGGGACAGACAGTGGAAAGCGACATTGTTTTATAATATGTATTGATGAAGTACAAATACATGCATTTAATATCTGCTCATGTATCTAATGAAATGTGACAATAAATGTCTGTTCATGTAATTAATCATTTTGTCTATATGTTTCAGGTGAACAGTGATGATGAACGTGCCATCGCAGGATGTTGTAGCGCTCCTGTCCTCAGGTAATAAAATAAAATTGATTGCAGATTGCCGTAAGTAACCAATATTACTACGGTTTCATTTATACATTGTTGGTATATGAACTGATGTATCTAGTTTACAGATACAATGTATTGCAGAATCATATATCAAGAATAGTTGATGTTGAGTATCTAACCTAATATATAAATATTAATATTTAAATATCTAACCATACATATACATCACTTAATTTACTAATTAATAGGCATCAGATGTGTACACACATAGTACACAATTCTGAAAATGTTATCCAAATCCCAACTAATATTATTAAGAATTTAAAAGTAAGTTTGTTTGTCCTTCCTTAACTTTTCCATTATAATAGAACATTTTCATAACTTACTTTATCAGCCTGTATCTACCCACTGCTGAGCATAGGCCTCCTTCTTTTTCCGCCACTCTACACGGTCCTTTTCATAAACTGTCAGTCAATTAGCCTATAATATACCTAACGTCAGTGCGATGTTCCGTTTCATTTGTGATCAAATGTTGGCATGACTGATTAACTGTCCTTGTTGAGGTTTAGAGTTGCAACCTTTTTTTAGAAGTTATTTTATTTTAAGATAGAGTTGATTTTATGTCATTGTTCTTTTTGTCAATTGTTAAAATGGCAGGCTTGTAGAGAGAAAAGATTTAAATTATATATTTTCATAGAACACCCATGTTTTCCTTTAAATTAAAATACTCAGAAACATAGGGAGTTCGAACCACCACATCTGGCGACCGTGATAAAATGGAGCGTGCTAAAGCGGAAAGAAAAGTTGCCCGGCGTAGATTTAGCCTATGCGCTAAAAAATTAGAAGATTTACTCGCCGTAAGTAACGTCGAAGAAAAAGATAATATCTCTGTTTTATTTAAAAAGCTTGCCAAAATTTATGAAGAATTGACAATCGCCCAAAATAAAGTTTTTAATATGTGGCTAGACAACGAACAACGAGACGAAGCTCTTTTTGATCAGGATGTAGACAGTTCCGATGAATATATGACACATTGGTATACGCTCGAACTTAAAGTAAATAAATATATAGAGGCAAATACCGATTCTCTGTCTAAACACTCCTGCACGACGAAAAAAGAGGTTAATGAGGATCAAACGTCGTCGTCAGAAAGTAAACATAATCGTCATTTTAGATTGCCAAAACTAGAACTGCCTACATTTAACGGTCAGATTAAAAGATGGCTAGCATTTTGGACACCGTTCCAAAAAATACATAATGATGATAACATTGACGAAGACGATAAATTCCAATACTTACTCCAATCAATAGAGCGTGGATCTATAGCAAGGGAATTTGTTGAGAGTTTCCCACCCTCTGGGAAAAACTATAAAAACGTAATAACGCAAATGCAACAAAGATTTGCAAAAGATGAACTAATAATAGAACACTATGTACGAGAACTACTAAATTTAGTTCTTGCTCAAGCTAAATGTTCACAGAAAGTATCCATCAGATCGTTATACGATAAAATCATAACACAAATACTGGCACTTGAAACCATGGGAGTAACACAGGATAAATATGCTTCTTTTCTGTATCCTTTAGTAGAGTCAGCATTACCCGAAGACTTACTTAGAGCATGGCATAGATCCCATTTTAATTCAGAAAGTGACTCTAATATTTTATCAAAACTATTGAACATTGTCAAACGTGAAGTAGAATCAGAAGAAAGGATCAATCAAGCAAGAATGGGATTTTCTACAGATACAAGAACCCCAGCTATTCCTTCAACATCTTGTTTTATGACAATAAACAAAGGAAATGTCAGCAAAAGTGACCCTAAGCATTTTGTAAAAAAGGCATTTTTACAAATATCATTAAGTCCCGAAGATCGTAATTATTTAAAATTTATTTGGCAAAATATCTTCAAGTTGGCTTTGCGAAGATTCTTAGCCAGAAGAGGGAAAGTTAGAATAATTTACAGCGACAATGGTACAAACCTTCGTGGCGCTAGTAATGTTATGAATAACGCGAATTGGCAGGAAATAACACATGTGTCAGTTCAGAAGATTGAATGGCGCTTCATTCCGCCTTCAGCGCCATGGTGGGGAGGGTTCTGGACTCTAAAGAAAGTGAAGTGGAAGCTGACATTATTTCGAGACCCCTCACATACATAGCTGATGCTGAAGGTCCCCCAACGACTTAACCTATAGTTAATGATTGAATTATGTTTTATTTTAAGAATTATTTGTTTTAAGTTGATTCTTTGCCCTAAGTTGATGGGCAAGGTGGGGAGGATGTTGAGGTTTAGAGTTGCAACCTTTTTTTAGAAGTTATTTTATTTTAAGATAGAGTTGATTTTATGTCATTGTTCTTTTTGTCAATTGTTAAAATGGCAGGCTTGTAGAGAGAAAAGATTTAATTTATATATTTTCATAGAACACCCATGTTTTCCTTTAAATTAAAATACTCAGAAACATAGGGAGTTCGAACCACCACAGTCCTGATGCAAGCAAATATCGGTTATAAGTTGACGAACCTTTTCTTGGGCTTATTTACGATCCCACTTACTAATACTAATAATTGCGATAGTTTAAAAGGATGTATGAATATCTGTTACTCTTTCATGCAACAGGTGAAGGAACTTCTTTGGTTTACCATTCAAATATGTTTCGAATTAACACATAGGTCTTTTGAAGATATTGCTGATCAAAGCAGGTGAAACATAATTATATCCATTAATCTAGAATATCTAGATGAATAAATCAGAGTGGCTGTGTTAAGCACCAAACTCGAGAACGGCTGGCCGATTTGGCTTATTTTGGTATTTTAAAAAGATATTTTTCAAAAGTCAAGTTGAGGTGCCCTTAGAAATAAAATGGAACACAAGTTAAACCGCTGGACGTAAGCTAGTCACTACATAGTATAAAACAAAGTCGCTTTCTCTGTCCCTATAGCCCTATGTATGCTTAAATTAAAACTACGGAACGGATTTTTATGCGGTTTTTTTAAATAGATAGAGTGATTCAAGAGGAAGGTTTTTATATTAATACATGCATAATATGTTAGAGAAACACTGACAATTTTCATCAGGTTTCTTGTTTCTAATGTGATGTATAAGCATCGCACCCGAGAGAAGTCGGGGCGGGTCGCTAGTATATTATAAAGCCCTTTCACATCACACACTATGTTATGGATGTGGTAAAATACTAGCTTTACCCATTAAAATGGATTCCATGCATTGTTTTAAATGGTGACAAAAACGACAAATCATTCTTGTAAAACTGGCACATATTTTTTGTGCTATGTATATTGTATACGTACTAAACTAAATGAAACGCGCATGTTGTAGCTACAGACTCCATTATTTATGGTATACTAAAGTAAAATGAAAAGCATTGCTAAAACTCTAAATATGTATTCAAATATTTGGATCAATATTCTATCAGTAGGTACGCATCGTTTTCCAGTATCAACCCTACAGTGTTTGTCAAACATCGACCGAATTTGTTTATATTGTCCAATTACCATATCATATGCTCCGTCCACGCCTCCCGATTTGTCCCGATCGACTGGGTGTTGAATAGTTTAGCCTCACTGGAAGGCTTCTTTCAGGATCGATGTCGCGCATGCGTGATCCCTTTCGCCCCGTACAAAGGGACACCAGCTCGCGAGCGGGCTGGCCCTGTCAAAATAATACGCGTTTTTCGCCAATTTCACTCGCGAATCATGAGTTTTATTTAACATCTGACGAATTCCTAAAGTATTTCTCAATTAAAAATGTATTTCGTTACGGATATTCAGAAGAATATCTAAATCCGTAACAATCGATCGCTCGATTAGTTTTCGTAAAAAGTTTCGGTTATTTTTATTTTCCTGAAATGTTTGATTTTTTAACGTAAGTGATTTGTGTTCGGGATTCTTGATTTGATTTTTGTTGTCAATACGATGTAGCAGATCGAAACATCAATTGGACAGGTACGTGTACTTTACATTTTACTTGTTGCTCCTTAATGTATGGATTACGTAATACGACATCAATTTTAATGATTTTACAAACGGTCGTTTTTGAGTCGCTCAAACACATTCACTGAAAAGTCGAATATATATAATGTGTTTTGTGAATCATACTTTTTTCTTTTGCCAAACATTAAATCTGAAAATGAAAATAAAAAATCAGAATACGAGTTTTTGAAGAGAAGTTCTTACCCTTAAGATGACTTGAAATTGATTGTCAATTTTAGGTTTAAATTTAAATAATGCGCTGATGTCTATACATAGAAGAATATTTTTGATTATTGTAAATATAATTAATCTTTTTAATTCCACGTTGGGTGCCAAAGCAGATCCATTTTCTCATGTCAATATCATTAGTTCACATATTTCAATAACAATTGGAGATTTATTTAATTTGACACTTATAACGACTAATTAATCTGTCATATCTATAATTATATCTATAATTCGACCAGATTTTTCTATAATTGATAAAATCTTCTTTCCTAATCTGGTTTCCAATCTACGTTAGGTAGATAATAAAATTTAGATTACCTAGTTGCAGTTATACTTAGTGCATTTCCGTCATTCATTTTGTCTAAATATTTCAGACAGATATCCAAACAACTTTGATGTTTGTGAAGCCAACGTCATGTTGCATGCTCAATTAAGTCCATTAACTAAATTACGTCGCAACACTAATTTATCAATAGTGGCTCGTATATTTGTACCTACCACATTATGGGGATTTTACTAAGTACTGGTACCTACTATTGCTGAGACTGGATAATGAATGCAAATGTTTGGGGAAATCTTGCAGCTTTCATTGGCTTCGTGGCCTTTGGAATGTGTGGTATACATGTATACAATACTAGCTTTCAACCTTCGGTTTTACCCGTGTTCCTGAAGAATCTTCAATCCTACAAAATATTATAATCGATTTGTGAGTATGGATGAATGAATGTATGTTACCTTTACACGCAAAAACTACTGAATGGATTTGGAACACGTATACTTCATAACCTGGATTAACACATTTTTATCCGCGAGTGAAACCGCGGGGAATCCAAATCTCATACAAACCCTTTTAGCCGTTCTAACGAGAATGTCGTCTCAGAGAGCCTTACATGCGCATTTCTAATATTAATAAGTACCGTTGAAATTGATAATTTTAAATGATTTTTACTTATTTTGCTGTTTACATTATTGTAAACAATAAGTATTATAAATATGAAAGTTTGTTTCATACACGTATCTGAGAATTTATGTATGTTTCTTACTCATTCTCGCCAGAACGGCTGAAGGGATCACTATGAAATTCGACACAGAGTTAGAATATGTTCTGGAATAACACATAAGCTTCTTTTTATCCCGTAAAATTAAAGATACCTGTGAAACTGCGTGGAGCCACTACTTTCATATAAACTATTCAAGACGTGTGAGTTTATATTTTCTAGGTACATTTTTAAAATACATCAAGCAAATTATATTATTCGTATTTAAGTTAGCTTTTCAAGATAAATATTACAAATTATTCACGAAATATAATAATAGGGACGGCGCTTCTAAGGTTACTCACTGTTATTTAAAACAACGTAACTTGGAATTTCAGTTTCTCTTTTTCTTTTATAGAAAAATATACTTCATTATTATTGCTGAAGACTTTCTGAATTATTACCATAACTTTTAACTTTGTCTTGTAACTTTTGCGTCTTATAACATAGGATATTGTAGTCATGGTTTGCGATCACAATGCCATACGAGGGCCTAACCATATCAAGCAATAGCCAATTTTCATATTTAACGAGATAGACACCCGGTAGGCGATCAAACATTGACCGGTGGGCGGTCCGCTGTGTGGAATAAAAGGCTCACTTGCACGTAGGAAATTATTATATTAAAACTAAAGAACACATAAAATACAAACAAAAATGAAGAAATAAAAATAAACAACAAATTAAAACAAATACCTATGGCCGTCAGCGCCAAAAAGCTTGTGTAAACCACGACTGCCGCGCACGCCCGGCTACGTGCTGTCGCCGGACGGTTGGGCGGTTTTTTCTATTTTATTCACAGAATATGGTTTTTATATACAAAATAGGTTTAATACCTATAATAAGCGGGCGTTTAAATTTGTCGTCAACACACCCATTACGGACTAATAATATTGTACCACCGACCTAAATCCTAATGAGAAAACATATACCCGTTTATTATGAATAAACATCGTAAAAGCGTATTTTAATGACGCAATAAGCAATAAAAGGTACCATATCATAGGTGAGATGGCACCTTGTGTAGTCCCTCGTAATCCGCCAATACGACCCTTGTGCTAATTAGATTCTGTTATGTCAACCGATTGGAAACAAGCCTGTTTCGCGCGTGACATAGCATCGCCAATCATATGTCATTGTTACAATCAAATATTATGAAAACATATTATTTTATTTACATTGGCAAATGGGAAATACTTTTTAAACACGATTGCTTTAGAAGCTAAATGAATTTTTTGCTGGTAGATAGTTTAAATAGTAGAAAAGTTACGTGGAGTATTGAAAGTTTGAACCCACACAGGATGATAACACTAATAAAATGTTATGTAAAATATAATTTTCATTAAAATTATTGTTGTTGCATCAATCAATATTGCAAAAACGTGGTAGTGTAGTTAACGAAGTTGCGCGGGTCAGCTAGTAATCATATTTTAACTCCCCATGAGTTTTATAGCGAGAATTTGAATCCGCACTTGACCGCTTTCGTTATTTTCACTGTACCAAAGCACCAGGAACACGGCGCGACAGTATTTTATCAGTCCATTACACGACCACGCTTTGCTGGTTGCTAAAAGATATTGTATAGGTCGTTATCTGACACCTATGTAACTTTCCCACAAGAAAAATAAAAGTTACGCTGTTCAAATGAAAGATTGAATGATAAGAGATACGGATATGTATCACTAGCTGATGCCCGCAGCTTCGCCCGCGTGGTTCGGTTATCGCGAACCACTAACCCACGGGAAAATATAATCCAAATCAGAGACTTTCACACTAACTTTCCACCGCCCTTTTACCTTCTTAAGGGATCATTTTCAAAAACATATTTTATGACTTTCAATAAAAAAACTTTCATACTGAATTTCATACTAATTTTGCACCTGTGAATATTTAAAGATTATTTCTTAGAGCTCCCCAGTGTTATAAAAGGTGCATAACTTCAAGTTTCTAACCATTATAGTTTAGGCCCTGCATTGATATGTCAGTCAGCTGTCAGTCTGCTTCTTCTTTATATATTTAGGTAGATGGAAAGGCATACTCGTTAAGACACGCATAGAATACTATAAGTTTTCAATAATGCTTTAACTAATGTTTTAGCACTTTTAGCGAATACAAAAGCAATATACCTACCTACCTTCGCGAAATGAAATTTCTTTTCGTTACATACCTATGCTGGTCTATCCTATCCCACTTCTTCCATCACAAGCTAATCCTGAACAAAGCAGAGCTTGCATTTAGACTAGATATAATCGTGTGTGCTGGCCGTGGTCTTCCTATCACAGTTGTATAGTTTGTGAAAATTATCAAACTTTTCTAATCATTTTATGTGGGTCCTTCTTATTAGAACATATAAATCGCCTATATATATCATATGCTCACTGTCTGTAAGAACATAATATAAAAGTTAACGTCAATATACCATTAGTAACTTTGTTGAAGCTTGGTATTCCGTGTAATTCCGACCAAAAATTTCTTTGAATGACGGAACAAACACTAGCAACGTAGACAGCATTTCAATGGCATCTTGAAACTTGTCCAACATTTCAAGATCTGTATCCCGTCACGGGTTTCCTGAAACCCGAAACCCTTTGTTCAGGTGTCAACGCAGACTTGGGGTCTAGGGGTGGTGGTTAACGCATTTGGTACGAGCCTTGACCTATGAGGAAAGTAGGTCGGCCCGGCTACCCCAGCCTTGGTAGGCGATTATGCATTTTGTATGGCGCCAAACGGGAATAATGGCACGGGTACCTTTTGTTTCATATGGAGTGAAAGGCGTTATTAAATGTCTTTGTTTGCCAATTCTATAATGTGCGTTTGCGATTATAATTGACTTTAATTTGTTTTGATTTCCCTTTCTGGTGAATATCAATAGATAACATGTAGAGTGGTTTACACACAAATAAGGATAAACACAAACGATTTTCTGCATGTTTGTTTTGCGTATCAACAACACCAATCTATTTGTTTAATTTAAAAAATCTAAATACACTTTGTTTTAAATAAAATAGGACACACATAGTTTAAATTTTAGGAGATATTGCAGTTTTAAAATAATAGTGCAGAATTACTTTAAAATAACATTAGTTCTGTTTTTTTTTTGATAATCTACCTACTTGAAAAAAGATTCAGTCCCAGTACTTTTACCAAACGTTTTATAGATCCAATCTAACTCATGAAAGCGTGATGTAGGTAATTATAATAGCATCTTAATGTACGTACCTATTATTTAAAAATATTTTCACCTTCTACGTAAACGAAATCGCGGGTTAAAGTAAGCGTTAGTGGCTAACGGATAGCCCAAAGTAACTTTTCTACGCGGAAGAAGTTGCGGGCAGAAACTAGTAAGCAACAGTCTACTTACGTGTAGAAATGTAGAAACATATACATACTATAATTAATTAATTCTCGTTATATATATTTGACCACACGAAACACTTTGAATGAAGTAAATCACTACATATTATTCGCTTTCCCCTGTCTGTTCTATGTCTTCTTAAATCTTTAAAACTACGCAACGGTTTTTAATAGATAGAGTGATTCAAGAGGAAGGTTTTTATATACAATACATGCATAATATGTTAGAGAAACACTGGCAATTTAGGAGGTTTCTAATGTGATGCATTGCAGTATATAGTGAATATTGTTTCGAAGATATTATGATATTAGTGCGGTGGTCAACTCTGTCATGGGATGAGGTGATAACCTCATAATAATGACCCCATGAGTCATCGAACCACAGTATAAATAAATCGAACGGTGATATGATGTCTCTTTACACTAATATTATAAAAAGACATTCGATTTTTTTGTTCGTTTGTAACGAATACGCTCGTTCGAATACGACCAATCTGAAAAATACTTTCAACAATAGGAAGCTACATTATCAGGGCGAGGCTTTATTTTATCACCATATTCCTACGGGAACGAGCACTGCAGATGATTTGGAATGTATATGTACCTGTGTACCAAACATCTATCCACCCATCGATCCTCAGAAACATTAGCATTTATTGTATTAGAAAGATATGCTAGTCTGCGGGTAGCCCTTTGCCTACGAATAGGCACAGTATAAGTAATAGGTACCTAAACTCGATAATAGTTTCAAGGAATCGTGTTTGTAGATACGTTCTACTGTTCATTAAGTCCAACTGTGGTCGCGATAAGAAAGAATTTATAACAGTAGACAGTAGTTATTTATCTTGTCTTATTAATATTTAACCCTAAACTGCACACATTGCCCAACGACTTGGATAGGTCCCGCGGTTTCACTCGCATTCCTGGGGGTTTTCAGTTTTCAAAAAAGTAGCCTTTATAGTATTCCTCAAAAACATTTGCATTTAACATATTTCAGGTAGGATTATGGGCCACGATGATAAATATCACCGTACTTTTTTACACCACTATTAGATATTTTTAATTTTATACAATTTCACAGAATATTACTTACTTATTTCATTTCGTTTATACTTCTGTGGAATAGTTTTATTTCTGTGAGTTTTTTTTGTAAATGTAAATTTCTGTGTACATGCAATTATAAAACGACGCGGCGTCGTGTTTAGTCATTTTAGTTGTTTAATGTAGATACTTACATACTTTGAGACAGACAAGTTCATGCAAGTAGATATATAGCTATGTGGCTACCTAGGTAGCTATATCTCACGACCCGATGTCTTAGTCCGGGTATCTCACCGACAAGCCAATCGGCGCGACCGTTAGCTTTTTAGGGTTACACTAATGATAAATACGAACAGCCAGTACGTGAAGCAGCATTTCTGGGAAGATTTTGACTCGTCAACATGTTTACCAAAGTGTTACTCTTCACTGTTCTATATTACGTTTCCATCGTGGAATCGAACGATTTAACTGTTGGTACTATTACAAGTGATTCACAAGTTGTTTCCTCCTTTAAAACTGAGGCTTATCCATTTATATGGAGGAGGAGCGGTTGCTATGACACGGAGGAATCCAAGCCAATTCAAGCAATTGTCGTGAGAGATCTAAGAGAGAATAAAGATGGAATTGTTTACATAAATAGTGGTGGAATTGGACAAAAGACAGCTTCAGTCTGCTTTGAAAGTCCTACAATGTTTAGAGGATACAAATTCGAGGTTGATATCTATACTGCTATACTGAATCAATACTAAAAGAATATATGTTTTTTTAAAGTCTAAACTATTCCCAATATGCTGAAAATTATACATATATATTTGTTAGTTATGTTTTGTTTCTTTTATTAAATTGTATTGAAGTTTTTAATGTACTCATTATAAAGTGGATATTCATATGACTTTGTTTTATTTATTTTATACTAGTGGCTCCCCGCGGTTTCACCCGCGTTCCCAGGAGATCTCCAACTTTCCCGCCCGAGATAGAACGTACCATATTATGTCCTTTCTCAGGCTCTAGCTATACTATCTGTGTACTGTACCAAATTTCATTTAAATCGGTTCTGTAGTTTTAGCGTGAAAGTGAAACAGATAGAGTTTCTTTCGCATTTATAATATTAGTTAAGATAGGGCGTTATACCATAACCTTCCTAGATTCCTACATTGATGTACGTCGTTTCTACCTTATAACGATTTTGTACTTTCCACCTAACGGACGTACAATATGTAGTGTTCAATTTCGTACATGATACATTTACCTACCTTGATTTATCACCCCTGGTTCAGTAAATTTGTATCTGCATGTCTGTTTCTGAAAATACTAACATATTTCAAACTAATCTGCCTGAACTCAACAAACAGGATTTCTAAACGCCATTCTATCTCCGTTAGGGAAGTCCGACTGAAATCCAATATCCTATTCTGTCGTAGATGTCAATTGTATGCACAACTTCGTTTACAAGTCGTAGGTAGTGCAGGAAATTGTTGCGGTTTTATCTACCGTCTGGTGCTATCGGAAGTCTGTCTCGAAGTTCAAAGGTTATCCTCCCTTAGTTATTTACAAACACGCGATTCTATTCCACCTCAGTAAAAACTTAACATCCTGCACATATTAGAAATGCCAATGTTTGAGAGAATATTTTAATATATGGATGTTTTGATATTCTTTCACGCAACAACATTTGATGGGATACAGACGAAACTTGGGACACCAATAGATTATGTTATGTAAATAGTATCATTTATACCGGAGAATTAGAAGATTGCTTAGGAACGCGGATAAAACCGAAGGAGGCAGCTTGTTGTCATAACTCCATTGATTGGAAAATTCGCTCTAAAAGTATTATAAATGAATACGTCGTAGGATAATGTTTTTTTTTTACTATGTATGAATTTCCTCAACATTATTTGATATCAAAATTATAACGAAATTATTTGCTACACAAAGCATTCATACGGAACTTCGGCCGGAACTCTACAAAGCGGAATGTTCTGGCAGCTGTCTGCGCTGGAATGCTCGCACAAAGTTCCCCAGCGAATTATACGTTTATTACATTTTGGGAATACTTTCTAGGTATATATTTTTTTATTTGTTCTAAATCATAACTTCTTTATAGTATGTATTGAACTACGTTCTTAACTGCTTTAGTGAGTGACTGACGAAATCGTTTTTAGATATTAATAAGATTAAAGTATAAGAGCTATGTCATGGCAACTTCATATGTTAAATTGTTATATAAGGTTACTATTGACATTATATTCCATTTATTAGGATTAATTCAGGCTTAAAAAAATATTTTTGAACCCTCATAACTTGGGTTAAAAAAATAAGGCTTTTGAAAACCTTGCGCTTCGCTAGGCTCGTCTTCACGCTAGTTAAGTCAAGTGCCCCCAGATATCCAAGTGTATGTATAAGCGGCATGAAGAAATACTCACCATGACGGACTTTTTAAAACTCGGCAATAATTTATCAAAATGTTCTTTCCAAAGAGTAACATGGCCGTCATTTTCAGACGAGGGCGGCGGCAGTTCCGACTCCCGTTCGGACAGCAGTGAGGACGAGGTCACTGAGCACGTGACGCGGTCCACTCCACCTCCAGACATGGCTGCCGCTAGAGCACAGGTACCTATATCTCCTCATTGTTTTAAGTATAGCACATCGATCAACCCTCGCGATGTTTTTGAATCCCCGAGATTACGGTTAAGAAATCAGTAAAATTAACTTTCAGAACCGAGATAAGAGTAAGTGTTCATAAGTGCTTGTAAAGGCTTATTTGATTTAAAAAAAATGATTTTCAAATTTAATACGGCCTGTAATGCTGAGGACTGACCATAGCAGTTTCACCCGCGTTCCCCATAGGTTCATTATTACATGTGATAGGAATAGCCAATATTTTAGTTGCGAGAAGTACCTGACTAGAAGGGAGTGAAATGATTTTTACAGGGTCGGCAACGTATGAGTGACGCCTCTGGTTTTGCAACCGTCCATAGCCTACGGTAACCGCTTTGCATTAGGTGGGACCGTATACCTATTTGCCACCTAAGTGGTATAAAAAAAAATACCACAACCGGTCACTTTAGTTTAAGCTGTGAATCAGTAATACTCGTGCAGATTTTCATTCTTGTTTTTAACTGACCCAGGTGCCAACGATCAGTGTGACCCCGCACAGTCCGGGCGTCTTGGATGACAGTCTGCAACAACTACGCAGGCTCCATATAGCCGTGCAGCGCATGCGCGAAGCACCGCTGCCTTTATTGGTAAATACATTTATTTATATTTGTATCCCAAAACATATAGCTCGAACGTTTATGCTTGCAGAACTTGCTTCACCAGATTTACTTCTGAGCGAACTGGATTAATATTTTACCTCTTTTCGACTTGAAGAGAAGAATGGGAAGGTATACATTATTCCATATGTTTATTATTCCAACAGGCAACAGGATCATGCCGTTTGAGCTCGTCCTGTCCGTCGCTGTGCAAGGACGGCGCGGCTGAGCACGATTGCTCCTCACCCACACATTTGGACTTCTACCCACAAAGTCGTAAAGGAAGCGGTTCGTATCTTCATTACAACCTTTTATTTAATTTTAGATCAGAGCAATACAAACAATCTAAAAATCAAATCTTTCCTCTATACAATATTAGCGTAAGATAGGTTTTTATAAAGGTTACTAGAAGCTAATAACATTTATTTGGTAGGTACTTACATGAATGCAAATCGATGTCACTATTCAATTCATTTTGAACTTAATGCTAATGTTGTTATTACTTCAAATTGTTTGGTATGTCAAAGGTATTCTCGTGTTCCCAGGTGAGTCCCGGCAATGGGTATTATGGAAGCGTCGCGACGAAGGGCGTCGCAGTTCATGGGCCGCCCTGGAGCCCGGCGCCAGACAACCAGAACCACACAGGCAAAGGAGGTTAATGACCTATTTATTTCTTTAACCTCAAGAAGGTATTTCTCGTTTTACAATTTTTTTGGAATGTAGTTCCTAATCGCGCGTTTTGAAAGGGGCTGAAATTTCCTTGCGGGGCCGAGAGTGGCCGAGCGGCGCGTTGCCAAGGCGCGGCCTACTAGTTCCGTGCGCACTATACTACCTACTACTTATGTGCGTACAAAAAATACTAATATAACTTAAAAAAAATATTACAATTCCTTCACTAATTAATCGAAAGGAACTTCGTTCCATCCGGGTGTCCCTTGACACCTCTCAAGTTTTTTGTTTACGAAATGTTCAGAATACTGCTACGTGTCTAAGTAAATTATACCCACTAATATTAATTATTTATTAACGGGAATTTTTGTGAGAATATATTTATTACTCTTTATTTATTCAGTTTAGGCCCTCAAGAGGGGGCGTATGGCCTCGAAACTGCTGAAGCTATTACAGGTTCGGTACAACGGTGGAATTAAAAAGAAACATAATAAAATTAAAAAAACATAAGAATCACTAAAAATGAATAGCTGAATATGTTGCTAAGCTCAAATCTTGAGAGTAGCTAAACAGATTTCGCTATTTATTTTAGTTATTGTCAGAGGATGATGCTTATGAAACAAAATAAATTAAAAAGTCGCGAGGAACTAAACGACTATTTTAACTTTTGTCATGTTATGGCGTACAGGACAACTTCTGCCGGGTCAACTGGTAATATTATATATGACTAGCGGACCCGGCAGATTTCGTTCTGCCCACCAGCGCCACCTACCGGGTCCAAATTGTTGTATGATATATAAAGTCCTTCCCCATGAAATACTCCGTAATTTGGTGAAAACCGCATAAAAATCTGTTCAGTAGTTTCTGTGTTCATCGCGTTCAGACAGACAGACAGAGGCGGCGGGGACTTTGTTTTATATATATAGATATTATATATATAGATACGTATTATTTCAGTACACTAAATGGACACAGCGCTTCGTTGTCGTCTATGGAGTCAGAGAGCGAGGTGCCTCGACCCGTCCGCCATTCTACACACTCTCTCAACGATAGTGATCTAGCTGTGAGTATCGTTTCATTGATAAAAATACAGGCAGTCATGGCAAAATTTTAAACAGTGGGCTTTGTTAACATACAAACATAATTGGGTATTGACATACTAGTGAATGATGAATGGCAGTAAAAAAATTAATAAAAAGGCTTAAAGAGTTGAAAAACTATAACATTAGTGACGGTAAATTAAAGCTGTATTTAATATAGATCGCTATACTAAAATTTCCTATTATATACGAGGTAGTATTACATATTTTTTTTACTATCACTATATTATTCATTAACTATCATTATATTAACTCGAGCCTTCCATAACAATGAGGGGTTTAGGCCATAGTCCACCACGCGGACCTAGTGCGGTTTGGGGACTTCACATGCCCTTAATTGTGACATCTCGGGCATGCAGGTTTCCTCACGATGTTTTCCTTCACCGAAAGCCAGTGGTGTAAATCCGTACGTAAGTTTTTAAGCCTCAGAGGTACGCGCAAAGGTTGAACCTGCACTCATGATCGGTAGTCGTTGCCTTCCCAATTAAGCCACCACGAATTATTATTTGATTGTTATCGTATAATTTCCAGAAAGACTTCGAGAAGGTAACAGCGGCACTTCTAGCGTCGGGTGGGACGGTAGCCTCGGCGGGAGCGGAATGCGGGTCTCGGTTGGCGGCGCGCCTTCCTCTACAGAAGTCGGTGTCGACGCCGAGCATCGTCGCCGCGGTGCAGCCGCCTCAACCCCAACCCCCCATTAACATGTAAGCTCCTCATACTTCATGCTCGCCTGGTACTTTTGGATTACACCGGTCGATTTTGTTGCGATAAAAACCGGTCGCGGATTCGACTCCCGTTCGAAATCAATTGGCAAAAATAGGTACAGTCGGGTCAAAAAATGTTTACCACCAGTTTATAACTGCCTGCTCACGTCTATGTCACAAAGTCGATATGTTATTGGACTAGGTTGAGTATAGATTTTTATTTACTAAAGATCGGTTGTTCAAAGTGACTGTTTTTTTAACTAGCATAGAGACGTGACCAAAAAGGATAGAGACAATCGGACAAGGCACCTATAGAAACTTATTACAAGAAAATATTTTCGAACCAAATATTTAAAAAAATGACAATATCTGTGACTATATTTGTGCTTTACTGCACTCAGTGTGATGAAGAATGTAATTTGAAAACTGGTAAACATTTTTAGACCGTACCATACAATGGTTATTAAAATAAAAATCTAGTTCGTCTTTCGTGTTGGTGTTCAAAAACCGGTTGTGGCTTCGATTTCCGTACGGTACATATTGTCTCTTAACATGTTAATAAAAATATTTATATAGTTTTCGATTGATTAATTAATTATTCTCATTTTGAGAACCATTATTTTGACTAGACGTTCTTTCTCGTTCGATCTTATTGAAACTGAATGGGATGTACATACATTAAAATTTGCAAAAAAGAATCTGTTCATCTTTATTCTATTCAGTTTAAAGACACTTTAGGAGGCTTATCCCGAAATTTAATTAATCATTTGCATGACAATTTTATTCAGAAGAATTTATTGATACATTTTTATACTGTGCATGTGTGACTCGATGTATTTTTGTTGGCACTGTTTTGCTTCGCTAAAAAATATTATCAATCGGCACGAAATCAGTTACAGAAAACTGCTCTGATTTGTTTGTTTTGTGTTTCATTTGCACTAATGTAGAACTATCGTGAAGATTTTATTTACAAAAATATCAAGAATCTGTACAAAAAATTACTCACTTTGTAATATATTGTTTGATTTCAAAACTGTACATTAGTAACATAAATGAACTATTAACATTCTACCTAATTCAAATCAAATTACTTAACTATCTATTTACTAGCTGTCTAATGAGCCATAATACCTTCAGTACGTCTCGTAAAGCTCACGATAGTTCTACACACGTATGTATGTCTGTCTCGCTCGGTGTTAGCTTGTCTGCCGGCGGTGCGAGCGAGACAGAGAGTGACGAAGACGTGTCAGCCGCCACAGTGAGCGCCACCACACAACTGACCAGCAGAAGAAACAACCAGGACCTACAGCTACATAATCTCGCGTTCTTAGAGCAGTAAGTCGATATTGTTTGTCTCGCTCGGCTTTAGATCGTCTCCTGCCAGTGAGAGCGGGACAGCGTCTCGAGTAAGTTTGATACGTTTCAATTGGTTATGGGAAGTCCTCAGCTACTTGAATGAAAAATTTGGGGCCAACTCACATTATTTCACTTTTCGATGGTAAGTTGTTAAAAATTGTTTCTTTAATCATTAAGCTACGAGCGAGATAAGTGATGGTATAAGCAAAAAGATTAAATTTGATATCACTAAAGTTAGTCTATTAAAAATACTTGCTCAGATTTCGAATAAGTTGAAGCTAGACAAATATGTATGTTATTTTCGAAAACATAAGGACGTAAATCCAAAACACCGACACTAGCATGCTACGATCACAAGGCTTTGCTTGTTTTTATGTTTGATTTGTACTTTTCTACGGGTTTTTATGTGCTTTACAATTTTTTGCATGTGGATTACTTTTGTATGACCTGTATATTACCTTTATGTGTTGTTTAAAATTATTGTTTGTTTCCGCCAGGGCACTTTACGGTCGACATGCAGAGAAAAGGCGAAAAAGGGGTAGTTTGTTCTTCAGGAAGAAGAAGGTATGTGAAATATGATATAACAACTTACTAGTCTAGTAGAGGAAGATTATATCGAAGAAGGCTACACAGACACTACAGACACCACTAGACAGAGTTAGTTTCGCATTTCGTCCCATAGCTTACAACACCGCTCAAGTCGAATATTGGCAGTTTCTACATTTTAATGCCATTGGATAGAGCTGCTCATTGCGCGTCGAACCATGGGTCACATGATATAGATTTCAGTCAATAAGAGGCTTTAAAAAGTAGTAACAGCCCGCAAGCTGG
This sequence comes from Thyatira batis, assembly GCA_905147785.2. NCBI lineage: Eukaryota > Metazoa > Arthropoda > Insecta > Lepidoptera > Drepanidae > Thyatira > Thyatira batis. The sequence goes on from LR990507.1 coordinate 2,448,063, forward strand.
TTTAAAATAAACAGTTTTTTTCGTCTCCTGAATCAGAATTGTGAAACATAGGTGTACATAATAAAGATCATAAATTTACAAGAAGTGCTCTATGTTTTGCCATGAAAGGCATACAAATTAAAGGAATAATATTCATAAAATAAAATTAAAAACAATTATAAGATGATTAAAAATATTAAATTACATATGTCATGATTAAATAAAAGACTCAATTCTATATTAATAGCTTAGTCAATTCCTTTTTAAATTTAGGTTATTTTATATAATTATAGATTTTCTGAAAGGTTTGTAAAAATGACTTATGCGGTGTTGTAAGCTAAGGGACGATTTATAATATTAATAGTGAGGGTAATGTTTTGTAGGACAAGTCCCGCAAGGCGGCGCACGCGTGGCAGGCGGCGGGCGGCGGCGGCGACTGCGACTGGTGCTCGCGCCCGCTCACCGACAACCCCGCGCTCTACTGCGAAAGTACACACACACTATATTTTACTACTTGCTTGCCTATAAAAATATGTTACCCCAATAGCCGGACAGTTATCATGGTTTAAGAACCTTGCAAGGCACAATCAAAGTCCGCTGTAGGTACGAGCGCCAGTGCTACTTACGTACCCTACTTACTACCTATCTATCACACTATTATTCGACCGTATCAATGGTGGATCTTAAATTATCACAAAAAAATTAGTACCCCATCCATATAGAATTATAATGTGCCAAGTTTCATCCTGATTCTCCCAACCATAAAAAACTTTTACATCACATAATAATGTTAAAGATCTCATCATCAGCTCATATAAGTCTCCACTGCAGAATTATCAACCATGCATTTGTAATATGTCTGATATTTAAAACTCTAACATTGCTAAAACATTTTTTCAGACTGCACCATGACAGTGCACCAAAACATTTGCAAAGATCACATTGTCGAATGCAACAAGCCGAAAACATCAAAGGTACGTATTAAAGCCAAGGTACATTCAACTCTAGTAAATTTATTTATTTATTGGCTTACCAACTAAACACACACTTGACATTTTCTTATAACTATTAGTTTCTTTCGGATGAATTTACATTAAAGGAAAGCACAGCATATTTTTTATTAAAATACGAACTTATACATAAAAAGTTTATAAGTATTACTGCTTGGATATTGGCAAGAAAGAAATTAAAGACAAAATGTTACAATTTCTGAAATAGAACATTTCTAAATGAGCCTAAACTAGCTCCAAAAATATCCAAATCACATTTAGAAAGTAAATCATTGTAAATCAAGAGGAAATAGGGAAAAGGTGAATTGTATCCGTAATAGTTTCTACTAGTTTTGATCACGAATAAAGTATACACTCATACTTTCAGACCTTTGTCGGCAAATCACTGAGCGCGGCTAGCGGCAAAAGCAGTAAGAGAAGCTCTGTTTCCAGCCAATCGCAGAACCCCAATAGGTAAGTAGCGACAGCTTAAAAATATTATTAGAAAGAAATAATAATATAAACATGGCCATAAAGACAGAAGTAGTATATTTTGTATGGCATATATTTTGCTGCTTTATTTTTTAATTGTTGCGAAATTATTGGCGAAATAATATCGTATAGACAGCCAGTGGGGTGCCGTTTTTACGCTAATGCATTTTGTATTTGTTTTGCGTGCGGTCTTTCAAGGAGTTTTACAGATTGGAGTGAATTGAGAAAAGAAAAAAATACGATTAGAATTCTTTGAATATAATTGATTAATATGGTATACTTATTGCTTTAAATAATGATGTGGTATATTTTTCATAGTATTCATATTTCGCGTCCACTCTGTATATTTTCCGTTGATTAATTTAACACATGCTGTTGAAAGGAAGGAAATATTCAATAGGCATTTAAGTATCGACAGTATGATTAAGGTTTTTAATTTTAAGAAGATACACAAGTACGTGACCACTGGTTTTATTGTTAAATATATATAGACACTTATATATGATACACTGGATTTATGCTTTGTAACATTTGCTAGGTATTTGATTTCCACCTTGTATATATTTTAAAGTAACTGCTATATAAACGTTGTGTTAAGCTATATATGAATATGTATATACTTTTTGGTTTGTTTTGGTTCGAGGTATTGTTTGTCTTTTATGGAAATCAGATTGTGAATGGCGTTGAGGTAACATTTAGAATGTTTTTTTTGTATATTATTCAACTATATTGCTTCCATAGGTAAACCATGTGCTTTTAGTTACTTAGTGTAACTAAATTCATAAAATTTTCGACGAATTCGCGGCAATTTTAAAATTATTCTTAACCTCCTTAATTATGGAAAAGATATGATTTTTCTTAAAAAATAACACTTGATACTTTTAGTCCGTTTAAATTACTGTAGGTACCTAGTCAAAATGTTACCTCAAAGTTATGCAATCGAGCTACGTAACAACCTCAAAAGTCGAATGTCGATAATTTGAAACACAATACACACCAAGTATTAATTTAGATATATGTACTAGGTATTTCGATCGCGCTGCAATTCTGTAATATACGAAAAATGAGCTATATTCTCTCTAAATTTCATATAAGCTATCTCGCTCTGGTACTATAAAAGAGAGCGAGACACAAACTATCGACATTCGACATGGACATAAAGCACATACCCGTGTACGTACAATGCTCGTCTTGTTCCGTACCGGCCGGCACACAGCAAGAAATCAGGATGCTACAGCCCATGGCGGCGCGTCGCAACAAAACTCGGCGTTCAGTAAGTCGGGAATGATCGCGCTACATTTTCTTGACTATCAATTCATTCATCAATCACAAGTCATTTCGATCTGTCTGTCTCTCTCTCTCTCCCGTCGTGTTTCTATTGTTATTTTATCCGGGTGGAACATGAGTTTTTGATTCTAAAGTTTTAAGTAGTCGTTAGATAGAAACTGGATTTTGTATAGGACGACTGATGTTTTACTTTAGGTCGTTAGGACTGTGTATATATATTTTTCTAAGTGACTCCTTTCTATATAGGACTGTAACGTACATACATTTTAAACATATATATTACATAGATTTTATAAGTCTTAACTGTAAACTGTAATTAAAAGCTAGGTATATATCTAAACCATATATATTAGGGGAACAATGTTTGTCCAAAGTCGCAAACATGCTAACTATCAAGTTTAATTGCTAAGGGGAATACGAAAGAAGGATAGTATTTTTTTAGTTTTAGCACCATAAATGGATTCATGCAAATTATCGTTTATTATTATTATGAATGCCTCACATTAGTAGGCATTAGAATCATAATAATTGACACTATAGCGGATCGATAAAACTATTCTATAGTCACGAAAAATATATTTTTTCACGATATAATTTAATTATTAGGTACTACCTATATAAAGTTAGAAACATGAAATGCACCGACAAATATGATTATCACAAAACGGCTATCACTGTTATAGCGCATTCAGAAATATTTCACAAACAGCAATTGAGCTTTACATAACACAAGCGTCAACAATCACATCTCTTCATCACACATCAACACAGAATCTTCTGGATCGTTCTAAAATCATCCTCGACGCCTTACTTGTGTATCTTTCTATCTATTATGAAGGTAGTTTGATATTTCTCTTGAGAAATGTTGTCGTAGTTGTTTCACGTTCAGAGAATTTTGTTTTGGAATCTCAAAGTTTTCGTTTCGCTGAAGTTTTGTTTCGTTTTGTAATATCTATTCTTGGTTTTGGATGATGTTTTTGTTAAAGGGATTTCAAGCTACAAAAAATAAGAGTAAAGGATCTATTGCAATTATATGTCTAGTAGGTAGTAAGTGCAAGGGCATAATTATGATGAAACTCCATTTTATGCATTTTTAATACGTACACGAGAAAAACTCAGAATTAATATTAAAACATTACTTTAAATTATTCCCTAAGGGGCAATCATCCTTTGTATTTAGATTCGCATTTCATCGAAGATACTTAATGTTAATCTATATATAACATTATTGAGAGTTTGTTTTATCAGACTTCAGGGTAGAGAAAACTATAGACATTTTTCGTGGTTTGCCCAAAATAATTGACAATCCCTTTAGCCTTAAACCAGTCCATTACCTTTGAATAGATAATAGTCTTTAACAACACTGCATATTTCGTTATCTAATAACTTTAAATCACAAAACCAATAAGGTCTCAATTGGCATGCGTTTCTCTGTTACTCGTTGTGTAAATGACCTGCAGTAAATGCTTCTTCTTATTTATTTAGGCTTTGCTGATATATTATATTGAAATGTGTCATAAACTGTGATTTTAAATAGGTTTATGTGGACCTCATGTTTCATTCGAATCATTTGTTGCGTCGGTTGAATTTGACCCTGTCTGTTTTATTAATATGTAACGTTACTTGCAGAATCATTTTGTAGATAATTAAAGATCTATTCGATATATTTGGAATGTTTAATTTTACCAAAACCTACACAGTGATAGTAATTTGTTTATTGAAACTTATATTATGGATTATTTCTTTATAATTTTGCCCAGAAAATTACATTTAGGGAAATTATTCTGCAATGTGACGACGGTGAGTGTAAGTACTAGGTTAGTATAAATGTTAACAGGTGTATAATTATTACAGCACTGGACACGCGTACAACGATGAAAAAGATGGGTCTGACCATAAACATGATCAAAGCAAGTAAGTAATTAGTTAAGAGTTTAAAATAGACATAGGTATATAAAATAAAAATAATAAAAAAAACAATTATTATTTCTTTATTTGCTTGACACTGCTTATATTGTTTATTGATTTTTTTTAAAGACTGCTAAAATAAAATACATTTAAGTTTAATATAAATCATTATAATAATTTAAACCTTTAATTGACTAAATACAATTATTAATTCCAGTGCATCAGACGATCCTGGTGCTTCAGAATGGCCTGAAGTATACTTAACGCCAGACCAGCTCGGCAAAGAAGCGATCCTGTTGGGACTTGGGGCAACTGAGCCAGACACGTGGGCCGCTGGAGCACCTAAAGGACTAGCCAAGTATGTATTGCTATCAAACCGGTTGGCTTTGTGGTTTATGACCCTGACTTTCAAGTCGCCGGTCGTGAGTTCGAAACCCACCCAGGACAAACATTTTTATGCATTAATATGTCTGTTTTTTCTGAGTGTGGATGTAATTGTCTAAATGGCTGGAGCGATTTTAATAAAATTTGGTGCGGAGTTAGCAAACACCCTGGATTAACACATAGAGAACGCGGGTCAAAACCACGGGGCAGAAGCTAGTGTGACTATGAAAGAAATATTTTGATCGGTCCAGTGGCGGAGATTTTACAAATAAACAAATCTTTCCTCATTATATATTAGTGTAGACGTATTATTGGCATAGGTAACTTTAATATCTATAGTATTAAATTATAACCATGTAGTTATTATTAAATAGCAAACTTTTATTTGACAGAATGATCGGTGACAGGGAGACGAAACGTCAAGAACACATCTACGAGTTAATATTGACTGAGAAACATCACTGTCTTACTATAAGACTTATGCAAAAGGTAAGAGCGACCATTGGTTTGAACCTGCATAATTAACATTGTACTGTACTTTTTCTGGTCTTAGGTGCAGTGCCTTTTTGGTAACGTGGTTTTTAGGGGTTTCTCGACATGTCCGTCTTTTCGTCTGTGGATTATCTCAGACACTTGATACTACAGATCTGTAATTTGGTATTAGTAGATATTAACAGCACCGACATATCGCTGCTTCTATACAAAAGGGCCACAAATAAAAAAAATACAAAAACTACTATGACTATAACGCTACTTGGCCATATTACCATATTTCAAAAAAATCTCATATTTTAACATACAAAAACAATATGAGTACCCTTTTGTATTTTCGTGTTTGCAATATAATTCTTAAATTTCAAAGTTTTTTCCTGTAAACAGTTTGATTCGATCGATTGAAGGAGCAATATAGTAAATGATTGGTTGACAAGCCAAAGCTCAGCTCAAATGGGATCCCCCATACATAGAACTGAAACTCAAAAAAACTCCAAGTGTGAGTCGGACTCGCAGACATGACGAATCTATAAATAAGGGTTCTGTTTTTTGCCATTTGGCTACGGAACCCAAAAAAAATTTTTTCACTTATTATTTAATGTTATTCCGGTTACAACAAGATGTTCGCGGAGGGTATGTCCCGGTTCCCGGGCGTGACGGCGGCGCAGACGGCGCGCATGTTCCCGCGCGTGGAGGAGCTGTGGGCGCTGCACGCGGCGCTGCTCGGCCGTCTGCGAGCCCGCCAGCGACGCCACGCTGGCGAAGCTCTACCCTCGTTGGCTGATATACTAGCCGACACCTTCGCGCCGCCTAACCAGCTCAGACTCAAACAGGCATACGGTACGTGGCACCCTACACCAGTTTATAACTTAAGGAGATTATTAGTACTGACTGATGAATGGTTAGCTTCTGAGATACGCGCTCGACTCAAACAGGCATACGATACGTGGCACCCTACACCAATTTATAACTTAAGGAGATTATTAGTACTGACTGATGAATAATTACCATCTGAGATACGCGCTCGACTCAAACAGGCATACGGTACGTGACACCCTTCACCAATTTAAAACTTAAGGAAATTTTTAGCACTGACTTTCGAACGGTTACCATCTGAGATACGCGCTCGACTCAAACAGGCATACGGTACGTGGCACCCTGCACCAGTTTATAACTAACTACTTTTTAGCCCGACTGGGGTAGTACCTCCACCTTACAGAAGACCGCAGCCAAATAACACTACATGTAGTGTTGTGTTCCTGCGGTGAGTAAGGTAGCCAGAGCTCCATGAGGAGACGCTGTAGCGGCAGTGGGGGGACCAGGGACGGAGTAGCGTCGTAGGGGTATGCACGAGTGATACCTGTTTAGCCTTTCGACAAAAAGTACATTGCGCTTTGTCCCTTTCACTGCCTATACAGTTGCTCCCATATTTATAGGGTCGGCAACGCGTGTGTGACGCCTCTGGTGTTGCAAGCGTCCATAGGCTACGGTACCGCTTCCCATCAGGTGGGACCGTATGCCTGTTTGCCACCCTTGTGGTATAAAAAAAAAAAGGAGATTATTAGTAGTGACTTTCGAGCGGTTACCTTCTGAGATACGCGCTCGACTTAAACAGGCATACGGTACGTGGCACCCTTCACCAGTTTATAACTTAAGATATTATTAGCACTGACTTTCGAACGGTTACCTTCTGAGATACGCGCTCGACTCAAACAGTCATACGGTAATTGTCACCCTTCACCAAACTTAAGATATTATTAGCACTGCCAGCCCGGTTGGCTTTGTGGTTAGTGACCCAGACTCTTAAGCTGCGGGTCGTGGGTTCGAATCCCACCCGGGACAAACATTTGTATGCATAAATATGTCCGTTTGTCCCATGTCTGGATGTAAAAATCTATACATATAAGTATGTATTAAAAAACGTAGTATATGTAGTATATCAGCTATCTAGTTACCACATCACAAGCTCTGCTTAGTTTGGAATCAGATTGGCCGTGTGTGATAATGTCCATGGATATTTATTTATTTTACTGACTGATGAACGGTCACCTTCTGAGATACGCGCTCGACTAGTTCAGATGGCACGTAATTATACAGATATATCTATGAAATAAATTCTTACCCTTGGCGAGCTAGCAATGCATATAATAACATATCCAAATTAATTGACTTAGACATATTTAACAATAGTATCCCAATACTGAGGCGACGACTTAGCCAGCAATTTTTCCTTTAGGCATAATTATTTTTAATTTTTGTTATTGAATTATTCTGTTTTATATTGATACCTATAAGGCTATAACGATTCAAGTATGTAGTATGTATCTATATGTGAGGACCTCTAAATGGCTCATCTATTTTTTAAGTAAAATTTTGATCACAATTTTGTAAAGCTGTTGGTCCCCCAACAAAAAAATAAATAATAGAAGGTAAAAAATGTATCTAAATGTGCAGGCGAATTCTGTTCCCGTCACCGCGACGCTGTGGAAGTGTTCAAGGAGTGTTGCGCGCGCGACCCCCGCCTCGCGAGGTTCATACGCAAGTGCCAGCAGAACCCGCTGCTCAGGAAGAAGGTGAACAATCCTATATTCATTTTAGACAATAGACATATCTTTATTTGTTATCACAGACAGAACAGACAGCCAAAACAATAAGTAAAATTAACAGATTAGTATAAAATAGAGGACAAAAATAGAGATCTAACAAAAAAGAAAGAAGAACATAACATAACTATTAAGCTAACATAACAAATATAAAAGTAAAGACCAAACAATAAATACATAAAAAGTTAAAAAAAAATCGCAATAAAGTTATTCTGTAGTGTGATGCCAAACGGGACTACAACTCAGCATAATAATAATTATGCTAACGGATATCCATCTGCGCTGATTTTCAGTGAAGCCCCATGATATTGATGAATTGAATTTTCATTCAATAGCAGGCCGTATTAGACATTAAACTGACAATTTAGTGTTCACAACAAATTAATTAGGTACGTATGTATGTATGTATGACCTTTGATAATTGGAATAATTCATTGTTAAGGCAGATGCAGTTCAATTCTAAGTTCCTAATCATCACTACATATTATAAAACTATGTCGCTTTCCGCTGTCTGTCCCTATGTTTTCTTAAATCTTTAAAACTACGCAACTGATTTTGATGCGGGTTTAATAGATAGAGTGATTCAAGAGGAAGATTTTTATATACAATACATGCATAATATGTTAGAGAAACACTGTCATTTTTGAAGGTTGCTAATGTGATGTATAAGCATTGCAACCTTGCGAAGCTGGGTCGCTAGTAATATTATAAATGCGAAAGTAACTTTGTCTCTCTGTCTCGCTCTCGCGCTAAAGCTCCACCGATTGAAATGAAATTTGGCACACAGATAGTCTAGAGCCTGAGAAAGGACATAGGCTACTTTTTATTCCGGGAAAATGGAAGATCTCTCGGGTACGCGAGTGAAACTTAAAGTGAAGAACGACTGGACCGAATATGACATTTGAGTTTTTGTCTTTGTCTTCGCGGGGAGCCACTAGTATAAAATAAAATTTGAAGGATGTGTATCTATACTAATATTATAAAGAGGAAAGATTTGTTTGTTTGTTTGTAATGAATAGGCTCCGAAACTACTGGACCGATTTCAAAAATTCTTTCACCTTTGGAAAGCTACATTATCCCCGAGTAACATAGGCTATATTTTATCCCTGTATTCCCACGGGAACGGGAACTACGCGGGTAAAACCGCGCGGAGGCAGCTAGTTAAGTAATAATTAAATTTAACATTTCCAGGGTGTACCAGAATGCGTGTTGTTCGTAGCGCAGAGGCTAACTAAGTATCCATTGCTGTTGGAGCCTCTATTGAAAACTGCAGGCGACGACGCCAACGAGAGAGAACTGCTACAAAAAGCACTATGCGGAGTCAAGGTAAGCATTTCAAGGCTAACAGACCAATATTTAATTTAAAAATACGATGTTATACAAACGCGTGTACTAGCTTCCGCCCCGCGGTTTCACCAACTTACCTGGGCAATCAACTAAAAGCTAACGCTAACGTTTTAAGAATTAAAATAAATATTTAATAAAAATTTATTATTTCTACTTTATTTTAGCTACTTTTATTTTTTTGTTTTCATAGTGCTGATGTCCCTGTACGCTCATCAGAATGATATATGTATTTATAGACAAATAGATTAATGTATTATCTCATGTAAGTGAATTGTTTGTAATTCTTATGAGAAATAAATATTCTTAAACCCGAAAATATGTAAATCTGTTTAGCAATTGTTGAGTTTTGCGCAATACTTATAGTCATTTATTGTCTATAGTCATGGCATTTGTAAAAATTATTCAAAATATGTATTAATTATTTTTTTCAGGAAATCTTAGTAGATGTGGACAACCAGGTGGCAGCTAAGGAGCGGGAGGACCGAAAACTGGAGATATACCACCGCATCGACGCCAAGTCGTTCGCCAACTTCAGAGGACGCAAGTTCAAGAAAAGCGATATACTGCAAGGAAACAGGGGGCTGAAGTAAGCTATCAAACTTTTTTCTTAGTTTCTATACAATGAAAGGTCGGTTGGCTTTGTAGTCAAGCCGCTGGTCGTGGGTTCGAATCCCACCCAGGACAAACATTTGTTTGCATAATGTCTGTTTGTTCTGTGTCTGGATGTTATCTGTATAAGATGAATTGAAAAGTAGTGTGCATAGTATATCAGATATCTGGTTACCATATCACAAGCTCAGCTTCCTTTGAAATCAGATTGGCCGTGAGTGAAATATGTCCTAATATATTTATTATTTAAATATTCTGGATTGGGTATGTAATGATTAGCAGTAGAAGCTATGTTTATCATATTGACCAAAACTTTTTAACTTAGCTGAATTGGCAAGAAAATAAAATATATATTAGTCCGTTTGACTAAAATTATACCATAGCATAACTCAATTAAAATCTGGTATTTATAAAATTTTTGCTGTGACAAACAAAAAAAGGCATCAAACATCAAATGAAATAAATCTCTATAGATATAAATAAGCGTATCATCTAAAAAGTCTAATATAAATTTTCCAGATTCGAAGGAGTAGCAACCTTAATGCAGGGCCGCAGCAAAATGCAAACACTTCTAGTCATTGTACTCACTGACGTACTATTCTTTCTACACGACAATAACAACAAATATACGTTCTTCACACCCGATAATAAGGTATATTGTTTATTTATTTAAATGATTTCTGACTGGATTTTCAGTGATAAAAAGTAACCGGTGCTCTACTCCGGAACATATTATAGAATATGTTTTTATTCTAAAATTTTATCCAGATTTGACTGTACTGACATTATTGAGCAACAATCATCCATCCACCCCCACAAAGCTTTCGCATTGAAAAATATTTGTTGGGATTTGTAAGATTATTTCTATTATTCATCTTAAGTTTCTATTATTCATCTTAACAGAAACATATAAAACATAATAGCAATATAGTTGTTATAAACTTGCGTCATGTATAGATTTTCATGTATTTTATGTTCTGCCCACTTTAAACCCGTTATATCTATTCCCACATCTATTGTAGTACCTTCGTAGAAATTCCGCAATGTACATAATAATAGTATATTAGCTATCCGGTTACCATATCACAAGCTCTACTTAGTTTGGAATCAGATTGGCCGTGTTTGACAGCCCGGTTGGCTTTGTGGTTAGTGACCCTGACTTTCAAGCCGCAGGTCGTGGGTTCGAATCCCACCCAGGACAAACATTTATAAGCATTAATATGTCTGTTTGTCCTGTGTCTGGATGTAAATATCTATAATATGTATGTATCTAAAAGTATTTCATGTAGTATATCAGCTATCCGGTTACCATATCACAAGCTCTGCTTAGTTTGGAATCAGATTGGCCGTGTGTGAAAGATGTCCCAGGATATTGATTGATTAATTTCCAGACTGGCGTGGTATCTCTGAGCAAGTTGCTGGTCCGCGAGAAGGCGGGCGCCGAGGGCCGCGGCCTGTACCTGATCTGCAGCGGGCCCAGCGAGCCCGAGATGTTCGAGCTGAGGGTCCACCGCCCTAAGGACATACATCACTGGATACACGCTATCAGGTATATATATATTCTTTTGTTAATTTTTTTTAACTACTCAATATTAAATATCATCAAAATGATTAGAAATAAAATGATGATTTTCTGGGGATTTTGTTCACGTTTATAATGTCATGTGGCGCCATCTGTTGTTGAGTAGACTTATTTTAAATGCATTACTAAAAAGCAATCAACCAATCACCACGGCATGTCTTTTAAGTTTTAAAAAGTTGAGAATCCTAATCCTAACTTATAAATGTGAGAGTAACTCTGTCGGTCTGTCTGTCTCGCTTTCACGCTAAAACTACTGAACCGATTTAAATGAAATATGATACAAAGATAGTCTATAGCCTGAGAAAGGACATAGGCTACTTTTTATCCCGGGATACTTGAAACAGACACGGGAACGCGGGTGAAACCGCGGGAAGCCACTAGTTAATAAGTAATTAAGTACTGGGTTAACCTAGTTTTCCTCTCAGAAGGAAATAAATACACCTTTAAAATATTAGAAGTAGATTTGTAATAAACCAATGATAGGATATTACTATTATACTTAACATAAAAATAATTGTATTCGTCAACAGGGCAGCAGTACAGAACTGTCCTGAAGAAGTGGAGGAATCGGAGGCGGGTGCCGTCGGAGCTACGTCGGCTGAGGAGAGACAGCGCCAGTTGGAGGCGCGCCATGAGAATATAAGACTGATCACAGGTAATATTGCACCTTATAGCCACTGTAGTAAAGTTCTATTTCTACCTCTTCGACTGTATATCGCTAAATACAATTCCGCATGTGTCATGTTGCACTTTATTGTTATTATAATATGGATTAATTAGGCTATAAACATTTTGGAGTTATTATTTTGTGCGAAAATGATTTAAAGTATGAATATGAATTCAACAATTAACAAATTATCAACTTTTTTGATTATCTGATAAGTTTGTAAGTGGAAGCTTATTACACTGGCTTGTAAAGTGACTTATTTTATGATCCAGATATTTTTAGAAATTTAAACGTTATAAATTGTTATTAAGTCTTAACTTTATATATTTTATTTATTAATCTCAACAGAAGCACTGAGGGCAAAGGATAGGGAACATGCAACCTTGTTAGAAGAGAAGATGTCATTACACATGAAAATGGTGGAACATACTGGCATATCTATGTTGGATGTACCTAATACGGGTAAGTTGTATTTATTTATATATATCTTAGTTCTTTCACCTCAAGATTGCTTTTGCTATAAGGCCGCCTACATTGTTAGCACTTTGTTTTTTTTTTTTTATTTAATTTGTTATTTTTTTTGGTGTATTCAATTCTGTTTATCAGTAACCCTCACCTACTGGATGCACTTTATTGATATCCTCAACTTTTTAAACTATAGGATCATTACTTTTCAAGATTTTTTTGGGATTCATACCAACCAAATACTGTGATACAAAACTGAACCCCATATAATAAAACTGCTTAATTAACCCAGAGTTCTGTACAACATTTTATATACCCTTGTTCATATTTTAATGGTCCGTAAACCGTAAAATTATCAAACTTGCACAAAAAGACAATCAGTATAAATATATTTTCTAATAACTTACCTGGTAAAACAGTTTTCTGTCATTTGAGATCACAATGGCTGTGTATATAAAATACCCCAGGATATTAAAGTTTAAATAAAAACAATCCCTTTTCTAGATTTGTTTGGCTTTCATACCAAACAGTGTAATACAAAACAGAAACCCAAATAATAAAACTGTTTAAGTAACATGTTCCGTACAACATATTATATACCTTTGTTCATATTTTAATCGTAACTTGGGGTATAATAACTTTGCCTTTTCATTTAAACAAAAACCGTAAAATTTACAAACATGTACAAAAAATAATCAGTACAATTATATTTTCTCATAAGTTATCTGATAACACAGTGTGCTGTAATTTGTGATCACAATGGCTGTGTATATAAAACTAGCTGCCTCCGCGCGGTTTTACCCGCGTAGTTCCCGTTCCCGTGGGAATACAGGGATAAAATATAGCCTATGTTACTCGGGGATAATGTAGCTTTCCAAAGGTGAAAGAATTTTTGAAATCGGTCCAGTAGTTTCGGAGCCTATTCATTACAAACAAACAAACAAACAAATCTTTGCTCTTTATAATATTATTATTAGTATAGATAACCCAGGATATAAAATTATTAAAATCTAAATGTTTTAGGTATAAGCACGGTATTCCCGGGCGGGCTAGTGTTCCCCGAGTACGTGCGGCACGCGGCCCCCAACGCAGATACGCACGCCCTTTGGCACGAAGTCTGCAAAGTCGTAAAGGTATAAAAACAATCGTTTAATTTTGACAGCCCGGTTGGCTTTGTGGTTAGTAACCCTGACTCTCAAGCCGCGGGTCGTGGGTTCGAATCCCACCCAGGACAAACATTCCTATGCATGAATATGTCTGTTTGTCCTGTGTCTGGATGTAAATATCTAAATAAGTATGTATATAAAAGTAGTATATGTAGTATATCAGCTATCTGGTTACCATAACACAAGCTCACTTTGATGCTTAATTTGGAATCAGATTGGCTGTGTGTGAAAAATGTCCCAGGATATTTATGTCTGTCTCGCTTTCACCCTTAAAGTGAAGCAATTTAAATTTAATTTGGCCCACATATAGTTTAGAGTCTGGGAAATGACATAGATCTTATGTATTAACTGTTTTCAATCAATAAATTTTCTTATTATGTCTAACGAAGTCGCGGAGTCAACTAGTAAATGATTTTTGAAGCCGGTTGGCTTTGTGGTTAGTGACCCTGACCTTCAAGCCGCCGGTCAAATCCAGGACAAACATTTGTATGCATCAAAATGTCTGTATTGTTCTGTGTCTGGGTGTAATTATCTTTATATGTATGTATTCAAAATCAGCAATTTGGTAACCATATCGCAAGCTCTGCTTAGTTTAGCCTGTTGATCTGTAATACAGGTTTTACCTGCAACAGACACCAGTCTCTATTAATTATTATATTAACTTTTTACTGTATTTGTGATTATGGATTATGTGTCTGATTATGTGTATTTAAAAGTGGTATATGTAGTATACCATATGGTTACCATATCACAAGCTCTGTTTAGTTTGGAATCAGATTGGCCCTGTGTGAAAAATGTCCCGGGATATTTATTTATTCATTCATACAGGATGCCCTGGAAGCGTCGAGTAGTACCTGGGCCGGTGGCGGTGCTCTAGGCCGCAGCACGAGCTCGGCGGGGGAACGCCATTCGTCCACGTACGAGAGTCCAGCTCTACCACGCAGAGCTGATACCTTCGCCGGATTCGACGCCAACAGACATAGAGGTATTATTATTTATTACTAGCTGCCTCCCCGCGGTTTTACCCGCGTAGTTCCCGTTCCCGTGGGAATACAGGGATAAAATATAGCCTATGTTACTCGGGGATAATGTAGCTTTCCAAAGGTGAAAGAATTTTTGAAATCGGTCCAGTAGTTTCGGAGCCTATTCATTACAAACAAACAAACAAACAAATCTTTCCTCTTTATAATATTAGTATAGATTTGGATTAAGCTATTTCAAGTCTTCTCAGAGCTTGTATCACTGCGACCATACTAGGTCTATTGTGATCGCCACGTTAACATAATAGACATAGAGGTAACCATCCTAACTAATATGATAATCAAATCAAAATCAAAAATATTTTTATTCAAATAGGCCAATATGCAAACTTATGAATAGTCAGACTCTAACGCTCGGTTCGGAAGGTTGGTTTTGCTGAGAAGAGCCGGCAATAAACTCAGCAATTACTCTTTTCAATTCTCTTTTTAATGCGAGATAATATGTTAATTTTATTCTGAGAAAATGGAAGATCTCCCAGGAATGAAGGTGAAACCGCGGGGCAGTAGTTAGTCTTACTATATCATTAACTAGCTGCCTCCGCGCGGTTTCAGTTCCCGTTCTTATGGGAATACAAGGATAAAATATATACTATGTTACTCCCTGATAATGTAGCTTTTCAATGGTGATATAATTTTTTTGAAATCGGCACACTAAAACACAAATTTTTCTTACACAATTTTTTTTTATAATACTTGTGTAGATATCATAAATTATACAAAAAATTCGATATATGTAGCGCCATAAAAGCTGAAAGAAAAACAATTAAATTTGGCACTAGGATAAATCTTTTGTGAAAATTCCATAACTTTAAAAAGTAAGTGAATTACGCTAACTAAATGGATCATTTTCTAATACCTGGAGTATATATAATTATTCGGGATATATTAATAAAGTAGATCTACCTCAATAGAGGATCTGCGGGATGGAATCTTATTTATAATATTCTATCTTTACAGGTGTCCTTCGTTTATCAACGGACACACCGACAGAGGTAGCCGAAGGCGAAACGGAGACAGCTAACAACAATAACGACTCTCACGCCGACCAACTGGCTGGAGAAACCGCATTGAAGTTACAACACGCTATATACACATTGACTTGCATCGTGTGGCAGCAGCTTACGACTATACACAGGTGATTATTTACTAGTGGCGCCCTGTGGTTTCACCCGCGTTCCCCGGGAAAATTGAATTCCAGGGTGTCGCGAAAAATTGTCAAATTCTGTTTTTTAAGGACATTATAAATTTTTTATATTAACTACAAAAGATAATAAAGCTTTTATTAGTTTGTTTAGCTACTTTTACACATGATGAAATCACCGATTTTAAAATTAATCACAGGAAAACTCACAACAAACAAAACGCAAAGAGAAACATGTCACGATATGATTAGACACGTGAACGCTTTAAAAGGTCTTCGGCGCTTGGATAGAATTTACCGCACCGAACATCATCGAGCACAGTGCGGGTACTTTCGGTACCCGAATGTAGTTTCGGTCGTACTTTTTACAAGTTTGGCGGTGTAACCGAAACTGGATTTTTTTTTCTGAAACTCGTCTGAAACCGAACATTCGGCCGGATACTATTTTGTTACAGATGCAATGCTATTTCTAAAAATCGTTTTCTACTTGTTAAAATTCATAAGAATACTAGCTGCCGCTCCTCGGTTACACCCGCGTAGTTCCCGTTCCCGTGATCACTTAGGGGTATCAAAAATAGATAGTAGCCGATTCTCAGACCTACTGAATACGCATATAAAATTTAATAAAAATCGGTCACGCCGTTTAGGAGGAGAATGGTAACTAACATCGTGACACGAAATTTATAAGAATTTCGTGTTTAATATATAAGATTTCAAAATATTTGACAAAATGGGGTTAAGAAAAACATGAATTTTCAACACAAAACCCTTCAATGTTCGCAAATTACTTTTTTTTTATACCACAAGGGTGGTAAACAGGCATACGGTCCCACCTGATGGGAAGCGGTTACCGTAGCCTATGGACGCTTGCAACACCAGAAGATACTGGTGTTGATACTGATATTTCTGCTAGTTTTTTTACCGTCCGAGTCACAATTAAAGATCATTAGCACCAATATAATACTAGTGTATTGTGCATCCAGTTTGGAGGCACAAGTGTGCGCGTGGCGCTCGAGCGGGTCAACGACCGGGGCGGTACGAGCACACGACGCTCAGTTAGAGGAGCTGCGGCACGCGCAGGCGCGCCTCACCGCCGAGCGCGCCGCCTGGGAAGCGCAGCGGGCGCAGGACCACACTGCACTCACCGCTGGTTAGTAATAATAATAATAATTAATTCATTGAAAAGTTTACAGATTTTACATAATTGTTGAATAAATAAATTTATAAAGATAAGTTTGCTTTGTAAATGTTTTATTATGTAACTGTCTTCATGAATGCATGCATAGATTTCCTATATAAGGCGACTAACTTCTGCCCGCGACTCCGTCCGCGTGGAATAGTTACTTTTATAACGTTTCACTTTCAACACGCGACTTCATTTACGTAGAAAGATGGACTCACAGAGCCAAGAAGACTGCTCGTGCACGCCGGCCCAGCGCTTAAAGGCGCGCACAGTACCTACTTGATCATTATTTTGCGGCGATATCATTTTTAATTTGGGATATCTCCTAATATATTCATTGAAATCGAATGATGTAAATGGCAATTTTGTTTTAAATTAAATACTTGTGATGAATAACATATTTTTTTGGATAAGGATTAATATCATCTTTATAAAAACACATTCACAAATAATGCTTTATTTTAGAACAAATTTGGTTAGTATAAAAATGGCTATAGTGAGTCAACCTTAATAGATAGACATATGCTGTCGCGGACTTTTTTTTAGAACTTTTAAAGGGGAACAATTCTGTAATACATCATTTTAAGGAAACTTAAACCGTTTACGCAGCGTACGCAGCGGAAGCTCTCAAAAGGAAATAGAAACTCCCGATTTTGAAACATTCTTCATTGGTGCTCCGCTCCTATTGGTCGTAGCGTGATGATATATATTCATAGGCATATTAAATTTGTAGCCTTCTTCGATAAATGGACTATCTAATACTGAAAGGATTTTTCAAATCGGACCAGTACTTTCTGAGATTAGCGCGTTCAAGCAAACAAACATACAAACAAACTCTACTCCTTTATAATATTAGTATAGATTGGCTTTGTCGTTAGTGATCCCACCCAGGACAAACATTAATATGCATGAATATGTCACGATGTAAATATCTATAGAAGTGTGTATTTACAACACAATTAAAATTATATAAACAGAACGACGACAACTTCAAGTGGCGAGGCAAGAACTAGCCGAGCAACAGAAAGATGTGGAACAGCAACGTGAGAGGCTCTATCGTCGATTGGAGAGGCTGCAGCAACATGGTAATTAACTTTTTATCAAAACACTTATTTTCCGTTTCAAAAAGAAGTATGGAAAAAATATATATAATGAAGCAAAGTATCATAATTTGCTTCATTTTCTTAATGATTCTAATTAGTCGGTATTTATCTGCGTATTATGCAACAAAGAAAAAATTACTGATATGTACCATAACATTACATATAAAGTAAGTTACAAATTATCGACAGTTTTGTCAGCAATCTCCATTTTCTTTATGATCTCAACACTTGTCTATATTATATTACAGGTGGTTCCCAAGAGGAGATCGCAAGTGTGGGCACCTTGTCGCCGGACTCGAGTGTAAGCGACACTACGCGACGGAAAGAGCCTAAGTGGAGAAGTAAGATTACATAACGCATTTTCCTAAGGATGCTGCAAAATCTGCCAAACCGTTCTTTTTGTCACATGTTTTACCTGAAATAAACGTTTTTTTTAAATTAACTATTATAATACATTGTTACGAACACTCGAGTTTCGTCGTGGGCCTAAAGTTTCGGCTATATTGTCACCGAAACCGAAATTAGATTTTTTGGCCGAAACCCAAACCGATACCGAAATTTCAGTCGAACACTGAATGGGAAATTGACTGACCACGGGGAGCCAGTACCCGAACTAATATCATAAATGCGAAAGCATCTTTGTCTTGCTTTCGTGCTAAAGCTACTGAACTAATTTATATGAAATTGTACCATAGATACTCCAGACCTTGGGATAGGACATAGGCTACTTTTTATCACAAGAAAATGGAAGATTACTTGGGGTACTTGGGTGAAACCATGGGGAGCCAGTATCTATCTATATATAACAACTAGCTGCCTCCCCGCGGTTTTACCCGCGTAGTTCCCGTTCCCGTGGGAATACAGGGATAAAATATAGCCTATGTTACTCGGGGATAATGTAGCTTTCCAAAGGTGAAAGAATTTTTGAAATCGGTCCAGTAGTTTCGGAGCCTATTCATTACAAACAAACAAACAAACAAATCTTTCCTCTTTATAATATTAGTATAGATGAATCTCTATTTCTCTTGGTCACGGCATCACGCGTGAACGGCTGGACGGATTTCGCTTTTACTTTTTTTGTTATGTTTATTATTGTCAGAAAGTTCTTACGGAAGAAAAATTCCGCGGAATTGAAATTTTAAGTAAACTTAACGACCATATAAGTGTCAGTCGCTGCCATTCAACAATATTCATAGTTAAGGCAGGACAACATCTGACGGGTCAATTAGTAGGTATATATCGTGTATCGGTGCAGGCGGTCGGGGTTCCACGGGTTCGGAGTCTTCGGCGGGCGGCGCGGCGGCGTGTCCACTGCCGCCGCCGCAGCTGCTCTCGGCGCAGAACGAGACGCGCGCCATCGCCGCCGTCAGGGCCGCACCCATTGCCGTACGTATACCCACCCCCCCACACACCACCCCCACACCCAACCTCCACACACACGCGCGCACACACACACACACACTACATACCTATATGTATTTACAAGACACATAAAACTAAACAAAACAGAAAATAATATTCTTTTTATACCACAAAAATGGCAGACAGGCATACAGTCCGCCTGATGGGAAGCGGTAACTGTAGCCCATCGAGCATGTAACCAATAGAGTAGAACTATTAACAGTTTTGTTAGAAAACAAAATACGCCAAAACGCTGCGCCGGCCCCTGTGTTCTGATTGGCCGACTCAAGGTCAAGTGTTGCACTAGACGTACACACAGGTCTCTTATTAGTCCGGTACTGTTTTAATTCGAGCGTGCCTTGTTAGTTATACGTGACAAAGCATCGAAACGTTGTTAAACAAATGGCTCACTATTGCTACTCTATTGGTTACATGCTCGATGCCGTAGCCTATGGACGCTTGCAACACTAGGGGCGTTACTCACGCGTTGCTGTCCCTGTAAAAATCTCTTCACTCCCTTCTTGAAGAACCCCATACTGCACTCCATTGGGAATACCATGGATACATAATTATCAAAAATAAAGTCCCCGCCGCCTCTATCTGTCTGTCTGAAGGCGATGAACACAAAAACTACTGAACAGATTTCATGCGGCTTTCGCCAACTTACGGAGTATTTCATGGGGAAGGTTTTTATGTGGAATACATCAATTTGGACCCGGAGGTGGCGTTGGAGGGCAGAACGAAGTCTGCCGGGTCCGCTAGTAGAGCATAAAACATCAGATATAGAATTCTTAAAAATATCTATACAACGTTATTATTTTTTCAATAAGTCAATGCTTTTGAGAGATATTTAATATTTCAATATATCATTGTATCGATATATGATTCCAAGTATCGAAAAAGTATAAAAACCAATATTTTATCAGGCCGATAAATATTTTTAAGTTTTAAAAGTTGTTCTTGATTTGTTGAAAATGAGGTCTATTGATTAACAATAGCACAAATATTCTCTGTCAAATCATACCGACATTTAATATGAATATTGATATTTACAAAAACTATCGATACATTGGGCGTTTTTACGTCTGGGCGACTCAACTTTAATAAAACATTTTCAGTCATGTGATAGTATAATTAGCAATTAGTAGTTTTAAGCATGCAAATATTTTTTTTCTCAACAGCAAATGGTCAAACAACAGCTGCCATTAAAACTGGCAAGTGGCAAGACACAGCAACCCCCACCAGGCTATCACAGGCTATACGAGTCTCCAAGCGAGGTAAGCTATTGTGGACTTAATGTGCTCTTATATATAGATTCAAATTGATTATTAATAGCAATTTTAGGCATAGCTTAAATATCATACGTAGGTAATTTTTAGCGGATTATATAGCAATTATTAACATATTGTTTCGTAATAATTAGAACCTTAATAAAATTTGGTAGGCAATTTTCTTTTTAATGAATTACTTTTTCCTAAAATTGGTTTTAAATGAGGATTGCTTTTTAGAATTCCATACGGTTGTTATTTGGGACCAAATGACCCTAGCTGGTGTATGGAATGAAATACATTTTGCATAATTTTTTTTGTCATCAAAGTCATCATAGCTGTGTATGTATGTCGCTAAATAACAGTATATGTTAAAATAACAGATAAAATGGTTGATTATATTTCAGGATGTCGAGTATCCAAACGTATTCTAATCGCCAAAATTATATATTGTGTGTAAGTAAATTGTGATTTGGTTTCGAGTAGATACTATCCAAAATTGCTGTTGTACAACTGTTCAATTGTATTATAGAAGGGAAATGTCACTGCTTCTTAAACGTCTCCCATCTGTATTTCCGTGTAAATTGATGCTTCTCTTCCTAGTTAAAGTACTATGTATGTAGCATTTGTAATATATTCGTAAATATCTTTTTTTTATAGTATTGTGAAGGTTTTTTTTTCGTCCCAGAGTCGATTTATTTTAATACTCGTTCATGTATAGATTTTATTTTAAGACCTTATTCTTAGAAATTAATTGCAAACAAAGTATTTTTATCTAAAAGTGTGAGGGTAACCAGTTGTTGAATTTGACTGTAATTTTAGAGCCCTATTGAGCGTATTATGCCTAAAAGTTGCTTTGACTCATTTGAATCTTTATAATATCCAACTTTTTCATATGCTATAATGTCATAGTTGAATATATAAGTTTATTAGGTATATTTTTGGTCTCTAAATTGGGTTTTCTAATCTGGATAGTTCAACTTATATGAATACACGAACACTTTGTTTGAAATGAAAGTAGTGACATTTTTCTTCAAAATCGACACAAAACACGCTGTGATTGGCTGCAAGCAATAAAATGTAAATACATTCTATTTTATCTGTAGATTTGATCCTTGCCAACCATTTCGTCTGTTCGGCTTTCGGTGTTAGAGCATGATTTCTGAATACCATGTGTTAATTAATGGTTATTACATCACTTATGTTTAATCTATACTAATATTATAAATGAGAAAGTAACTCTGTCTGTCTGTCTCGCTTTCACGCTAAAACTACTGAACCGATTTAAATTAAATTTGGTACACAGATAGTCCAGAGCCTGAGAAAGGACATAGACTTTTATCCCGGCAAATGGAGGATCTCCTAGGTACGCCGGTAAAACCGCGCGGAGCCACTGTAAGAAATAGATATCCTGAGACATTTTTCACACACGGCCAATCTGATTCCAAACTAAGCAGAGCTTGTGATATGGTAATCAGATAGCTGATACACTACATATATACTTTTAAATACATACACATATAGATATTTACATCCCGGACACAGAACAAACAGTTATATTCATGCATACAAATGTTTGTCCCGAGTTGGATTCGAATCCATGACTGGCGGCTTGAAAGTCAGGGTCACTAACCATAAAGTCAACCGGCTCTCAAAATGGATACACAGGTTTTTTGCAGGACTGTGCTGTTTGTGAATGATTTATTGATCTTTAGTTCCGTAACGAATAAATTTAATAAAATGTAATTTGCATATAGGTACATGCCTGCCTATAATAACATATGGGATATTTTATTCCCAGAAAGAAATTTGTGACACATCAGTTAAATAAGTTTTACTTAAATTCATCCTAAACAATACGCCATGGTTAAATGCCCTGTTTGGAACATATTTTTTGACAAGCCATGTATTTAAAATAACAGAAAAAATGGATTATATTGTTCCAGCAGATCCAAAACCAAGGCTTAGTCATCCACCACACGCGTACAGGCAGCTCGCCCGCACCGCTGCCCTCGCAGCAACCGCCTAGTAATAAGGCCACCAGGTAACTCTAAACCTTTTTCTTTTAGTACGAGTATAGAGCAGGGCTGTCCAAACTAGATGGAACCCATGCAGGGCTGTATCTATAGTCGAGTTTGAGGGCAGCATAGGTTACAAGCAGGGCGGAAGTAAAAAAAATATCATAATAATTAATCTGCCCTCGTAGCGCGAGCTCCTAAATCTATGACCATGTGTGATACCATGAATGAATTCTAAAGACAAACAATTTATTTCATTTTTGGTATTTTTAATGTAGGGTATTTCGGTTTTAAATTAGGGCATTGGCCCACAATGTTCAAAGCCTAAGCTTGCCCATTTGAATTTCTGAATTTCTTTATGAATTTTCTGTGATAGGTTTCAGCATCACTTTAAATGATTTTCAGATATTGATTACAACATCAAAATGAGATATTTAATTCTGCAGAACTTTGTGGTATATGGTAATTTAAGTTAGTGGCTTATAAATTTCAATCCGTGGGGCGAAGACCTGGTGTAGTGAAATACAGGCTCTGCCTTACTTTAGGCAGCAGTCTCCCGCAATTTTTATGCTTTTCTAAGCATGATATTTTTTGTGAGAGAAAAATAAATAAATTATTATTATTTATTTAATTGCTTTTCCAGAACAAACACATACCCGAAACTGCCGGACAAATTCCGTGTTCGTTCCCCGTCGCCGGCGCCAGTAGCTCCAGAAGAGGAGGTGATTTTCTTCTGACCCGCGCCGGAACCGCCCGCCGCCTCTCGCTCCTGAGACTGTCGACTCTCTTAGACCTTCCGATATATGCGCTCCTGGTACTTTCGCGTTACATTTGCAGGGTAGCTGGAGAATTCCTGCAGTTTATGGTGCCCTGCTACTTTTTTTGGAGATGAATGGAATTTCGATCATTTTATAGTATGATTGAATAATATTTTTATCTATTTGAATCGATTAAAGATCGAGTTTTAACAGAATACTGAAAACAACTGACTAGGTTTAAAGTAAGTGTTTCAGATTATATCCACATGGTCTGAGGTCCTGCATTTCTTAAACATTCCTTCGTATTTAAGTCTTATTTTAGTATGACTTATATTTGTATTTATTAGTTGGATTAGAAATTAACAATATACATTTTAATTTGGAATTAACGTAAATCCTCAAATTTTAACATTAACAGTATAATTCATATCCTAATAAACAAGGCATATTTATATATAGTACAAACCTATTGAGCTTGAAATAAATATTCCAATATTAACTAAAATGATCTCTATATACACATATTTAAAGTCTAGTTTTATCTTTTACTACAAACAGTATTTTAACGCAGCTGAGAAAATTAAGGCAACTATTTTAAAGTTTACTTTAGTGATATTGGTATTGTATGCCCAAATGAGGGATAAATGAATCAACCTTATTTAGTGTGAATGGACCATATAAATAATTCCGTCATTTTTATTTTAGCTAGGAAGGTCTGACGAGATATAAACTTCATAGGTATTTAAGGACTAAAATAGCTATATTTATAAAATAAAATCAATACGAATATCTTTCGATGTTATAATCAAAAATCGAATACAAACATATATTTCAGAATATATCTACGCAATCAAAACGACTAAATAATCTTGAAAAATACCGGAAGTAAGTAGAAATTACTCGATATAAATAAATACAGTACTTTACGTAAAAACGCTGTTTAAATTGTTTTAAAGAAAGTCTCCTTTATGGATCATGTAACTGAAAATGTCATCAAAATAAGATCAGCCTGTATCAGCAAATACATGTGAAGATTTAAAAATAATAAAATGTCTAATTAATAGCGGTCTATAGTATAGAAAATTGTTATATTAGATGTTCTGAGGGTAACTAATATCTTATTGTTGTTGAGATGTTTTGAAAAAATAAATGAGTTTCTAGAACATTTTTCGAACCGAATTTGTAGTGTGGTAAAACATGTATTTACCTATAATATGTACTACATTTAAAAACATTAAGGATCCTTTGATCAGATAAATTTGAACAAAAAAGGTCTCTATTCTTATAAAAAAAAAAGTCTATAATTAATTACGGAGTGTTAAACACGGTAAATGCTCGGAACGACCCAAGATAAGATTTAAATAATAAAAAATGTTGTTAGAAGACTAAAGTTATGATTCTCCGAAGTCACTTGTTATTCGTAGTTGTATATTCATTGTATTAACGATCTGTTGACGAATATTATTCCAGAATAGAGGTTTTTGAACTCTTAAACTGTAAAAAAAAGGACTGCGATTTGCCAAACGTTAGAGCGGTTAACATAAGAGGTAGTTAGAATGTTATTATAAAAATACTATTGATATACACAAAGACAACTTAAAAACTTTTTTCGGCCACTTAAAATTTCAGAGCACGCTATTTTTCCAAGGAACACATAAAAGCTTATATATTTGAAAATAAATATTGATACATTTTTAAAACTAATAAATCTTTACACTGTTTGCAATCTGAATTCTGAATCGCGTATTTGAAACAAGACATTATATTCTATAACTGTTACCTAACTGTAAATATGTTGAAAAAAAAATGTTTGTCATATGTAAAAGAATATTATATTCACAAATATAAAGTTATATGTAATTTTCGAGAATAGCAATGTGTGTTACAATAGTCTTACATTCCATATAGCTGATAATATTCCTAGAAGAACTTGTCCATTAGCGATATTCGTCTCCAAATTAGGATCTATAATAACTGAATTGAGCTTATATTTGGATTTTTCTCGTCTAATGAGAATATAGGATGATTAAGTGACGTTACAGCTATAAGAAAACATAATTAGGCGAGTCGTATTCTTTGTTAATGGACTAAGTTTTTGTAGGAACTCTATAAATAATAATAAAAATCGAACTTATTGTTGATCTACGATCACATATGTTAACCAAAATAATCAATTTTGAATTAGGGTCTACGTAGTGTTTAGCGATGGCTACCATAATAGGTGTGGCATATAACTTAGCTAATTTCGTGTTATTTTAAAGCAGAATACTAAGATTACTGAGACCCTCATTTAATTGTGATTTGTATTACATGTATCTGAACACGCATTTAATCTTTGATTGTGTGCAGACTTAACTTGTGAAGAAGTCGGTTTGATACTTGACTATTTTAATAATGTATCGGTTAGTGTGTATAACTTGTTGGACCTTTTCTCTAACGATTTAACATTTAATATCTGCACACAACAGTTGTTTAGCTCATCTAGAATACTGTTGTTAACAAAAAAAAAACTAAGACTATGTAACTATTTTTCGTGCATTTACTGTAATCCTTTTTACTATTTTAGTCTTTAGAAAAGGTGATATTTTAAAACTATTTTCTTGTTTAGGAATACCTTTTCATACCACATGTATATATATTGACGTTAATGTTTGAACATATTATATGTAAGATATATCTCTAAATTGTACCGAAAATAATAAATTAGGTTTCTATCGTGTGAAAAATTTTAACTTGCAATAAAAATAAATGTTGATCGTATCAATTTTTGAAGTAGAGAATAAATGTTTATTATTGGACATAGAATTTATTAATAAAATGCAAATTATTTAATTATTTATATCAGCTTCAAAATATCATGACAATAAGTATATAACTAATCTATTTTTCTGAAGAAATATGGCATATTCCAAACACTTTAGAATAATCAGATATTATATTAATGTTATGTGCACTCTAATGTTTTTTTCATGAGGTAATATTTCGGCCATTGTAAATCACGCTTTTACTATTATTAATTTACACTAAATATTTTGCAATTACGGCCGTATATGCATTTAAATACTACAATTGTTCCTTAAAATAAGATAAAAGTCTACTAAACCTGTGGATTTATTGCTGTACTAGACATAAGCATAATATTGCATTTGAAGTACTTCATTGAAAATATTGGTGTTAAAGAAATAGAACTATGTAATGACAGTACCTGGTCTTTAAAAAATCAAATCAATTATTTAATTTTCTGAATTACGACGGTATTCCATTGCTTATTATTATAAAGCCTTTAATATTTTTGAGTACTTTGTGTACAGGAACGGCTCAAATTTCGCGGCCTCCTGAATGACAGGACTCAAATAACCGTGCCTTCTATGAATAATAAAAATCTGTTCGATATAATTTTGCTATACGATTTATGTTAATATAATATACAGAAAAGTTATGTCTGCTAAGTACTTACCTAATTTTATTGAAAAATAGAACTGCATATAAATTTTAATTTCAACTACAATTATTAAAATTTATCCACACAGGTTAACTGTCCTATAGAATACCAACCTAACATATTATTGTCATAGACATTTGAATCTAAGTAGAGACACAGAAAATATAAAAAAGCAATTGAATTGAGAACCTCCTCAATTTCAAAGACGGTTAAAAAGTTACTCGTAGCTAGTTGGTGCTTCATTCTAATAGCACTATCACTACTTCATTACAGTCAAAAAGTAGCTATATAAATATTTACCAGCGGCAGCAACATGGTGTTTGATCAGTCAGACATCAGAACAGTAACAATTAAATAGGTCTATTACGCCTCAAACCTGCAATTTTGATGCAGTTTTTTCCATTGATATTTCAGTATTCTATCATGAAAACATTATATATAAGGTTAATTTAGTGAGATATCATTCAGTACTTAATTCATATTCCTTAAATTAAGTTCGCTAGTGGCAATATTTAAAACATGTTTTAGCTTTAAATTTTATTACTTAAGTTTCTATCTATTGATGAATCCCTCCATTGTGTTATCCTATTTTGTGTAAGACAATACAGTTATGTATTGCTCAATTTTATGCTCATTTATTCCTTGTATCTCTAACAATTGAACGATATTAATATTTAAATTAATTGTATGTTTTAGAATGAATTATTTCAGCGCTCGTATTACTTACATCATTATTTTTAATGTATTTCTTTGTCAACTTGATATGTGACGATTAATGGGCGATGCCTGCGTTATATTTAGAATAGAAGATGAAATAAAAATTTACTTAGTATTGAATAAGAGTGTTTATCTTTTATGACAATATACCAGTTATCGCTTTATTGTACAAACTCTGCTCAGTCTGGGATTAGACATCCCTATGTAGAGAATTTATCTATAAGTAGGTACTAATACTGTACCGACGAAAAAAAAATTGGTTGCCTGTAAAGTCGGTATACGGGCGAAAGTTTTACGTGACAACGACTTTGAGTGGTAAAATAATTTTAATGTGAATATTCATTCGTATAGTAGGAAGAAGGATGAAATAATAGTAACAATTTAAAACATAACGTGACGTAACGTGAGCGGAGCGTAACGCAGTTTCTTGAAGTGTCACCCGGCAAACCAATTTATAAGACGTTGTCACGTCAAAAAAATTATTATTTGTTTGTTATGAATAGGCTCGGAAACTACTACGCCGATCTGAATAATTATTTCACCAATACAAAGCTACGTTATTTGTCAGTGCCATAAGCTATATTTTATCCCTGTATTCCTACGGGAATGGGAACTACACTGGCAAAACCACGGGGCGGAAGCTAGTAAATGTTTACCTTACCTATATAAAATAGTTGTTACAAAAACGGCCGATCAAGTAAACAAGCAGATGGTTTTCATAATGGAATGGCATAAATAAACATTGTAAATAGGTATAAAAAGTTTTATTGTACCATTAAATTAAATTGTGAAAGTTCACATGAAATTATTAAGCAATAGGTACATAACAGAATATTACATTATCACCCTGCAGTATTCGTTATTCACTCTTCAAAACATTGGATGAGTATTAAAAATATATAAAAAAATTACGTGAGGCACTCGGGGACTGCCGCGGTAAAGCTATTGCATTGCATAGCATTTTGTATCAACTTATGCAATTATAATTTTATTTATTTATTTTAATAATAAATGCACTTTGTTCATTCATATTCAAAACACTTCATACACAAATTTTACAAGTACAGCTATTCACTGTTGTACATAAATACATATACACCTATATACTTTCTCATAAGCAGCTTATGTATTCGTCCGATTTCGGAGCAGCTCGTCTCGATTCGTGCGAGTTTCGTAGAGTCGTACAATACGTCTAATCGCACACAACGCCGTGTCGACTGTCGAAGACTGCCGAACTGAAACGTCGTTAGACGATGCACGGCCTTCAAGCCACACCTCCTTGCCCGTCGGAGTGGGGGGTGTTAGGTTTTTTTCGTTACGGAATTTCTTGATTCGGTCGCCGCGCTCAGAGCCCGCGATAAAAGCTATGCAATAGCTTAAAAATATATAAGTACTAGCTCATATAAATCTTAGAGAAAAGGTCTAATTTCATTGCCATGTTGGCCCAACGTACAAACATTTGTACCAATACGCCAACATCGCGTGCTTAGAAATGCAAATGGCCGCTACATGTACTAAATAAATGATACATTTGGATTTAAACAAAGGTTAGGTTAGAAAGGACGCCTTGTACATTGTAAAAATACTTGAGCATATATTTTGACGTGACAACGTCTTATAAATTGGTTTGCCGGGTGACACTTCAAGAAACTGCGTTACGCTCCGCTCACGTCACGTTAGGTTTTAAATTGTTACTATTATTTCATCCTTCTTCCTACTATACGAATGAATATTCACATTAAAATTATTTTACCACTCAAAGTCGTTGTCACGTAAAACTTTTTTTTAATAATATGCATTCTGATGTGCATACGTATTTGAATACTTAGGCTTTATGACGTGGTACCCTTGCCACGAAATAGAAACAAAATAATTACGCGCGAATACGGAAATTGAGTTTTGTTTTTTATAAATGTCAAACGCCATTTTTTCAAAACGTCAAAGAGTTAAGAAGATAGCAAACAAACACCGTGCCGAAGTCTGCCGAACTTAAACGACGTTAGACGATGTGTTAGGTTTTTTTCGTTACGGAATTTCTTGATTCGGTCGCCGCGCTCAGAGCCCGCGATAAAAGCTATGCAATAGCTTAATAACCTATGTAACCAAGCAGTCTTATACACCTCACGGGTCACCATATTAACAAGCATTTAGCAAGTTTGGGTTCAAATTTAATTTGAAATATGAGAATTTCATTGTTATTTCTTAAGGAAATAAACTTTATGAGCTGTGCTGTATGTAAGGAAGTATTATTAAGTGTAGGAAGTATTTTTAAGCTATTGCATAGCTTTTATCGCGGGCTCTGAGCGCGGCGACCGAATCAAGAAATTCCGTAACGAAAAAAACCTAACACATCGTCTAACGTCGTTTAAGTTCGGCAGACTTCGGCACGGTGTTTGTTTGCTATCTTCTTAACTCTTTGACGTTTTGAAAAAATGGCGTTTGACATTTATAAAAAACAAAACTCAATTTCCGTATTCGCGCGTAATTATTAAGCTATTGCATAGCTTTTATCGCGGGCTCTGAGCGCGGCGACCGAATCAAGAAATTCCGTAACGAAAAAAACCTAACACATCGTCTAACGTCGTTTAAGTTCGGCAGACTTCGGCACGGTGTTTGTTTGCTATCTTCTTAACTCTTTGACGTTTTGAAAAAATGGCGTTTGACATTTATAAAAAACAAAACTCAATTTCCGTATTCGCGCGTAATTATTTTGTTTCTATTTCGTGGCAAGGGTACCACGTCATAAAGCCTAAGTATTCAAATACGTATGCACATCAGAATGCATATTATTAAAAAAAAGTTTTACGTGACAACGACTTTGAGTGGTAATAGTTATTTGTTATACAAGAGTGCAAAGTTACTTTTTAACCGCGTGTTCAATTTTGATGACCGAGCAAGCGAAGGATTCTAAAATTGAATCACGAGCGCAGCGAGTGATTCAAAATTAGAATCCTGAGCGTTAGCGAGGGAATCAAAAGAGCACGAGGTGAAAAATCTTTGCACTCGAGTGCAACACGTAACTTTTCATTCCACCTCAGCGAGGAAATGACTAAATGCAAAAAAAAAAAGTTGTATGATATATTCGGCACCATAGAGGTAGCAGTAAATAGGTTTAATGTTTTTTTTTAATTCGGACGAATTCATAAGCTGCTTATGAGAAAGTATATAGGTGTATATGTATTTATGTACAACAGTGAATAGCTGTACTTGTAAAATTTGTGTATGAAGTGTTTTGAATATGAATGAACAAAGTGCATTTATTATTAAAATAAATAAATAAAATTATAATTGCATAAGTTGATACAAAATGCTATGCAATGCAATAGCTTTACCGCGGCAGTCCCCGAGTGCCTCACGTAATTTTTTTTTTTTGTTTCTATTTCGTGGCAAGGGTACCACGTCATAAAGCCTAAGTATTCAAATACGTATGCACATCAGAATGCATATTATTAAAATAAAGTTTTACGTGACAACGACTTTGAGTGGTAAAATAATTTTAATGTGAATATTCATTCGTATAGTAGGAAGAAGGATGAAATAGTAGTAACAATTTAAAACATAACGTGACGTGAGCGGAGCGTAACGCAGTTTCTTGAAGTGTCACCCGGCAAACCAATTTATAAGACGTTGTCACGTCAAAATATATGCTCAAGTATTTTTACAATGTATAAGCCGCGCATATAAAGAATAGATCTGAAAATGGCGGCGGGTACTTATGGTACGGTTGGCAAAACAAGTTTGGTTCTTCCATTTGGAAAGGTAAAGGGATCCGTGCCCATACAACACATGTCTTATGTGGGAAGAAATTTATTTTCGTCGTCGTAAGTCCTATCACAAAGTCGTTTTGTCATCCCCGTCATGTCCTGACAGCTCCTCGTGCCCTCAGTAAAGCGATAGTTTACGAAGAACTCTAGCTTCTTGGGACAACACAAACGGAGGGAATTCGTAATATCACTTCAATTCTTTCTCAAACGTTGATATTTTTTTATTGACATTTTTTGTTATAAATTATTCTTGTTTTATAATATTTTTAACTATATAATAATAGTAAAAATTATGTCAAAAAATATTAATTAAATAAATAAGGAGCAAGGGTACTTAAAACACTGGATTTTAAAATTTGTCTTTATTAATTACAAAAATACCACCTCACATACATACATAAAGGCACATCTTAATCCCTTACGGGGTGAGCAGAGTTTCAGGTAGCACTAAGGTAAGGTAAGGCAAACTGAAAACGCGTTTGGCCAGTAAAATAAGTTGTAAACAGTGTGACAAAGAATCTAATTTGAAAACTGGTAAACGTATTCAGTCCGCGAACGAATGTTCCCATCCTATAACTGTAGCTATGTAAAAGATGCAAGGGAGAATAGTATATTATGCAACTAGTGAATAAAGGACGATATTGGCGATCACTGAGTAGATTGTTGTCTTCCAGGTAAGTATGTGAACATGGAAGTGATGGCGATTGGTCGGTAATTAGCAGGGTCAGCACGGCTTCCCTTCTTGGGTTGGGTACTGGCTGCACATTAGCAAGCTTCCAGGTTTCAGGTACGGTGTTAGTGTTAAGAGATAGGCGGTACAGGCGAGTCAGTACAGGAGACAAATCAGGCGCACAATACCTCAGCACTCTAGCAGGTATGTCATCTGGCCCGCTGGCTTTATTCACGTCTAGACTATGAAGAGCTCTGCCGCACCTCTTTATTGTGAATTGTGACCTCCGGCATCAAAAAATCACAGCGAGGCAAGGTCGGTGGTCGACTCGAGCTGGTATCTAGACGTGAGTTGCTCGCAAAAGGAGGCAAATAAATTTGAATGGTATAAAAGGTTTTATAAACCGCTTGGTCCAGCAGTATCCAGGTCATCTGAACCCATTGGCTCAATCCCCTCCATCAATTGGTTGAAATCATCCATGGACTGGTCACTTTCACTTTCCTGGTCGTCACAGTCGTCACTTTCATCTTCGGTGTCGCTGTTCATGCCGACACTGATAATGAAATCCTCCATTTCACTCTCTCTGCCTACATCGCGATTCCAGTATGTTTCTTCGACTCTCTTAATGTGGTTTATTTGTTTCTTCCAGTCGTCTCGCGTAATTGAAGCTATGGCCTCTTTTGTGAAGTCCTCAATTTTATTTTCGTGTTGCTCCACATTTTTATCTGCGACCCGTTGTTTTATTAAATTCCAAACATGTTCTATTGGGTTCAGGTCGCAGTTGTAAGGAGGGAGTCTGAGGACTTCATGGCCATGTTCTCGTAGAAGTTCGTCCACCAAATACTTTTTTTCGGGGCGATGCTGTTTTAGCTGCACGAGCAGCTCTGCTTTGGTCCAGTCTTCTTCAAATGACACACCGTGCTCCTGCATCCATGTCTTTATGTCCGCTTTGCGGGTTGCAGTCGTTGGCGCTTTATCCAACTGCATGCTGTGGTAGGATGCATTATCCATGACGAGAATGGAGTTTTCAGGCAAATTTGGTATCAGTTTTTCTTTTAAATATTTTGTAAAGTTATTACCATCCATCTCGTCATGGTAGTCGCCTTTTTTTGATTTTGCTTTGAATAACAATCCTGCACCCTCCACAAACCCATCCTCTGAGCCGGCATGGACCATCACCCACCTTTGTCCAGGACTATCATTTTTTCGAACGCCTTTGTCGGTGGATGACTGCCAGCACTTGCTGACAGTATAATGGGCATGGATCCAAGACTCATCCATATATACAACTTTCTTTTTTTCCGCACCCATGGCATCATTTTGTCGGAGGCGGCGTAAATATTTCACTCGCCACGCTTTTATATTATCGCGCTCTATGAGCACCATTCGGTTCTGGCGACATTTTTTAAATCTAAATCCGAGCTTTTCTTTTAAAATCGTTCTTAATGTCGTTTTGGAGCCTGTATAGTTTAATTCAGCTTTTGCTGACGCCATAATCTTGTTCAGCGTAGGTACCTCCTTTCGAACGTCGTATATTGAGGCCACAATATTTCTAATGGCACATATATTGTTTTTGCCTTTTCTACCCTTACTTGGCGTACGGATCTTAGTTTTGGCTTGTTCTGCAAGTTTACCTGAAATAAGAGTAAATTATTATATAAAATAAAATAGCAATACTGAACTTAGTCATACTAGCTGCCGGAGTTTTGGCGGGAATTCTGTGCAAGATGGTCGGACAATAATTTGTAATATTCGTTTCAGTAGTTTATAGTGGGTATTAGTGCATAAAATTAGTGCCTTTTTGTGTATTAATGCTCATTTATGTGAATTTTGAAGAGGAATGTTGCAAATTCATTGGAAAATCAAGAGATCCTGTGATATGTGAAACGTGACTTTTTCATACGGATCACCTCTGCTAGGAACCTTGGCTTCACGTCCTGAATGTGCAAAATTGTCGCCGAAGCTCCCAGAAAGCTATGAAATGCTTGGCATTAGTTTTTTATAGCAAATTACTAAAGACATATTATAACAAATAAAGACATGGCTTAAAGGTCTTGAAACCAAGCCAAAAACCTTATTAAAAAAAAATAGCTGCCAAAAGGACTCGTTTCCAGGCCAGTAAATCTATATAA
The DNA here is from genome assembly GCA_905147785.2 of Thyatira batis. Classification (NCBI taxonomy): domain Eukaryota; kingdom Metazoa; phylum Arthropoda; class Insecta; order Lepidoptera; family Drepanidae; genus Thyatira; species Thyatira batis. The sequence goes on from LR990507.1 coordinate 2,482,670, forward strand.
AAAACCATACTCGATCGAGCTACGTCACACCGCGTATAATAATGTGTAGGTACAGTTGGGAGCACGCCAAGCTTGACACTTTGGACTTTGGACCGGCCGGGGCCCTGTATTGTATGGCGCGTACATTGATATACAATAAAAGAAACAAGATGCACAGTCTCACTCAAAAAGTGTCCGCGGCAAAAGTCTGCCCATCGCATAGAAATCGCGTCAAATGGGCAGACTTTTAGTGTGCGAGTGCTATTTGATATTGAACCTTTTATGTGATGCTATAAGGTCTACAACGAAAAGGAGCTGCTCTTGCTGCGCGGCTCGGACATTTTTTGGTTGACGTTTCTCCGTGATTGTATATCTGGTTTGTTTATTTTATTGTATATCAGTGGGCGCGTAAATCCTCAGAACAGAGCTCAGCTTAAACTGGTAGTTAAAGCTTAATGTGCTCCCAACAGAACTGTATCATGTAATTACCTTCTTTCTTGATTTTCGATATAGTAGCCATCGATAAATTAGTCGCCATCGCTGCGCGTGCAGCGCTGTACTTGAACGGATGATAGCGCTCCAAGTTCTTCTCTTCGTCAAAGTATTTTATAACGTTGTAAACAATTTCACGTGCATCACTGTGAAGAACCTTTCCACGTTTTCGTGAAGCCATTGTTCAATCAATCACAAACAAAATGTCAACGTTCGTAACAAAAACTTAACGAAAATAAATAACAATCAAACGTAACGCAAACAAATAACAATCAAACTCAACAAAACAACAATATCAACAAAAACAACAAAATAACAGACCTAACGGAACGAAATTAACGATAACTCGGAGTGCGTCAAAGTAGCTTGGAAAGCGAATCCTGACTGATTTGTTTGATTATTTTTTTGCGGCGCTTACTTCACTGTGTGAGTATAGACAGCGATAGAGAGTGAGCGAGAACGCATGAGAGCGGCCGCCATTTACAGATCAATTCTCTATCTGCGCGGGTTATACAAGGCGTCCTTTCTAACCTAACCTTTGTTTAAATCCAAATGTATCATTTATTTAGTACATGTAGCGGCCATTTGCATTTCTAAGCACGCGATGTTGGCGTATTGGTACAAATGTTTGTACGTTATGCCAACATGGCAATGAAATTAGACCTTTTCTCTAAGATTTATATGAGCTAGTACTTATATATTTTTAAGCTATTGCATAGCTTTAATCGCGGGCTCTGAGCGCGGCGACCGAATCAAGAAATTCCGTAACGAAAAAAACCTAACACCCCCCACTCCGACGGGCAAGGAGGTGTGGCTTGAAGGCCGTGCATCGTCTAACGTCGTTTCAGTTCGGCAGTCTTCGACTCGACACGGCGTTGTGTGCGATTAGACGTATTGTACGACTCTACGAAACTCGCACGACTCGAGACGAGCTGCTCCGAAATCGGACGAATACATAAGCTGCTTATGAGAAAGTATATAGGTGTATATGTATTTATGTACAACAGTGAATAGCTGTACTTGTAAAATTGTGTATGAAGTGTTTTGAATATGAATGAACAAAGTGCATTTATTATTAAAATAAATAAATAAAATTATAATTGCATAAGTTGATACAAAATGCTATGCAATGCAATAGATTTACCGCGGCAGTCCCCGAGTGCCTCACGTAATTTTTTTTATTCATATTAAGGATCGTGGTTGACTAAACAATATAGTAAATTACTAAAAATTATCGTCACAGCATACCTACCCACAATTAACGGATTTTGTCAATTCTTATACATAACAATTTATTCCTAGTATTATCATTTTCCTGTCGATGGCACAGTACCCACTGCATAAAGCTGGTTTAAAACTTTTAGGTACATACCTGAATATTTCTAATAAAATTTTGTACAGGAATATGAAGCATAAGTGACCTTTAAGTAAAAATGGTAATCAATTAAGGGTGTAAAACATTGGCAGACAGCCAGATGACCTAATTAATGTTACCTAACCATATTACAATTTATATTATTTACATAAGTAGATATATAAAACTCATCGACGTATAGCGATAGACAAGAACGTTCATGTAAAACATTTGTTTAAAAACTGGTAAGAGTTAGAACTAAAGTTCGCTGCAGCGCTGTATAAAGTTGTGTCAACTAACCAAACTATTTTAAAAGATACAGCGCTAGATTGCTTAGAGTATAGTTTTCTCGCGACCAAAACGTCGTAAGCGCCGCAAATTTCATGGCGCTTACGCGTTTCGTTCAGTTAACTACACTAAGATGTCGTCCCTATAGAGTTCACACCGCAGATGTGACACATCTTTTTTACCTTCTAAACTTCATTAGAATAAAACTCGATTTCAAAATGTATTATATTAATATTAGGGGGGCCTAGTGCGGATTGGCGGACTTCACATGGCTTAAATGAGTACTCAGAGGTACGGGCCAGGGCTTGAATTAACATAAAACAATTATTCAAAATATCAAACTATCACTACTAATTAAAAACTCATTAACAATTAATCAAATTAAAACCTTTCTAAAAAAACATATCAAGTCTGTGTTCAGTTACATATTTTTACCTACAACCAGTTTTAAGGGAACATCTGCACGTTTTAGTATATGATTGTAGAATGGCGTGGTATTTAAATAGATAAATTGTTTTTCTACTCTGGAATTACGGAATTATCACCTATTAATTCACTTAAACAGGTAGTAATTTTACTTAGTTGACTACTGACTAGTTATTTTCGTCCAGGGTCTACTTTGATTCGGATTATCGTTGTTATTAACGCTGCTCCGTGCGCACCCGCACTGAATGAATGTCGAAGCCACACTAAAGTCGGGTGTGGGGACTGCAGTTCAGTTGAGTTGATAAAAGCGAGTGTTCGGAACGCCCTATCTAGTACGTAGTACATATATATCGATGATAAAACTACTATTGCTCATGCACATGTGAGAACTAACTTATATGTAGGTAATAACAAACTCACACAACACTCAATCAGATAAACAAGGCACATCTTTCTGATTAATATCAGAATGCACACATATTCAACAACTGAATCATATGGTCCTCTTTTACTATAACAACTTGCAAGGTCCTAATTTTCTTACTGTATTTTTCATAGAATTTAAAGTTTTCAATGAAGCAATATAATAAAAATATTGTATGTCCAAAATATTAAAATAATCAACTGAGTAGAAAATTTGAATAACTACAATTCACTAGGTATAACTACAGCTATAAATTTTCTGTAATGAATAAAGAAAATTTACCTACTTTAATAAAATTAATGTCCAATACTTATACTTTAATACACCTTAAACATCTCTGAAATATTTCCATAAGGAAAATCATATTGCACTTATAATGAATGTAAAACATACATGATATATCATTATAATTTTACATAGTAATTGTGAGTGCTTTGTGATTGTGTGACAATAATAACAATAAGACAATTAGACCATTAAAAACATTAAGTTCATAACATATCCCTAACCATTTCATTTGGGGTTTTCTCCCAAATCTGTCCAGACCTATATAGCCGATAGATCTTATTATTTATCAAATTCTGTCCATACTTCAATATTGCCCCTTCAAATTTATGTTGAAACACTTGCATCTGTGTCTCATTATATCCAGCACCATTTGGATGGTACACCTTTGGATCTCCACATTCCATGTACTTATGTGCACCTAGTATTTCTAATGGTACAACTTTGGTTGTATTAAGGGTAAATATATCATCAAATGTTGTCATGGAATCCAAGTTCCTTATAAAAATAGGTCTTTTCTCCTGAGGCAACATATAATAATGAGTCTTCCTCATAATCTCTGGATATCCAACTTCAACATTATCATCATCATTTTGATTCAAACAAAATAGTAGAGGTTTCACTTCTACACTTCTTATTTTTCTAGTTGGATCAATATCGTCCAATATACCTTTTAGGTTATTATGAACTCTAGGCACCAAAAATTCATCCCATGATAAAACGGTTGCATGGCTCACTTTATTTGTTTCTTCTTTATCAAATCTGAAATGTCTAAATAAACAATCCAGTTCAATTGCATTTTTAACAATGTCATAGGACTTGGCAAATATGAATGGATAATTGAGTGGGAAAAACTGAATGTTCCACTGTGTAATATCAATTGGTAGTAGATTTAATCTTCTTATAATATCTTCAGACATCATACTATCGTAAATTGTAAAGTAATTGACACCCATCATGTGATGGAATACCAGGAACTCTATGAAGGCATCTCTAGAAACCAGGGGAATTTGATTTGGTATTACACATATTGCTGGTTCTATATTATTGACAAATTTTATGCTGCTACTCACTCTAGCCTTTCTCTTTGTGTTAACTTGAATTAGTCTATTGATTGGAGCATATATTGGATTAATATTATAGTCATTAACATAAAAGCTTATTCCATTAGGCTGTCCTAAGTTTTTGTTCAGAGAACATTCAAATACATACAATTGAAAGTCATTAATTGCTTTAGATATGATTTTGTAAGTGAAGCGTCCTGCTTTGGGCTTGTTTGTATTTTTAAGCCAGATATTACAGCGGAAATTAGGTCGTACATGCGCCTTCCCTATCACAATAGTGTCGATAGTATGTGCATGTGTTGCTGTTAATTTATCATACTTTTGATACGATCGTAAGAAAGATGAATAAGAGTAAAAGTTTTCGTCAATTTCTTGAAAGAGAGGTGGTGTTTCTCGAACCTCCATCGAAGTATTCCGAAGGATTTCAGATAACATAGTAGCGTTAAAGCCTGGCCCACAAAATTCAATTTCCGAAAGCCCCGGTTTTCCAAAGAAATTCAACACTTCTAGCACATAGCGAAGTCTGTAGTATTCACGACGGTATATGAGTAATGTCACGATACTTATGAAGCATACGACGATGAGTATAAGTTGATAATATTTCCTCATGATGCTCGGCGATGATTTTCGCCTGTCTTCATATAATCTGAAAGTAATGAGAGTTTCAATTTAAAGTGTTAAATATCGAGACTGAAAATGAACATGGCTTAAAAAAAATACAAAGGTACTTACAATTTCATTTACCTACCATTTGTTTTCTAAGAAAATAAAATATCAAACCACCGAACAAAAGTATATAGGTAACAAACTATCAGCCAGCTGACTTGACTTGACAATGACAGTGACATGACACTACAGGCAGATAGAGCCATTGAGTGCTGCCACCATAGGCTACCCGCTGCCATCCCAGAAAACCCGCTTCAGACCGCGATCCCAAATCGCCTTTAATTTCATTTGGACTTAAAATGCGCGTAGGCCACTGTAGGCGGGGAGTGGGAGTGTGTTCTATCAGACAGCGTGTGTCGACATCATTAGCAGAAGTACTGGGTGGATAGACCCACGCTGTATCTAAAATAATAATTTTGTTATGGAAATTTGGGTCCTTGGACAAGACGATCGATTACATTTGATAAACTAAATAATTTCATAGTCTGGCTAACGAAAGTTGGCCCCAGAATATTGGCGGCAAATTTAAAAAATACATGCATGACAACACTGAAATTATACTATGAAAATTGGAATAATCTACTTTGATACTTAGTAATTCATTATTAAAAATATCATATATATAGTTTTTCAATAAGGACGCTCGAACTTTAGCAGCGCATAGCGGCCATTTCGGTAATGCGATTGCTACCAAATTTGGCATGAATATATATTTTGTCGTGACATTTCACCATGGAACGCTACACGCTTCAACAACGCGAAAAACGCGCGTTTTTTTTTATTTGCTTTATTTAAGAATTTCTTGTTTGTTTTTATTGTTATTGTTTTGTTATTTTTCTGCTGTCAATAAAATTATATTCTATTCTATTCTATTCTATTCTATTCTATTCTATTCTATTCTAAAAATTGTGTAAAATTTATTATCAAAACCAGTTGTCTATTCGCTTACGTTCTGTGCGTTGTGTTCAATTTATGGCGTTCATCGTGTGACTTAACACCGCTCGATTACTTTCTGTGGGGTTACATGAAATCTTTAGTGTACGCAGATAAACCACAGTCAATTGTTGCCCTTAAGGCCAACATAACTCGCGTTCTTCGTGAAATTGACCATTTATGCGAAGACGTCCTCCAAGATTAGTCCACCAGAATACGCCATCTACAGCGGAGTCGCAGTGGCCATTTGGCTGATATTATTTTTCACACATAATGTCATTGAATATTCTTTAAAATGTTATAAAAATTGTAGTAGTGATATTAAACAGGTTGTTTTATTTCATTTCAAAGTTCGAGCGCTCTTAATGAAAAACCCTATATATAGACAGTATAAGAACATAGTTCTTACTATTTCATCAACTCCTTCGACATCTTGCAGATTCTCTGTTAAAGAAAGTTAATCGTTTTAAAATTACCATTGTATGTATTTTAATTGTTTTTTTTCCTCTGTTATATATCGTTTTGTATGTACAATAAAGCATATAATAAATAATAAATTACCAACAAAAATACAGCAAAAAATAATTATGAGTATATACGTAAAACATAGGTGATGTTATTAAAATGAATACGTTGACTGATGCGATGTACGAATGAATATAATTAGTTTTATTCAATACGAAGAAGCGTAAGTAACTTATTTGTAAGGATACGTAAATTATAAATCAAAACTTTATTAAGACGACTGGATAGGTAGGTGTTCAAAGTATCAAAATAATATTGTCTACTCAAATTGACGTTGACGTTCATACAGAGTTGCTATATAAAAAGTTCGCAAATAATTCCAAGGCCTACTTTCGTTAGCCAGACTCTAGCAATTATTTTGTAATAATGTTTAATCGCAAACATTGAAAAAATAGTATTCTCTTGGCAACACTAACTATAAAAAGTAAAAAAAGCTAGCAAGTCATCGGCGTTTTCTTTCTTTCAAGTGAATAATTTGTTTTATCCCCAAATTGTTAGAATATATTTAAAATTATGTCTGATAATAAAGATGAGACGCTGCGCCAGTTTTGCGATGTGACTGGCGCTGACGAAGCCCGCAGCAGATTCTTTTTGGAATCTTCCAATTGGCAGCTTGAGGCAAGTTCATGTTTTTTTTTATTATATTAAGTGTAAACGACCTAAGGCTACCTGTAAACATTAAACATACGGAAAAAAAACAGTGAAAATCTGTGTTTTTTATATATAACCTTCAGTTTACAATATACAACGCATTTCCTTAGTTGAGGACTGCAGGGACTTAGCTCATTCATTTATGTACCTACCAACAGTGGTTAACATAATAGTAATAGTACTGAGCCCTAGTATGGTATTCATTCCTCATATAATATTTCTTTAAAATGTCCCATATGCCTTGAAGTGAAATAAGTACAATCTCTTCTATAGTCGTATTTTTAATTAGACGAAGCCACCTGACTTTTACTGTGTTGTCAGTTTTTGATGAAATAAAAATAGTGTTGTGACAAAGTGAATGAAGAATGGAAAAACTCCTGAATGAACGAAATTGCCTCAATTGTCTAGTGAATAGTTAGTGTGCCAAAAAGCCGATATCAGGTACGGGGTTAGATTTTTAGTCGTACTTTGTACACCAACGAGTTTTAGGCGACTATGTTCCTATTTAGTATCTACCTATACTGAATACCGAGTGTGTTAAACATTAAGGAAAACATTGCGAGGAAAGACTCCTATTTTCAATACATCATGTACAATATACATAGTTGAAACTTTAGATGTATAAAATATGACAATTATAGGTAGGTAATGAAAACAAAAAACATCGTTTATTACATATGTTTTTATTCATTATCGATTAAAAAATCATCACTATCACTATCGGTGACATTTATTATAAATCTGTCGGAAACATTGTCGATCATGTGGTCGACACCATACATTTTGTCTTCTTCTTTAATTATATGAGACACGCAGCTACTCCATTTTTCGGGTGTGATATGTTGAAGTCCTTCATCGAAAAGTTTTTTTAGTTCTGTCATTTTGAAGGTTTTATTATTTCTTGCAACATATCCTTTAGCCTGCGCCCAAACCAATACCACACTCAATCAATGGATTGAGCTGACAGTGGTGTGGGGCCAGACGTAAAACAATTATCCCGTGCTGCGCTGCCATCTCCTCCACAACATACTAATCGCAATGTTCCTTTTGTGCTGCCGTACAATGTCTATAAGAGTAGCTTTAACCATTGTCGCTTCAAATAGGTTTCTAGGCTTCTAGGTTTAGTCCAAGACGTTGTAGGTAGCGATTCTAGTTTCCTGGAGTGGTAGGGAGCATTATCCATCACTACTACCGAATTTGGTTTCAGTTTTGGCAAGACCCCCCTGAACCACTGCACAAACACAACGTAATGAAAAACTTAACAAAAACAATAATTAAACATCTTGAGCGCAGTAAAAATATAACTGCTTTCAGACCAGAGGTTAGAAGCCGAATAACAAACAAAATGTAGTTACATACTACTAGTAACTTATATCAGAGCACTTTTATACAATTTTATTAAAAAAAAAAAAAATATTCTTTTATAGTTTGAAATGATTCACTCATTGTTCATTCATTTGATTGAACGAGAACTGAACGCATCACTATTACTTTAAATATGGCCACATTATTTTACAAAGTGACATTAGCTACTGTCAGGTAGCTTCGTCTAATTAAAAATACGACTATAGTTGATTTACAATTTTATAAACATGTCACCATGATTAACAAATCAATACTCACTTTAGAGTAAGTAAGTTTAGACCAAACAAATCTGGTTTGTATCAAATTCCTGAGATGAATTTCAGATTATAGGTATTTACTTCAAATTAGAATTTTTCAAGCAAGAAAATGTAAATTTTAGATTTCACACCTCAATACTATTTAGTGGCACTTAGATAGTTTTTTCTTGTATAGAAACTAAGTACCTATGTTTTCTGAATAAAATGAAATGATACTCTGAACAAAAGAAGGAAGTGAAGAGATTTTTACAGGGTCGGCAACGCGTGAATAATGCCCCTAGTGTTGCAAGCGTCCATAGGCTACAGTAACCGCTTCCCATCAGGCGGACTGTATGCCTGTTTGCCACCTTTGTGGTATAAAAAAAATAAAAATAGATTCAATACCATAGAATAGAATAATTTCATTAATATCCCTCATTAAGTACATACTTGGTAATAGTTCTAGTGGCCACAACATGACATAATTTTTTATTGTCTCAACAGATTTCAGCAACAACAAAACTAATTAATATATTATCTGCAAATTTTATCTTCCAGGTAGCATTATCTAGTTTCTACGAGCATGGTGGTAATATGGATGATGCCCCGGCAGCAAATCCAGCAACAACGGCATCAGCATCACTGCCAATGCTCTCAGATAGTGATATGGACTCACAACCGGGATCACCACAGAGACCTCAGAAAAAGGATAAGAAGAAACCGCTAAACCCAAAGTTTGGAACCATTGAGTCACTGCAAGCAGACAGCTCCAGTGATGAAGAAGAAGGTAAGTTGATTTACCTTAGACTTATATTATAGATACTAGCTGTTTGTTGCATTCCTAACTATTAACATAGTCTAGTCAACCAACCTAAATAAATATTAAATATGGAAAGATCTAAATTTAGTGAAAAAATCTCATTTAAGTACATATTGTAAGAACCACTAGTACTACTTTTACTTTTACCATTGAAGATACCCTTGTAAACTATTTCTTACATACAACTCACATACATATGCTATTGAAGTGTATTTTAAGTAGATAAGTTATAGTCAATTTATTTTTATCTTGCACTGTTCATGTAGATTGTCAGTTCACAATAGGATAATGATAGGTTAGAACATCTTTAATTACAGGATTTGTTTTAAAAAATGCATAGGGTGTGCTTACGAATGGACTTGCGATCTTAGTGTGTGTTCAAATGACCTACACAGTTACATGCGTGCTCGCCACTCGCAAAGTCAACGGACACAAGTATGCGGGGTGAGCGCATCCGAATTTGAGATTTAATTATGTAGCATAATACACAAATCTCCAACTCAAACGAGTTGGACATGGGTGCGTGCTTCTTCTCAACTCACCCTTGTATGGACTTAGAATTAATTGACACTGCAATTTGAACTCTATCACTGAATTACACCAAGGTGTAAATTTCACTGTGGTGATAATTCCACAGATGTGAAGATTGAAGTAGAGAAATTGAGGGCAGAAGTGGAGAGATTGTTGATTGAGAATTGTAAATTGAGGAGAGAGATTAGAAGACTGAATGGGAGTACGGATGAGGAGTCAGGTGTGTTAGATGTAGATATTGAGGAAGTGAATACATGATGTGTCCTATATTTTAGTTTCCTGTGATAGAACTAGACATGTTTATATGTCAAGAATTTTTTAGCGTTAGTTTTAGATCATGTTGTCAGGTACAACAGTACATTAGTTGTGTTATCAGTTGGACCATTCTCCAAAGCAGGGTAGCTATAGTCGAATTTGAGGTAGGGCATTGGTTACTGGCAGGGCGGAAGTAAGAAAAATATAATAATTTATTTGTTACAGGTCAAGCTTTCTATGCGGGTGGATCTGAAAGGTCAGGCCAACAGATTCTTGGTCCTGGCAAGAGCCGGAAGGATCTTGTGTCTGAGATGTTCAAGAGTGCCAGAGAGTAAGTTTTTTTTATTAGTAGCTAGACTTTTTTTAAATGCGTACGTTTTGATATCAAACTTATCGAAGTAGTAGTTGACCCAAGCAACTTCGTGGGCGTCACTTGCCCGTTTTTTCAACATGTGTGATTGATGCTCCACTGGTTTTCGTCGTAGCGTGATGATATAGCCAAAATATTATAAATAGTAGAAAAAAAAAACAAATCGGGCTAGTAGTTTTTGAAATTTTCTCTTTCAACCAAACAAACCAACTTTTACTTTACATATTAGTATAGATGAAGTTACTATGGCAACCAGATAGCACCTAACCTACTTATATCTACGTTATAAATAAAACAGTCATATTAAATGAACACCTATTAATTATGTATTTTATTTGATTTGATAGAAAAAAATCGTAGACTCATTGATTTAAGTTATGTTTAATTTCATATACAAATACATATTTTTGTTAACAGACGTGGTGCCATAGTGTTTGAAGACGAGCCTAGTACGGCGAGTCGAGGGCGAGGCGGCTTGTTTGGCGGAACCGGTTACAGACTAGGTACGGTATATTGACTATAGTAATTCCAAAATCAGTAGTATATAACTACTATTCTATTGCCCTTAAATATCTAGTCAAATATCACTTGAATATTTTCCTATAATGATAAAGGATGTAAGTATCTATATAATTTAAAGTTATCTGGTTGCCATGACACAAGCTCACTCTGAAGCTAACTTGGGAATCCGATTGGCCGTGTGTGAATAATGTCCCAGGATATTTATTTTTATTACTAATTTATTTAAAAACATTATATAAATGGTATGTAATCTGTTATGTAATCAATTTTAGTCTTCATTATCTTGTATTTTATGTCTCAAATTGCAATATTTCTGTTGTAGGTCAAACAGCTGATGAAAACGAGACCGTGTCTGCAGCCAACCCTGAACCTCATGTAAGTACATCCTATATGTGTTACCGTTAAATTGTAAAAATAGTTAAATTATAATCTTTTAGTGGCTCCCCGCGGTTTCACCCGCGTACCCAGGAGATCTTCCATTTTCCCGGGATGAAAAGTAGCCTATATCCTTTCTCAGGCTCTACAATATCTGTGTACCAAATTTCATTTCAATCGGTTCAGTAGTTTATAATGTTAGTATAGATGTTGCGAGATTGTAAACTGACTATAGATTTGTAATACATATAACATTGCTAGAGGCTCCCCGCGGTTTCACCCGTGTTCCCGGGATTTTAAATTTTCCCGGGATAATAAGTAGAAAACATCGTGAGGAAACCTGCATGCCCGAGATGTCACAATCAAAGGCATGCGAAGTCCACCAATCCGCACTAGGCCCGCGTGGTGGACTATGGACACCTCCACGATGTTAGGGGAGGCTCGAGCTCATCGGTGGAGACGTGTATGAGCTGATGTTGATGAAGGTGTATATTTGTTTAGCAAGAGCAACCCAGATCTGTCCGTCTGCGTCTCTACCGCGAGGGGTTCTCGGTGGACTCTGGCGCCCTGAGGCCTTACACCGATCCCGAGAACGCAGAGTTCCTCAACTGTATACGTCGCGGGTGAGTTTATACTCTATTTACATTCATATAAGGTAGAATAGAATATAATTTTATTGACAGCAGAAAAAAAAAATAATAAAACAATAACAATAAAAACAAACAAGGAATTATTAAATAAAGCAAAATAAAATAAAAAAAAAACAAATAAAACAATGGTAGAAGTGCTGCCAAAGGGGGACCAGCTCAGCATGTGCTGCTGAAGTCAGCAGCGCTGATTTTCAGCTGGCACCTGCTGGTACATATTGTATATTTGATTTATATCTAAATGGTCCATAAACAGCACATCACATCACATATTATAAAACAAAGTCGCTTTCCGCTGTCTATCCCTATGTCTTCTTAAATCTTTAAAACTACGCAACGGATTTTGATGCGGTTTTTTTAATAGATAGAGTGATTCAAGTGGAAGATTTTTATGCATGGATATATGTTAGAAAAACACTGTCAATTTTAGAGGTTTCTAATGTCATATACATCATATGAAAAATGAAGATGCACCGGGAACGCGGGTGCAACCGCGGGGTGGGACTAGTTAATTATTATTTTGTCATTACAGTGAGATTCCAGTGGAATTAGCCAACCCGGGTGGAGAGGTGAGAGTTAGTTTGGAGGACAAGCGACATGAGGAATGTCCAAGGCATATCTCCAAGCCGTCGCCTTTCACGGGCAAAGGACAGATGTTAGGCAGGTATGTATACTATGCGTTTTTATATTTATGTGTAAAAAATTATCGTTTTACAGTAAATTTTTGATAATAAGAATGCGGATGGATACTTTAAATTAAGCTGTGGTTAGTTTGGAATCAGATCGGTCGAGTGTAAAAAATATCCCAGGATATTTATTTATCCTATTATAATTATAATCTCACTAATGTTATCAATGTGAAAGTTTGCGAGTATGTATGGATGGATGGTTGTTACTCTTTCACGCAAAAACTACAGAACGGATTTGGAACCGAGTTTATAACATGGATTAACACTTAATCTACTTTTTATTTCGTGAATACCCCCGGGAACGCGGGTGAAATTTCGGATAACTACTAGTTAAGGTTCCGTACCCAAAGAGTAAAAACGTGATAGTGAGACTTTGCTGTCCGTCCGTCTGTCACCAGGCTGTATCTCAAGAACGGCGATAGCTAGACAGTTGAAATTTTCAAACAACAAATACTAAAAATATTTAGGGGGCCATATAATAGTTAAACTATATAACTTATACATGGCCTATACAACGAACTTGTTTTTTTTTACCATTTCTTGCTCGATACTAATAAGGGCGATAAATATATGATACGTAATTCTCCGTGCGTGAGCCCGGCTAGCACTTGGGTGGTTTTATTTATGTTAGGAGGCCGTGGTTTTATGACAAATATATATTATAATAAAATTGCCGGGGCGCCAATCTATCTATTTATTTATACAGCTTTTATTTAAATAAATATTTTACATACTTACATTTCAACAGCACTTACATAATATTCCTTAGAAATATATTTACGAGGGTACACCACAAATATAGTTGTTACCGCTCCGACAGCCGACGACGGACTGAGCGTTTCTCTGTGACGGAGCAGTATTTATACCCTCAGAAAGCAATATCAAGCGATGTTGCTAACCTCAAAATTAAATTAATAGTCTATGAGTTATTAAGTTAAATGTAAACTGAAGCTGACATTGTACCCTCATAAAGCAACATCCAAGCGATGTTGCTATACTCAAAATTAAATTAATAGTCAATGAGTTATTAATAAATTAAGTTAAATGTAAACTGAAGCTGACATTTATTACAATTATTCGTTGTATCAGCCCCACGCCGGCGACGGTGGGGGGTACAGGGACGGGCTCGGGGGTGGGGGCGGGGGCGGGGGCGGCGGCTCCGGACGCGGCCGACCGCGCCGCCAACCAGCGCGCCGCGCAGGACGCCGTCACGCTCGACCAGGCCATGCCCCTCACCACTGTACAGGTGAATAATACACGCACACGTACATACCCACGTGAGGACGTAGATGCACACGTACACGAGGACGCAGACGCACACACGCACGCACACGTACATACGTACACGAGGACGCAGATGCACGCACACGAGGATGAACACGCGCACGAACACGCTCACGCGAGGATGCAGACGCACACGAAAACGCACGCACACGCACGCACACAGACACACGAGGATGCAGACACACACGCAGACGCCCACGCGTGCACGAGGACGCACACACACATACACACCCACCCACATGCACGCTCACTCGAGGACGCATACGCACGCACATAACATCGCTGTAAAAATTAACTGAGACATACGCACATCACTTATGTAAAGATTACTAATACATACACACCTCGCTAATGTACAGAGCACCAACACGTACGTACTAAATAGGCGAGTAACACTACTAATTAGGTAAGAGTACACCCACACGTCTGCACAGGCAACAAATCTATAAATATCTAACCAGGTACATATTTCTAATTTAGCCTACATTATCGATCTAAAATATTTACATTCACACATACTTCTTTACAAACACACCGTACTAAATCTGTATCTTATACCATTAACAGTTGTAAGTTGTTGTTAAACGGATAAGCAATAATGTGTAAACCCTCATAAAGTTCATTTTGAGAAAATGGCGTTAATAGATAATAATGTCTATGTGATTTGACTTTTTGTATGATATGAATCAATTTTTTATGTACTTCTATGCTTTAGGCGACTTGAAACATTTTTGACGTGACAACGTCTTATAAATTGGTTTGCCGGGTGACACTTCAAGAAACTGCGTTACGCTCCGCTCACGTAACGTGACGTTATGTTTTAAATTGTTACTATTATTTCATCCTTCTTCCTACTATACGAATGAATATTCACATTAAAATTATTGACGTGACAACGTCTTATAAATTGGTTTGCCGGGTGACACTTCAAGAAACTGCGTTACGCTCCGCTCACGTTACGTGACGTTATGTTTTAAATTGTTACTATTATTTCATCCTTCTTCCTACTATACGAATGAATATTCACATTAAAATTATTTTACCACTCAAAGTCGTTGTCACGTAAAACTTTCGCCCGTATACCGACTTTACAGGCAACCAAATTTTTCTTTAATGTTAAATACGTGATGCATTATAAAAATATATCAATATCTTTGGTTTCGACTCTTTGTGGGTTAAGTTGTTGTTAAATATCAGCTAAATAACGGGGACAATACATTATTTCAGATTCGTCTAGCTGACGGCAGCCGGATCACGGGTCGGTTCAACCACACGCACACGGTTGGCGACCTGCGGCAGTACGTGTCTCGCGCCGAGCCCGCCTATCAGCTACAACCATTCGCGCTACTCACCACTTTCCCTAGCGTCGAACTGTCCGACCCCACTGCGACACTCGCTCAAGCGAACTTGCTCAACACAACGCTCCTCCAGCGGATGAAATAGACTCCTATTGTTATGTTTTAATGGGTTGAATTTCGTTTAACTTCGACCTTAGTGTAATTAGGGATGTGTGATCGATCGACACACGTATATAAACCAAATTTGTTAAGCTAATTTAGTTACAGTGAGGTCGAAGTATCATGACAGCTGGGATCTCTGTTCGGTGTCGATAGAGTTCATATTTGTAAAGCGCATATGATTATACGCTTGCCGACGATCGACAACCAGGGTTTAGTAACCATTATATCTTAAATAAATTCAAATTTGTATCGACTGTAACGCGGTCTTGTAAAATATTCCAATAATGTCATCAATGTTTTGCATTGAGCCTTAATAAATTTGAAATAAAAAAACTTAAATAATGAAACAGAGTTTATTTAAATAAGCCATTTCACAAATTTAAAACTAGTCATATCAATAACGTAAAGCTATATAGAATACTAGCTTCTGCCCGCGACTCCCTCCGCGTGGAATAGTTACTTTGGGCTAACTTTAAACCTGCGTCTTCGTTTACGTAGAAGGATGGTCTCGCAGAGGCAACTGATGACCGCACGCCGGCCCAGCACATAAAGGCGCGCGCAGTACTTGATAATTATTTTGGTGCGCTGTTATTTTAAATTTGCGATATCTCCTAAGATATTCATTGAAATCGAATGATGTTAATGGCAATTTTGTTTTAAATTACATTTGCTGAATAACGTATTTATTTGGATAAGGATTAATATCGTCTGTATAAAAACACCTTCACAAATAATGCTTTATTTTTGAACAAATTTGGTTAGTATAAAACAGGTTATAGTTAGCCAACCT
The DNA here is from genome assembly GCA_905147785.2 of Thyatira batis. Lineage (NCBI taxonomy): Eukaryota > Metazoa > Arthropoda > Insecta > Lepidoptera > Drepanidae > Thyatira > Thyatira batis. Next base: position 2,499,101 of record LR990507.1, read on the forward strand.
TAACAGATAGACATATGCTATCGCGGACTTTTTTTAGAACTTTTGAAGGGGAACAATTTTGTAATACATCATTTTATCGAAACTTAACCGTTTACGCAGCGTACGCAGCGGAAGCTCTCAAAAGGAAAACAAATCACCCGATTTTGAAACATTCTATATTGGTGCTCCGCTTCTACTGGTCGTAGCGTGATGATATATAGCCTATAGCCTTCCTCGATAAATGGACTATCTCATGCTGAAATAATTTTTCAACTCGCATCAGTAGTTCCTGAGATTAGCGCGTTCAACCAAACAAACAAACAAACTCTTCCCCTTTATAATATTAGTATAGATTTATGTAGGTATAATACTTACAATTTCTATCATTATCGCTATTAAAATATAACCAAGAATTAAATATATCATTCAACTAAATTCATAAATAATTTAAATAACTGCCACATTTTGCAGTCTCACAGCCGTTAAAAAAACACTTGACGTTAGAATGACGCCATTTTGATTTCACGTTTGAATTTAGATTGCATAAAATGGCCGCCTTTACGAACAACACGCGGCCCGAGGGAAGTTGCACGCGCAAGGATCTGTTGTTATGCATTCCGCTGGGCAGATGCAATCGCAAGCTGAAATAAATAAAGTATGTTCAAAGCTGTATGATGTCACGTGAATTCCAGTGGCGTAACTCTAGGGTGGCAGGGCTGGCCAAATGCTCAGTATATTTTATTTAACATTGTACCTGAGAATTTGATTTGTAATGACATTAAATTGTTATTAGTGTTGGATAACTACTTAAGTGGTTTATTATAATTCAACTAAGTACAACTTGAAGATTTTTACTGATAAGGCCTCATCAAAAAAAATTGCCACAGGCCCCAGGTGGTATAGTTACGCCACTGGTGATTTCACCTTTATTTCAATCTGTGATGGTACCTATTGCTAGCATCAAACATTTTAGTAACCTCGTTAACTGTATATTTTTAAAATGGACACGAAAATGTATGTATGCACTTACGTTTACAATCTCCGTAAGCGCAAGGGTCCATATACTCGGTGCAGTCTTCACCGGGCGGCAGGAACGATGATTTGTACACTGTCGTGGCTTCCAACTATAAAACAAAATAATTTAAATAATAGAAATGTATCTATTCTTACCTATACTTATACATATATAAAGCTGAAGAGTAGATATGACTCTTTGTTCCGGCTAATCTCTGAAATTCATTCGTTGTTACACCCGAATTCCCGGAGACCTTAAACTTTTCCGGTATGATAGCCTAAGTCGAACTCTAGTCTATCTATAGGTATACCAACATTATCAAAATCGTTTTAGTAGGGGTTTAGGGGGTTTTTAGGGATTCGTTTAGGGGTAAAGCGTAACAGACAGACAGGCAGGCAGAAATTCCTACCCATATTACCTAAGTAGGAATTTTAATCAGTCCCGCAGTTCAACCCCCCTCCCCGATTAATCTTCAAACTTAAAAGACAAGTAATATTTTGACAAATTATAGGTATGTAGGATTTGTCAAGCGACTGTCGTCAAATAAAGGTGACTGACCTTTTGACAGGGCTTTTGATACTGTCCTTTGCAAGCCCACGGCGGCCGCTGCGGCGCCGGCGCGCACACCGGCTGGTAGGACATCTTCTGTGTCGTTGAACACTCCATTTTGGCTATAAATTTATCACAACATAGGTATTTATTAAGCACTTTTACTTAATTATTTAACAAAAAATACATTATTCTGTGTTTTAATAACACCTAAACCTAGTGAAGTTTGTCTTAGGTGTAACATTCCTCTTTAAGTAAGGTTTCTTAATAAAATAAGTACCTACAGCTATAATAAAATCGTAGGACACACGTATCTGTACCTATATTACATATCTGATATTGTAAAAAACCCGGACTAACCTGCAGGCTTTTCATAGCACTTCAATGGCGCGTAAGAATTAGGCACTGGAATGCGTCCGGGGTCCAAAAACGACATTCTGTTCACTGTGCGATCTGAAAAAATATGGGGGCATGATATGTCAATATCATATCATTGAGTTAAAAAAAACCAACTATATATTAAGGTACCTATCTACTTAATCTATGTATTATAGTAGTTATCCAGTTGGCTGAATTTGATTCTGATGTACTTGAATTATATTATATTTTATTTATAGGTTTATTTAATCTCCTGCATATGCCCTAAATATGGGCATAAATATACGTTCACAGACATAGGTAAATTTAATTCACTTAAACTAAGTCCCATTACCTACTTGGATAATGTCATTAGGTAAATAGCGTTTCTTAAATTCCCTTATTTTCTTATGTTTAGGTGTGAAACAATCCAAGTCACATTGCCATTTGTAACATTAGTTAAGATACAAATATAAACTAGACACTTACTCTCAAACGGTTGTTCCACACAATGGTACTTATTGGGAGGTTTACACGACTCCCTGATAGCGCAAGGCTTGGGCACATAGTCGTGTCGCTGCGTGGTGACGTTCTGCATGGGGCCCTGTCCCCACATGTCGTGGTGGCACGGGCGGATCGCCTGCGTCGCGCACACAGGGTTCGGCAGGTACGACAGCTACAACATTCGTCAATTTGGGTGACCAACTCTCTAATTGTATAGTCTTTTTTTATCTCCCAGGGGAATCCTCATAGGATACCCGGCAGCTCCGGGGGGAGATATGTGTGACTCACCGGCACGGAATGTGCCTGCGGGACATGCGTATCTAATTGTAAAAAAGTTGTATAGCCTATTGTAGCCTATTTCTTGTAACATTGCCGGCCCCAAGAATGCGGTCTGCCTCTACCCGCGAAACACACCGTCAATGTTTTATGAAAACGAATTCGTTGACGAACACAAAAGTTCAGGCGCAAATTTTTCATTATCCCATAATTTGGCAAACCTAATACGGGACAGTCCATCCATTGTCCCGTAATTTTATGATTAAATGGCATTTAAAACGCTAAAATGAGTTCGAACTTCGGTGAAAGAAAACATCGTGAGGAAATATATACGGTGGTACTAAGATACCTACTTTGTTGCACATACGGGTATATGGAGGCTACAAAAAAGGGTAAAAATCGATATAAAATCTACCTTCTGTACAGTGTCTCCTTCCATTTGAGCTGTAGATGGTACCAAATTTGGTACCGGCTTAGCTGGCAGTGGAATAGGGGCACTCGCTGGCTGATAGCTATGGACAAATCTCAAACTTAATCAATCAAAAATAAAATGCTGTAATAGCTATAGCCGATGTTTGCATTATTATAAACAATTCTGGTACAGAAGATAAATATAATAATATAATATAAATAATTCTAAGTTTATGTATATTGGGTTTCTGGATGGTTTGAAAACAATCCGACCCGGTAGGTGGCGCCGCTTATCCGTGTAGGACGACGTCTGCCAGGTCGCTAGTACGAATAGGTATCTATTGTTCTCGTGAACACAAACCGCTCTTACCTGTTTTTATAAACCGTCTGCGTCTCAAATCGCTTGGACGCCGTGACGGGGTTAGTGCAAGAATCCGGTATAATGGCGCGACGTCGACAATCACTGGATGCGTCAAGATAACTGGAAAATAGCAATTTATTATGATTTGCTAACATTTTTCATTATCACTTCTTAATATTTGTGAAGGGCCCTACTGAAGAAATCTTGAGGTAGAGGTGATTCACCAGTAGAAAAATCGTTTGATTAATAATATGCCCCGTAGCTTACAACATCAAGAAAATACAGGAGTGTTTTATAAATTAATCTTCTTTGAATGGCATAACAAGTACCTCATTCCGTATGTTGTGTTTGAGTCTAGCTTTTGGCAGGGCTTCTGATATTGTCCTTTGCAAGCCCACGGTAATGGCTCTTTCGGTAATATCTGAAAAGTCCATAAGTCTAGAGACCTGATGCTATATAGGTATCACATGCATCTTAATGTTCTTCGATGAATAAGAAAGATATAACTCAAATAATTTGCTTTTTATTTGCTGAGTGGATAATTTACCTGATTTGGCATATAGCTCATTTTCTGCGTGGTAGTCCCCTCCATCTTAGCCGCGGGACGCTCGTAGCAACGCTCAGGTGCAAACGATTTAGCGAGTTCAAATCTTTCGGGAGCTAAATAGGATAACTGGTTGATTGTACGGTCTGAAAATATAATTCTTTGTTAGATCACCCTGAAGTCATCGTTGATCATACTTAAAGGCGCTTTCCAATCGTCTCTTCAAACGCCTTAAGGCTATTAGGAACTCGGCATAAGAACCTACTGTCAAAAAACACATTGTCATAAGCGATAGTCCTGCACAGATGGCAAATGGCATATTAGGTAAACAAAAGAGGATCTTACTCTCAAAAGGCTGTTCGACGCAATGGAACTTGGGTGGTGGCTTGCAGCTCTCCCTCATCACGCAAGGCTTGGGCACATAGTCGTGTCGCTGAGTGGTGACGTTCTGCATGGGGCCCTGTCCCCACATGTCGTGGTGGCACGGTCGGATCGCCTGCGTCGCGCACACCGGGTTCGGCAGGTACGACATCTATTGCATAAGAGAAAGCTTTGTTAAGCAAGTTAAGACAGTGTTTTATGTCCATTATATAAAATAGTGTCAAATCAGAGGTATTTGATGCACAGGATAGGCAATTTTGCATATCTACACTAAAAGGCAACTTAATTAAGAAATACCAATATAGTGATTACAAAATGAGTAAGCCACTTTACTCTAGCAATCTCTTTCAGGCAACCTTGGGCTGAATGGAAATATCATTTATATAAGTGCCTAGTGTAGATCTTACATATATATAGCAATACAATTTATACAATGTCCCAACGTATTAACTTCTTTATTTATTTTATGTACCTTCTGCACGGTAGAACCCTCCATAGGCTCGCAGCTCGGCACCAAATTGGGTGGTGGTTTCCTCGCTTCACCTCGCAGATTCCTGCAGCCTTCGACTGGGAGATACGACATGTTGTACGTAGTGCCGCACTCTACGCGAGCCGTGGGCTTCATGTAACATCGTCTGGGAGCGTACGAATCCGGGATTTTGGGTTGCTTGTAACACTAGAGAAGGGTTGGAAGTTATACTAGCTATTTCATTGAGAGTAGCGAGCTATGTTACTTATCTTATGTTTCTTTATCCATTATCAAGAGAGACATTCCACAAAATCTGGCAATTTGATACATACGTGACACTTATACTGTAATAGCAAAATAAATACCCATATCTTCTCTTGTTTCGACTATGTTAAATATCCACCAAGTTAACGCGGAAGCCATGTCACTAATGTACCATAACCCATTAGTCTTCAAAAGAGCATTTCAGATCACTAGACCCGAGCATAGCTGTCATCTTAATTGTTTATAGGTATACAAACCGGTTTGACAAGCGCTGGTTTCCCGCAACAGCAAGTCCTGCAAGGGCAGGAATGCTCCTGCTTTCCGTCGATCGGCCACCCATCTTTCAAACCGGACTTGATGCCGGCAGAGGGCGCGCACGGCGCAGCCGCTGGACACGGTACGCACCTTAGATCAAAATACTATTTAGCACGAGGCGTATTGTTTTTGAAGCCGTACCGAATTGGTATTAAGTCTTAAGAGCCCTCGGTTTAATAACGGCAAACTGTTGCTTTAATACAGACATAAATCTTATGGAAAATAAATAACAGGATAGTAGTACCTATCCCATCCGTAGTTAGGTCTACTAAGCATTCAACTTCACTGCATTTAAAATGATGTACATAATATAATCTGGATAGATTTTAAAGCTTAAGTTGCGACTAAAATACGGGACTACAAAACCGCATTGCACCAAATATTATTAGTGTGATAGTAACTGGCACTACTTCTGCGCGAAATATGTATAGGTAGGTAAACTATAACGATTAGGTTATGGGGTTAAGGTCATTTAACTCTGTTCTATTCTTCGGCTAAACTTCAACCCCTATCTGAAGAACGATATTACGATCAGATAGTAGCGTTAGGCGAGCCTCATATAGCCGGAATATAGTGGCGAATTTATTAAATCTAAATTCAGACACATTGCCTCAAACAATCGTAAATTTTAAGTTTCGTGTCAGGCGCAGTCTTTAAACGCTTCCTGAAATAAGTATGTAAATTATATTCTTGTGCTCACTCAATTATAAATAATAAATGGGGGTTCTAAATGTATAATTCTCCCCACAACGCCCATAACGCTCTTCAGTATCGTAGTCTGCATTTATCAGAAAATTTTATGCAATTCCTTGCTTACCTTCTGAATGAATGTCTTCCAAATATGAATAAAAACTATGGATTCAGTCCGTGCTGTATTCCAACCATTTGAAGACAGCCTTAGTATTGATAGATAGCGCTATAGCGTCATGGTAAGTAGGTACGTTGTAGGTTTACCTTTAACCTTCAATTGTGTATGAACTAAATTTATGTTTTACTAATTTAATATATCGTGTCATAAAAACTCTATTTTATATACAAAGTGTTTACCTACTAGCCTACAACCAACGGCTTTCAAAACGTCGATAAAGAAAAATTAATATACTCACTCGGGCATAATTTTGTAGAAATAACTTATTCTAATAAGTAAATAACACTGTAGGTGTAATAAAAAAAAACTAAGACCTAATATGAAAAATAACTGTAAATAATTTTTACAAAAGCATCTCAATTGAAAATGGTTTATAAAAAGTGACATGCGTAGAAAAATTATGGTCATTTGTTTTTTGTTATATTTTCGTCTTATCGCGATGGTTTTTTTCGTGTTCTAAACTTATTTGTTATCAACAAGGTTTTGTAGTAATATTTAATTCGGATAATTTGCTAAAATTCAAATAATAATAATTAAATACTAAATATCCTGGGACATTTTTCACACACGGCCAATCTAGTTCCAAAGTAAGCTTCAAATGAAGCTTGTGTTATGGTAACCGGATAGCTGATATACTACATACAATACTTTTAAATACATACATATTATAGATATTTAGATCCAGACACAGAACAAACAGACATATTCGTGCAAACAAATGTTTGTCCTGGGTGGGATTCGAACCCACGACCCGCGGCTTGAGAGTTAGGGGCACTAACCACAAAGCCAACCGGGCTGTCAATGCTTAACATATAAAATTTTTAGGCATATGGTTTTATGGTTATCATCGATAGCATCTGGAGCCGCCTCGACGCCGAACCCCTACAATCGCAGCTGGTGGATCCCCGCGGCTTTACCCGCGTACCCGGGAGATCTTGCATTTTCCCGGGATAAAAAGTAGCCTATGTCTTTTCTCAGGCTCTAGACTATCTCTGCACCAAATTTCATTTAAATCGGTTCAGTAGTTTTAGCGTGAAAATGAGACAGACAGACAGAGTTACTTTCGCATTTATAATATTAGTATAGATATAGATATCGCTAAAATAATATTCATATTGTAAAAGGTATATTTTTATTTTATTTATTACAAGATGTCACGTAAATAAATATTTGCCATGTTCATACATCTTGCTAAATCTGTTACAGGGAATGAATTATACAATATTTAGTATTCAATTATTTTATCGTTTTAGAACCCTTTCCCTTTAAGTATTCTGCTATGAATCTTCCAACTATAACCATGGGGCGTTTCTGCCATTCAGTTAGAACAGCTTTACTTGGTGTTACCTGAAAAAAAGTCATAAAGTATTTGAGTTATTACATAAGGGATATAGGACTAGTCACTTACTTACATGACACATAACGTCTTCATGTTTAAGTCGACAACGGATTGGCGATGATCGATGATACAAAAATTATTAAATAATTTCTACAAACATAAAAATATTCCAGAATCAATTGAAATACTCAGAATTACGACATCTACTTACCTACTAGACATATTACAAAACATATTAAAAATAGTAGGTATCTATAGTACACACAGCGCACGGCAGTGCTAAATCAAAGATCTATCTATCAGATGCTGTCGTTTGACTTAATTTATATTTTATAGCCCATTTTTGGCCGCTATCAAATAACATCATAAGAAAAAAATATTATTACAATGAATTTATATTTTGAGCTAAATATCTTTAACTTAGATTCCCAAAATAGAGTGAATTCCTAGAAAATGTGTAATTTTATTTTATTTATTTATTGAGAAACAAACAGCGACAATAATTCATGTGGATACAATCACAACATATTGCACAGCAAACCTTTAAATACCTGATTGTAAATTTAATAATCAACTCAACAATGTATCTATCTCACAAAGTACTATATGAAAATGGAAAAATTCGAAAATAAAATCTGTTATTACATACCTGATCGCCGAGTAGTCTATCTAGAAAGGTAACACAGACAATCCCCGCTCTCACCCCTATAGCTCTCGTATAAGCCGAAAACGCGGTTGCTTCCATTTCAATATTCTTTACTCCTAAACTTAATAGTTTGTTTAGAAAATTAAATTTATCATTTTCTGTGTAATCGCAAAATGGTCCATCTAAACGGGCTTGTCCTGAAACATTGCAAAGGTAAATAAATAAAGCTGGCCATATGCCGCAGTAGTTAACTAAATATTTCACGGAATAAATACTTATTCAATATTAAAGTTTTTTTGTTCTCTTCATAAAAATACTAATATTTCTAAAGAAAAATCTAGAACACTTTCTGCTTTGTACTAAATTTCATCAATAAATTAACTTTTTACAGTTTTTATAGATTATCTTCATCCTTAATTTGCCTGCATCAGATCACTATATGTGATAAAATCAAAAAATCAAAATATTTTTTATTCAAATAGGCCTCAATCATGCACTTATGAATAGTCACTATTAACGCTGGGTTCTGAAAGTTGTTTTTTACTGAGAAGAGCCGGCAATAAACACAGTACCTAATTACTCTTTTCAAAATCCAACTTACATCTAATACAAAAGTGATTTTTATGTAAAATGTTTTTTGTGAAATAGCTTGTAGCGAACATTTCACTGCCAAAGGTCTTCAAGGATAAAGCCTACTACTGTAAGTGTCTGCTATGATTCTTGTACTGTGTGTTTTATGTACCTATTAAATGTGATTACATCAAAAGTAAAGTATTATAATATATCTTTTGTTCTTTTAAATCCCTACCTATATAAAAATCATCGGCAGCCATGGTCCCTCCTATGTAGGTTGTAAATTCGTCACTATCTAAAGCCATAGATTTCAGTTCTTGGCTCAACCTCTTATCCAGAAAAGAGGGGAACTGCCGTAATTTACCCATTACAGGCTGTAAGATAAATACATGTTCATAAAAATATATGGTATCTATGGTAAAAAAAGATATGACACAGTTTTAAAAAAAAAAATCTGATAAGGTGTGTCCACGAATTTCATTTCGCCATTATCTTTTCTACGTTATAATTTATGTAAAAATTAAATTATAACTGATGTTACTCCGAAATAATGTAAGCTACATTATTCCATAGAATGAAATATTTCATTCAATCATTTTAGTAGTTTTTGAGTATATCCATTACAAACATCCTTAATAATATTAGTTAAAATAAATAATATATGTGAAGATATCTAATCAAGAAACACTTACAATTTCATATTGTTTCTGTAAGGTCCCACTGAGCCCGTGTGACGACACTACAACAGACCCAGCCGGTACACCCACGCCTCCCGACGTACCTATCCTTAGGAATATGGGATTGTTCGCCTTCGCGTAATACATCAGCTTAATGACTTCCAAAAGAGATGTTGTCATTGAAGGTATACCGATGCCGTGCTATAAGAATAATATAAATGATTTATTTATGAACTAGTAGCTCTTTGAGGTTTCATCCGCATACTCGCGAGATTTTCCTATGTCGGTATAAAAGGTAGCCTATGAGTTACTTTCGCATTTTTATTATTTGTTAAGATTAGGATGCCCAGCTCATATACGTCTCCACGCTCGGAGCTCGAGCCTCGCCTAACATCGAGGGGGTGCAGGCCATAGTCCACCACGCGGGCCTAGTGCGGATTGGCGGACTTCACATGCCTTTAATTGTGACATCTTGGGCATGCAGATTTCCTCACGATGTTTTCCTTCACCGAAAGCCAGGTGTCAATCCGTACGTAAGTTTATAAACTCAGTGGTACGGGCCACGGTTTGAACCTGCACCCTCAAGATTGTAAGTCGGTGCGTTCCCAACTGAGCCACCCCGACTTAGCGGGCTTAGTTTAAAATAAATACTCACACTGACTGCAAGCACCGGACCAACTTTGTACATCGCATATCTTTGCGAATGCTTAGTCAAATTTACGATATCTCCCTTTTCAGCCAACCCATATTCACGAGCCATGTAGTGAGCAAACTCTCTCATCCTATGTTTTGTTCCTCCCATGCATACGAACTAAAAAAATATGTACATATAGGTATAGCTTTTCGTTTATAAGATTATTTTTGGAATTCAATAAAAAATATATGACGTGTATTTTTTTGGCAATTGGTAGCTATAATATAGCGCCATCTACCAACACAATAACATGAAGTTTTAAACGACGAATACATGAATAGCAAAGAATATAATATTAAAGTAAAATCGCACACGTTCTTAAAAACGAAATTATAATTAATCTAAATAATAACAAATATATTGTTTGTGATCAATTATATTTATATTTGATAAAGGCAAAAAATCCTTATTATTCCTAAACGAGCGAACTTGGCGTATTTTTCACAATAACCTTTTTTGGTGGGATAAATTTACCTTCACATCACCAAACATGGACGGTAAATCATGGGTAGTCGTGTCAAGGCCTAAATGATATAAAATATCGCCATTTAATTTTTGTAGGTTTTTATTGAGCAGTCGTATTGTTCCATCGTTATTTCTGAAAAGGGATAAATGGTCTCTTTATCTTTTCCATACATCTTACTTAGGTACTTATTTTTAGTTAGTTTCTTCCGTTTTATTGTATCACACTAATATTATAAAAGCGAAATGTGAGTGTGTATGTTTTGTTACATCTTGACGTCAAAACGACTGGAGCGATTTTAATCAAATTTGGTATGGAGTTAGCTGACACCCTGGATAAACACTTAGGCTACTTTTACAATTGAAATTGAAGATACCCTGGGAACGCGGGTGAAACCGCGGGGCAGAAGCTAGATATAGCTATGTATCAAATCACATAAAATAAAATCAGTGTGTATCGCGACTATCGCGTACACATTGACATTGACCTATTTAGTCACAGACTACAACATAATTATTACAAAATGGCTCGTTTTGATAAGAAGGTGTCTCATTCCCCCGCACTATCTTTGTCTCTTTTTAGCACGTGTCTGTATTTATCATCGATATATATGTACTACGTACTAGATATCGCGTTCCGAACATTCGCTTTGTTCAACTCAACTGAACTGCAGTCCTTACACCTGACTTTAGTGTAGTTTCGACATTCATTCAGTGCGGGTGCGCACGGAGCAGCGTTAATAACAACGATAATCCGAATCAAAGTGGACCCTGGACGTAAATAACTAGTCAGTAGTCAACTAAGTAAAATTACTTCCTGTTTAAGTGAATTAATAGGTGATAATTTCGTAATTCCAGAGTAGAAAAACAATTTATCTATTTAAATACCACGCCATTATACAATCATATACTAAAACGTGCAGATGTTCCCTTAAAACTGGTTGTAGGTAAAAATATGTAACTGAACACAGACTTGATATGTTTTTTTAGAAAGTGTTTTAATTTGATTTATTGTTAATGAGTTTTTAATTAGTAGTGATAGTTTGATATTTTGAATAATTGTTTTATGTTAATTCAAGCCCTGGCCCGTACCTCTGAGTACTCAATTTAAGCCATGTGAAGTCCGCCAATCCGCACTAGGCCCCCCTAATATTAATATAATACATTTTGAAATCGAGTTTTATTCTAATGAAGTGTAGGTAAAAAAGATGTGTCACATCTGCGGTGTGAACTCTATAGGGACGACATCTTAGTGTAGTTAACTGAACGAAACGCGTAAGCGCCATGAAATTTGCGGCGCTTACGACGTTTTGGTCGTGAGAAAACTATACTCTAAGCAATCTAGCGCTGCATCTTTTAAAATAGTTTGGTTAGTTGACACAGCTTTGTACAGCGCTGCAGCGCACTTTAGTTCTAACTCTTACCAGTTTTTAAACAAATGTTTTACATGAAAGTTCTCGTCTATCGGTAGAATTTAGGTCGATGGTATTTATGTTCTGTCAAAGATACATTAGAGTTTGAAGACTCGGTACTTACTTGGGACATTCCATATCTGGATGTATCTTGTTCCATGTTGATTTACAATTATCGTAATGTGATTCTAGTCCATTGGTTGTTTGCAATATGTAATCACAATCGCACTGCATGATCTGTAATATTAAATATGTAATTTTGTACGAAACAAAATGGTACTAAAAAGTAGGTTATCCTTATAGTAAACCTCGTATTATATTCAGACTGTTTTGAAGATACCGCAAAATCACTTGAATTGTATGTCAATTTTCAACTAACATATTCCCCCTCTGTCGTCTCACGGTAGCTCGCCTGACGTGCAAAGAGCCCAACTACGCTATGAAATAGTAAACTCATCAAAACCGCATTCGAATGGATAGGATTCCGAGAAAAATGCAAGTAGTTTTGCTAACATTCACACGCTTGTGTCTTGAACAAAATAACGCATGTGTTATCTGTCTAGTTGAATTATGTTCTGTGGTGCAAACAATGACATTGAAATCAGGCGGGCAAAATTTAAATTAAGTAGGTAGTACACGAATATCCACGAAGTACAAAATCATTGGTCCAAATATGAATATCTCAAGGCTCTAGAGTCAAGTTCATTAGAAATCCATATAAATAAATCTGCGAAATGTATATAAGTACTCGCCTAACTTCAGAACGGCTGGACCGATTTCGCTAATTCTTTTTTCGTGTTACCTATTATAGCCAAGGCAAGGATTGTATAAAAAAAAATAACAGCAAAATTTGGCGGAACAAAGTTCCCCGGGTCAGCTAGTCTATACTAATATTATAAAGAGGAAAGATTTGTTTGTTTGTAATGAATAGGCTCCGAAGCTACTGGACCGATTTCAAAAATTCTTTCACCTTTGGAAAGCTACATTATCCCCAAGTAACATAGGATATATTTTATCCCTGTATTCCCACGGGAACGGGAACTACGCGGGTAAAACCGCGGGGAGGCAGCTATCTCGTATAAAATAATCAATATCGAGATTCTTACCGTACAATAGGTATAAGCATTTTCACAAACACGTGGTAATAAATAATATGAACTGTCCAAAGACATTTTCAGAGTTTTAGTAAAATGTACGTACCTACCATATACGTACCGTATACAATACGATAGGTACTTTACATTTAATAGAACCAATAAATTCTGTAATATTTTTGCAGTAATTATAGATACATCGAAGTTATACCCGTCCCGAATTTCTACATCGCACTACGAATTTAAACCTATAGACCTGGAAATCGTAACGTTTGTCTTTGCATGTTTGAAAAAATACGCTCTTTCTATGGCTTGTAAAAAAATTATAATAATTACTACTTAAGTACTTACTTGCGGCAATATGTGAAATGGTAGTTATAATTTAGTCCCGCAGTACAGCTGTATGATTGAACACAGTGCAAATCAACATTTAATTTATACTTAGTTTCCTTAAGGTACATACATTCCATACACTAGAGGAATGCCAATCATATAACAGTATTATGATCGTAGTCTATCAATTACTTATTCATTTATAAGTACCACTTCTCACTGCAATTACGTTATCACTAAGTATTATATTGGATGAATGATTTCCAGAATGACGCACTGTGCCGGCTGGGTGGTAACTGAGATGATTATCACTTGACAGCCCTATAACCGCATTATCCTACTAATATATACCAAAGTTTGTGAGAATGTTTGGACGTATGTTTGTTACTCTTCCACGCCGGAACGACTGGATGGATTGCGAAGAATTTTGGCACAGTTAGAATATGTTCTGCCACGTGGGTATTTTTTATCCCGGGAAAATTAAATCTGTGGGGAGTCACTTGTTTTAAAGTACATTTGCGACCACACAGAACCAACTTGGTGTACTTACATCTAAACTGTGCGGCCAGGACATTACTCATCGTACAATTTACCGTTTTGTTAAATTATTGTCGGTTTGTTTTATTTTTTGACGTTTACGAGTGTCATTGTAAAATGCACTTTCTTGCTTCAAACATAAGGTTTATCTATCGATCGAATGGTTAACTGCATGTCTGTTTTATTTTATAACAGCAAAAGGAAGGCATATTTTAATTTTCATGTTATAAATATAAGTTTATGTTGAAAACAGTAATTGCTGCGTTTATAGCCGGCTCTTCTCAACAAGACCGACCTTCCGCGTTAGAGCCTGATTATTCATAAGTGGTTGTTTATAAACAACTGCCATTTTTATTCTCTCAAGGACTATATCATTTATATTTGAATTTATGTAATTTTGAATTATCGCAGAAAAATATCTTTGCTGTCGATGCTAATCTTAATCAAATTTGGATAATAAACTCTACATAGTTCCCCGATTTTGTGAAAATTCTTGGAAATAACGTCTTTTGGCAAAAAAAAAACAGATTCGATTAAGCGTTGATATAAATAAACCTTACGTATATAACAACAGTACTCGTAGTTTTAACATATTATATCTCATCTCAATATTAAATCATTTTTCCATATTCGGGACGTAACTTACTCGTTGAATATTGTAAGCGTGATAGTGGTTTTACTAGTTCATCAAAACTTGAGATATTGTTGTCTCTGTATTATTTATTGACCTTTAAGATTAGATATCTAACACGAAACTGTGTTAATTTATTAGTATAGTAGCGATATGAAACTGACCAAACTGATAAGAAACTGACCAAACTGATAATAATAAAACAATAAATATAGACTTTTTTTTTAACAACTGAAAATTAAACTATGTATTATATTATAGATTTTCGTTTAGTATGAACATATACTTTTTGGAGCAGTCGTATAATAAACGTAGTCTGCTGTTATATTCTTAATTAATAAGGTGAATGGTATAATCATCGTAGCTGAGACTGCCCATGACATTTAGTCTCTCTTCACGTTTCAAGTGAAGAAGTTGGAATACAACAATGATTTTCAGAGGATTTCATAGCCAATAGAAAATTTGGTAGAAATGTTAGTTCAATTTAAAGTAAAAGTATTTTTATTTAAATACTTACATATAAAATCAGATTCTCACTCTAGGTACTATGTATTTGATTCAGTTTGCCAAATTAAAGTAAGAGTTCGTGTATTAAAATTAAATAAAAAAAAAATCCATAGGACGAATAAAGCCTAGCACGGGGCGTAGTCTCAACAGATTGTAGGAGGCCTACTCTACTGCGTACAACACCCCGCCAGGAACGGAAGTCGTCTACAAACTATTCCGAGCCCCGACATCGAACTGAGTTGGATTAAGAGCTTTGGAGCCGTGATACGAGAGTTCTAAACGCATCGCTCTCCGTGGCTCGAAATGGCCTCACTGTGTGAAGCACAACTATAATAGTCACATTGTTTAGAGCCTCTCGACTCTCGGGGCTCCTTGTTATATCCTTGCCGTATTTGACTAGATGGGCTTCTCCCTTAGAGGCGGTCAGGCATTATCCCGCGGATGGTAGCTTTGCACCACCGGCCGCTCGGCCGAGTGCCGTGCCAAATGTCCGACACCATGGTTATTGTAGAATTAAACAGTATTACTATCGCAAGGACGCGCCATCAGTAGGGTAAAACTAACCTGTCTCACGACGGTCTAAACCCAGCTCACGTTCCCTGTTAGTGGGTGAACAATCCAACACTTTGCAATTTTCGCTTCACAATGATAGGAAGAGCCGACATCGAAGAATCAAAAAGCAACGTCGCTATGAACGCTTGGCTGCCACAAGCCAGTTATCCCTGAGGTAACTTTTCTGGCACCTCTTGCTAAAAACTCTTTATTCAAAAGGATCGATAGGCCGTGCTTTCGCAGTCCCTATGCGTACTGAACATTTGGATCAAGCCAGCTTTTGCCCTTTTGCTCCACGTGAGGTTTCTGTCCTCGCTGAGCTGGCCTTAGGACACCTGCGTTATTCTTTGACAGGTGTACCGCCCCAGTCAAACTCCCCGCCTGATACTGTCCTCGAATCGAATCACGCGACTGCAATGTCGCAGTTATTTACCGCATTACCTCAGTGCGCGCTTGGATCATAGTAATACAGCCAACAAACTGTTTCCGTATAACCGAGTGAGTAATGAAACGATGAGAGTGGTGGTATTTCAGTGGCGACCGCGCAAACGATCTTCCACCTGGCTACACCTCTCACGGCGCATTACAATATCAGACTAGAGTCAAGCTCTACAGGGTCTTCTTTCCCCGCTGATTCTCCCAAGCCCGTTCCCTTGGCTGTGGTTTCGCTAGATAGTAGATAGGGACAGTGGGAATCTCGTTAATCCATTCACTCGTCACCATTTAAGTGACGACTTGGCTACCTTTGGAGAGTCATAGTTACTCCCGCCGTTTACCCGCGCTTCATTGAATTTCTTCACATTGACATTCTAAGCACTGGGCAGAAATCACATTGCGTCAACACCCGCGAGGGCCATCGCAATGCTTTGTTTTTATTAGACAGTCGGATTCCCCTTGTCCGTGCCAGTTCCGAGATGACCGTTTACGGCTGTCGAGCAAAACGTTGTATTTAACTTCGCATGCTATTTCATACGAAGCAAATGCAACATTTTACTGTGCCTCGGGCGCTTTACGTCCCACGACCTCGACACGCCCCGGTCCTCAGAGCCAATCCTTGTTCCGAAGTTACGGATCCAATTTGCCGACTTCCCTTACCTACATTATTCTATCGACTAGAGGCTCTTCACCTTGGAGACCTGCTGCGGATATGGGTACGAACCGGCGCGACATCTCCACGTACATCCCTCACCTAAATTTTCAAGGTCCGCAGAGAGTATCCGGACACCGCCGCAAATGCGGTGCTCTTCGCGTTCCGAACCATATCTCCCTTCTATGGGATTCCATGGAACTCGAACGCTCAAGCAGAAAAGAAAACTCTTCCCGGATGTCCCGGCGGCGTCTTCAGGCCACTTTGGGTTACCCCGTCGAACTCTCGCTTTGATACGAGGGAACGTTTTTGAAAAGGTTCCGCTGCCGGGTTCCGGAATAGGAACCGGATTCCCTTTCGCTCAAAGGGTGTTATTTACGATTATTACACAAATATAACACACCACATCGACATAAGACTTCTCCTTGAGCTTAGGATCGACTGACTCGCGAGCAACTACTGTTCACGCGAAACCCTTCTCCACGTCAGTCCTCCAGGGCCTCGCTGGAGTATTTGCTACTACCACCAAGATCTGCACCGACGGCGGCTCCAGGCGGGCTCACGCCCAGACCCTTCTGCGCTCACCGCCGCGCACGTCCTACTCGTTACGGCTTAATGACGCACGCGTTTGACCGCGCACGCCGCACATGCCCGTAACGGTAGTGTATAGGCAAAACGCTTCAGCGCCATCCATTTTCAGGGCTACACTCGTATGCAGGTGAGTTGTTACACACTCCTTAGCGGATACCGACTTCCGTGGCTACCGTCCTGACGTCTTGTAAGTCTTACGCCTTTTGTGGTTCTATTAGCATTTTTTGGGCGCCTTAACACTACGTTTGGTTCATCCCACAGCGCCAGTTCTGCTTACCAAAATTGGCCCACTTGGCACCGTCATCGGATCCCTGGCTTCATTATTTAAGTAAGCCAGAGTTCTCATCCATTTAGAGTTTGAGAATAGGAGGAAATCGTTTCGAATCCCAAACCTTTAATCAGTCGCTTTACCGGATGAGACTGTCCATATCGACGCCAGCTATCCTGATGGAAACTTCGGACGGAACCAGCTACTAGATGGTTCGATTAGTCTTTCGCCCCTATACCCAGTTCCGACGATCGATTTGCACGTCAGAATCGCTACGGTCCTCCATCAGGGTTTCCCCTGACTTCGACCTGACCAGGCATAGTTCACCATCTTTCGGGTCCCAGCATCTGTGCTCAGAGCGCGCCTACATTCACAGATTGGAAACGAGACGCCTCGGGAGTGCGGGAGATCGACCTAGACCGACGCTCCATCCTCCCTTAGTGCGCGACGAGCGCGCGCCTTCACTTTCGTTGTGCCTTTCAGTTTAACGATCTCAATGACTCGCACACATGCTAGACTCCTTGGTCCGTGTTTCAAGACGGGTCCTGCGAGTGCCCGAAACTGAATCATCGCCGACAAAGACCCGCACATGTCCAAGACTGCGCTAAGTACGCGTGCGCCTTTCATAAGTGATACCGTCCGACAGCCGGTCGGCACATGTCACGGTCCCACAGCGACCCGAGGGACGCTATGGGGCTCCCGCAGGGTGCTTAGACCGACATCGAACGGGTCGCGATGTATTACTGAGGGAGAAGTGCACGCCGTCCACGGACGTCGACGCACCGGACCCGTGCCGCCCGACCGAGATCGGTGACATCGAGGCGCCGTCGCGTACGCCGCGGAATGACGATGAATCTCCCCGTTCGTTCATTCGAGTTTCGCAGGTTTACCCCTGAACGGTTTCACGTACTCTTGAACTCTCTCTTCAAAGTTCTTTTCAACTTTCCCTCACGGTACTTGTTTGCTATCGGTCTCGCGGTAATATTTAGCCTTAGATGGAGTTTACCACCCACTTAGGGCTGCACTCTCAAGCAACCCGACTCTGAGGAGAGTCCCTCTCGCCGCCGTCCTCCGTCGCTACGGGCCTGGCACCCTCTACGGGAAAACGGCCCCGTTCAAGACGAACTTGGACAGGAGTCACGACGGCGAGAAAGCGGAACCTCCCGAACACCACATGTCCCATAGTCGTAAGAACGACGGGATTCAGTGCTGGGCTATATTCCTATTCGCTCGCCGCTACTAAGGAAATCCTGGTTAGTTTCTTTTCCTCCGCTTACTAATATGCTTAAATTCGGCGGGTAATCCCCCCTGATCTGAGGCTAGCTTTAACTACCGAGGCAGCGACTACGTCTTGTCTATAGAGTATAGTCACGCCTACCTAAATTGTGCAACCAACTCAATGTGCAGCAGCGATCGATGCCACATCACCGGCGGTCGAGTTCACATCAACTAATCACTTACTCGAAGTGTCACTCTAACGCGGTAAGCAATCAATCGCTTCAAGCACATCATTGCACAAATTGCGATATATTTAAACGGACGTATCGACACTGCACTTTATGTGCAAGGCGATAGAGCCGTCAACTGCGCGCTGTTACACGAGCAATGTGGTTTTATATTGATACAGCCGGCCCTCAGACAGGAGTGGTCCTGGATGTGTCTCCACGGACCGCAATGTGCGTTCGAAATGTCGATGTTCAAATGTGTCCTGCAGTTCACACTCTGACGCGCAGTTAACTGCGTTCTTCATCGACCCGCGAGCCAAGTGATCCACCGTCCAGGGTAATTGTTTGATAGTAATTGATATTTATATAAAAATCATGATACATTCGTGGCGTAACAAGAGCAACTCGCCAGCCTTTAAATAGCCTTTACATGTTGCTGTATACGTGATATTTTGTATCAGAGGCAAATTGTTATATGAGTATAACAAATAATTTTGCCGTTCCTCAGACCATTGTACGCGTTAGGTACTATCTATGATAACGATAATGCACATGCACATTGGGTAACGTATATGCGAGACAATCGACAATTGTTAACGATGAAACTTGTAACATTTCATAATATTACCTATAGGTATTATTGTAAAATAAATCACAGAAAATTTTTTTGCAATCCTAAGCAATAATCTAAGTATATAATTATGTAAAAAAAATATTAGACATTATATTTTAACTTAGTTACTAATTACTTATCCGTACTCCAACAATAGCAAAAGATTAATTTTCGGTATATATTTTTTGTTTGTAGCATTCATCGGTTGTAGTATCAAATATTAAGAGTCGTGATTTATGAGTCATGCAAGCGAGGTGTATGCTTGATATCAACAATGCACTACGTCACTATACATACATATCATATGTACATGTAAATAAATAATCTATGATAGTTGTGATAAGAGCATCGCACTAATATTATAAAGGCGAAAGGTTGTGAATGTGTAGGTATATATGTTTATTCCTCACGGCTTAACGGCTGGAGCGATTTTATTACAATTTCGTATGGAGTTAGCTGATAGCCTGGATTAACACATAGTCTACTTTTATCTCGGGAAAGGTGTTGCCGGGTAAAGAAAGTAGTATCTGTCCGTCCACCTAATTATCGGCATAGATGACCTCCCTACTTCCCAGTTAATATTATAAAAGCGACAGTAACTCTATCTGTCGTGTCAATAACGTTTTCACGGTAAAACTACCAACCCGATTTCGATGATCGGTAAAGGCACATATAGATTGTAGCTTGGGAAAGGACATGAGGTACTTTCCGTACTTTGTTAGTGTTGTTTAGTTATTTTATTTAACTAGCTCGTAAGCATTAACTTCATTCATGTTTTCCTGTTCATTTATAATTGTTTACATAGTTATGTATTTAAGGGAAAATACATTTTAGCCTGTATGTAACAGCTATTGTATAGGTCTGGGCTTAATTTTCACCGTAAAATTTGCTTTTTGAATAAAGTTATTTATTTATTTCTATCCCGGTAAACGTTAAAGGTTCCACGGGAATGCGGCTGGAACCCGAGTGGTGCAAGCTGGTAAAATACAAGTATAGAAAATTACAAAACCAAATGAAACACTCCCATCTCTATGCATATAAATCTACACACATACGGGTCGAGTTAAGGTTTTTTTCGAGAATAAACGGAAGTATGTAGTTTTATCTTACTTCCACCAAATGACTACCTGTTGACATTGAATGAAATCTAGCTATGATGTACAGTCGGTAAGATAAACTTATTATACGAAATCTCCACGTAGCCACCTTATAATAATGCTGGTCGCGTGGTATATTCGTTTGTGATAAAGATCACGTACTTTGGTACACGCGAGTACAGATATGCTTTACTTGACTCTAATTAAGAATCTATTTAAACAATATATAAAATTGTAAACTATAACGTACTTCACCGGTTCACCCGGTGTCCGCGTTCCCAAAGGATCTTCAATTTTCCCCAAGTACCTACCTATATGTAATAAAAAATAAAGGTAGTACGTTATTCCAGAACGTATTTTAACTCTGTACCAAATTTCATCGCGATCCCACATACCTACACAGATAGGTAGTCTAGAGCCTGATAAAGGACATAGGCTACATTTGATCCTTGGAAAATGGATGATCCCCCGGGTGCGCGGGTGAAACCGCGGGGAGCTGCTAGTAAATAATATAACCCTAATAATTCACAAATCCAAGCTTGCAATATTGAATATAAGTTTAATAGGAACATAAACGGTTGTTATTAGAACCGTTTGCTAGATAGATTTATTCTCCCAAAAACCCAAACAGCACAATCGGAATTCATGAAATGTTGCGTCAAAAACAATCCTGTGTCAATTAAATTAGTCACATAAGTGATGTCACTTTTTGCACTGACTGTCATACTTCTTACGCACAAAAATCATATTAAAACGACCGTTTTCCTGTAGGAAGACACTTAGGTTTATGTCAATAAAAAAATTACAGAGGTGACTTACATCCATTGTGATTTCATTCGTTTGTTTTCCTTAACTCCCTTGCTCTATATAAGCTTAGTAATTCACAACCAAACTCAGTCACCATTAAACAATTCAACATGTACACTAAGGCACTAATTTTGCTTGCTTTGGCGGGCGTTGCGTTTAGCCGTGATTTAAGCGTCGGCTCAAGTAAACATGGACTCAAAATCTTCGACAAAAGACAAGAAGCCAGTCCAGCAATATGGACGCAAAGAAACAATGTGACGATACAAGTGAATGAAACCGATGTCATCAGTGGGATTGTCATTAAAGACGCGAGACCAGAGAAGGATGGAGAAGCAAGAATAGTCGAGGGAGGATTGGGACAACAAAACGTCACAGTTGAGCTGAAAAGCCCCACATTCTTCAGAGGATACGATTTCCACATCGAAGTGTACGCTGTTCCAGAAAACGAATACGTGCCGGAATTAAACGATACAACGGATTCACCAGTGGAAAATAACGCAACATCAACAGACTCTGCACCTAAAACAAATGAAGACAAAGAATTAAGTTCTACCACTGTGTCACCGATATCGTCTCCTGGCGGTGAAGTTATCGCCCCTGTGAATATTGGCGCAGAGGATAAGGAGCAAGCTAGACAAAATCGCGAAATCACAGAGGTGACTACAGCTCAATCCGAAGTCACTTCAAGTGTAAAGCCAGAAGATGAATCAACGTCCACGCCATCACCCGTCACAGAAGAGCAAGACGCTACTTCAACGACTGTTGTAGCAGTACCAGCGATTGCAGCGAATTCAGCCCACGGAGCCCAAATCGCCGGTTTCAGACCAGCATTCGTTACATCTTTACCGAGCCATCCTCTGGCTGTTGCTACAGATGAGCCAACTACTGTGAAATCAGTTCATAAGAGAGAAACGGTTCATCTAGTAGAGCCTATGGAGATCGATGACGAGGAAACAGACATTGCGTATAGCGAGGACGAAAATGAGGAAGAAAGTATTGAGGAAGTCATTCCCAAAATACTACTTTATACGACGGACAAATTAGTGACGCCCGTTCCGTACATTTTATAGACATTTTCAAGTTTATAAGTAAAAAATAGCTTTAAAAATCACCTGAGAATAATGTAAGGCATTTGCTTTTATAGTACTTATTCAAACAAGTATACGGAATCTATTCTGCCTGCTATTTAAATCTAAATATGTGTGACAATGAGTTTGTTTGTAGATACATATTGACTGAACAAATAAAGTAAAATATGTAGATTGAATTAGGTAATAAATAATTAAACATTAGAACCACCGTCTTTTTTACCTTCCCCTTTTGAACTGATTAAAACTATTTTTTAATAGGTATAATATAGGAAACTATATGATTTAGGTGTGAGTAGATATAAATTAAAACAACATATTTAAATAGTAATATTACAGATGTTTTATTGTAATTAAATAAATAGAAATGTATTTCTATATTACAGTAAACATTAAATAACAATAAACATAATAACTATATAACCTGGAATGGTAAATTCATGTCAACATTTTGATAAAAAAAATAATAATTACAGTATAAAAAATACAAAAATGTATAAATTAATTAACCCAGAAGAAGTTTTTGTATCCAGCTTGCAAATGTACCAAAACAGGCTTATTCTTAATTTATTGATTCAATATATGTATATATGTAATATTATATCGACTAGCTTCCGCCCGCGGTTATTACTGGTTAATAAGTAGCCAGTTAGGAAATGAAATGAAATGAAATGAAATAGATTTATTCATTCAAATAGGCCTTCACAGGCACTTATGAAACGTCGACTCTAATGCTCGGTTCGGAAGGTTGCTTTTGCTGAGAAGAGCCGGCAATAAACTCAGCAATTACTCTTTTCAAAACTCTAGAATTCTAGAATTCTAGAATATGATCTATTTCTGTGGCAAAATTCATCTGGGTCCGTTTAGCCGTTCTATCTTATTTGAGTAACAAACATCCACCCATTCAATGTTTTGAATTAAAATATTTGTAAGATACAAGATAAAGAGTTCATGGTTTTCACCTACTGTTGTCAAGAACAGCAAGGGAGCCAATAATTTTATCGTGTCAATGTAAAATGTACTTAATACATACGATTTAAAGCCTTATTTTAAACGGCAAGTAATTTGCCTTACCATTCGACGATATGTTTTGGTAGTAAAAATATACGTAATATTTCAATACGTAACTTAAAATTTTAATAATAAAATAAGTATATAACTGATTATATATCTGATATTAATAGGAGGAAATATTTAATTTTTTCTTTGCGTGTTATGATTTGTGAAAATGCTCCAAAACTACTGGACAGATGAGAATAATTCTTTCACCAAAGAAAGCTACGTCTTTTTAACCTCATTTATCTACTATATACTAGCTTTTATCCCTTTATTCCTACGGGAATATGAACTACGCGGTAAGAACCGTGGGGCGGAAGGTAGTACTATAATAGAGAGGACTAGATTGTATGTAAAAAAATTCGATACCTTAAGGCCTCATTAGCACGAGAGTTTTTTTAACGGACGTTAAAAAGCGTCCAATACAACAAATGGATTCCCAAGTATATGTTCACACGTCAACGTTTTTAAAACGCGGCGCTTTTTTATCGAGCTGTGTTGGATTTTCAATTTCGAGCGATCGAAATAGAGCATATTATGGTTCTTAGGAATGCATTTTTTGTATTTGAACGCATTTGCACATGCGCACGAGAGTTTTATTAGCGGACGTTAGTCCGCTAATAAAACTCTCGTGCGCATGAGGCTTAAAAGGGTTGTAGCACTCTGTACCTACATACTTGACCTCCAAAATAAATAACTGATACTTAAATAGACAACAGAAACTACTGAAAATGTGAATGTTAGCACAGAGATAGAGGTAATAAGTTCCCCGGGTAAAACCGCATGACTATAGTTAGTCAACGAGACACTATGACCGGTTGTTTGTTCCTTAAACACGTCATTATTGGCAAGTATGCATTATGGATAAACCACATGTGAAATGTGTAATATATTATGTACCTTCCTACACTATATAAACGCTTCATACATATTAAGTAGAATATGCAAAATGGTTGATGCATGTCTACACAAAAATAGACAAAGAGGTTTACTATTTGTATAACACATCAACATACAATAACCCCGATGGGAAAACTATGGCTGAAATATGTTTCAAATGTATGTCTGTCTGTCGAGTCGTAGCTCACAAACGAAATGACCGACTTTATTGCGGTTTTCTCAGTTAGAAAGCTGACTTGTCTTAAGAAAATCGGTTTAGCCGTTTGATGGTCAATACCAGAACTGACAGATTCAAAGGTTTATACCTTTTTCATAAAATCCAGTTAGTTAACATGACAAGGAATCTGGAGTCTTAAATAGTGTGTGATTTGAGATGTAATCACACTAATATTATAAAGGCGAAAGTTTGTGAGTCTCTATGTTTTTTACTTCTGCACGTCTAAACAGTTGGAACGATTTTGTTTTATTCGGTATGGAGTTCGCTGACACCTTGGATTAGCACATAGGCTACTTTTTATCCCGGGAAAATTTACGATCCCTCGGGAACACGGGTGAAACCGCGGGGCAGAAGCTAGTATGGTATAATACCTACATTATTATGCTCAACTAAATAGTGTAAATACTTAAATGCATATAAGAATACAAAGTTACAACCTTGGTTTGTATTGTAATGAAAAATTTCACGGATTCTTCACACACGAGCAACTCACCCGAAACTAACTAGACCTTGAGTAATAGTAATCAGAATTGTTCATTCAATACACAATATAAATGTTTTAATATACTTATATACTTAAAAATATTTACAATTTTTATCAGAAAAAATTGTTTAAAAAATCGTCAACATGAATTATGACATGAAAAATGATATCAAAAATTAAGGCACCTATAAGTTGATTCCAATATTTTATTATGCTTCTTATTTATTTATGTATTTTGATATATTAAGTATAATATTAATATCAAAGAGCACAACTATAGTAATCAATACAGAATAGTGACATTAAATCTTTTGTCTGTGAGTACAATATAATATCAAGTCAACACAAATACTAAATGTATTTAAATTCAAATTATATGTCCATCAACATAAAGCTGCTTTTACAGTGACATTACATGTCAGTCTCGTCTTGTTCAATCTATACTAATATTATAAAGAGGAAAGATTTGTTTGTTTGTTTGTTTGTTTGTTTGTTTGTTTGTTTGTTTGTTTGTAATGAATAGGCTCCGAAACTACTGGACCGATTTCAAAAATTCTTTCACCTTTGGAAAGCTACATTATCCCCGAGTAACATAGGCTATATTTTATCCCTGTATTCCCACGGGAACGGGAACTACGCGGGTAAAACCGCGGGGAGGCAGCTAGTAATAGATATTTTGAAGTCTTTCATAGCCTTCAGCTGATTACCAAAACATCAGTGTTTACATTCTTTCGCTTTTGAAGCAGTTATATTTGGTTTAAACTACTTTAACCTAGTTCCATTACGGATCTCATGGTACATATATACAAAACAGTAGGTAGTCTATCAAAATCTACAAAAAATTGAGCCTGTATACATACTGATCTGTAATTTAATAAATATACATATTATAGTAATTAAGAGTCTATTTACTACAACTAGATGCTGATAAGCAATAATGTGTCAACCCACAAAAAGTCTAATTCAAATGTTTTGGTATATTTTTATAATGTAAATCTTATTTAACATTGTACAAAAGTGTTCCAAGTCATCTTAAACATAAAAAATGGAATTATATCATAAAATAAATTGTAAATCACATATTCAATATTATTTTAAGACGCCATTTTCTCAAAACCAAGTTCATGAGGGGTTAACACATAATTGCTTATCAGCATAAATGGACTACACTAACCAAAAAATTTGGTCTATTTCTCCACAAATTCTAATCATACTTAATCAAGGAATGTACTGGTATACCGTCAGGAATGTTTCCTCGTCCATTCAGACCCTCGAGTTCAATGACCACTAGGCATCCAACAACGTCGGCTCCACAAGACTTGAGCAGAGTCGTGGTCGCCGATAAGGAACCTCCTGTTGCCATAAGATCATCCACTATGAGGCACTTCAACCCTGGACTGATCTTGTCCTTCTGAAGTTCTAGTACATCCTGAAAATTAAGCAGGAATTTGTTATAGAGGATTTATTAAAAATTGTGCTTGTAAACTATGGCCTATCTTATAAAGGTACTAGCGACCCGCTCCAGCATCACACGGGTGCATTAGAAACCTCCAAAATTGACAGTGTTTCTCTAACATATTATGCATGTATTGTATATTAAAACCATCCTCTTGAATCACTCTATCTATTTAAAAAACCCGCATCAAAGTCAGTTTTAAAGATTTAAGAAGAAATAGGGACAGACAGCGGAAAGTGACTTTGTTTTATAATATGCATAAAATGCATAGCAATAATTTAATATCACAAGTTGCCTCCACGCTGTTTCACCAGCATAGTTCCTGTTCCCGTTGGAACACAGGGATAAAATATAGCACAAGAACTTTTGAAATTGACACAGTGGTTTTTGAGATTATTTATTACAAACATACACACACAAAATATATCTTTTTTCCTCTATAGAATATTAGTGTACATAGTATTTCAACCAAACTTTCTCATTTATTTTTACGTTTTTGCTCTCAAAATTCTTTATTATTTAGAAAGTAGGAATGTTTAATTTAAAGATCCTTACAGAGTATGGGTATAACCTCAGTGCTAGTCTTATCAATACTTACAGAACCATACTCCAGCTCATACTTATGAGACACAATTTCGCCAGGCAGCTTCCCCTTCTTCCTCACCACCAAGCATGATAGTCCTAACTCGGCAGCCAGTGAGAATGAAAACAGAAATCCTCGGGACTCTAAACCCACAACTGCTTGGACATCTGGGTATTCTGTCCGTATGGTTTGTACCAACAGTTTCTGCAAGAGTTGGCATGTTGGCCCATCAGATAGAGCTGAGAATACGTCCCTGAAAGCAAGAAGAATACATCTACCATGCAGTTTTCCACACATTTGAAAGAAACAAAAAGAAAGAAAGTTTTCTTAAGTGGATAAAGAGTAAGGTATGTGATAACTGAGACATTTCTTTTCTTGTAAATTTCCCAGCACAAATATGCATATTTTAGGGCATTTTTTAGTCATGGCCACTGATAAAATTTTACTAAGAAACTAGGAATAAATGATCACTAAGAAAATATTATGCATTTCAAATACTTATAACTTTTTTTTTATGTTATCATTAGCAGATGTAGGTATAAATAATTATTCCATAAAAGTATCAAAAAACAATTCTTAATTAAGTTTTTCATTGGGTTATAAATAAATATGATAATATAATCTATGATTGATCATATTGTTTTCATTTAAATTTTGATAAAAAATATTCTATTAAAGATATAGGAAAAGATATGATTATGGGGATTCACCTTTGATATGAAAGTAAATGCAGGGAAATGATTGACCATGTGTGCATATTATATAATAATTTTATTGGTAAATTATTACATTTTGTCCCTTAGCTTACAACACCGCATAATCAGTTTTACTAAGTTTTCAGGAGACGAAAAAATATGTTTATTTTAGTAGGCCAACCAGCTTGCGCGCTGACACTACTTTTTGAATTTAAGCCTCTTATTGACTAAAATCTATATCATGTGACCCATGGTTGGACGCGCAATGAGCAGCTCTATGTAACAGCATTAAAATGTAGAAACTGCCAATTTTCGACTTGAGCGGTGTTGTAAGCTAAGGGACGATTTCCCATATTACTCTAGTTCTAGTTTACTATAAATTTTGCATTGGCTAACTATCATAAGTACAATAGGCTATTATTGAGATTATTCTTGTTAGTTAGAATATATTCTGGAATAACATATAGGTTATTTTTTCCCCGGGAAAATTCAAGATCCCTGGGAATACGGATGAAACTGTAGTGAACCACTAGTTAATAATAAAAGTATAATATAAAAAAATATTTTTACTTACAGTGTCATTAGTATAGGAAACACACAATTGATATATTACTTACCAAAATAAAATTCCCTTCTTGGGGAAATCAGGATAGCTCTTAATCTTGCTTTTAAGCTCTGCAACTTTCTTTTCATATTCGGAATCCATAATATTTTTTTATTTAGAAGCAAAGGGTTTTAAGAGATGTGCCTCTGTTAAAAATATAAATTGAATGTAATGAGTTATAAACACAAATAATTCTTATCTTATCATTAAAACTTGTGCGACTTAGTGATTAGCAGCAACTTATTTAACTAGATAATATCAGGCTAGTTCAGCAAAAAAATTGTAATAAAACATTTTCACGTTATTCCTTTAGGTTATAATAAATTGTTAAAAATAATTTTAATTATTTATGGAAGTTGAAATTGAATTGAAGTTTCAAGTTTCAACCTTCATGGTTAAAGACTTGAAGGATTTAGGCTTGGGCAAAAATATCGATATGTGGAAATCGATTCTTCTTCATATCGTAATGGAACTCGTACAAATTTTGATATATTTTTGGCACAGGTTTGTGTAAAAAAAATCCTTGATGCTTCTTATGCTTCTCACGTATCATTTACTTTAAAAACTCCGCAATATTTGTATTTAATTAACAAAATCGCAAACAACAAATCAATGATAAAAAAAAAATGATTTAGATCAAGGATAGTTTAGATCGCGTAAAATTCAATTTTCTTAATGTCTATTTTATTTTGCGAATTTTAGATCTTTTGCAATTATCGATAAATAATGATGTGAAAGTTGACGATGCAATCGAGCGATATATATATTTTTCTTCTGATTTTTGTCGATATTAATTAAAAATACCGAAACAATAAACATAATTGCGAGTAAAAAACACACATAATTATATATAATTAATACACATAATTTAAATCCCTAAAAGGAATCAAACTATGCTGCCAGTTGCTATCCCAATAAAATCAATACTAGAATTATAGCATAATATGACTTGTCAACTATACTATAACACGGGAAACAAAAGCTACTTACAGAACTAAGGTTTATTTAATACTGTTGAGTTTGAAAATCGACTGACGAAATAATATTTATTATATAATCGATTTAATTAGGCGAGTTGTATACCTACGTGCATCCCTTTTTAAACTGTCAAATTTGAATTTTGTTTGTACATACAATTTAAATACCGACCGAGTTGGATTATTTATCAAACAAAACACAGTTATTTTAAATATTACGAGAATGTTTACATATTTGGATACTATCTAATTGAAATCAACATACTTAATTAAGATTTATGAATCCCTCTGTCGTCATAAATTGTATTTG
Organism: Thyatira batis; assembly: GCA_905147785.2. Classification (NCBI taxonomy): domain Eukaryota; kingdom Metazoa; phylum Arthropoda; class Insecta; order Lepidoptera; family Drepanidae; genus Thyatira; species Thyatira batis. The sequence goes on from LR990507.1 coordinate 2,529,129, forward strand.
TTTTCCCGCGTCTACATTGAAAGTAACTTTCGCAACGTCGTTGAAGGTATTATAACGCTCACACAGACAATGTTATCGTCGTCCGATTTAGAAAGGTTAATAGCAGTGAAAAGGCGTGAGATAGAGAAAGAGAAAACTTACCTTGGTCTTTCGCCGCCATCGAAGGCACAACACGTAAGTACCAATATAACCTTTTGAAAAAAAGTTCAAAACTTTCTGGACACCTGTTGATTTGGCGCTGAAGGCTTTATTGATTTTTCTTCACTTCATACAAGTAGTGCAGTCTTATTGATTCAACGGTGCGGACTATACGCGTCTTGTTTTTATATTGAAATTGGTAAAATGTACCTTCTTAATGAATAAGAGGACTTATTGAAACAAGTCTAGTTTATTTTTTTAATATACACCTTCATGTGCTAAATTGTGAGTATATTTTAGTGTTTTCACCTGTTACTTATTACTATAATGTTTTGTAAATAAGTTTATTGTTATGTTTACAATGCACTTTGTTTATAAAATTTATTGAACTCCCATTAATTAAGCCTTACTTATACCATTTTACATTCAACTTGATATTAATGATTGTTTCTTGATAAATGCAGCCTTTTATAAACTGTTATGAATCTTCCTTTTGTAAATATGGCTTTTGTAAGGCATACTGTACCAATCAAATATTTATATTCTGAAATAAGGATTATAAATAAAAAAATGTATATCCTGTCCTGGTGTTTGTCATTGAATGTGTATTTGTGGTTCGTTAAAGAAATATGCACACTCGTAAAATAATATTTAGAAAATCTACTCTTTACTTCTGCATCAGCCATTTACTTTTTGTTTTGTTATTCAAATTTTCTGGGACATTTTTCACACATGTCCAATCTGACACCAAACTAAGAAGAGCTTGTGATATCGTGACCAGATAGCCAATATACTACATATTATTATTATTTAAAGCCTGGGCTGTCCCACTGCAGGGCAAAGGCCTTCCATACCGCTCTCCACTCTACTTTTAAATACTTATATAGATAATTACATCCAGACTCAGAACTAACAGACATATTCATCCATACAAATGTTTGTCCTAGGTGGGATTCGATCCCAGAACCGGTGGCTTGAGTGTCAGGGTCTCTAACCACAAAGCCAACTAGCTGTGAAATTTACAGCTGTTTTACGGTTTTAAATATTACAATGATATTTATTCTACCTTCGTGGTCATATGGACTATAACCAGATGAGATAGAGACTCGATGATATGTAAGACACTCTACAGCCCTTGTTTTTTAAGTCAGTTCTCTTTCTTCCTGTCTATATCATAGAAATATTTTTTATAGCCATATATGAGGTATGTTTTAGGTATAGTTAGCTCTCTTACATGGTTTTATTGTCAGACTCATACATAATGATTATAGTTAGTGATAAAATATTAACGGTTTGACGGAACAGTCTATTCTATACCTTAATTATTGAACCCATTTTTTTTCCTTCAGTAACCTAGTGGTAGTAAATGCCAAGATGTATTGATTAAACATTAACAGTTCATTGTTCTACTTGTTTGAGTTGTTATGACATAAAAACATATTAAAACTAGGTAGTACATATACAATCATTTTGAAGGATTTAACACTAATATGTATTTGAGTGGTCTTGTTGATTTATGTGTATGTCAGATAGCATTATAATGTTATGGTTTGTGTTGACCGTCTGACTTATTTATAGAATATTGGTTGTTATCAACCTTTAGTAAAATGATCAAGAGGTAAAGTTTTTATGTTTGAATATTGCTGGCATGAAAACTTTTTTTTGATCTGAATAATTTTTTCACCAATACAATTTGCATTATCAGGCCTATGTTACTCACATAGGCTATACTTTATCCCTCTATTCTTACGGGAACGGAAACTACGCGAGTAAAATCGCGCGATGGTAGCTAGTAAACTGTAACTATGTATAAAGTTTTATCTATCTGTCTGTATCGAGGTTGACCTACTGAAATACTTCAGTATGATTTTCAAAATAATTAATCAACTTCTATTTAAAGTGTAGCCCATTCCACAAAATAAGCCATTTTTGACATTTAACTTGTAATAGAAAATTCTTAATGAAAAAGTTCATTTGCATATTTAACAATTAGGTCAGTAAATGGACCTTATAATGATAGCAATAAAGTTAATTTATGCATGACATGATTCTATCGTAGCTCGTTACTGAAACAAACAATCCATTTCCACAGATCTTGGAGAGCGATAAAGAAAATGTACCAAAACAGAACAAGAGTAAACAAGTGAATTTCAGCGACAACAGAGCCCTGTGCGAGCGAGATGGGGCTCACGCAGAAGACAAGGAAGAAAGAGATAGCGAGAGAAAACTCTACGATCTCGAAGAGAATATACCGCCTGATCTAGAGAGATACATACGGGTAAGTCTATAATTAATAATGGTGAGCCTCACTCTCAAGCCGCTGGACAGGATTCGACACTATTTATGTTCAACTCCGCAAATGGCCCGCGTGTTGGACTATGGCCTAAAACCCCCTCATTGTATGGGGAGGCTCGAGCTCCTCGGTGGTGACGTATATGAGCTGATGATGATGATTTGTTTTTTGTCTGTTTAATATCTTCGTAGATATGTTATTAAACGCTATATGATTATCAAGAATGTCTCAAGATAATTTGTCCAGGGATTTTAAAATTCGAATCACTCAAGCTTTTGACACTATTTTTCAACAATAGTATAGCTTTTGTCTCGTGGTTTCACCCGTTTTCCTAAGTTGTCGCCTGTATACATGTAAGAATATTATTTATAAGGCTGAGTATAAGTTCTAAGTAATGAACATCAAACACAATAAGACTAGGCACTTACACATAAAATGACTGACATTGCCAGTGCCAATGCCAAATCAACTAAAGAACAATAAACTAGACATATCGCTGCGCCCACGCATCTAGATTGTTATGAATAGCTATTTTAACAAAGCTGATTAGGGTTACGATTCACACACTTTCAATAGTTTTTATTATTATTACAAATTACTAGGTATTAGATTTGTATTATAAAATGGTTGACATTAAGACAAGGAAGGTCATTTGGTTTCTAAATAAAGTGATAGCCTGTCCACAGTTTTCCCGTAATTTTAAGTTATACCTATCTATCGGTGAAGGAAACATCGTGAGGAAACCTGCATGCCTAAGATGTCACAATTAAAGGCATGCGAAGTCCGCCAATCCGCACTAGGCCCGCGTGGTGGACTATGGCCTAAACCCCCTCGATGTTAGGGGAGGCTCGAGCTCCTCGGTGGAAACGTATATGAGCTGTTGATGATGATGATGATGGACCTATCTATAAAATTATTTTAGAGTCGTATAGCCTAATTATCAAGGAAGGTTATAGGTATATAGGCTATATACTTATGGCTGACGCTAACGGAGTTGCGCGGGTCAGCTAGTACCCATAGGTACCTATATTTTAATTTGACATTGTACATTTTTCAAGCCACAGCTTAAAAATCATATGAGCAACGACCAACTCCTACACGTACTATTAAATTAATATGCAATTTCGTAAATGTTTCTACTCTGAATATGATGCTTACTGTGATTTTACATCATCATAATATAATTTATTACCTCCTGTTGTTACGCCTACTAAAATTATTACCGGTTACAAAATTTGTTACCTAATAACTTGCCTAGTTATATATTTAGTATTAAAGATAAGATATAAAAAATTACGTGAGGCACTCGGGGACTGCCGCGGTAAAGCTATTGCATTGCATAGCATTTTGTATCAACTTATGCAATTATAATTTTATTTATTTATTTTAATAATAAATGCACTTTGTTCATTCATATTCAAAACACTTCATACACAAATTTTACAAGTACAGCTATTCACTGTTGTACATAAATACATATACACCTATATACTTTCTCATAAACAGCTGCTTATGTATTCGTCCGATTTCGGAGCAGCTCGTCTCGATTCGTGCGAGTTTCGTAGAGTCGTACAATACGTCTAATCCAAAGAGTATAGTAACTATCCATAAAGGAAAAGAGAGCCATCTCGCGTGATAAAATCGGTCGTATAGAGCTCAGTGGTGCCTCCAAGCGTATGATGGGCCAAGCTGCATGCGCTCTATATATATATACACATACATATGCATAGTTATATGTAGGTAATTCATAGATTTGATTATTGGATATGGGTAAGGAAATAGGAGCGTACCACCATGCTTATTAAGCAAATAATATTTCTATTTTTAGGTTATCATTATTTATTGATTTCACAGGTTCAACATAACAATAAAACAATTATTACATAGAAGCATTATTTAAAAAACCACAAAGGTTTGTGTCAACACTACACATACTGAGTCTACATTGACAAAAACACACAACACACTGTTAACAAAACATTACATGTAGATCTAAAAATTGAGCTTTAAAAAGTAATAGATAAACTATAAAGAACAATTCTGATTACAATAATAAAATATATATATATACCGTTTACAATATCAACAATCTGTCATATTTAAATATTATTTACTTGCTAACCGAATTGGTACCTCGAAAAAAAGATTTTTTTTAGGTTCCCATTTATAATTCACTGCATCCAAATACGCAATACACTTTTCTCTTTGAGAACATTATAACAAACAATAACCATTTATAATTCACTGCATCCAAATACGCAATACACTTTTCTCTTTGAGAACATTATAACAAACAATAACGGTTTATCAACAAAAACGGAATAATAACAACAGTGAAAAACAACAAAAGTATCAACAAATAAGTGAGATATACTAGAATTTGCCTTGCATGAAAATATTCCAAACAAAGTTCGTGTTCATTTAAAGTTTTTGCAGGCAGACATGTCAGTTGAACAACGTTTCATTCCATGAAGTTTTATTAATATATCTAAAATCTTTTTATTTAAAATCAGCCAGATTTTTTTAAAATATGTGCATCTTTTTAAATAAATTGATAGGGAAAACATATAAAAGTATTTTTTTATAAATAATAAAATTATTAAATGGGATAATTTTTTGGATATTTTTATCCACTTAAATGTAATTATGCGTAGAACAAAACGCTTGTACCACTAAAGCAGGGGTTACTACTGCCATCTAGTTGTTTCTTTACGAACTTTTATGTCACAACAAAGTTTAAGCCAAACAGCCGCCAGAGGAGCTACCTTACATGCAAAATTAAGTCGAATGGAGACTTAACCTCCATTCGACTTAATTTTCCATCCCCTGGTCTAATCGCACACAACGCCGTGTCGAAGACTGCCGAACTGAAACGACGTTAGACGATGCACGGCCTTCAAGCCACACCTCCTTGCCCATCGGAGTGGGGGGTGTTAGGTTTTTTCGTTACGGAATTTCTTGATTCGGTCGCCGCGCTCAGAGCCCGCGATAAAAGCTATGCAATAGCTTAACAAGTACTTTTTTAAATATTCAACTAGATGATGTCTTTTCTAAACTATAAAACATAGCACCCAAATAGATCTAATTTGTATTTGAAGGCGATTAGCTCTATTGTCTTTCGATTCTTTATTTTACTAGATAAAAAAAAAAACTATCTAATATTTGTAGATTGTAGTGATTTCAGTAACCCATATAGCCAGCTATATTATTTTTGAGCCCAAAGACGCGAGACGTTACCTACCTAAGCAGAACTATAGCTTGTCAAAACTAAACGAAATCGTTTAAATAATAGCGATTGAAATTAAAATTATTTAATTTGCGAGTGCTATAAAATTACGCGTAATTGCGATGCGCATTGTATTTCGCCGTTCAACAGAACAGACAAGCGATTGGCAAAAAATTCATGCCCTCGCTGTATTATATACATATATTATTATACGACTGAACAAAAGTACGATGATCCTTTATACCGAATGCGATGGTTAACACGAGAGTTAATTTAAATACATGAATCCCTAAAATCATCAAAACCTGATAGGTACTTGATCAATTATAAAACATAATTATTAGCTGCCGCCCTTTTTTACTCGCGTTCCCAGAGAACTACAACTTTTCCGGCATAAAAAGTATCGCAGAATATTATTGTGTCAGGTTTCGTCTTAATGTATTTAGCTGTTGTCGCATAAAAACTCGATACATCTATACTAATATTATAAAGAGGAAAGATTTGTTTGTTTGTTTGTAATGAATAGGCTCCGAAACTACTGGACCGATTTCAAAAATTCTTTCACCTTTGGAAAGCTACATTATCCCCGAGTAACATAGGCTATATTTTATCCCTGTATTCCCACGGGAACGGGAACTACGCGGGTAAAACCGCGCGGAGGCAGCTAGTATTAAATAAACATTAAATCAAGACTGCAAACAACTCCTCGTTATATATTCATCAATGTAATTGTACACTCAAGGTAGAAAGCTTTAAGACAATAGCACATAATTATGCCTCATTATTTAATTAGTAATGATAGGTAGGTACCTACCAGCCATCGGAGTTGATTGGCGAGTTAGACAAATGATCAGTCATTTGGCTATTAGACAAATGGAATAGGTATTTATCTTTCAGTTATTTATTTCGTATGCTAATGTAATTTAATTTTTTTTCCCAGCAGTAAAATGTAAATCTTCGTCAATGACAAATCTTAGTATGCACTGTCTATAAAATTTTGTTGCATATCAAATAGGTACGCAAAGTATAATTAACGCGCGGTTTCACCCGCGTAGTAACGCAGAAACGAATACGGGCATAGTATATAGCAAATGTTACTCCCTGATAATGTAGCTTTCTATTGGTGAAAGAATTATTCAGATCGGTCCAGGAGTTTTGGAGTCTATTCGTTACAATGAAACAAAAAATCTTTATATTAGTGTAGATATGAGAAAATTACAAAATTGCATGACTGTTTTGCGGAACATGTGGAACAATTTGACGTCACGAAACTTAAAGTTTGACGTTGGCCAATTATTTTTCAAATGAATGTTTCGTTCCCGATTGTACCAGGCTCACAGTAAGCGTAGGAGTTATAGACTTGTTTAATACATTGGACGGCAGAAAGCACTCTGGATTCGCGACAGTAACATGTTTTGAACGAAAACATTGCTTATTCGCCGCATTGCATATTTGTTTATGTCGTCCCGGTGTTATCAAAAGTGTTTTTAATTATGTGAGTGATTAAGGGAATCTATAATTAAACTACTCTCTCATTTATTGATGTAAGTAAAGTAAGGTCAAATGGATTATATGGTGCATAAAAACCTATTTATTTATATTGGACTCGAACACAAATTTATTTTGAAACCACACTTTTATGATATTACTAGCTGCCTCCGCGTGGTTTCACCTGTCTAGTTCCAGTTCCCGTGGGATCACAAGTATAAAATATAGCCTATATTACTCCCTGATTATCTAGCTTTCTAATGGTGAAATAATTTTTGAAATCGGCACTTCATTTCTTGAGTTTATACATAACAAACACACACACAGACACAAATAGTATACAAAATTTTCCACATTATCCACGTATAGATTATTTTGATTCTATAAGATAACGTAAAAATAGAAACCTATTGGAACATGAGAAAGCAATATGGCCTAAAATATACGGCCGTCCTACTAGGTTATCATAAATCTACGTTGATGGCGCAGTAATATAATTTGTCTAATGTTTTTTTCGCTAATATCGGCCCCTCCTAGGCCACTCCTGTTTGCGTGCTCCCTTGCCGCTCCCGTCATTGTATCGTGTTACTTTGATACGCAAAAATACTATTTTACTGCCACTTCCAAGTCGGCCAAGCCTCGTATCCTATTTTAATAAAAGTATTTAATTTTAATTAATAAATATTCTAGGTCATTTTTACATACGGCCAATCAGATTACAAACTAAACAGAGCTCGTACTTTGGTTACCAGGTAGCTGATACTACTAAATAATGAACTACTTTGAAATATATACTCAATTAGATACCTATTTACGTCCAGATACCTGTCCTGGGTGGGAAAGAGATCCATTACCGGCCAGCCATTATATGACACAACTTTTTGAATAAAATCCCATCCTGTCGGTCCTGTCCTCCCATCTTGTCGGACAGCTATTATTCTCTTTTAAGTCTTTTTTCCTTCATATTCTAAGTAAATCGAAGCCTCTACTTACGAATTCACGATTGATTGGCAATCAAGTTCAATGCTCCGAGTCTGCTGGGAACGATATCCATATTATGATAATGAGGTTTCGTTTCAATGGTCAATCTGTTCTTTCAATAGTCTTAAAAAGATCGATATTTTAAAAAGGTCACCGCCTAAACACTACTTAATTTTTCAGTATCAAACGCATCGCTAATGCTTTTTATTTGATGACCTGTGTCATTACCAGCTTTTAAAACACATTAATACGTTTGTGTGCTTCTTATTCATTGCAGAAATAGGTATATGCACCATATATAAAGAGGGAAAATTCGATTTTTCGTTTGTTTGTTTGTAAAGAATACTACTAGGCCGATCTGAATAAATCTTTCACCAATAGAAAGCTACATTATCCTTGAGTAATATAGGCTATATTTTATCCCCGTATTCCTACGGGAACGGGAACCAAGTGAGTGAAACCGCGCGGCGGCCTGTCTTGTTATATGTGGTACTTGCTCACTTCCAAGAAAACTCAAGATTACTAAATAGTCAAGGACACAGTGCAATCCATTGACCGTGACCAAGTACCTACGTAGCCGACCTTGCAAAGTTGCAGTATGACCTTGAATGCTTCTCGGGAATACGGGAGCAAATTAGTTAATAGGGTCACGAAGAAGTATACGTGGTTACAAGTCAAAGACAAATCAACAAATGTTTTTTTTTTGTTAGGGTTGATGACTACCGTGTCAAATTAGCTACTCTAAAAATATCATAACGAGCTGTGAAATTCATATTGTTTATGAAATTCTGCAACATATAATTTTGTGATAGGTCGTTATATTTATTATGTTGATCTGATGATCTTTTCTGACATTATCTTTTCGGTGTTAAAGCATATTCTATAAAGCTAGGGTTTGTTATAAAGGCATTTATCTGCCTTTAAATCATATCTAAGATAGACAATCAAAATGCATTAGTATCCTCCGATTCTATGTTCTACTATTTAATATTTAATCTACACTCATCATAAAGAGTAAAGATTCGATTTTTTGTTTATTTGTATAGGCTTAGAAACCACTCGATCGATCTGAATAATCTTTCACCAATAGAAAGCTACGTTATCAGGGAGTAACCTAGGCCATACTTTATTCCCATAGGTTTCACTCACGAGTGAAACCGCGCGGCGGTGTGCGGCTAGTGATCTAATAAAGCGGTTGTACACACCCAGTCTTTCGATTCGTATAAATAAATGGGACATGAACCGTCGCGTGTGCTAAATCACATTTAGTTCGCGAATAATTTGAACCTAGCGCAGTTAGTTCCATGGCCGCGTTTAAGCTGAACTTGTAAGATCGTATCTATGTAGATCAAAACGTTTTGGAATTGTGTTTTGATTTTATTGCTGGCTGGCTGAAAGTAAAATATTTTAGCCTATAAAATTACCTCTGTATATTGACAGAAAGATTATGTTAGTACCTACTCATTAAAACCTTTATTCCCAGACTTGTCTAACAATTAAACTGCGTGCAGTCTTCTATAAATGTGAAAGCGTGTATATTGGCGCAATCAAGTCTAAATGTATTTATTAGGACCAATCAATATACAATATTTACATAATACCATTTAAAAAACCACTAACGTTTGTACCAATGTTTAACTTATTTGGTCTACATTGAGAACTCATTGTTAGCAAAATACTATTCTACAACTTAAAATTAACGTAAAACATATATATGTATAGTATATACACTCTAGGACTGTAAGTATAATCACAATGAACGAGTTGTGGTCGAAGCCGATGAAAGACCTAGAAATATTAATTAGAAAAATGTTATGCATAGAAAACATTCAACGCTCTTCACATCTCGCGTGTGAAATACTTTTTTCCGCCTCAACAAACCGTAGAGAATGTATGTACATAGTAATTATGCCGATTAATTGAGTTGTTGGTCGCGCCTCGAATGATATATGATGGTTGGTCACACTAGAGGGGGTTGCTTGTACGACGCGACGCCGACAGTGAAAGAAAATATGCAGGCTCGAACAATGTTATATGAGGTGACCCCTTAATGACACATTTTCCAGTATCGACTATCTATATACGATCTAGGTATACTACTGTTATAAAGTGGTAACGTTTGTGACGTTGTAAGGGGTAATCTCTTGATCGATTTAAATTTTTTTTATTTCACCAATAGAAAGTTACCTCGGTTGTTTTCGTAGGTGGTCTATTTCGTGACCTAATTCTCGCTAGACTGACTATCAGACAAGAGACATATCAAGTTAATCAGAGTGGAGTTATCCTCTCCAGAACCCTGTGTTATGTAGGTGGTGGAGTATTAAAATTACTATAATTTTTTTTCATAAGTTCAGTTATATTGTCGCTTAATGACGTAATGACGTGTTTCTGCCAAATGCGAGTTTTGTAGTGTCAGAAATCGTTGCTGCCAAGTTTTTAAGGCCGTAATAGGTATTAGTCTACATGAAAAAGCCTTAATATCCCTAAGCTACCTTCAATAAAATTAATGATTAAACGAACTTACCTGTAAGTGAAGTTCTATCATGATTATACGAAGGGCTTCGTCCGAAGAGATTAGCATGATTATAAGACAACATGTAGTTACGCATACAGAACTACCAATCTCACACTTTAGTTAAGATACCCTCATTATTTAATTATTTTTACATTCAATAAAAATATTAAAAAAAGAGAGGGTACCTCAATTCAACTTGGCCAATTCGTCGTCGTCGTTAGTCATTTAGTTCAGAGCTGCAACAAACGTTCCTAATATTTCACGATTAGTATTAGGGTAGCGTATGTAGCTGGGTAGGGAGGGGTGCTAATCTCTTCGGACGAAGCCCTTCGTATAATCATGATAGAACTTCACTTACAGGTAAGTTCGTTTAATCATTAATTATACTCGGGCTTCGTCCTCGAGATTAGCATGATTATAAGACAACATGTAGATATTGAGAGACAACGTGAAATATTTTAATCAAATGTAGTGTTAATAAAACACTATGTTTAATATTAATCACAATCTTATTTATTTCAGAAATAACATGAAATAGCTATAATGAGCAAACATAGTTATTAATAAATCACATGTAAATCACAATACTTATAATTATAATATAAGTATTAGAAATGAAATATAATATAATATATATATTATAGTCTTAGAAATATAAGTCTTATTATTTTCTAAGACACAATTAGTAAAAGAGTGTTGATTGGAATTATTGTTAACAACTCTATTATAAAATCTTCCAAAAGTCTGTGAAGTACCGCTCCACCCTGCGGTTTTTCTAATTAATTCCAAGCTGACCCCTAATATGTAATTTTTTAAAGTACTAGCATGTCTAGTACTGTGTGCAGAGAATTTTGAAACATCAATACCGCCATGATGAAATCAACCATAAGCATACGCTTAAGGTTTGACATGTCCCATTTGTATATGGTTTCTTTAATGTTATGAAATGTATGTAATGAACAAAAACTCATTGTCTTTCCTCTTATTTACTGTTTGAGCTAAATAAGTTTTAAGTGTTCTTAAAGGACAAATCTCAGGTCGTTCATAAGGTAAGCTAAAAATTGTTTGACGATATGATCTGGGATTTTAATAGAAATTTCAGTGGAAGAAAATATTATATTTTGTACTCTTATTTTTGAAAACATCTGTACTCTATGGGCTGTAGATATAGCTAACAGGGAAATTAGCTTCTTAGTTAATCCATCGTTAGATAGATCTTCATTAGGAACCAAAGAGCTAATCTATTTAAAACTACAGAAATATCCCATGTAGAATCGTCTCGCGGCAACGGTGGCCGTAAACGAAAAATCCCCTTAAAGAGACGCTTAACTCTGTCATCTGTTCCCACTCTTTGTCCTATATTTAAAGAAAGAGCCGATCGACAACTATTAAGGGTACCGTACCGTGCACCGCTTCCAAAAAGACTAGTAAAAAAATAGACTATATGTGTTGATGCCTCAAACATATCATTGTTATTATGAAAACAGAAAATGTATCATTTCCGTAAACAGCACTCATACTGCTTTAATGAGTTCACCGAGAGAGAAGCCAGCATGATTGGGATTGCAGAAGGCGGCACACCTCTCCTCAGTAAAGCCGTCCGGATAGTATCCCTGCAGCCCGGGAAATCTGCATGTGCAAATCTAGATTGCTAGAATAAGATATTATAAAATTTTTGTTAGGTTGAAAAATTATTGGTTCTGATTCCAGAAGTTCAATAAACAAAGGTAACCAGGGCTGGGTAGGCCAAATTGGAACAACAATTATCCCTCTACCCCTGTCTGAAATAATCTTTCTTACTATTTTTAAGATGACTGAAAAACGGTGGAAAAAACAGTAGAAGCAAAAATTTAAGCAAGAGACTGAGAATGCATTGATAGCATACGCGTCTGGGTCCCTATGCCATGAAATAAATATTGGACATTTCTTATTTATCCGACTTGCGAATAAATCAATATCGGGGGAGCCAAATTTGTAAATAATATTCTGATATGTACTATCCGATAACTCCCACTCAATATCGGGATGAAGACGTCGTGATTTGCCGTTCGCTATTTTATTATCGGATGATCTAATGTATGAAGCAAACATATATTTTTTTTTTTTTTTTTTTACCTTTGCTATTGTGATATTATCAATTGTTAATAGAATTTAACTCTGATATAAATCACGAGCGAATATCTTTAAACCAATAAAAGCTGCCATGATCTCTAATAAATTTATGTGTTGAGTTTTCTCCTGTACACTCCAGATTCCACTTGCCATTTTACACCCACATGCTACCCCCCAGTAGTTGAGGCGTCAGAAAAAATCTCGATCGAATATTCGTCAAATTTAATTATACTTATTGACTTATCTATCGCCTGAATCCACCATTTAAAGTCACCTGATAGTGATGATGATAAGGTCCGAAACATTGTCTAGGCAACCAGTATAAGTTCTAGAACCGAGGAGAATATCATCAAGTATATATTAGACATATGTATATCCACTATACCTGAGTAATCTCACGACAGGTCTCATTATCTTAGTATTAACAAATGGTGCAGTACATAAACCGAAAGGCAATACATTAAATTCTTTAATTTCATTTTTCCAAATAAACCGTCAAAATCTTCTCGAATTCTCACCTATTAGGACCAAAAAGTATGCATCTTTTAAATCTATATTACACATGTAACGATTCTTTGAAACTAATTTAATTGCAGTACGTAAATCTTCTAATTTTAAAATGGTTTGTTAAGATTTTTTAAATTAAGTAGATATAAATCTAGATTCGCCATTTGGTTTGGGTACCAGAAATATACCTGATATAAATTGGTCTTGACAGGGCACGCATTTAGAAATAGCGCCTATTGATTTGAGTTTATCAATAGCCCGATTAACCTGACTTATTTCGACAGCAGAAAAAGTTTAGGTCGAGGAATACTATTTTGTATTGGAGGACGTGAGAACGGGATCTCATAGCCTTTAACCCATGAGAGTAATTTTTGATCAGACGTAATTTGTGACCACTGATCGTAGAAGGATGCTAATCTACCCGCATACCTTACCTCGTCTATCTTCGGCCGCGGTTCGCCGGTTGATATAACGGTCCAGATGGTGGAGCGGGCTGAGTCCTTTTGGATGTAGCCTCACTCGTTCGCGAAGATGTTACAGTTCTGCGAGTCGGGGGAGGCGCCCGCCAGTTTAAATTCCGTTGTGAAGGGGAGGCAGGCTTCACCGCTTTAGGGATGTCTTTAGATGTCGTTGCTGATTTAAGGTCTGCTCCAGATTTATGAATTGCCTTCGCGGTTTTTATTGTATCTGCGAAGTCTTTACCGAAGAGTAATTTGTCAATCTTCGTCTGGAGAAGTTGATCTTTCATCTTTTTATTTATGACAGTCAAAATAAAAGAACGCCTTGTCGTGGACACCTCATGTTGAGAATCACATAAAATGCGTCCCATGTCCATAAGTCATTTAAGCAGGACCGTGTCCTTTTCTTCCTTGGATAAGAGTGATGTCATAATTTCGCTCAAACATGATATTGCACTGGCAGTCTGTCTCTACTTATGGAATAAAGCGTCATCCCTTTTAATTACAATTTCAGAGACTGCGGCTTTTACCTCTGGATTGAGAGGGTAGGCGCATCGACTAATGAACAATTTCCGGGAGGAAGGTATTTACCTAAGATTTCTTTACGAAGTTCCTTAGTCATGCCTGTAGTCACCAAATGTTCGAACCGTACAGCAAGATCTTTTTGAATATTCTTTCCTACAGATTTCTTTGATAAAGGATCTTCTCCTAAAATTTTCAGAGTCAAATCATCCAATTCTGTGGCTAATTGGACCTCTGTAGTGGAGACTATATCTGTACGTCCTGGTATAATTGAGCAAATGAGCCCTGATGGTCCGGATAGAGGTGATGGCTGTCTCTCGGCTGAAATCACCGGTGGTGACGCCCTCTCGACACTAATCAGTGGCAACGGGAGCCTCTGGATAGGCGTCGGATAAGACCGCATCCCCTTAACCAGCGGAACATGTAACTCTGACGCTGGTATAGAAGGAGGTATATGTTCATCATGTACTTGAGCCTCCATTACCACTTCAATTTCTTGATGGTTTTCCTCTAAAACCTCAATACATTCCGGTTCTGAAGAATTGTGATCAGAAATGACGTCATCAATTCAGTAAAGGGTAAAGTACAACTCATTAGCGTAGCACTGTAAACCCTTGCATCAAAAGAGTAAGTTACACCTCAAATCGTTGTAACGTGAACTCTTTAACTCGATATTTAAATCAGGGCAAGTCACACCTCAAACGTTGTGACGTGAGCCCTTTAAAATGTTGTAATAATTAACGTTTATAATTTTATCTTATAACAGGCAAGTCACACCTCAAACGTTGTGACGTGAGCCCTTTAAAATGTTGTAATTAATTAATGTTTATAATTTTATCTTATAACAGGCAAGTCATACCTCAAATCGTTATGACGTGAGCCAGATAAAATATTCTTATGAAGTATGTAACCCACCTTCCACATTGTCCACCAAATAATAATTTGATGAAGTATCTGAATCCACGGAGTGTCTGCGACTTTGTTTCTTATGTAATTTTCTCTCCAACTTCCGAATTTTTTTCTTTATATGTTCTATTGGATCTGGACACTGTCTTTTAGACATTATTTTTTAATTTTAAAGTAATAACTACACTTAAACTTGTTATTTAATGGAACGTGTGGACTGGCCGGGCACTGAAATGCGAATGACTAACGACGACGACGAATTGGCCAAGTTGAATTGAGGTACCCTCTCTTTTTTTTATATTTTTATTGAATGTAAAAATAATTAAATAATGAGGGTATCTTAACTAAAGTGTGAGATTGGTAGTTCTGTATGCGTAACTACATGTTGTCTTATAATCATGCTAATCTCGAGGACGAAGCCCGAGTATAATGAGCAATTCTTTGATGTATGCTGAGCGAATATACATAAAACATTATTTCTTTAATAATCTGAAGCGTCAAAAATGTGTACTTACTGTTATTTTGAGGTTTTTAATGTAAAACGATCAAGTGACGCTAACGAAGTTGCGCGGGTCAACTAGTTATATATCCTACGTTTCAGCGCTACATCGGTCTACCCGTGATGTTGAAGGCCGGCGAGTATTCTCCCAACAACCCGTTGACTCGCGGCGAGCGGTCCCCCGGCGATGCGCTCCGCGGCCTCGGCGAGTACGAGCGCCGCAGGAACACGTTAAGGAAACTGCGACAACACCAGTACAGGGAATATCTTGATCAGGTATGTTTCTAGTACTTTATGAGCGCCTGGTACTTTTAATTCCCCTAGCTTATTATTATTTCTTTTAACTTTGGAAACTGGGCTGTTGCGATCAGGTAGTAATTTTGTGAATGAAGACTTTTTGTGAAGGATTTAAGTAAACTTATTTATACTAGAACTAAAAATATGAAGTGTTTGATAAACAATTGATTAGTATGTGGAATGCGTCACAAGGATTATAGTACCTGCTACATATAAGCAATGCAGGAAAACGTTGAGGAAGCTGCGACAACCAGTACAGGAAATACCTCGATCAGGTATCTGTCTAGTACTTTATGAGCGCCTGGTATTTTAATTCGCTTAGCGAGTTACTTAGAGGTAACCTGGAATGCAAACTCAGTAAATAGGTGGAGACTGTATTCAGAACACTTTTTTTTTCTGAAATTGATTATGTTGCGTTTGATAATTAATATATTTAAGTTAAGTAGGTACTTTAATAATCTCTAGCAACGAATTTCTCGGACTCCATGGTGCGAGTTCGATTGCTTCAGGCACAAGATCAGGAAGCTGCGCTAAAACAAGTACGGAGTACGAGTTATGCTTGTATGTTATGTGCGCCTGGTACCAGATACGACTTAGTTAGTTATGGGTTCGAACCAGCGTTGCCAGATATATTTATTACCAAGTCGGGATTTTGGAACTTTTTGAGTGAAAAAAGCGGGATTCTTTCGTCGAAAGCGGGACATAGTAAAATAAACGTAGGTATATAATTAAAAGTTTTTGAATATTTATCTTTTTATTTGAATTCAAATTACGTTCATGTGACAATAGATAGTAAAAATATCCATAGAAATTGTATTTTAATAAAATTTGATTCTATTCCCGAAAAGCGGGACTGAGCCTGTCCCGCGCGGGACATTAAAATTTGATTAAAAAATCGGGACGTCCCGCCAAAGTCGGGACGTCTGGCAACGCTGGTTCGAACCCTAATAATTTATGCTTCATACGCTCAGGAATTTTATTTTGATAAGTTCATAGCGGCGCTTGTTTTAATTATTTTCTAGTTACAAGTATGATTTTGTCAGGTAATAAACATATATGCATATTATTTTCAGCAAGCCAAAAAGAAACAAGAGGCCAAAGAACAAGCGGAGAAGGAGCGCCGCGAGCGTGAAGAGAAAGAGAAAGAACGAGAGGAGAGGGAGCGAGAGAGGTTAGAGAGAGACAAACCTAGTCCGGAGCGGCGTAGAAGTTTCAATTATATGACGAACGGCGCTATTGTAACTTATGCAGAGTAAGCATTTTCCACACTAATATTATAAAGATGTTTGAAATGAATAAACTAAAATACTACTAATCCGATTCCAAAAATTTACGACCTTATCAGGGAGTAACATAGGCTATATTTTATCCCCGCATTCCCACGGGAACGGGAACTACGCGGGTGGATCCGCGGGGAGGCAGCTACAAATAAATGAGACCTTTACATGTATAAAATTCTCTTGTCACAATGTTAGTTACCATACTCCGAAACGGCTTGACTGATTTTTATTAAATTTTATATGCATATTCAGTAGGTCTGAGAAACGGCTACTATATATTTTTAATACCCTTAAGTGATCACGGGAACGGGAACTACGCGAGTGAAACCGCGGGGCGGCAGCTATTAACATATAAAAAACATATCACAGTGTTTGTTGACGAAATCCTCCGAAATGACTTGACTGAATTTTATGTATTTTTTGTACATTAGGTTGGTCGGAATGTATTTTTCACCCTCTTATTGTTTTATAGTGAATTTAGTATTTTTATGTAAGGCATAGCTAGTAGTATATTTATGAATAATATTGTTTACGTATGATTTCAGTAAAATAGACACTGGAGTTCAAGTCGATGGAGTGACGAGGCCGTTATCAGTCGCCGTCCAAACTGAAGATGTCGAATTCCTTCGGGTATGTTCATCTAATTTATTTATTAATTAATATATTGCACAATGTAAACAATAACTGTAACAATTATTGATTACAAGGACCCTGGTAGGGTATGGCAACAAGAACATATTTATACTTAAAAATACCTAATTAGGTATTAGGTATTTTTAATCCTAATGCAAAGTAAAAGAAGTAGTATAAACTTACTAGAGACTCTAAACTAGACTATCTGTGTACCAAATTTCATTTAAATCGGTTCAGTAGTTTTAGCGTGAACGCGAGACAGACAGACAGACAGACCGACAGACAGAGTTAGTTAGTTAGAATTACATCCAGGCAGAACAAACAGACATATTCATGCATACAAATGGCGGCTCGAAAGTCAGGGTAACCATAAAGCCAACCGGCGGCCATATTCATTATTGTATTATTGTCATATCATTTTGATGGCATAACAAGATTTGACGACTTTGATTGAAGTGGAAAATTAAGAAAATGACTTTTGTACATCGAACGACTTAAAAACATTTTCTATCAGTTTATATATTTTAGTCCAGAATAGTATTATAATGGAAAAACTAAACAATGCCCCATTTCTCACTAACATTTTTGGCGTTTATTAAAAAACTAGAATTTATTACAGTTATCCCCTTCACCGTCGAAATGGCAGTTGACTGAGGCGGAGCGTGAGTTGTCCCCTCGCACTGTGGTTCCGCAGGACGAGTCGCCGGCTCCGTGGACCGCGAGCGACAGAGACGGCGATAGAGTGTGGGACAAGGACACACGCACACAAAGGCGCAGGAGCTACGGGGACTTTGATGGTGAGATTTGAATATAAAGGTTCAAGCGCCTGATAAAATAAAAGATATTTCTTTGACTACTCAAAAGGTTTAATGTTTGACCTGAGTCAATCAGACTATTCGAATACTACTAATAATGATACTAGAATTACGTTTTTGTAGTCTACACTAATATTATAAAGAGGAAAGATTAGTATTTTTATATGTAACGAATAAACTCAAAAAGTACTGGACCGATTTTAATCATTCTTTTTGCATTAGAAAGCTACATTATCACTGAGTAACATTGGCTATATTTTATCCCTGTATTCCCTCCGGAACGGGAACTACGCGGGTAAAACCGCGCGGAGGCGAGTGATTAAATAAAGATATCTAAGTGTTTAAATTTGTAGCTAATTTTGGTCAAAATCCAAATATGACTTTTATACTAACAGACCGTTTGGCTTTGTGGTTAGTGACCCTGACTCTCAAGCCGCGGGTCGTGGGTCCGAATCCCACCCAGGACAAACATTTGTATGCATGAATATGTCTGTTTGTCCTGTGTCTGGGTGTAAATATCTATATAAGTATGTATTTAAAAGTAATATGAAATATGAAATGAAATGAAATGAAATAATATTTATTGGACACACACACAGATTCACACAATGTAGACAATCAAAACAGAGAAAGAATGTATGTAGTATATCAGCTATCTGGTTACCATATCACAAGCTCTGCTTAGTTTGGAATCAGATTGGCCGTGTGTGAAAAATGTCCCAGGATTGTCTCAGGATATTTATGATTTTTATATTAACAAAAGTTTTTTTTATAATGGCTAAAAATATATCGTTATCAGAGCGTGCATTATTTAGCAGATAAATGGTTAACTTATCATATTTTGTAATTTTCAGAACGTACATCAACATTGGTGAAGAAGACCAATACCAATCGAGACAAGCTTGTATCTGATCTGCGCCACACATACATGCCGTCTATTTTCGACGCGGACGCGATAGAACTGAGAAATGTACAGGCCGAAAAGGTATTACAAACCTACACTAATAGATGCCGCCCCGCGGTTTCACCCGCGTAGTTCCCGTTCCCGTGATCACAGGTATCAATAAAAAAATAATAATTTAAATCCCTTCGCCCAGTCGAAAGTTCTGAGGTAACAAACATAAAAAAAAACATACCAGTCGAATTGAGAACCTCCTTCTTTTTGAAGTCGTTTAAAAATAGATAGTAGCCGATTCTCAGACCTACCTATGCATATAACATTTCGTGGGTTCGAATCCCTCAAACATTTGCATGCATGAATATGTATGTTTGTTCTGTGTCTGGATGGAATTATCTATAGAAGTATGTATTTAAAAGTAGTATATCAGCTATCTGGTTGCCATATCACAAGCTCTGCTTAGTTTGGAATCAGATTGACTGTGTAAAAAATGTCCTAGGATATTTATTTATTTAATTGCTAAATGCATTTCATTATTAATTAAATTGTTAAAGACAATTCTCTTGTTATATGTACTACTTACAAAATAAGACATGTATGTAATATATATTTATTTTTTATTTTTAGGATGCTGCGGCGCGTCGCCAATTCTATCAACAGGAGTTGAAAAATCAAATTCTAGAACAACAAAGGATTAGGGAAGAAAGGAAATCCAGGGAGAAGTAAGTTTTTAATATTCCATCATCATCATCATTAGCTCATATACGTCTCCACCGAGGAGCTCCAGCCTCCCCTAACATCGAGGGGGTTTTAGGCCATAGTCCACCACGCGGGCCTAGTGCGGATTGGGGGACTACACATGCCTTTAAATTTGACAACTCAGGCATGCAGGTTTCCCCACGATGTTTTCCTTCACCGAAAGCCAGTGGTGTGAATCCGTACGTAAGTTTTTATAAACTCAGAGGTACGGGCCAGGGATTTGAACCTGCACCCTCATGATCGTGAGTCGGTGCGTTCCCAACTTTTTAATATTCGTTGAGTTACAATTACTCGAATATTTATCTATTAATTTTATTTTATAGAAATATTTATAAAATCGTACCGATTCTATTTATGAATCTGTTAACACGCATCAAATTTAGAAGAATTTATATTAAGTGTGCATTAGCTTTTAAGTTCCCTCATATTATTGTTTTTTATACCTTTTACTGTATGTAACCAATATTTTTTTTATTAATGACCAGCATTTTATAAGTTAAACATTTAATTTTGTCATCAGAATGTTGGAGCAAGCAGAGATGCGACGTTTAGAAGAACAATTGAGAATGTTGCGCGTCGCGCAGGAGAGAGAAGTCGGGAAGCAGCACTATATTACAAATGCGGTAATTTACTGAACATATAATCAATGTCTTGCGTTCAAATACATCTGTACTGATTGGTCTTGTATAAGATCTCTTTCATAATTCTAAAATGGAGTGTAGTATGCAATTTGCAACATGGCTTCTATAATTTAAGTTTTGTGTATTTCAGTCAGTGAAACATATAAATAAATTATTTAATTCATACATTTGGAATTTCCTTGGTTGTTTTTATTAACGATCGAATATGTGACAACCGCTTGCAAATTCAGTAAATTAAATGGCATTTAGTTTTGACAATTTCTAATTACAGATTAAAGACAATGCAACTGACTATGAGCACAAACGTACGGAACTGCAAAAGGAAATAGACTTGGAGCAGCAAAAGCTTTACAGAGCCACCTCGCAGCCAACTAGAAATAAACGTTCCACATTTACGTCTCGCAGCGAAAAAATTTACTACCCACATGCAAAAGAGGACAACAACGCAGTAAATATGTACCTTAAATCAAACGGAAGTGGTGACTGTGAGCCCTTGTACTACACGAAACCAAATGAGCTCACCAAAAACAATTACCTAAGTGACCTCGAACGACCCATAAACTACCCAAAAACAAAGGAAACAGATAAGAAACCATACTCAACCAATATCCCAGACAATTCAATATTCTCGCCTAACTACGACGTCGATAGTTATCTAAGGAAAAACCTGAATTTTGAACCTAAATGCTTCGGCAATAAAGTCGACGATCAAAGAAATATCAGTTACCAACCATCGGAGAAAAGCGTAGAAAAAATTACTGATATAGAAAATGATTCGTTGCCAATACCAGTATTGAGGCATTCTCCAACGAAATCATTGGATAATAATGATAATTGTGAATTGAGTGATGCTATGAGAAAGGTAGATGATAAATGGAGGGTGCCTGTCGTCCAAAAAAATATATTGAAATCAGCTCCCAACGAACAAGGGAAAAATGTGAATATACTAACTCAGTTGGGTTCTATCAGAAGGCAGTTGCAGTTAGAGCAGCTGAAGTTAGATCAAATGTTAAACAAAGATGACGTATAGGAGAAAATTTCTAAGAAATTTAGAAATTCTTATAAGGATTCAATTGAAATGTCAAAATTATTTTAAAATTTTCGTCTTTTATGAAAATCCCTCAGAATTTTTATTTTTCGCGATTACTAAATATATCCAAAACAAAGTATTTCTTCCAATAATATAATGATAAAGTCAACCCCTTCCGATATACCAACATTAAAAGAATATTATTTTAATTTTACTTTTCTACTCGTCATATGACGGTATGACTCCAGTTCTATGATTGATTTATTTTTTGTGCTCTTATGTTGTTGAAAGCAATTAATTAATGTGAAATTTTCAATCCACGAAATAACAGTGCTTTTTCTTACCATGTTGGGAAAATGTCTTATAAAACTTTTTCCCCTTCCAAAAATGGCGTAAAAAATTTTCACTAAAATAATAAAATGTTATATTTTGCTTATTAAATTTAAATATTAAAACTACTAGGTATACTGTAAACAATGTGTGCAAATGGATGTTAGGAGGAATCATTATATGAAATAATGAGTTTATAGCAATTAATTAAAGAATTTAAAAACTACATGGTCCCTCCAATGCATGGCTTTTGAAAAGCAATTAAATTTTGTATATTGGCCTAGTATAATAGGGAAATTAGAATTATGGTAACTATTTATTAAATTGATGTATACTAAATAAGTAGTAGGTGTTGAATTAAATGTAAAATAAAATTTTGAATTGCTTGAAAAATTCTCGGCAACCAAATGTAAAATAAAGTAGTATTTTTAATTATTTCAGTTAGCTAGTAAGAGATCAGTTTCATGGATAGTGTTCTGAAACTCTTGCATTATGTTAATATTTTTCAAATATTTTATAATTTTTTCTTCCACCACAATTAAGTTTGAGCATGTTTTGTTATTGTTTGAATAATGATAAACGTTGTCTTATTGAAGCAAGATAGGTGATACAAACTATTTCGTATAGTAAATTGACATTTTGATGATCCCTTTCTTGCTATAATGTCTAGTTTTTTTTAAAGAACAGTGTTTAAACAATTTAGCTCTAAATGTCAGTGTAAAACTCTGTGACGAAGTTATGAGACAGATGGCGCTGAGCCATCTTGGCTTGTATTTAGAATGAAAGTAAAAAAAATATATTAACAGGCATTTATATTAAAAAAACGTTTCTTTATCGTCTTCTACTTCAAAATGAAAAAAATAAAACAACTTACTTATAGTATAAAAATTTTTGCCAACTTTTTTCGGGCAAAGTTGGTAGATAAATTTATGTACAGAATTTTGATGTTTCAAAACACTGGCATTTATTTTGTTCCTAGATGTAGTGCCAAATAATTTACCTTCTTTGTGATGTTTTTGAGTCACAAACTTGTTTATAAAGCATATTATAATCATTGCCTTGGAATATGTGTAGAATAGAAACCAATATTAATCTTGGTGTTATGAAAATTGACTGTACCATATTAAAATTGTGTGGTAATTTAAGTAGGTTTTGACCACATCGCTCGTCAATTGGGTATCACACAGATTAGCTGAAATTATTTTAAGGTTAGATCAGAATAACAAACTGAATAAAATATTTCTTCAACGACTTTTTGGAACGTAGTTCCTTATTGCGCGTTGGGAAAGGGGGCAAGACGGAAAAAAATAAGATCAAAAAGTTGTAACTTGGTTCGTAGGATTTTATTGAATATTCTAAACTTGCCTTTAAAAGTTTTAGCTAATTTCGTTGACTTAAGCGGAGTTTCTGGATACGGTCAAGTAATTATCTAAATATCCCATTTAATATTAATAAACTTAAGAATGTACCCGTGGCTTTGTTATTAGTATTTTGTAAATTTATATATTTTTTGTCTAATTTTAAGCGCACAATATTTATGTTGAACAGTTGATTTAATTTTTTTTATTTTTGAACTATTTACTTATCTATCTATTTACCATCATTGGTTTATTATAAACACGTTTTAAAGCAAGTTTAGTAAAGGCGAGGATTAAATAAATCAAAAAATCATGTAATAAAAAATAATAAGTTCTTTCTGGCCTTACCATGATACCTAAAAAAAATTGTCTATATCACCTGGATCGATTTTCACATTAGTAATGATTTTGGATAAGTAATTTAGGCATTTATTTTATGTACATCACTACATAGTATAAAACAAAGTCGCTATCCACCGTCTGTCTGTCCCTATGTATGCTTAGATCTTTAAAACTACGCAACGGATTTTGATGCGGTTTTTTTTAATAGATAGAGTGATTCTTAAGGAAGGTTTTTATGTGTAAATCATTACGCTATGACGAACAGGAGCGGAGCATCAATCAAAACCGTTGCAAAAACGGGCAAGTGACGCTAACGAAGTTGCGCGGGTCAACTAGTACGTTTATAAATATAATTAATAGCTCTTTACAATAGACCTTTAATATACCTTCTTGGCTTTGCCTCAGTCGGTTAAAAAGTCGATTTACTAAACCTGTTTTAAACAATGTCATGCAATAAGGGATTTCTATATGAATGAAACATACTATTCGGGCAGTATGTGTCAAAATATCGAAAAGCGGATTTATCGAGAAATAAGTTCAAAAATAAAAATGCTTAAAACAAAATGCTGTTTATTGAAAGACTGTAAGTGTTAGAGCTTGGCTGATGGAAAGTGAGATTATGGATAAAACGTAATTTAATGTTATTTTTGTAAAAGTTATTTAGAATATGTATGTATTTTTTACAAATTGAAAGATTAATGTGTAGCGAATATGGGAAATCACAAATTTATTATGTTTGTAAGTATATGTACCTTATGGATCTTAATATAATAAAGGATCTTTCCATACACCACAATAGTTCTTTTGCATGAAAAAAAAATGTTACTAACAAATTAAGAATCCATGCTAAAAATATTATAAACGCGAAAGTTTGTACGTATGTATGTTTAGTTCCTCGTTCACGCAACTACTACAAAACGGATTTGTATGAAAATTGGTACACAGATAGTTTATAACCGGGATTAAAACAGGCTACTTTTGTCCCGGGAAAATTGAAGATCCTTGGGAACGCGGGTGAAACCGCGGGGACCCACTAGTAACTAAATATTTGTGTTGTGATCCCTAATTAGTGAAAAATTAAAACCATTATTTCAGTTTATAATATTCCTTATCCGAATTTAATGGTCGAAATGGTCAAGATAGGTGTTGCAAAGGACCTGAGAATAATATCCGGATTTGAATGCCTTGTTGTTTTGTTTAAATTAATTTTATGCACGTTATTGTAATAAAATATACCAAATATTATGAATAAAGTAATCAGTGCAATTCACTTGGCATTTTTATTTAATTCCTCTTTTTACTATGAAATATTCTTTGTCACTATTTAGTAGGTCATTGTCAAATTTCGCGCAGGTAAACTAGTAACAGATTGGTTTTCCTTACCACAATGTTACTTCAAAAAAAGAAATCTATACTAATATTATAAAGAGGAAAGATTTGTTTGTTTGTTTGTTTGTAATGAATAGGCTCCGAAACTACTGGACCGATTTCAAAAATTCTTTCACCATTGGAAAGCTACATTATCCCCGAGTAACATAGGCTATATTTTATCCCTGTATTCCCACGGGAACGGGAACTACGCGGGTAAAACCGCGGGGAGGCAGCTAGTTAAAAATAAAATTAAGTCGTTATTTTATTAATGAAAGTTTACTAATGTGATGCATTTTGTATTTAACATAAATATAGTAAAATTTATGAGAGATTGTGCTAATAATTACTAATAATAGAATAACACTGCTAAGGGACTAGTTTACCTGCGCGAAATTTGACAATGACCCAGCTATATATTCCTGGATTTTATTCGCGTGTCTAAAATCTCAGAGGATATATGTGACCCAAGTTTAAGTATAAAGAAATAAATATGATTAGTTTATAAAATATCGGATATAGTATTTATAAGTAAAACCATTCATAAACTCTTATCAAATTTATTTATAAGAGAAATTCTAACATAAAATGCTTTTTACAGGCGGTAGTATTGTTCTATTAAATTAAACTATTTCATGTCGAGGTAAAAAATATTTGCTCTTTATATAAAATTATATTATACTAGCTGCCTCCCCGCGGTTTTACCCGCGTAGTTCCCGTTCCCGTGGGAATACAGGGATAAAATATAGCCTATGTTACTCGGGGATAATGTAGCTTTCCAAAGGTGAAAGAATTTTTGAAATCGGTCCAGTAGTTTCGGAGCCTATTCATTACAAACAAACAAACAAACAAACAAACAAATCTTTCCTCTTTATAATATTAGTATAGAAATGCGAAAGTAACTGTCTGTCTCGCTTTCACGCTAAAACTACTGAACCGATTGAAATGAAATTTTGTACACTAGTAGTCTAGAAGAAAAGACATAGGCTTCTTTTTATCTTGGGAAAATGGAAGATCTCCCGGGTACGCGGGTGAAACCGCGGAGAGCCACAAGTATAAAATAATTAGGTATTTAGGCAACGGTAAATTTTAATTTTAATAATAAGTTTAGTTATAGGAAGAATAAAATTAGCCTCTTTTAACAAAGATACAAGTTGACTTAATAATCTCCAATTTTTATCTTAAAATATTAAATAGCCTACGTTATCTAAATATACAAATAAATTAATTACTTAATTAGGTTAATGAGTATTAAACAATTGCATTGCACTCAAAGCATGTCACTAAACCTCGTACAGTTCAAAAGTACCTACTTATATTCCTAAATAGCCTACTATTATTTTTCAATTAATAAATTTTACGTAAATTAAGTACATTTTTTCAGAAGACATGATTCTTTAAAATATGTTACATGGAGATAAGTTTTATTTTGGCCTATATTTACTATACTAGCTTTCGTCCACGGCTTTGCTTACGTGGAATGGATAGTTCATGGTATAACATAGCACTTCTCTTTACTCCTATAAGATCATTTACCTCCGATGATTCATTTATTAGGTCTTGAAAGGACACATTCACTCGTAAGTTAGGATTAGGTAAGGTAGTCGGCAAAAGCAACCTTTCGAACCGAACATTAGAGTCGACGATTCATAAGTGCCTGTGAAGGCCTATTTGAATTAATAAGTAAATTTAATTTCAAGGGTGAATAGAATATTTCCTCTGGTAATTCTTAAAACTATTTACATGTGTACACTTCGAGTGATTTCACGCAAGTGTTACATTCCACCCTGCAACACCAATGGAACTTGCATCCGCAACGCTCTTTGATAACTGTTTTCCTGGTATTGTAGCCTCGACCGCAGCACATCAGCGAACAGCCGTCCATGCCTGATGAGGTCCTGTTGCATTCTCGTCCGGTGGTGCCTAAGGAACCCTGGGAAATAAGGTTCATTTTACCATAAAAAAACGTATAATAAACATCGAAATAAAATTCAAAATAAAAGATAGAATTTAAGCAACAGTCAACTATAAGTGCCTCAAAATAAATCA
The DNA here is from genome assembly GCA_905147785.2 of Thyatira batis. Lineage (NCBI taxonomy): Eukaryota > Metazoa > Arthropoda > Insecta > Lepidoptera > Drepanidae > Thyatira > Thyatira batis. The sequence goes on from LR990507.1 coordinate 2,556,574, forward strand.
GGTCCCTAGTTAGTAAGAAAAATATGATTGACATTTTGCTCCATCCTGCTAACGATTTTAATGAAACATTTACCTACCAAAGTTTCATTCCTGATACAGTAGTTTGGTGATTCTTCCAAGTAGACTAAGTCCTGAGCGGTGGGAAGGCTGTAGTGTGGATTACCCAGACGTAGTTTACCTCGTCTCGATACTTTCACTTCTGTTGCACCTTCGTACTTATCTTTGAGGTAGTCTCCTGGAAAAAATATTATCTTTATAATCCAAATATTTATATTTTTAGATTTTGGGAGAATTAGAAGCCCTACTAACCATTCCAAATAAGCCCTGTATCTCGCTAAATCAAAAACAGATCAAATGTCCTATTAAACCGCACCATAAAATTAAACGCCTAATAATAATAAATTACCTTTTAATTACACCCATTGATATTTAATAGCATGTAATTAACATGTTATGACAATAAATAAAACGAAAGTCTGGCGGAGAGGCAGAACGTTGTGGTGCCTTTGCCTTTTGGCGACTAGTCGTGGGCGTTATGATTTACGCGCCCACCCGCAAGATGGCGCGCCTTTAAAATTGTACCCGATAATTATCTATTGTGAATGATAGGGAGTCATTTCGATTATTATTTATGGTCGTTATTTGTATAACAGTGTTTTGTTATATAAAATAATGCATGGATTTGTACTACCACTGCATGAAATATAAAATACCAATAACAATAAAAAAAAAAATAGTCAGTAAGTTGAAATTTACCTAACTTTAAAGCCAATGATTGTGTGATTAGCATAATCTACTACCGTTTCTATGTACTAGATCTAAATAATTTCTATGACATGATAAATTTATCATTTTAAGTTTAAGTTTTTTTCTATATGGACTAAGAGCCCGTGGACGCCAGACCTTCGTTATTTTATAAAAGCTGAAAGTTCGTCTGCGCATGCTCCCAACAGAGGTAAGAACGATGGCCTATTATGAAGTTTGGGTCATCGTGGCTTTGGCAGCTATACGGTACTAAAGGTGTGTATAATACCGATCTAGTTTCGTCAAATTATAAAGTGTGATTTTTTGGTATTATCTTCAGAATATTATTAAAAATCACGTTATTGATTGCCAGACACTTCACATCGTGGCAACCCCTTGCCAGACACCCCTAATGTTCATGAAATTATAATTCTACTTACGTCATAGTATAAAAGCTGATTTTTATATATAATACTTAGGTAGTAATAAGATGATGTTTCCTCATCAGCCAGACATTTTTGATAGTTCCAACCCCTTGCCAGACAATGATGTAGGGTCGCTGAAGGAGCAAGCGTGAGACAGTATATGTATGATAGATGGCGAGAAAGGTCTATCGCGATCCCTCAATAACAGATTATAAAAAAAAACCAAATAAATAATACTCAAAAATTTAATTAACCCGTGAGGAGGCACGCCTATTTTTATAACATGGAAAGGCGCGCGGGAGCAAATTGCTCACACCACTTTAAACGCTCATATATCTACCGTGGTATTACTAATTGGCTTATAATGGATATATATCAATAAAACAAGGTTTAATAAATAAGAAAATAAGTATTTTAATCAAAACAATGAAACATAAATTCAACTTCTAGACCAAATAACAAAACAACTTAATTATATTCTAAATTTTTTGGCAGTTTTCATAAAAATCCCATTAAAAATTATATATAACAAAAAATAAAAAAAAAACTATTCTATAAGATCTTGAGAAATTTGCCTTTCAAAACATACTAAACACATATATGTGGTATGTTCGGTGCAGAGTAATTACTTGCATAAAGTGCACGCTTTTTTTGAGCTTTTATTCTTACGTCTTGGACGTATAGCACAGAAGGGAGTGAAGAGATTTTTACAGGATTGGCAACGCGTGAGTGACGCCCTTGGTGTTGCAGCGTCCATAGACTACGGTAACTGCTTCCCATCAGGGCCGTATGCCTGTTTGCCACCGTAGTGGTATATAAAACAAGAAAACACGCACATATTTGAGCTTGCTGTCGATCGTCTATTTTTGATGTTTAATACGGCTAAAACATAAAATATATATTGTCTCACGAAGACATAATGGAGCTTTAATAAAACTCTAAATAGTTGGTTTAAACTATATTTAACAAAAAGTTATAGTACAAAACAAAGTGTACGTTAGGTTAGCTGAAGACAAAGTGAGTAAAAAAAAAGTTTTAATGTTCGTAACCTCTGTTAAACGCCTACAGTAGGATAGAAGCAACGAAATGCAGATATGCGTATACATATATTATTAAAATAATTATTCAATTAATAATACTTGAAGAAAGCATATAAGATTATTTTAGCTGATGTAAACATGTACTAATACATGCGCAGTAGAAATAACAACTGTGCAGTGAGAGATCGCGATAGACCTTTCTCGCCATCTATCATACATATACTGTCTCGCGCTCGCTCCTACAGCGACCCTACATCATTGTCTGGCAAGGGGTTGGAACTATCAAAAATGTCTGGCTGATGAGGAAACATCATCTTATTACTACCTAAGTATTATATATAAAAATCAGCTTTTATACTATGACGTAAGTAGAATTATAATTTCATGAACATTAGGGGTGTCTGGCAAGGGGTTGCCACGATGTGAAGTGTCTGGCAATCAATAACGTGATTTTTAATAATATTCTGAAGATAATACCAAAAAATCACACTTTATAATTTGACGAAACTAGATCGGTATTATACACACCTTTAGTACCGTATAGCTGCCAAAGCCACGATGACCCAAACTTCATAATAGGCCATCGTTCTTACCTCTGTTGGGAGCATGCGCAGACGAACTTTCAGCTTTTATAAAATAACGAAGGTCTGGCGTTCACCGGCTCTTGCTCCAATAGAGTTATTCAAAAACATGGTAGACAACATCATTTAAATTTTAAATTAACACAGACCACCCGAAAGGAACAAAAACAATTTTATGACCAAAAATTAAGATCCATAATAAAAGTAGAGATTTCACTCGTACTATATGTAGGTAGCGTAGGATAGGTACCGTTGTATTGGTAGCCCATTAAATTTGTTATTGCACCTCTTTAGTTGTTAATAACCTGTTTAGTGGGACATAAATTATTTTTTATTCGTTACCGCGACTTAATCAACTTAAATAATGTCGAAATCGGTTTCGATAGGTGTTTAACCAAACACAGTATATGTAATACCTTGCTCTTTGACTCATTTTTTATTACCGAAGTTTTTGGCCTATGTTAAATGTTCTTCTTACTTATTTCATATTGTATTTAAAACATAATATTTAAAATGAGAACAACAATTTTTTTGTGAATAAAACTAGTTTACGTCATCTCTGAGTCACGCATAAAATTGTGAAAATATGAATTGATAAGTACAAACTAAAGTGTACAATAATAACCAACATTGTAAAGCCTACTAATATACCCGTGACCATTAGGTAATGGAAGCTATATAAATGTGTGTCTAACTCATTTATTCTATTCTGTGATAATTGAATAGTTTTTGTGTGAATCCTTTCTCACTTCAAATAAATTGCCGTCACGTAAAACAAAAGACTCGGAAAACAATCAAAACTATTCGGTTAACCGCACGAAATTAATTCCAAAAGTACCAGGATGACATAAACACACAGGGCACTAATTGTCAGTCATTAGCCTTTCTTCCACTGGTATAAATCAGTTGCAGAACAAAGGCAACTCGTTTATATCACTGCTCAGTTAATTGAGTGTTACGGAATGTTGATATCTTTGGGGTTCGGTGGGTTAGGTGATTTTGTGCGGTTAACTTTTAAAATAATTTACCTAAAAGGGTTTTTGTTGTTCAGAAGTATCCATATCATTTGATAGAACGTGAACATAACTTGAATGTTAAGTATCTAGTAAAAAATATTATGACTAGAACTTTTTGCAATTGAAAAAAATATATATGTTTTGATCTCAAGAATCTGCTATCGAAAAATCCTTAGGACTTAATACATTTATCCCGGTATAGATTAAAGCGAAGTGGTCCTGGGAAAACTTAAAGCAGGATGTACCAGGGGATAAGAATCTTCTAGGCGTTTAGAAGTTATCGCCTTGCGAAACACAGATAGATATACCTACCTACCTATAATTGTGGCGTGACTGACTCGGGAAGGCAATAAATATGAGATCGGAAATAAAGGTTCAACTTTAGTCAATGAAAATGTTGTCATGGTAACACAATTAGGGATTTTCAAAAATTTATGGTATTCTTCACACACAGTTAAATATACATACATGTAGGTAGAGTAATAATATAAAGAGGTGAGATTACATTTTTGCTTCTTTGTTTGTTTAGAATAGACCCCATAAGTAATGTTTCGAATGAATTAAATACTTTAGTGGTATACATAGGCTGTATCTCATTACTATATCATCAATAGGTGCGGAGCATCATTCAAAAATATTGCAAAAATGTGACGCAGACAATGTTGCCCTAACCAGCTAGTATCTAATTAATAAATAAAACAAAGTATTAAAAGTTCATGTTTATTTCAGCAACCAATGTTGTGTCCTAGTTGGGAGCCGACCCTGATAATGTAATCGTCATTATTTGGTACTAGGAAGTTAGCTACATCAAAGAGGTGGGAGATTTTTGAAAAGAGTAATTACTGAGTTTATTGCCGGCTCGTCTCAGTAAAAACTAATATCAGAACCGAGCATTAATAGTGACTATGAATAAGTGCTTTATTGAGGCCTATTTGAATAAATAAAAATACGTGAGGCACTCGGGGACTGCCGCGGTAAAGCTATTGCATTGCATAGCATTTTGTATCAACTTATGCAATTATAATTTTATTTATTTATTTTAATAATAAATGCACTTTGTTTATTCATATTCAAAACACTTCATACACAAATTTTACAAGTAGGTACAGCTATTCACTGTTGTACATAAATACATATACACCTATATACTTTCTCATAAACAGCTGCTTATGTATTCGTCCGATTTCGGAGCAGCTCGTCTCGATTCGTGCGAGTTTCGTAGAGTCGTACAATACGTCTAATCGCACACAACGCCGTGTCGAAGACTGCCGAACTGAAACGACGTTAGACGATGCACGGCCTTCAAGCCACACCTCCTTGCCCGTCGGAGTGGGGGGTGTTAGGTTTTTTCGTTACGGAATTTCTTGATTCGGTCGCCGCGATCAGAGCCCGCGATAAAAGCTATGCAATAGCTTAAAAAGATTTTGATATTTGAGGTTTTTTAAAAGTTTTAAACTTACCAACGTCTCGCAACGAAGCGAGCTGTTGCCAGCAGGTGATGAGACTGCAGGAGCCGGAGACTCCGTGGCATTTGCACGTCACCCTCGACTTCGCTATCACTGCCTGATAAAATGTTTTATAGTTTTAATGCTTTTTTTACGGCAGCAACATGTTTTTGAAAAATAAATATTTAAAAGGGTCTCAGCAATTGCAACCTTTACCTTAATATTATAAACACACACAGGGTCAAACTAAGCAGAGCTCCTGCTATGGTAACCAGATAGCTGATATACTAATTCTTAAATACATACTTAGTTATATAGATATTTACATCCAGACACAAAACATACTGACATATTCATGCATACAAATGTTGTTCCAGGGTGGGACTTGAACCCAGTTGCAGTTATATCTTGCAAGTTGATTACGAATAAAAAAGCTATACTTAATACTTTTATAAAAATAAATGATTCCCTTTTTCTCATCCTGTCTCATAAACAATTTGTCAATGGTATAGTCAAAGTCTCAACGAATCCAATCCTAATTTTGTATTATAACAACTTTATCCGACTTATAAGGGACTAATTCCACGTAATGTTGCTCAAACGTTATTATATGGTTAAGATTATGTAGGCGAGTGTAATACAAAGATTTAATAGTAAATCGGGCCATAAAACCAGATTATTTAACTAGCAAAACTGTGTTGTTCACACAAAATAAGTACTATAGTTTGTAATAAAACAACAAGTTTTATTTATTATTGGGAACGTACAATAAACAACGTCTACCACACCAACGTTGTCTCATCGCAATGTTGCCATGGTGGACACCCTTTACCGGCGAACCTATACTTTATTAGTTCGGCAACACCACATCATTTCCTTTTTATTAATTGATAATTTAACGTACAATGAACAAATAACAAAACAGTGACACAGTTTTCAACTACTCAAAACATATATAAGCTAGATAATTACGAATGAGATCAAATATTCATTTAAGTAATTTTATGATATAAGTAACTTCTGATAATAATAAATTACACCAATTCAAATAGACAAAACATGACTGGTTTTTCTAAATCATTCGTAAATCATTAAAGATCTAAATCTATTTACAAATAAAATTATTTATGCTAATCATCAGTATATCATCAATTATCGGTATCGCGTTTTGCTATGCCTACTGATATATTATTATTTATATTATACATAGTTAGGTAGGTACCTAACATTGGGACCTCACTGGAGAAGAGTAGCAACTGACTGACAGTGTCCAAGGGCGTCAGTTGGAGGAGGCCTTTGCCAAAAGGCACACGGAAATTAGATACATTCTATAATTTATTATTGATCATCAGTTTTTCCGTATTATTAATAAAGGCTATTTTATTATATTTATTATTATTTTATATATAGTTATATTTATAAATATTTATTTATTTTTGCACATCATCGCCCACTTAATCTTCTTTCAATTTTATTTCATTTTTTTTTTTATATTTAATGTATCGATAGTATTTCTCCCGAATTATTATTGATGTTTTTCTCGTTTATTATAACTTATTTCTTGATTATTTATCCCTCGTTTCAGTATTTCCATCATTTCCTCTATTCCTACAAACGATGGTAAACTCTTCTTAAAAATTCTTCGAAATTTAGTTTTGTAGATGTCCCATTGTAGCTGCTTTTTTATAAGCATCTGCTAAAATAATCAGCATTATGTATGTCCGTGAAACTATAGGTATATTCCAAAATTATATCGAAAATATTCAAAGAAATAGCTTGTCTGTCCCATAACAGATTTGTAAGCAAGGTTTAATTACGTAAAATCTCGCCAATTTAGTTTCTGATCCTATAGCAATGCTCACACAGATAAAGTCAACGTACTGGTAATGAAATGAAATTAATTTATTTATTTATTCAAGTAGGCCTTCAGAAGCTCTTATGAAACGTCGATTCTTATGCTCGATTCGGAAAGATGTTTTTTTTTTTTTTTTGAGAAGAGCTGGAAAAACTCAGCAATTTATCTGTTCAAAACTAGTTTTAATCATTTATTTTGCAATAATAATGTCATTTATTCTAGTTCTGGCAGCGCTATATCCAAGCGTTTTCATTAATATAATCAGTCATATTGTAATAATGTGCAAATATTGATTGTTTACATCATAGCTTTTTCTGAAAAATGTTTCTAGGTAAGATTTTTTTTCCTTCAGATAGATATGAATGAATTTCATTATTTAAGATTCTATGTTGTTTGATGTATAGGTTGTCGTTTACTTCCAGATTCAATAGAAACCATCAACACTTTCTCCACCGATCAAGATCGTTAGCGCAGCATCATCATCCATGTTAAAAAATGTAATCAATTTCATTAGGTCTATATTATTTACCACATTATTTCTATAGCTTCGTTCTCCCTTTTCCTTTTTACTGTCATTTAATTTTCCTAATATTTTATTTTTATGCTTACTAGCTCTTGTCCTGAACTGTGATTTAAAGTCAAATCAAATCAAATCAAAATCTTTTTTTATTCAAATAGGCCTCAATAAAGCACTTATAGAATAGTCTCTATTAATGCTCGGTTCTGATAGTAGTTTTTACTGAGAAGAGCCGGCAATAAACACAGTTATTACTCTTTTCAATAAAACCACTTTTTTTTTCTCGCAGGGCATGAAGAACTATCGGAATTATGTTTCCGATTCCCGCATCTGGAGCATTCAGGATTCGATACTTGAGTGTTTGTTTTGTTTATAAACGTGTTAGATTTCTGTTCATATTTATTTAACTGTCTTTCAACAACCTCAAAAGCGTATACTTTTGTTAGTGTAACACCGTCACCTAATGTACCTAAGTATTTTCTTCCGTAGTTCAGACGATAGACATTTTTCTTAATTTGATCGATAATATTTCGTCTTCAGAAGCAAATTTACATTTTAGGCTTTGATGACGAAGTCGGAGTAAAAAGTTTTAAAATGTTCCATGCTTTTCTTGTTTAATTAATCTAAATAAAAGTCTTTCATAAATGACGGTTTTGTTTTGGAATAAAATATTCGTCTAACTTCAGTACAGCGAAAGTGTAAGGGTAGGTAGTAGGTACATCATTAGTTTTAGTTGAATCAACCGTTGTACCGAGAATATTGTAAAATATTCCTTGCAGTGCTAATCCACCAACATGTCATTAAATTGCTCGCTTTTTCTCAGGAGTGTTAATGTTTGATACCAATATATATTTTTAAGCTGCGCTTCCATTTTTCCCAACGTAAACCGACGGAGGTCTGATCTTCACAATCAAATGGTTCTAAAGGCATCAAATGTGGTGATATTTAAATAGAATATATAGAATGATCTGAAAATCAAAATGTATAAATTTTGTCTTCAATTATTAATATATATATTTTTTTTTAATTTATTTAACCAAAACAATAAAAAGTAATAAACATAAAATATCATTCCGTCAAACCGCAATACGATTTGTCGACAGAAAAACTCTCTTATTTAACTATATTTAACTAGCACTTAATTAATTTACAATTTAAACTTATTTATTTATCTAATCATAAATAAATAATAATATAATATAATTAAATACAATACAATAATATGTATTTTTTTCTTAATTTATTATATATTTATCTATGTATTTATTTGAATAGAATAGAATAATCTTTATTGTATGACTTCACATTGGTAAACTATGCTAGGTGGATTTGCAACATTAAGAGTAACAGTCTACCCATAACGGGCATACAATATATTAATTTATACATGATATTATACATTAAAAACTTAAAATTAAATACAATAATCATCCAGACAACAATAGACAGATAACATTAAGACTATTACAAATATTTAATTTACAATGTCAAAAAATTCATTGAAGTCATAAAATACCTTACAAATTAACTATTTCTTTAAATAATTTTTAAATTTTTCATTAGGTAGCCCTTTTATAGTGTTAGGCAGACATGAACGATTTAACATATATTTTTATGACAAAACTGATAACGTTGTACCACCTTAAATTCATCATACTTGATATTATATGTAATCACATTTATATGTTTTAACATAACAGTGAATTTATTCTTAATGGTGGATGATTCTTCATCACCACACTTCTATTAATTTGCTAGTACCACCACTCTGGCTACTGCTAATTAGATAAGTATATAATATAAGTGGCTACTGCTAATTAGATAAGTATATAATATATGTATATGTATAATATAAGTAATATCTTTCTAGTGGCTGATGACTTCTCATCACCACTCATATTTTGTTTTGTTTGAGATCATGAACCATTTAGAACATATCTCTCTTTCTAGTGCCCGATGACTTCTCATCACCACTCATATTTTGTTTTGTTTGAGATCATGAACCATTTAGAACATATCTCTCTTTCTAGTGCCCGATGATTTCTCATCACCACTAATATTTTGTTTTGTTTGAGATCATGAACCATTTAGAACATATCTCTCTTTCTAGTGCCCGATGATTTCTCATCACCACTAATATTTTGTTTTGTTTGAGATCATGAACCATTTAGAACATATCTCTTTTTCTAGTGCTTAATGATTTCTCATCACTTCACTAATATTGTTGAATTTGAGACGATATTATCATCATTTATTTTACAATGCTTTTCAAAACAACCAATATTTTTAACATTTTAATATTTTTTATTTATATAAGTAGTTATTAAATAAATGTCTGTCCTAAGACTCACATTAAATAGGAAAAAAAAAAGAATTTAAAAAATATATTAACACCAATAAAGAAATAATTAAATCAATAATCCTCATTAAAAGATAATTCAATAAATAAAAAACAAATTACGTTTTTTTATTTTTTATTTAGTTTAAGCTATATAGGTATATATCTTATATTTGTTATAAAGATTTTTTTTCTTCCTTTTTACATGTCAAATATATTTTTTTCATAGGATGTGAATAATGAATAAATAATTATGTCTAAATAGTCGATTTAGCGAGTGACTACTACAGACCAAGTCAATCGATTTTTAGTACGACAGTGTGACATCACTATTTCATTCCCGCCATAATTTACAAAAAAAAATATGTAACAAATAAATTAAAAAATGAAATGGTTGTTTCAAAAATCACTGAATTCGTTCCATTCAATGGATATTATATTGTACTTACATAAATCTCGTCGCCACTTGTGTTGTTCACACAAAATAAGTACTATAGTTTGTAATAAAACAACAAGTTTTATTTATTATTGGGAACGTACAATAAACAACGTCTACCACACCAACGTTGTCTCATCGCAATGTTGCCATGGTGGACACCCTTTACCGGCGAACCTATACTTTATTAGTTCGGCAACACCACAAAAACAATTTTTTTACTGAAAATATCAAGATAAGTAGCTGCCTGCGCGAGGTTTCACCCGCGTAGTTCCTGTTCCCGTGGGAATACAGAGATAAAATATAGTCTTTGTTACTCCTTGATAATGTAACTTTCCAATGGTGAAAGAATTTTTGAAATCGCGATAGAAGTTTTTGAGTATATATTCATTACAAACATACACACAGAGAAACAGTATTTATTTATCTTTATAACATTCGTGTAGATGGACATCAATTAAAACATAGTTGGAAATTTTCTTATTAAGTGTGTGTGTGTGTATACTTGTAATATCAAGTATGTTTAAAATTAAGAGTGAATAGGTTTCTTCTGGGCTAGCATGCTCCATCTTAGGTTTCGGCAGCGTCCTGTATGAACGGGTCAGAGACCAAATGCCTACGTATTGCTTTTAAGTCTAGCTGTTAAAAAACATTATTTTGTTAAAAATGCATGCACGCTTCGTCACTAGACGACAATTGTTTGTTCATACAGTAAGTTGTAAACATTTTTCTCATAACAGGGGCCGTATTATCAACTCTTATTTCCAGGCAGTACACGCCGTGAATTGAATTGCCTGGCAAATTCGTATTATGAATACCAGGGGCCGTATTATCAACTCTTATTTCCAAGCAGTACACGCCGTGAATTGAATTGCCTGGCAAATTCGTATTATGAATACAAGTTCCAGCCAGTCAGAGGTCACGTGGTACACCAAGCCGACTTCTGCCCGGCTTTTCAAAAACTGGCTGGCGTTAGTCGTATTATGAGCGCTTATTTGACATTTATATTCCTAAGTTAGTTGTCAAAAAGTGACAGTGTAAACAATTCAGTTCTCATTGTTGCCTAAACTGAATTGTTTTGTGATTATTTCGGTTTAAAATTAATAAAAATGTGATAATTATGTGTGAAGAATTAGAATTGTTCAAATTTCTGGAGAGCGACGACGAGGAGCCTAGAACTAGTCAAATGCATAAAAGAATGAAACTACGACAACAAAGCGATCCATTTTCAATCGAAGATCGTCAATTTATTAAAAATACCAACTTAGCAAGGACTTTGTGCACAATCTTTGTGAGGACCTTGTACCGTATATGTCTGTGCCTAAGAAATCTACGGTTTATCAGTGGAAACTAAGTTTCGTACATTTTTGTGTTTACTCTATAAAGTGTTATTAAGTCCCATTGTAGACTATTAATTATATAGTAATAATATTTTGTGCAACAGTTTAGCTATTTACACTGTGAAAATTAGGTTTAATAATAAAGTTTTGCTCTTGTATAATATCTAATTTCTTACAATAATCTGGAACAAAAACATATTCTAGATAAGTAATGCTGATATGGAGATAATTTGTGTGGATGCTAGTTATGTAGGCGCTACCCATGACACATTTATTAAGGCGAATCATCCCCTAAAATTACACATGAAAAATCTTAATAGTAATGTGTCCTTAAGAGTCCACTGGGTATGTAGAAAAGAATATATTTCATGGATGTAAGTCAATTGAGAATATTTGAGAAAAGTACAAATCTGGTTATCCCCAAAGCAAATACATGATGACACCAATTACCAATGCTGCTCCAGATACCCAAAAAACATATTACACTGTAGTCCACGTTAAGACAAGGCCCTACTTAGTTTAAGTTTTTTATGAGTTCTCTTTATAGCTTTTTTATGTAAATGTAATGAAGTTTCTGTTAATTTTACACATTGTATCGTGTAACTGTTTTTGTCCCTAAATAAATAAATAAATAACACTCGACCATTATTTCTAACCCTTTACAGCACCTTGCCCTTGCACATTCATGGATGCTGTAGCACATGCCCACATCCGCCGTGAATAGTCTCGTGCTTGAGCGGTTTTGTTATATCCCATAGCTACTTATTTCCCTAAAGAAGTAAAGAAACTCCCACATTTTACTAACTGACTGCAAGTCGCCCGCCGACGACGATTTCCCTCTCCGGAGTATATAAATTAAATACCTAGTTTCATTTCTTTACATTCTTATTTAAATAACCGAACAATAGCACACAAACCACTTTCAAAAATACTTACGCCATAAGTCATACAATTATTTAATAAAAATAATATAATTCAAATGATGCGCAACGACATTACGAATGTCGGTCGAAAACTTAATATCGCAATAACAAAAAATTTATAGACGCATACCAAAATTATATAAATTTAAATATAAGAGATGAACGTATTATTAACTTTTATTAAATCTTTCTGAAAAATCGTTGTTTTAATTTAATTTTGTGTCCAGAAAATAAATATTTTGAGTTCTAAACGATATAAAATTAAAACCGTAACTTACCGGTAAAATATAAGTCAAGTTTCTAAACGTCGCTGTAAGCGAGGACAAGACGGCTATAGACAACGAATCCATTCAGAAGTCGGCCAGTTTTATGAACGTCATAATACGAAATATCGCCAGGCAGTTTAAGGCCGCGAACTGAATTGCCTGGAACTTGCCTGATTTTTTAAAAGTTCATAATACGACCCAAGTTCCAGCCAGTCAGAGGTCACGTGGTACACCAAGCCGACTTCTGCCCGGCTTTTCAAAAACTGGCTGGCGTTAGTCGTATTATGAGCGCTTATTTGACATTTATATTCCAAAGTTAGTTGTCAAAAAGTGACAATGTGAACAATTCAGTTTAAGCTTCCTCATTGTTGCCTAAACTGAATTGTTTTGTGATTATTTCGGTTTAAATTTAATAAAAATGTGATAATTATGTGTGAAGAATTATAATTGTTCAATTTTCTGGAGAGCGACGACGAGGAGCCTAGAACTAGTCAAATGCATAAGAAAATGAATCTACGACAACAAAGCGATCTATTTTCAATAGAAGATCGTCAATTTATAAAAAATACCGACTTAGCAAGGACTTTGTGCACAACCTTTGTGAGGACCTTGTACCGCATATGTCTGTGCCTAAGAAATCTACGGTTTATCAGTGGAAACTAAGTTTCGTACATTTTTTGTGTTTACTCTATAAAGTGTTATTAAGTCCCATTGTAGACTATTAATTATATATTATTAATATTTTGTGCAACAGTTTAGCTATTTACACTATGAAAATTAGGTTTAATAATAAAGTTTTGCTCTTGTATCTTGTATTGTGTCTGGAACCAAAACATATTCTAGTTATGTAAGTAATGCTGATATGGAGATAATTTGTGTGGATGCTAGTTATGTAGGAGCTACCCATGACACATTTATTATGGCGAATCATCCCCTAAAATTACACATGAAAAATCTTAATAGTAATGTGTCCTTAAGAGTCCACTGGGTATGTAGAAAATAATATATTTCATGGATGTAAGTCAATTGAGGATATTTGAGAAAAGTAAAAATCTGGTTATCCCCAAAGAAAATACATGATGACACCAATTACCAATGCTGCTCCAGATACCCAATAAGCATATTACACTATAGTCCACGTTAAGACAAGGCCCTACTTAGTTTAAGTTTTTTATGAGTTCTCTTTATAGCTTTTTTATTTAAGTAAATGTAATGAAGTTCCTATTAATTTTACATATTGTATCGTGTAACTATTTTGTCCTTAAATAAATAAATAAATAACACTCGACCATTATTTCTAACCCTTTACAGCACCTTGCCCTTGCACATTCATGGATGCTGTAGCACTTGCCTAGCTTGTTTTGTTATATCCCATAGCTACTTATTTCCCTAAAGGAGTTAAGAAACTCCCACATTTTTCTAACTGACTGCAAGTCGCCCGCCGACGACGATTGTAAGTTTCACTCTCCGGAGTAAATAAATTAAATACCTAGTTTCATTTCTTTACATTCTTATTTAAATATCAGAACAATAGCATACAAAACACTTTCAAAAATACTTACGCCATAAGTCATACAATTATTTAATAAAAATAATATAATTCAAATGATGCGCAACGACATTACGAATGTCGGTCGAAAACTTAATATCGCAATAACAAAAAATTTATAGACGCATACCAAAATTATATAAATTTAAATATAAGAGATGAACGTATTATTAACTTTTATTAAATCTTTCTAAAAAATCGTTGTTTTAATTAATTTTGTGTACAGAAAAAAAATATTTTGAGTTTCAAACGATATAAAATAAAAACCGTAACTTACCGATAAAATATTAGTCAAGTTTCTAAACGTCGCTGTAAGCGAGGACAAGACGGCTATAGACAACGAATCCATTCAGAAGACGGCCAGTTTTATGAACGTCATAATACGAAATATCGCCAGGCAGTTTAAGGCCGCGAACTGAATTGCCTGGAACTTGCCTGACTTTTTAAAAGTTCATAATAAGACCCCAGGGGCCGTATTATCAACTCTTATTTCCAGGCAGTACACGCCGTGAATTGAATTGCCTGGCAAATTCGTATTATGAATACAAGTTCCAGCCAGTCAGAGGTCACGTGGTATACCAAGCCGACTTCTGCCCGGCTTTTCAAAAACTGGCTGGCGTTAGTCGTATTATGAGCGCTTATTTGACATTTTTATTCCAAAGTTAGTTGTCAAAAAGTGACAGTGTAAACAATTCAGTTTAAGCGTTCTCATTGTTGCCTAAACTGAAATGTTTTGTGATTATTTCGGTTTAAAATTAATAAAAATGTGATAATTATGTGTGAAGAATTAGAATTGTTCAATTTTCTGGAGAGCGACGACGAGGAGCCTAGAACTAGTCAAATGCATAAAAGAATGGAACTACGACAACAAAGTGATCCATTTTCAATCGAAGATCGTCAATTTATTAAAAATACCGACTTAGCAAGGACTTTGTGCACAACCTTTGTGAGGACCTTGTACCGTATATGTCTGTGCCTAAGAAATCTACGGTTTATCAGTGGAAACTAAGTTTCGTACATTTTTGTGTTTACTCTATAAAGTGTTATTAAGTCCCACTGTAGACTATTAATTATATATTATTAATATTTTGTAAGCCGTGGTGGCTCAGTTGGGAACGCGCCGACTCACGATCATGAGGGTGCAGGTTCAAATCCCTGGCCCGTACCTCTGAGTTTTATAACTTACGTACGGATTCACAACACTGGCTTTCGGTGAAGGAAAACATCGTGAGGAAACCTGCATGCCCGAGATGTCACAATTAAAGGCATGTGAAGTCCGCCAATCCGCACTAGGCCCGCGTGGTGGACTATGGCCTAGACCCCCTCGATGTTAGGGGAGGCTCGAGCTCCTCTGTGGAGACGTATATGAGCTGATGATGATGATGATGATGAATATTTTGTGCAACAGTTTAGCTATTTACACTATGAAAATTAGGTTTAATAATAAAGTTTGCTCTTGTATAATATCTAATTTCTTACAATAATCTGGAACAAAAACATATTCTAGATAAGTAATGCTGATTTGGAGATAATTTGTGTGGATGCTAGTTATGTAGGCGCTACCCATGACACATTTATTAAGGCGAATCATCCCCTAAAATTACACATGAAAAATCTTAATAGTAATGTGTCCTTAAGAGTCCACTGGGTATGTAGAAAAGAATATATTTCATGGATGTAAGTCAATTGAGAAAAGTAAAAATCTGGTTATCCTCAAAGAAAATACATGATGGCACCAATTACCAATGCTGCCCCAGATAACCAATAAGCATATTACACTGTAGTCCACGTTAAGACAAAGCCCTACTTAGTTTAAGTTTTTTATGAGTTCTCTTTATAGCTTTTTTATTTAAGTAAATGTAATGAAGTTTCTATTAATTTTACATATTGTATCGTGTAACTGTTTTTTGTCCCTAAATAAATAAATAAATAACACTCGACCATTATTTCTAACCCTTTACAGCACCTTGCCCTTGCACATTCATGGATGCTGTAGCACTTGCCCACATCCGCTGTGAATAGTCTCGTGCTTGAGCGGATTTGTTATATCCCATAGCTACTTATTTCCCTAAAGGAGTTAAGAATCTCCCACATTTTACTAACTGACTGCAAGTCGCCCGCCGACGACGATTTCCCTCTCCGGAGTTTCACTCTCCGGAGTAAATAAATTAAATCATCATCATCATCAACAGCTCATATACGTCTCCACCGAGGAGCTCGAGCCTCCCCTAACATCGAGGGGGTTTAGGCCATAGTCCACCACGCGGGCCTAGTGCGGATTGGCGGACTTCACATGCCTTTAATTGTGACATCTCAGGCATGCAGGTTTCCTCACGATGTTTTCCTTCACCGAAAGCCAGTGGTGTGAATCCGTACGTAAGTTTTTATAAACTCAGAGGTACGGGTCAGGGATTTGAACCGGCACCCTCATGATCGTGAGTCGGTGCGTTCCCAACTGAGCCACCACGGCTCAGTTGGGAACGCACCTTAATAAATTAAATACCTAGTTTCATTTCTTTACATTCTTATTTAAATAACCGAACAATAGCACACAAAACGCTTTCAAAAATACTTACGCCATAAGTCATACAATTATTTAATAAAAATAATATAATTCAAATGATGCGAAACGACATTACGAATGTCGGTCGAAAACTTAGTATCGCAATAACAAAAAATTTATAGACGCATACCAGAATTATATAAATTTAAATATAAGAGATGAACGAATTTATTAAATTTTATAAAATCTTTCTAAAAAATCGTTGTTTTAATTAATTTTGTGTACAGAAAATAAATATTTTGAGTTTCAAACGATATAAAATAAAAACCGTAACTTACCGATAAAAATATTAGTCAAGTTTCTAAACGTCGCTGTAAGCGAGGACAAGACGGCTATAGACAACGAATCCATTCAGAAGTCGGCCAGTTTTATGAACGTCATAATACGAAATATCGCCAGGCAGTTTAAGGCCGCGAACTGAATTGCCTGGAACTTGCCTGACTTTTTAAAAGTTCATAATACGACCCCAGTGAACTGTAATTGTTCTTTTGAGAATAAATATTTTTTAAACCTAAGCCCATCATGAATAAAGAAAATTAATATACGCTAGTTCTCTGGCTCCATTTATAAACCGCTTAACAATATCTCCCTTGAGGAAATAGCTCGTAATTCGAGATTATTCCATTTTATCCCGGTAAGCGTATTGTACAAGCAAGTTTATGTTATGCCTCAAATTATTGTATATCAAACGTTTATGTTGTTATATGAGGAAGGTTCACTAATAAAATAAAGATTCTTTTTGAAAGAGAAATATGTTATTAGATTCGTAGTAATCTTGATTTGACGTTTTTAAATACTGGATTTATTTGATACTAGTGGCTCGCAGCGTTCCCAGGGATCTCTAATTTTCCCAGGATAAAAGTTTTATTCCCGATTATTCATCCGTTCTGGCATGGAAAAGTAACAAACATACTTCGATACATTCTTACAAACTTTCGCATTTGTAATAGTAATTAAGTAGGATAAGCAAAAAGATTTGTCAATTTCATAGACCGGTTGGCCTTGTGGTAAGTGACTCTGACTCTCAAGCCGCCGGTTGTGTTGGGTTCGCATCCCACCCAGGACAAACGTATGTATGCATGAATATGTCTGTTTGGTCTTTGTCTGGATGTAAATATCTGTAGGTATAAGTAAGTAGGTATGTATTTAAAACGTAATATATCAGCTATATGGTTACCATAACACAAGCTCACTTTGAAGCTTGCTTTGGAATCCGATTGGCCGTGTGTGAAAAATGTCCCAGGATATGTATTTATGTATTATTATTTTTTTTTTTAAATGGACTAGCAGGTGTTAGCCTCAGATGGCTTTTACACCGTTACGCGGACTGTTTCGGTGAGCGCAGAGGGCTCATTATTATTATTATTTGTGTAAATTTGTATTTATTTTTTGTGCCAGGTTTCGAAAACAAACTATACTATGATCTTACCCTTCGTCCAGCTTCATTATTATGCCTATTCATCAGCTGTCTCCCTTGCTCCCGGCTGCCTCTCTTGACCTTGCGTTCTCTCTCTCTGATGTCCACGAAGCCTTCTGTGAATCTGGTGATATGAAATGGATTATTATATTATCATCTTCATAAAATCAACTTCACAAATAATGTGTAATTTTAGAACAAATTTAGTTAGCACAATAAAGGTTATTGTGAGCCAACGTGAAAGATAGAATGCTGTAGCGGACTATTTTTTGGAACTTTTGAAGGGAAACAATTCTGCCATATATTATTTCAGCGAAACTTTACCGGTTTACGCAGCGCACGCAGCGGAAGCTCTCAAAAAAAAAACTCCCGATTTAGAAACATTCTTAATTGGAGCTCCGCTTCTATTGGTTGTAGCGTGATGATATATAGCCTGTAGCCCTCCTCGATACATGGACTATCTGGCACTAAAATAATTTTTCAAATCGGACTAGTAGTTCCTGAGATTAGCGCGTTCAACCAAACACACTCTCAGCTTTATAGCTAAAGGTATAGATTTATCAAGTGTAAGTAGGATTTGGAATTAAACGCATGAATTTGTTTTACAATGTTTTATTATAGTTCGCTCTTGTTTGAAAACTTCCACAGAAAGAGACGGATCATAATCAGAATGAGATAGCAGTATAAAACAGCTACGTATTCAGTGCTACGCCCATCGCTACGAGGGTCTACGGGTATTATTGATTCGTAGAACTCACTAGAAAAGTGCATTAGAAATTAGATTCTAACTTAAAAAGTTTAGGATATATATTAGCATGTGTGATATTTGGGGGTTGAAATCAACCTCTCCGGTTCTATAATGTTCTTGCTCCTAGTACGGTAGTACTACTCAATATCAATCAATGAATGAATTTCGAGACTACAATAGTTGAATTTAAAAATATTAAAAACTTTATAATGATGTTTAAATAATTTTAATATATCCATAAAACAGGACTGTTAAAAAATCTATAAGAAACCTCGATAAACGAAATCATAAAATATAGTACATTGCTTAGTTCCTATTCACACAATTTAACTTCTACAACCGAACCCCGCAATGTAGATCGAACACATTTCTTCAGTGTTGTTTGTGTATCCACGTGGCGCATATAAAACCGGGTATCACGGATTAAGTACTCCTTCATTTTATGCTATCCTGGTATTTGGTATCGAGCTTAAGCATTCTTAAGACCGGGTTATCCAGAGATTTTCACCCGGATTAAGTTTAGTATGCCGGTATAAATGTTAGTTGCTATTTTCAACCTTATTGGTAGCTATTTGTGACCGTAACCAATAATTCGCTTACTGAGGCAAATGCGTTCAATTTATTAGTTTTTTTAATCATATTCGTAGTATTTTTTATTGCTTATTGGAATTAATAAACAGTAAGTGAAAAAAAAACAAAATTTGACTCTATGCAAATAATATTCCTTGTCTAGTATTGCTTTACGAGTATCTGATACCGAGACTATTGGTTCGCACCTTACGAAACAAGATAATAATTTATTGATAGGACAAATTTGGTTAATGCTAGTAAATAAATAAGTCTCTACATTAATGTAGAGACTTATTTATTTACTAGCATTAACCAAATTTGTCCTATTTAAATATTTCAATCAAATATTTAAATATTTCATTGATTTATCGGCTATAATTATAGTTTAGTCGACTGTAGCTATCGCATACATAAATTAATGATATACCTGCCATATTACTGATCATTTACATACAATGTTTTGTTAATTTAAGAATATTTTTATAACCATACATTTCACAACATCTGAAGAAAATACGTCAACATTCCAATCATTCCAAGAATTCTTTAAGACATCCAACGGTTTCTTGTTCTCCTAGTGATGAAAATACTCGAATGCGGGAAAATCTTCTCTATGAATTCTACGAGGGCGCTTTTCCATTCTTCAAACATTCCAAGCATATTCTAACTCCTCGTAACCCTAGTGCCTTAGTAGAGAAAATTCAAATGGACAAATCGGAAAAGCTTTTTTAAAGTATTCTCCATGTAAAAAACTTAAAAAGCTCCCCCATGTGGAACTCGTAGGGTGTTATGACTCCGCCCACAATTTCTCGGGCATGCGCTATAGATGTTCCTCGTCGGGGCAAACTCGGGGGTGAGTTCTAACCGTTAGATTCTATGCTCTCCTGGTATCTAAGGGTTGGACTTTTATAATGCTGCGGTTCCAGACGTGCAGGCGACGACAATTTTATATATTTTGAAGAAAATTGACGATCTTAGAGTATGTAAAAATTCAATTACTTATACTTACAACAATACTTGAAACAAAGAATAGAAAAAAACCTTACGGAACATGTAAGAAATGTAGTACTGATTAATTGGGAAATTGCAATTAATAATTTGAGCTTAAAATTTATGTATACAATGCGTTCAAGGAATCTGTCTGACTGATTTGAGTAATATTTTGATTATTAATTTTATTAGTTACCTATTTAAGTTATTATTTATTAGTCCCAAAATTAATAGTTGTAATATAGTTGTAGGCGATCACACTTGATCGCGGTAGGCGGTCCGCGGTGTGGAATAAAAGGCTCAATTGCACACACAGGAAATATAATTTAAATTAAACTAATACACAAAACAAACAAAAATAAAGAAATAAAAATAAGCTAAATTAAACAAAATGGCCGTCAGCGCCAAAAGCTAGTGAATCAACGACGACTGCCGCGCACGCCCGGCTCCGTGCGGTCGCCGGACGGCGGGGCATTTTTCTTTTTTATTAACATTATAAGGTTTTTATAGAAAGTAGGTTTTCTACCGATTCCAAGCAGGCGGTTAAATCTATCGCCAACATTCTGCCCCTTAGTGTCTTTGGGACACTCATAACTAAATAACCGTGCTACTTGAGATGCTTTCGGTCAGATATTGCGTGGAGAAGTTGGGTCCAAAATCACGACGACACCTCCAAGCTTCAGCTGCGTACCTTCGCGGTACCACTTCTTACGGTAACGAAAGTTAGGTATATACAATATTATTAAGCTATTGCATAGCTTTTATCGCGGGCTCTGAGCGCGGCGACCGAATCAAGAAATTCCGTAACGAAAAAAACCTAACACATCGTCTAACGTCGTTTAAGTTCGGCAGACTTCGGCACGGTGTTTGTTTGCTATCTTCTTAACTCTTTGACGTTTTGAAAAAATGGCGTTTGACATTTATAAAAAACAAAACTCAATTTCCGTATTCGCGCGTAATTATTTTGTTTCTATTTCGTGGCAAGGGTACCACGTCATAAAGCCTAAGTATTCAAATACGTATGCACATCAGAATGCATATTATTAAAAAAAAGTTTTACGTGACAACGACTTTGAGTGGTAATAGTATATTTCGTTACAAGTGCGGAAAGGCTGTCATTGCAAAGAGTTCCGACGAATGACTACCCGAGGCGCGGCGCAGCCGAAGGCGAGGGTTGGCAGTCGGAACAAGTTGCAATGACGGTTCCGCAAGTGTACTGAACGACTATTTTTAATACAGTTGCGAAAAAATAAAGCAATTTAATAAAATAATAAAAACACAATAAACTAAACACGCAATGAAAATTTCTGGAAAATGGCGCCTACGGTTGACGCCATTTTATAAGCAGAGTTTTTTTTTCTTCGCCCATTTTGGTAGGCAAAGGGAACTATCTATACAGCTTAGTCTTCAGTATATTTTTTTTATTGATATGAAATGAAAATGAATTTTAATGAGATGAAATCAAACCTAACCCAAATCATTAAATCTGATATTGAGATAAATTACAAGCTTCTTTTTAAGAATATACGTCTTTGTATTAATCATAAAAACTCTTTAGTAAAACCTTCATGGTTGGTTTTTCTTTTTAATAGACATTATTTTGACAGTTGGGAAAGATGCACGCACGAGTTCGGGAAAGGTAAAAAAAAAGCACTAGTGTGTAATAGCACACTTTCCGAACGCTATACGTCCCTGCAATACACCACTTTTTGAGCAACTGTATTAAAAAATAATTTTCATGTGAATATTCATTCGTATAGTAGGAAGAAGGATGAAATAATAGTAACAATTTAAAACCTAACGTGACGTGAGCGGAGCGTAACGCAGTTTCTTGAAGTGTCACCCGGCAAACCAATTTATAAGACGTTGTCACGTCAAAATATATGCTCAAGTATTTTTACAATGTACAAGGCGTCCTTTCTAACCTAACCTTTGTTTAAATCCAAATGTATCATTTATTTAGTACATGTAGCGGCCATTTGCATTTCTAAGCACGCGATGTTGGCGTATTGGTACAAATGTTTGTACGTTGGGCCAACATGGCAATGAAATTAGACCTTTTCTCTAAGATTTATATGAGCTAGTACTTATATATTTTTAAGCTATTGCATAGCTTTTATCGCGGGCTCTGAGCGCGGCGACCGAATCAAGAAATTCCGTAACGAAAAAAACCTAACACCCCCCACTCCGACGGGCAAGGAGGTGTGGCTTGAAGGCCGTGCATCGTCTAACGTCGTTTCAGTTCGGCAGTCTTCGACAGTCGACACGGCGTTGTGTGCGATTAGACGTATTGTACGACTCTACGAAACTCGCACGAATCGAGACGAGCTGCTCCGAAATCGGACGAATACATAAGCTGCTTATGAGAAAGTATATAGGTGTATATGTATTTATGTACAACAGTGAATAGCTGTACTTGTAAAATTTGTGTATGAAGTGTTTTGAATATGAATGAACAAAGTGCATTTATTATTAAAATAAATAAATAAAATTATAATTGCATAAGTTGATACAAAATGCTATGCAATGCAATAGCTTTACCGCGGCAGTCCCCGAGTGCCTCACGTAATTTTTTTTTTAGAAATGTTTTTACATGCAGACTTGGTAAGTTTTCTTCCACAATCACTTTCAAATATATGTTGTACTCGTTCGCGGTACCGTATTTTACAGGCTTTGATTAAGACAACTGACTCGTCAAGTATGGTCTTCGCTCTTATCTTGTCGTTTTGATGCGGCTTATAACCAATCGAGTTGAATGAAAATGAACGACGTATTAATTTGTTTAAATCGGTGTTAGGTCTTGATACTACGGGTACATTTGTTACTAGCTCGGGACTCCTTAGGTAAACTGTTTGCTGAAACGTTCGAGTAGCCGTGAGATAATTATTTATTTTAATTGTAAAGTTTACTGTCTGTGTGTGATGTACTTGAGGTAACCGCTGTAATTTCTGCATTATGTTTACGGGTCTATCTAATTGAAACCGTAAAGTCTTCATGATATTTAGTAGTGATGTGGCACTCATCAGTAGCGAAGATATCGCTTCATTGGCATCACCACGGAGACATATACGTGAACGCCAAAGGTTTTCGGGATTGCTATATTTACATAAACATGTTGAGTCACAAAAGGCTTCCTTAAATTGTAGTGACTCCAACGGATCTCCAAAGTATAGTGGCAAGTCTTTAGAAGTAGTCTGCCTGGACAGCAACTTACGGTTATGAGGCATTGCAGATGTTCTGACGACGGCTCCTGGTAATGCACTAGCCAGCGCAACTATAGCGCGGTGGGTGCTCGTGTCCGCGTCTACATCAGCAGGTTGCTCCTCGACGTTGCAGCCATTTGTATTATTCATACAACTAAGTGATGAACCGGGAGCAGTAACGGAAATTTCAACCTTTTTTATGTTTTTAGCAGACCTGTCTGGTTTCAAACGTTGTGACTTTCTATTCATGTCAGCTAAGTCAGCAGCCAATTTCTTCTCCAATAAATCCTTTTTAATGCGAATTATTGTCATCGCCATCTGAGCTTGAGCTTCAGCTTCTTGGAGTTCAATCATTGCTATAGCTTGAGCCGCTTCGTACTGTAACCGTTTACGGCGCGCGGCGGATGATGGCGTGCGGGTGGTGCGTTGTTGAGCGCTGCCGGTGGCCGCGCTCGCGCCCGCGGCCGGCGGCGGCGTGGTGCACGGCGGCGTGGTGCACGGCGGCGTGGTGCGCAGCGGCGTGGTGCGCGGCGGCGTGGTGCGCGCCTGCAGCTGCGGCAAACTCGCCGGCGTGCTAGCCAGCGGACCCGAAACTGCCTTGGTCGGTTTTGTTGCGTTGCTCTTTTGTTTTTCAGCATTTTTGTTCGTAGATTGCATATTAAATAATTCAATTTCCAATGTATGAGCCTCTTCGGTAGTCGATTCTTCCTTTCTCAAAGGTGCACGCGTATTCATGATACGCTGCGGTGTTCGAAAGAACGACATGCCTGTATCACAGGTTTTGTTCACACGTGGGATCCGGATCGATGGACCAAATTGTAGGCGATCACACTTGATCGCGGTAGGCGGTCCGCGGTGTGGAATAAAAGGCTCAATTGCACACACAGGAAATATAATTTAAATTAAACTAATAAACATAACAAACAAAAATATAGAAATAAAAATAAGCAAAATAAAACAAACATGGCCGTCAGCGCCAATAAGCTAGTGAACCACGACGACGACTGCCGCGCACGCCCGGCTCCGTGCGGTCGCCGGACGGCGGGGCATTTTTCTTTTTTATTAACATTATAAGGTTTTTATAGAAAGTAGGTTTTCTACCGATTCCAAGCAGGCGGTTAAATCTATCGCCAACAATAGTTATCATTAATTTTTCATGAAATATAATATGTTTGTATCAAATAAATTATATAATTAAAGTATCTACATATTTACAAATCGGATTAGTAGTTTCGGAAGAAAATTGCCGACCTAATTACATATAGGTATGTAAATATACAAAGTCCATCAAATAATATTTGCAAATATATTTTTAACACTTTTGTTGAATGATAGCCATTATGATCTTGTAAAATAAAAAGAAAAGTACATGAAACCTTCCTTCCTTATTTTATGATATCCTACTGTCCTAACCTCAAGTGCAAGACTCTCTTCTTTCATAAATAGCAGGTTCGATAAAAAATGGTTGAATGGAAAACCCGCCCGCCCCTATTTATAAAGGCACCTCTCTCATGTCTTTGATACCCTGGTAATATTACCTCGAAATATGCAGAAATTCCATGTTTTTGTGAAACAATTCGTTTCATGACTAGTATTTTTTTTATAATTAATAAAAACGTACTAGGACACAATAAAGCTTAAACAGTCAAACGAAATGGAATCACGACTTTGAATGGTACGTTTGTGTTCATTTTAAAAAAATACTAATAACCAACGCACAAGAAGTATAAATATGTAATTATGTTTGGTGGAAAAAACATACCTTAAATAGGTTATCAAAGTTTACGTATGTATTAAAAAAAATCAGTTTTATAAATTCGAGAATAGAATATACCGGTGTAAAGAAATATATCAATGACCCCCAAAACAACACATTATCTGTGCGGCGAAATGCTTAAAATATTAATTTAATTTTCGTTACGTTATATCTCTTGTTGGTAGGTGATATTGAAACACCTCTTTATGCACTAATAATAAATCACTATTGATAAAAAAATACATATTAAAATAACTACAGTATGAGAGAGGCAAATAGGTAAATTACATCATGAAATCATTCATTCAATTCAGATGTTTATTTATGGTTCAAAACCAAGTAGGTTTATTAAAAAATATCCTATCAAGTAATGAATATAAACAAAATGAGTTCGGAATTTTTATTGAAATTGATGTAGGAGTATAATGTGGAATTCTCTCACGATTTGAGGATTTCGTGAAATATTTTAATTCAACTCAGCCATCCCTTTAGATTTCAGCGGCGGTTTAACCCTTTCAGTACGTGAAAATGTTCTAGGAACGCAGCGCTACGGAAGAGGTCTACGTTGCTACGACGTTACTACGGCTTCGTCGAAATAACTTGTCCAATAAATGGGGTATTCTATAATAGATAAAATCTTTGATTAAAGGGGTTCCATTTTCATGTATTTGATATTACTTTGCAACTTTGCTTTACTTGCTGTGTAAATAGCATTAGCTTATAATAATTTCTTCTATTTTAAATCCCAAACCCTACCCACAAAAATAATTTTGCGTCCACATTTCATGAACCAAGTCATAATCCGTAGCATGAATGGGATCTACGTCACACTACGTAAGCATCCCGTAGCAACCCCGTAAATGGAGCTCTACATAACTTATATGAGCCTGGTACCAGACCTGTCTTAAGCCATGGTTTGACATCCGTGATATCCATGTGACAGCTGATTAAACGAGTTAGGATTACCTTGACATTTTGCAAATTAGTTATAACGGTTTAAGAAACAATTAATAACAACAAAAAAAAAAAAAAAAAAAAAATTAATCTTCCTCGGTTTTTCAATTAATTCAACCAACTGTCAAGTCTGCTATTTTTCTAATTAGCTAGATATAATCAATACATTACATTGATACAATTTTAAATAGAAATCGTTTTACAAATTAAAACTATAGAATGAAAACTTCGTCATCACATTGCGAGAAAATTTGTACAAGTTTAGATTTTAATTATTTTAATTAATTCAATATTTTCAGGTGTGTTCTATTACGGGTTCATGAAAAGAGCGAGTAAACTTTTCACCTGTCTTACCTCTCACCTGAATACTAGGAGATAAGTAAACGGTAGGAGAAAAGTACACCTTTTCCGAAACCAACCCCTGTATTTCAGTCAGGTGTATGCAGACCCACACAGGGATACCTTCGTTCCTTAGTTACCTTTAACACATCCATTTTCACGAGCAAGACACGATAGCACTGATTTTCCCTCTCCTTTTATCACAGATGTTTCAGGCACTTCTATTTTCCCTACCTTACTTGCATATAGAATAGGGTATATATGAGTATCTCGCTCTGATAGTTATGAAAATGAAAGAGACGGAACCTTTCTGCCACTTTCGTTCACATAGAGGATAACTTGAAAAGGAAATGCTTGCACACATACATTCACTTCATGTAAAAACATACGGTTGTGTGCGTCAGATGACAGGTAAATTACTCCAATTGATTGCTGAACTCCTGGTAAACAGGTAAGGCGTAACACAGGTGAATCTACCTGAAACTTCAGTCATTTTCAGGTGAGTTGCTATGGATACGGAGCTACGTGATGTGTAAAGAAAGGTATGTGTCACACACAGGTTAACTTTACCTTAATGTTGTTTTCCGAGTATACTGGGGAGTTCTATGCCCGAGAGAGAAGAGTTGCCCAGGGAAAAAAAATATAAACATACGGACAATAATATATTTTACAAGCTCTAAATTCAGATATGTAGTATACTTAAATAGAGCAAAATGAACAATTTATCAATTTCATCCGGCGGAAAAAGAAATCGAATTTTTTGCGGGGAAAATTTCGATAAAGTGGGGGAAAAGTACTAGGCTAACATAACACAATAGGATGTTATGAAAACTTGCTTTTGGGGACGGGGACGAGCCTCTGCGATGGGGGCGTATTTAAATAATATTCTCGCAGGATCCCAGATGTGAAGTGGAGGCACGTAAAATGTTACAACTAGAAAATTATTCACGGTTTTGTAGTTGTAGTAGTAAGTATAGTAGAGGGTATAAGGAACACATAGGTGTAAGAGAGTATTCTTGTTGTAGAAGTAAGGGCAACAAACTATAGAATCCGTCGTACTTAGATCGTCAATCAACTATCAACAGAACTGTGTATAAAATGAAACGCTAGATTGGTATATAATTATTAAAATACGTAAATTAAAAGCAATGAAATAGAAAGCGTACAAGTATGGAATTTCATTTCAAAAATATTGTATGTTTTAATTATATGTGTATTTTTAGTAATTAATTAACTGATTAGTATATAAGGCATTCATTGAAATATTTTCCTACATCGATGCATCTACTCAGTTCAAAATTGTTATAATAGTAACCAATATATATATAGGTAGGTATATCTCATAATTCCAACAAAACTATCCAAACTATTTTCTATTAGGTCTTCATAAAAGCTAAAGAGTCAATACCGCAACCCTCTGTCCAACCCACAACGTGGCGCCGCGGCGGGCCGTTAACCCTTTCAATACGTGAAAACTTCCAAGGGTCGCATGATTTTGTAGGAGGTCTCCGTCGCTACGAACTGATGACGTCACGACTCGTAGCAGCCGTAGCATACTACGAGTCTATTTGTCGCCAGATGGCAGTTTCGCGACGGCAAGCAAGGGAAAATAATAATATTGATACATTAATCATGTAGTTATAATATCTAAACTAGTATATTTTATTAGATGATTTCCTCATTTTAGTGTATAAAATGGAATTCATATGAACCTCAATGATTAAATTAAATTTATTTTACTGTAATGAAATAGAACAAAACAATAAAATATTATGTATTTATTTTACACTAGCTGCCTCCGCGCAGTTTTACCCGCGTAGTTCCCGTTCCCGTGGGAATACAGGGATAAAATATAGCCTATGTTACTCAGTGATAATGTAGCTTTCTAATGAAAAAATAATTATTAAAATTGGTCCAGTACTTTTTGAGTTTATTCGTTACATACAAAAATACGTTTCTCTTTATAATATTAGTATAGATATAGATTCAATTCTATACTTCTAAGAACAGTAACCAAAGGAGACACATCGTGGAAATAATTCACGCTCGCTAGAATAAGTAACTTTCTGGTTCAATAGATGGCAGCTCCATTCGCAAATTACTGCCAAATTCAACAGTGTTCAATATTTTACCCAGCGAAGTCTACCAAATGTACTAGGAGACCATAACTATGTAGGCGTACTTTGTAAACTTTCTTAGCCAGTGATTGTAATAAATGATTGTTGGTTTCTTATTTGCTTTACGACAATATACGTTTTATTAGATACCTACTGTGGTGTATTGGAAACTTCGTGGACGGCGTTCTCTATACTCACTAGTGGTCTGTCACATTCATTGTCATATTGATTTGAACATGATTTGTTACATAATATATTTATTAACCCAAATGCTACATTTGGGTTTCAAACTCCTTGCATTGCGATTTTTCTATCTGTAAAACTTAATTGGAGACAAATTTTCCTTATATCAACAGTATTAAATTAAATTTATAATGTTGGTAAAAATATTAATAATGTCTGTAGTAAATTTAAAAAGCTAAAGAAATAAATGATTCAGTTTGATCAAGACAATATTTCAAACGACAATTTACCAATACCTAAAGTTACTTATCGTCCACAAAATAGAGTGCAAACTCACTTGTAGCCGTACTCCAAGTTATCACCGCAGCCGCCCCAAACCCAGTCAGTATGCAAGTGGCGAGGTCTGGACGCGCGACTGCAGCTGCAGCTTGAGAGGCGGCCGTCGCGACACGCTCGAGACACGGACAGAGATACCCCAGCTGAAGTGATGGCGTGGGTGAAGGCTGTTTCTCGTGAAGCTGTGGAAAATACAGTTGGGTTACCCATAAATAAATATCCTGGCTCATTTTTCACACACGCCCAATCGGATTCCAAAGTAAGCTTCGAAGTGATCTTGTGTTATGGTAACCAGATAGCTGATATACAACATATACTACGTTTTAAATACTTACTTATATAGATACTAGGTGCCCCCGTGCGGTTCCACCCGCGTAGTTCCCGTTCCCGTGGGAATACGGGGATAGAATATAGCCTATGACACTCCTCAATAACGTAGCTTTCTATTGGTGAAATAATTTTGGAAATCGGTTTAGTAGATCCAGAGATTACCCCTTACAACATCACAAACTCACAGACGTTACCTCAATATAATATTAGTATAGATTTACGTCCAGACACAGAACAAACAGACATATCAGGTGCCAGCTGAATATCAGCGCTGCTGACTTCAGCAGCACATGCTGAGCTGGTCCCCCTTTGGCAGCACTTCTACCATTGTATTATTTGGTTTTTTTATTTTGCTTTATTTAATAATTTCTTGTTTGTTTTTATTATTATTGTTTTATTATTTTTCTGCTGTCAATAAAATTATATTCTATTCTATTCTACATATTCATGCATACAAATGTTTGTCCTGGGTGGGATTCGAACCCACGACCGGCGGCTTGAGAGTCAGGGCCAAACAAAGACAATTGGTCTGTCAGATAGATGAGGTTGTATCTGTCGCTCTTTGTCCGATATCATATCAGAGCTGTTTTTTTTTAATGGCCTGGAAGGTGTTAACTTCAGATGGCTTAGCAGGGCTATAGCTAGAGTCGGCATTTCTTGTCCGTTTACGGGTGTAGCAGCCATCAGGTCAGTGGCTAACAGCTTCTAGTTCAATAAAAAAATACGTCGGCATTAGTACAGGTAGGACGAAACTATATCACTGACCTACATTGGTCTATATTTTTTTTATCTTAAACTAAATTAATTAAATATATTTTTTTTTTTTTTTAATATCTTTATTCTAATTAAATAATGCAATTTACAGTTTATATAAAATCGCCAAACTGTACACACAGTTTGTTGGCGATAATGGCGCTCTATAACACTTGCACTTTTACATTTATCTTAATTAAATACATATATATCTATGTTGAATCTACATTACATCTAATTCCTTATATCTAAAAAGTATTTTTTTAATGTTTTCTTTAAAGTATGTTGGCTTATTTCTGTTTCTGATGTTTCCCTCATGAAATCTATTTTATTTAAAATGACCGGTGTTAGGTATTGCCTTGTTCTTTTTCCAAAGTAATTCCTTACAGGCGGTATCACGAATTTACCTTGTTCGACCTGTCTGGTGTGGTATCTATGGGTTATAGGTTCTGTGTATTTGTCTGCCTTGTACTGTTCTAAGGCTATTAAGTAGTGAACTTTTTCATGTACAGGTATTATTTTACACGTTTTAAATAGTTGTTCATAATTTGGTCTAAACTGTGCTTTTACTTTTTTTCCGACAAGATACTTAATTAGCCTAATCTGTAATTCTTTTATTCGATCTAGCTGTGTTTTGAATGTTAGGCCATAACTGCTTAATCCGTAATTAATCAGTGAGTCAGCTAGTGCGTAATATATAACATATAATACCTTTTTATTTACAGAACTACTAATGTGAAAGAATTTACCCAGAATTGAGTGCAGTTTGTTACATACGTCATTTACGTGCAATTTCCAATGAATATAGCTGTCAACTGTTAAACCTAGATATTTATATTTACTTACTACCTCTATTGTTGTGCACTGGCAGCCACTTTGATTGTTATGTAAGCATTCATATGTATGTCCCGTTATGTCTACGCGCAGCTGACCATGCCTATTTAGCCTATTATACGGTGAACTTATGCACATAGCCTTAGTTTTAGAAAAATTTATAATTATTCCATTATCATGTGCCCATTTAATTATACAATCTAGGTCTGCCTGTATGTACTTTTGTGCATCACTCGTATTGCTGGAGGAGTACAGTAGACACATGTCATCTGCGTACATAAACGTCTTGCAGTGTTTTATTACGTTCATAACGCTGTTGACGTGCATTATGTATCCGACTGGACCGAACACTGAGCCGGTCGGCACGCCGAGACTCACGCTTACCTCATCTCCAGTGGTACCGCCTACCGATGTGCGGAGCGATCTGTTCTCCAGGTAGCATTTGAACCAGCGACTGATGGGGCCTCTGATGCCACATTCATCCATAGCACGCAATAGCACATCGTGCTCCAGAGTGTCGAACGCTTTTTTATAGTCAACAAACAGAGCAGCGACAAAGTTACCTTCGTTGAGACTGTTGTTTACGTAGTCGGTGAACTGGGCGAGCGCGGTGGCAGTGCTGCGCCCTCTGCGAAACCCGTGTTGCGCGTCTGATATGATGTTATGCTGTTCTAAGTAACCACTCACCTGATGCACAATTACCTTTTCTACTATTTTATTTATTACCGATAATATAGCGATTGGTCTATAGTTACTGTAATCAAAGTGGCTTCCCTGTTTATATATAGGTCGTATAATTGCCTTTTTTAGTAAATCCGGGTAAACTCCCTCACTAACACACATATTTATAAACTTGGCTATTATTGGACTTATTTCTTTCTTTACCTGCTTAATATCTTGTACTCTAAATCCGTCTAACCCTGGTGCTTTATTACAATCCAATTTATTTATATATTTCTCTACTGTACGAGCTTCTGCTTTCTTAAAATGAAAAGACATATCACTTGGCTTTATATACGAATTTCTACTTAAAAAATTACTATCACAGTTATGCTTAATTTTATGGACTTCACCTGTAAAGGTTTCCGAAAACTTATTACAAATATTATTCAATGCCTCTGTTTGGCCCAAGTACTTAACAATAACATCATCTAAACTAGTTTTAGGGTTACCTATCCATTTATTTATATGAGACCATATTTTTCTAAAATCGTTATTACATTTCTTAATTTCATCCTGTCTGTATTTGTTCTTAGCACTATCTATAAGTTTATTAATTTTATTTCTATACCTCGTATATATTAATCTATTATTCATATTTTTAGGTGAAGATTTCCAAATTCTAAATAAGAAATCCCTACGTTCTATTTTATATCTCAAATCATTATCAATCCATGGCTGTGTAGTTCTTTTCTTACCTTTTACTTTCTGTATGCTACTTTTGCTGTATATATTTGTAAAAATTGCATATAATTTATCATACAATACAATAGGACAGTTAATGTCCTTAATAACATTCCAATCAATCGCCTTTAAGTATTCGCTTACACTTTTTTCATCTAAAATAGTATGCAGTTGACCGTAATTATTACTACAAGCTACATTACCGTCCATTGCCAAGCTAATTCCAACCATATAATGATCGGATAAGGTACATGTTAGCAGATGCGCGCGCGCACGGAGCGGCCGGCCGCGGCTCGCTCGCACGCACACATGGTCGATGTTGGTGGCGGTGGCTCGCCCGTCGACGACCGCCTCGCGCGTCGACTCCGTCGTAGGTATTGCACTCTGCAGGCCGCTTTCACACAACACGATTTTATACTGCTTTGTGATTGTATTGTCATTTTGTGATATATCAATGTTGATATCGCCGATTAAAATAATTTCTTCTGCCAATGGAATATTATTCAGTAGTGCGTCTAGTTCTGATATGAAAACTTGCTTGTTCGAGTTTGGTGGTCTATAT
Organism: Thyatira batis; assembly: GCA_905147785.2. Taxonomy (NCBI): domain Eukaryota; kingdom Metazoa; phylum Arthropoda; class Insecta; order Lepidoptera; family Drepanidae; genus Thyatira; species Thyatira batis. Next base: position 2,590,108 of record LR990507.1, read on the forward strand.
ATAGCTAATATGTTTGTAGTCTTAGTCCCATTATTTATCTTTAGATGTGTTAATTCTGTTTCTTTTAGTGCTGTCTGTGGTTTTTTTGTAGTGAATTGTATGTCTTCTCTTATATACACAAGTATTCCACCGCCTCTTCTTGTCTCCCTAGTGTTGGGATATACTATATAGCCAGGGATCTTGTATAACGATACTTCTTCTCTTTTTATGTTTACCTCCGTAAGCACTATTACGTTTAATGTTTTATTTGCTATACAGTGATCTAGTAAAACAATAATAAGTTATCTTAGTTTTTGATATGTTTAATGTAGGGCATTGTGATTTCAAGGTAGCTCCCTAGATAGTAATGGCCGTGACCGTTATGCATGTATTATCTTGTTAAAATAAGCCTGATTTATTTATTTTTATTTAGGACTCACATTCATAACATTAATATTTTTTTAAATTTATAATATTAGCTACCATGTAATCGTGACGGTACTATGTAAATAGAACCTTATGATACATGCTCATGGTACGCACTGTGTTAAAAAAAATTGCAAATAAAAAAAATATTATCTTGGGATTATTTAGTAAAAAAAAAAAAAAAATACCGGCCGAATTGAGAACCTCCTCCTTCTTTTTGGGAAGTCGCTTAAAAAGTACAGAACCACTATCTGTGAACTGACTTGCATAATTCCGACTAAGTGCTTATTTTACATCGGGACCCTGAAAATGAAGTAATATCTCTCACAGCTCGCGCGTCGTACAGTGTGAAAAATACTAGATTATTTTCCAAGTAAGAGATTTTATCTGGAACAGTAAAAGAGTAGAACACTTGAAAACTAGAGCTGTCACCATAAATCACTACAAGCGTGTAGTCACACGACTGTAACGTAGATTTAGAGCTGGCCCCGACAGATTTATATCCTCATGCTCATTTCACACACAGCTCCCATTCATGGTGAATAATTTCGAGGAAGAATTCATATGCGCCAAGGTCATGGCAGAAATAAAAAAAACTGGTAATAAGTTTTATCTATGCTTTTGCTCTCTATTCTCTCTATGGACTAATATTTGTGTGCACTATTCAAGATATGCTTTATTTATGTAAATAAAATAGATCTACACTTCACTCTTAGAAGAAATAAAATAACCATATACTTAGTAGAAAAAAACTATTTAAATTATTGCATTGTCATCGGTTCTTGATAATAATTCATCCGTAGTTTTAATGGGGATGAAAAACACGTTCGAGGATTCAGTTACAAAGTTTTAAGATACATAGTGTCCGTTTCAACCGCGCGGCCACCTCGTAGATTTTGATGAAACTTTGCCAGGAATTAGTACTAATTTGTTACTTTACACACTTCTTTTCCTGAATTTGTTACAAAAAAAACTAAGGCGCTATGACGAATAATAGTTGGCCGCTAGAACCGCCACTCGCCGTAGTCATCGCCCGTGATTACACAGTAACTATATAATGCAGATAGACAAATGATGTATCAATAGAAAGGTCTTAATTTGTTCAATTTGTTACAAAAATAAAAAACGGGAAAACATAAATAAACAAAAAGTTATGCAATATTTAGTTTTCAGGTTATCAGCAGGTAGTTAAGTCACCATAAATATCAAATTAATAGAGGCTAATATTTATGAACAATTAGTACCTAATTTGTTACAGCGAATAAACAGATAAAAATACTAGAAAGTAGGTTAACAATAAAATTATATTCTATTCTATTCTACATATTCATGCATACAAATGTTTGTCCTGGGTGGGATTCGAACCCACGACCGGCGGCTTGAGAGTCAGGGCCAAACAAAGACAATTGGTCTGTCAGATAGATGAGGTTGTATCTGTCGCACTTTGTCCGATATCATATCAGAGCTGTTTTTTTTTAATGGCCTGGAAGGTGTTAACTTCAGATGGCTTAGCAGGGCTATAGCTAGAGTCGGCATTTCTTGTCCGTTTACGGGTGTAGCAGCCATCAGGTCAGTGGCTAACAGCTTCTAGTTCAATAAAAAAATACGTCGGCATTAGTACAGGTAGGACGAAACTATATCACTGACCTACATTGGTCTATATTTTTTTTATCTTAAACTAAATTAATTAAATATATAATAAGTTATCTTAGTTTTTGATATGTTTAATGTAGGGCATTGTGATTTCAAGGTAGCTCCCTAGATAGTAATGGCCGTGACCGTTATGCATGTATTATCTTGTTAAAATAAGCCTGATTTATTTATTTTTATTTAGGACTCACATTCATAATATTAATATTTTTTTAAATTTATAATATTAGCTACCATGTAATCGTGACGGTACTATGTAAATAGAACCTCATGATACATGCTCATGGTACGCACTGTGTTAAAAAAAAATATTATCTTGGGATTATTAAGTAAAAAAAAAAAAAAAAAATACCGGCCGAATTGAGAACCTCCTCCTTCTTTTTGGGAAGTCGCTTAAAAAGTACAGAACCACTATCTGTGAACTGACTTGCATAATTCCGACTAAGTGCTTATTTTACATCGGGACCCTCAAAATGAAGTAATATCTCGCACAACTCGGACGTCGTACAGTGTGAAAAATACTAGATTATTTTCCAAGTAAGAGATTTTATCTGGAACAGTAAAAGAGTAGAACACTTGAAAACTAGAGCTGTCACCATAAATCACTACAAGCGTGTAGTCACACGACTGTAACGTAGATTTAGAGCTGCCCCCGACAGATTTATATCCTCATGCTCTTTTCACACACAGTTCCCATTCATGGTAAATAATTTCGCGGAAGAATTCATATGCGCCAAGGTCATGACAGAAATAAAAAATCTGGTAATAAGTTTTATATATGCTTTTGCGCTCTATTTTCTCTATGGACTTATATTTTTGTGCACTGTTCAAGATATGCTTTATTTATGTAAATAAAATAGATCTTCACTTCATTTTAGAAGAAATAAAATAACCATGAGTAGAAAAAAACTACTTATTTAAATTATTGCATTGTGATCGGTTCTTGATAAGTGTGCAAAGATTAAAATTCATTTAAAAGAAAAGATTTGTATTTTTGTGTATAACGAATAAACTTAAAAACCACTGTCTATAATACCTACCTAATTCTTTCTGGAAAGCTACATTATCAGGGAGTAACCTAGGCTATATTTTATCCCCGTATTCCAACGGAATCGGCAACAACGCGGGTGAAACCGCGCGGAGGCTGCTAGTTACAGTAAAAATATGTACCTTTAAATTTCTATTACGCATTGAAAACCCGAGATATGACGTATATAATTTTATCAAGATAAGATATCACTGTTTGAACCCATTTACCTTGTAGATAATGTGGAAAGTTAATAATTACTTACTGGGAAAATTGAAGTTAAATGTTTACATTACGGTCTTACCAACATTGTGAAAATAATTCTTATATTCCTTCGTCGATCCTAACTAATATTATAAATGCGAAATTGACTCTGTCTGTCTGTCTCATATACGTCTCCACCGAGGAGCTCGAGTCTCCCCTAGCATCGAGGGGGCTTAGGCCATAGTCCACCACGCGGGCCTAGTGCGGGGCGGACTTCACATGCCTTTAATTTTGACATCTCAGGCATGCAGTTTCCTCACGATGTTTTCCTTCACCGAAAGCCCGTGGTGTGAATCCGTACGTAAGTTTTTGTAAATTCAGAGGTGCGGGCCAGGGATTTGAACCTGCACTCTCGTGATCGTGAGTCGGTGCGTTCCCTACTGAGCCACGACGGCTTTTTAACTACTGAACCGATTTAAATGAATTTTGGAACACAGATTGTCTAGAGCCTGAGAAAGGACATCTACGGACGGATACTTTTTATCCCAGGAAAATGGAAGATCTCCCGGGTATGCGAGTGAAACCACGGGGAGTCAGCAGTTGATTATAAACAGAGTAAAGATAGATTCATTAGCTAACAGCTAATTCTACCACAGTATCCTACTAATATTAGAAATGCGAAAGTTTGCGAGTATAGATGTATCTTTCACGCAAAAACTACCGTACGGATTTCGATGAAGTTAGAAACACAGATAGTTTATAATCTGCATTTACACATAGGGTACTTTTTATACTGGGAAAACTGAAGATCCCCCGGGAACGTGGGTGAAACCGCACGGGGTCACTAGTACTAAAATACTTGTTCCCTGTTAGATTTTATGATTCGGTGTGGTCTATGACTTGTGATGAACATAGCTATGGTTTTAGGTAGTACATTAGTTTTCTGGCGACAAACAGAAAATCGATTTCTCAATAACATTATTATTTTCTGTTCATTTCTTTTGTCCTCTTCTTTATTTATGTAGTAGTTATCTTGACGTACGAACATTCGGTTGTCCTTGATATATTTTGGCAAGGGGTTGACAGCCAGTTTGACAAACATTTGGAATTGCTATGAGTAACTTTTGTTTTGAAGTCTGATAAAAATTATAGATACGATAAATGTAATATAATACATAGTTGTTCTTTTTTGGGTATTGCTATATTTTGCTCCCCCTACTAAATTAGTTTTAGTTCTGTAAATTTTATACAACTTAATAACTTTAAAGCGATTCCATTCCAAAACTACTTGACCGATTTGATAAATTATTTCACAGTTGGGAAGCTACATTATGTAAGACTATATTTTATCCCAAAATTACCACGGGACCGGGAACTACTCGGGTGGACCGCGCGGAGGCAACTAGTATAATACAACTACATACCGATCAAAGTTAAAGGTCCGAAAACAGTCTCGTCCTCAGTCACGGAGCAGTTCCAACGTCTGCCTTTAAACTGGTATTGGCATTCGTGTATTCCTCGTTTGACCCCGTCACCTATCACGGGCATGTGATCTTTATGGCGCCTGCACATCCGCCGCTGTCCGGGCGTGAGGCCGCGCAACTTCGCGCACACTCGGGATCTCTCGGCAAACAGATCGGGTTGGTTCGACCACTTTTCAAACTCCAACAGCCCCATGTTGCTGAAACAATAGAAATTGTGTTATTGAAGTTCTAGAGTGGTATTTATTGACCCTGCTGGCGGTGCTGGATAATTTAATTATAATTGTACAAAAAAGTTTGAAAAACTTCATAAATTAACTGAAACGATTAAATATATTGAAAAATAAATAACTTATTTGGTTCTGAATGATCATGGGTGACTCGGGCAGTCTTCAAAAACGCTGTCATCAAATAAATTAAATATGATTTATATTTTGTTATCAAATTCGTTAAAAGACTTACTTATGGTAAATGACCCAATGGTGGCCAGTTTAAGAAAAAAAAAACAGGTTTTTGTGAAATATTACTAAAATTGTGAAAGTTTCAGCACTGAATATAGTGAAACTGTAAAGTCCAGTCCTTATTTAATATTTGTAATGTGTTGCGGCACGTGTTTACGGCAAAGCTGGATTCAATTAATTTAACAAATAAAAGTTGTAGTTTTGTGACCCAGTCTTGGACAGGGAAAATTTATTAATGGATACCCCAGTCTTAGTCTAAGTTTATCTTTATTTTATGGTTAACACATGAAACAAAACTAATTTTGATTTTAATTAAGTAATACTATTTTACAAGTGAAACTTTCTGCTCACCGCCTTAACGATTTCCTTAATGACAAGGATGACAAGGACGGCTTCGTTAAAGTAGAGCGGAAACGCAAGAAGCCTACTTGTCGCAACCAGTGCGGTACTGCCCCGACAGGACCGAACCATCTGCTGCGTCCCGCTATTCCGACGACGCAGCTGTATGTGTCCCGATTGAGGTACTCCACAAAGGTTGAGGATGTTGTGGAGTACATAGAGAAGAAAACCAACTTCATCGTGAGGGTCGTGAAGCTCGAGTCGCGTCACAACGTCAACTTTACTTCGTTTGTGGTGCGGGTTCCTGCTAAATTTCTCGAAACCTTCACGAAGGAGGAGTTTTGGCCGAAGGGTGTGGTGTTCCGTCGTTTTCGCGGGACAATACCCACCGCGCAGGCGAGCACGTCGCCGTCTCTACGTGCCCTAATTTAAAGAAAACATGTTTATATTTTTTAATATGTATTTTTAGTTTTAACGTATATATACTATGGGCCTTGTAGCCTGCAATAAAGATTTATTATTATTATTATTATTAAGAAAAACCGTCGTTGTCAATTTCAAATCACCTTACACTTTGTATTCGCGCATATTTGTACATGTAACTGACTGAATTCAATAAAACGTTAAACTTAGATAGTTCGATGTCTAAAGTCTATGTCACAGTGATCCCAATGTAAAAACATTCGTTCATGTCCGAATTCTAGATGTTTCTTTTAATTTTTGGCCATTACTGGTACTGTGGCCACGACTGGTACACTTACGATAAATGCAAATTTTATAGTGACTTTCACCACCCAGCCGCTTATAACCGATATAAATAAAATTAGACCTAGGAGGAGAGGAGGGCATAGACATACCTACATTGTAGGAGGCATATTCTACGTAGACAAAATCGAGGGTACCGGCTAGTATATAATATAATAAGTAAGTAAACATCATCAACTATTAAAATGAACTCTTATCGCATAGTTTGTTTGTAGAGAGAAAAGTAAATTTACTGTGAGTCATTTTACTTGGAAATATGACAACATGTTATATTATACAATATATTATGATGATATCTAAATTGATGTATTATTTACATTCACTAGCTTCCGCCCTGTGGTTTCATTCGCGTTTTAGAGGGATCTAATATCTATACTAATATATAAAGCTTGATCGCGCTAATCTCAGGAACTAATACTGAATTCGAAAAATTATTTCAGTGTTAGAGTCCATTTATCGACGAAGGTTATAAAAAATCATCACGCTACGACCAATAGGAGCGCAGCAACATTAAATCATGTTTCAAAATCAGGGTTTTCTATAAATCTAAAAATTAATTAATACATAGGTACGTAGATATTATAAAGAGGAAAGATTTGTTTGTTTGTAATGAATAGGCTCCGAAACTACTGGACCGATTTCAAAAATTCTTTCACCTTTGGAAAGCTACATTATCCCCGAGTAACATAGGCTATATTTTATCCCTGTATTCCCACGGGAACGGGAACTACGCGGGTAAAACCGCGCGGAGGCAGCTAGTTTATAAATAAACTTCTGGATACCTTCGCGCGTTTCCATCCGCGTAGTTCCAGTAGGGATACGGGGCCTTTGTTACCTAAAATGTCGCTTGGTACCTACTCGTAAAAGAGTTATTCATATTAGTCCACTAGTTTCCGAACCAATTCTATGCAAATAAACAGAAAATCTTTCCTCTTTATAATATCTACGTACCTATGTATTAATTAATTTTTAGATTTATCTATCAAATAAACTGTTCAATATTTCCTTCAGCCTTATCGATTTATTTGCGTTGAAACTTCAAGAGAAAACTTCATACAAACTTTTATTGCAAACTTTAATACAAACAATTATTTCTTAATGGCTCCCCGCGGCTTCGCTGCGTTCCCGGGGATCTTCAATTTTCCCGGGATAAAAAGCCTTTGTCCTGTCTCAGGCTCTGGATTATCTGTGTACCAAATTTCATTTAAATCGGTTCTGTAGTTTTAGCGTGAAAGCGTAACAGACAGACAGACAGAGTTATTTTCGTTTATAATATATCTATTTTAATTTATATTATCTTTTATATTATCAGTATGGATTATATACCAAATACTCCCTCTTTATAATATTAGTACCTATAGATTAATTAGATAACCTTTTTGAAGTCGGATAAAGAAATATTTCACCGTATACAAATATTTATACTTGCTAAAGGAATGGAGGTCTTAGGTAAAATAAATATGAGATAATATATCTGTAAGAATATTATTTAATTAACATAATAAATTATAATTGACTGTTAAAATATTTGGCACACACTTTAGTTTATATATCACAATGATTGAAAACAAGGAAAACATCGGAATTTAAATTATAAAATCAAATAATTCATAGAATTGGCTGGGGCTATTTTCATATGCTATTCACAATTTGATACGCTCAAACGAAATAAATAGATTACAATAATAGTAATTTAGTCACGCGCGATATGTCGTAGATTTGTTCTAAATAATATAGATATTCATACTTAATGTTTGTCTGTTCGTCATATATCTTAAGTTCAAGGTTTTGTGTACATTGTCGGCGCAAATATTCTATTATTATTGCAAATCAATATATACAGGATTCATGTGTTTGTCTATTATTCGACTGCGCAACAGAAGATATAATGTTTCTGATATTTTTTCTTCATTCTAAATACTGTTTATTATTCTATAGTTATTCCTGATCACGTTTTCAATCGTTCATTAATTTGTATTGACATATATATTTTTTGCATTAAATAAACACTGGTTTAATATCTCCCGTAAATGGTGACTGTGAAGTTAAATCCGTATCCCCTTTGACTTTTCAGTTTGAGCTTCAGGAATCTCTGTCCGATACCACCGGCGGAGAGAACGGGATAGCCTCCCGTGCCGTCTCTTTCGTTGTCCTTCACGTGTACAGCTCGAATGTAGGCGAAGTTCGTTTGTCCCGGTTCTGGGTACTCGATGATGCTGGTCCTCACGATGAATGGGAACCCGTACTTGCATTCGTTAACTTTGTGTATCACCACGTCTCCGTACGTCGGCTGGCCGAGCAACAAGTCGTGGCTTTGACATGACACCGCCAAGATGGCGCACAGTAGCGACACAATTGTTAAAGCACGCATTGTCGTTTGTTCGTTTGCACTCAAGTGCTACAAGGCTGTGGTTTTATATAAGAACGGACGGTTGTTAACGAGAGTGAAGCATGATTTAAATTTAACTAGATTGTTATGTTTTTGTTTTTAAAAATTTCCAGAAGTATATTTACTATACCACATATAGGTTTATTTAGTTTTATATAAATTGTTTTATTGTGTGTGAGGGGAAATGAATATAAGTAGGTACATATACTTATATACGGTTTCTTATAAAGTATATGAAACCACCCAGAAATTTGAATTAGCCTAATTATACTACTGTATAAATTGGTTGTCTAATAATAATGTGATTTATTAACGATTTAACTATGATGACATAAGTCGTAGACCCTACATGATCCACATAGGTATTTTGTTTAAAAACAAAAACAGTTTCAAAACATTTGTGTTTGGATGTGAAGAGCGGGTTTCCAACAACACAGGGAGACCTAATATGGGAGCCCAGCCCAAATATGACTGTACCATATTTATTCTATATATATAAAACAAAGTCCCCGCCGCCTCTGTCTGTCTGAACGCGAAGAACACAAAAACTACTGAACAGATTTTCATGCGGTTTTCAACAAATTACGGAGTATTTCATAGGGAAGGTTTTTATATATGAGTACATCAATTTGAATCCGGTAGGTGGCGCTGGTGGACAGAACGAAGTCTGCCGGGTACACTAGTGTTAAATATAGATATTTTCATTTTTAAAACTTTGTCTTTAATAAATTCTTGGTTCATTACAACATTAACCCATCCTAGCTGAAATAAACATGAAACTGAGGCAGATCCATCACGATCTAGACATGTCATATGACGCGGGTTCGCCTTCAATGTCACCACGTGTAAACACCTTATTGTTTACAATTAACAATCATTTTCCATTATACTGTTATTTCTAACTAGCTAATCAGCGCAACTTCGTCACAATTTCCCAGTTAAACTCCGCTCCTTTTAGTCGTAGCGTGATGTTATATACCTCAAGCCTTCCTCGATATCTGCTATGAATTGGCTATGAGAATCTTGAGAACTTAGATAAAAAAAATGTCTTTATATTTATCCTGAGATATTGTTTAAAAACCCCTAGGCCGGTCCCAGTCTTTAATGATAAGTTTTCGATTTCTGCCATAAAATATTCACCTGCGTAGTTTTTGTTCTCTTAGGAATACGGGGATTAAATATAACCTACTAGTAGCTCCTTGCTGTTTCACCCGCGTACCTGGGATATCTTCCATTTTCCCGGGATAAAAAGTAGCCTATGTCCTTTCACACGCTCGTCTAGTAGTGTAGTATACAAACATACAGAGTAATATTAGCATTTACAATATTACTAACTGCATCCGTGCGGTTCCATCCGCGTAGTTCCCGTTCCCGTAAGATAAAACATAGCCTATGTTACTCCCTGATAATGTAGCTTCCCAATTGTGAAAGAATATCGGCACAGTAGTTATTGAGTTTATTCATTACAAACATACACACATAAAGAAAGTTAAGGGGCACCGGGAAAGCGGGTGAAACCGCGAGGCATATGCTAGGACTATTATAAAATCAGCTTCATCGAAGATACCAAGAGGAAATCCAAAGGCCTTTATTCAGACTCTCTAAATGGGCCCTTTTGAAGATAAATAAAAAACAATATTGAAGCTTGTGTTATGGTAACCAGATAGCTGATATACTGCATATAATACTTTGAATACATACATATTATTATGAAGATGCTGAAGCAAGGATAAAAATCCCGAGAATATTTCAGTTTTGTAATTATTTTAAGAAACAATCTGTAGTAATATAATAATAGAATGACTAATACGAGGAAAACATTTTGTAAGGATGACGTAACGCTGTATGCTGTATATATACAAGGAAAGTCACAAGGTACTATACCGTAGCGGTAGGTAGTTATAATACCTACCTTACCTACTGTAGTGATAATTTAGCCTAGCAACATTATATTTGATAAATATTATTTACGCTCGCGATCTGCTTAAAGTTTTTTTTTCCATAAAACTCTCTATAAAAGTCTCTATGTACATAAGCTACCGTACATAAACTACCGATTTCATTTGTTCTGAACAATCCAAGCTCCAATCAGATATTGAAAAAAAAGCCTCAGTAATAAAGAAACTTGAAGTAGATAACCTACGCCTTCAGGCAGATATTAATATAATAACTAATCGCCTTAACTCTATGGAAAGAATGAGCCGTAATCACAATCTTGAAATACAGGCGGTACCTGAAAACAAAAATGAAAACATTTTGGCACTTTTTAAGAAATTATGTCAATCGATCAACCAGGAGTTGGAAGACGGAAACATTTTATCATGCCGTAGAGTTGCAAAACTCAATGCGTCTTCAAGTCGCCCGCGAAATATATTGGTCACCTTGTCTAGCCCACGTTTGAGAGATGCCCTCTTATCTGCATGTCATCGGTTTAATAAAGCCCACAAGGAAGATAATTTAAACACTAACCACTTAGGTCTTGCCATCACTAAGCAAAGAATATTTGTGACGGAACATCTATCACCAGAGTCCAAAATTCTCCATGCTGCAACTAGAAAAAGTGCTAAAGAAAAGAACTACAAATACGTCTGGGTGAAATATGGTCGAGTATACGTGCGCAAAGACGACTCTGCTGGCTGTATCTACATAAAAAATATGGAATCTCTTGAAAAACTGAAATAAGTGTTTTAGTCAATTATTATTTTTTCTTTTTTTGTTTTATTAAGTTGTTCGTAAATAACTAATAATTACCTACATGGTCCAATTTAAATTTTGATAATGTTAATATACTATCAGAATGTTAATAGAATTAGAACTAAGATTAAGGATCTTTATCTGAACATCATGAATAGCGACTATGACATAATTTGTTTAACTGAAACTAATCTTAACAAAAGTGTATTTGATGCTGAGCTTTTTGACAGCCGCTATGTTGTCTTTCGTAGGGATAGATGTGACACAATTTCTAACAAATTAGAAGGCGGGGGCGTTCTTGTCGCCGTTAAGAAAAATATTGGCGTTATCCGTCAGTCTTCATGGGATTCTCAAATGGAGGACCTATGGATAAGTGTTATTTCAGATCCTTTGAGAAATAATTGTTACATGAATATATGCGTTTGTTATTTACCACCAGATTTAAGTATTGAATGTATTAAAGGTTTTTACGAAAATTGTCAAAAGATTATCATACAATCTGGGGGCATTAATGATTTCGTTTGTATTGGCGATTTTAATACTCCTACTATTACTTGGTCTAAATCCCCTCATTCAAGCGAAATGATTCCATCATCCCAATCCCAATGTTTTGATTCCAAATCTAGTTTATTGCTCGAAACTTTATCACTTTGCGACTTGCATCAATTTAATAATATACCGAATAAGAACAATCGTTTTTTAGATCTTGTTCTTTCTACGCTTACTACTCTTAATGTTTATGGGGCTGCACCTATCAGACGGTTAGATGACCACCACCCTCCTATTGTTATAGATATTGAGAAGTATGACACGTGTTATATCCCATTTAGATCGAATTTATGGAGGCGTTTCAATTTTAGGAAAAGTAATTTCGAAATAATTAGGTCAGAACTTTCTGATGTTGATTGGCCAAATGTCTTTTCGACGACGGACATCGATATTAATATTCAAAGTTTTTATGAGCAAATAAATAACGTTATTTCACGAAATACCCCATTAACTAAAAAGAAATCGAGCAAATATCCAAACTGGTACACTCCTGCGTTACAGAAATGTCTCAAGGAGAAACTTAAGTATCATAGGCGCTTTCGTAAATACGGGAATCCTCGTGACTATGACACTTTTTCTTTGCTACGATCTAGATGCAATAAGTTAATGCATAAAAATTACAACTCTTATATATCATCAGTTGAATCATCTCTGTCTGACGGTCCGAAAGATTTTTGGCGATTTGTAAGTAGCAAGAAGACAACTAATGTGATCCCACAAACCATGAAATTTTGCAATTCGGTAACCTCAAACTGCAAAGAAATTTGTGAACATTTTTCAGCATATTTTAGCTCCGTTTTCGAACCAGATACAGTATCTACAAACTATTATGACTCCGTGATAAGCCACAATAGCACTTTATGTGGGATCGTTATCACTGAAAGTGATATTCTTAATAAAATTAAAAATCTGGATTCCTCCAAAGGCGCTGGGCCTGATGGTATACCTCCTTTCTTTATAAAAATGTGTGCCAAGGAGTTATGTATACCTCTTTGCATTATATTTAATAAATCTATTTCTACGGGTGTTTTCCCGTCTCTTTGGAAAACAGCACATATAGTGCCCATTCATAAGTCAGGTGATAAATCCAGATGCGAGAATTATCGGCCTGTCAGTATATTATCTTCCTTCGGAAAACTATTCGAATCTGTTGTTTACGACTCATTATATCACCACTTTAAGCCGACTCTTTCTTCATGTCAACATGGGTTTGTGAAGAATAGATCAACCCTCTCCAATTTACTTGTTTATAAAAACTATATTTGTTGTGCATTGGCCAAAAGAACTCAAGTTGATTCCATTTATACGGACTTCTCCAAAGCATTTGACAAGGTTAATCACTCTGCATTGTGCCATAAACTATCTTGTTACGGAATTCACGGCAACTTACTTCGATGGATTAAGTCGTACCTTAGCAGGAGAAGTCAGCTAGTGGCCATAAGGGGGCACTTATCATTACCAGCACTTGTCACTTCGGGCGTCCCTCAGGGATCGCATCTGGGTCCTTTATTATTTATTGCTTTTATTAACGATCTAGTTCTACGCCTACGCTGTCCATGTTTGTTATACGCTGATGACCTAAAAATTTTTAAAACTATTCAAAGCTCTAATGACGCTCTCTTGCTACAACAGGACTTGAACGAGTTGCGTGATTGGTGCGCTATCAATCATATGTTTCTTAATGTTGGTAAATGTTTTGTGATCTCATTCACGCATAGATCTCATAAGCTATTACATGATTACGAATTGGATGGGTTAACATTGGAAAGGAAGAATATCGCGAGGGATCTAGGTATTATTTTTGATGAACGGTTAACTTTTCGACCTCATTATGATCACATTGTTAATAAGGGCAATCAAATGCTAGGATTTATATCAAGGCTCACTAAGGATTTTAAAAATCACTCAAGCTTCTTGAGCCTCTATTTTTCACTAGTAAGGAGTGTCATGGAATTCAACTCCGTGATCTGGTCACCTTATTATAACACTCACAGCCACCATATAGAGAGTGTTCAAAGGAAATGTTTGAATATCCTTGGTTATAGATTTGGCTTTGGCCGTACGCACCGGGCTTACAGCGATAAGCTTAAAAAATTAAATATGTTGACCCTCGAAGCTCGTCGCAAATACATGGACTTTGTATGCCTTCACAATATCATACACTCTCAAATAGATTCAGAAGCTCTTCTGTCTTTAATAGATTTTAATATTAGATACAGAGTTCGACAACCTCATCGGAATCCATTCTTACTGCAAGTTCACGTCAACAACACCTCCTTCTACAACCCCATCGTAAGAATATGTCGCCAATACAATGATATCATGGTATGTCATGACAAAGCTGTGGATATTTATAATGCAAATGTACATAAATTTAAAAAATCTATATTTAAAATTATTCAGAATAGCTCATAGTCATAGTCTTTAGTCTCTACAATGCTTCACTAACACACTAATCAATTTATTTTTAATTTTGAGTTAATTTGTATTTGTATTATCTTTGTTATTATATGTACTAACTCTCACTAACCACATAGTCTTACTGTACTCTATATTTTGCTATGCTGTGTACACATGCTTAGGAATGCGGTCCCGAGCAACTACCTTTGTACTTTTATTTAATTTTCTGTTTTTGACTGTATTCTGTTTTGTGTGCCTAATAAAATAAAATAAATAAATAAATAAATAAGCTTAAATCTTTAAAACTACGCAACGGATTTTGATGCGCCTTTTTTAATAGATAGAGTGATTCAAGAGGAAGGTTTATATGTATACATGCATAATGTAGTTGAAAATCACTGATAATTTTAGAGGTTTCTGATGTGATGTCGGCGCGTGCCTATAAGCATTGCACCCGTAGAAGCCGGGTCACTAGTTTCATTATATAATAATTACTTTAATATTCCCGGGATAGAGGTAACTTATATGCTATTACAAAACATATACTCTGAGCCAAATATGAACCAGATCCCTACCTGTTGTTGTGTGAAATAACAACATTCATACATATCTATATCTAATACATACAACTCATTTTTTTGCATTATAAATATTAGTGGGATAGACTAGTTGTACCCGGTTTTATTGTAATAAAATAATGTAAACGGGGAAACAAAAATGAAACAAAATGACAAAGATGATCACATATTTTGTATCTATTAAAATCGAAACTTATAATTAATTAAAAACGTAAATACAAAGCTGTAAGTAAAAATTTTCAGAAACATGTAGTTTTGGGTCAGTTTATCCTTATACAAAGATTTCAACCTTGAATTCATATCCTCTGAATATCGATGGATTTTCGAAGCAAATAGTTATCCTTTTATGTCCAACACCGCCACTGGCTATGTAAACCACACCATCTTTATTTTCCCTTAAATCTGTGACAAATATTGCTTGAATTGGCCGATTACTAATCTCGCCACTAAAACAATCACTCCTCTTCCATAAAAATGGATTAGCGCTATATATACCATTATGGATCTTCTGTGAATCACTTGTAATAGTTCCAACAGTTAAATCGTTCGATTCCACAATGGAAACGTAATATAGAACAGTGAAGAGTAACACTTTGGTAAACATGTTGACGAGTCAAAATCTTCCCAGAAATGTTTCTTCCCGCATGCCATGTTGCTTATTTATATTAATTAGTTAAAGAGTAACCCTAAAAAGCTTTCGGTCAAGTCGATATGCTACTATGATCACAGACTTGTGACAGCCGGTTGGCTTTGTGGTTAGTGACCCAGACTTTGAAGCCAAGTATGGGTTCGGGTAAATATTATAAATGCAAAGGTCTGTATGGATGGATAGATGGTTGTTACACTTTCAAGCAAAAACTACTAAAGGGATTTCGATGAAATTTGAAACACGGATAGTTTAGAACCTGGATTAACACATTGGCTACTTTTTATCCCGGGAAAATAGTGGATCCCCCGGGAATGCGGGTGGAACCGTGGGGAGGCAGTTTTACTATTTGAATGTTAATCACTAAGTCACAGAACGACGAAGCAGCTTACCGATCTAATATAGGTATATTTCTTAGGTTTTGAGCCTATTCTATTTAGGGTTAAATAAATAATATGAGAAGATAACTGACTGTCTGTCTACTGTTACTAGTTAATGTTGCAACCACAGTTAAATAAAATTTTACAGTATAACGTTTCTGAACAATTCCTTGAGATAATTAATTAGTCTTTCGCTTAGTTGGTACCACATGGCTATTTTATCTATTCCGATTAATATAAATTCTAACTAATATTGTAAATGCGAAAGTAACTCTGTCTGTCTGTCTCTCTCGCTTTAACACAAAAACTAATGAACCGATTTTCCGATGAAGTACAGTGAAAAAGGATAGCTACTTTTTTATCCCGGGAAAATGGAAGATCTCCCGGGTACGCGGGTGAAACCGCGGGGAGCCACTAGTAGTACCCTCCGCGCTCACCGCAACAGTCCGCGTACGGCTGTAAAAGCCATTTAATAAATAATAATAATAAATATCCTGGGACATTTTTCACACACGGACAATCTGATTCCAAATTAAGCATCAAAGTGAGCTTGTGTTATGGTAACCAGATAGCTGATATACTACATATACTACTTTTAAATACATACTTATATAGATATTTACATCCAGACACAGGACAAACAGACATATTCATGTATACAAATGCTTGTCCTGGGTGGGATTCGAACCCACGACCCGCGGCTTGAGAGTCAGGGTCACTAACCACATAGCCAACCGGGCTGTTGGCTGAGGCAATATTAAAAATATGGTATCAATCATAAAGCGTCATACTGTTTCTGTTGCTCCTACTGTGACTTGATTATCCATTGTACCTATACTATTACGAGGTGAAAAGGAAACCATTACCATCATCTAATCGGATCTCTCTTTCATTCCTTAAAGCCGGATGATAAGTGTCGCATATCGCATTCCTTGTCTACGTACTTCGTATGTTAGGTACAAGCTTCCGCCACTTGGCTTCACTTGCGATACCCTTATCTTTATTCTAAAGATTAGGGTAAGTTCTTTAATTTTCTAAAAAATATCCTGGTTTACGTTTATGTTTTCACACACGCACGGACAATCTGATTCCAAACTAAGCAGAACTTGTGACGTGGTAACTATAGAGCTGATATACTATATTTAAATACATACTTATGTAGATAATAACACCCAGACACAGAACAAACAGACATATTCGTGCATACAAATATTTGTCTTGGGTGGGACTCGAACCCGCGGCTTGAGATTAAGGGTCACTAACCACAAAGCCAACCGGCTGTCAATGTTCTAGTTTCTAAGAATAATAAGTACCTACCTAGCTGTTTCAGAGCATTATCTATCTCTGTGCTTTAGGAATAAAGGTCCCATCAGCAGTTTCGTAACAAACATTTGCATTATCCTTAAAATAATTTAGAAGTAGTAAGTTCATCTATCTATACTAATATTATAAAGAGGAAAGATTTCTTTGTTTGTTTGTTTGTAATGAATAGGCTCCGAAACTACTGGACCGATTTCAAAAATTCTTTCACCTTTGGAAAGCTACATTATCCCCGAGTAACATAGGCTATATTTTATCCCTGTATTCCCACGGGAACGGGAACTACGCATAATAGTATAATATAATTAGCTCAATAAATATAAGTCATATTTTTTTATATTGGATGACTTCTTTAAAATACCGTAACAAACGAAAATATAAAATCTACGTGCAATATTGTATGTAGGTAATCATTTTCAGTACTATTTCTTGTGCTGAAAAGCACCGAAAAATATAATAATATTTAACAAGTACTACTTACCTATATACGCCGGAGCGTTGAAGGTTAGTAAGGTAAGTAATGAAAATATAGTTTGTTAACCGAATTTGAAGTACAAAATAAAACTTAGGTTTATTTTTACTTTTGATGCGCCAGTCCAACTTGAATATAACTACCGGTTGATTTTGAACAGTTAAAAACCTTTGAATCAAATACATATTACATATATACAGTAGGTATTGCTGTATTGTTTTTAAAATAAATCATTATCATCAAAGCTTCATTTTTGAATGAAATGACAAAGGGCACGATGCTAGCGGAACGCGAAATCAAAAACATATAAACAAACTTACATAAACATATATATTTAAATATTAAACATTATCACAATTAACATTTCAGTACTTCCTAGGATATTGAGAATTGTAATTCTGTGAGAACGTATCTTTGCTGAAATAACCAGCGTTTGGATTCTTAGCGTACACTTCGATCTCAAATTTGTACCCTCTTAGGATCGTGGGACTTTTTAGACCGATGGTGACACTTCTGTCCCCGATACCTCCACTTTCTATATAGGCTTCGCCATCTTTGTCGTCTCTCAAATCTGTGACGTATACCGCATCTATGATTTCATTGCCAGGACTGGTAATTATGACGTCATCAGTCCTCTTCCATAACGCTGGATCTGCCTCCTTTATAGCACTATATATCTTCCTCGACTGAGCTGTAGCATAACCCAACCGTATATCGTTGCATTCCGCAACGCTAACAAAGTATACAACCGCCAAAAATAACACTTTTCCAATCATTTTCAGGTGAAAATCTACGTTAAAATGGTTGTATTTCATCAACAATACGTTTATATAGTGTTTGTGTTAACACTCAAATGAGATCACGGTGTGTTTCTCAGTAAATGTCACATTGAACTGTTAAAAAATCTATTTAAGTACGCTAATAACTTTGAGGAAATTACGTCATCCGTCATTTACAATTTGTGCTTGTGCCATAATCGTATAGAACCTTCCATTCATAGCAATTCAATTAGCACTAAAATGTCAATTGCTACCTCACACTGTTGTTCATCTAAATACCCCATATCGAGGCATTTCTACCTTTGAAGCTTACAAATTGAGACGTGTATAAAATCCAAAATGAATTACATAGTATTAGCGCTATTTGTAGCTGCTGCTACTGTAAACTGCAACGATTTATTTCTCGGCTATCCGGATGCGTCATCGAAATTGATCTATAGCAAAGTACATCAAGAAAATCCCGCTATTTGGGTTAGATCCGATGTTTTTAATGTGAACTGTTCAAGCAATGAAGTGATAAGTGCAATCAAGATAGTAGATTTGAGAGAAGACAAGTGGGGAGACGCGTATATCAAGGCTGGTGGTATCGGGCAGAAATCTGTGACGATCGAATTGGACAGTCCAAGTGTTTTCCGTGGCTACAACTTTTGGGTGGAAGTGTATGCTATACAAACTGGTTATTTCATGTATAACCACGGAAAGAAGTGACGTTGTCTCTATGATCATGTTGTGTTTGTTATATTATGTTGTTGGTTCATAAAATTGATTTAAATGACATTCTAGTTTTATTATCATCATAATTTTGGGTTCAAAAGAAAACTACCATATCATACGGGAACTTTTTTATAGAGATACTAGTGGCTCCCCTCAGTGTTTCCCGTGAAAGAGGAATAAACATCCATCCATTAAGGAAGGCTTGAGGCTATATCACCAGACGCTGCGAACAATAGGAGCGGAGCATCAATGAAAAATGTTGCAACAGTGCTGACGCTGACGAAGTTGCTGTCAGCTTGTCAATTAAAAAATAACTTTATAATAAGGAATTTTCCTTCCAATTAAGTACAAGAACACTTCAATGAAACAAAACGTACTCAATAACAATTTATTAACATTATATTACAACACATTATCACGCATATATTTCGATTAAGTATTTGAATCCTGATCCCCGTTCGCTTTTCAACTTTATGTTCACAAAACTGAATCCGAGTCCACCGCGGGTGATTGACGCTTCAGCTAGACCATTCTCTAGGTCCTTAATAGCAATCCCCTTGATCTTCTGCTGGTCTCCCATTGGATATTCAAAGAACACTTCTCTCTCCCGCTTCACAAGAGGTATATAATTAGCTTCCTCAGTTTTTTCATACACTTTACGTATTAGGCCTTGATTGTCGTACATTTGGCCGACTATTACACTTTTACTGTGAACTATAGTTATGGCACATAGTAAAACTAGTACTTTAAACATTTTTGATTTTGTGTGTGTCTGTTTGTGAGGATGGATTGGTACTGTTGTTGTTGTAGGAAAGAGAGGGTCCGAGCAAGATAGAAGGTCAAGCTATAGGGTTGGGTAAGTGTCGATGTTTATTCATTTATCGATGTTTTGCTCTTATATTTAGTTCTTGTTACAAAGTAACTACTTATAATTATGTAGGTTGTAATATATTTTTTTACTTTAAAAAAAAGATACAGAAGCAGTTAATATAATGTTATGCTTAGGTATTTGAGAGCTGTTATAACCCCACTTAAAATGTCGATAGACTAAAATCGACTCAACACACCTCTATACCTGATTTGCAATGTAGTTTACCCTGAATGTTAGTCGAGGCTTACATGGAGGCAACAACCAGATTTCCTTATTGCCTTTTTTGATGTACATGATAGTAGAACTATAGATAAAGATTGTTTTGATACTCATAGAAGTTACTGACTATAGGTTATGTAACTATTGAATTGGGAAATCAATCTGAGTAGCATTAATTCTACACTAGAAAGATATTATCAATTAAAATTTATTCAAGCAAAGCATGTAAACCGACCATTAAATTGTTTAATACACATTAGTCGGCGTATCAAGTGTATCTACAAGAGGTCACAGTGTATCGCAGACTCGACAATTTGGATGTTTCCCATGCCAATGTGTATCTTAATACCACGAAATAAGAGCCAGCGTTTGTGTCGAAATAATACGAATTTTACAGTCAAAAGTGAACCGTATCACAATGAAAAAAGGGTTTATTATTTTAGGTGAGCAAGTCGGTTAATCAGAATAATGGACACTCGGTGATATGAAGTAATGAGAGTTATTGGGTAAATGTTTGATTTATTTTCCAATATGGCCATGTATCAATATATATTTTAACTTTATACCTATTTTAGCTATAAACGTAGGCTTTGATACATATAGAAAATCTTATATACAAAGTTGTAGAATTCCTTGTTTGTAGATTAACTTATTGAGTTTGATTTTTGTAGATACTTTATTTTACAAAGGTACTTTCCCTAACCGTCATTGAATCTAAATGATATTCCTAGAAACTATGCTATTTTTTAACAAATAAACAAAAAATTCTGAGTTAAGTCATTGGGCATTAACGACCTTCAGAATAGGTATATTATTGTACTTTTCATCATATTTAAATAGGTTCTTTCAGCTAGTATAATAAATTAGTCTAAAAGCCAATTCACCATCGTTATTACTCCTTTATTTTGACAAGAGCAATGAGCAACATTGCGTGTCCTTGCCTAAAAATATGTGTCAGGCAAACAGTAGATGTAATACAGTGCCGAATAGGATAGGAATTCGATACAGAAAGTTCGTCGTACGAATATTACTGTTACTATTATATTCAGTCGAAATAATGTGAACGGTAAACTAAAATAGTATCTACGCTTTGCTTCTTGCATTAATTTAGGTACACTATAGACTTTGAGGGCTTACTATAAACTTTTGCAGTAACCAGATTTTTCCCCACGAAATTCGGCGCGTCTTAAGATAAACTATCAAAACAATAGGTATATTTATTTAATTGCAATTTAATTGATACTTTAAACCACAGACAAATAACTAGAACAGGTCCATCTATAAATAAAGCCACGCAACTTAAATACACTCAAACTTAATTGAGATGGCGTCAAAAAATCTACTATACGGCCTTATATTTTTTGCGCTGGCAGCATTGGTACATTCTCGCGGGAGTACTAACATTGGTGACACATTTGGCAGCCACTTAATTTACCACACTATCCATAACAAATACGGAATACCACTAATGAAAAGGACGGAAGATGTTGAAGTGAAAGTGCAAGGAAATGAAATAATTAAAGCTATTAGAATATCCGATTTGGATGGTAAAGGAGTGAGTTACATAAAAAGAGGCGGATTGGGACACAAATCTGTCGATATACACTTGGAAAGTCAAAGGGGCAGTGGATACAGATTCCTTGTAGAGGTTTACGCTTATTAAACTATTTAAATATCTTGTTGGTGTTTCTCTATTGTAATTATTAATCGTAAAATAAGTAGATCGTTTTCCCTGACAAAATGTTGACTAGAACTCAACTGATTTGCCTCTTCATTTCTACAATCACAATTTTAATGGGCATAACTGCACTTGTAATGAAATTAAAACCCTTAAAATTTACGAAGATAGTCGAAAAAATATATAAAGATTAAAGATGAAGAAGTAGCAGCCGTTTTTCTATGGCGTAATATGGTCATCAATAAATATTCATATTATAAATTAAAATAAATCGTTTAGTAAAAACCATAATGTTTAATTTACATTTACCGTAAGAATGACTTAAAATATAACTACATAAAGACTCTATTAATTAGAAAAAACAAAAAAATAATTTTGATATCACGACAATTTTTAAGGTCTTCCACATGAACGTCTAAAGTTATCGCGAAGATTGGGCATCTATATTTAAATACATACAGAAGACATAGGTATATCTGATTAAATGATATAGGTACGTCTTTTAAATAAATACGACAAAATTCTTATAAAATCTTAGAGCATTAACTTAGACATTAATATGCTATTAGCGTTTATAACATCTGCAATAAAATCATTAAAAATAATTTAATGATCATATTTATCTAACTACAAAATAATAGCTTTAGTCATCTCAATTATTAAACAAACTATAAATAAGTCTACCTCTAGTAAAATTAATTTAAACAGCAACGAGATGGCGTCCAAAATTCTACTATTCTTCTGCCTAATTTCTGTACTGGCAACATTGGTACGCGCGCGTGGATCAATTAACCTAGGCAATAAAAATAATACTCATGTCATATACCATGATATACATGACAAAATTGGAATACCATTGATAAAGCGAGACGAAGATATTATGGTTGAAACTCAAGGTGACGAAATTATAAAAGCTGTGGAAGTGTCAGATTTGGATGGCAATGGTTTTAGTTTTATCAAGAGTGGAGGGGTGGGACAGAAATCTGTCGTCATCGGTCTCGAGAGCCAAAGAGGAGAAGGATACAGGTTTTTAGTGGAAGTTTATGCTCATTAAATATTGATTGCATTTTAAAAAAAAAAAATTTTATTTACAATCGTTCCAGTATTTTATACGTATAGGTTTATCAGCACACATGCCCCATCTGATTTTAAACTAATCAGAGCTTTTATTGTTAGCAGATAGTTAAATAACTACACATCATATTACCTACTGTCAAAATCCATACCTTACTTACATAGATATTTTCTAGCTTCTTCTCGCGGTTTCACCCGCGTAGTTTCCGTTCCCGTGATCACCGGGGTAGCTATCAAAAATAGAAATTCTCAGACCTACTGAATATGCATATTTTATATGCATTTGATACATCTATACTATCTATACTAATATTATAAAGGAGTAGAGTTTGTTTGTTTGTTTGTTTGTTTGTTTGCTTGAACGCGCTAATCTCAGGACCTACAGGTCCGATTTGAAAAATTCTTTCGCCATTAGATAGTCCATTTGTCGAGGAAGGCTATAGGCTAGATACCATCACGCTATGACCAATAGGAGCGGAGCACCAATGAAGAATGTTTCAAAATCGGGAGAGTTCTTTTCCTGTTGAGAGCTTCCGCTGCGTACGCTGCGTAAACGGTTAAAGTTACGCTAAAATAATGTATGACAGAATTGTTCCCCTTCAAAAGTCCTAAAAAAAAGTCCGCGATAGCATATGTCTATCTGTTAAGGTTGACTCACTGTGACCATTTTTATACTAACCAAATTTTTTCGAAAATTAAGCATTATTTGTGACGGTGTTTTTAAAAATATGATATTAATCCTTATCCACATAAATACGTTATTCATCACAAGTATTTAATTTAAAACAATATTACTGTTTAAATCATTCGATTTCAATGAATATCTTAGGAGATATCGCAAATTTAAAATAACATTGCAGCAAAATAATGATCAAGTATTGTACTGCGCGCGCCATTATGTGCCGGGCCGGCGCGTGCAGTCATCAGTTAGCTCTGCGGGGCCATCCTTCTACGTAAACGAAGGGGGTTGAAAGTAAGCACTAGCCCAAAGTAACTATTCCACGCGGACGGAGTCGCGGGCAGAAGCTAGTTTATTCATATATCGAGACTATATTTTGTTACGAAGAATAATAAACTTGAAGATTCACAGTTTAAGATTAATTAAAAGAACTTAACTTTGTGTTTATATAGAGTTATAAAATATTGTAACTCTGTGTATAAAAGATTGTAACTTTGTATATGTGATTTTATTTAAAGGCCTAAATTTCGTTCCGCTCTCTAAGTCTACAGCATGAGAACAATTTGTTATCCAAGTAAAATTGAAGAGGTAATATACCTTTAGGTTATCTATTATATATATATACTAGCTGCCGCCCCGCGGTTTCACCCGCGTAGTTCCCGTTCCCGTTTCCATGATGAGTTAGAGGTACATATGAAAAATAGATGTTGTCCGATTCTCAGACCTACTGAATATGCCCACAATTTCATAAAAATCGGTCAAGGTCAATTTCGGAGGAGTTTAATCTCAAACACCGCGACACGAGAATTTTATATGTTAGATATAGAGAAACGTAAAATATTTTTGTTTATAATGTAACTATGTAGTTGAATAGATGATTATTTCAATTTAGATGATTTACAAAAGGTTACGTTTTTTGCCAAAAACATTGAACGAAATAATTACAGTAGCAATTTGTTTTGTTTATATTTATTTATTAAACATATATAGTTATATAATTGTGATAAATTACAGACAACATTAAATACATTATATTTATTATATATTTCAGCTTATTGGGTAACCACGACGCAAGGCGGGCGAAGCGTACACCTCTACTAGGAATCTATAACCTTTTCCTCTTTGACTCTCCAAAGCGATAGTCACTGAATTAACCCCCAAGCCCCCACTCTTTATGAAGCTCACTCCATTGCCGTCCAGATCCGAAACTTCAATAGCTTTAATTATTTCATCTGCCTGCGCTTTCACCACAATAGTTTCATCCCTTTTGAACAGCGGAATCCTGTTTTTGTCGTGGACTTCGTGATAAATAAGATGGCCGCCAAATTTGTCGCCGACTTTTATGTTCCCGCGCGACTGTACTATTGTTGCCAGCACAGAAATTACGAAGCAAAACAGTAGGATTTTCGACGCCATCTTGGATTGACTGTAGAGAAGTGAAATAAATATTGAGAGCGTACTGTGTTTATATAGTCGATTGACTAATTACTACCGATCAATTTGCGGTTTATGAAATGTTGATAGTTTTAATGACAAGTAATAATTGTTAAATAAGTGCCTGTCTAATAAACGTTTACTAAAAATATTACTGATTAAAAGTGTAGGAAAGCAGGGAATAAATTCAGGTTTCTGCAACAATTTATGCATTTACTGTTCAAACAGTAACTAGATCATGAATTAAAAACCTTGCTGTAATACAATTTAACAAAGACATTTTCAATAAAAAATATAACAATTATATCCAATAAATAAAACATACATATTAAAACGCTGGATAGATAATAAATCAAGTAAACAGAGGGCCGGAGTTAAAAAATAGAGAGATATATCACATAAAGTAAGTTGAAATAAAATTTAAGACCAAGAGATACGAAACGCGAGACACTTGATTTGTTGAAGTCATTTGTGGCAATGTATAGAGATGATAACACCACCGAGAATAGTAAAGTTATTTAGGTGAGTTAGGAATCCTGGTAAATACGAGTAAAAAATATATGCTGGGAAATTCCCCATCTGGTAGTACTAAGTTTACTTAGATACCTAACTGATAGAAAAATAAAACATATTTATATGTACAGAAGCTTCAATCATTTATTTATCTATTTGTGGTACAGGTATATTAATAACAAATGACGATCTGATAAATGATATGCTATTCTGACACTCTACGTACTGGTCGCGGAACCGATTCCCACCCAAGAAAAACATAAGTATATCTGTTTGTTCTATCTAAAATTATGTATTTATGATCCATCTAAATAGCATAGTTCGTTTATGATGTCAGTTTTGCTTTGTTTAGATACAGATAGGCCTTGTGTATGAAACGTCTCACAGTATTCAATAAGGTTGAATCTATTTTAAAACAAATGAAAAAGATCTGAATAAAAAAACCCACACACATTTAGCCTTATTAATGAAACTCAACAACTCTATATAAATTCACTTTCATCAGCATAGATTTCTACGTTTCTCTCTGGTATTGGTTAGACGTGAATATAATGGCCCGTAATATTATTTAAGTAGCCTTAATGAGGGGTCTTTGAGATCAAAAGGGTGTTAGTCCCTTTTTGTTACAAAAACCTGTTACCCAGGGCTGCCTGTTAATTATTCTATGAGCTACATCATTGTGGTATAAAATAGAAAAGGTTTTTGATCAAGTATTATATTTTATTTTTAGTTCGTTTATTTATCATAATTTTGTTAATTAGTTTAATACCATCGCCATCAAATTATGACAAGATGTAGATAGCGAGTAATTAATTATGTAAAAATGCGATTATATATCAACTTGTTACTTAAAGTAGGTATTTTAGACGATGTTTCTGCAATTATTTTGTAAAGCCGTATGTGTACAACATAAAAAAAACTATCTAAGTAGTATGGTTGTTTATTTAAGGCTAAAGTGAATAGGTTTCTTCTGGGCATGCATGCTCTATGTTTTTTTTTTTAATGGACTAGAAGGTGTTAGCCTCAGATGGCTTTTACACCGTTACGCGGACTTTTTCGGTGAGCGCAGAGGGCTCTCAACCGAATGCTCTATGTTGTTTCGACAATGTCTTATATAGACAAGTCAGATACTAAGTGCAGGGCTAAGAAAGAAACAAATTTTGAATAAAATAATAAATTATTATTGTCAGGTCGGTTAGCTTTGTGTTTAATGACCCTGACTCACAAGCCGCCGGGCGTAGGTTCGCATCCCACCCAGGACAAATATTTGTATGCATGAATATGTCTGTTTGTCCTGTGACAGGATGTAAATATGTATAATATGTTTGTATTTAAAAGTAGGTAGTTTGTGTAGTATTTCAGCTATTTAGTTAACACAAGGTCTGCTTACTTTGGAATCAGATTGGCCGTGTATGGAAAATGTCCCAGGATATTTATTTGAAAGCATTCTAATTGGTCCGCGTTGAAGACTCCAATTCAAAAAGGTAATACATATTCGATTATTCCCCGCAACAATTTTCACTACAGTCAGACCAGATTCTACCATGCTGTCAGTTACCATAACTTCAATAAACTTTTTTTCTTTTTGGCGCCAAGCCTCCACGTTTACAAAACAAACAATTCGCCCGTTATCTATTATATTCACGTATTTTTGACGTTTTATCTAATTAATAAACTATAATCATAACGGCATGATACATAATTGTGATACGAATGTAATCTTTGACAAATCCTCATATCTGGTAATTAATTAAAATTTTATCATCCATTTTCGAATCCATTTGATTTTGTTCATTTTTTTTAATGACTCGACATGGAATGGATAACAGAAAATTGTGCATAATATTATATCTATGTTTTATTCAAGTGTTGAGTGTTAAAATAAAATTAGAGGAACATTCTGATACTAGTGGTGATAATAACAATAATGTGTTTAACATTACACAAGATGGGACAAGGATGGATCCAGTTTTGTATAAGACTATGAAAAAATACGCGTGTCTGAAGAACAATGTTGAAGGTAAGTAATAGATAAACCATTTTAAGAAATATTTATGAAGCATGTTTGATAGTTATTTGGTAACCATAGTAACAGCGCCTGGAGTAAAATCACTCTACAATCTTATTAGAAAAAAACGATTGACGAATGTATAGGGTCGGCAACGCGTGAGAGACGCCCCTGGTGTTGCGCGCGTCCATATATAGGCTACGGTAACCGCGCGCCATCAGGTGAGACCGTATGCATGTTTGCCACCTTTATGGTATATAAAAAAGTGTATGGAAGCTAGATAACAACTAAATATTATAATATACACTCAAACATTAATGCATAGGTATTTTGAAATACAACTGGCTAATCTCGGCTAGATATGTAAACAGCCTCTCCAAGTAGCTCGTCATAATATATCTTGCGACATTGTCATACAATCAGATTAGCCATCTGATTTCAAATCTAAACAGAGCTTGTTCTATGGTTAGTTACCTACATAGGCTACTTTTTTATCCCGGGAAAATGGAAGATCGCTCGGGGACGCGGGTGAAACTGCGGGGAGCCACTAGTAGGATATATAACTTCGCGCTACAACCAATAGGAGCGGAGTGTGGTGTGACGCAGACGAAGTTGCGAGGGTTAACTTATCTTCAAAATTATAGTTCGGTCACAGGCCGGGACAGCCCGGGTGGCTTTGTGGTTAGTGACCCTGACTCTCAAGCCGCGGGTCGTGGATTCGAATCCCACCCAGGACAAACATTTGTATGCATGAATATGTCTGTTTGTCCTGTGTCTGGATGTAAATATCTATAATGTGTATGTATTTAAAAGTATTATATGTAGTAGGTATATCAGCCATCTGATTACCATAACACAAGCTTCATTTGAAGCTTACTTTGGTGTGTGAAAATATCCCAGGATATTTATTCTATTCCAGGTTCACACATTCTAGTGTATGGGGAGAAGGGATGGACATTCCCCCAACAAGATATAAGCCTGTCCTTAGTCTACCCACCTGAGAATGTGAGTACGTATTGTTTATAGCTATTCCTATTTAATCTAGTAGGTATCTATTTTAGTATTTCAGTTAATTATTGGCAATTTGACTGGGTAGCCTTTTCGAAACACGGCCCTTTTAGGAAAATCCTAACGAGTAGTTAAATGTATTAGAAAATCAATTTGAAATGTGCCAAAATATTATCGTTAGTAAAAATGTTCAATATTATGTATATGCGCTTCTAAAACATAATATAATAAGTAATACCTACCTATATTCTTTGACATTAAACTTTATTTTGTGACAAAAAAAGAAAAAATTTAAAAATGTTTTTTATTCAATTAGGCCTTCACAGGCACTTGAGTAGTCAGACTCTAACGCTCGGTTCGGAAGGTTGGCTTTGCTGAGAAGAGCCGCCAATAAACTCAGCAATTACTCTTTTCAAAACAAACTGATTTATTTACATTTCAAGGAATTAGTCTCACTGACAATATTTGGGTGTTGGGGAATGACAAAAAATAAAAATAAAATACCGAAATTAAAACCTTACTTGTGTTATTCTTTACATTAATAAATTAAAAGCTTAAATTGTCATAGC
This sequence comes from Thyatira batis, assembly GCA_905147785.2. Lineage (NCBI taxonomy): Eukaryota > Metazoa > Arthropoda > Insecta > Lepidoptera > Drepanidae > Thyatira > Thyatira batis. The sequence continues at coordinate 2,619,414 of LR990507.1, forward strand.
ATTTTACTAAATCCATGAATGCATTGATAAATTTGATATTTAAAGGAAAGACAACACAGTAGGAAACAGGCAGGTATTTCATTGAATATAAGTTCATTGAATATTCACAGTCCAGAATAAGTCCATCAGATGAGTTCGACAACTACCTCATAACCGGATTCCAGGTCATACTGTACATGGACGGCGGGGATAGCCGGGGGTTCATCACTAAAGGAGGTATTTATAATGTGAGTACTCAAATGTTGCCAGAGTATAAAAATCTAAATTTTATTTAGCCCGAAAAAAACATTTAAAAACAAGTACTAAGAGTAATAAAGTTTGAAGTGGTGTCTTGTGCCGTCATAGTTCGATGTAAACTGTACAAAATAGTGACGTCAGGCGACTTTTCCTCACAAATCACAATGTATCGTTCACCGTTTTTTTTGGATGGGTATCAATTAAAAGGGAATGAACACTGGAAAATTATAGTACTTTTAGAAAACATTATTTTTCTCTGTATCTATTTAGCCATAAAAATAGACGTAGATATTAAAACAAGTGTAGAATGCGGATGACCCTCATACAAGACTCAAAAGTGCAATTAACTTTGAGAAGTATTATTTCATTCACATACCTAGTTATGTGTAGCGATTTGAGACATATTTACTATTTTTAATATGTAGATTTTAGGAAGGTATTATGCAAACTATATATACCTTTTATTATGTGGGTTATTAGGTAATAATTAATATTAATCTTTATCCTTTCAGAGTACGATACAATTGACGTTTGAATGCAAAAACGTCACGACTATAGGATACCAGTTCTTACTGTACGGGATTACTAAAATAACACACAACGTTGCGCACCAACCGAGCAATACATATATTAATATGTGTTAATTTAATATATAACTGTCATAAAACTAATAAGGTATATAAATATATATTAAATTATTAAAGTTTGTGATCCAACGAGCAAAAACGGCATTTTTTGTTTGATTTTCATTTACTTTCAGTAGGCACCTATTTTATTTTGATTAAGTATTAACAAGTTTTTTAAATTAGTTAATTTTCAATTATGACTATATATTATGATCACCATTTACGTTCGTTGGGGTGTAGCCACCGCGCAAACCTAGTGCAGATTGGCAGACTTCATGCTTTTGAATGTGACATCTTGGACGTACAGGTTTCCTTACAACGCTTTCCTACACCGTGAAATATAGTTAGTTATAAATATAGTCTATAGCCTTCCTCTGAGAATGAGATTTCCAACTTTTCTTTATTCGGGCTAGTAGTTTCTGAGTTTAAAAAAACCGAGTCTTCAGAGTTATAATATTAGTAGTCTTTAGATAGCACCTTAGCACATTTCTAGTGAAAAAGCACTCGCTAGCTTGTATAAATAATGTAGCAGATTCGTAAATTTTATTTCATGTCTAGACGTCCTCAGGTGGTTTTACAAGATACACTAAAAGTCTTTTAATATCGCAAGGAATATAATAAAGTTTATCTATTGGTTGGATAAACTTAATCTCTTAATCCTACAGAAGTACCCGATTCAATAAGTTTGCTATATGGCGGAACTTTTATTCTAGGACTATTTTTCCTTTCCACTCGAACAAGCGATCGAGCTTGGGTTACTTTTACTGATTGACTCTAAAATTACTACAGTCACTTTATGTGCTATATAATATGATATATTTATTTTAGTAAGATTCTAAACAACTATACATAGTCATAGTTAAGTACACAAATATTTTAGTAATAGGTATTATAATTGCGATAATATTAAGAGATGAATGTTTATTAGTATGTACGTACTCTTTCACTGCCAAATGTATTGGAGTTTTAAACCGTTATAGTCTATTTTATCACACATATCACTTAAAATTTACTTAAAACCCCCGAATTTATTAGAAAAGGGTTTAAGCCGTTAAATCTATTTTATTATATCAGCTAAAAACAAGAAAGCTTTCAAATAAGAAAGTCCTTATTAAAATCAAATTCAAACGTGAAACATTTCCCTTTTCGGGCCGGTAGTTCATATAAAAGGTAAGTACTTACAACCAGCTCCCATTAGTCCAGGGTTCCTTCCGTCGCCTGGTCTCGTTCGTGTCTTGGGCCAGGATCCACACCAACGCAGTCAGGAGGATCAAGAACCGAAACACGGTGCTCGACGCCATTTTGATTTATACACACAAAATGGCGGACGTCACATTGTAGATAAAACAAATTTTCACTGTTCCAATGTCACATTATACTTTGTTTAGGTACTTTACATAAAAGCTTGATATTTGAATGTTTATTTATATTGGAAAGCTCACTAAAATAAAGGTTGAAAGAAAAAACTACTAGAGTAAATTATTAATTGATCTTGACAGTCTAGGTAACGGCAGTTTATTATTTTTATTTGCTAGATTCAATGATTTGTTTGTTTAATTTATGCTGTACCTACCTATGTATGAAGTATTGATAATTATATGAAATGCTAAATATCATTTATTTTGGTATATTTTCCACGTTAAGAAGGGATATGAAAGGTTGTGAGACAACTCAGGGACGATTTAAACGGATTAAATACTACCTACCTATTTTACGTCCACGCCAGTCGAATATCATTAAAAATTGTATATGATCTATCTGTAATAACTGGCAAAATAGAAGATACCTACTTAATAGTTTATGTTAAGAGAAGAACCAAGTCATTTAGAAATGCGGACTTCTGATATATTGACCCTTATGCCATGTAAAAATAGGAGTTGCTGAACCAGATGTAATCTAATTAGGATTTACAAACTTGTAAGCTAGTTATTGTTTTATTTTTAAATAAAGGTTTGCTACGTAATCCAATTTTCCAGACAATAGCATTTGTAATGCTCACAGCAGTCTCAGCTATTATAACATGTCTGCGGTTCAATTTTATAAGGTAAACGGCTAGATAGACGATGTTTAAGCGCGGCATTTATGTTCTATCTCTGTCATTAACTATGGAATCGAGTGAGAAGTCCGTTTCCGAAGCCACTCGCCAACGATGTCTGTATTACAGAATACTAAGGCTCACCTTCGAGGCAGGGGTTAAGTCGCTACTTAGGTACTTACCTAATTAGGGTTGTCTAACATGATTTTCCACGGATTTCTCCCTAGGGGCGCAAAAAATTCAGGTTATTATTCTAAAAACCATTATATTAACTAACCCTGAGGATATAGTAGGACATGTTTTTTGTAATTAAATCTTATAATATTCATGTTTGTTATTTTTATGAAAACAGAATAAAATATCTACCTTATTTGCATAAAAGGTTCAATATACATAATACTAAGAGACCGGGAGTGTAATATATGAATTGATATTGACTATGCCACATCATCATTAGCTTTAATTTTTACTCAACAATCATTTAAAATCACGAATGTCAATACAGATTAAAAATATTTCAACTTCATGCAAACCTCCAAGATTAACGTAACATAACATCGAGGTGCCAACCCTAATGGTAATTAAACTATGTTTTTTTTATATTTCTTTTCTTTTATACGGACTCAGGTTTTATATCAACACCTTTACGGCGTAGTAAACCTCTTTTGTGAATGTACAGTTTTAGTTTACTGTATTAAATATTACGTACTAGACTAGGTTCTGCCCCGCGGTTTCACCCGCGTTTTCGCAGGATCTTAAATTTTTGTCGAGATAAAATGTAGCCTATGTATTAATCCAGGGTGTCAGCTAACTCCATAATAGATAGTAGATACCTACTTTTTTTTAATGGACTAGAAGGTGTGAGCCGAGTGTACTCGGACTGTTTCGGTGAGCGCAGAGGGCTCTCAACCGAAGGAGAATTTAAGCGACAGCGCTGAGGGTGTCCCCTGCGACACGGTGCCTCGGCTCAGGGCGTCACTGGGGGAAGTGGGGACTCACTTGACATGATTATTTAGGGAACGGACTGGGTTGTTGCTGCGGCACGGGCCGCACTAACAAGACGAGACTGGGTGGGACGTCGCGACGGTCCTCGCCGGCGAGGACGGAATCGGATTTGGTAGTAGGTACCCTACAAAGATATCGCTCGACTGTCGCATATAGAGGTAGAGATAAGTAGGTATCTCACTTACGGAGTTCCATGAGGGAAAAACGACTCTCTCTTATAGTAGTTTGTGATTCTCATTAATAGAGGTTTTGGGAGCTGAAAATGAAGGGTCCTGGCTATTACTCTCACTTATAGAGTTTTCTTACATATCCAGTTATCACTTATCCAGGTTTGACTGTATATGTTAATTTATGTACTTATAGATTTAATTTGGAAATGGTAAGTAAGTACTGATAATAAAATTAGTTTGTACCTCTACCATGAATACTCGTTATCTGTTGTCTATACTCATATTATAAAGAGGAAAGATTTGTTTGTTTGTTTGTTTGTTTGTAATGAATAGGCTCCGAAACTACCGATTTCAAAAATTCTTTCACCTTTGGAAAGCTACATTATCCCCGAGTAACATAGGCTATATTTTATCCCTGTATTCCCACGGGAACGGTAACTACGCGGGTAAAACCGCGCGGAGGCAGCTAGTCAAATATAAAATGCCAGTTAGTAACCAATTTATTTATCAAAAAGCTTTTTAAAAATTACTTTTTTTTACTAAACTTTAGGAACTTATATTGAAAACGATGTGAACAATAAAAATAAAGCAATAAGTCTGTTATTATTGTAATAAAGAATAATAATCCTACTATTATTATTAGAAGGGTGTTTTAGAATCTACGATTAAGTTCCGATCACAACACGATTTCGATCGCTCGAATGAGGTCGGTTTTTTAACTCACGTAAGTATTTTGGTTAAAAAAAAATCTTGTAATTTTACAATGCCAGTAGTCGTATTAAACTACCCCTTTTCTATTTTATCTACCTTCTGCCCGCGGTTTTACCCGCATTTACTAGGGATCTAATGCTGTCTGTGTATCCTATATAATATTATCAATTAACGAAAGTGTCTGTCTGTCTAGCTTTCACGCTTAAATTACTGAACCGATTTCAATTTGGTACACAGAAAGTCTAGAGCCTGAGAAAGAACTTGGGAAAATTGAAGATCCCCCGGGAACGGGGGTGAAACAGCGGAGAGCCACTAGTATAATATAATTCTCTAATATATAAAATTCTCGTGTCGTGGTGTTTGTAATTAAACTCCTCCGAAACGGCTTGACCGATTTTTATGAAATTTTATATGCATGTTCGGTAGGTCTGAGAATCGGATACTATCTATTTTTGGTACCCCTGTGATCACGGGAACGGGATCTACGCGAGTGAAACCGCGGGGCGGCAGCTAGTTGTGATATAAAATTTTAACCTCAGTGACATTTGCCATTATTAACCGACTTCATAAAGGTTGTTTGGGCAACACTCCCCCATATATAGATCGATTTTTATTCATACGATATTCCCTATTAGATTGTCACGATATATCGTGTCTGATAGTATAAATGGCACAAAACCTGATGGCTGCAGCTCCCATACCCAAATTAGTTACGCTTTTGGCTATTCTATTGTGTGTTTCAAATTGAAATTATAAGGGGCGCGTGACCAGTGACTTTACATCTTGGGAATAAAGACTCCATCATAATTATATTGAGATAGTACCGCCCTGCGGGTTCATTCGTATTTTTAAGACGATAGTGAAGACTTTAGGTCACTTGGCAATGGAAAAAAGGAAAAGTAATTAACAAAGATGAACGAAAAAGAGAAATGAAAAAACCTATCCATAACAATTATCTATACTAATATTATAAATGCGAAAGTAACTCTGTCTGTCTCGCTTTCACGCTAAAACTACTGAACCGACTTCAATGAAATTTGGTACTCAGATTGTCTAGAACCTGAGAAAGGATTCTACTTTTTATCCCGGGAAAATTGAAGATATCTCGGTTGCGGGTAAAACCGCGTGGAGCCACTAGTGTAAAACTATTTATAATAATTCCAGGTAGGTTCTAAAACTTCTACATTTCAGATGTTAGTAAAAGTTGAGTCTATAGAGAGATTGGTCTGAAACAATGTTGAATTAGTTTTCTAACAAAAGAGTTATACGAATTCCTTTAGGTTTACACTAGCTTCTGCCCGCGACTCCGTCCGCGTGGAATAGTTATTTTGGGCTAGTGCTAACTTTCAACCCCCTTCGTTTACGTAGAAGGATGGTCTCGCAGAGCTAACTGATGACTGCACGCGCTGGCCCGGCACATAAAGGCATTATTTTGCTGCAATGTTATTTTAATTTTGCGATATCTCCTAAGATATTCATTGAAATCGAATGATGTAAAAGGCAATTTTGTTTTAAATTAAATACTTACGATGAATAATGTATTTATTTGGATAAGGATTAATATCATCTTTATAAAAACACCTTTACAAATAATGCTTAATTTTCGAACAAATTTGGTTAGTATAAAAAAGGTCACAGTGAGCCAACCTTAACAGATAGACATATGCTATCGTGGACTGTTTTTTAGAACTTTTGATGAGGAACAATTCTGTCGTACATCATTTTAGCGTAACTTTAACCGTTTACGCAGCGTACGCAGCGGAAGCTCTCAACAGAAAAATAAATCTCCCGATTTTTTAATATTCTTCATTGGTGCTCCGCTCCTATTGGTCGTAGCGTGATGATATATAGCCTATAGCCTTCCTCGATAAATGGACTATACAATGGCGAAATAATTTTTCAAATCGGACCAGTAGTTCCTGAGATTAGCGCGTTCAAGCAAACAAACAAACAAACAAACTCTACTCCTTTATAATATTAGTATAGAAGTATAGATTTGCGGTTTGATATAAGTTTGTTAAATTATTTTAATATATAACTAGCTGCCGCCCCGCGGTTTCTCTCGCGTAGTTCCCGTTCCCGTGATCACTTAGGGACATCAAAAATAGATAGTAGCCGATTCTCAGATTTTAAGGTTTCGGAGGAGTAGCTATTGGAGTAGTAGTGGTAACTAACATTGTGACACGAGAATTTTATATATAAGATTTTTATTACATTAATTTGAACACGATTAAATTAATTAAAGTAACTTATTTTTTTTATCATAAATTACACTGTATTTATTGTTAAGTTTGAAATGCTCGAATTAACTATTCATCGATCAGTGAAAGTCCAGAAAGCTTTCAAAACTTTCGGCGTTTTTTAAGCAGTTCTAAGTAGCAAAATAAGATAAATACATTTCTCAAGTAGCTACTTTATTTCAAGCTCTATATACTAGTAAAAGATTGCCGAAAGTAACATTTCCAGGGATAAAATATATTATGTGTTACTCTAAAACATATTCTATCTACGCGCCAAGTTTCATCTAAATTCGGCCTAAAGTGTAGAGACTAGAGAATAAATGATTTTAGGTATTTCTTTGATTTATTAAAGTGAATATTTTATATGCAATTTTATATCTGATAGAGAACTCATATACTTGTTAAAGATATTCTATTTTATCTACTTATTTGTTAAAGCAAATCACGAAGTCGTAAAAACTACACAGTACGTGCATTCATATAATAAACCAATAAACTCAACGTTTTCGGTATAAAAGTGCAAAACGAAGCAAAACCGCACTTTAAACTAGTACAAATCGCAACAACACAACAAAAATATTTAAAGCATTCCAACATATCAACAACAAAAACAACAAAAAAAAAGTTCGCACTAGCTAACTTAACCACTTTAACTTAAACTTTCATCACTAAGAACACTTAAATCACTATATACGTCACTAATAAGTTGAAACAACGCGTAATGCACACTGAAAGTTGATTTTCCCCCGAATTAAGGTTCGATTAAGTTGAATTTAAGTTGGCAGCTCGACAGACGTGTGCATGCACCAACGGTTGAACCCAGACTGGTCTGAGGCGGGATAACTTGACTAAGTTACTACACTTAACTTAATGCTAAAGGCGTATACACTCGGATTTAGTACCAATATAAATAAAAGAAAGTTTGTTTGTTTGTCCGAGGCTAAGTTGTAGTGTTGAACGTTTTTCTTTCCCTCTTAAAAACGTCTGAAGGAGGCTGTACTTTAACGACTAAAGTAGGTACATACTTAGTTCTTCAACTCGTATGAAATTTTAATAAAGCGCCATTTTGAAAATTAGAATCATATTGGAATACACAAAAACTGTAAGTAGTAATAAAATAAATACCTAAAAATAAAAAAAGCCTTATACTTCCAGTTTCACAACTAACTTACATTACAAAGTTAATGCTTACCTAAGTAACTTAATTTAAAAGGATATACATTAAACATAAAAAAAAAATAGAAACTAGTGTGACTTATGGTAGTAATACAGGGATAAAATAAAGCCTAGGACACTCACAAATAATGTAGCTTTCTATCGGTGAAAGAATTATTTAGATCGGAACAGTTTCAGAGCCTACTCATAACAAATATAAAAAATAAATGTTTTTTACATTAGTATAGACAATTCAGGTATCAAAGTATGGCCGGAGTTGTGTGAAAAATGCGAAAGCGTACCCCTGGCGACGGCGAGAAGGACACGGGGAGGCTTTAGTCCGTGCAAGCCGAACATAACCCGTCGCTGTGCCCTCAGCGGCGGGTATGCGAAGGCATTTCCTGCTCAAAAAAAAATAAAAAAGGTATCAAAGTATAAGGGCAAAGACAGGGCTTTATAAATACTGTAGCATGTATACATATCCTAGTAGTTAATTAACCCCTTACTGCATCCTGGATCATATATGGACCTACTCACATTTGCCACTGTATAGCAAAAACCAAAATATTATTAAACGTTTTCTGCATAACGTGCTATAAACGTTCCATTACTCGTATTGAAATTTTAGTTCAGCGCCATCTAACGAGCCATCGTGTAAACAAAATCGCAGTTGCAAGTTCAACGGACAGGTTGTCACCGGTTACGCTCGGTACGGAGTTTTGAAAAATTACAAATAAATAGAAAATTCCATCGAAACACTATAAAAAAATATAAAACGTGTCGGAGTTACATTTATTTATGTGATAAAGGTAAGTTTTTTGTATTTTTTTTATTGTAAGTGGAAAATAAACTTCATTCACTGTATGGACCAGATATGAACCATTATGCAGAAATATTCTTTGATAGTTTAGATACCTTAGGATCATATTTGGTACATTATGCTGAAATAATATAATCTTCGTCCGAGTTTACAATGTATTTTTTCTATCGTAGTATTATTTTCGTGATCATAAATATCATATTTTTTATTTCAGGTACCGAACGATGGATCCGCATCGATTTTATGGAGGTATTCATACCATAGTGCAAGATTTTCCTGATGGCAGTTCTGATGAAGATCTTTCCGACGATGATATCTATGGGAGATCAGCTAGAAATAGACGGACTGCGGTGGTGATTCCCGAAACAGATGATGAATCTGAATCTGATCCTGAGGATAATGTTCCACTATCGACCAGAATTACAGACTTTTTTATGATAACTGGTACACGTCGTTGTTGCTCTTGGTTTACCTCACCAAAAGAGGTATTCTACCACTTGGAACTATAAAAGCTAATCGAATCCCTGGATACAAGATTCCGTTAGAGAAAGATTTGAAGAAGAAAGGAAGAGGCGCTACTGTAGAAAAATTGACCACGGTCAATAACGTGGATATATCCATCACAACGTGGTATGATAACAGGGTTGTAAACTTAGCATCTACGTACGTTGGTAGCGAGCCTATGACAGAAGTTAGACGTTATAATAAAAAAGAGAAGTCATACCAATCAGTCCCTCACCCCCACGCTGTGACAACATATAACAAGCACATGGGGGGAGTGGATCTCCTTGATGCTTGTCTAGGATATTACAGGATACAAATCCGATCGAAAAAGTTTTACCATCGCATATTTTTCCACTTGATAGATATGATAACTGTCAATGCGTGGCTTTTATACAGACGGCGATTCCACGACGAAGAAGCTTGGTTACCTTTAGCTGATTTCAAGGTTGCAGTGGCTGAAGCATTGACTATAGCAAATAAGCCCATAGCTATGAAAAGAGGACGTCCTTCTAATGTTTTAGAGAACGCAATTCAAGAAAAGAAAACAAGAGGCGCAATTGCGGTTATGCCTTCACAAGATGTACGTCTGGATAAATTAGATCACTTACCTATCTGGAGAACCAGACAACGTTGTAAGGTGCCAGGCTGTACTGGAAGATCTTTTGTGGAATGTCAGAAATGTCAAGTCAACCTATGTTTGAATGAAAAAAGAAACTGTTTCTTACTATTCCACTCTACTTAATTTTTTTAAGAATTATTGCAATTTCCACATAATGTGCCATATTTGTACCAGGGATAAAAACCTCATTTTTGTATATATTTTTTTTAAATATTAAAAAAATACGAAATACGTGTATTTTTATTTTGTCTTCTTCATGACATATGTTTTTTTCATTAAGAAAAAAAAAATCATGCAGTAAGGGGTTAATACTCAAAGCTATAAAGCTATGTACACATTATTTGTAATGTGAGGCAGCGAGGCAGCCTTACCGTGCCTTAACACCATACACGTGGTAAGTAAACAAAAGTTGTGTACCTTCTTATATTATACTAGCGGACCCGGCAGACTTCGTTCTGCCCACCAGTGCCACCTACCTGGTCCAAATTGATGTATTATACATAAAAACCTTCCTCATGAAATACTCCGCAATTTGGTGAAAACCGCAAGAAAAACTGTTCAGTAGATTTTTTGTTCATCGCGTTCAGACAGAGGCGTCGCGGCGGGGACTTACCATACTCCTCCGCAACGGCGTGACTGATTTTTATGAAATTTTATATGCATATTCAGTAGGTCTGAGAATCGGGTACAATATATTTTTCAAACCTCTAATCTCATGAGTGAAAATAAATTGTGTTATTAACATATTTATTATTATTTGTATCTTTAGTTTTATTTTATTTATTTGGTAAGTCATATCAATAACGGACTTATATGAATCACTCTAAAACAAAATGTATGATCAACTAACTGATAACCAAATATCTGATATCACATCTATACTAATAATATCTATGTATATGTATGTAGTTGAAAGTAACTAGTACCTACATATAAATAATTTCTTAAAAAAAGTAACACAGAAACTAAACAATGTAAATTTGGTTTTTCAAAAGTTATTTCAAGTCTGCCTTTAAGTACATGTGCACTATGCCTTAAACAAGGTGTAAACACGCCTAAGTAATAAATTTGTGTACGCGTTCTAAGTTAGCCATTGAGTAATGACTAGACGACTTGCTCCTCCAACTTAAGTACCGTTTGAAATTTTCCTATCTATCTATATCTATACTAATATTATAAAGGAGTTGAGTTTGTTTGTTTGTTTGTTTGCTTGAACGCGCTAATCTCAGGAACTACTGGTCCGATTTGAAAAATTCTTTCACCATTGTATAGTCCATTTATCGAGGAAGGCTATAGGCTATATATCATCACGCTATGACCAATAGGAGCGGAGCACCAATGAAGAATGTTTCAAAATCGGGAGATTTCTTTTTCTGTTGAGAGCTTCCGCTGCGTACGCTGCGTAAACGGTTAAAGTTTCCCTAAAATGATGTATGACAGAATTGTTCCCCATCAAAAGTTCTAATAAAAAGTCCGCGACAGCATATGTCTATTTGTTAAGGTTGGCTCACTATAACCATTTTTATGCTAACCAAATTTGTTCTAAAACTAAGCATTATTTGTGAAGGTGTTTTTATACAGATGATATTAATCCTTATCCAAATTAATACGTTATTCATCACAAGTATTTCATTTAAAACAAAATTGCCATTAACATCATTCGATTTCAATGAATATCTTCGGAGATATCGCAAATTTAAAATAGCATCACAGCAAAAAAATGATCAAGTACTGCGTGCGCCTTTACGTGCGGGGCCGGCGTGCAGTCATCAGTCAGCTCTGCGAGTCCATCCTTCTACGTAAATGAAGTCGCGGGTTGAAAGTTAGCGTTAGCCCAAAGTAACTATTCCACGCGGACGGAGTCGCGGGCAGAAGCTAGTCTATATATATAAAACAAAGTCCCCGCCGCTTCTGTCTGTCTGCGATGAACACAAAAACTACTGATCAGATTTTCATGCGGTTTTCACCAAATTACGGAGTATTTCATGGGGAAGGTTTTTATGTATAAAACATCAATATGGACCCGGTATGTGGCGCTGGTGGGCACAACGAAGTCTGCCGGGTCCGCTAGTATCATAATAAGTTTTACTTAGCATAACTTAGATAGAGATAGCTTAACATAAACATGGTTTGTCGTTAAAATATGCTTAATCTTTAAAATGAAGATAGCTCAGTGGATTGACTAGGCTTCGTGGAGGCTTTCAAACCGCGGTCGTGTGTTCGATTACTACCGAGGACAAATATTTTTTTTCCTACTGAATTTTTCTTGATTATAATTTTGACTTCTATAGGTAGGTACCTAGCTTAATGCTGAGCAAACGTTTCCGTTCTTGAGAAAGTAAGTGGTTGTACTCAAGTAGTTCTAAAGTGTTTGAATGAATCTCTAATCGGTATTTCTTGTTTAGATTATTATTTATTTTTCAACCAAGTACCTACCTACGTACCTACTTAGCGAGTGGACATAAACTTGTCGTTAAGTTACTTACTTAGGGTATTAATAAGAATAACGGCCTAGTGCATAACGACGGTAGAAAGCAACTTTGTCGTATCTAAAAAAAATTGATTTAAACCAGTGTTAAAAAAACACTTGTAAAATATTAGAATATGGTAATAAGTCCCAAATAAAAACTTGTAAAAAAATAATGATAATTCAGGCAGACTCAATAAATTTATTCTAAATTCGTTTACTTAATCCCATATTTTATTTTATTTATTTCTAAATAAATTGCTTTCTACCGTCGATAATAAGAATCAAATTAAAGTTTTAACTTTCATCTACGAAGTCCCAGAGTTTTGAGTAACAACCTAATAGGTATCTAATCTATAGTTTAATATATAAAAACAAAACCCACATAAATGTTTGGGGTATCATAGTCTCATAGATTATGTCGTCAAGGTGTGTTTTGATGAAAATATACGAGAGTTTCAGGGTACAAAAATCATATACCTACCTAATAAAAAACTTATTTTAGTAGGTATATTTTGTAGTAGGTATGTTTAGTAGGAAAAATATTTCTGAGATTATAGATTGTCCGAAATAAATGATTATTTGATTTGATTTGATTTAAAAAGTGCCATCTAGCAACCACACCCTAAAACATAATGAATCCAAGAATATTGCTTCCCGTCAGATCTCATTTCCTGAGTATTTTTATAAATCCTAAAAAAACGCCATCTAGTGGCAGCATGTCAAAACTTTTTGTAATGGTTCACATTTTTAGAAAAATAAACTTTTACTACTCGCCGGTAGAGGGAGCTACCTGAACTATTTATTTCGAAGTGATCTATTCACCGCTAGATGACACTAGAAGTTTTCAATTATACTTATTTCTTAATAAACTCATCAGGTATTACGATTTAGTGATTACTTCAGTAACACCCGGTTATTCAGTGATATAAACGTGATTTGGATTGTGTTTATGCAAAATGATTATAACTTTTATTAGAGAATGCAGAATATGCCTAAAGATACCTTTACATGAATATGGTATATAAGTATATAAGGTATATAAGTAGAAAAGAAAAGTAAAAATAATATAGTTTTGTAGTAAATAGTACTTAGTGGTTAATTCGTGCATCAATTGTTTTTTGCATGGAATAAACAATAGCTTATTACAGACAAAAGATTGTCATGAATGGTAATCGAACCCACCAACAGTGTATTGTAAGTCAGGTAGGTATATCAGAAAGCCAACCGTCAACCGTGATAAGCGATGTTCTGAAAAGCTATTTTCAATAAACTAAATTTTATAATATGTAACGCCCTAGTAAGTCCCATATTGTCTAATCGTTACTTCATCGTCTTAAAAATACGCTTATGAATTTCACTTTTACTATAATCTTTAAAAGTGTTAGCAAAGAGGAACCATTTAACATCCCAAAACAACCATTCGACCAAGCAAAACAGCAAACTATTTTTGATAAATTTTGTGTCAGTTATGTCAAGAATCCGTGTAGGTAAATACGAACATCCTTTATGATCTCATTTCGCATCTTTTCTCAAATATTATATACCTTCCTACCTCTACCTTAAGTCTCAGGTAGTCAGAGACGCGTAGACGGTAAAAAAAAGGCTTTTGAAACCTCCTCGGTTGATGTAAAAAAAAATGCAAGTTGCCAGTCACATAAAAAAACCGTAAAGTATTTTTTATACAAGCATTCTATTATTAATTGCATTGGTAACATTTTGCGTTTATATCGGGAAGAAAATACCATGTAGGTACTTTTCTTTTTATAGAGTATACAATTTGAATGGATGTATAAAAGACAATATATGTACAGTGAACTTAGAAAAAATTGGTTTAAAAATAAGTTAACACACAATTTAGTATTCAATATTCTTTAATAAATGGTAGGGATTTTGTTTTGCAAACATTTAATATATATGTTAATAAATAATAGAAATATTTTTTAGTAATACATACATAATGTAAATGGATGAATACTTAATGAAATGTCTAATAAAATGTGACTTGTAAAATATAGGTACCTAAGGATATAAAAGATTATCAAAATATAGATGATATCAAATAAGTAAGTATTTACTATTCGAAGCGGATATATAAAAAAATACATTATTAAGGTAGGTATAATATTCTAGAACTAGATTTCTATAGACATTTTATGATAGGAATGTTTAAAAAAACAATAAAAGTACCGTATTTATTACTTCTCCTATGTATTTAATCTATTCTATTATGATGGAACCACCTGCAAATCCTGTTTAGACCAATCCTATAGATAGATTATTTCAAATTCTTATACCGACTGATAAAATTCTGCGGTTTGTCTATGGAAAAGGTGTTTTTTTTATTTGACGTCAAATGTTTTACTAGTATCATTATAGTTTTAATAATAACGACACGTTTAAAAAAATAATTGGCTTTCGAAAGATAACAAACCTTTATGTGCATTTTTCCTTTTCAACTTGAGGGCGGTAGCTACAGGCGAGTTCCTAGTTCCTACTAACAAATACCTATTCATACATGCCGAAATATTTTCCTTATGTCCTCGTTTCTATCTATAACGAATGTACAATACTTTGATTATATAATGTCAAAGGTATAATATTAAATTCTCAAGCATTACACTGGCATAGGTACCTACTTTGAATCAAAATGCTATAAATTTAGGAGGTATTCCACCAAGCGCCCCCAAACGAAGCGCACCCAGACGAAGCGCACCTAATGTATTCCACGAAGCGCCCCCGTAGGTGCGCTTCAAATGAAAAATTTAAAATAATTAATTTCCTATTCCACGAAGCGCACCTAAGAATATCACTCGCATAGTGTGGTGACAAGAAATAAAAATGTCGATAGAAAAAAATATTTATTATTTAGAAGACTAACTTAATTTTCTATAATCGTTCAGTTTCATTATGTGACACAATATTTGTCATTTTTGTAATCTTAGGTACTATTTAAAATCACAGATTATTTCATAATTATGCAATGAAACGACAAGTATCAAACACATTGTAAATATAGTTTTCCTTAGAGATCTATGTTGAAGTTTTCGTATAGCTTAGCTACCTGTTTAGTAAATAATAAAAATACTCTACTATAACATAAAAAAATCACAGATTGTTTCATAATTACAATAAAAACTTGGACAAATATCAAAAACACTTTAATAATAGTTTTCTATAGAGATCTAGGTTAGTTGATGTTGATGACCTCTAGTTTTATATAAAATCACAGACTGCTTAAAATAAATAAACACAATATTTAAGATTCTTAAATAATCTTGAAAAAATGGGCAATATATGTAGTATATAAACTTATCAATTAAATAAATTATTGATAATCAAAATCTTAATTTCTCTAGGCAATGTCCAACTGAAATTGACTGAAACAGCCCGTGACGTCGCAATAGTGTAATGAGAACTAAGCATGTAAACTAGCTCCGGAAATGCTCGGCTAAATTCGGGTTGGCTCGGGAATTCAGTGCCGCGCGCATACGTTGACGGTTAGCCCGGTTAGACGGTTATGTATATGAACATTAAAAATTTAAAGAAAATTACAATTATTGTATCACATTATTACAATGAAATTGTTTGATGTTAGAAGTTCCGTCAACGTCTAACCGGGCTAACCGTCAACGTATGCGCGCGGAACTGAATTCCCGAGCCAACCCGAATTTAGCCTAAGGAAAACTATATTTACAATGTTTTTGATACTTGTCGTTTCATTGCATAATTATGAAACAATCTGTGATTTTAAATAGTACCTAAGATTACAAAAATGACAAATATTGTGTCACATAATGAAACTGAACGATTATAGAAAATTAAGTTAGTCTTCTAAATAATAAATATTTTTTTCTATCGACATTTTTATTTTTCTTGTCACCACACTATGCGAGTGATATTCTTAGGTGCGCTTCGTGGAATAGGAAATTAATTATTTTAAATTTTTCATTTGAAGCGCACCTACGGGGGCGCTTCGTGGAATACTTTAGGTGCGCTTCGTCTGGGTGCGCTTCGTTTGGGGGCGCTTGGTGGAATACCTCAAATTTAGATACCTTCTTATGTACTATCAAAGTTTTTAAGTAGGAAAAAAGATAATAAAATTATCAAAACATACCTTAATCATTTAAACATATTAGAATAATAATATATGTATTGTTACCATAGAGGTATTATGACCTCCATGATTGTTACCAACCTTCAACGTACTCTGCGTCATCGTAAAACTTATCAACGCGTTCAAAATAAGAATTTTTGAAAAGTATTAAGAACTTAACCCGTTAATTTTCTAAACGGCCAATGTCCCTCGCCAACTCGGGCCGCGTTCCATTCTGGAACACTCGCAACCGGTCGCCCTTGTAATAGTTGGCCAGTGTTATCAAAGAACAAATATATCTTGACCTCTGTCATAACATTCATATTTCCTTATCTGTAACCAAATAAAGCAGGTCGCGGGAGTTGACACGGGTCTATGTATAGTGGTCGTAAGACGTCGGCAAGTGCAGCGCGAACGAAAATATACGACGCGACGAGTTGTTTTGCCGCCTTATCACTCGCCCCAAAGATTATGGAAGTCAATGTTATTTATAATTGTACCTACATCTTAACGCCATAATGAATGAAACTTGTCAGTCAGTAAATTCTATATTATATAGAAATTTTTGGATTAACTTAAGTTTTATTTACTTTAGGTAGGTCTTGGGTCGCAAAATTAAAAATAACTATCGGGTACTGTCCGATAAGTACGTTGTTAAAAATGATTTCATACTGTTAATTTATTTACATTGCATTAACGAGTTAGTTGCATTGCACTGGTCGCACGATTCTATTACTATGTATAACTTGTTCGAGTATTTCGTGCATTCAATAAAAAACGGTATCACTGATTTTATCGATACCTATACAGCCTATACGAAATAGTTCAAACTAATTTGCAGTACATTGCAATTTGAGCTGCGGTATATACCTATACCTACACATACGCAAACATGTCGTGTCTACACAGCGTGCATAGTCTAGGCGCGGGTGTCGGGGGCTGCGCGGGACGAAGGCGGGCTCTCGGCCCGCCAACTTAAAAATGCCGCCGCAGAGCCTCCGAATCGATACGACGCGCGTCACGTGCCGCCGACTGCGACCAATAGCCGCGCTCGGGCGGTATGGCGCGGGGCGGGGGCCGCGGCGGGAGGGAGGCCGCTCCGACCGACCGAGCCAGTGCACGACGTGACGCCACACGGAACGCTCGCCCGTACGCGCTCACCGAACAACAAACGAGTTTCACCGAAAACCGGTCCGATGCATCGTGACATGTTATAGTGTACTGTGCAACCATGAGTGCGTGGACGGAGGATGTGTTATCCTGGCGGGAGGAGCGATTAGGTTTCACCGAACTACCCAGTTCGGCGAGGAGAAAACGCAGTGTACCATACAAACTACACCGGCCCCATTTACCTACCGCTCACGTGTCGGAATTGCCGCCGGAGCCTCAGGGAACTCATATATCGAGGCTTTACCCGGAATTGTTGGCGTTGATATTCGAAAGGTTACCTGTTCGGGATAGAGGACGTGCCGCGCAAGTTTGCCGATCTTGGAGAGATGCAGCTGACCGACGGTCAGTGTGGCGCGGAGTGGAAGCCGCTTTACATCTACGAAGGCCAGCCCCCGTGTTATTTGCTTCATTGGCTAGGCGAGGCGTGCGTAAACTACAGGTGCTTTCGCTGAGAAGGGGATTAAGAGACGCCGTTGTGTCTTTACCAGGCCTAGAGTCACTGTCCCTTAGCGGATGTTACAGTGTGACCGACTCAGCTTTGGCGAGTGCTTTCGCCGCCGAATTACCAGCATTAAGGCGACTTGATCTCTCATTGTGCAAACAAGTAACCGATTCATCACTCGGAAGGATAGCCCAATCACTGAAGAACTTGGAAGAATTGGAGTTAGGTGGATGTTGCAATATAACCGACACAGGACTGTTGCTGATCGCTTGGGGTTTGAGAAAACTGCGTCGTTTGAATCTTAGATCATGCTGGCATGTGAACGACACAGGTATAGCGCATTTATGTGGAGGCGGACAGGCTGGAGGGACGCCCGAAATGGAACATTTGGGATTACAAGACTGCCAAAGGTTGACGGACGAAGCGTTGAAACACGTAGCCTCAGGGCTGTCGAAAATGAAATCCATAAACTTGTCATTCTGCGTCGCAGTCACTGACGCTGGCTTGAGGCACCTCGCGCGTCTGCCTCTACTGGAAGATATCAACTTGCGAGCCTGCGACGGAGTCTCGGATGTAGGCGTTGCTCACCTAGCAGAGAGCGGCAGGCTGAGGGCACTGGATGTGTCGTTCTGCGACAAAGTTGGAGATGAAGCTCTCTCACACGCCACACTGGGCCTGTCGGGACTACATTCGCTATCTCTTAGCGCATGTCGATTAACAGACGAAGGTCTAGAGAGGGTCGCAAGGCTATCGCTGTTAGAAACGCTAAATATAGGACAATGTACTCGTGTGACTGATAGAGGTCTTCGCGCGCTGGGCGAGGGACTACGCAATCTAAAAGCGATAGACTTGTATGGATGTACGTGTATAACACCACAAGGCTTAGACTATATTGTGAAGTTGCCTCGGCTTAGTGTTCTTAACCTCGGCCTGTGGCATGTGCGGTGACCACACACACACTAGTTTGTGTCTGAACGTTTATATGTGTGAGTGCGACGGCCATGTTTAAAGTGAAGGAGCGCCAAGGTTGTATAATCGGACTGTGAATAAAGGAATTATCCAATTTTTTTTAAAGATATTAAACGAATTATACGTTAGGAAATGGGGTTTCTTTCTCTACTGGAATGTTTTCTGTTTACCGAGTTACGTTTTTGTTTGTAATCGTGTTCTGTTAAGTGAAGTTTGTCAACTTGGTTGGTTGTTCATGAAAGTTGCCCCAAAGCCTAGTCGCTATGTTAAGTCAGATCTTTTTGAACGTTATTATTATTTCAATTTCAAATTCTTTAATATCAAGTTCAATGACGACGTTAGAAACAATTTTAAGTTATATTTAAAAAGGTCTGGTTTCTCTATTCATAATTGCTCCATTAGTTAGGTAGATATTTAGCCATTCTTCAAATTTATTAATGTTTTTTAATTCGACCTTACGCAACATGTTAGGGAACTATACAATTTGTTAAGCATTAGCGTTTTATAATTATTTTCGTCATAACGACTATTTGGGAGATTAAATTACAAAAATTTTAACTAGCCTGTCTTTAAGATGTTTTTTTACTTTGATATGCTTATTCCTACCAGTTTTACCAAAACAAAAATTGATAACAAGTGATAATTCAACACACAGCTTAAGAACTACAAATAAACGTTATCATACCTGTTTTGAAGGAAATACCTTGTTTATAAAAATATTTATATTCTCAGAAATGGAATGATTCAATTTTGTATCGAGATAAGTAAATAACATAGGTACATTTGTAGGTATAATACAGAGGTACTCGCTTAGTCTGTTTATTATTTGATCTGTGTTGAGTCATCAATAGTATCAATAAATGCTCAACAATTTAAAATATTAATATGGGTATACCATTGTCAAATTATTGTTGACTAGTGGCTCCCCGCGGTATCACTCGTGCACCCGGAAAATCTTCCATTTGCCCGGGATAAAAAGTAGCATGCCCTGCATGCTCTTTCTCAGGCGGCCTTTCTTAGACTGTGTACCAAATTTCATATATCGGTTTCAGTAGTTTTAGCGTGAACGAGACAGAGTTTTCGCATTTACAATATTAGTTTGGATGAACCGTATCTATATTAATATAGGTATCTTTACATAGTATAAAATAATATCGCTTCCCGTCTGTACGCTTTCAATGCAACGAATTTGAATGTGGTTTTCACCAAATCATCATGATTCGAGAGAAGCCGGATCGGGTCGCTAGTATCATATATTAATAAATCTCTCATATACCTACATGTAACGAAAGCTCGATTGATAAGGCAAGGTACCTATACTTTTAACCTTCATTAAAATATTACCAAGAAATTTTAGTCTTGTCGTAATCAAGTCATTCCTCACTTTGACACAAACTATTCGTAAAAAAATAAAAAATATTATACGGAAACCTAGTGACACGATAGTAAGTTTTATTTTTAAACATAATGTTTTTATATATTGATATTTACAAATAATTTATTAACTTGCAACATTGAACATTTTCAAAAACATTTATAGGTAATTTGCACAACTTTAAACGCCTATGGAACCTCTTTGCCGTTATTTACCGTAGAGGTCTGATAACTCTTTATTTAAGAAATTGTTCTATTTTTGAGAATTTATTTTTAAGTCTACTGACATACTGGTATGTGGAAAGAATATAATTACTCGTCAAAAATATATAGGTATTCTAAAATCATTGACTTAGTGTTTTACAATTAATCATGTTTGCCTATTGGTTATATTATAAGCCACAAATAGTTGCCAATAAATCAGAAAAACATCAGTATCTAATAAAAAATAGCAAATGGAAAAAAAGGAGGTCGAATTGGCTGTTTATATTTGTTCCTTTGTCAAAAATGAGTTTTTGTAATACCTAGTTATACCAGCTTTCAAAAGATCAAAAAACAATATTATTTAGAAACAATTTTACTAAATTTGAAATTGTAGACAGGTAGGTATAAGGGCAATATGTTGTTTAAGCTTAAAGTTCAAATTTTTTTGCTCCTTAGTCTCCCTAGAGATCTCGATTATACGTAATTTTGATATTATAATTTAGTTTTTAATTATTTTTATATACGTATACATTTGTAGGTGTAAGTAAGGTCGAATTAGAAAATAATATATACGTTGTATACCTTATCAAACGTTGTTTTGTACAAAAAGAATGTAACATAGGTGAAAATGAAAATGTATTAAAAGTCATTGTTTAAGTTACAATTTACTACTGACATTTTATTTACCTATTTATCCTACACCCGAATATGGATGGAAATACCTATGTTTATGAGTAAAACAATGTACGTATTAAACTATAGAATGTACAGTCGGGGTCAGAAATTTTTTACCATTGTTTAATATCATATTCAATGTTTAGGTTTGTATATAAACTAGCTGCCTCCGCGCGGTTTTACCCGCGTAGTTCCCGTTCCCGTGGGAATACAGGGATAAAATATAGCCAATGTTACTCGGGGATAATGTAGCTTTCCAAAGGTGAAAGAATTTTTGAAATCGGTCCAGTAGTTTCGGAGCCTATTCATTACAAACAAACAAACAAACAAATCTTTCCTCTTTATATTATCAGTATAGATAAGGTTCATAATTAAAGAAAAGGAAAGCACAGAGAGGAGACCACACAAAAGATGCGCACTATCTGACAAAGCATAGACCTCTTATAATGTCTGCATAGGCCTATGTGAACTCGTTAGATACTAGAAATTATTTTCAATCAATATCAAAATGTGTAAATGGTCATCAAAATATCAAATTTTAAATTAGAAAATTATGTTTGAAGTTGATACTATACAACTTCAACAATGTAATAAGTACCTTGGTCAGTCAAGTTTTGAACCAATCAAGGAAGACACACAAAACTAACACATTAGTTGTTTCAACATTTTGAAATAAAAACTTTTTTTAGCCGCGTTGAGCGATTTCGGATGCCAATATCAAGATCGACCCGCGTAGTACCCGTTCCCGTAGGAATACAAGGATAAAATATAGCCTATAATACTCGCAAATAATGTAGCTTTCTATTGTTGAAAGAATCATTCAAATCGGTCCAAAGTTTCGGAGCCTATTCGTGACAAAAAACAAAAAAAACTATAATATTACTAGCTGCCTCCGCTTTCCGTTCCTTCCGAATAAGGGGATAAAATATAGCCTATGTACTCACCAATAACGTAGCTTTCTTTTGTTAAAACACTTAGCGAGTCGGTCTGGTAGTTTTGTAGCTTATTCGTTACATACAATCAAATAATTACCTGTTATTATATAAATATAGTTAACAAGAGTTATGTCGCTGTTTAAAGTGTTGCTAATGTTTTTCATTTAGATACATACTGTGCAGGTATTTAGTAATGTAAATCTATAGTTGCTAAGTTTATTGGCGTCTCTTCTCAGCAAAAACAACCTTCCAAGCCGAGCATTAGAGTCAACGTTTCATAAGTGCCTGTGAAGGCCTATTTGAATTCATAAATTTGTTTTATTACATTTCGTAGTCTATCAGCGCTTACCGAATTGCCAAAAATAAAGATCGTAAATGCAAAATGACAGAATATTAAAGTAGATAAGTGACCGCTTGGTAACAATTAACTGATAATACATAGTGATAATGAAAAGAGAAGGCGATGAATGAGGGAGATAGAGATAGAAAACATGTGTTGCTGTATTTCTATACTAATGGTTACCTATGCTCTGATTAAGACGTTAGGTACCTTTGTAGGATTAATCCAAAAGGATTTGATGCCAAAAGTACACTTAATCAAATCAATCACCGCTTCCCATCAGGCGGACTGTATGCCTGTTTGCCACCTTTATGGTAAAAAAAAATAATCAAATCGATAAATCAAATAATCAAATTTTGAGATTGATAAACTGATACTAGAAAATACGCAACTTAAGCAAACGATTTCAGATCAGGACACAAAAATTAAAGAACTTATAAAGATTTGCTCTTCGCCCCCAAAAGTAAGTTCTCTAAAGTCAAGCAGAAAAAAATTCATGAAAAGAAAAATTGATTTTGCTGTTATGGGGCTTGATAACTCATTTACAACTGCTGGGAACGTTAATCAATCACCCCCAAAAAAAGCACTACCACAAAATAATACCGAGAAAATTACCTATTCTACACCTATACCTACTACATCTCAAGAACAATTTCCTATGCCCGAACCCAAAAATGAACTACATATCAACCAACTCAATAACAACACACCCACAGAAAAAATAAATAACACTACGAAAACCAAACTAGACAGTGGAAAAAAGATTATGATATTTAGTACCCAACAATGCAGCGGCTTAGCTTCAAGACTATCATATACAAGAACAAATACGAAGTATGAATACTACAGTATATCCAGCATCACTAAACCATTCGCCACCTGCGATGAGGTCTTAAGCAACTGTAATAGATCCACGGATCTCACTACGAAGGACAAAATAGTTTTATGCATAGGTGAAAATGACTCCAACCCTATAAAAATACTAACTGAGTTAAGTTATACCCTAAAAAACTTTCAAAATAACACGATTTTTATAGTTAGCGTAATTCATAATCAATTTTTAAATGAACAAATATTAAATAATAATTTACAATGTATATGTAACAATTTTCCAAATTGCCACTTTATTAACATTACTGGCACATCACAAAACCTATTAGAAAAAACATGTAATGCACTTAACTACGCAATTGATTGTCAAGATTATGACGAAAATTTTCTAAATTTTAATGTATTACGTCGCATGGTACATAGGGTGACACATGACAGAGGCTTAACAGCACGTCAAACTAATGATAAAGCAAAACTGATAAATCACATCCCAAAAAAAATACTAAATCAAAAAACAATTTATGATTATTTCCAAACTACAAATATTAGATTGAAATCTTCTTCGGTGATACCAACGCACCATCCCGAAATTAATAACATCGCAACTAAATCTGTAAGTAATGGCCTTGATCCTAATGCTTTTTTAGGGACAACTCTAACTGCAAACTAATAATTTTTCATCAAAATATTGCAGGAATATTAAGCAAATTAGATATTCTTCATATTTCGCTAAGTGCTATTTCTAATTATGTAAGTCCTGATATAATTTGCCTTTGTGAAACGTTCCTGAAATCAGGTGAGGAGTCAAATTTGATTCTAAAGAATTTTAAGCTCGTCGACTATTACTCTAGACCAAATCAAAGACGTGGTGGGGTCTGCATACTTACCAAGGAATTTATGGATGGAAAAAAAATTTCATGGCTAAAAGACTTTTGTGTTGAACACTCGTTCGAATGTTGCGGAATAGAAATTCCATTATATAAATGTGTAATCATCTGCATTTACAGAACGCCAAATTCAAATCCAAACGTATTCCTAAATAATTTAGATAACTTACTCGGAAAACTACGACGTAGAAAAAATATGAAAATTATTATAGCAGGTGATTTCAACATTGACTTGTTTAAAGATAATAAATATTTACAGGAATTTCTCAGGATTAAACTAAACCATAACTTTACAATACATATTAATGAGCCTACACGCGCAAATGCTTGTTTGGATCAAATTATTAGCAATATTCCGGAAGCTACAAGCCAAGTCCATCACCTAGGCTTATCGGACCATGAAACTGCACAGAGTCTGAATATCCCTATCCGTACTAAGCTTGAGCCACTGAGTGAATGGTACATATTCAAACGTGATTTTGGACGAGACAATCTGTCCAAATTTGTGGATTGCCTTGCGGGCCTATCATGGTCTGACGTTTATGTGGAAAATGACACAAATACTGCTTTTGATACTTTTCATGACCTATTCTCTCTTTTTTTCAAATTATGCTTTCCTGTATGTAAGCTCAAACTAACAAATAAACGCAAAAACTCTTCCGCATGGATTACAAAGGGTATTAAAATATCCTGTGCAAAGAAAAGAAACTTGCGTTTTAAATACTACAAATTTAAAACTTCGAATAACAAAATAAAATATCAAATCTATTCCAAACAATTAAATCGTATCATATTTGCGGCTCAAAAACTCAAAAATGAACGCCTCATTCATAAATCAAAAAACATTTGTAAAGGATCTTGGTCTATAATAAAAAGAAATGATAATCCTAATAACAATGCTAATAAATATATTACCCAAATAAAATATAATGACATTATACTAACTGATACTTATGACATTGCAAATACCTTTAATAATTACTTTAAAAATATAACATCTAAAACTAATGTAAATACTATTCTTACATCTCAATTAAAACCCTTAATTCCACTGAATGATGCGAGCATTTTCATGTACCCTGTAACCAATGACGAAACTTTTAAAATAATAAAGTCACTAAATGATACAACTTCAGTTGGTTATGATGGGATTCCTACCAATATCTTAAAATATAGTGCTATGCACATCACACCGATTCTAACGCATCTTATTAACAAAAGTATATCTCACGGTGTTTTCCCCGAAAAATTAAAAACATCAGTTATAAAACCCATACACAAAAAAGGAGACCTGACGGAGTTAAATAATTACAGACCTATTGCTTTGATCCCAACTATATCCAAAATATTCGAGAAACTTATACATATAAGAATCACAAAATTCTTGGACAAATATAAAATTCTAAAGCCAGAACAAAATGGATTTCAAAAAGGCAAATCAACTACACTAGCTGGTTTCAATCTCATATCAAAAATTCTGGAAAATGTGGATAAAAACATCCCTACTTGCTCCGTATTTTTTGATATGAGCAAGGCATTCGATTTTGTCGATCATAGTATACTTCTAAATAAGTGTGAAAGGTACGGTATACGTGGAATGGCTCTAAATTGGCTCCAAAGCTATCTGACAAATAGATCACAATATACTGCTATAACTAATGTTAATTGTAATAAGGAAGAAGTTATATATCAGTCTACCCTAAATAAAATAAACACTGGAGTCCCTCAAGGAAGTATATTGGGTCCATTGCTATTCCTTCTATATATTAATGATCTTCCTAATATATCGAATCATTACTACTCACTCTTTGCGGATGATATCGCAGTTGTTATTTCTGAAAATGACCATAAAGAATATAATTTGGAAATAAATGAAACTGTAGGATTAATTATAGATTGGCTATCCAATAATAATCTGAAAGTCAACGTTGATAAATCTTCCGTTGTTCAATTCTATAATAGGAAATGTAAAAATAATATAAGCGTATCCTATAATGGTCAGAACATTAATGAAAGAGATGAGGTCACTTTTCTTGGTATTACAATAGATAGTAGTTGCACATGGAAATCTCAAATCAAGAAAGTCACCACTAAAATAAATCGGTTTGCATATGCCCTATGGAGACTTCTTAAGATTACAAACCAAAAGACAGCCCTTTTGGCGTATCACGGTTACGTGGCATCTCAGCTCCGATACGGCATTACCTTATGGGGCAACTCAGTTCAAGTGAACAAGGTATTTGTCGCTCAAAAACAATGTGTCCGGGCTCTCTGTGATGTACCACCCTTAACATCGTGCCGACCACTTTTTGTGAAATTAAGACTATTGCCTGTGCCTTCATTATATGTGTTCGAATGTTGTATGTTTGTAAAAACGCACCCTGACCTATTTAAAAAACAATGTGACATAAGAATAAGTACCAGATACCAGGAAAAATTACTCCTGCCTAAAATAAAAAGCCATTTATACCAAAGGAGCTGCTATCCTATGGCTATAAAAATATTCAACAAGTTACCTGAACCTTATCAAAGCCTCCCTTTAAAACAGTTTAAGGCCAAATTATTTAAGTGGCTTACTGAGAGATGTTTTTACACATTAAATGAATATTTCAATTTTGACATGAAACATAAATAAATGATTTGGACTTTAAAATATGTAATTGTAATTTTATTAGGTATTAGTTGTGACATATTATTGTAATTTGGATTCAAATTGACATTGTAATTTTGCATGCTATTCTGTAGCGAAATGTGTAGATCTAAGCTTAAATACCATACCACCAACCTGTACGACATTTCTGGCAATAAATAAATTATTATTATTATTATTATTATTAATAATTTTAGATGGCATTAACTTTAACTAGAAAGAAGAATAGAGAAGTATTGAAGATCTTCAATCACAACTGGTTATCACACTTAATGTTATCAAAGCGGAAGTTTGTGAGTGTGTATGTTACCTCTTCACGTCAAAACGGCTAGAGCGATTTTAATACAATTTGGTATGGAGTAAGCTAACACCCTGGATTAACACATAAAGCAGCCTATGTGTATTTATCCTGGGACAATTGAAGATCTTCCGGGAACGCCGGTGATACCGCGAGGAGCCACTAGTAGTTTTTTTATTACATCAAATAGTCATCTACAGAAAATAAAAACAATATCAGCATAATAATTTTTAAAATCCTACAGACATATAGTGCCAAAAAGTATGTATCACTACATAGTATAAAACAAAGTCGCTATCCGCCGTCTGTATGCTTAGATCTTTAAAACTACGCAACGGATTTTGATGGGGGTTTTTTTAATAGATAGAGTGATTCTTAAGGAAGGTTTGAATGTATAAATCATTACGCTGTGACGAATAGGAGCGGAGCATCAATCAAAACTGTTGCAAAAACGGGCAAGTGACGCTAACGAAGTTGCGCGGGTCAACTAGTATAATTTTAAACTGATTTTGTAGATAGATTTTAAAGGATCAGTTAACTGGTTTAAAATACCTTAATTCCTTTAATTAATAAGGTCACACGATGTTCTAGAGGTCACTCGAATTACTTAAAGCGAACTTGAATGACGTAAGCGTGTTACTAGTACTACACATTATGTTATGTGGCGCGTGATTGTCTATGAATCACTATTTATTTATTACTAGCTGCCTCCCCGCGGTTTTACCCGCGTAGTTCCCGTTCCCGTGGGAATACAGGGATAAAATATAGCCTATGTTACTCGGGGATAATGTAGCTTTCCAAAGGAGAAAGAATTTTTGAAATCGGTCCAGTAGTTTCGGAGCCTATTCATTACAAACAAACAAATCTTTCCTCTTTATAATATTAGTATAGATGGATCACCAACAAATGAAACACATAACTAAAACTAAAAAAGATGCACAGATAACATGCCTCATGCTCACTTAATTATAGGTAATCACAGCTAACACCAACAGTTTCTACCGCTCTTTTATATTAAACAATTCACTAGTTACATATGTATTACAAAACAAAGTCGCTTTCCGCTGTCTGTCACTATGTCGTCTTAAAACTTTAAAACTACGCAACGGATTTTGATGCGGTTTTTTAAATAGATAGAGTCACTCAAGAGGAAGGTTTTTATATACAATACATGCATAATATGTTAGAGAAACATTGACAATTTTGGAGGTTTCTAATGTTATGTATACCTAAGCATTACACCCGTGCGAAGCTGGGGCGCAATGCTTAGGTATTTGTTGGTTTGTTTGTATTAATTTGGCTCCAAAACTATTACTTCAAATAAAAAAATTATAATATGAGATTATCTCCCGTAGCCCATTTATCGAGGAAGGTTTTATGGTACCTAATATAACATCACGCTACGGCCAAAAGGAGCGGAGTATCATGGGAAATTATTGCAATATCGGGGATGATATGACAGACGAAGATGCACGGATGAACTAAGTATAGTATAGTATAGCTATATAAGTTCACAGTTGTCTCACAAGGACCGATTCATTCATAAAACATTAGCTAATTAATAAATTAATTAATTTATGTACTTAAAATACAAATCAATGATGTAAATTTATTGACATACACAAATACACACCTTTAGGCCTCATTCGCACGAGAGTTTTTTAACGTACGGTTAAAAAGCGTTCAAATACAACAAATACATTCCCAAGTATATGTTCACACGGCAGCGTTTTTAAAACGCGACGCTTTTTTATCGAACGGTGTTGCATTTTCAACTTTGGGCGTTGGAAATAGAGCATATTATGGTACTTGGAAATGCAATTGTAGTGTTTGAACGTTATTTTACCGTCCGGTAAATAAACTCTCGTGCGAATGAAGGCTTAGCGTTTCTTTGTTTAAGCGTTTATCCACGCTTTTGTATATCATGAATTACCTACTACGTACTTACAGCGCTTATCTTTACTAATGCAGGCTAGAGAAGTTCCATAATCAACACCATCAGCTCATAAAACGTCTCTACCGAGCTCGAGCCTCGACATTTCATTTACCTATTATCCTACACCCGAATATATATTGGGACATTTTTCACACACATTCCAAACTAAGCAGAGCTTGTGCTATGGCAACCAGATAGCCGATATATGTACTACTTTTAAATACATACTTATAAATATATAAAATAACATCCAGACACAGCACAAGCAGACATGGCAAGAATCTCAATTACCTATTGAAAGACTTATTTTCCATAAGACACGAAGCTAAAAATATAGGACGGAAGCTAGTAATCACTTTTATGAAACTGCTATAGCTATTTATAGTGGCTATAGCTATTTATATGGATATAAACTGGTATATAAGATTTTTACAAAACAATAATAACTGAATAAACATTGATATTTATTGTAAACATTCAAGTTATCCTTGTTTTTGTTTTGCGTTTTAAATATTTACCATATAAGTAGGCATTACTACCTATACATAATAATATGTGTCACTGTAAAATTGTAAAATTCGTTAGATTTAAATCAATCTCGGGTAGGGTTACCATTTCTTACATTTGGAAATCAGGATAGGCGTGAAAGTCTTTAAGTTACCTTATTTTTGGCTTATCGCAGAGAGCGCCGTTTTTTTTTTGTTGTACCAACGAAAATTCGGACTATAATTAAATTCCTCTAACACCTAGAAACACCTCTAAAATGTATGTTCGTGAGGTCATGGACGTGGGTTGCGATTGAAAACCAGCGTGAGGGTTAGTTGAAACCCTCGCATCATGCTGAGTCGCGACCTATTCCGGGCATCATGCAGCATTGCTTATAATTTATTTGTTCCTCAAGTATATGTGTGTGTAGGTTGATGTAATGTTGTGTGTTGTCTTGAATAACGTTTTTTCTTTCTTTCTTTTTCTTAAAAACTAGGACCAATCCGGAGAAGACGAATGGCAACCCTAGTCTTAGGTAAATTGTAGAAACATACATACGTAACATACTGTTGATAAATTTAACGCATTTTTATCAAACGTTACACAATCTTTTGACAGTCGCAAGAAAAAAATTTGTTAGATTATAATTTTACGGTATTTCCAATTTTACGGTGACACATAAGTACTTCAAACAATGTATATTATGCAATAGAATAATAACGAGAATTGATACCTATTATATTGTACTAGTGCCTCACCGTGGTTTCACCTGCGTTCCCAAGATCTTCTATTTTCCCGGAAAAAATTGTCGAATATGTTATTCCAGGACATTCTAACTCTGCGCCAAATTTTATAGCGATCCCTTCAGCCCTGAAAGAGTAACAAATATGGATACTTCCATAGATTCTGAAAGTAATGGTCCCAACGTGGAAAAGTAAGTACATATTAACAGTGGTACCATAAAAGTCGGTACAGTACAGTGTATCCTTCAATCAAAGTCGGTTGGTACAAAAGTCGGCATAAATATCGGCATAAATATCGGCATTAAAGTCGGCATATTGAATACAAAGTCGTTAAAACTACAAATAAAACTAATAACGGTAATTATAGGGCTCACTTTGGGATCTAAGTTTTGCCGAAACATTTACAAATAACTATTCAACACATATTTTTTCAAACAAATCTTCAATCATTGTAAAGTGAACGATAGTTAAAACAAAGTTGTTTATTATAGAATGCAATAAAAATAAAATGTTCAAACATTTTCGTTTCTAACGGAACACATTTTATGACCAAAATCTTTTCGAGTTCAAACAATGTAAGTAATTATTATGAGACTAAAATAAAGCGGCATCTGTTTGTCTGTTTGTGATATACAAGCTTATTTATGTGTCACTAATATTCTAGCTATCTCTCCAAGCCCTTTCATTTGATAAGTACTAACGAATAAAAATACCTAGTTAGTTGTTTAATAATAAAATATATAAATTCGGAACCCTAAAAAAGCCTTTTATTCTTCTATTATTTCTATTTCTCCTTTTATTTTATTAAGCCTTTTATTTCTCCTAGGAATAAAATAAAATGTTAGTTCACAAAGTAAATTAGTTTTTTTTAATACTTAGGTACCTACCTATCATAAAATATTACTTTAATATTTAATGTTAAGAAGTTTTAGAGTTACGTTTGTATCTAATTATAAATTTAGTGATAAATAGTGGTTTACTTAAGTTAAATTAATATCATCCAAACTTTTAGTTTTACCGGTCGAAAGTCTGAACGTATCCTGAAAATGAGAACAAAATTTGCAAAAAAACAGATCGATATTTACTCCTTAACAATAACAATGTATTTCACCTTGTGAAGGTGAAACTATACTTACTCATAGATCATTCGTTCAATGAGGCATCATCATCTGAATTCTACTGGATTGGAGCCTTGACATACCATTGACGAATGACCGACAAAATGGCGACTCAATTTCACTCTTATCATCTAGATAATAAGGTAACAATTGAATTGTCCTAGTTTTATTTGAATTGGGTAGTGCTGTTCGATCTTAAATCTACCTATACTACACTACTATTATAAATGCAAAAGTAACTCTGTCTGTCTGAAGAACTGATTTAAATGAAATTTGGTACACTTATAGTCTAGCTAGAGCCTGAGAAAGAACACTAGTTACTTTTTTCCCGGGAAAATTGAAGATTCCCCGGGAACGCGGATGAAACCGCGGTCACTAGTTATGTATATTTTTCATCGCGCAACTTTGTCTGCGTTATATCTATCCGGATTTTACAGCACTTAATTGATGCTCCGCTCCTATTTTTCATAGCGTGATGATATTTAACCTAGAGGCTGCTTTGATAAATGAGCTATCTAACACTGAAATAGTTTTTCAAATCGGACCAGTAGTTCCTGAGATTAGCGCGTTCAACACAACAAACAAACACTTCTGCTTTATATATTAGTATAGTGGACCAGGCAGACTTCGTTCTGCCCACCAGCGCCACCTACCGGGTCCAAGTATATGTAAGCTATCCTATCTCTCAAGTTGGATCGAACTGCACATGGTGTGCGAATTTTATTATAATCGGTTAAGTGGTTTAGGAGTCCATTGAGGACAAACATTGTGACACGAGATTTATATATATTAAGATAGATAACTAGTTCTGTTTGAAGATCTTCAATACTTTCTATATTGTTTTCCAGTTAAAGATATATATGCCTTCTGAAATTATTTGATTTATCGATGTGGTAGAGTTTACTTTCAGCATAAAACCCCTTGGATTAATCCTTCGAAGGTACATAGCGTTGCTGTACAAAGCAGGTAGGTAACCAATATAGTAAAGCTTGCGTCTGTCCGTCTGTCCGCCCTAACTGTAAAGGGAAATATACATATTCATGAGAGTCCCTACTATAAATCCGTGAGCGGACGTTAGGGTTGCCAACATTTCTGAATACGGGATTTGAATAGAAACTCAGGGATTTAAATATGAATAGTTGTCGTATTATGATGGTATCATTATATTAACGTGTATCTCAGAGGAAATGTTAAGTGATATTTCAAATGAACATGTATTGTGAAAACATGCAAAAAAGACAAATCATAAGTGTGCATATTTTATTAGGCGTAACGTCATAAAAATATACAATTTTAAATTCAGTATTACCTTATTTATGATAATTAATATCTTACTCGCGATCTAAAAGACCTTCACTTTGTCCCAAATAAAAAGTATCCTCTGTATTTAGGGTATGGTAGGTACTTATATTAGTTGACCCGCGCAACTTCGTTCGCGTCATTTGGTCGTTTCTGCAACATTTTTTATTGATGCTTCGCTCATATTAATCGCAGCCTACAGCCTTCCTCTATAAATGGGCTATCTAACACTGGAATAATTTTTCAAATCGGACCAGTTGTTAAGATTAGCGCGTTCAAGTAAACCAACAAACTCTTCAGCTTTATAATATTAGTATAGATAGTAACGTAATTTTTTTATTCCATGAAAGAGTAACAATACAAATAACCATCCTAACAAACATTCACGCTCAAAATAAGAAGAAAGTAGAACGCGGGCAAAAGAACATACAAAATTACATTAAATTTTTACCTACTGAAAGGGAGAACCTTAGTAGGTACATCCCTTAAGGAATAAGCCGGGTCCCGTCACACCGTTGGCTCGCCGAAGGTCCTTTGTCATGCCGCTATTTTTTCAACATCAGTCATAACCGCTAAGCGTAAATAAAAGCACCGGCGAAATAAAAGAAGTCCCCAGATTTTTTTCTCCCAGTTCTGTGAAGCGGTAGGATCAAATATTAAGCTTCAGACATATTTTTGGCTAGTGGTGTTTGTGATAGCAAAAAAATTGGAGTTGGAAACGCTAAATGTCCACAGAGAATTCTTTATAAATATCCTAGAATCTATATACTAAATAATCACTAAATAAGGAAAGAAAAAATAAACTGTTTTTTGTGAAATATTACCAAAATTGTGAAAGTTTCAGCACTGAATATAGTGAAACTGTAAAGTCCAGTCCTTATTTAATATTTGTAATGTGTTACGCGTGAGATACGGCAAAGCTGGATTCAATTAATTTAACAAATAAAAGTTGTAGTTTTGTGACCCAGTCTTGGCCAGGGAAAATTCATTAAGGAATACCCCAGTCTTAGTCTTAGTTTATCTTTATTTTATGGTTAACACATCAAACAAAACTAATTTTGATTTTAATTAAGCATTACTATTTTACAAGTGAAACTTTCTGCTCACCGCCTTAACGATTTCCTTAAGAAAAGCCGTCGTTGTCAATTTCAAATCACCTTACACTTTGTATTCGCGCATATTTGTACATTTAACTGACTGAATTCAATAAAACGTTAAACTTAGATAGTTCGATGTCTAAAGTCTATGTCACAGTGATCCCAATGTAAAAACATTCGCTCACGTCCGAATTCTAGATGTTTCTTTTAATTTTTGGCCATTACTGGTACCGTGGCCACGACTGGTACACTTACGATAGTATAAAACAAAGTCGCTATCTGCCGTGTGTCTGTCCCTATTTATGCTTAGATCTTTAAAATTACGTAACGGATTTTGATGCGGTTTTTTTTAATAGATAGTGATTCTTAAGTAAAATATTAATAGGTCTAGTCTATATAAGTAAGGTGCCAGCTGAAAATCAGCGCTGTTGTCTACAGCAGCACATGCTGAGCTGGTCCCCCTTTGACAGCACTCCTAGCTCTTGTTTGCTATTGATTTTTTTTATGTGATTTGTTGTTGTGTAATTGTTATGTAATGTGTGCTGTCAATAAATATTTTTCTTTCTTTCTTTCTTCTTTTCTTTATATAAAAAGTATATACTACATTTATTTAGTGTTTGAATTATTTAAGTTAACACCTGTTCGGGATACAGCTTTGAACTTCGAACTATATTTTTGTTATTAAACGTAGTACTTATGTTTTAATTTTTGTTTGATGTTTATGATGCTTTAATTAGTAGGGAAAATTATTTATCAATTTGTAAATTCCTTTAATAGCAAAAGTAATTACAAGCCTTATTTTTGCTTTTGAGACACAAAAATATTAATGTCACCTCATTTGAAATTCTTTTTGCTGTAGAAGTAATATATAGAGGCGAAAGCTTAGGTTTTTTTTTATTAGTTTTACTTTACCCTTTAAACTGTTCACTTCTTTAAAGTATTTATTGTTTGTAAGTACATAACAATGGAAAATAAACTCTTCAACAAGTCATTAAATTTGACAGTAATCGCGCTTCTAATTTCCGGCATACATATTTCAGGGAAAAAGTTTAATTATTACATGGAGAATTTTATGAACATTTGGTTGTACATCATAAACTTTGCTTGCTTGTACTGGGTTATATTTGGGGAAGTATATTGGGTGGTAGATGGTATTATCATTGGGAGAAACTTTGTTGAACTCTCTCTAACGTCACCCTGCATAACAGTCAGCCTTCTTGGCACAGTCAAATCTTTCTTCATTTATTTAAACCGCGATATTGTTATTCAAATTATCAATAAACTTAGAGAAATACATCCAGAAGATATTGCGGAAAACAATAAGGATTTACGTCCAGAAAACACTGAAGATATTGAAGCAAATGATGGCAAAGTTTTCAATTTCAACGAGACCACAGATTCAAACAAAGAGGTTTCGATAGTTGAGAGTAAAATAGTTATGGATTCTGTGAAGTTTCTCAAATCCTTTGTAATTGTTCTAACGAGTATCAGTTCAATTGTTTTTGTTGTATTTTGCTTCACCCCATTGCTGACTATGGGTTACGGATATTTTGTGAATGGTGATGTGAAAATAAAATATCCATATTCTGTAAAATATTTCTTTGATGTGTATGAAACTTCGTTGTGGCAACGGGAGTACTGTCTTCAAGTTTGGGGAAGTAAGTAACTACAGAAGGCTTAGAGTTTTTTTTTTAAGCTGGCATGAACTAAATTCAAAATTTACATACTTAATGGGACGATTCGCGCGTGGACTGTAATCAAAATATTTATTTTAACTGACCTCGAAGATTCGATCAAGTTGCATTGATCGTGGTCCCGAGGAGTCATCTTGTTTAGTCTCGTAAAATAGTCTAAGTGCAACTCGTCCCATTATATATAAGTATAAATTCAAAAGGCTTATATGATTAAGAATCGATAGAAAATAGTAATGGTAATGTGTCATCACGTGAACCGTCTGCAAGTTTGTCCTTCTTATTTGACATAACAAATAGCACTAGTAGAACTTTTGCATCTTACTTCTACTATAAATATGGCGATGGATGGAAGTTTATTACTTAATCACGGCTGAAAGGATCTGGATAAAGTTTGGTGCTGTTTGTCTATAGGTATATCTCCGGAAATGCGAGAGTATAATACTAAACCCTTAGCTGGTTTTACGATTGTGGATCAAAAATAACATGATAAAGATTTGAGGTTAGCACTATCCTGCAATGATTTCAAGATGTCTTCCGTAGCATTCGTGGTTTGCGTCAATATATTTGGAACGGACACCTTGTTCTATTCTTTATGTAATTATATCTCAATGCAATTTCGGCTGCTCGGTTGCCGTTTCGAGCACATTGTAACATCATCATCGACTGAAACGAGGAAACAGCTGAAAAAAGAAGTTAAAAGACATCAGGAATTGATTCAGTAAGTACATAATATTATAATTTTTTTTAATATTCATAATATAATAATGTTCACAATAAATATCCTGGGACATTTTTCACACATAACCAATCTGATTCCAAACTAAGCAGATAGCTGATTTGCTACATATAGATAATCACATCCAGACACAGAACAATCAGGCATATCTATAACAATAAAGGGATTTTATTCCTCAGCCTGGTGAACCAAGCCGAGATGTTATTTTCAAAGTCAATGCTGTTTAATATCGTCACCAGCTCCCTTCTGATCTGTCTGAGCGCCTTTATTGTGACTGTAAGTTACTGTTTTCTGATGTACTTCTAACCTAAACACCTTTTGTGTGAATGTCACCCACTTACGCCAAAACGTAATACCCACCCAAGGAAACATCTATTGCACCTGCACCCTTAGAGGTAAAATCAATTCCTGTCAGAACATAGTGCGGTTTTTCACCGCTGCAGGTCTTGGCAGTGAAATCTAGTAAATGTGGCGATCACAATAGACCAAGTATGGTCGCAGTGAAACAAGCTCTGAGAAGACTTGAAATAGCCACTTAATCCAAATAATAATAATAATGTACTTCTTTATTGCTTCCCTTTGATGTGTTCCTAGAACATAGAATGACCAGAATGATAGTATATTTGTGTTCCGGTATTCCGATTCGACGAGATGATGGTAACACGCACTAATATGAGCTTTTATGTTATTTAAAACCTTAAACAATATGTATTCGATAAATAATTTTTATTTAACCTACAATATAAATCGGATTAAAAATGGGAATGTTTGGATGGACGTGCCAGAACGGCTGAACTGAAAATTTGGCTTAGAGTATGAACATAATTTTGGAATATTGAAGACCCCCCCGGGAAATTGGTTGATACCATGGAACGGAAGATACCTACTTAGTTGTTTGTTATATTATATCCAAAATTTCCTCAATATTTTCAGGTAGCAGCTGACGTTGAAATAAAATTCGCATTTGCAACATTTCTCACAATGAGCTTATCGCAGATATCTATTCTTTGCTTCTTCGGGGATATGCTGATGAAATCAGTGAGAAATAATTATTTAATTACTTTTTATGCTTCTTAATATATTCTTCCATTTAGTCAAATCCCTTTTGTTTGAAGGCCAGAAAGAATTTTCAAATAAACATCCCTCCTTAGCAGTCGGGTAAAAAGACATTTTAAATGGAAATCATATTAGACAAATCATATAAATTATGAAAATTAGTTACTAACAATGAACTGTTGTATTATATTAGCCTACCTTACTGTTATTTTCAGAGCACAGAAGTAAGTACATCCATTTACAAGTGCGCTTGGTACAATGCTGACGAAGATGTCAAGAAATGCATTCTGATGATAATTATAAGGTTTGTACAAGACCTACATAACCTATTGAGGAGGTTTAGGCCATAGTCCACCACGCGGTAAGTGCGGATTGGCGCACTTCACATGCCATTAATGTGACATCTCGGGCATGCAGGTTTCCTCACGATGTTTTCCAACGGAAGCCAGATTCCAACTCAGAAGTACCGGCCGGGCCTCATTTATTATTTAAATAAAATCTGTATTATATAAAAAATAATTCCGGGAAAATTGAAGATCCCCAGGAAACGCGGATGAAACCACGGGTCAGAAGCTAATCCCACTAATATTATAAATGCGAAAATTTGTGAGTATGAATGGATGGATGTTTGAAACTCTTTCACGCCAAAACGCCTAAAGGGATCTGCTTAAAATTTGGCACAGAGTTAGAATATGTTCTGGAATAACACATAGGCTACTTTTATCACGGGAAATTTGAAGGTCCCCCGGGAACCACTAGTTAAATGTACATTTCCAGGGCACAGACACCTTGCAAGTTGACTGCGGCGCGCTTTGCTGATCTCAACCTAAGAGCATTCACTACCGTAAGTGTTCCTTTTAGACTAAGTACCTATTTATTTTTAGTCCAAAGCCAAGTATAGAAATAACTCAGTAATGTAATGTTATGATAGTTTGTATGTTTGGATGGTAATGATAATCTTCGTAATTTGATTTCCAGATATATATTATATCCTGGGACATTTTTTGGGATTCAAAACTATATTAATAATAATAATTATGAACATTGCAAATTATATTAAAACCTGTTAAATATTGAAATTGAATGAATCTATGGTGCCATAAGGGGTTTATATCCCATACAAGAACGTAAGATATACTGTAAAAGTGGGTGAAACAGCAGCAGTAACTCTGCGGGCCTGTCTGTCTCGCTTTCACGCTAAAACTACGGAACCAATTTAAATGAAATTTGGTGCGCAGATAGTCTGGATATAGGCTACTTTTTGTCCCGGGAAAATGGAAGATCTCCCGGGTACGCATGTGAATACACGGGGAGCCACTAGTTTAATATAAGTCATTTCTTGGCTTTAGTGAATAATGTTGCATGTAAAAGTAATTTTTGCCTTGAAATAATAACATGTTGATTCTTTTCAGATACTAAGCAGATCATGGTCGTACTTCGCTCTATTGAAGACTATTACAAACTAAGTTCATAGTTATTTGTTTATTGGAACTAAATTGTAATTACTATTTTACTTCTGATTGTGAAAAAGATTTAGTTTTTATTGAAACCTTATTGAAATAAATTAATTAGAAAAAGTTATAAGAACAGTGTTTTTCGTTTCAATGAAAAAAAAATTGTACAATATTTTGCTTAATTTGCCATCAGATCTGTAAGAATTTGGTCGTGTCTAAAAATTGTCCCGAAATATTTATTCATTATCATTGGAACGAACAATAGCTTCAATATAGTTGACTTAGTATACATTGAATATTATAGGATGCCTATTGAATACCAAACAGCCGATTTAACACATTGTTTGAATCAGGTCGTATAAGCCAAATGGTGCGTTCGTGTATTGCCTAGATTTCTACCAAACTATATATAGATAGAAAGGTAAGGTGGTACCTTGACCTACCAATAATTACGATTTATATTAAAAATCGGTAATTTTATTATTACTTTAACACGATATTCATGTTGATTTTTCCATAATAAACATATTTAGGTAATTTGGATTTATCTTACAAAAAATGTTTTTTTGCGAACTAACTCTGGGTTTGGGATAAAAAAAGCAAAGTTTTCATACAAAAGATATAACCTTGTATTTTGCGGTCACACAGAAACCTGTAAATACCTAGGTACTTGGAAAAAATACGACCAATGTCAAAGGAATACATTTTATTTATTTAGTTATTCGTCTAGAGTCTCAAGTACTGAAATGATTTTACGAAACACTTTAAGGAAAAAATATCTATAAGTAGTTCTAAGCCTGAACGTTTTACTTTAAAAGTACCAAAATTAAATAAAAATATAAGACGACGACGCAAAAATATGATACTTTGTGTATATGTCTGTGACAGCGTAGCTAACAAACGGATGTACCTCCTGATTATGATTCACATTTCAAACTCCACGTGACCTAGATCAAATGACACCTGACTCAAAATCCATACTAATATTTTTTTGCATTTATAATGCGAAAGTAACTCTGTCTGTCTGTCTGTCTGTTACGCTTTCACACTAAAATGAAATTTGGTACACAGACAATCCAGAGCCTGAGAAAGGACATAGGCTACTTTTTATCCCGGGAAAATTGAAGATCCCCGGGAACGCGGGCAAGGCCGCGGGGAGCCACTAGTACATAATATACACACGTTTTAACATAACCTATTCGATAAATAAACTTTATCTTTAACCAACTAGAATTAGGGTATACTTTCCTTTAAGTACACATATTATGTTTTCTCCAAAGCCTGTTTATTACATTGCCAGTGCATAAGCAAATAATATAGAAACACACAGAAATAACAGATTATTATTCTATAGCGTCCATGCAACTCATAAAAGTTGTATGAGATTGATCACTAGACAGACGCTTGCCATAGCAAAAACCTCAGGTAGATATCTTGTCTGACAAAAATAATTATCTGCAACTTATATACTCTTATATCTATCTACATAGAGTCTATTATCAAATAACAAAACTGCAAAGGACATTGTCAAACATTTGTGCATCGACAAACATACAACTGCAGTCATTTTAATACTTAGTACGTTACTTTAAGGTTTATTTGGATTTAAATTAATGGTAGCCCTAATATTGTGCGTGCAAGATTAAAATACGACAACCTTAATACAAAGCACTAAAGTCTATTCTAGAATGTCTGAATAAAGAATGTTCGGTTGACGGGACTGCAATGGTGTACAAAGTTAGCAATTCAGTAGCATTAAGCTCTATGTAGTGGTATTAAGAGTGAATATTTACGGATTGAATGTTGGGGTATGTTTGTATGGGGACACGACATCGGGTAGCCGTGTGCGACGGCATGCAACGATACCGGATTGCACAGACCACACGATGGAGATAGGCGGAGATCGAGTCTAAAGATATTTCTATTAATATTTTCGCTAAAGTAATCTATATATCACTTCTTTACAAGAACAACGTGATATTTTTCAAACCACAACTGAACAGAAGAGCAACTTTAAACATTTAAGCGTTGATATATGCTTGGATGTATACTTGGAAAACAATTTTAAAATGCTGTGTTTTTGTAGAAAATAAAATTCGATATCGCAGTTTTAAATATCAATTATACAAAAGAAAATTCGTTTTTATGAGATGCCACGTTGTTCTTGTAAAGAGGCGATATATAAAAATGTTATGTTGGTTTGTGTACGCTTCAAAAACTCAAAAAGTTCTGCACCGACCGAGCTGAAATTTTAGAATGATATATAATCCGCATCAAGGATTGTTTTTATCTAATTTTTGCATCAGTCACAGCGAAGCGTGGCAGGGCACAGCTAGTTCTATATAAATTCTTATTTATAACTTGCTTCCGTCCCGCGGCTTCAATATGTCTATACTAATATTATAAAGAGGAAAGATTTGTTTATTTGTAACGATAGGCTCCGAATCTACTGACCCGATCTACACAATTCTTTTACCAATAGAAAGCTACGTTATTCATAAATTACATAGGCTATTTTTCATCCCGGTATTCCTACGGGGACGGGAACTACACGC
Source organism: Thyatira batis (assembly GCA_905147785.2). Taxonomy (NCBI): domain Eukaryota; kingdom Metazoa; phylum Arthropoda; class Insecta; order Lepidoptera; family Drepanidae; genus Thyatira; species Thyatira batis. The sequence continues at coordinate 2,661,048 of LR990507.1, forward strand.
GGTGGCTATGCGTGGTATTCAGGAATATATTCTATCTCTGTGCCACATTTTATCTGGATCCCTTTAGACATTGTTGCATGAAAGAGTAACAAACATCTATACAATTCAGAAACTTTCGCATTTATAACATTAGTAGGATTGATTCATTCTCGTCTAGTTTAAAGGAAATTATAATTATCTACACTATCTAATATTATAATAAGGAAATATTTGTATTTATGTTTGTAAATTGTTTGTAAATTGTTTGTAAATTGTTTGTAATGAATAAACTCAAAAATTACTTTGCCGATTTCAAAAATTCTTTCACCATTGAAAAGCCACATTATTAGAGAGTAAGGCTATATTTTATCCCTGTATTCCCACGGGAACGGGAACAACGCGGGTCTAACCTAGTTAATATTAAATGAGAATATCTCGTGAAATCTATCACTTGTGCAGCAGTCCAGTGTCGAGGCCTGACATGAGGCGGGCGGGACTCGCCTCGTCTGATTTTTTCCAACTTTTTTTTTGTCTCAAACAATTTTTTCGTCGTGAAATCTGTAAAGCACGATACACGAACTCTTTTTACTTTATTCTATGAAAAAAAATAAGCGTTCGTGAGGATCGAATTCCAACCGTTTGTTGGCGACAAAAAATGATGGAATTCTAGACGTTGAGAGCGAAATTCACCTAGATTGTGAGTTTTATAAAAAAAACATAGGTATTAGGTAGGTATATTTTGCATTGGTTTATGTCACTTCCTAACTAATATTATAAATGCGGAACTCTGCCTGTCTGTCGCAATCAGGGTATAACTACTAAACCGATTTAATAGGACAAATAATACGACTTAGACTAGCCATCAGAAATTCTACAACAGTTTGTAAGCAAAAGATATGAATAAAATGGAAGGTAAAAAACAATCAAACTCTAATAATGAATGCGAAAGTTTGTAAGAATCTATCTATATAAAACAAATGCCCGCTGACTGTCTGTCTGAACGCGATGAACACAAAAACTACTGAACAGATTTTCATGGGGTTTTCACCAAATTACGGAGTATGGGAAAGGTTTTTATGTATAATACATCAATTTGGACCCGGTAGGTGGCGCTGGTGGGCAGCACGAAGTCTGCCGGCTCCGCTAGTATAGTATGTATGGATGTGTGTATGTTTGCTAATATTTCACTCCAGCACAGAGTTTGAATATAAAATAAATAAATATCCTGGGACATTTTTCACACACGGCCAATCTGATTCCAAACTAAGCAGAGCTTGTGATTTGGTAACAAGATAGCTGATATACTACATAATTATAGTACATACTTTTAAATACATACTTATATAGATATTTACATCCAGACACAGGACAAACAGACATATTCATGCGTACAAATGTTTGTCTTGGGTGGGATTCGAACCTGGGATTGAGAGTCAGGATCACTAACCAAACCACAAAGCCAACCGGGCTGTCAAATGTTCAGTAATAACACATAGGCTACGTTTTATCCCGGAAAAATTGGGTACCCCTGGGAATGCAGATCAAACTGAGGGGAGCCATTATATATTATTCACCCGCGTACCCGGAAGATCTTCCATTTTCCCGGGATAAAAAGTAGCCGTCCTTTCTCAGGCTCTAGTCTAGGCTGTGTATCAAATTTCATTAAAATCCATTCTGTAGTTTTAGCATGAAAGCGAGACAGAGTTACTTTCGCATTTATAATATTAGTTAGAATATTTTAACTTTGCCAATTTTCATTTAGATTAAGCCGTAATTGATTGATAGAAACAAAAATAGATCAAAACTGTCGCATTTATTAAATTCATTAATATTTAGTGGTAATATGTAGTAAGATAATTATTACTACGGGACGACATCTCTACAATACAATATAAATATACTTAATTGTTTAGAACACATGAACAAGAAATAAATTAACAAAACTGCAACTTTACGAATGAATCTTCCTTCGAAATCGCCTTCTTCGATAGCCATATACCTAGATGTAACTTTTCTGTGTCTATTATATGCATGGGTTCCCAGAAACTAAACCAAGCTAACTAGGTACTTGAAATTCGAATAAATATTTATAAATAGCATAGTCTGTGGGTAGAATCTCAGAGGCAGAATAGACAATATCACCTTTCAAAGTAAGAAAGTTTAAAAAAAAATTAATAGAGCTGTGACCATGTGACATAAGTCAGCTACTTCAAGAAATATCTATCGCAGCATGCGTTCGTTATTCATAAAAACTTAAATTTCACACGAAACGATGTTAATTTTCGACCTACACTGACACTTTTTGAATAAAAAAAAGTCCTTGCCGATAATCGTAAGGTACATAATTTCCAAAAGTATCACCGAATATTGCAGTCGTATTCGTTCCTATTACGAAAGCTGAAGAACTATTGTTGCCAGTGTCGAGTTGGAGTGACAGTGAAACTAACCTATAAATAAAATGTAGAGTTTTAAAAAGACAACCCCCGTGGAACAGGTTCCTTTTAATTTATGGGTTGTCAAGTGATGCTTGTGTGTGTGTTTGTACGTGAATGGGTGTGGTAGTGTGCGTGTCCACTTGCCAAACACTGCAGGGGGTTGCGTGACATGCAAGGGGTGTGATCGAGCTAGTTTCACAGGGTTGGCATATCGGAGCTTTAAATATATACATTTTTTTAGACTAACAATAATCATGTAGATCTTAAGATTTGAGTAAAAAAATTGGTTGTCTGTAAAGTCGGTTTACTGACGATAGTTGAACGTGACAACGTCTTGCATCGCTCACTCAAGTAGGAGAGAGACGGATGTCGAACGCTGCCGAACGCAAAGGCCGATTGTGCTTCTTTGTCGCTCGTTCCGCGCTCTCGCTTGCACTTCAAGCCGCCACATGGAACGCCTCAGAGCGAGGTAACGCCGCATGAGTCATGTTGCGTTGTGCGTGCAGCCGGCTCTATCGAATTATAAGACGTTGTCACGTCAAAACAATTTGTTGTATTATATTTAAGTTAAAACAATTTGCTACTGTGTATAACATTGTTTATCTTCCACCAGCGCCAGACTGACTAGGACAAAGTGGTCGCCATGGCCGAAATCGGTCGGACCAATCATCATCATCAGTATCAGCAATAAAGGCTAATAATAATAATCATGTAAAACAACATTTCCTATGACATCGTTAACGTTTAAATATTTTGAACAAACAAGGTCATTATGTTTTTATCTAATCGATTTTATATTATGTACCTACTCATTTGAAAAATGAATTGATATTTTATTATGTGGAATTAGATCACTAATAATTTCACAAAACATTGCAATTTGGAACTTAATTGTCATCAAAACAAATCGACGATATAAAATTTTAATTTAATTTTTTTAGATACTTCCTACTTATATTATAAAGGCGAAAGTTTGTAAGTATGGATGTATGTATGTATGGATGTTTGTTACTCTTTCACGTAAAAACTACTCAATGGATTTGAATGAAATTTGGAATAAAGATAGCTTATAACCTGGATTAACATATAGGCTACTTTTTATCCCGGGAAAATGGAAGACCTCCCGGGTACGCGGGTGAAACCGCGGGGAGCCACTAGTAACTACATAATTACACGACAGCTGGTTGGCTTTATGGTTGACCCTGACTTTCAAGCCGCCAGTCGTGGGTTCGAATCCCACCCTGGACAAACATTTGTATGCATTATGACCTATATAAGAATGTATTTATGAGTAGTATATCTAATATTTCAGCTATCTGGTTACCATATCACAATAACAAAACCTATTAACAGTGTTTATTTTGGAATCAGATTAGCTGTGTTAAAATGTTCAAAGATCATCATCATCAGCTCATATACGTCTCCACGCTTGGAGCTCGAGCCTCCCCTAACATCGAGGGGGTGCAGGCCATAGTCCACCACGCGCCAAGTGCGGATTGGCGGACTTCACATGCCTTTAATTGTGACATCTCGGGCATGCAGGTTTCCTCACGATGTTTTCCTTCACCGAAAGCCAGTGGTGTGAATCCGTACGAAAGTTTTTATAAACTCCGAGGTAGGTACGAGCCAGGAATTTGAACCTGCACCCTCATGATCGTGAGTCGGTGCGTTCCCAACTGACTGGCTGCTGTAAATTTATTATTTAACTAGCTGCCGTCGCGCGGTTTTACCCGCGTAGTTCCATGTTACTCATGAATAACGGAGCTTTCTATTGGTGAATCGTGCAATTCGGTCCAATAGTTTCGGAGGCTATTCGGTACAAAGAAAAAATCTTTCCTCTTAATAATATTAGTATAGATTTAAGAAAACGTACAAACTATTAGTGGCAACCCTATAAAGGAGGGCATGCTACGTCAAGCACAGCGGGGGCTAGTCTGGCCCATACGTCACACACGCACACACACACACAAACACACACATATATGTATAGCTACCAACATGTATTGTACGTATGGTATGTATGTGTATGAAAATGCCGAGGTGATTTACTTGTGTGGTCCACTGTCCTCTGTCCTCTGTCTGTACTGTATCATATACTAGCTTTTGCCCGCGACTTCGTGTGAGCACTGGGCAAAATAGAATTGCTGAATTTAACCTGTTTTTGCATTACCCTATGAAGTATAAAGTTACTAGTTATAGCTTTTATCGTGGAATTCGCTTTATAGATTTCTAGCGACCCGCCTCAGCTTCAATGCTTCATTGCTCGTGCAATGCTTATACATCACATTAAAAACCTCCAAAATTGACAGTGTTTCTCTAACATATTATGCATGTATTGTATATAAAAACCTTCCTCTTGAATCACTCTATCTATAAAAAAAAAACGGATTTTGATGCGTTTTTAGCGAGAAGACATAGGGACTAGTGGCTCCCCGCGGTTTCACCCCCGTTCCCGGAAAATCTCCCATTCTCCCGGGATAAGAAGTAGCCTCCTTTCTCAAGCTCTAGACTATCTGTGTACCAAATTTCATTTAAATCGGTATAGTAGTTTTAGCGTTCAAGCGAGATAGACAGGCAGAGTTACTTTCGCATTTATAATATTAACTAGTGGCTCCCCGCGGATTCACCCGCGTACCCGGGAGATCTTCTATTTTTCCGGTAACATAGTCTGGCTTGCGTTTGGTTTAGCTGTTTGGCATCGAAATAGCTGGTAAATCTAAGCCCAAACACGACATTTCTAAAACATGCAAGACTTTTTTGTCCTTATGGTATTAAAAGCAAATCATTTCTAAATTCAAATGTAACCCGAACGAGCGAGAAACACAACTGGCGCTTAATAAAGAATGATTGTAGGCACAAATAGACAAAGAGCTTGCAACAGTCCCGGATCCCGTATCCCGGTTCAGAGCCGAGAGTCGGGACTCCGCGAACCGTAATAACAGACAGTTGCAGAATCTCGAGCAACAAGTGTTAGGGGTGTGGGGGATGATCAACTGCGGCTCTTCAGGTTGGGGGTTACGAAGCTTTTTATTTAGATTTTCTTCTTCATCGTGAGACATTTCTACATACGGCAAATATGATTTTAAAAAAAACTATGCTGACTTTTTCCTGTAGGTACCATATTTAAGTGCTTGCGTAAATTTACATAATTTAGGCGGTAGATAGGTACTCTACTAAGCTGAAGTAAGAAGCTACAGGTCAAATAGTTTATGTTCTTTACACTAAATACATTCTCTACACTTAACTAACAACATCCCGTCGTAAAATATGTATTTATTACAAATACAGATGTGTATTATGTGTTATGATATACAAAATCAGGTATGTACGAAATAAGAGAAGGAATCGGCGGCTCAAATTGAACGTCCTGCGAAGATTCATGTCGGGCGGGCGGGTGTAACAAAACTCGCTCTTTTGCACCGTATGAACTGTATTCCAGCCCACGATCTATCCAATAGTGATACATCGACTATTCACTACACTACACGATTACCTAAAACTATATTTTACCTTCTCGTAAAGATTTACGTGCGGTTTTAGGGAAGATTGTCTGCAGTTTTGAATTGAGAATTAGTTGCTGTAAAACGGATTTAAAAACTAGTTTTTATCCTACTGTGTTACCGTTTTCTGCTGTTACTTTTGATAGAGAATTGGTATTTTTTTCTATATTGTCATTCAAACGTGTATGCAAAAATTCAACATAACCGGTATCGGATAACTGTCTTAAAACTATTTCACCCAAACATATGGAAAGTAAATAAATGCTTTTTTAAAAGCGAATATTAAAAGTTTGACAATTAAATAAATGGGAATTCACATTTTTTAAATTTATTAAAGTATTTTATCTAATACAAACAATAACACTAACAGTTGTTACTACAAAAAAATATTCGCATATTATTTTTCCTTTTTACAGACAAAAGAAATGCTTTTAAATTGCAGCGAGCAAGCTATAATTATTATTTGACTGGCATCTTAATCGTACTGCACTGATTAATATTTTAAATTATCAGGTTCACGTATAAAGTATAGGTTTTTTTAATTTCAGGCTTAATGGCGTTTTGACGCGTGATCATAGTACTAGAAATGGGTTAGATAGGACATTATCTTTATAGATGCTGAGTCTATAGGCCAGCGGAACATCGTTAGCGTCGCGGTCAATCGATTTGGGAACATCTTTCATGAATGCTCCGCTCCTATTTGTCGTAGAGTGATGTTATTTATCATATAGCATTCCTCGATAAATAGGCAATCTAACACAAAAATATTTTTTTAACTCGAATCGGTACTTTCTGAGATTAGCGCGATCAAACAAAATCTTCAGCTTTATAATATTAGTGTAGATGCGATTAAATAGCGCGAAAAGGATAATGTGTCAAAGTAATTCTGTAGATTAATCCAAACAGCAACTCATCAGCATCAGAATATTCACAAATACTTTTGCGTTGAGATTGGTATTAAAAATCATAATGATATTAAATATCAAAACAGATATAATAAAATTATTTTAAAAAGCCTCATTTATAGTAGCGATACTTGTTAAGCCAAACATTATCAACTAAAACACATTATCAAAACAGTCAGTTCTACGAAACTGTCTATCTATGGGCAACAATTAGCAAGTGATAGAAAAAGATTTATTTATTTCCTCTACAAACTGCAGTGATTATTCAAAAGCCTTTGACACACCACACAGGAAAATGTCTGAACAACTTCAATTCGATAAAACCGTACACAAAATTGAAAGTTTATTCCATTTCGTTGGAATACATATTAAAAGTGGAGAGAATAATATTGATGAACGAAAGCCTTTCCTGTTTATATATATTGTCAATCATATCCTTCTTAATTACCTCATATTTGGCGCAATATATTTCTTGATTGACGGTATTATGAAGGGACAGGACTTTATGAGCCTAACATTCATGGCTCCTTGTATTGCTTTAGGATTTTTGACCATCTCGAAATCTTTGTCGCTTATTTACCACGGAAAAACTGTTGAGCAACTGATGGGGAACCTTAGACAATTAGAAAGAGAAGAGAACAGCCGCATCAAAAACGTCGAAAAAGACAAAATAATCGAGACAGATTTGAAGTTTCTGAACATAGTGATAAAATCTTTGAATATAGTATACGGACTTCTGGTTTTTACATTTGCATTCAGTCCATTGGTTTTGATTGGGTTGAATTATTATCAAACTAAAGAACTGGAGTTAGTTCTCACTTTTCAGATTAAATATCCACTAGATTCATATAATATCATATACTATCCGATCATGTTCATACATCAGGGCTGGTCGGGTTTGTAACTCTGTTGATATTTAAAGAGATAGCTTGTAAATAATCCGTATTTCGGTTGTAATTGACTTTCTAAATCCAGTAGATAATTTTAAATCACTTTTAAGCCATCTTGGTATGGCTTTAACCAGCTCATTATTTTGAAATGGTATATAATATGAGGAATTAATGACGTGAATGTGTTAATGAGTGAATAGACTTCAGGTATACATGGTTACCGTTTTCTTACAGAGCTCGTATCGGTATTAGAGATTGCGTCAGCAGATCATTTCTTCTTTATCTGCTGCTCATACATTAGGATGCATTTTCGGCTACTGCAATACGATTTTGAGAGGATCATAGAAACAAGAAAAATTTCTCAAGGACCGTTCCATAAGAATGAAGTGTTTAATGCCAAGTTTGCTAGCTTGGTGATGAGGCATCAGAAGTTAATAGAGTTAGTATATTTGCGACACTTATTGATCTATTACTAGTAGGAAACGGAATATAAGGAGACATCGAAACTGCTGATAAAAGTCAATATTTCCCATAACAGTGATTAATGTTAGTATTTCAATACTTTAAAAGCCCAAAATCTGCTTCAAATATAAAACGATCTTCAGTTGGTTTTGAACATTCGATACATTGGATTATTTTACTATTCTCAATATGATCAGTACATCTCCAAGTAACAGTGCCCGATTAAGCAAGCGCGGGGCCCGTAGCAAATATTATCGAGAGGTGAACGCTCAGGTGGAGGTGGGCGGCTTTGGATTCGCGGGGCCAGTAGCAATTGCTACTCCTGCTACGTGGTCAATCTGGCACTGCCAAGTAGACGTTTGAAAAAGATTGCTTATACCTACATAAGCGATAAAATTTCTACTTTAATGTTTTATATATGATGTAAATACCAATATAAGAATATCTACTTCTCCGGATAAGACTTACTTTACATAATTTCTATCTATTAAATAGTTACTTTCCTCTGTTTATCTTGTTCCTTTACAAAGTTTTCTATTTACAGATCAGCTAACATGATTGAAACAATATTCAGCATGTCAACTTTAGTCAACTTCTTAACAAGTTCCGTTATCATTTGTCTCACTGGATTCAATGTTACGGTAAAATTACGTTATTTTTTTTAAGTTTATTTGAGAAATTTAATGATTTCTGTGAAGAAAAAAGGATGTGATTTTTGGTTTTATTTCTGTACTAGTGGTTCCCCCGCTTTCACCTGCGTACCCGGGAGATCTTCCATTTTCCCGGGATAAAAAGTAGCTATGTCCTTTCTCAGACTCTAGACTATGTGTGTTTAAATTTTCATTTAAATCGGTTATGTAGTTTTACAGTGAAACGGACACAGGCGGGGTTTCTTTCGCATTTATAATATAGGATTAGGGAACTTTTATATATACCTACCATGTGATTAAGATAATAATATTGTTTGTAATTTCAGATGATGAACGATAAGACATTGATCGTACAATTTGTCAGTTTCCTGTTCATGAGTCTGATGCAAATATTTTTCCTGTGTTTCTTTGCGGATCTACTATCTGCTTCTGTTCGTATTTCCATGTATTAATTTTTATTTTCTTCACATTTGTTAGCAGTTAACACTTCGAATTTGGTAGTATTTGATTATCTTTATGAAAATTTATCGATACACAATATGGGGTTTTATGTGTATCTATGGTGGGTGGCTATTTATATTTGTTTTTATTAAAAGTCTTGTCTTAAATTTGATCTCCCATTAAGCATATTTAGTCGATTATGATGATTAATTATATTCTATTTCAGAGCACTGATTTAAGTACTGCTATTTACAATTGCAATTGGTACTTAGCTGATGCTAGTATTGGTAAACAGTTGCTCATTGTTCTAACAAGGTAAGTGAATAATTTCATAAATTGATCATCAGAAAAAGTAAAATATGCCAACAATATGATAAGACACGAACAACACTGTAAAGGCTAAGTACAATTTAAATAATTTACAGCAGCTTGAATAATTCACATAGGCATTAGAAATAAAAATTTCTGATCCAACTAATATTAAAACTGCTCCCAGAACGGCTGAAGGGATCACGATGTAATCCGGCACAGAGTTAGGATATGTTCTGGAATAACATATAATCTACTTTTTATCCTGGGAACTTTGAAGTTCCCCTGGGAATGCACTAGTATTTCATAAACGTGTCTTATAGCCTAAGATCCGACCGCAGGATCTCGTACTATATCCAATCCATGTTATAAACGGAGTATTTTAAAAAACTAATCTCTGTACAATAGTTTTACCTTATTCTTGAAGTGTTTCTGGGCTTAAAGTATTTCACATATAGTTGTTAATCCAGTTTTATTATATTTTCAGGGCCCAGAAACCCTGCAAACTGACCGCTGTAGGATTCGCTGACGTCAACTTGAACTCATTCATGAGGGTAAAAACTTTTTAATGGCTTTTGAACGATTGACGCAGTCAAACAAACAATCACTAGGAACCATAAAATATTCTTTACTTGGGACGTGTTTAAAAATATTCCATATATAAGTTTATTATATATTTTATAGATTTAATGTAATGTTAACTAAATAAATAAATGAAATTACACAGGTATCTACCTAGGTAAAATAACTCGTGACATAACATTTGTTAATATCTTAATTTTTGTTTTTCAGGTATTAAGCACAGCTTGGTCCTACTTCGCCTTAATTCGCACAATGTACGGAACCAATTAGTTTATGGAATTAAAACGAAGGTAGTAATACAATAGACTTTAAGCTTAATGCACGCCTGCTATAAACACGAAGAACTAAGGGAAGTATTGTAGGAACATAGATACACAAACACAAAATATTTTGCTTAACTTATAATCCAATCATTTGGTATTTTTACCTGGAAAGTTTTCCGGGAGCTTTGAAATTTGGCAATTTTATAGATTTTGGTATGCTCTTGCCAAATTTCATCTTTGCCACCTCGTATGGCTGCCGCTCGCGCCGCCATATTGAAAAAATGGCGCCCAAAAGCAGTTTTTTGATAATAACTCCTTTCTGGCACACTTTACAGGAAAAACATATTTATTAAAAAAAAAAGTAGAAAAAATTTCCTACAATTTATGTCTAACATTTTCTTTCCTAAACTCAAAAGTTTAGGCGTACGAGCACCGTAAACCATTATACATCCACAACAACGTGTAATATTTACTTTAAACTGATAACGTGATTTGTAAATTATACGAAGGTTAAATATTGTTCCATAGAATGAAAACATAGCTAACTACTAGTCTACCATGTCTAGCTAGTCTGTTGTCTCCGCAGGTATAAAGGAATAGGACCACTTCTGTGGAACATCGGCTTCGACTGGCTGTTGCGCGGGACCCTCCTCCGTGACACGAGTGTCATCTGCTACACTCTTCTCACCGCCCGGGGGGGGGGGCGGGGCGGGAGTCACGACCCAGATGAAATATCTGGGTCTTGTCCTGGACAGCAGGTGGCGTTTCGGCCCGCACCTTAGCGGGCTATCGACGCGCCTGCTGAGGGCCGCGAACTCCCTGTCGTGGCTCCTCCCAAATCTGGGGGGGCCTGGAGAGCGATGCCGGCAGCTGTACGCCGGCATCCTGCGAAGTATGGCCCTGTACGGGGCGCCCATCTGGGCGGACTCCCTCTACAGGAGGGAGAACGCCACCGCCATCCGCAGGCCCCAAAGAGCCATCGCACTGCGGGTGGCGAGGGCCTACCGCTCAGTAGGTTTCTCGGCGGCGTGCACTCTGGCGGGCACCCCTCCTTGTGAGTTTGAGGCGTGGGTGCTCGCCAGGGTGTACGAGTGGACGGCCCGGCGAAAGGCGCTCGGGGAGCGCCCGCCGCGGAAGAGCGGGAGGCCGTGCGGCGGCCCCTATCGTGACTCCCGCCACGGTGATGTGGCCTTCGGGTGGGATGCGCAGCGCAATCCCAGGAGGCGGATCCTTCCTGCGACCAGGGATCCGCCCGCCGAGGCCAAATTGGCCGCCTCCCTGAAATCCCCCCCCCCCCCCCCCCCCCCCCCCCCTTGAAAATGTTAGACATAAATTGTAGGAAATTTTCTCTACTTTTTTTTTTAATAAATATGTTTTTCCTGTAAAATGCGCCAGAAAGGAGTTATTATCAAAAAACTGCTTTTGGGCGCCATTTTTTCAATATGGCGGCGCGAGCGGCAGCCATACGAGGTGGCAAAGTTGAAATTTGGCAAGAGCATACTAAAGTCTATAAAATTGCCAAATTTCAAAACTCCCGGAAAACTTTCCAGGTAACCTCTATTTTCTCGACCAAATTACTGTACTATTAATTATTATAATAATAAAGTTCTTTGGTCTTAATAATTTGTTTTATTTTGTCAGTATTTTTTGTTGTACCTATCTATGTCTTAACGAGCAGATATGATGGTAAAAGTAACATGTTAGCGAGTGTGCATGCAAAAATAATTATTAATTTTTTTTTTTTTTTTTTTTTATGGACTTGAAGGTGACAGCCTCAGATGGCTTTTACACCGTTACGCGGACTTTTTCGGTGAGCGCAGATGGCTCTCAACCGAAATTATTAATTTTGACGTGACAACGTCTTATAAATTGGTTTGCCGGGTGACACTTCAAGAAACTGCGTTACGCTCCGCTCACGTTATGCGCTCACAATGAGAGCGAGTGAGAGGCACGCGTCCCTTCCACTCGGGCATGGTTAGCCCGCCTAATGGTTGTCACGTAAAACTTTCGCCCGTATACCGACTTTACAGGTAACCAATTTTTTTACTTTGAAGTTGTATTTTGACAACTTAAAATATTGATATTTTGATTGGTGTATATTCGTCATCATATTTGCGTCATATATATTTGTTTATGACGCAGAAAATGCTAGTAAACAAAAAAAAATAAAACCTTAAACGTTTTAAAAGTAGTGTGTGTAAAATATTGCAAATTCTTCTGTGCTATATGGTTAAGTTAAATAAAATATGAGTAAAACGCTTGGCAAAGGAAATATTTTTTTAAAGCAAGCTACAACTATTTATTAGCAGCAGTGTTAATTGTGGGTAGTGCATATATAGAAATAAAAAAAAAATTCCAATTAGCCAGTTCTTGTAGTGCTAAGAATGGAGTAGACTAGACAGATCATGAAAAATACCTTAGTTATATTTATAAACTTATATATTCCACGATATTTAATTTATGGGCTTTGTATAGACTCTGTTGGTAAATGTAATTCCTCAGATTTATATGAACAATTGAGGATATGGCTAATTAGGTAGCTGCTCTCCCTACCGAGATATAGAAACTACTCTTAAAGACTGTCTCGGGTTCAAGCACTGTAGATGCAAAATCTTGCAAATAAATTTATAGTTGAGTTTGCCGAGTTTATTGCCAACTATGTAGGTATTATTGGATGTAATTATGCATATCAGTATGTATTTTAAAGTAGCAAATGTAGAGAATATCAGGTATCTGGTTACCAAATCACAAGCTCTGCTTAGTTTGGAATCAGATTGGCCGTGTGTGAAAAAATGTCCCGGGTTGTCTAGAGTGCCTATTAACTGAAAAACAAAAATTCGTTTCATTCATAGTTTGGGCATTTTACAAGATTATTTTATCTCTTTATCATTATTAAATGTAATTGTTCGTACAATATGTGATGTTAGATTATGTGTATTTTTTGTCTGGTGTCATCAATATTATCTAAAATATTTATCTATAACACTAATATTTATTACTAGTGGCTCCTCGCGGTTTCACCCGCGTTCCCGGGATAAAAAGTAGCCTATGTGTTATTCCAGAACATATTCTAGCTCTGTGCCAAATTTCAAGCAGATCCCTTCAGCCGTTGGAGCGTGAAAGAGTAACAAACATCCATACATACAAACTTTCGCATTTATAATATTAGTAGGATTATGCTCCCACTGAAAATAATAAAAATCCATATCCGACATTGTTCACGTCTGAATCATTGTCTTTTCTATGTGTTACAATTATATTCAATTAATTTAATTATCAGGAAAAGTATAAAATATACTTTTTCACATTACAATATGTTGTATGTACAAGAGTCTTGAAAGACACTTACTAAAATGTCTGAACAACTGAAATTCGTGGAAACAATTCGCAAGATTGAACCTCTATTCCGTTTCATTGGAATACACATTAAAACTGGCGTAAAAAAACCAAGCGATGGGACAAAATTGCTATGTATATTTGTACTAAATCATGTATTACTAAATTACACCATCTTCGGTGGTATACTGTATTTTATCGACGGGGTGAAGAGGGGTGAAGATTTCTTCGGCCTTACATTTATCGCTCCCTGCATTGCTAATGGAATTTTGACAAATTTGAAATCAATCTCCCTTATCTATCATGAAAAAACTGTTGATAAACTAATGGATATTTTAAAACAATTAGAAAGAGACGAGGACACACGTACCAAAGTACCTAAAAAAGAGAAAATTGTTGCGGAAGATTTGAAGTTCCTGAATACTGTGATAAAAGTTTTGAATATTATTTACAGTCTTTTAGTCGTAACATTTGCATGTGGTCCATTAGTTCTGACTGCTCTGAAGTATCGTCAAACAAATGAATTAGAGTTCATTCTGGCATTCAAGATGGTGTATCCAGTCGATTCGAATAATATTAAATATTATCCATTTATGTTCCTGCATCAGAGCTGGTCAGGTTTGTGACTTTATTAATATTTATTGTGGTAAATTTGTAATGCCATAAAATAAATAAGACTTTTAATCTGGTTACTTACAGACTTCATATCCATCTTAGAAATAGCAGCCGCGGATCATTTCTTTTACATCTGCTGCACATTTATAAGGATCCATTTTCGTTTATTGCAATACGACTTCGTGAGGATCATTGAATATAGAAAGATTTCAGCTGGACCGTTCCATCGAGATGCAGCGTTTGACGCCAAGTTCTCTGATCTTGTCAAAAGGCACCAAAAATTGATTGAGTAAGTATTGGTTGTAAACACATAATTGACAGCCGTTTGGCTTTCTGGTTAGTGACCCTGACTTTCAAGCTGACGGTCGTCTGTTTGTTCTGTGTCTGGATGTAATTGAATATATAAGTACCATTTAAAAAGTAGTACCTATATGTCAGCTATCTGGTTACCATATCAGAAGCTCTGCTTAGTTTGGAAACAGATTGTCCGTGTGTAAAAAATGTCCCAGGATATTTATTTTATTTATTTTTGTAGTCTTCAAGTACCATTTTAACTCAATAAAGGCAATTATGGTATAAGAATTATTGTTGGCTTTTGGAGTTATTCTTATTTACTTGTATGAAAATCTATTTTTAGCAGCAGGTAATGTAATGGTATTTTTTACAGATCAGCAAATTTGCTTGAATCAATATGCACCTATTCAACATTGGTCAATTTCATGACAAGTTCCATTGTCATATGTCTCACCGGATTTAATGTTACGGTAAAAAGTGAAACTTCATTATTACCTTTTACGAGAATCCCGTAGTTCTTCAGCTTTCCTGTAAATTTAAATATCCAATGTACAAAGTTTATTTTAAACTAGCTTCTGCCCGCGACTCCGTCCGCGTGGAATAGTTACTTTGGGCTAACGCTAACTTTCAACCCCCTTCGTTTACGTAGAAGGATGGTCTCGCAGAGCTAACTGATGACTGCACGCGCCGGCCCGGCACATAAAAGCGCGCTCAGTACAGTACTTGTACATTATTTTGGTGCAATGTTATTTTAAATTTGCGATATCTCGTAAGATATTCATTGAAATCGAATGATGTTAAAAGCAATTTTGTTTAAAATTAAATATTTGTGATGAATAATGTATTTATTTGGATAAGGATTAATATCATCTTCATAAAAACACCTTCACAAATAATGCTTAATTTTCTAACAAATTTGGTTAGCATAAAAATGGTCACAGTGAGCCAACCTTAACAGATAGACATATGCTATCGCGGACTTTTTTTTAGAACTTTTGAAGAGGAACAATTCTGTCATACACCATTATAGTGTAACTTTAACCGTTTACGCAAAGTACGCAGCGGAAGCTCTCAACAGGAAAAGAAATCTCCCGATTTTGAAACATTCTTCATTGGTGCTCCGCTCTTATTGGTCATAGCATGATGATATATAGCCTATAGCCTTGCTCGATAAATGGACTATCCAATGGCGAAAGAATTTTTCAAATCGGACCAGTAGTTTCTGAGATTAGCGCGTTCAACCAAACAAACAAACAAACTCTACTCCTTTATAATATTAGTATAGATAATTGGGTTATTAAGTTAATAATATTGTTTGTAATTTCAGATGATGAGCGATAAGACATTGATCGTACAATTTCTCAGTTTCCTGTTCATGAGTCTGATGCAAATATTTTTCCTGTGTTTCTTTGCGGATCTACTATCGACTTCTGTTCGTAAAACTTTTTTATACGTCTTATATTATTTCTAACTTTTGTTGGGGTTCCCGAGGGTTCTCAACATTTTTTGAGGTTACCTACTTTGTACCTAACCTATTTCTTATTCCGAACATATTCTATGCATGTATGCATCAATATGCCTGTTTGTTCTGTGTCTGGATGTAAATGCTTTTAATTTATAAATGCAAAAGTTTGTGAGAATGTATGGATGTATGTATGTTACTCTTTCTCGTAAGATCGCTATGAAATTAGGCACAAAGTTTGAATTTGTTTGAACAACACAGAAGCTACTTTTATCCCGGGAATATTGCAGATCCCCTAGGAACGCGTGGTGCAATAATAATAATCTATATAAGAATGTATTTAATATATGTATGTAGTATCTCAGCTATCTGGTTGCCATATCACAAGCTCTGCTTAGTTTACAATCAGATTGGACGTGTGTGATAATGTCCCAGGATATTTACTTAAATATTTGTCATGTTACAGAGTACTGAGCTGAGCGATGCCATTTACAATTGCAACTGGTACTTAGCTGATTCTCGTATAGGAAAGCAGTTACTCATTGTTCTGATAAGGTAATTACGTAAATAGACTAATTATGATATCGCACTGCACTATGTCAAAATGTTGGCTTTGTGGTTAGTGACCCTGACTCTCAAGCCGCGGGTCGTTCGAATCCCATCCGGGACTAACATTTGTATGCATGAATATGTTTGTTGGTCCTGTGTCTGGTTGTAAATATTTATATAAGTATGTATTTAAAAGTAGTATGTGTAGTATATCAGCTATCTGGTTATCATATCACAAGCTCTGCTTAGTTTGAAATTAGCCGTGGATTGGCGGTGAGTGAAAAAAAAATTCCCAGGAAATTTTGACTTGCCCAAGGAAATGATAAGCTTTTTTAAATTTTGGTATGCGAATCAACAGAACCGTGTTCCTCGAAAATTCCTTTTCAGCTGAGTACAGGCTTGAATGTGGGGTGAGGCAGGGCGGGTTGTCCTCGCCAGCGTTGTTTAATCTGTACATGAATGGTCTCATCGATGAGCTGAGCAGAACCGGAATGGGCTGTCATGTTGATGGTATATGCATTAATAATATAAGCTATGCTGACGATATGGTTCTGCTGAGCCCATCGATCAGGGCATTAAGAAAACTGATTAACGTGTGTGAATCTTACGCCGGGACTCATGGGCTTAAATATAATGCAACAAAGAGCGAACTCATGGTATTTAAAGCAGGTAGTAAATGTTATAGCACAATCCCACCAGTAATGCTCTGCGGCAGACCTCTTAATATAGTTGCCAATTTTAAATATCTGGGTCATTGGGTCTCAGACGACTTAAAGGATAATACTGATATTGAACGGGAGCGCAGGTCGCTGGCTGTTCGATGTGGGATGTTGGCCCACAGGTTTGCACGCTGTACGGCTCAGGTTAAGGTGACGCTTTTCAAAGCTTACTGCCAATCCTTTTACACGTGCAGCCTGTGGGTGAACTTTACGCAGAAGGCATATAGTGGCCTGCGCATCCAGCATAACAATACGTTCAGGGTGTTGATGGGGCTGCAGCGTTTTTGTAGCGCATCCGGCATGTTTGCTAACGCCGATGTGGATAGTTTCTCGGCCATCATGCGTAAGAGATGTACATCTCTGTTACGCCGTGTTCGCGGCAGCCCCAACACCATTCTCAAAACGTTCGCTGACAGGTGGGACTCTCCGATCTTGGGGCGGTGGATACAACTGCATGCAGTCAAGTAGACATTTCCAGGACCGGAGAGCCTCACGCTTGTATAATAATGTTACTAACACTAGTATTATAAGTTCTTACTGTTACTAATACATACTAATAATTGTATGTATGTTACTAACACTAGTTGTATAAGTTTGCACTGTTACTAACAATTATGGAAAACATTTCTGAAATAAACGTTATTTATTTATAAAATTGCATTTTTTCCGGATTTGATGGAAAACCGTTATCTTATGAAATATCAAAGCTATTGCGTATGTCCTTAACATTCCACCGTTTTTTGGTAATTTTTCTATGTATGCGATATATGGTTTACAACATTTATTTCATGGTTTATTTTATTTCATTTCATTTCATTTCATCCCGTCTCCCTCATACGCATGTAGTTCACCCCTTGTCAGACAGAGACAAAGTTATATCTAGTTAATCAATACTGCATCGCGTTTTAATGGCAGTGCTTTGACAATTTACTAAATAGTGTGAAACAATCAGAATCTATTAACTGAAATAGTTGACGTACATATAGGCTATATAAACATATAACATATAACAATATATAACGGTAACATATAAAATTAGGTAATACAGGTGGTTTTGCCCATATCCTAATATTATAAATGCGAAAGTAACTGTGTCTGTTTGTCTAGCTTTCACGCTAAAACTACGGAACCGATTTAAATGAAACTTGGTATACAGATAGTCTAGAGCAGTGGTTCCCAAAGTGGTCCAGGTACCAGACCTAGGAAAATTTTGAAAGTGGTCTATCAGAAAAAAAAGTTTGGGAAGCTCTGGTCTAGAGCCTGAGAAAGGACTTAGGCTACTTTTTATCCCGGGAAAATGGATGGTCTATAGTGAAACCGCAGGGAGCCACTAGTAGGTAACACATAAAATTAGGTAATACACAAGGTTTTCTCCATAGTATTATATCATTATGAAATTTCCAGACAGATCGTTGAAATATATGTTTATCATCAATCATCATCAACAGCTCATATACGTCTCCACCGAGGAGCTCGAGCCTCCCCTAACATCGAGGGGGTTTAGGCCATAGTCCACCACGCGGGCCTAGTGCGGATTGGCGGACTTCACATGCCTTTAATTGAGACATCTCAGGCATGCAGGTTTCCTCACGATGTTTTCCTTCACCGAAAGCCAGTGGTGTGAATCCGTACGTAAGTTTTTTATGAACTCAGAGGTACGGACCAGGGATTTGAACCGGCACCCTCATGATCGTGGGTCGGTGCGTTCCCAACTGAGCCACCACGGCTATATGTTACCTACATACAATTGTATTATATTATGCTTTATCCGAATCCGTCTATCAGGTATTGACTATCTATTAGTAGACTAAACTAGAATCCTCCCTGCGGTTTCACCCGCCATCCCGAGAAACTTCTGTTTTCCCGGAATAAAAAGTATATTATAGATTCTCGGCTATTATTCTCTACTGTCTAGTATTAATATAGCCAGTAGCCTAAAATATACACTAACTATGTTCTAGATCCTTTCATTCGTCTTGATGCTCAATGACATATCAATGAAACCATCCTCACTCACATTCGTATATTATAAGTACGTTAAAAAAAAATCTTTTAATTTGATGGTTGTGATTGCGTAAGCTTGTAAAAAGTTATTATTACCTAACTGTGAATTTTGTTCTATTTTCAGAGCGCAGAATCCATGCAAGTTAACAGCGGCAGGATATACTGACGTCAATTTGAACTCCTTTATGAGGGTAAAAACTTTTCAATGCCTTTTGATTGAGTAACACAGTTATATGAGAGTTGGTTCTATTTATGACCAATGTTCTATTGGACGTTGACGTCAAGAGGTGAACCTTTAAAGGGTTTCTCAAGGATATATTATTGGTCCGTAATTATTAAATACCGTCGTTGAAGAAATGGATTTCAAAACATTTATTTACATTTATACCTTAATTTTACTTACATAATATAACTTGTTGACTACCACAACTTCGTTCGCGACACTTGTCTGGTTTTGTGACAGTTTTGATTAGTGATTCGTACCTGTTCGTCGTAGCGTGATGATATATACTTACTCGATTAATGGGGTATCTAACACTGATATTTTCAAATCGGTCGAGTAGTTCCTGAGATTAGCGCATTCAAGGAACAAATAAACTCTTCAGCTGTAAGTTAGTATTAGTACTCATAGATTAATTCATAATTTTTCTTATATTACAGGTACTGAGCACAGCTTGGTCTTACTTTGCTCTGATTCAGACTATGTACGGTAATTAGGAGTCTGACATTTAAACAGAGGAAGATGACTTATTTACGTCACACAACTTAACTCTATTAGTAGATACCTTATGTACTTTTAATTTCTATAATAAATGGCACCACTTCTATAATATATTTGCAATAAATAAACATTTCGATAAAACTGCTAGTTTTTATTTTAGTAATAATTTTTTTTTAAATGAAATGTATTTATTAATTTATATAGGCTTCTGCAGGCACTTATGAATTGTCGACTCTATTTGCACAGTACCCCCATAAGGAGTAAAACTGTGTAAGTACCTACGAGTAAGCCTACAAAGAAATTCCGGTAGGATCCTAGTAATGATACCGTGGCTTCGAAAGCTATTAATTAAAGGCTAAATTATTTATGATATTTTCTGCCTACCGAACCATTAGCTTAAAAGTAAACTGTAATTATGACACATATTTGTTGTGGACATCATGTTTACATATATGTTGAAGAGCTTGGAAGATATAGAAGTGAAATTGAGAAACGTTGTTTATTTCAAACTAGCTGCCTCCCCGCGGTTTTACCCGCGTATTTCCCGTTCCCGTAGGAATACAGGGATAAAATATAGCCTATGTGACTCGGGGATAATGTAGCTTTCCAAAGGTGAAAGAATTTTTGAAATCGGTCCAGTAGTTTCGGAGCCTATTCATTACAAACAAACAAATCTTTCCTCTTTATAATATTAGTATAGACTAGTTTCCGCATTGCGTTGTTACCGTTCCCGTAAGAATACGGGGATATAATAAAGCCTATGTTACTCCCTGATAATGAAGCTTCACTTTAGTGAAATCATCGGATCAATCCAGAAGTTTAGGAGCATATTCAATACAAACAAAATATCAACCTATCATCTTTAAATATAACTGTAGATAGGTGTATCCTCTTCTTCCTGACCTTATCCCGCCTGAGCAGGGTCGGCACAACATGTGTTTTTCTTCCATTCCCCTCTGGAAGGTATATCTATGAAAGTCTAAATATTGAAAATTACAGCATACTGAAAAACCAGGTAATTAATAGGTATCTATCGACCGGACTGACCAATGACCATCGATGACAGCCTGAGATTTCAAAGAATGCAACGCTCAATACAAGAGTATTGACAGCCTGGTTGGCTTTGTGGTTAGTGACCCTGACTCTCAAGCCGCGGGTCGTGGGTTCGAATCCCACCCAGGACAAACATTTGTATGCATGAATATGTCTCTTTGTCCTGTGTCTGGATGTAAATATCTATATAAGTATGTATTTAAATGTTGTATATGTAGTATATCAGCTATCTGGTTACCATATCACAAGTTTGGAATTAGATTGGCCGTGTGTGAATAAATGTCCCAGGATATTTATTTATTTATTTATTTGCCTCGATCATAAAATTTTAGGAGTCCTATCTAGTAGACCTTTATGTAGCGGTTAGAACATTGTTTACTGCATATATAATACTTACTCGAGGTCATGTCAGTAGATGAGTGGGAACTCAACATGTGAGTGTATTGTGACAAATTAATTATTTCATCAGTTATTTAACAATTTAATTACTTCATCATACTAAGGAGCAATTACGTAATTTCTTGGAATTTTAAATGCAGCTGCAATATCAAGTGGTACAATGCAAAATGGCTTTTGTAGAGCACCTATATAAGCTATACGATTTTAGTATACTTCAATTTTACCTGACATTTATTGATGTTTCAACGTAACATGAGTAATTCTGAAATGTTCTTTGACAAATCAATTCAAAAACTGAATATACTCTTTCGATATTCAGGAATGAATCTTCGAAACAAAGTTGAAAGTTTTACAGACACTGTGAAACACCGCTGGGTCTTTACATTCAATTCCATCTGTGTACTATCAGCTGTCATCGCCTCCTTTTACTACATCTACATCGGTATAAAAGTCGGCAAAAACTTTATCGAACTAACAAGCATTGCTCCTTGCACAACCTTCTCAGTTCTTGCCATCATGAAATCATTTTTTCACCTGATTAACGAAAGTGAGGTGCACAAATTGCTACAGAAAATGCAAGATTTAGAAACGAAAGAAAACAACAGACCAAAGATAGTGGATAAGAGAAAGATAATAGATGAAGAAAGAAGTTTTCTTAATACAGTGTTGAACATGTTATACTTTTTGAATTGCTCGATGATAGTTGTCTTTGATATGACTCCATTGATGTTGATTGCAATCAAATACTACAAGACAGGAGAGTTTGAGTTAATGCTGCCGTATTTAGATATATTTTCATTTATTCCGTACGAAATAACGTATTGGCTGTTGGGGTATGTACATCAGGTTTGGTCAGGTATGCTCCTTTAAATATATTATGCGTGAACGTGAGTTTTAGCTTGTTAGTTAAATCAGGAGAGAAGACTAAGTTGTATAAAGCGAGAATTGTCATTTCCCGTTTCTTCAGGAATTGTAACAGTCATAATTATTTGCTGTATCTCAAGATTTCGATTAACATCGTCAGTTACGTCAAAAGTAAAGCGTAAATGATAAACAAAATAGCATCTATAGTTTTTGCTTCTTATGCACGAGATAATGAGGCTTAGTTAATCAATGTTAGGAACATACCCAAAACAAACAGGAAACACTCCCATATTTTTCAGAATGCATAGTATTGCTAGATATGGGAGCAGCCGATTACCTTTTCTTCACCTGCTGTACCTACATTAAAATACAGTTCCGTTTACTGCAGTATGATTTCGAAAGACTAATATCATCTGCAGATGATTCTGATGGCCAGAACACAAATGAAGAAATACGTTTAAAATTTGTGGGGCTTGTTCAGTGGCATCACGATTTGATCGAGTGAGTATGGAATTTGAAATATTAATTTTACTATATTATCTAGAAAATTGCAACCCGGTACTTTATGATCTGCTTAGTTTCATACCTATATAGGTACTAAGTAGTTATATAATTTGTTTCTTGAAAAGATAAACAGTAAAAAAAGGTTTTACCCATTGATGGAGATTCTATAAATGTGACTGGTGTCATGTGTAGTGTATAGATTAGGACTATTTTTATAGGGCGTCTCCATCCTGAGAACTTCTAGACCCTATCCGGCTGGAATTTCGATTACTCCTTGTTATTCTAGTCTGCATCATAAAGGAAACCTTTATGTAAAATTTCAGCTTTATAGATGTATAGGCTTGGGTATATATATAAATAGGATCCTACATATTTTTATTTCTCATTGCCAACAGATGTTCCAGTATTCTAGACGTAATATACTCCAAATCAACATTGTTTAACTTTTTGTCGAGTTCGCTTGTCATCTGTCTGACTGGATTCAACGTTACGGTAATCCATACTTTACTATCCATACTAATATTATAAATGCGAAAGTAACTCTGTCTGTCTGTTACGCTTTCACGCTAAAACTACTGGACCGATTTAAATGAAATTTGGTACACAGATAATCCAGAGCCTGAGAAAGGATATAGGCTACTTTTTATCTCGGGAAAATTGAAGATCCCCTGGGAACGCGGGCGAAGCCGCGGGGAGCCACTAGTAGGAAATAAAGATGTTCCATTGATTGTAATTCCAGATAGTTGACGACATAGAAGTAGTGGTGACTTACGTGACTTTCCTCGCCATGAGTCTGATGCAGGTGTTCTTCCTCTGCTTCTTTGCAGACATGCTGATGAGTGCCGTAAGTAATCTTAGTGGTATTCTAGAACATTCTCTACTTACAGCCAATCTGATTCCAAACTGTGCCGAGCCTAGCTTTGGAGCTAGAAGAAAATTTTTTCTTTAAATTAGGTACACGATCTGCACTAATATCATAAAGAGGAAAAGTTCGTATTATTGTGTGTAATGAATAAACTCTAAAACTGCCGTGCCGATTTCAAAAATTCTTTTACCATAGGAAATTTCATCATTCCTTCTTCATCAGGGAGTAACAGAGGCTATGTTTTATCCCTGTATTCACGCGGGAACAGGAACTACGCGGGTGAAACCGCGAGCTAGGTATTCATATTTATAATTAGTTTTTCTACTATAATTTCGGGAGAAAACCAACATATCAAAGATCATTCAAATCTTTCATCTGTATGTAAGGAAGCGAGGAAGATATTAATTGTATTACATCTTACGGTATTTAAACTACCACAGGTTACATTGAATTAAATTAGTCACAGATTATCCATTCTCCTCAGAGTGCAGACGTGAGTAATGCAGTATACAACTGCCGATGGTACTTGACTAATCACACTGTGGGTAAGCAGATACTGTTGGTGCAAACTAGGTAAGTATATTTTTCTACACTTTTAAACTATTTAAAGATACATACGGACAACATCAAAATACCTACTATACTTAATAATACTTTGATGATATTTTTTATACCTTTAAACTTTATATACGTACTAGCTTCTGCCCGCGACTCCGTCCGCGTGGAATAGTTACTTTGGGCTAACGCTAACTTTCAGCCCCCTACGTTTACGTAGAAGGATGGTCTCGCAAAGCCAACTGATGACTGCACGCGCCGGCCCGGCACATAAGGTGCGCGCAGTAGGTACTTGATTATTATTTTGCTGCGATGTTATTTTAAATTTGCGATATCTCCTAAATTTGCGATTTAAATTTGCGATATCTCCTAAAATATTCATTGAAATCGAATGCAGTAAATGGCAATTTTGTTTTAAATTAAATACTTGTGATGAATAACGTATTTATTTGGATAAGGATTAATATCATCTTTATAAAAACACCTTCACAAATAATGCTTCATTTTCGAACAAATTTGATTAGTATAAAAATGGTTATAGTGAGCTAACCTTAACAGATAGATATATGCTATCGCGGACTTTTTTTTAGAACTTTTAAAGAGGACCAATTCTGTCATACAGCATTTTAGCGTAACTTTAACCGTTTACGCAGCGTACGCAGCGAAAACTCAGAAAAGGAAATAAAAACTCCCGATTTTGAAACATTCTTCATCGGTGCTCCGCTCCTATCAGTCGTAGCGTGATGATATTTAGCCTATAGCCTTCCTCGATAAATGGACTATCTAATGGCGAAAGAATTACAAATCGGACCAGTACTTCCTGAGATTAGCGCGTTCAAGCAAACAAACAAACAAACAAACAAACTCTACTCCTTTATAATATTAGTATAGATTTTAAAGAAATAGGTACCTACTCTACTCGTGACATATTGGGTCGAAAATACAAAAAAAAATGTTAAAAATATTTATACCGTTACTGAACTACATTTTCAATGAAATCGACACTGGCAAAAGTCGTTTTTTTTTATTCTTTTCACCACTGCGCTGCGTGTACGTGATTAAAATTGCGTGAATTAGGCCTCCCGCGTTTTTTACACTTTTTTCGTAGTTTGGTTGATGGTATGATGGTCCGAAAATACTTATCCAATACCAAAAATAATTTCACTGCTACAAAGCTTTAGTTATAGTAGTCGCAGGTTATTTATTTTCCAGGTAGAGGATAGGTATAACACCGGTCGTCAGCTAGTTACTTAAAAAAAAACTAAAAAAAGTTCCCTGAGCCTTTCTTAAATTTAACTACTACCGCGCTGACATAGCTCACATTTGATGATTTGACACAAGCCCAAAAAAAAATTCTTAAAACAAAATTAACACAGTCAACAACAAGTAAATACAGTCACAGATTATATTATTGTTTCAGAGCTCAAAAGCCATGCAAATTGACAGCGTGGGGATTCGCTGATGTAAATCTGAACGCTTTTATGCGAGTAAGTCACTGACCTATATGCTCATTCATATTACTTTTTTTAATGTACGGGGCACTCTTCACACGGTCAACTGATCCCAAACTAAGCGGAGCTCACTAAATGATACATTTTTTTTTTTTCAGTAAAGATGTCAAGATTTTAGAGGTCTTCTTGTCGCACTATATCTGTCTCTTTTTAACACGTGTACATTATGAGCTGTCAAAACGAACTCCTTTGACCTCAATCAAAATCATACGGCGTTATGGTAAACGGTTTTTAACGCTTGAAAACTAGGAAATTGGGATGGGAAAATACCACTAGTCCACAGAAGTGCAGGACTATTCTTGCTCTTCTATATAGATCCCGTCTTTTAGGAAAGCCATGGAATCTATTATAGATTTATCTTATTTTCCAACATCAACGTGTTCTGCGAACAAATCTTTTGATAAATTTATGATATCAAATAGCAATTTTGACTTGAATGATCGTATGCATTCAAATCCAAAACTGTTAGTTAAGCTCTTGGAGTTTGAAACAGCTGTTTTTTTTCAGGTGTTGAGCACATCGTGGTCTTATTTTGCCTTATTGCAAACGATTTACGGAAATTAAATACAAATAACTTGAATAATTCGTATATAGAAGATAGATGAATAGAATATAATACATATAATTCTTAATAGATTACGTACCTACTACCTATATTAATTGTAATGTCAAATAAATTTACTTATTTATTACATTCTATTCTTGTTTTAATTATATCTAGATAAATCTAAAATAGAAAATACTATTTAGCAAAAATAACCAGAAGTACTACTTTCTCCATTGGTATTTTATAACCAATTCGCTAAGGGCACCCAAAATTTTGTAACATACACACAACCTTATAATATAACAGTTAATTCCCGAAGTAAGCCGATATCAGGTAGAAGAAAAAATCACATAGACTCGAAAGGTCCGCTCTTCTTGGAATTCTTATTAAAGAAGCAAAAAGGTTTTTTTTTTATTTCATTGAAGCAACACAAAATTCAAATAAGAATGAGCTTTATGACATCGAGATAAAGCGTCTGTAAATTCCGCTTGTAAGTTTTCTACTTACAAATATTCTATTGATTTCTAAATACAATTTTCAATGCAGTTTGACTAGATAAAAAATTGTTAGCTGATTCAAAAACGTTCAATTATGTATTTCACATTGGAGTTAAACATATTTTTATTTTTACCTTAACTTTACAGTGCAGTGTCACGCTTGACCAATTTAAAGGTAGGAACTGACACTGCCATCTAGTAGCACAAGCAAGAACTAATTTTGTCGGTGAAGCGGTGCTAAAGAAAGTGGCGCTCCTTGCTGCTTTATCGACGTAACACTGACGAACTGTCATGGCGAAAAATAGTGTACATTTTTGTGCACAGTAAAACAAAAATAATGATTCTCAGACTGTTTTATTTACGTTTAAGTGTCAAAAACAATTTTATACAATGTAAAGTATCATGATATACGCGTGTTAGTTTATATTAAGGTGTATGTGAGCTTTAAAATGGACAAGAAAAATGCTATTCGGAGAGCCAAACGGCCTTCCAAAGTGTTGGAAGAAAACTATTGGGATTGCAGCGTTTGTACGTACAGGAATAACGCTGAAGCATTCAAATGTTCCATGTGTGATGTCAGAAAAGGTAATTCTTCAATGATTTTGCTGTTCAATTAGATTCTAAGTCAATTTGTGTGCGACTGGAATTATGTTTGTCACTGGTCGGTTAGTTTGGATAGGCCACGTATTTGCATATCAAATCCACTGAAATTCTTGTTTTATGAATTATATTATATGTAGTAACAAAAGTTTAATTACAATAACAAAGGTACTTGATACTTTCAAATATATAACCTAAAGAAACATAACCTACAAACCATGGTTGTAATTGTATTGATTAGGTTCTAGTCGACTAGGTAAAGTAGAAGAGAGGTCTCACGAGACAGATACCCGTTACATAAGTACAAATTATTCAACGGTTATTACTAATTATTAAGCCTTTAAATCATAATCTCTATATACTTACATACGAAAAAATATATATGTTTAAGAAGATGTTCTGTACAAAGTATGTATGAACGTATCCTATTTCATATTTTATTACTAATGTAATATAGATAGGTAATATAGATAGGCACTAGATATGCAAATGTAGATAGGTATAGGTACCTATAGGTTAGTGATGTGCCGAGTCGCTGTTTTGGTGGATCGAGTCGACTCGAGTCAGTTTATACGGTATTCGAATCATGACTCGATTCCCTCTACTCGAATTCTATGTTTGGTATTCGAATACTGACTCGAGTCCGGCTGGACTCGAGTCAGTATTTGAATTCCGGCTAGACTCGAATCAACCCTTATTACCGATTCCTTTTTTTCTAATGTTGCGGTTGGCATCGACCTCGAAAGAAATATTGCTCATATCCGATTATGAAGACGCTTCATGTTTTTTAATATTTATGTATCTAAGTTATTATTTATCAGGTTTCAAAGTTATTACTTTTCATCAGTTATTCGTTTGTGTTTTAAAGTCCGGTAAATGTTGTTTAAATTACTTTTTAATGAAAGATAATTAAAAACATAGAGCGTAACAAAACTCGTAAACTAGACTCGAGTCAATTGAACTCGCATAAATAGAATCGAGTTAGCAAGTACGAATCGATTGTTCCTGACTCGAGTACCGGAATCGAGTCTGGCGTACTCGAATCAAAATAAATTGGTATTCGAGTAGGCGAGTCCAAAGCAGGAATCGAGTCTAACTCGAGTCAAACCGTACTCGGCACATCGCTACTATAGGTATTGCACAGCTGTCATAATGCCAATGACCTCTGCCTCTTCTAATAAAAAAAATGGCATTCTACATAGTGCCGGTACCTGCTAGGTACGTATCTATCTATCTACCTAGGTGAAAATAGAAAATATTTAAAAAAGTAGGTACTCCTTTGTGTATCGTAGTTTTATCACCTATTAGCCGACCTATGTAAAAATACATTACGAGGAACGAAGCGAATGTTGCTGGATGCAGCTTCATAATTTTGTCGGGTAATAATTCATTGACCTTTTTCGACAGTGTTAAAGGTAGCCAAGTCCTAGAAGCTTCTGTTTAGATTACTTTAGATAATGGCATTCTGAAACAAATTATTCATCCCTTCCCTCTCCCCGCGGTTTCACCCGCATTTCCGGGAGATCTTCTATTTTCCCGGGATAAAAGTTGCCTTTGTCCTTTCTCAGGCTCTAGACTATCTGTGTACCAAATTTCATTTAAATCAAATCGGATCAGCAGTTTTAGCGTGCAAGCGAGACAGACAGAGTTACTTTCGAATTTATAATATTTAAAGGATTTAACTAGAAGAATTTTAAATACAAATACAATTGTCTATGTTTTCTACATTGATTCAGCTGGCGTTCATAATTTCCTTTAGTTAAAAAATTATATTAAGCAACAGCAAATTATAAGCGCTCGAGTAGAACTCGTTAACTGAGATAACTAAATCGATCTTACAATTCAATTTTCCCGTCGAATGAGCACAGCTAAGCTTCGCAGGTTACCTTGGCTGCACAATGCAGCATAACCTGTAGGTAGGTTGGTTGGTACCTCTCCTTACATCTCGATCGATCGATGCTGTAAACTAGGACGACGTTTAAGGTCAAACCCGGACGCTAAGATGAAACACGCTCAGACTTATATTATTTTACAAACCTTTATTTAACTTGGGATGTTTCCGTTGTATTTTCATGTTCGGCTCAAATCTTGCAATATCATTTTTTAAAACGATTATCCTCAAACGATTATCCTGATTTTTTGCAACGTTTAGTTTGGATTATAGGTATGAAATAAAGCTTGATCATTAGTACACTATAATGTTAGTGACACAGTAAACATCGTCAGGAAACACTCGAAGGCATGTGTAGTCGGCTGCGCCACTCTTGGCCCAGCGTGGTAGACTATGAGGTTTATTTTTTTTCGGCTTGAAAGTGTTTATCGGGTTTTTCAAAGTTAAGTTAAACTCCCTCGTTATTAGAGGAGGTGCTGCTGCTGTCGTATATTAGGTAATGACGATGATAAATATTCAATATCGTGAAGGTACATCAACACGCAAACCCCGCATCAACCCGGCGCTGGTGGCGGCACAGGCTGCCGGCACAGCGCCAACAAGCTCACAGAAACGTCCCAGGTCAGCCAACTCGCTCAAGAAGAAACGCAGGCATCCGCCGCGTCTTAGCAACGTGGACCGCAGCTCTGCGCAGACTAGAGAGGTAAATGCTTAGCTAAAAATCTAGCCTTTCGGGTATGTTATACCAAATTTTTTTTTATACCACAAAGGTGGCAAACAGGCATACAGTCCGCCTGATGGGAAGCGGTTACTGTTGCTGACCCTGTAAAAATCTCTTCACTCCCTTCTTGTAGAACCCCATACTGTACTCCATTGCAGACACTCCATTGTATGCAGACCAGCATCTTTGATAATGATCATGTCTGTTCTATCTGTTTGAATAATGAAGCGTTACTAAAGAAAAGCCGGAACGATTTGGCAATTTTTTTATCTAAAAATGTTAATTTGATGGTCATATAAAAATAATTGGAATATGTAGTTTGTAGAGTTCCTGTAACGCGTGCAAAACCGGGGTGGAAGCTAGATTACGATACAATTTTTTTTATCAAACTTATTCAACCGATTAGATCTGGCGAGAACTGGACGAAAATGACAAATTGAATCTGTACCTATTCTACAAATCTTCTTTAAGTAAATGCTACTGTAAATAAATATAAATTACATCAATCTCTCTTACAGTTGTATTTCTTTCATCAGGTAACTGTTAGTGGTGTAACAGTAGTCATAACTGAATATAAACCGAAGAAATCCGTGTCGACCAGTTCGAGTGATGTGGAATCCTCAAACGACGCACGCACATGATCTCCTTTAATATAAAAAGCTTTGTCACAATTCAACATAAATGGGGCATTATCATGATTCATGTAATATGTTATATCATATAGCATTCTAAATGGTCAGGACACTTACAGAGACTCGAAGCTAACCGATGGGCACAGGCTGTAACCAACTGGATCCCAAGAGGCAAGAAACGCAAGCGGGGCAGACCATTCAAGAGATGGAAAGATGATATAACCTGCGTCGCAGGCAAACTGTGGGCAAGAACTGCCAGACACAGAGAAAAATGGAAAAACTTGGAGGAGGCTTTTACCGCTATTGGTGGTCCTTACATTAATAATAACACACTAAAGTAGAATATATATAAATCTAAAATAGGTATACTAACACACTAAACTAAACTTAGGAATTATCATAAAAATTAGGAAAACAGATGTAAGGAATTAAATAAAAGCTTTTTTATTTTTTATTTATTTATTTTATATAGCATTCTAAAGCAATGACAAGAATAGTACAATCATATTTCCGTTACTTTTAAACCGTTAAGACGAACTAAAATGGCGAAATCAAAAATTGTATCTACCCTACGATGCTGAACGGACATAATTGTGCGCAGTGTTGAAGCACACAAAAACGTATTTAAATATCGAGTATAAGTAACTTTAATGTTGCAACTAAACGTCATCACACTATAACTATTTGTATTGTAAAGGGCTTCGCTTATTTATTTTCTCAAAAGAAAAAATATTGTAACTACGCTTTATGTAATGCCATCTCGCAAGTAACTTATTTTTAGGTGTAGGTATTTTATTTCACTATGACGATTGGAAAGTATAAATTAATTGTAAATGAATGATCTGTAAATAGCTTGAGACCAGCTGGTCACTGCCGAAATGAAAATATGTAAATATTGTTGAAGATTTTGTGGTAAGTGATAAAAAATTACGATATGATAGGAATTGAAAATGAAGAAAGTATTCTCGATATTTGTCATTCTATATTTTGGGATAATGGAAGTGCATACAGCATTTAAATATCTACATATGAATATATAATGGCGACGCGCTTATATAAAAGCAAAGTTACAAAGCCATTGGACCATTTGGTACATAACTGTCATCAATTTAAGTAATTCGAACGAAGTCAGTTCAAATTGTCAAAAAAGAAAATATTAAGAATACAATTTTTTGCTACAAGAATATAAATACGCACAAATACTTACACAGTAATAAAACGGAATATTTTGACGATACCTTTTTATGATAAAATAAGTGATAGTTATAAAAAGTTAACGCATCTAATTAAAGTAAGCGACATTTTGTACATGTTAGCTCACGTAATATTCCTCCGCTGGGAAAAACAACAACAAAAATAAATAGTTTATTGGATTTATTACAAACTTGGCGCTATCACGACCGTGCACCCAGATGTCATGTAACAAATTATCTTATTTACAACTTGTCAAATCTGACACGACATGACGTGACCAATTTTGACAGATGTCACTCGCTCGAGTTACTGTCGACATGACGTATCAACATAATTTAGTTGGATTGTATTGCAGCAACAGAAATTGGCAACCCATTTTTATCAGTAAAAAAAATCAGTAAAAACATGGTTTCGTATCAATACCTAAAGTAAATTAAGTAGTTATTTTCAAGGAATTGTAAAAATTTATAAGTCTTTGTTCACGCTTCTGTGTGAAACGAAACAACAACGACGGAGCTGTCATCATGAACATCATCAGCCAATGGGAGCACAGCATTCAAACCCAAACACCACTATATAAGGGCTGCAACGCTCATAAAAAGGCCCCAATTTTGAATTGTATACTTCAGTGAACTATTGTTTGTATTAATAAAAACCAGTAAAAACCGCCAAGTAGTTTGAATGACATCAACCGTTAGGCTGCTTAACCAAGTCCAGAGACGACCACGACCCACAGAACCAGCTATCCAGAAAATCCGCCACGGATCTGCATACCAAGATCCAACATTTGGACCTTCGAGCCGAATATTCTGTAATCCAGTACATAGTGACCCTACGCAGCCACATCTACTGTGATCCAGCACCTGTGGGCCGAGGAACCTCAACGGGACATCCCATCTACAAGAAGACATCCCATCTACAAGAGGCCATCCCAGCATCTGAACCGCATTTAGTCAGACGAGCCAGCCATCATCCTACCCCCATTATCCATCCCTTCGTGAAACACCGTGCTTAATTCAGAGAGCTCCGTACATTGAGTCGCGAGATTCCAGCAGCTGTCGCAGCAGTGTCCACAGAGATCACTGCCAGCTCAACAGGAATCACTTTTGTAACCGTGAGTACTCCAGATTTCTATAAGCCATCAATATGTTAGGTGACAATTTACCGTTGCCTAAATCGCCTAAGTCTCCTACGCCTAAAGAAAGTAGTTCTAACAAGCAAATTACTGATCTCATTAGGCAGAGAGGTATTGTAAAAGGCCGGTTAACTAAATTAGAATCTTATGTAAATTTATATGTAAACCAAGTTATATGTCGCAGCAAAAAAGCTGAACTCAAGTTGCGTTTCAAAGGCTCTTCTAGTTTACTTACTGAATTCGAATCAGTACAAACAAAATTAGATGAAATTCTTCCAGAGTCAGAATTAGAAGAACAGATTAATATACGCGATGCATTTGAAACAAAGCTTTACAGCATACAAGCCCAGATTCAGTGTATTCTTGATGATGATGAGGTCACTGATCAAACTAAGTGTTTAAATAATAAGCTACAATCCGTTAAACTACCTACAATTAGTTTACCATCGTTCAGCGGTTCATATGAGCACTGGTTAGAGTTTAGGGATACTTTTACATCGCTAATACATGACTCAAGTGAAATCAGTAACATTCAAAAATTTCATTATTTAAAATCATCATTAAAGGGTAGTGCAGAATCCGTTATTGATTCACTTGAGTTTTCGGCAAATAACTATACCGTTGCGTGGGAGCTATTATTAAACCGTTACGATAATAGTAGACTGCTCGTACATAATCATGTCAAAGCACTATTTTCTATACAGAATTTATCTAAGGAATCACCGGCGTTAATACGGAAACTGATTGACAGCATTTTAAAAAATATCCGTTCCTTAAAACTGCTTGGCGAACCCACAGAACATTGGGACACACTCATTATCTATTTGGTTGTTTCTAAATTAGATTCCGTTACCGAACGCGAGTGGGAACAATATAAAATAACACAACTTTCTACGATAACCGATGATTCCAAATGCAAAGTGAAGGTAGATGATTTATTAAGATTCTTAAAAAATAGGGCGGACATTTTAGAAACGCTCATAGTCACACATAGCAAGGGCACGCACGAGATTAAGAAAATACCTAACAATAGCTCACAACACACATCAAAAGTATTATGTCATCTTTCTACTCAACAACGCGATCAAAAGGCTAGAAAGTGCATTAAGTGCAACGCGAACCATCCGTTGTATTCATGCAAGGCATTTCTTGACCTTAGTTTAGACGAGAGATTAATATTTATACGCAATAATCAGTTATGCGAAAACTGTTTACGGTCCGGTCATGCAACAGACATATGTAGACTAGGGCCTTGCAGAAAGTGTAACAACAAACACAACACGCTTCTACACCGCGACAATACAACTGAGGGACAGCAGGCTCGCCAAAGTAGCCAAGCTACTCACTCACTACGTAATGATCCGGTGTCTTTATGTTCACACGCACACACATACGACACACTAGGCACGCAGTCGGTATTATTATCTACAGCGTTAGTGGAGATTCTAGATAATTTCGGTAATTATCAAGAAGCACGAATACTCCTTGACAGCGGTAGTCAACGCAGTATTATAACCGAATCTTTATGTAATAGGTTAAATCTACCATTAATACAGTCCACTCATACTATTGAAGGCATAAGCAAATCAATTACTCAATGCACACACACATGCGTAGTGACGGTTAAGTCAAAGATCGACCACTACACGACTCGCTTAGAATGTTTAGTTCTACCTTACATAGCCGAGATAACGAGCTCACCCATCGCTCGGCCGCAATTACACATACCCGAACATATTGCATTAGCGGATCCTGATTTCGATACATGTTCAACTATTGACATTCTTTTAGGTGCAGATAGGTTTTGGGAATTACTTTGTGAAGGAAAAATGCGCCTCGCTACTGGGCCTTTTCTTCACAACACAAAATTAGGTTGGATTTTATCGGGCCCTACCCTGTCTGACAATCGCTATATAACACCGATTAAATGTCATTTCACACAATCCATAGACACGCAATTATGCAAATTCTGGGAAATAGAAGAAATTTCACCAATAAAAGATTTTAAATCTGACGATGATCATGCCATCGAAAATCACTTCACACAGACAACGACACGTACTCCGACTGGGAGATTTCAGGTGCGCATCCCTTTTAAAGAATCCCCTGAGTCATTAGGAGAAACTTATGCAATGGCTGAACGTCGCTTCTTATCTTTAGAAAAACGTCTCAATCGCTCACCTACTTATAAACAAATGTATTCTGATTTCATACACGAGTACATCAATTTGGGTCATATGAGTCCCATACAGACATACAAGACGCCACATTATTTTTTGCCACACCACGGTGTGATGCGCGAACAAAGCAGTACGACAAAATTACGCGTAGTGTTCGATGCGAGCGCACCGTCGACGACAAATAAATCACTGAATGACGTTCAACGTGTAGGTCCTCCCATACAAGGAGATTTACTGTCAATTCTTTTAAGATTTCGTGAGCATAAATATGTGGCATGCGCGGATATAGAAAAAATGTATCGTCAGGTGGAAGTACATGAAACTCAACGTGATTTGCAATTAATATTGTGGCGTGATAATCCTTCTGATAACATACAAGTTTTTAAGTTGAATACGGTGACTTACGGCACAGCGTCAGCTCCATTTTTGAGTGTAAGGTGTCTCAAACAATTAGCTTCGGAATGCTCTGATCCGGAAGTAGCTAGGATAATTAACGATGATTTTTATGTTGATGACATGATCACAGGGTTTTCTAGTATCCCAAGTTTAATTGATTTATGTATGAAAACCGCAAACGTTTTGAAATCAGGTTTTCCTCTACGTAAATGGGTTTTTAATTTTGATAGTGAATCATCTCATCCTTTATTGACAAACGAGTCAAAGGAATTATCGTTAGATAAAAATAATATCTCTAAAACATTAGGGTTAGGTTGGTTTAATAAATCTGATGAATTTCACTTTATAACACAATTTAAAAACGATAATAAAGCCGTAACTAAACGAACCATTTTATCTAACGTGTCACAAATATTTGATCCGCTCGGGTTATTGAGTCCGACTATAATGATTGTCAAAGTATTGCTGCAGAAACTATGGTTATTAAAATTAGACTGGGACGAACCGGTTCCCGATGACATCACGCGAGTCTGGAATCGATTTGTAAATAATTTGTCCCTTCTTAATGACCTTAGGATTCCACGACACGCGGTCGGTGGCAATAACATACATAGAATAGAACTACACATATTCAGTGATGCATCACAGGTCGCGTATGGAGCGTGTGCCTATATACGCGTTATCACGAACGACTCAATTGTTACAGTTAGGTTATTATGCGCTAAGGGGAGGGTCGCCCCTTTAAAAACTGTGACTATACCCAGATTGGAGTTATGCGGAGCATTGGTAGGTGCAAAATTATTCAAAAAAATTAAGGAATCGGTACTCAGTCAGTTTGATAATGTAATATTTTGGACGGACTCAACGGTCGTATTAGGATGGCTACGTATGGCTCCTAACCTTCTGAAGACATTTGTATCAAACCGGGTAGCTGAAATACTCCAATTAACTAAAAATTTTACTTGGCGTCACGTCAGTGGCTCAATCAATCCTGCCGATCTGGTATCACGAGGCCTCGGATTAGATTTGTTGGCTTCATCCACAATCTGGTGGGAGGGACCACAGTTTTTAAGCGATCTCACAATTGATAATCAATACACTACCTTTGATCAACTCAATAACGTTGCGCTTAATGAGTTACCTGAAATTAAAGGTAGTACAGTACATACTTTGATACTAAATCAAGATATAACAAAAAATACTACTTTTCCTTTTTCTAGATTCTCTAAGTTCGTCCGTATGAAGCGAGTTACGGCGTATATTTTACGATTTATTTACAACGCGCGAAATAATCAAAACAAACGCACCGGACTGTTAAAAACGGACGAGCTCGAAGAATCGCTTCTAACACTAATCAAATTATCACAAAGGGAATCATACCCATACGAATATGAATTATTACGCAAGGGGTTAAACATAACGAAACCACACAGCCTGTTAAAACTAAATTTATTCATGGATGATAATAAAGTAATTAGAGTCGGTGGCAGGCTTGACAACTCAAATCACTTTCACTACAATAAGAAACATCCTATACTAATATCTTCTAAGCATCACTTAACAGAACTATTGTTTAGACATGAACATAACTGTTTACTACACGCGGGTCCGCAGTTACTACTCTTTACGCTTAGGGAAACCTGGTGGCCAGTAGGTGGAAGAAATCTAGCAAAAAAGGTCGTACATTCTTGCGTTAAATGCACACGCATGCGAGGTAAAACTTTGACACCTTTAATGGGTAATTTACCTCAAGAACGCCTGGACCCAGGCTTTCCCTTTCTTCATTGCGGCGTAGATTACACCGGACCGGTGCTCATATTAAATCGTAAGGGGCGAGGTGCATCGCTGATTAAAGCGTATATTTGTATATTTATATGTTTTACTAGCTGCCTCCCCGCGGTTTTACCCGCGTAGTTCCTGTTCCCGTGGGAATACAGGGATAAAATATAGCCTATGTTACTCGGGGATAATGTAGCTTTCCAATGGTGAAAGAATTTTTGAAATCGGTGCAGTAGTTTCGGAGCCTATTCATTACAAACAAACAAACAAATCTTTCCTCTTTATAATATTATTTATGTTTTACAACGCGCGCGGTTCATTTAGAATTGGTCAGTGATCTTTCGTCTGATGCCTATTTATTAGCTCTTAAGAGATTCATATCACGCCGCGGTAAACCGGCACAAATCTTTTCTGACAATGGAAAGAATTTCGTAGGTCTAATGAATGAGTTCGCAAAGTTTTTAAAAAATTGCTCGCAGGATATTTTGAATTATGCCGTAAACGAAAGCATAAAATTTAATTTCATACCACCTTACTCACCTCATTTCGGTGGCTTGTGGGAAGCTGGAGTAAAATCCTGCAAACATCATCTTCGACGCGTAGTAGGAAATGCTCATTTAACATACGAGGAGTTCAGCACGGTGTTATCACAAATTGAAGCTGTCCTGAACTCCCGTCCATTAACTTCTATGTCCACAGACCCACATGACTTTGTCCCCCTTAGCCCTGCTCATTTTTTGGTTGGCCGTCCAATGACAGCGCCTGTCTTCGCTGCCATGGAAGACAAGCAGATGCACCAGCTGACACGCTATGAGAGGGTGGAGAAGATACGACAGCATTTCTGGACCCGCTGGTCGAAGGAATACATATCTGAACTTCAAATCAGGACGAAGTGGAACGCAAAAAATGAAGATTTAAAAAACGGCACTTTAGTCCTTGTCAAAGAGGACAATTTGCCGCCATTAAAGTGGCTTTTGGGCCGCATTATTAATACTGTTCCAGGCAGGGACGGTATCTCCAGGGTGGCTGACATCCAGACGGCATCAGGAGTGAAGAGGCGGGCATTCTCCAAAATCTGTCCTCTTCCGGTGTCCACTGACCATTCCAACTAGCAACAAATGTTGGAAGTATGAGCTTCCAACGTCCGGGGGCATGTTCACGCTTCTGTGTGAAACGAAACAACAACGACGGAGCTGTCATCATGAACATCATCAGCCAATGGGAGCACAGCATTCAAACCCAAACACCACTATATAAGGGCTGCAACGCTCATAAAAAGGCCCCAATTTTGAATTGTATACTTCAGTGAACTATTGTTTGTATTAATAAAAACCAGTAAAAACCGCCAAGTAGTTTGAATGACATCAACCGTTAGGCTGCTTAACCAAGTCCAGAGACGACCACGACCCACAGAACCAGCTATCCAGAAAATCCGCCACGGATCTGCATACCAAGATCCAACAGTCTTGATCATAATTAGGTTAACTTTCATAATGTATTCAGTATATTACTTAAACATGTGTCTAAAACAAACAGTTCCAGAGATAAAGCAGTACAAATATATCCCATATCTCTGACCTTGTAAGGTTGAAAATGCAATAACATAAACTCAGTAAGATAGTCAATTTCAAGATTGTGTTCTCTCATATGGAGTACTACAAGCCTTTAATAAACCTTTGCATGGTGACATGCCTACAAAATATGCTTAGATTTTAATGTTTGAAGTTTGTACCATATTGTTTTGTAAAGAATATATTAGATTTATTAATTGGATAATAAGAGAAAAACATCTTTAGGAAATTATCAGCTTTTAACTAGTGACGTGTAGCTTAACAGGCGTTGCGTGTAATGCGAATTCTCAGACTTGACCACTTCCCCCCGCTTGCCGCGTCCCTGCGTCTTAGTACCTTCCGTCTTAGTGCTAAAACGACCGGGTAGAAGACGGACATGACATCTATTGTTTAAATATCAACACATTCTTCAATTTTGAATTATCCAAATGCAATTTAAGCTGTGGTATCTCAGTGGGGAACGCACCGACTCACGATCATGAGGGTACGGTACACGTTTAAACCAAAAACTTACGTATGGATTCACACCACTGTCTTTCGGTGAAGGTAAACATCGTGAGGAAACCTGTATGCCCGAGATGTCACGATTAAAGGCATGTGAGGTCCGACAATCCGCACTAGGCCCGCGTGGTGAACTATGGCCTGCACCCCCTCGATGGTAATGGAGGCTCGTGCTCCTCAGTGAGGACGTATATAAGCTGATGATGATGAGTAGCCTGTGAGACCGTCACGCCCCATATTTTACTAATATTATAAATTCAAAAGTCTTTGTATAAAGTATGGAAGTATCGATGGATGGATGTTTGTTACTCTTTCAAGCAAAAACTACTGAACGGATTTCGATGAAACCACATAAGCTACTTTTATTACGAGAAAATTGAAGACCTTTCATGTCACCAGGTTAGGTAATATTTTGGTATTACAATCTCTTTATTCTAAGTGAAACTGCATAAAATTTATGTGTTTTTAGATTTAGTTACCAAATCATTAGCGGCCCTATGTTGTGTTCCATGCGTTGTCTTAAGTATTTATTTTAGCTTTTAAGTTCTTAAGTTAAGATAGATTTTAATATTAACATTAATTTATTATTATATATAACTTTAATGAATATTATTTTAACATCTCGCAGAATTATGATTTGGCATACAATTAATAATTTAGAGTCAATGTCTTATTTATGTCGTGAAAATGCATTTGAAATTATTTTGGTGTTTTTTTTTTAAAACATCGCGCACTACATCCAGATTAGTTTTTTTTATAATTTATAATGAATTAATAAATATATCATCAAATGATTTTATATTTGTATATTTAATGTCGGTATCTAGGTATATTTTGGAAGTAAGAAAGATATAATTTTGTTTCAAAATTAACAGTTCCTTTAAATCGGTATTTAAACGTATTGCGTATTTAAAAAAGATCTCATATATTTCGCTGAACAACAAATTTTTGAATTCATTCTAATTATGGGATAATTATCAGTTTCATTTCAAACAATTGTGTCTTAATCCAAGCAATATCA
Organism: Thyatira batis; assembly: GCA_905147785.2. Lineage (NCBI taxonomy): Eukaryota > Metazoa > Arthropoda > Insecta > Lepidoptera > Drepanidae > Thyatira > Thyatira batis. Next base: position 2,701,580 of record LR990507.1, read on the forward strand.
GTTCTCTTAATAATGTAAAATAATATAATATGCCTTAGAAGGAAACGCAGTTGAGACTTTGAGAGCAAGTTCAGTGAAACCCAGTAGTTTATCTGTCATTGTCTAACATCATAGAAGAAAAAGAGATGGGTATGCTTATAATCTGGGATGCATAGAACTTGCCCAAAATATTGTGAATTGATTTTTTATGTTTGCCACTAACCTAATTAGGTTAAATTTTGAACCAAACTTATCTCATAAAGAAAAAGAAATCTTTATAAGGAACCATTATCTAGACGCTAGAATATTTCGAATAATTTGATCGCTGTACAAAGTATTATTAGGTCTCTTTGTCTATTGTTGCCTTGAATCATTTCATTGAATATTCAACAATTAAATACGCGATCAGAAAATAAAATATTAAATTATGCTGCATTTTGAAGATGAGTAAAACACAATTTTCTGTCCGCTAGATTCTAGACATTAAAATTTTGTTTAAGTCCTAATTATTCAAATTAGAAGCTTCTCAATTTAGCCTAATACTGATAAGAACCGGCAAAAAACTCAGTAGAATGTCTTTGTATCTTCGTTAGTTATCTTAATATATATAAATCTCGTGTCACAATGTTTGTCCTCAATGGACTCATAAACCACTTAACCGATTATAATAAAATTCGCACACCATGTGCAGTTCGATCCAACTTGAGAGATAGGATAGCTTACATATACTTGGACCCGGTAGGTGACGCTGGTGGGCAGAACGAAGTCTGCCTGGTCCACTAGTATCTAATAACTTTAGGTTTGAGGCAACAGTAGACTGGACAAAAAAAGTATTTATGTGCGTAAAGCTATATACGAAAATGTTTTGCGAACGATACTGTTCGTTATTTTTATAACAAGATACAGTTTGAAGTTACAATATGTGGTAACATGTTTTTTAAATAGTTCATATAATTCGCTAGGTTTTGTACCGCATAAAACAATTTTCAAACCTAAAATCACAGCTGAGTACCTAATCAATATTATGTGAACACCAATTTTTTTTATGAATAACTTTACTAATCAAAAATATTTATATCAAGCAATACAATAAATTCCTGTATCTACAATATTTTCTAAGGTTTTTTAATGAAATTTGTAATATAAATATTTATAATAAGTAGTGATGTGTATTTAATTTTATTCGTCATCTATCGATAAGCTTATTTCCTTCGACTTTGCTGTCAAACTTAAACGTTAAATGTTCTTTAAGATACGATACGTCAAAGTATGATTTTAATACTTCTTAAGTTATAGCTGACTAGACAGGTTTTTAATAGATATCGCAAGCATTATTTAATCAGGTTGGATCTATTTTATTTTAATTGCCTTGGGTAGAAAATAATCTACGTCATAATTTCATGGAAATGATCGAAGAAAGTAAAATACTTGGTCTCGCATTCTTGATGGAATGCATACAATGTCGTTTGTCAGCTTCATCTAGAAAATACAACCGAAGGAGCAAGAGACATTCGACCGCCAACGTTTGCGTAAAAACAGCAGCCTTAAGTGAGGATTTCTGAATTCAAAATGCAGCGAAAGTTATAGTTTCAATCAAGTGTGCCTGAATTTAATTGTAAAATGTGCTAGGCCTTTTGAACGCTTTAGGTAACTGTAGTATTCTAACATTTCTAACCCTCTCGAAGGATATAACTCGTAACAATTGTAGTGCATAATTATTTTCCGCTTAACGTTCGTGTGAATTCTTTGTCTAAATTGTAATTTATTCTCTAATTTTCTAACAAGGGCTCTGCTGAAACGTGGGAAGGCAAAGTATATTTTTGTAGGTAATACGTAGATATATGCAAGCGGAGTCCTGAGGTTTGGCTAAATGTTAACTTAATGTGTAAATTGTAGTTAAATGTTAATTATTTTTAAGTTCTGTATCAATGTATTGTACTGTATTGTATATAAAGGATGTGGAAATGTATCTATGTTTTATTTAATAACCCAATATTTTCATAACTGTTCTATAAACATGACATCAATTCAGCAAAAGATAAGTAGACTACTGCCAACTTTATGTTGAAGTATGATAAATTCATCAGATAAAAAACGTCAAGTATTCACAGCCGGTCATTTTTGATGCCAAAACAAAGACAACCAAGTCAGTCTGGTACATAAAATGTTATCACCTTTATTATGCATCACAAATGTGAAATGCTTGGTTAATTAATCAAAATGAATGTACGGCTAATAGGTCTTTAAAGTTATAAAGGAGAGATAACGAGTGTCTCGACGGTGACAACCCTGTGAGGCGGCGTCTTTTGAAGTGGCCGCCGGTCTTTTTGTAGTGCCCCGGTGCGTGCACGCGCGCAGGGCTGGTATCTACAGCTGACAGATTGAGATTATAGGTGACCCGAGGTATTTATGTGCGTTAGGAAATAGTGTGAGAGATGGGCCTTGTAAATCTTAGAATTGGGTAGGATAGAGAAGTGCTAAGTGCTCAAACAATGGGTTATACTTATTTGTATGTGTTTATCGACTTTAATCACAATTAGTTACTAGGTCTAGGTCGTATTTGTGGTCTACAGTAAAATCTATATTATACATCTAGGTTGTGTGAAAGGTGATATGTGTAAGAAGGGAGTGATGACTGAAATGACGGCTGACAGAAAGGAATGGAAGAAAAACACATGTTGTGCCGACCCTGCTTAAGCGGGATAAGGGCAAGAAGAAGAAGTAAAATCTATATTAGATGATGCCCGGTAGGTACTATCTTTAAAATCTATACTAATATTATAAAGGAGTAGAGTTTGTTTGTTTGTTTGGTTGAACGCGCTAATCTCAGGAACTACTGGTCCGATTTAAAAAATTCTTTCGCCATTAGATAGTCCATTTATCGAGGAAGGCTATAGGCTATATATCATTACGCTATGATCAATAGGAGCGGAGCACCAATGAAGAATGTTTCAAAATCGGGAGATTTCTTTTCCAGTGGAGAGCTTCCACTGCGTAAACGGTTAAAGTTACGCTAAAATGATGTATGACAGAATTGTTCCCCTTCAAAAGATCTAAATAAAAATCTGCAATAGCATATGTCTACCTATTAAGGTTGGCTCTCTATAACCACTTTTATATTAACCAAATTTGTTCGAAAATTAAGCATTATTTGTGAAGGTGTTTTTATAAAGTTGATATTAATCCTTATCCAAATAAATACGTTATTCATCGCAAGTATTTAATTTTAAAACAAAATTGCCATTTACATCATTCAATTTCAATGAATATCTTAGGAGATATCGCAATTTTAAAATAACATCGCACCAAAATAATTATCAAGTACTGTACTGCGCGCGCCTTTATATGCCGGGCCGGCGCGTGCAGTCATCAGTTAGCTCTGCGAGACCATCCTTCTACGTAAACGAAGGGGGTTGAAAGTTAGCGTCAGCCCAAAGTAACTATTCCACGCGGACGGAGTCGCGGGCAGAAGCTAGTATTTTATATTGAGATATTTTGTCGTAAATCATATGAGCCAAATTTGACATGTTTATATGCAATTTTTTTAATTATGAGATGGTCAAATGATTTATGTAATATTACATACACACGGTGTTGCTCGCCGGTTCAGTTAGCTTGAACTTGGCTTAACATGCTACTGCGTGTCTAGATTATGATATAGAATTACGTAGGTTTAGTAGTTATACTTTCTTTAATATGGCATAGTAAAAATAATGACTTAGCTAATCCATTGTACCTACACTGTCTAGCCAATTTCCGCTTAATTAATAGGTAAATTCAGATCCAAGAATCGAACAATTACTTAAGTTTTTCATTATCTACGTCAATTGTTACTCAAAGTCAAGTACATATGTGTGACCTGGACTGCAGAGAAGAGGCTCCCACTTTTCCTGATTAATCTGGAAAAATCCAGTTCAAGGTATCTACCCAATAAGATAAAAGCATGATAAATAAATGTCCTGGCACATTTTTCACACACGGCCTATCTGATTACAAACTAAGCAGAGCTTGTGAAATGGTAACCAGATAGCTGATATACCTACTACTTTTTTAAAACATACATAGGTATATAGATATTAAATACAACCAGACACAGAACAAACTCATACTCATGCATATAATAGAAATGGCTGCCCTCGGTGGGATTCAAAGCTATGACAGGCGGCTGGAAAGCCAAGGTCATTAACCACAAAGCCAATCGGGCTGTCTATACGATAAATAATAATAATAAATAAATATCCTGGGACATTTTTCACACACGGCCAATCTGATTCCAAATTAAGCATCAAAGTGAGCTTGTGTTATGGTAACCAGATAGCTGATATACTACATATACTACTTTTAAATACATACTTATATAGATATCTACATCCAGACACAGGACAAACAGACATATTCATGCATACAAATGTTTGTCCTGGGTGGGATTCGAACCCACGACCCGCGGCTTGAAAGTCAGGGTCACTAACCACAAAGCCAACCGGGCTGTAAATAAATGTTAAGTCTATTCTACTTATATATTAATTTATTAAAAAGTCGCACCATCTTTCATCGAACACCATATATCCTAAACGGGAATACCTACCTAAGCTTCATTTATTCCATATCGGGAGGCAAGCATAACATTCCAGACTTTTTCTTTATATACCTACGGACTATTTAAAGATGTGAGAATAAGACTTTCTATGCAGAAATGTGGCATTTTCTAGCCGTAGAGATTTTATGCGGCATCTGCAAAACTTAAGGTAAACTAAATTTTTAACATTTCGAGAAAAATAATTGCATGCTTTACTCGTGAACTGTATACAATAATAAATATCCTGGGATACTTTTCCCACCCGGCCAATTTGGATTTCAAACAAAGCAGAGTTTGTATTACGGTAACCAGATAGCTGATATACTACTTTGGATTACGTGTTTCGAATAAGTATGGACTTGTTTAATTTGAGCGCGCAAACTGGAAAACTGTGTAAATACCTATAAATGGTGTACCTACCAAACATTTCATTCGAACGATTTCCACTGCTATATCTAACCTCTCAAATGATCTAGCTACTTTAATTGACTAGTACGTGGACAATAAAATATTCATCATCATTAGCTCATATACGAGCTCGAGCCTCCCCTGACATCGAGGGGGTTTATATGGGGGTCCACCATGCAGGTCTAGTGATTAGCGGACTTCACATGCCGTCAATTTTTTTGGAAAAATATTTAGTACCCGATAATAATATCAGTGTAATCCATCCAGGAGTCGGCAATTCTGCAGGCTGCAAATACAATTTCCGAGCTTACCCGAAGTGGGCCGAATGAGTCACGAACCTAAACCCGACGTTAACCGGGAGGCGGGTCGTAAACTGAACATAAAAAATACTTTTCACTTTAGGGCCAGCTCGTTAAATGGGCAGGTAAGTTCGTAAATAATTTTATGGGCACTGTGTAACTGCTTCTTCGGTACACTCCACAGGATAAACTGGGAACTTTGCGTAAAGCGAAAAGTTAGCAATAAGGTACAAATTCCTTCGCTACTAAGGATTGACGATGCCCCTCGTTGCTGCAATTGCTTACTTCACATGTTTAAACCATTTTCAACCCTAACATTTGTCATAGTAGATATTGCATGTTAACAATCATAACACATCTACTGTAGCTTGGATACCTGACAATTAGGAGACCTATGAGTTGTACTTAGCTCAATGTACATATTTAGCTCACAATCCATTTTTAATAGCCTAGGAGGCTATTTTCCTTATGTTTTAAATTCTATCTAATATTATACGTACCTACCTAAACTATCTACATATATTTATATTGTTATTAAATTTACTAGCTTCTGCCCTGCGGTTTCACGATAAATATAAAGATAAGATGTAAATAGCCTGTGTTAATCCAGGGTGTCAGCTAACTCCGTAGCAAATTTTACGAAAATCGTTTCAGACGTGAAGAAGTATCAAACGCACACTCACAAATATTCACCTTAATAATATGACTTTGTGACTTTGACTTTGTGTGACTATAAATCGCCCGGAAAAGCGGGTGAAACCGTGGGATTTTAGTTACTGGGAACTTGAGTCTATAATATCTTCGGTAGAGTATACCTCACTATGGACACTGTTAAAGTACTGTAGATTATTTTAGTGACCACTTTATCGTTCGGTAGTTTGTTACGTTACAGAATTTGACACTTCGAACCGATATTGCGTTTTATATTTTTCGTTATAAACACCTTTTGCGCTATAAAATCGAATGAGTCTTACGCACACCGAACCGAGGTAGTGTTACGAGTTTCGGTTATGACCGGTGAACTGCTTTGGACGACCTTCGGTTATGTTATAAGTACTTTATGTTTGAAAGAAACCTATTGGAATGTTGCAAAAATAACCTTAATTTTTTTTTAATTTTCTACTTCATAAGTAAGTACTCACATGCGAAAGTTTATGAGAATCATTTGAGAATGTATGGATTGATGGATTTGTTTGTATCTCATTCACGCAAAGACTACTGAACGGATTGAGATAGGTAGTAAGTAGGTATGTTCTGGAATCATACATAGGCTTCTTTTTATCACGGGAATATTAAAATCTCCACCGTTCTGGCATGAAAAAATTGGTTGCCTGTAAAGTCGGTATACGGGCGAAAGTTTTACGTGACAACGACTTTGAGTGGTAAAATAATTCTAATGTGAATATTCATTCGTATAGTAGGAAGAAGGATGAAATAATAGTAACAATTTAAAACATAACGTCACGTTACGTGAGCGGAGCGTAACGCAGTTTCTTGAAGTGTCACCCGGCAAACCAATTTATAAGACGTTGTCACGTCAAAAGTAACAAACTCTAGCATTTACGATGATAAAAACTAAATAAATAAAATAAGCCGATGAAGGTAAGTATATATAAAAGCCTTTTTGAATTGTTTTCTTTATTTCATTATGCATAGTACTTGTATGTACCTATATGAGCTAAGATTTGTAGCAGTCCTTTAACCGCAACATCCAAAATTTGCAAGCTTTTCGTCTATACTATTAGTGTGAACGAAATAAATCATTTACATTGAATTTGAATCATTTCATTAAAAACTGGACCACACTGTGTCATATAATTTATTGTTATAGACGTGTTTATAGATTTACGCGACTTTATTATCTTAGGGCGTTTACAATACTGGCTATTTTAAGTTGTAGGTACGCGCATTTATTTCCTAATGTCATCCTATTTCCGGTAAAATGATGGCAATATACTTAAATTCCAAACCTCACTCAACCATATTTAAAAAAATACTTTCCAGTTAGAGTAAAAGATTATGACATACCAGTGGCTCCCCGCGGTTTCACCCCGTTCTCGGGGATCTTCAATTTTCCCGAGATAAAAGGTAGATACATAGGCTACCTTTATCTCGGGAAAATTAATTAATTTTAATCCATAAACTATCTGTGTTCAAAATTTCATCCAAATCCGTTTCGTAGTTTTTGCGTGACGAAGTAACAAACATGCGTACTCGCAAACATTCCTATTTATAATATAAGTAGGACTAATCGCACATTCATTTATGTGAAATTAGCATATACTCTTACTATAGAGCTAAAAATTTAAAATATCAACACACTTCTAAATTAGCCTATTAAACAGCTGTTGCCCACTCTGCGTCAACCCTTATTTATGACGTCATACAAAATGTATGAGTCGTGGGTGATATTAATGGCTCGGCCCGACGACAGTTTCATGCGATCTAGTAGATAAATGGTACATCCTTTCGATATAAATTCCAAGATATTTGTTCGTGTATTAATTTTAAATCGTTTTGGCATACTATTTTATTTAGGAAAACTTTTAGAGGCGAAGTAACTTTACATGAAAGCCAGTCACTATGGTGCTTTGTGTCACTACAGTTACTCCCTTTTTACAGGGTCGGCAACGCGTGAGTGACGCCCCTGGTGTTGCAAGCGTCATAGGCTACGGTAACCGCGTGCCATCAGGTGGGACCCTGTTTACCACCCTTGTGGTATAAAAAAAAAAACTTTGCATGTGCAGTAACGTATGAGCGGCATCGGTAGGTAGGTAGGTATACTAAAGACAAGAGATGGTAATAATTATTTTGATTTAAGTATTTAAGTTTATTCTGGAAAAGTTGATGCAAATAATTGTGCAAGTAGGTTAGTAAATGAAAATGAAAAATGTTTTTATTCAAATAGGCCTTCACAAGCACTTATGAATAGTCAGACTCTAACGCTCGGTTTGGAAGGTTGGTTTATACATATAATGGTCTATATATATAAAACAAAGTCCCTGACGCCTCTGTCTGTCTGAACGCGATGAACTCAGAAACTACTGAATAGTTTCATGCGGTTTTCACCAAATTACGGAGTATTTCATGGGGAAGGTTTTAATGTATAAAACATGAATTTGGACCCGGTAGGTGGCGCTGGTGGGCAGAACGAAGTCTGCCGGGTCCGCTAGTATACATATACTTATATGTATAGACAATAGTTGGGCTATACACGTTTCATATATTAACGCTGTGCTGGTGGATTTAATCAACTCGGAATGAAAAATGCCGGCGGGGTAGTGCACTGTAGAGGCAGCAATAAAATTCATTCATTTTACTTTACGTATATGTATATAATAAAAATGTAACAAATCGCTGTCTGTAAAAAAATTATAAAGACCTTTATCGACGCAAATTACAAATAGCACCCATAACAATTATTGTTAGAATTTTTGTCTGTTTGTCTTTGAAACGGCTTAGATAATCTTAACTAATATATGGTATTATGCTCCACTTAACATTTAAGTGTTTGTTTCATGTCCATTGGTTTATAAATAAAAAAGTTATGCCAATTCACAATTCCACGCGGACGTAGTCCCATTTAAAATTGAAATACCTTTAGCCTTTAGTCATATAGCATTTAATAAGCGTGTAATATTTTGTTTTGTATTGAAGGCTCCGAAACTACTATCTGAATGATTCCTTCAACAATGGAAAGCTACATTTATTTGAAACGGTTTAAAAACTGGCTTGCTCTAGTAAAATCAAGGCAAAAGTATAGGAATATAGTATTAATATCGAGTATTTATTCATGCATTGTACCTACGGTTGAAAGGATTTAATATATATGGCATACAATTTTTGGTACTCGTGATTTAAACTCGTGGTCAATTTAACTTAATCAAAACGTCGGGCTTAGTCAAAGTAAAATTTTGATAATTGTTCGCGCGTGATTCGTTCCGTTATAGGTAAATCATGAATTTAGTTCTTAAACGTTTAAAAAACACACATTTTTCTTTGTCTTTTTATTGTTTTCTTATAATAGAAAATACAATTTTTCTCATGCTAACGGTATGAGATGTGAGGGTAGAATCGCAAAGGGTTGTGCGTAATGAGAAGAATGAAAAATGGCCCCTCCTGCTGCGGGGTAACGTGGGATGGGAATTATTAAAAACTTCAATAAAATTCCAACATATTTACCTAAACTAGTATAATCAACTATTGTTTAACTTTCACCCCGTGTATTCTATGTTCCTAAGTTACTCTTAGAGCACATTACTTTTATATAACGTCAAGTTTCATCAAAATATAGCCTATCCATAAAATGCTTCTGTTTTGTCTATATACCAATATTATAAAGCAACACTAAGTTTATTTGTGACGAATAGGCTCCGAAACTACAGAACCGATCTGAATAATTCTTACACCAATAGAAAGCTACTATATCAGGGAGTAACATAGGCTATAGGCTTTATCCCCTACTCTTACGAGAACAGGAACTTCATGGATATAACCGCGGGGCGGCAGCGCATCAAAAATAATTTTAATGCGGTTTTAACCCATGATTCAGTTTGACGTCTATCAAGTTTGAAATCAACGAATACAAAAAACACCGAAACTGAATTTCCCAACCCTTACTGTGTATAATTACATGGACAATTCCGGCCTATCGTGGAAAATCGCTTATTATAGCAATATTCAGTACCAAAATAGAAAGACCTACAATCCTATCGGAAATGCTTTCAGCCGTTTCAGACACGGAGATCTAGCTTAGTTGGATGTTTATAGCGTGCTAAGATCTTGCGATAACGACATATTATAAATTGCCCTGTCCGTCTGTCTGTCTGTCACACGGCACGCGATGCAAAAAAGTTCGGTAAGTTGTGTAGTAATGGAGCTATGATGTTGTTTGTGCACACTTGATTTATTGGATAAGCCAAGAAAAAAATACATAAGAGTTATTTGTATTATGATTTGTTTTTACCCGACTGAACTAGAAGGAGGCTTATGTATATGTGCATGTATATTTATTTGGCATGCTCTGTAGCTTAAATGGCTTAATGGATTTTTTAATTGAGGCCAAGTTCATTAATTTATTATCCAAGTAAAACACGAGCATAAATATTATTTTATATTTAATTGTGCGAGGCTATGATGTTGTAATCAATTTCAATTCTGAACTTCATTAGAGACATGCTTATATTTAACTATATTTTGACAGATGGAAAAAAACTTAAATTGCGAAGAAACAAGTAGTTATTGGCTCTCAAAAAGGTTTTACTACATAAAAAATATGCAAGTACTCGTAGCATCAAACCGTAGCACACGTAGCACTCTGTAGCATGCCTACGATTGCTACAAGCGATAGCAGCGGACGAACTTTGAAATCGTTTAATAGTTTGTTTTCAATTCAGTAATGGCTGAGTTTAATGCCGGTACTTCTCAGCAACCTTCTCTCAACCAAGCGATATATTTATAGATTTTAAATATTTATAGCTTAGATATTAATAATATTTTGATCGGACTGAACTAGACTAATAGACGGAACTATTGCTTATATTTATAAACACAACATATAATAAATAATTAAAACTAATTATTAACCAAAAATTATAACTTTTGCGGGCATAAAACATAGCTAAACGAATTCATAATTTTAATATTTAATCTTTATTAGTTACTAGCTGTGCCCTGCCACTTTTCGCTGTGACTGATGTAAAAATTAGATAAAAACAATCCTTGATGCGGATTATATAACATTCTAAAATTTCAGCTCGATCGGTGCAGAACTTTTTGAGTTTTTGAAGCGCACACAAACCAACATAACATTTATATAGAAATTATATTATACGTTATTGATAAAAACATACAAAATCACAGAAGATCTTAATATTTCATGTGGTCAAACAATATGCCACATCAAAAACGTTTCGTGAGTGAACTATTACCATCACGGTATCCGTGCAACTGGTAATTTTAATTGTCTCCAATGAACGAGGGAAAACTAACATAATATATAATTAGGTAAAGGAAATTATAGTACATACCTACCACCTGATCATGCCACTATAAGTACTAGCTTCGACACTTAATTATACTTTTAATTATTATTGCAAATAAAAATAATGGAGAGTATGTTTGAAACTAGCTTCCACCCCGAGTTTTACCCTCGCATCCCGGGGATCTGAGTTTTCCCGGGAAATAAAGTATCCTATGTGTTAATCCAGAACATAATCTATCAGTGTACCAAGTTTCGTCGGAATCCCATCAGTAGTTGTAACGTGAGAGAGTAACAAACATACATCCTCAGCAGTCATAATGTTACATACTAGTGGCTCTCCGAGGTTTCATCCGCGTTCCCAGGAGATCTTAAATTATCCCGGTATAAAAAGTAGCCTATGTATTAACCCAGGGTGTCAGCTAACTCCATAATAAATGTTTTTGAAATCGCTCCAGCCGTTTAGACGTGAAGAAGTAACAAACATACAAACTTTCTCCTTTATAATATTACTAGTGGCTCCCCGCGGTTTCACCCGCGTTCCCGGGATAAAAAGTAGCCTATGTGTTATTCCAGAACATATTCTAGCTCTGTGCCAAATTTCAAGCAGATCCCTTCAGCCGTTGGAGCGTGAAAGAGTAACAAACATCCATACATACAAACTTTCGCATTTATAATATTAGTAGGTATAAGATTAGTAGGATAGTGTGTCTAGCTGACCGGTAAACAATTAAACGTCAAAGTGACACTTTATGTCGAATATTTGGATATTGTGTTAGAAGTATGAAAGTATTATACAACCTATTCTTAGACCTACCTAATGACCGATACCGATGTGTCTTATATTTATACTGATACAAATTCAAACACTATATTCAAAAGCTTATAAGTGCATTTATGTATTCGGTATTTATCTACCACAGAGCTTCGGCTATGTTTGCTTTACATACCTATATATACGTAGTACCTATAACTAGGTATGTACCTTTTGCATTATTAACAAGTACAGTTGCATTTAAAACTTGTCGGAACGATCTACAAATTTAATAAATACGAAATTTTGTGAGAATGTTTCTTTGTTAGTCTTTCACATAACAACAGCTAAAGCCATATGGGTGAAATTTGGCACAGAGTTAGAATATGTTCTGGAATAACTCAGAGGCTTTTATGACGTGAAAATTTATTTATGTTCATATTGAGAACACGGGTGAAACCGCGAGACGGAAGCTAGTCCAACGATATGTTGAAACAGTAGTTTTTTTAAATCAAGTTTTACCGTGGATAAATATTACTTTTAGAACGAAAAGACGTAGGTACTATTATATTTTAAGCCTTGCAACACTGTGATCGACAGTACTGACCGATATGTAAACAGAATGTTTGTTCGTCAGTCATTCGGTTGCCTCCGACCCTATGCTAACATTGTATAATATACATCACATCACGATTATACCAAAAAGTTCAATACCTTTTTTACAAACATACTTACCTAGATAAAAAATATAGACCAAAGAGGTTTTATAGTTACAGTTTAGAAATTAAAGTTTAGTAGGTACATAATATATTAATAACAAGAACATATTTTGTTCCAATTCTATTGATCTACAATCCCTTATATTTCATCCAACACACTACCTATTTACTTTAATTATCTTCATCCATACTAATATTATAAATGCGAAAGTAACTCAGGCTGTCTGTCTGTCTGTTACGCTTTCACGCAAAAACTAAAGAACCGGTTTAAATGAAATTTCGTACACAGATAATCCAGAGCCTGAAAAAGGACATAGGCTACTTTTTATCCCGAGAAAATTGAAAATCCCCGGGAACGCGGGCGAAGCCGCGGGGAGCCACTAGTTCCAAATAAAAATAATTCAGACAGAAGCTAAAAACAAAATGAAATATTTTTAATCCATGCATTTAATTTTAACATTCAAACAAAAATAATTTAAAATTCCGAATATCGAACGTCAGGACCACACACGATACTCCGCCAAAACATTTCTGCGCCGTTCCGCGGATTCCCGCCAATCAACACGGTGACAGGTGACATTCCAAACAAAATGGCGCATACAGTGCGAATCGGAAATGCCACAGACGATATTAAGAAAAGAAATAAGTAATTTATATATTTTTTAAAACATAAAATTAATTTTAAAAGCGAATTACTGGTTAAATTCCACATTTCGACTTTAAAGGATTTATATGAAACAATGTAGCTTTCTATTATAGAAAGTTTACAGGGTAAGTATTTTTTTTATTTCCAGACGTTAATAGTGACTATAATTTATTTTTAAGTAAGTAGGTATTTTAAGTGACTTTCTACGAAAACCTATTGTATTTTTGATTCGCCCTTGTTTTTGGGTCGTGGAGGACAGTTTTTAGCGTTTTGCATCATAAGTTTAGTCACGTAGTGAAATGAAAAAAAACCATATCGAGTATAGTCAGTCAGATAGCAAAATGATCCTATTTTTTTTTTCACCAAACTGTCATAGCAGTTTCTCTGATGCACTTAAAATTTATTAGCTATTTGACGATAAATTGTAGATTATTTATGGCCAGTCTACGTCACCAAGTATGGAAAATAAACGTAGGATATTCAATTAAATAAAACACTTGAATTAGCGTGAATCTCAGGAATTATTTCAGTATTAGATAGCCCATTTATCCAGGTAGGTTTTCGACTATATATCATCACGCTACGGCGAATAGGAGCGGAGCATCAATCATAAATGTTGCAAAACGGGCAAGTGACGCTCACTAGTTTTTATACTTTTTGTAATAAAAGCTTCTTCGAGGTAATTATAATTATAACAAAAAGAGACTGTATCGTATCAATGTAGGAATATGTAAAGCTTGCCAGTATTTTGTGACATTATGTACACTACATCCATTTATTAGTAACTTTTCACCTATCCCAACCGGGCAATATGCAAAATCTTTGTAACGGATATATAAAAAATAATAAAAATAAATAATAATAGGTATATTATAAATCCTTGCTTTTTGTTTTCCGTTCGTCGGATGGGCGCTCGGTGTAAAAAAAACGGCCGCTTCTAGACAGGGCGACACTTTAGTAGTAGAAGGAGGTAACTGTGACTATAAAATAAATCCTAACTATAAATATTGCAAAATTTCATGAACTTTGATGTATCTACTTTAATTAACCACCAATGTTGTATGGTGAACTTTTTAACAGTTTTGACTACGATTGCTTATGCTGTAAACACATCGATATGCCTACCTAATTTGTTAGTTACCTATATATAAGCATATAGGTATTATATATTTTTGGTTTTGAGTCAGCAATTAAAATGATCTTTAGAAAGAAAGAAAGAAAGAAAGAAAGCATTTATTTGGACATTCACACAACATTACAGAAGCAAAAAAAAAAATAATTAAAAATGATTACAAAAAAAACATATGTACGCATTACAAATATAAAAAATAAAATAATTAAAAAAAGTATGTAAAAAAAAAGAAATATATATATATATATTATAATAAAATTTTACCACTGTAATATTGTGTGATGCCAAAAAGGATTCGACTCAGTGTACTCTAAGATATGTGGTGTGCCACATACCCTAAAACTGATTTTCAGTCGAACCCTTTGTGACACCACTCAATTCACATATATATATACATAAAATAAAATAAAATATAAAAGATAAAAATAAATAAATAAAAAAATTAAAAAAAAATTACACTATTTTAGTGCCAAATGCGCAATGTCTTGGAATTTTCCATTTACAAAACGGCAACACCAGACATTGACACATTTGACACTGACATTTTTTACCTCGTGAGGATTCATTTGCCACGTCGAGAAAAATTTTAGCTACTTTTACGTTCAACTAGTTATACAAATATTTATTTCTTCGTGTATTTCTTTGGCCATTGACGCCATAGTCCGTATCGCAGTACGTATTACGGACTAGTTACGTCGTAGTGCGTATTATAGTGTCCCAGTTGCGCTCGTATGCGGGACGAGCGTCATATTTCAAAGTGGGCAAAAGTACATTCTCGCTATAACTACGTAGGCACATCGGGCGGGACGACGCGGGCTTAGTGCCCTGCATCCAGTGTACAAGCTATTGCTATGTACTATACTTAAGATAATATAAAGCTAACAAATTTATATGTAAATTACATTATTGTATGTAATAGGAGCTATTTTTTTTGTAAGTAGTATTTAAAACAATGATTTTGGGTAGTAAACCTATACTATTATTATGAAAAAGGAAATATTTGTATTTGTGGGTGTGTGTGTGTATGTATGTTTGTAATGAATAAACTCAAAACTAGTGAACCGATTTAATAAATTATTTCACCATTGGAAAGTTACATTACCATACATTTAATCCCCGTATTCCCACGTGAACGGGAACTATGCGGGTGGAACCGCGCAGAGCTAGTAGTATAATTATAATCCAGTCCAAACCTTGGTTGCAACTTAACTGTGCTTCAAATTGCAAATTTTATTTTATAATTGTGTTTACCGATTGTTTGGTGCCGTCCGCCATTTTTTCTACTGTACGTGTACCTACTCAGTCTTAGAATCTATACCAACATGTTTCTTTGAACCCACTAATCTCAGGATTTTCTGGTCCGAATTGACCATTTATCATCAGGATATATATCATCACACCACAACAAATAGGAGCGGAGTATCAATCAAAATGTTGCAAAAACTGGCAAGTCATGGTAAAGAAGTTGCGGGGGTCAACTATAACTTAATATGAAATAACGTTTCTTCCTTTCCCGTTAGTTACTCATACAAAAATAAGTAGCATAGCTTCAAGTGGAACACCAGTTGGTAACGTAGAGGAGTGCAGCCGACCGTCGTGCAAGACAAGGACGGAGAATAAGACGAAGGGTTGCTCCGAGACCCATCAAGTACCAAGTTTCTCCAAGCGGCGAGCTGCCGACAGAAATACGATTCAACATGAACGCGCATGCGTATAAAGTACCGCATTTAAAATACACGCCAGAGAGATAAGGAATTTATTTAAGAATCATATTTTTTACTGTTTACACTAAAATGTCAGCAATGATTTTGATACCAAAAAAATTGTGATTTTTTTCTCTATCGACACCAATTATCTGTTGGACACAATTTTGTACGGTTTTTGAGTTATTAACGATGGAAATGTGTACCAGAGATGGAATTATTCCGCATCTCGAATACGATACTTTATGTGAGCTTCGTAACAATAGCAGAGAGGGGGGAGCGGCGCGCGCATCAAGTACCGTATACGCTTCTACTGGGACATTGAGATAATAAATTTAATACTTTATACACGTTTCGCCTAGAGAGGATATGCCAAGATAACAGTAACTTTCGTGTGGCCCTATACGTACGCGCTATACTATAGATATACATATATATATTTTTTTTCAGTCTCCTCCGGCCGTCTTGGCCCTAGGCACGTTGTCTAAAATAAAAACGCGTTTTGAATTTTGTACTGATATTTGAAAGAACGGTATTCGGAAGCGGTACTAAGCTATATAAAGGCTATTTTGATTATGAGACGCGATTTATATTGTGAATATATAACAATTTGAAAGGTTTGGTACTTATGTAGGTTATATAGGAATGTTGTGAATGTTTTGGAGATATTATAATAATGTAATATGAATCTAGACCGAGTCTGTATCTATCAGTAATTTAAATAATTAGGTAAGTACCTGATTGAATATGTATCATGCACAAAAATAATTTAAGCAAATTATTAAGGAAATGCAATCATAAAAGTAAATATATCTAATTTCGTTTCATCATCATCAGCTCATATACGTTTCCACGCTCGGAGCTCGAGCCTCCCCTAACATCGAGGGGGTGTAGGCCATAGTCCACCACGCGGGCCTAGTGCGGATTGGCGGACCTCACATGCCTTTAATTGTTACATCTCGGGCATGCAGGTTTCCTCACGATGTTTTCCTTCACCGAAAGCCAGTGGTGTCAATCCGTACGTAAGTTTTTATAAACTCAAGGGTACGGGCCAGGGATTTGAACCTGCACGCTCATGATCGTGAGTCGGTGCGTTTCCAACTGAGCCACCACGAATTTCGTTTACGTAAGGATAACTAAAATAAAGTTATTGAATTTAGAACATTTGAGTGACACCGTAGGAGAAACTTCAAGGATATCACCAAAAGAAATTGTTCGTAAACTTTATTTTGCTAGGAATAAACAAAAACAGTTAACGCCCCGCGGTTTTATTTGAGTTCCAAAGTAGGTACGTCTTTAAGTAGAGTAATATAGTTATGTAGAATGCGTAGTATATCGGCTATCTGGTTTTACAAGCTCTGTTTAGTTTGGAATCAGATTGGCCGTGTGTGAACAAGTCCTAGGATAAAGTTATAATCCCACGAAAAAGATTATGACATAAGAGTATTTATCCTACCAATATGTATGTATGTTTGTTACTCTTTTATGCAACAACGGTTGAAGGGGTCGCTATGAAATTTGGCACATAGTAGGAATACATTCTGGAATAACACATAGGCTACTTTTTATTCCGGGAATGTTGAAGATCCGAGCGGGTGAAACCGCGGGGCGGATACTAGTAGCTAAATGCTAGAATTGAATCTGCACGCGTTATAAACAAAGTTATATGTATATGTATGTACATATATGATAAGTCTGTATGTTTATATGAGTATGTATATCTCTGTCCCACGCTACTGCTCGTGTCCCCTGTCATAATAATCTTGATACTTGTATCATCCTACTAATATTATAAATGCAAAAGTGAGTATGGATGGATGGATGTTTGTTCCTCTTCCACGCAAAAACTACTTAACAGATTTAGATGAAATTTGGAACACAGATAGTTTTTAACCTGGATTAATATATAGGTCACTTTTTATTGCGGGAAAATTTAAGGTCCCTCGGGAAAGCGGGTGAAACCGCGTGGAGACACTAGTAATGTTCTACTAGTCTCCACCATCCGGTTTCATCTGCGTAGTCCCGTTGGTATACGGGAATAAAATATAGCTTATTAGTGGCTCAACGAGGTTTTACCTAGGTTCCCGGGGGATGTTCTTTTTTCCCAGGATAAAAGTAGTCTATTGTGTTATTCCAGACATGCCTATGTTACGGCCTGATAATGTAGCTCTCCAATTGTGAAATAATTTTTGAAATAGGTACATTATTTAGAGTTTATTCATTGCAAACATACAGACACACAAAAATACTAAACCTCTATTATAATCTCTATGTTAGGTATATCTTTGCTCTATATAATACTAGCGGACCCGGCAGACGTCGTTCTGTCCACCAGCGCCACCTACCGGGTCCAAATTGATGTATTATACATAAAAACCTTCCTTATGAAATACTCCGTAATTTGGTGAAAACCGCATGAAAATCTGTTCAGTAGTTTTTGTGTTCATCGCGATAGATAGACAGAGGCGGCGGGGAGTTTATTTTACATACAGATTAGTGTAGAAATAAATAGATAAAGTTTCTGTATAATCAAAATCTTAGAGTAAATAGGACCGCGAACTGGATCAATTATAATGATTGGTCGACGGCAACCGCCCGCCATGTTGTCCTTTTTCCTTCCCTTCCGCTCATCCCTCTCTCTCAAAAACAATTACGTTCCACGCGTATGCGCAAGACATTTAAAACAAAAAACCTTTGAAAAAGTTATTGTTGTGAACTATCTGGTATCCCAAAGTTTTATCCAACCTTGTTCCTCAACAAAAAAGGTAAGGTTTTGTTTTACCCATCACTTTCTAGGTAAATAAATATAGTACGAAACGTTTAAATCTATTAAAATTTGTTCAAAACTCAAGACTAGTCGCACCACACCACTATAGTCTACGCGCCACGGTCCGCTCCACTACTGTACTACATTTGCATGTTTACTACATGCATTCACACACACAAACATACACTTTACACATATATAAAATACACTGATAATGTCGCTAGAGTAGTTCAGAAACGGTAGTTTTAGATTTTAGCTTTTAATAATGAGGAATGAGAATAAAATATGTGGGAAATTTAATTACTTACTTATAATATTGAATTGATTTCATAGCACAACAATTTTTTTTGTTTTCGTTGCCATATATATCATTGCAAATTGTTTTCAACTGCCCAGATTACGTATATGTATATTCATGAAAGTACTGATTGATACTCATTTTTATGATTTTTAAGGAATCTTCAAGGTACGTGGGTGAAACCGCGGGGAGCCACTAGTATTAAATAAAATAGAAAGTCCTGCTAGCATTGTGCATATCTTACGAAGTACAATTTAGCTCATTCGTAAAATATCAAGTTTTTATATTACACCGTAACAATAATGGTTTAAATGTGTGTGTGTGTGTGACATGCAACACGATGATGTCATACAAAACTCTTGTATAATAAAGTTGAATGGAAAATGGACAATATGACAACATTGACAACCATTTTGTATTTTGGCAATATCTATACTATAAAGGAGTAAGTATGTCTATACTAGGTATTATACGGTTCTTCGCGTTCCCGGGGGTTTTCAATTTTCCCGGAATAAAAAGTAGCCTATGTGTTATTTCAAGAAATAAATGATATGTGTACCAAATATCATGCAAATCCGTTCAGTAGAATTCGCGTGAACGAGCAGCAAACATACAAACTTTCGGATTTATTATGTAGAAGTATTAAAATTAGTATGTAGCAGAGAATTCATCGATATCCTTATTGATATTTTAGGTACATTTATATACATACAAACTTGACAGACCGATTGGGTTGTAGGTTGCCTGCATCCAGCGGGTTCCAGCGACCATATACTTACCTAAGTAGTTAAAATGTAATAGATCTGAGTTTGTTTTGGAAATAGTAATTCCGGAGTTTTTGCGGAGCCGAACTGAGCGTTAGAATCTGCCTATTAAAACACCTCAATAGAATAAAAAAAAACCATTCTTTTATTTTTTTATTTTATTTTGCACATTAAAACTAGTTAAAAAAATTACTTTATTCCAAATATAGAACTGCCTTTTTATAAAATTACAGAACTAACCATAGAGACTTAGAATTGGACGTAGAAACTTATTTCGAAAAAAAAAATACCTATCTAAAGTCCTGAACGCTATAGTTATCCTAATTGGTGTAATAGCTGGGTGTCCCGTTGTCGAGGAGTTGGAAGACGCTCCTCGCCGGAGGCTGATCAAATCGTCTATAGCATTTATGTTGCTGTTTGTATATTTGATGCCTTTAAAGCTTTTATGAAATCACGTATTCTGGCGCTTAGAGAATAAATTTTCTTTTAAAATGGCTTCCGCCCCGCGGTTTTACCCGCGTACCCGGGAGATGTAAATATCTATGTAAGTATGTATTTAAAAGTAGTATATGTAGTATATCAGCTATCTGGTTACCATATGACAAGCTCTGCTTAGTTTGGAATCAGATTGGCCGTGTGTGAAAAATGTCCCAGGATATTGATTATTATTATTTTTTTTTTCCATTTTACCGGGATAAAAAGTAGCCTAAGACTGGCTAAGACCCTTTTGATTTTAATCGGTTCAGTAGTTTCAGTGTGAAAGCGAGAGAGACAGAGTTAGCGAGAAAGAGAGAGGGTTTCGTATTTATAATACTAAGGTATGTATTAAAAAAAATTAAACGATCAATTTAATAGATATTTAACAAGTAATAGTTGAAAAACATAATAACACAAACACAGTGTGTCTGCCCATTATTTTATTACGGAGCGTCTAACGCGCTATCATTAACTTAACATATAATTTGCTGCGAACGTGTTCGGATTAAAATACTATTATATTAATTTTTTATTTCAACATAATGAACGACTGTAAATTCGAGTAAATTGCATAATTGTTGGTTCATCACGAGTTAGGGGCTATTGACGACTGCATAAAATAATACTAACCTATACTTTGTTATAGATAGTTTTAGATTTTTCATTCTATAAATTAGTGTGGTATAATAGTTTTGTGGTATGCGGTTTATAGGGAAAAAGTTAGGTTAAGAATCTAGAATGCTTTCGGTGGAAAAAAAATTGTGAACTAGTACCTACCTATCGTAAATGACCCAATGGTGGCCAGTTTAAGAAAAAAAAAACTGGTTTTTGTGAAATATTACCAAAATTGTGAAAGTTTCAGCACTGAATATAGTGAAACTGCAAAGTCCAGTCCTTATTTAATATTTGTAATGTGTTGCGCGTGAGATACGGCAAAGCTGGATTCAATTAATTTAACAAATAAAAGTTGTAGTTTTGTGACCCAGTCTTGGACAGGGAAAATTCATTAATGGATACCCCAGTCTTAGTCTAAGTTTATCTTTATTTTATGGTTACCACATGAAACAAAACAAATTTTGATTTTAATGAAGCAATACTATTTTACAAGTGAAACTTCCTGCTCACCGCCTTAACGATTTCCTTAAGAAAAGCCGTCGTTGTCAATTTCAAATCACCTTACACTTTGTATTCGCGCATATTTGTACATGTAACTGACTGAATTCAATAAAACGTTAAACTTACATAGTTCGATGTCTAAAGTCTATATCACAGTGATCCCAATGTAAAAAAATTCGCTCATGTCCGAATTCTAGATGTTTCTTTTAATTTTTGGCCATTACTGGTACCGTGGCCACGACTGGTACACTTACGATATTATGAAGTATCTTTTCTTCATATAGAAATAATTACCCTCAAGAAGAAAAGCACCAAGTATCTTCCCATATTATGTAAGTTAAAATAAGCCTTTAAATATAATAAGACATCGTTTCAATGCGTAGATATTTTTTTCTATTATCAATGTTTCACTTGAACAGGATGGGATGCTTTTGGTCACTATCCAGGCTTTGAATAATGATTTTGACAGGTATCAATTTGTAATTGGTATCAATTTCAATTAAAAATCCCTGGATTGACGAAGTTACCTCGCCTTTCAAGCTGGTCGTGGGTATACTTCCACTAATAACAAACTTTTTATGTTCATGAACATGTCTGAGAAATGAAATGAAATATGTATATTGGAAATTCAATATATTTATTAATTAAAATAGGCCTTTACAGGCACTTATGAAACGTCGATTCTAATGCTCGGTTCGGAAGCTTGCTTTTGCTGAGAAGAGCCGGAGAGTAATATGTACCTATTTAAAATTAGTTAGGTATATCCGACCAACAGACAGGCTGTGTTAAATTTTCCTTTAACATTATTCGGAACTATAATTCTGATAAAAGCTTCGCTTGCAGGTCAATACGTTAGAATTTCGTATTCTTTAACAAACTCGTTTAAAAAATCCATTTATATACACTAGGTAAGTTTTAATTTGATAAAAGACCACATTTAATACAGTCAATTGCCAACCTTATTACAACTTTGATAGAGTTCAATACATATAAACGCTAATAAATCGATACAACAAAATAATGAAACAAAAACAACATTAAAAAACACTCTTATCACCACGCAATAAGGCCATAGCGAACGCACTTCATTGGTATAGCATGCACCACTGCAACTTCAATGGACAGAATCACGTGATCTTTATTTCAGTAATAATAAGGTTCAATTTCTGTAGCAATTGCCCGTACACTACTCGAATGGAACGGATCTCACACGCACCTGTTTCCGCTCTGAGTACTTTCGAACCACTTCCGCTAGTTCCTATCTCCCAGCTGGTCTGCTGTTGCTATGTGCATTATCAAATTATAGCTACCCAGGTTTTACTCGCGTAGAAAATTCCATTGAACCTTTTAGGCTTTTAGTAACTTATTTATAAAATCCCTCGAATTGAATTTCATAGCTTTTGTACGGGGAATTTGGATCGTTGGATTTTTGGAATTGTTAATGTGATTACAGAATTCCTGGTTTTTTAATTATCCACTGTGTGTATTAAAATAAAATGAGAAGAGTTCCCAGTAACGAGTTGGTACTGGGAACTTTTCATTAAAACATTATAGCAAAAAGTACCACTATTTTTAAACACATTTTCTGATAGATAGATGGTAGATAAATATGCGTAGTATCCCATTACTTCGCCTCCCGAATACATTATTTAAAGACTAGGTAATCTTAAACTTTTACTTAAATTTATGTTATTCATATTAAATTGAAGCTTTTATTACGAACACGTAGGGTTAAAAAGATTTGAACATAATATTCTCCGGCCAGTACAGCATTAAAAACCTTGTAACGACATCTATTGTCAAATAGAAATACTACAAATGTAAATTTAATTTCATTGCAGAGCAGAGTGCGTGCGTGCGTAGGGTGTTCCACTTAGTAGTGTGACTACTCAACACTAGAGGGCGCTATAATAACTTTTTTTAACGACAATGAATCATGTTACCTTACCAACTTTATTTTTGAGCTATCTATCATTAGTTATTTATTTCCTTAGAACTATTAAGCGTTGGTTGAATATCTAAATCTTAAGGCCGTTCCTAACAACTTAGGTACCTATGTAGGTACTCTTCGTTAAGTAGTAAGTTCATTAAGTAGTCTATCTAGTTAGATGCAATGAATGGAATAGAAAGGTAAAAAAAAACAAACAATACCGCTCCGTATATGAAGATATTATATATTATTCAATGAACATGTATTTCTTTTAATCTCAGCATAATTTCGGTCAATACAACGTGTGAAACAATACGACCCACTGTTTTACTTTATATACCATTATATTATGTAACAAGTAACTAATTTTATATTTATTTTAATACCATATTTAATTATTGTGACATTTTTCGACTACACACTTTGATTCGATACAAAAAAAGTCGCTCAACGCTGCAATATGTCGATATTTAAATAAATAATTGAAAATATATCTTATAGAGTTTATAAAGTTATTAAACGATTGTGGAAGGAGTCAATTTGAAAGACGAACGTAAGTATTTATAGATTTTCGACGAAATATTGCAGCTTTGCTATACATTCCGCCTAACATACAAATACACACTACATATTAAATATATTCAGCGACCGTGTATAAAAAGCCATAGATTTTGCCAACACTATAATCTGTGGTTAAATAATTATCAACAATGTAGGTACTTTAATGTTAGGTACGTGGAGAACATGGAATAAAGTATGTTCCTATACCTACACTTAAGGACAATGGTCGAAAATAAATCGATAGGTAGATAGAGCAATAGAACAATAGAACAGGCTCATTCAGCCTTATTGATACAGTCGTTTATTGATAAAAACCATTAAAAAAAATTCTGAAAGTGACCATTGCCTAACAAACATTGAGAGGAAATCCTCCTAAATCGTTATATATTTTTAAATAGATGAGAAATGCGATATTTTCGATGTTGTGTTCATCACGGGACCGACAATCCAATTTATGAAATCGAGAGGTTTATTTATTTATTTATATAAAAAAAAAACAATTGCTTAAAACAGCAATAAGCTTTAGGTGGCTTAAGAATTTACTTATCTAGTTGTACAAATAATTTTATACTGTAATTATAGGTAGATGGCTCAACAATGTGAGAATTTAATTTTAAAAAAATCATACTTTTCACAAATTGGATCTCGTTATACACCTGTTCTATTTTTCTCGTTTATCACAAATACAATACTGTTTAAAATGCTTATTTTGTAAAAAGCTCTCAACAATTCATTAAAATCACTTGTAATTATGTAGTTTTACTAAAGCTGCCGTTCGAAAGTGTCATGGCGTCGCGTGATTTCCCGCGTGAATTAGTCATTCAAACGCTGTCAGTCAAACAGAGCGGACGTCTCCGTTACAAGCAAACGAGGCTTACGCTTAACGAAAAAAAAATCAATATTTATTTTTATTACTTAATGTAAGGCAGTGCTTTTGATATTGTACAAGCATTTTGTTTCATAAAAAATACTTTTCGAACACTTTCCGTGGGGATTGAAAGCTAATATCATTTCTAACACATAATAATGATATGCAGACTGTTAGCTTGAAATTTTTGTGCATGATATGTAATTTTGTTTTCGTAAACTGCTAGCAATATAGGTGAAGATACGCAAACAATTATCTAAACGACACAGTAAATAATTTTCTCATCTAAGTTCGGCGATGTCCCTCTAAATATATTTGCCTAAAATTAATTAAATTGAAACCCTAAATTATAGGTACTAAGATACATTTTTCCTAATTTTCAGGCTCAATAGGCCCGACATAAATTGTTGAAGGATATATAGATATAACATATTATACAACTCTAATAACTTTGTTTAGACAACAATATATTCAGCATATTTAAATTGCGACGTATTATAAAATTTATATTGTAAGCAGTTGCAAACCAGTTCTTAAATAATATTAAAATTTATTATGAATTTGATTAAATAATTAATAGATAAATATATTCGTTTTAATTGTAACATTCCTTACTTCAGCGTTTTACATTGAAGTTTATGTAGAAATCTACTGATATAAAATGTACCTATCAGAATAAATAAGTTTAATAAAGTAATGATGAATTATGGTCCATACTATTTAATATATTACTATTTTATATTTTTGACAAATTGTTTCGTTTTAGTTATAATAATATTGAATTTGGACTAGGAACCGTTATCAAACTTATGCTTTTATTAACCATACTGGAGTAAAAAGGAAATTTTATAACACGTTGCAATTTAAAAAATAAACAATACATATATTTTAGGAATAAATACGAAATATAACTTTAAAGCTGTAAAATTTGTCTAGTTATTAATTAAAAATAGACACCAAGTTTTTATTTCACTAAGTATTGGTTGAATTATTGCTCAAAATAATTATTTATGTTGATTGTATAAAATATTATATAGGTAATGTCATATTTATTGTTGATAAATATTTTAAATTTGGTACCAATTTGAAATAAAAATTAATCAAAAAGGAAAATAATAAAACAAAATGTAAAAAAAAAACAATATTTATTTACAAACAAACAATAAAACTTTGGTCGTATGGCACGATTTTAGGGGTAATTTATTAAGATTAATGCCTGTCTCTACTCTATATTAGTTTAAATTTGAGGGACCGTATACTTCAAGCTGTCAATTTGACGTAACGTTTTTTTTTAAAGTATAGGGTCCCCCAAATAGGTAAGACATTCTAAAAGGCCAGAATTGACATAGTTGAAATTTTTTGCCAGTAAATGCTGTTGTGTGATAAGCGATGATTGGTAAGGTAGCGGGTGAATGGTGAAGAGTGCAGTGATGACACTAAGGCCATGAACACATTTACGTTTCGACTTAGCTTTGTTGAGGCGTCAGAGCACTGTCGCCGGTATATCCTCCTCCTGTAAAAACGATAATATTAACATTATTGATTAATAAAAAAAAAAGATATTAATACTACTTTGTTCACATTAGGATTTCGGTAAGGCAAACATTTGACCAAAAAACGCTCAAAGCGCTAAAAGGCAGATACTGAATAAAGTCTTAGAAATTGAGTAGGAAGATCAGTAACAACCTTAATTAATTAGAAAATGATCGATTACCCCATCAAATAAAAACTATTTTAAACTGACAGCATATTATCATTCCTTTACCACAGATTAATAACCACATTGGCTCTTGCAATGTTAAAAATAGTACATTATTAAATTTGAAGGCAGTAGAATTGGCTGGTTATAACAAGTAGTAAATAATTTAACTATTAAAGATAAACCTACAATATTAATTATTGCGTTGTAAGTATATCGTTGCACACAATTCACACACACACATTGGTAAATTGAGCAATTTGTGAAAGTGCTTTTTATATTGCGCCTCTGTGTCTTGACATTTCAAATGTCATCAAGAATTGGTTAAAGACCATAGATTTCTATTAACTTTGAAACGTTGACCAACTTACCTTTAAAAAGTTCTCGCCACATTCGAAGCTTATTTATGTTTCCTATATGTATTCGATTTATAACGGTAAATCTGTTATTGCTAAGCAAGCGGCAGGACTTTGGGGTTTTATAAACATTTTGAAGCTATATAAGATGCTGGTAACGGTATAGGACCTCTCGATTATTATTGGAATGATCATTTTATCTCTTTATTCATAGAACCATTTTCTAAATGGAGTATATTCTTTTACCGAAAAATTGGCAATTTAATCGTACCACGGTGCCTTTGTTTTGTCTTTATCTAAAAGTCTAGAGTTGATCGGTTAGCTTTCTGAATTTGTAGTTTTAAAAGTGATGGAATATTTTCCACAGATATCAGTATGAATCCCCACTAATTATCAGGAGAAATACAAGTGAGAGTTTTAGTTAAACTACCAAAACAATGTTAATATTTCACCCACATTCTCAATGTTCGATTTAGTTACAATACCCAGACAATTACATTGTCTTCGCATACAGCAATGAGGTCATCGGCCAGGGTCAAGTCGACTGGCAGTGAACCCTTCCTTTGCGTCATGGGTGCCTGGTACATGAGCCGTTGGATCTCCATTATTCTTTCGTTCTGAAATTGAAAAAAAATAAATACAGTCTCTTGAATTGCAATGTTTTTATTGTATTTATTTAAAATTTCCTGAAAAAAGTGTCCCATTATTATAATTCTATGTTTTTAAGCCAACAAAAAATTGGTTGCCTGTAAAGTCGGTATACGGGCGAAAGTTTTACGTGACAACGACGCAAGGGACGCGTGCCTTTCACTTTTTATGTCTGTCTCTCTCGCTCTTAGGCGGGCTAACCATGCCCGAGTGGAAGGGACGCGTGCCTCTCACTCGCTCTCATTGTGAGCGCATAACGTGAGCGGAGCGTAACGCAGTTTCTTGAAGTGTCACCCGGCAAACCAATTTATAAGACGTTGTCACGTCAAAAAATGAGAAGCATAATAGGACGTCTTATACCTATAGGTGTACACATTGAAGAACCTTGGGCTTAGGAACAACATTATAAGTACTAGGTATATTTAATTTTTTGTTCATACCTCAACTCTAAGTCTATTAAGCAGTCTGTCCCGCTCTCCCTTGAGCGAATCACATCGCTTGGTCTCACTTTCATCAAGCACTCCTTTGACTTCCAGCTCCGCTATTACAGAGTCTTTCTCAGTAATTGAACTCTCTAAAATGTCTTGACTGAAACATTTACAAATAAGCGAGTTTAAATGATATATTATATAGCCTTACATATTTATTAGCCTTAGTGACATTTTGGGGTGAGTTTCATATAGGCTTATTCATAGTATTAAATTTTAAACACTCACACAACTTGTGATAATTGACGCAGTACTCCATCCCTCTTCGTCTGACAGTCTTGCAAGGAATTTTCCATCTGCTTCAAGCGCTTCAGCACAGCTGTACACGTCTCGCAATTCAGCGCTGAAGCGTTTTGTAACGACCGGATTCGCTGTTCCATTTTTTTCATCTGGAATATTTTGTTACACGTCACCTTTTTTGTAAACAAAAATGTGGTAAATTTCTAATAAATAGACAAATAAAAACTATTTTACCTTTCTCAGTGTTTCAATTCTCCTTTGCTCTTCATCGTAAAAAACTTTTTCCCTCTCAGCCGCAATCATAAACGACTCTTTCAGAGCATCTTCTAATTCTAAAATCCTTTTGTCTTTACAATCGGTGTTTGCACCTGATTTCTTATTAACTATATGTTCCAATTCATCTATTCTTTCATCTTTACTTCTTACAACAGCTAGTAACTGTTCGAACTCAGCAATATTATTATTCTCTCTTAAGGCTTCTTCTAATATTGATATACATCTTTGCTGTTCGATTATTTTTGAGTTTTTTATACCCATTTCTTTCGTTAAATCGCTTATTTTTCTTGACAGTTTTTGTATGTTCACTGGCTCTTTTCTCCTATCTTTGTAATGTGTGGTATCTAAAAAGTTGTCGCTCTGGCTGAATTTACATTTGTCTAACCTATCCGCTACCTTACCACTTTTCTGTAGCTCAAAAAAGCTTTTACTCCTCTTTATACAATTCGTGTCTTGTCCATCAGCTATTTTGAGTACTTCGGACAGTATCAGTGATGATTCATTCATTTCAATTTCTAAATCTATTACTTTCAATTTCTTTTCTTCTAATTTCGCTTGCAATTTGTCTTTCTCTGTTAAAGTCTTTTCTAAATCATCTATAGCTGCCATTTCGTTTTTCCTCGCTCTGCTTATTTCCTAGCGAGAGGGGGGTCAAAATAAACATAAGAAATAATAAAGAAAGGAAAAAAAAGTAATGAAAAAAATTAATCATTTACTATCTATCAACAACAAAATTCCATCAACAATATAAACCCAAAAAATAACTCATGTTAAGTCAACATAGATATTTCTTTTATTATTATTTTTTAATAATAGTTGATATTATGCAATAACAAGTTCGTAAGCTGGATAACATCGACTAACGGACATCTTAATCAATCTATTTAGATACATGATTACTTAACAGTTTAACATAGTTGTATTTTTATTTAATGATTTTTTTAACTATTTATTAAATCGCTTACGTACTTAAAAAATAATGCCCGTTGAACACGATTATTTTCTTTAAACATCGCTTAAAATTATCGCTATAAACTAAATAATTATTTTATTGTGTGCTGATTACAATTATGGGTTATTTAATCGAATGTCTATACATTTTAGTTGTGTTTGAACACTATGTACGTAAGTTGTTAGTTCCTCATAGAAATGACGTGAAGTAAGATGTTACCGCTCAACGGAGTGTTTGTATCGAATGTAAAAAAAAGGAAAGAGCAAATAAATTTACGACAGTCTTGGTGCGAAAGACTAATTTAGAAGAAGCTTTTAAGGAAACCAGCGGGCCCGGCCTGCGTGAAAAAGAAAATGTTAGTATGATTAGTACACAGGTTGAAACAATAAATACTTAGGTAAATCATTCAATATTCAACAGACAATTAGCGCTATCTTCTAAGTTTTTCAATGACTTCTCTAATTTATCATTTATGTAGAACTTAATATTCACTTCTTTCTAAATTTAAACAAGCTGACTTTTGTTCTATGTAGAGGCAGAAATAGGCAAACTGGGTTAAAAGCACCTCATTTAGTATTGATGAATCTGAATCCTATTTACAATATGGCTAAGACTCTTTTATCATTCAATACGAGCTTAAAAATATAGGTAGTGAATAGATAGCGCTAATCGGTATAAAATTCTTTAGATTATTAGTCAAGTTAATATTACAACATAATATAAATAAATTTACAACAAATACCTCTTCTCTTTGTGCTTGTGCTTGCTGCTGACTTTTCATTTTGGCTTGAAGGTTTCGTATAGACCTGAAAATTTATTACATTACAAATTTATTAAATTGTTCGTAACATCTAACCTCACTATAATGAAAACATAATTTGCTCTTTCTTCTCAGCCTGTTTCACGATCTCATTCAATAGACAAACCTATGCGTATAATAATAGAACTCACTGTTGCAAATCCATGATCTGCTTCTCCTTCTGGGCCTGTTCTTCTTGCGACATCTGAACGAGTTGAAGCAATCTCTCGGTCTCTGTCGTGAGTCGCTTCGCCTCCTCCTTGCTATGGTCGAGTTGCGATTTCAACTGTTCGGCGTCCTTCTGTGTGTCTGTCAGCTTTCGATTGAGATCTGTTACTGCTGCTGTACTGCCACCCGCCTGGAATTGTTGACGAAAGACATATGACTTTTGACTTCATATCAAAGAAATATAATGTTGAAGTACTATATTCTCTCTCCCTCTTATCTATACTAGTATTTCAAAAGAGGTAACGTTTGTGAGTTTGTGACATTGTATTCTCTGGTTCTACAGAACCTATTTTCAAAATTATTTCACCAATAAAAAGCTATGTTATTGTGGAGTGTATTTTAACTTTGTGTTCCCACGGGAACGGGAACTACGCGGGTGGAACCGCGCGGAGGCAGCTAGTATTTAA
Organism: Thyatira batis; assembly: GCA_905147785.2. Taxonomy (NCBI): domain Eukaryota; kingdom Metazoa; phylum Arthropoda; class Insecta; order Lepidoptera; family Drepanidae; genus Thyatira; species Thyatira batis. Next base: position 2,732,650 of record LR990507.1, read on the forward strand.
TTGAAAAGTTGTATTAGATCGAACTATAAAATTTATCCGTGAGCCCGTTGTAGAATGAACTTTATTGTATGAGTACCTAATAACTTAAACTGTTTGTATGCCTGTTAGACGGGTATGGAAAACTTTAATGTTATTCAATGTTATTAATCTACAGTGGAATAAAAGTTATCTTATCTCATACATCTTCTTAAAGAGCAAATGTCAAATAACAAAATTAAATGGTTTACTTAGTGTTAGAAAATCATGGATTGTTCCGTTTTGGCTTACCTTCCTCAAAGACGCTTCCATTTGGTCCATTTGCTCTTTTCTCTTCTTCAACTGGCGATCCACCTCCGTTAGCGATTTCTCCTTCTCCTCCACGTCTTTTCTCTTATTCTCCACCATTCTTCTCTGTTCTTCAAATTGTCTTCTCGCGTCCTCCAACTTCTTAAATTCTTCTTGCAGTTGTTTTCTAGCTTGAGCTGAGTCTTCCCCAGCTTTCGCGTTCTGAGCGCCAGCTGCCTGGAGTTTTTTGTTCGCTTCGTGTAGATCGAGCTGTTACCGAAAAAAGGAGATTAGAGAACGAAAAAGACGAAAAATACGCAATAACATCTCATACTTGACATGTCACCGACTATATGTAAAGCTTACACAAGCTACGAAATTTCAAAATCGAAGCGTAACTTTTTACATGTAACTGCAAAATATAACCTTCACAGCAAACAATTCAATCACAAATAATGAGTTTCTCGAAAAACAATATCTTTTTAATATACGATGAACAATGAAACGATTAATATTGCAAATATACACGAAACAGTAGCGGGCTGAAAATAGACGAGATATAAATTATTAAAACGATCATACATAAAGCTTTTATTGGTATTGCACCGAACATTTTCACCACAGAGGTAAGGGGTGCATAGTGACTTGAAATGTAGGGTGCAACAGTTTGCTCGACATTAATAAAAAACATTCATTGCCATGAAAATGGTCAATCGAAACACTGCAATGATGATACTACGAAAAAAACACGAACAGTTATGAGGGGTTGGAGGATGCCCAGCGGGCTGAGGGTGACATGCTAAACTATACAACGACAATGTACATGACAACCGGCGAAATGATCCCAACAAAAAATTTAATGTATGAACATTGAAATCAAAAATCTACTCGAACACCGGTGCAATTACATAAAGCAGACAGCGTACGCGTATCGAGGTTCAATCGAGTTCCAATATTCAATTGAATGGTAACCTTATATCAACGGCAGCAAAGTGCGAACTCGTTTCAACCACGCAATGTTCCTACAGCCGCTCGTCGCCGGGCGATCCTCCAACTGACCTGGCTCTTCTCCAATTCTTGTACGAGCATCTCGAGTTGAGACTGGCAGCGCTCCCGCTCGACGGCGACGGACCGCGCCTCGGCTTGAGCAGCCTCGAGCTGCTTCTGTACTTCTCGCACGTCAGAAGGTCCGCGCGCTTGAAGCTGCTGCAGCTGCTGGTGTTGAGCCTGGAACTGTTTCTCCAAAGACTGTAAGCGCTGCTGGCATTCGGATAAAGCCCTTTCCGCTGCGATCGCTTTGGTCTTCTCCGCTTCGACGGCAGCCCGCCATTTCTCAAGTTCACCAACTTTCTGAGCTTCTTTTTCCGCTTTTTCGGCTCGCTGTTTTATTGTGTCCCTTTCTTTAGAGACGTTTTGAACTTGCTGCTGTAGTTTTGCAATTTCTCGTTCACGGTTCTCGAGAACTGCCTTGGCTCCACGTTCAGAATCTTGGGCCATTTTTCTTTGCTCCTCCTTAAGTCTATGGACCTCTTCACGCTGCTTCTGCAGTTCCGCTTCGGAAGCATTTAGTTCTCTCTGGAAATTAACAAGCATGTCCTGAGACTTCTCTAATTGTGCTACTAGTTGATCACGTTCGATCGTCAACTGTTTAGAATCTGCTTCTAATTTGACAATTTGTTTTTCTATAGCATCTGCTTGTTTGTCTCTTTGTTCTAAGATAGAGGCCATCTTTTCTCTATCCCGCACAGACTGGGCCAGTTCCTGTTGGAGCTTAACAAGAGTCTCCTGCGTTCGATGGTCCAAAGTTCTCTGTTGTTGTTCCACATTACGTCTTGTATTCTGTATTTCTGCTCTCAGTGCATCTCTCTCCTGTTCAATCTGCCGCATTTCTAGAATTGTTCTTTCAAGTCGTTCGTGCATACGACCCAGTTCGTTTGTCATCCTATCATACTCAACTCGCGTTGTCTCATTAGTCTCCTGATACTTGGCCAGATGCATCTGAGATTTTTCAAGCTCCTTTGCTAAGCGACCGGCTTCCATTTCGGTAGAGTCCCGTGCTTGTATAGCTTTCTCTAGTTTATCACGAAGCCGTTCGATTTCGAGTCTGTCTTCAGTCCTGGCTTTATCGCCAGCAACAGCTTGCAACTTCATCCTTTCAATCTGTGTTAATTCACCTTTAAGTCTCTCATTATCTTTATCAAGCTGTTCTGAACGCAATTTCAGTTTCTCACATCGGTCTCTGAACTTCTCGCACTCAATATGAGCACGTTCTAAATCTGTGCGTTGCTTTTCTAAAGACGCGCTGACTTTTGTCGCTTCACTCTTAGACAATTCTAGTTGTATATTCATTTCGTGCAGTTTCGTTTCCGCTTGATCCTTGTCAGTCTGTAGACGCTGAATTTCAGCCTGCGAAGCCTCATAACGTTCACGGTGTTTGTCGATCTCTGCCTGCATTCTGTTTAATTCATTCGTCCATTTATCCTGTTCGAATTGGTATTTACCTCGGACACTTTCGACGCGTTCGAGCTCCGAACGTAGACGGGTTACTTCTTCCTCTGCCTTGCGCGCTCGTTCCAGGTCTATTGTCATCTTCTCTAACCGTGTGCGAAGTCGTTCCACCTCCAACTTAGTCCTTTCGTGTTCTTCCTTTGTGTCGTGGTACTTTCCGTAACGTGCTGCATATCTTTCAGCCTCTTCTCTAGCACCACTTGCATCTGTTTTAACCTTATCCAGCTCTGCTTGAACTCTCCTGAGTTCTGCTGAAACCTTGTCATGTTTGTCGTACATCTTTTCGAGTTCTATCTGTACCCGGGCCATTTCCTCTTGAGTTTTCTCATTCGATGCCTGCGCTTTACCACACTGTGTCATTGCTCTATCATATTCAAATTGTAAACGCTCGCTATCTGCAATCAACTTTTCCTTCTCAGCTTGGTATCTTCTCAGTTCAATTTGGCTCTTTTCGTAACGATCCCGGACCATTTCAATATCAACACATAGTCTATCCATGTCCTCTTTAGCTTTTTCTTCTTGTTCCTTGGTCCTGCCTAATTGCAGCGAAGCTCTATCGTACATCTCTTGTAGCCTGGCTAGTTCATCTTGCATCTTTCTTTGGTCCTCTCTTGATTTCGTTGACAAATGCACTTGTTTCTCCAATTCTAGGTCAATGCGGTCTTTGTCTGCTTCTAATATGTCTATCTTATTTTGCAGTCGATATATTTCATTCTGAGACCTGGGAAAAAGGGAAAAGAATGTTAAAAGGTCTAAATATGTTTAAATTTCACATGTGCAACAATAACATCGCCACCAACACAAGACGACATTTAAAACTAAATGTACCTATCATACTTTTCAAGCATTTTCTCGTATTCTTTGTGCGCGGTCTCTTTCTCCTCTATAGTCTTTTGTGTAGAATATAGAGCTTTGTCGAGTTTCTCTTTCAATATTTCAAGCTCTGTTAAGGCGTCATCTCGTTCCATCTGAAAAATAATAGTATTAATCATTATATAATTGTTTTAATATCAACTATGAAATATTATGTTAAAGTTATGCTTTATGTTTGAAATTTGATAATGTGTGTACTGTTGATTAACCTGTTTGGAATAAATTATGTATAAATTATCAAGACTTTGTTTTCTCCATACAGCTGAAATTGACCGAGCGAACGTTTTGATAGATCTACTACCGTACCTATTTCCATATAACATTTCTAAACCATTATTCAATTCGCTTTGTTAGTACCTATGTACGCTTACATAGGTACCAACATAATGAATTGGCAACCTCCTTTTTTGTTTAAATTTTAGAAGGAAACTTACCGTTAGCTTCTGGTGTTGCTGGTGCGCCTTCTCCCACCTCTCTCTCAGTACGTCAAGTTCGGTGGCAGCGCTGTCCCTGTCCCTCGCGGCGCGGTTGGCCGCAGCCGCCGCAGCTTCAGCCCGCTCACGGCAACTAGCCGCCTCTGCTAATGCTGCATCTCGCTCTTTCTGGATACGTGCTACTAGCGCCTAGAAAGAGAGAGTTGCTAATAAATTTTTGGACCAAATAATTATACTGCTCAGTTGAGAGCCCTCTGCGCTCAAGGAAACAGTCCGTGTACGGGAGTTCAGCAATTTAAGGCCTTCTAATACGTTAAGAAGAATGAAATTGTACGCTGTAATGGGTTGTAAAGGAGTTTCATCGGCTTACATTTCTAACAGAAACATTATTATGGAATATATCGGCGCAATTATAATAGTTTGCCATTTAAACTCATAAATTGATTATTCTAAAATCAGTAAATTAATTACCTTAAGTTTATTACGATGTCAGATTAACGTTAAACAGCAAATCACTATTTTTGTTATTGTAATGTTTCAATACTTAACCTAAAAACATGAACACGTGCACGTGAGTGGGGCGAGCACTATAAATACGACCGCATCGTCAAGTCCGCGTAACGGTGTAAAAGCCATCTGAGGCTGTCACCTTCTAGTCCATTCAAAAAAAAAAGGCGGTCGGACATTCACGTTTGAGCCGCTGGACAGTAAAGACCTCTTAGTCACGTCATTACGCTGTTCATTGAATAAACACAGTTTTGGAACAATTTGTGAAGTTTTGTTTTGAAGACCCAAAAATGAGATGAAGACAACCTTTGTGACGTCAGCAATGCTGACGTCACACTTTTTAAAAACACTTCGGGGGTTTTCCCTCGTCAAATACAATAATAAAAAATGGAAATACCTCCCCAGTGCGTGTCTAATAAAAAACTTCGGTTACATACATATTTTATTGCCATAGGTAAAATTATATAACTTGTGTGTGCACTATTCGGGTATACTATGTCTACCTATATTTTATGGGTAACCAAAATGTAAACTTGCCTAACTCTGCAAAATTTCAGCTTACTGAGCTCAGCTACTTAGTTTCAAGTTTTCACAAGTTGGAGGACTACAAAACACAAACGTAAAGGAAAATCTCAAAAGAAAGTAAATCGTTACCTAAACTCGACAAACCGACAATTTGGCAGTCGTCCACGAATCTTTCACGTCGCTACAGTATCAAATATTGCGAATATTTTATTATGCTTCACTGGCAATAAACATGGCCTTGCCGAGCCGTCCCGATCGTTTCCTTTACTACTGGATTAAGATTGTTGTATATTTGAGATTAAATATGATACACCAAACCGTAAACCTATTAGGTGGTGTAGTATTGCAGAAGCAGTAAAAAAATTTTTATTGATAAAACCATCGGAGGTTATTTGAAATTCAAATTGACTTAAAAGTCGTGGACGTAAAAAAATTTCGTTATACCTACTTTTTGATATTTTTTTTTTCATTAATTTGGTCAATAATTAAAAACAAAAGTCTTTGTTTTTTTTCTTTCTGACACATAATTAATTCCCGCTCTTTACGCCAATGAGAATCTCTCCTGCTGCCCCTACTGGATATTTTACAGTCCGTCCCATCCGCAGATGTTTGTAAAACAAATTAAACATTCATAAATACTGGAATATTCAAGTAAGCATCTTTCGTTTTTCTCATATTTTATAGTCGTGCATTTAACATTGTTAAAGACTTTATTTTGAACCGAAAAATACTGTAGGTACTTAGCGTATTTTCACCTTCAAGTTAATAACTACCTGGTGAGAACTATATTATATTAGTGGCTCCAAATCTTTTAAAATTCCGGAATAAAATCCCGTTTTTTTTTTATTTTTATTACATAGCGATCCCTTCAGCCGTTCTGGCGTGAAAATGTAACAAATATACATCTACACATTGTCACTGTAGAATTTATAATATTAGTAGAATTTGAACCGTATTATATGAGATATCGGGTATAAAAAATAGAAAGTCTAGAATTAGACTCATGTACTAAGATAAAAATAAAATCTTCGCAAATGTTTAGGATCAATATCTCTTGCGAACCGGTAAATAGATTCGGTTCACTTTAACGACAGGTAAGCTGCCGTGTTCGACAAACCTGGACTATATCTAGGTCGTTGCTCCGACTATTTTTGCCTGAGTTTGGAGCGTTAATATTTTATTGACACGATATTTATCGGATTCCAACTAGAACCGATTTATAGATTTCCAGACTTTGTACATCCACCGATCTATACTAATATTATAAACGGGAAAGTAACTCCGTCTGCTTCGCTTTCACGCTAAAACGACTGAACCGATTTAAATGGTTTCTTGGTACCTACACAGATGAGTATAGAGCCCGAGAAAGGACATAAGCGACTTTTTATCCCGTTAAAATGGAAGATCTCCCGAGTACGCGGGTGAAACCGCGGAGAGCCATTAGTATTACATAAATAGACAAATTATAAGTTTCTGACGAATGAAACGCTACAGTATTCCCGAGTAACATAGGCTATGTATATATACTCCTAGTGGCGCCCCGCGCTTTCGCCCGCATAAAATCTGTAATCTATGTGTAATTCCAGAACATATTCCAATTCAGTGTGAAATTTCATCGTGATCTCTTCAGCCGTGCTGATGTGAACGATTAAAACAAACATCCACCCAAACTGATGAATGATCAAAATGTGAAATTTACAATAAATAAGTAAGAGATATAAAGATAAAAAGTTTAATTCCATAACACAGGTCCGAGAGACCGAGAAACGATTACTACCTATTTAGTTAATAATGATAACTGTAAATATAAAATAAATAAATAATAAATATCCCGGGACATTTTTCACACACGGCCAATCTGATTCCAAACTAAGCAGAGCTTGTGATATGGTAATCAGATAGCTGATATACTACATATACTACTTTTAAATAAATACTTATATAGATATTTACATCCAGACACAGGACAAACAGACATATTCATGCATACAAATGTTTGTCCTGGGTGGGATTCGAACCCACGACCCGCGGCTTGAGAGTCAGGGTCACTAACCACAAAGCCAACCGGGCTGTCTACTGTGGATCAAATGTGAACTCATAATTGACATGATTGACTTAATTAATATTCAACAGCAAAGCGATTAGTCTTCCAAGTAGCAAAAACGATTCTTACAACCTCACTAATTCATGTATCGTTAACTTAAAGACTTGAGACTTCTCGAAAGAAGCTATTACGTCCATCGTAAAATCTAGTACATGATTTATTATGTAAGATGTTATAAATGTTGCAGTCTAGACGGTTTGGCGCCGACCTAAATATTGCTCTCCCTGACTTGAGACATGACTTGTGGCTAAAAGAATATGCTTGCTTATGGTAAACTTTATTGATTTTAAATACGGGTTTTTCTAACCACCTTTCTATATCCTACTAATATTATAAATGCGAAAGTTTTTGAGAATGTATGTATGGATGTTCGGAATTCTTTCACGCAACAAAAGCTTAAGGGATCTGGAGGAAATTTGGCACAGAGTTAGATAATATTTTGGAATAGCATATACCTACAAAGAAACAAAAATAGTCAAGTTATAGTCATGTTTGAACGCCTGGGGAACATTTCTGTATCTACAAATATAATGTTATACGACCACTATTTTACCTTAGAATAATAACCCTCCTTTTTGCCGTAGTCGGATAAAAAACACCGTAAATTGAGATATTGGATCATTGAAGAGTCGACTGCTATGTACAGTCGATGCCACTTATGCAAATGTTATTCAAATGAGCGAGCAATACTAATAGACGGTAGGTAATTCTATTTAATTTATGACTAATTTATTTGTCGTATTAAATCTAGGCGATTAAGCTACTTTGTAATAAAACTCCGCTTTATGGGAGTCTGTATTGCTAAAGCTATTATTTTATTATGCAATAGTTGACTCACGCGACTTCGTTAGCATCACTTGCCCGTTTTTGCCACATTCTTGATTAATGTTCCGCTCCTATTCGTTTTAGCGTGATGATATATACCCTGTAGCCTTCCTAGATAAATGGGCTATCCAACACTGAAATATTTATTCAAATCGGGCCCAACTGGTCCAATGATTCTGTTCCGGTTCATGTGATTAGCGCGTTCAAGCCAACTCTTCAGCTTTATAAATTAGTACTTGGTTCTACCCGCGACTTCGTCTGCGTGGAACAATTACTCAGGGCTAGCTAATTTACGTAGCTTTCTATCGGTGAAATAATTTTGAAAATCAGTTTAGTAGATCCAGAGATTACCCCTTACAACGTCACAAACTCACACCCTTACAAACTCACAAACGTTACCTCTTTATAATGTTAGTATGTATAGAAGATTTAGGAACCGTAAATAAGGATACTAATAACATTAACTACGGTAGGATCCAAATTAGTTCAAGATGCCTTCTTCCTCCTTAAATTACCTAGCTACCTAAGTAATCAGGAAGGGAGTAAGGAAGGCAATTAAGATGTTCTGTCGTCTCGGGAAGGGATAGGTCGTATCGTTATTTTTTACCCCTTTCTATACAACAAAATGGCTTTAAAACGACTTGACAATTTATTGAATAAAAAAACTTGAATCATTTAACTTTAAGGATCTTAAACAAGTTATATAACTGCTATATACTTAGAAGAGTAAAAAGATGACAGGTTATATAAATGTCATTGAATAAAAATATTTGCTTTATGAAGACTATTATTTTAGGATTCAATATTGGCGACGATGGATGATGAATTAAAAGCCCTAAAACGGGCTAGGAGTACAATAAAAGGACAAATTACAAAAATTTTCAATTATTTACAAACTGTGAGTAACATTTCTGATATCGAATACACTACAAGACTTACGTCAATTGAAAAATACGAACAGAAATTTGATACAATTCAGGAGCAAATTGAGAAATTATGTAATGATACAGAACAAGAGACGGATCTACATTTTGAAATGAAGGAAGAAATGACACAACTTAAATTATTATTATTTAATCGATCATCTCAAACAATTACAATAGCACCTACATCTCAAGCCTGTACTACGACAATTCTGACTGAAAAGACACAGAATCAATCTCCAAAAATTAATTTTCAACCTTTCCAACAAACAGAAAGTTTCAAAAATTTTGTAAGGCGACTAGAAACATACTTACATGTTACAAATTGCAAAGATGTAAAAATGAAAAACTACATATTGCTTAGTTCCGTAAGTCCAGAACTTCATGAAAAAGCTTACGATTTGTGCACACCTGATGATCCGACCCAAATAGAGTTTAAGGATTTGATAAATATATTAGAAGATTATATAGACCCGAAACCTACCGTGTGGGCACGCCGACATAAATTCATAACGCGCATTCAAAACGTTAATGAGTCGATACCTATTTTCAGCACAGAACTGAAACATTTAGCACATGATTGCGAATTTAACTGCAACAACTGTCAAAAACCCATAACGGATAACTTCTTATCATTACAATTCATCCGTGGAATTCGAGACAGTGAAATTAGAATGAAGATACTGCAAGATACCCACAACAAGAAATTTAACGAATTAGTACAGTTAGCGACAACTACGGAAATCGCTAAAATTGACAACGAATTAATGATAACAAAATCACAAACAAATATAGAAGCACCATTACATTCAGTTCAAAACAGAAGTAACTTTCGGACACAACATACGCAACGTAATATAACATCAATAAAAGATTTACAAGGGAAGTGTTATCGTTGCGGAGATGCTGACCACAGAGCGAACAAATGCAGACATACAAATACTATATGTTTAAAATGTAAGAAGACAGGTCATTTGGCACGCATTTGTCTACAATCCATTAAACAAAATACAAACAATCAGGTGGATGAAAACTATTTAAGCAACACTGAGGAGGTAGACTGCGATATTAATAATATCAAGTATAATCATTCTGATAAATTTATGATTGACGTAACAATTGAAAGCAAGAAGGTTCAGATGGAGCTTGATACTGGAGCGGCACTTTCTTCTATGTCACTAAGTGATTTTCATAAATTACAATTAAGTAATAAAATTTTTAAAACAAATGTACGGATGCGAACATATACAGGGGAACTTATTATACCCATTGGAGTTATCTATACAAAGTGTAACTACAGAGGTCAACATTTCTTTGGAAAATTGTTTATAATCAAACAAGATGTAGACGCCATATTCGGAAGATCATGGATAAGAGAAATTGAACTAAATATTGCAGACATGAAGAAAGTTGTCATTGACAACAATCATTCCAAATTAGATGAAATTCTATTAAAATTTGCTCCCGTTTTTGATGGAAAATTAGGGTGTATTCCAAATTACAAAGGCCATTTAACGTTACAGGAAAACACAACACCCATCTTTATAAGACCTAGACGTATTCCATATGCACTAAAAGAAAGAGTTGATAAAGAAATTGAACGTCTATGTCAAGAAAACGTCATTACAAAAATTGAAAATTCCGAATGGGGAACGCCGATAGTTCCAATCGTTAAACCTAATGGCTCCATTCGTTTGTGTGCTGATTACAAAGTGACACTGAATAAGGTAATTAAAGATGAACAGTATCCGATACCTATTATAGAAGATATATTTGCAGAAATGAACGGTGGAGAGTATTACTGTACTTTGGATATATGTCAAGCTTATCTAAATATGCAAATGGATGAAGAGAGTGCCACATTACAAACACTTAGCACACATAGAGGAACATTTAAAGTAAATCGTCTAATGTTCGGAGTAAAAGTAGCTCCAAATCTATGGCAAAAATTTATGGACAGGATCTTACAAAATATTCAGGGAGTCAAATGTTTTTTTGATGATATAATAATTCAAGGATCAACAGAAGAAGAACTGCAGGAGAGATTAGAACAAGTTTTAGAAAAACTACAACAAAATAACCTCAAATTAAATAAGGACAAATGTAATTTCTTCAAGAAAAGTATAAACTATTTAGGTCATACTATAGATAAACAAGGTTTACACAAGAACAAGGAAAAAATTCGAGCAATAATAGAAGCAGAAAGACCAAAGAACATTAATGAATTAAGAACATTTTTGGGTATGAGTAATTACTACAACAAATTCATTCCTAATTTAGCTTCTATTACTCATCCACTTAACAGACTATTACAGAAGAATATAAAATTTATTTGGTCAGATGTCTGTGAACGGAGTTTCAATAGAATCAAACAAGAAATTGTAAGTGATAAAATTTTAGTACATTTTGATCAAAATAAACCTTTGGTTCTTGCAACAGACGCTTCACCAACCGGTCTAGGGGCAGTTCTCTCGCATCGGATGCCTGATGGCGGTGACAGACCTATTGCATTTGCTTCAAGATCTCTGACATCTAGCGAAAAGAAATATAGTCAAATAGACAAGGAGGCTACAGCTATATATTGGGGGATTAAAAAATTTTTTCACTATTGTTATGGAAGAAAATTTACACTGATCACGGATCATAAGCCGCTTACCACAATATTTCACCCAAATAAAATGTTGCCAGCGATGAGTACGATGCGATTATTTCACTATGCACATTTTCTGTCCGGATTTGATTACAAGATTGAATACAGAAATTCAGTAAGTAATAGTAATGCAGATTATCTCTCAAGATTTCCAGTTGAGCAGACACCGGAACACATAACTGATCAACACAGTTTATTTCAACAAAATCAAATAAACACACTTTCTTTCAATCGTAACATAATAGCTAAAGAAACAATGAATGATCCTGAATACAAAAAAATAGTTCATGCTTTAAAAAGGGGTCAAACTTTAAGAACATTCGGATATTACGACAACGAAATTACATTAGAAGATGATTGTCTCATTAAAGGAGTTAGAGTCATGATTCCGCAGAACCTACGAAGTAAAATATTGGAAGAGCTACATTTGAGCCACTTAGGCATTTTAAAGATGAAATTGTTAGCTCGTAGTTACGTCTACTGGAAAAATATTGATAAAGATATAGAACAAATGGTTACAAATTGTCGTGAATGTCGTCTTAAACAGAATGAACCAGTTAAAGTCCAATTACATCATTGGGAGGTACCGACAGAGCCATGGCAACGTATACACATCGATTTTGCCGGGCCAATACATGGTTATTACCTTTTTATAATAGTAGACGCTTTATCGAAATGGGTGGAGATAATGCCGACAAAAACAATTACAAGCTCCTGGTGTATTTCTAAACTCAAGAATTTATTCGTAGATTTCGGTATACCATACATTTTAGTCTCTGATAATGGCAGACAGTTCACGTCAAGAGAATTTACAACATTTTTGGAAGAATTCGGAGTAGTACATAAAACTTCAGCGCCATATCACCCAGCGACTAACGGTCAGGCAGAAAGAGTCGTACAGACCATAAAGAAAGCTTTACACAGTATGGATAACGAAACTGGATTGATACAGGACAAAATTTTAAAAGTTAAATTACAGTTGCGTAGAACGCCTAATACAGCTACTGGGAAAAGTCCTTATGAGCAAATTTTCAGCGATCGACCTGTGAGGACACTACTGCATGCTATGTTGAATAAAGGGTGTGTAGCGTTTCGCTCACCTACAGAGCATACTGCCAATGTAAGGACTTTCAAAGTAGGGCAGAGAGTCCAAGTAAGAAACTATAGTGACAACAAGAAATGGGAATTCGGAACTATAACTAAACGTTTTGGACGTCTACATTATGAAATTTTAACGGACTCCGGTTTAACATGGAGAAGGCACACCGACCAGATGCTGGGCACGTCGGTCAGGAGGGGATAATTAAGGGGGGAGTTCTGCTATATACTTAGAAGAGTAAAAAGATGACAGGTTATATAAATGTCATTGAATAAAAATATTTGCTTTATGAAGACTATTATTTTAGGATTCAATAATAACAATGTCTTAAGGCGTTGTAATTAAAATAAAAACATTATTATTGTTGGTTTTATCATAGTATATAAGAAGAATCTCATACTCGTATATAAATTGTACGTCTTAGTGTTACTTAAATGGGCTAAGTGAAGAGTTCTTCTGGGGAAGTACCATCTTACCTATTATGTCCAAAGGTCGAGAATGCGTTGGCATAACTTTTGGAATTGCATTTATATGATGACCATTTACTGAGGTTGTTTCTCAAAAATATCTATATTCTATACTTAACATTATAAATGCGAAAGTAACTCTGTCTGTCCATCTGTCTATCTGTCTTGCTTTCACGCTAATGGTAATGAACCGTTTTAAATAATATTTGGTACACAGGTAGGCTAGAACCTGAGAAAGTACATTCACATAGGCTACTTTTTATCTTGGGAAAATGGAAGATCTCCTGGGTTCGCGGGTGAAACCGCGGGGAGCACAATTATTCTATAAATTTCCTACCTGTGCTTTCTCGTGCTTGTCGTGGAATCTGTCAGCATCAAGTTGAGCGGTGTCCCTTTCCTTCTGCAGCCTTGCGGCTTGACCCAAAGCCTTGTCGAGTTGCGACTGCAGCGATTCGAAGTCGTAGGCCTGTTTCTCACGATCCACTTGAAGCTAGGGAATATTATGAAATAAGGTATTTATTGAAGAGACAGTTTAGTTAGATGATACAATCATTTATATACGAGAATTTTTCACATAGAATGAAACACATACATTCCCTATGTACAATTTTTTGAGGTATTTTAATCGAATTTTATATAATTTGTTGGTTTTATACAATTGGTAGGTATATATCTATGCTTCGGGGACTTCAATCTAATACGCCGTTTTGTGCGTTTTGAACTAAATGAAACCAATCTTTACTTAGCTAGTACCAATCAAAATTAATAATTATTTAATCTGTAACTACTAAAACTAGCTCTACAATAATCACGAATATTTTTCTCTTACCTTTCGATTCTCGGCGACACATTTATCCAACTTTTCTTGCAGCTTGTCGATTTCCGAGTGGGCGGAATCAAGCGCAGCTTGTAGCTTATCCTGCTGCAGCTGAGCTTTTCCAAGCGTGGCTTGAGTCCGCTCAAGCTCTTCTCTAGCTTTATCCAGCTCAGCAACAGCTTTGTCTCGTTCAGAGTGGAGGCGGCTTACTGATGATTGGACTCTGCATGTAATTAAACATGCAAACTAGATTAGTTTTTATGCTCATGTTTTCCTGTTGGCTTATGGAATGTTAGTTTATTATTATATCCGGCTCGATACAAATCGTTGTTTTTAACTGAATTTCAAATAAATGTTAGATTATTATTTTATTGTATGTATGAAATACTAAATACTTCCGCTCTGCAGTTGGGATTAAATATAGCCCTTGTTATTCCATAATAATGTAGCTTTATAATTTTTATAGAGTTATTCAGATCAGTCCAGTGGTTTCCTTAACCAATAATCCTTTCTCCTTATATATAAGTATAGATATAGGTACCTATCCAATTAACCTTCAATGCTGTGTGCAATGGTTAAAATGTAAAACACATATTTTAAACAAGGCAAAGCATATGTTACCTAAATAACTAGTCGAACAACAATAACAATAAACGAAACATATAGAAGAAAAAGTACTCACCGATCATACTCTTCCTTGAGACTATCCTGTTCAGTTTGTGCATTTTCCAATTTAGCCTTCAATCGGTACACCTCTCCCTGCGATTTCTCCAACTTATCCTGCAGCCCACCAGCCTCCGACCTAGCTCTTTCAGCATCCGCTTGAGTCACTCTCAACTCAGCTAAAGTCCTTCTCAACTCTGCTGCACTCTTATCAGCTTTCTCTTGAACCCTATCAAGCTCCTGTGAAGTAGTCAATGTGCTTCTACCAAATGTTGTCTGCGACCTTTCTAGTTCGTGCTTGAGTCTTTCGTTTTCTAGCTCAAGTCTAGCTAAGCGCTGCTTCGCTGCTTCCCAATCAGCACCTGACCGACCGACCTCACTGGCCGCTTTATCAAGCTCTGCTTTTGATTTGCCTAGTTCAGATTGCGAGCTCTCCAATTTCGCTTCGAGTCTGTCTTTCTCTGCAGACGCTCTTTCAAGTCTAGCTCCAAGCTTTTCGACTTCACTTTCTAAAGCGTGAAGTTTCATTTTGTATTCTGCGATTTCTCTTTCATGCAGTTCTCTTTCTTCATTCTTCTCGTGTTCAGCTCTATCTCTTTGCTCTCTTAATTGTTGGATTTGTTTCTCTTTGTCTCCTATGACTTCTTCGAGGGATGATAGGGCGCCTTCTGACGAACAGTGGTGCGCTTGCATGGCATTCAATCTGGCTCTAGCCATGTCTACCTGATTGTCTTTCTCTTTCAGTAGATCTTCTAGATTTTCAATCTGAAACCGATTAGTTTATTTAACAATAGCTTATTTAAAAAGAGATATATCACAACAATAAAATAATAATAAAATAAAACACATACCTTGAAATAAAATAGAGCCTTTTAAATGAAACACCAAACCATAGCACAAAAAAATACTTGATAATAATTACACAAGCAATAAATGATAAATAAACTACTGTAGAAATAAAATAAAATAGGAGCACCATACATTTATGCCAGAAATAGTTTCGAAAACCTATTCTAGAAATAGTTGATAGGAATCTAGGAAAAAATAGATTCCAGGAACTAATTAGGTCAGTTCGATGATAGATTAAAGTTGTTTATGGTCGAGTTGGCAGTCCATGCTAATACGAGGATCACGCGATTGATTCGCTCCAGTGAAAATGAATGCACAGATTGAAAACATGAATACTGCCGATTCCAACTGGATTTGACGTTTAGATATCGTTCGTAGTTATTAATTTATTGACAGAACTTATATCTATAGCAATTAGAATCTAATTGTAAAAAGTAAAAAAATATACCACAGAATAAACTTATGTATGTTATGTATGTGACTGAGCAATCTTGACCCACGGGGGCAATTTCGTTATGAAACTTAACATATATTTTTATAAAACCTATCTAAAAATTCAAAAATTGTTCTATTAAATTAATTGTAAATAAGAAGAATTCAAACTAAAATAATACATAAAATACTGTAATTAAGTCCAAAATGATTATGTAAAAAAATACAAATGATCAACGTTAAATAAAAATAAATACCATATAGCCAAAACAGTCTTAAATAATACTGAGCGTACAAAAATAGTCTCTACCTACAACATCTGAAGGTTTTATTTACCTTCCTTTGAAGTACGTTGATCTTCCTATCCTTGATTTCTGAATGGTCCCTTAGTTCTGCAAGTTCGTGAGCAGCGGCGAGCGCAGAAGCAGTCTTCTTTTCTACGAGTCGACTTTTCTCGTCTAAACGGGCCTTAAGCTCTTCGACCTGTACAGACAGATTATGAAAAATAGCATCAAAGCTGCAGGTGCTAAGGTTTATTTCACATCTTTAGTGGCTGGAGTAGATGAAGCTCATTTCGTACTTGTTCATGAAAGAAAACAACTGAAAATGAGACCTTCAAACGACAGCAGCCAGCTAAACTAATTCAGAAAGGTATGTCATAAATGGAGCTATTCCTCAACAAGAATAAACACGGTATTCTACCTTTTATTGAAGTTGGAACACATTCTCAGATACTACTGCCATAGAAAATGTCATGTTTAAGAACGGTAATAAAAAATCTTTATTACCATGTCACTTACATCTGTCTGCAGCATACTGTAGTGTTCTTCTTTAGCGCACAATGACTCCTTGAGAACGGCAATGTGGCGCTGGTAGTCCTGGTGTTGTTCCTCCAGTGCCTTCATCTTGGCCGCCATCGCCAGGATCTCCTGGTCTCTCCGCTGGATCTCCAAACGAAACTCGTCCAACTGCTCATCATTCCATCCATTCCAAAGTCGGTATAGAATTAGATAAATCCAATGACACAATTAATAGAATAGACAATGTCGATATTAAATAACAAAATCAACTATCTACTAAGGCAAGTGATGGCGAAAATGATACTGATGTCAAAAATTTCAATCTACTCAATAATACTGAATCTCAAATGGTCACCAAACATACTGTTGAGGTTAGTCATGTTAGTATCGAGGTACAAGCGACGCAAGCTTTTAATTATAGGTACATACGGTTAGTTATATTCGTTAACGAACGAAATGTTTCCAGCACTACGAATGAACACATTTAGACAAAAGTGCCATGGAAGACATTTCGACATCTCATTTATTCCACATGCAATAATATACATAGTTTAAAAATCTTCGTTGACTTTCAATATAATACTTAGTAAAAATAGTTCCGAATCACCATATAGTAAATGGACATCGATACCTGGAAAACTTTCTATGCTATATACTAGTAAATATGGATTTGAAGCCGCGATGAGGTAGAAAGTTTTCCAGACAATAATCTAGGAGTACGAATAGTTCGATAGAATACATCTGGAGATGCACGGGCGCCTACGTTGTGATACATTTATCTACCGATACTGTGTGAGAGATAATGGATGACCACTACATGAGAGAGGTCGGGGCGTGATGCTATACTAGACAGACAGACATGATGTTGATGACGGGTGGCGATGGCGCGGGACCAAAGCTGCACTGACCGATGCGATCAACACCGAAAGCACAACATGATCAAATCATAACACTCGAACGAATCAATATACAGAACAACGTACTCGGCTATACGTTCGATTCATTCGACCACGACAGTCTTTATATCGTTATAAGTCTATCTCTAAATCGTTATATTTGGTGTCAACGTAATCGTCCTCACATATTTCAATCTAACCATACAAATTACATCTAAATTTATATATTCGCAATCTCTCTAAGGCCCTATTTAACAAAAATATTTCAAGAATATAATTCTTCTTATATCAATAAAAATAGCTTTAACAACGAACATGTTTACACAAAAATATTACGAGTCAACACAGTCGGCGACGACTTCGGCTAAGTACGGACTTAAAGCGAGAAATTGACACGGTAGTCGTCGGTGGTCGGAGACGTAGCGTGGTCGAGGTCGAGGTCGTGGGCGTGGGCGTGGACGAGGGTCGACCGGGTCGGCGTGGAGCGAGCGCGTGGAGCGGCGCGGGTCACAGAGTGGTGGCGCTATAGTAGGGGCGCGCGTGCGGGCCGCGCAGCGCGGGGCGCGGCAGCCGCGCCGGCCCGCCCGCCGGCGGCGTGCCCTCGCGCCCGTCCTTCATCACGCGGACGTCGTTCAGCAGAAAACTTACTTGTCTCTTGAAGGGAGGATCGGCCTTATCGAAAAGCGAGGCGTGTGACGGCGCGAGCGAGGGCGGCGGCGGCGACACGAGCGCGGCCAGCTCGCTCTCGAGCAGGGCGACCTGCCGCTCCAGCGTGGCGATGCGCGCTTCCTTGGTCTCGAGCACGGCGGTGAGCGTGGCGCCCGCGCTGCCGCCGGGCAGGCCGGCCGCGGCCAGCGCGCGCTCCAGCTGTATCTGCAGCGCCCGCAGCGTGTCCGCCGTCGCCTTGAGCTCCTGCCAGTCACGCGAGTCGGTCAGCCGCCGCCGCCGCCCGCCGCCGCCAGCGCGCCGCCCGCGCCGACGCGACGGCGGCTCCGCTCAACACACAACCTACCTACGACCGGCGCGTCTCGTCCGCGCTGAGCTGGGGCTGCGCTGCGCCTAGGCGCCTGCGTGACGCTCCGTCGCAACGTTACTGTTACGTCACGTTACGTTACGTTACGCGATTCTGTACTATAGGTATATGACCAGCGTGCTGTTTGTTGCACGCGACGCGGCGCACGACCGCCAGTTGTGGACGCGACGCAGCCCCAGGTAAAGGCGGATCATAAATAATTTTTTGCATCTAAACGAACAATGAGCTCGACTGAATGTCCAATAAAATTTACACGAGACGGTCTTCTCTAAGGTTTCATGTGACGGGGACATAATGAGCTGCTAAACATGCAATGTCGTGATTCAGTTGTGTTCGTGTCGAATTTTCTTTTTTTTTGTGTTTAGGCCGAATCTGATAAACGTTTTGGATTGAACTTTTTTAATGTGTGGTCTTTTATTTTGTTTCGTCATGTGTTGTAAGGAATGGCAGATTGTGCTCGGGGACAAGCTTTGACAGTGTCACAAGGTATCGAAAGTTAGTGGGGGTGAGTAAGCGAGAGGTTGATAAAGAGTTGTATGAAGCCAACGAGTTTCGAATCTCTGAACACATAAAGGCGTCGCGACAGTAACATTCGGCTCAAGAGTCAAGAAAGTAATGAAATGAAACTATCAAGAGCAACACTAACAGAAACAGTGACGATGGTAAAGGTATCACAAAATAAAACGCCCATGTGGTTGAACTAGTCCTATATAAACATATGGAAGCAGTGTGACGTGCACAACACAATTATTGCTACTGTAGTAAGGTGGATACATCAGCTGTAGCAAAATTCCCAAAATTGGTAATTTTGTTACGTGAAACATGCAGTAACTAGAAGCGCAAATATCTAACACGATAATTACCTGTTTTTGTGCCATCGCTTGCATCTGTTGGAACATTTGCCTTTCTTCTTCTTTACCTGAAATTTATACGTGACAATAATTTCTGTTAATGGCCATTAAGGTTCTAAATTATCATAAATATTAAAGAATTCTTACCCATCCCCTTGTTTTGCAACATTTCAAGTAGTTTCTTGATGCTCTCGTCCCTGGCTTGTAGCGTTTGTTTTTGTGTTTCGATTCTCAGTTCTAGTTCCTGTTTTCAAATCAAATGTCTATTAGTTAGGCTTGAATTAAATTTTCATTAAACTCGCAACAATTTGAAAAAAGTTAAGAATTTTTATAATTTACTGAAGTACCATCAGTATGTATCTAATTTAAATTAGAAGTTAGATGCTATACATAAGTACATTACTTCTCATCAGACATATTTGTCACTAATACCTGTATATTTTCAAATATTTTTTTTACTTATCAAGCATGAACAAATATCATTACATATTAGGAGCTTTTGTAAATATGTAGTTGATTGATATATATATAACGGGATGATACACATGTGGACTTTATCGTGACCACGATCAATGCAACTTGTTCGAAGCGTCAAGGTAATCTAAATGATTTGTATTTTGATAATACTCGTAGACTACGCGCGAATCGTCCCAATCAAGCAATCATGAATTTAGATAGCGAAAGTTTAAAAAACATTGTTTTATTTGTCTTGCTTACCTTTATTGTATCTCTCAATATAGCTATTTCCCTCTGAGCATGTTCATTCTCCGCGTACAAGGCTTCTAACTGTTGTGATAGTTCTGGAGCGGGCTGGCGCATGCGCAGCCTTAGTTCTTCTTCTAGCTGTCTTACTAGCATGGCTTGTTTCTGTGAAGAAGTAAATAATTTACTTTGAGATTGTATTCTATACTCATATTATAAAGAGGATGAGATATAGAGAGTATGTTCGTAATGAATAAACTCAAAAAGTACTGTGCCGATTTCAAAAATTCTTTCACTATTGGAAAGTTACATTATCAGGGAGTCCCATAGGCTTTATTTTTCGACTATTCTCATGGGAACGGGAACTGCGCGGTTGAAACCGCGCGGAGGCAGCTAGTTAATAAAAAAATGATAACAGATTTCGACTTAGTTTGGCTATCAGAAGCTATTATTGGCTCTCGGTTGAATTCATACAATCGATTATGTTATGTACTTTGTAACTAAGAAGTTACTTGTAGGTACCAAAAGTACTACCGAACGAGTACACACTAGTCCTACTAATATTATAAAGGCGAAAGTTTGTAAGTATGGATGTATGGATGTATGGATGTTTGTTACTCTTTCACGTAAAAACTACTGAATGGATTTGAATGAAATTTGGAATAAAGATAGCTTATAACCTGGATTAACATATAGGCTACTTTTTATCCCGGGAAAATGGAAGACCTCCCGGGTACGCGGGTGAAACCGCGGGGAGCCACTAGTTAATTATATATGTATTACAATAATTCAATTAATATGTGTAGTTAGAAGGAAATAGAAAATTAGTCAAAGGAGTATGCATATTTTTCTACACTTCTTATAAAGAGATTAATTTTTGATTGTTTGCTCCGATCTGAATAATTCTTTCACCAATAAAGCTACATTATCAGGGAGTAACATACATATAAAACCTTTAACTGGACTGATGCGTGCCAGGAGTCGTTTAATGAAATGAAACAAATATTATGTTCTCAACCAGTGTTAACCATCTTTGACCCGAACCTACCTATTCACATATACACTGATGCTAGTATACTAGGAGTAGGAGCAGTACTAAAACAGACACAAAAAAACAATGAAGAAAAACCAGTTGCATATTTTTCAAAAAAACTGAATGAAGTACAAAAAAGAAAAAAAGCTATCTATCTGGAATGCCTAGCAATTAAAGAATGTGTAAAGTATTGGCAACATATATTAATAGGACGGAAATTCACTGTATTCTCAGATCACAAGCCACTGGAGAATATGAACATAAGATCTAGAACAGACGAAGAATTAGGAGATCTAACATACTACTTATCACAATATGATTTCCAAATTAAATATTCTCCAGGAAAATATAACATCGAAGCTGATTGCTTAAGCAGGAATCCGGTCCTTGGACCAAATGAAAACCTAGAGGAGCAGTTGAAAGTAGTTAATATAATAACACTAGAAGATATCCTAAAAGATCAATTTGAAAATAAATATATACAATGCAGAAAAGACAAGTTAATGAAAAAAGACGATGTTTACTACAAAAAATTAAAGAAAAAAGAAAAAATTATTATATCTGAGGAATTTAGCATAGATTTTATGAAAAGTGTACATACAGATCTGGGTCATATAGGAATTAAACAGATGCAGAGAATGATTAGCTCAATGTATACAGCAGAAAATATGACTAAAAACATAAAAAGAATCTGTGAGAGTTGTACAGTATGCTTAAAGAATAAATCAAGGGGACAAATTAAATATGGGTTGATGTCCCACTTGGGTCCAGCCACAAGACCTTTTCAGATATGCTCTATTGATACCATTGGAGGCTTTGGAGGATCCAGATCAACAAAGAAATATTTACATCTCCTATTGGATCATTTCACCAGATATGCATATATTCTAACATCAAGTACTCAAAATGCAAATGATTTCATCAAACTGATAAGAAAATGTACTGAAAGTGATGACATTGAACTGATATTATCAGACCAATACCCAGGAATAAATTCTAGGGAATTCAAAATATTTTTGGATGAAAAAAATATTACCATAATTTTTACAGCAGTTAACTCTCCTTTTTCAAATGGCTTAAACGAGAGATTAAACCAGACATTGGTCAATAAAATTAGGTGCAAGATAAACGAACGTGACACAAAAATGGCATGGACAACTGTAGCCCAAAACTGTTTACAAAAATACAATGAAACGGAGCACTCTGTTACTGGATATGCTCCCAAATACCTACTTTATGGCACAGATGTTACGATTTTGCCAAATGAACTGAAACAAAAGAAGACTGACCATGATTTAATCCAGGCCAGGGAAAAAGCTCTGGAAAATACAATCAAATCACACAATTATAATAAGACAATTTACGATAAAAATAGAAAACATATAGACTTCAAGGTTGGTGATACTGTTTTTGTAGAGAATGGGAACAAACTGAATCGAAAGAAACTTGATGAATTGAAACTCGGGCCATACAAAATTATAGAAAAAATTTCAAACTCAATTTACAAGATAAACACTGACCATAAGAGATCAGAGTCGAATTTTTTCCACATTTCAAAGCTGACACCAGCTCCTGCATACGATTGAATGCTGTGAACAAACATCTTCGTTTTATCCGTCTTTACGGGGGGAGATGTAAAGAAAAAATATGATTTTCTTTAATTCGAACTTTCCCGCGCATAAAACGTCATTGAACGAAAGTACAGATTGACAGATGACGTTTATTAGCTACTAGTGGCTCCCCGCGGTTTCACCCGCGTACCCGGGAGGTCTTCCATTTTCCCGGGATAAAAAGTAGCCTATATGTTAATCCAGGTTATAAGCTATCTTTATTCCAAATTTCATTCAAATCCATTCAGTAGTTTTTACGTGAAAGAGTAACAAACATCCATACAAACTTTCGCCTTTATAATATTAGTAGGATAGGATGAGAAAGATAACCTATAAGCATCTCGTGTTTTTTAAGAGAAAGCAAGCAGTGGTTTATAATATTAATATCTTTGTTAAAACATTGTAATTGTGTTTAGGAACAACATCCTACTAATATTATAAAGGCGAAAGTTTGTAAGTATGGATGTATGTATGTATGGATGTTTGTTACTCTTTCACGTAAAAACTACTGAATGGATTTGAATGAAATTTGGAACAAAGATAGCTTATAACCTGGATTAACATATAGGCTACTTTTTATCCCGGGAAAATGGAAGACCTCCCGGGTACGCGGGTGAAACCGCGGGGAGCCACTAGTTGTTAATAATAACATTAAATGTCGTTTCTTTTCTTACAGGTATGTAAGCTTTCCTAACGTACAAAGTACTTACATACACACTTTTATTTCATGTATCGATAGTTAAAACAATAAATCTTTTCTTACAGAGAAACTCAATTGTGTTTGACTAACAGTGTCATCCTAATCCAGAAAATATCTTATACATATAATTTAGCCATCTATTTCTGCAGGAACAAGAACGAGAAGAACTAAATATTTTTAACACACACCCAGTTCACGTTATAGTGCGCAAAATAAATTCGTATATGTAATTCCTGTATTCTTTACATAGCCATATATTTTGCCGGAGATGAAGCCAGAACCATAAAATTATAATAAAATCCTCATTAAATTCTCAACCTTTACTCCTACCGCATGTTATACGTGACTGAAATATTTATTATAATACTGCAGTATTATGACATCGATTTGAGAGTATTCAGTGCTTTCTGAATTTATTACATTACAGTAGGAACTAAGAAGCGACACAAAAGATTCGTTGGCATCACAATACCATATTTGGCACCACAATTTCAATAGGAACACAAGAGACAGAAGTATTTACGACATCACCCAAAAAAAATAGCAAAACACCATCAAAGCAAAACTTAAATTATTTTCAAATCTTCACCAACTGGAAACTATAAGCGGTATTCATACAAGAACAAGTTTATTTGAAGTGGGCGAGCGATTTGTAAATAGCGGTAAATCTGCCAAGTTGTAATTTGAAATAACAAACTTCAGCGCTGATTTTCGCCTAAATGCAGTGGCGGTCTAAATAAATTTGAACTGTGTCTATATATAAAATCAGTCTGGGTGTGCTTCCTTATTTAAAAAATTGGTTTTCTGTAAAGTCGGTTTACTGACGATAGTTGAACGTGACAACGTCTTGCATCGCTCACTCAAGTAGAAGAGAGACGGATGTCGAACGCTGCCGAACGCAAAGGCCGATTGTGCTTCTTTGTCGCTCGTTCCGCGCTCTCGCTTGCACTTCAAGCCGCCACATGGAACGCCTCAGAGCGAGGTAACGCCGCATGAGTCATCGTGCGTGCAGCCGGCTCTATCGAATTATAAGACGTTGTCACGTCAAAAGTGATTTTTTTATTTCTAGAATCCAAGTTATGTATAACTGAGCGAATATGAATTCAAAGAGAGCTGATATTGGAATCCTAGAAATGCCTTTAACATTCAGTAAAAATGCCGTTTCAATGGAATATTGCTGGCATAGTCATTTTGTAGTCGGAATTTGTTCGATTAAGTGTTTTATTAGATCCTAGCTAACCTTGTAAAATAGTAGGTATTTATTACATTTTTCTCACTACTACTTTCTTAGCCCACCATATCCATCCTACTAAAATTATAAATGCGAAAGTTTGTATCAATGTTTTTTACTCTCTCTCGCAACAAGGGGTGAAGTTTTCTGGATAAAATATGGCACAGAGTTAGAATACGTTCTGGAATAGCACATGGACTACTTTTTATCCTAGGAAAATCGAAGGTCCCGGGAACACGGGTCAAACCGCGAGTCGGAAGCTAGTACGTATAGAAATGATGGCGATAATTAAACCGCCCGGTCGATTAAGGTAATAAACCTATTTTGTATGTATAAAAACCATATTAAGTAAATATAAAGAAAACCGTCTCGCCGTCCGGCACCCGCACGGAGGCGCGCGCGGCAGTTGTTCGTGGTTGCACATTGTATGGCTCTGACGGCCATATTAGTTTTTGTTTTGTTCATTTCATTTTTGTATATTTCATTTTAATTATATTTCTATGTGCAAGTGAGTATTTTCATTACCATACCGCGGACCGCCTACCGATCATTATCGCTTGATCGCCTACAATTAATTTGAGGTTAAATTGATATAAACTGATTGGTATTGAAATAATTAATTTGTATCTACCCAATTTGCACCGTAGAAGCAAAAATTTTTTCATCAGTTTTAAATTTTAAATTAAATCGCGTAAAACTTTCTTAACGTGCCAAATTAAAAATGTGCTTATTTAGAATCCTGTGTGGCAAGCACAAAGCACTTTCGTGTTTGTCGGTTTGTAAACAAATTTGCGGATATCTACGTAACAAGCTAGTGTGGACGTGACCAAAAATTTTGCGCTGCAAAAGTTTCCAATTCAAGTTGAGCGCCCCCTTCGGAATTTCCAATTTTTCATGACTTGTTTAATGTCCTTATTGTGCATATCAAACGTTGACAAAGTACTTTGTTTTTTATTTTGTTTTTACTTATGAAGAGGAAAGATTTGATTTTTTTGTTTTTGTTGAATGGCTTCCAAAACTTCGACTTTAACATAATAATTTATAGTACACTATCTTATCCAAACTTTAGATTACATGAGTGCAATATACTATCAATTACATTCTCGGGTAGATTGATCACCCACGCTCGGTTATGTTTTATGGATGATGTCATATACTTAGCTAATGATTAGGTTACCTACCTATTATTCTGCGAACGAAAGGTCTCGTCTCAAGTTTTGCATACTTATTCCTTCTACGTGACCTGTAATACAGGTCGTTTAGACCTATCTCTGGCACCAGTCTCTCACAGAATAGGTTTCCAAAAAAATTGTTAGAGTAATTAGGTATATCTTCTAGAACGTAAGAAACTTTTTTTGTGAAAGAAAATAAATTTTATGTATTTGTTTATTTATTTTGTAGGGTAGTATCTCCACCTTACAGAAGACCGCAGCCAAATAACACTATGTACTTGTAGTGTTGTGTTCCTGCGGTGAGTAAGATAGCCAGAGCTCCACGAGGAGACGATGTAGCGGCAGTGAGGGGACCAAGGATGGAATAGCGTCGTAGGGGCATGCTGGAGTGATAGCTGTTTAACCCTTCGACGAAAAGTACATTGAGCTTTGTCCCTTTCACTGCCTATACAGTTGCTCCCTTTGTTACAGGGTCGGCAACGCGTGAGTGACGCGTGGTGACACGTGGTGTTGCAAGCGTCCATAGGCCACTGTAACCGCTTCCCATCAGGTGGGACCATATGCCGGTTTGCCACTCTTGTGGTATTTATAAAAAAAACATATGTATATATATATTTATTCTATATTTGTTAACGTTTCGCTTTGACTGTATATTTTGGTATATGTGACCTTGTTTTGAATTTAAACGTAAAAACACACTCTCATATGCTAATATGTGATGAAAGTATGTGACCGACCAGAGATTAAAAAAGTTTCAACTCAAAACTCAATAAAAAAGCTTTTGAAATAATAAAAACATACCTTTACTCGGGTCGTCTTAAAGAGCATTTCTTATTAGTTGATTGCTAACCTTCCATCGGAATCGGAAGTTACGGAGAAATGAATTTGTACAGTTTAAACGATCGAGTTGCTTCGAGACCGAGACGATTAAATATTAATTGAATCGCTGCTCTACTTTCTGAAGGAATCCTTTTAATATTATATAATGTCAATGGTTTGATGTTTGTCATGCATAAACAGCCAAAGGGATTATTAATATGAAACATAGATGCACCTAATATTTTCTGGACGTACTTACTATTACGTAATTTTCTAGAATTAATTTATAAGACACTAGCTGCCTCCGCGCGGTTTTACCCGCGTAGTTCCCGTTCCCGTGGGAATACAGGGATAAAATATAGCCTATGTTACTCGGGGATAATGTAGCTTTCCAAAGGTGAAAGAATTTTTGAAATCGGTCCAGTAGTTTCGTAGCCTATTCATTACAAACAAACAAACAAACAAACAAATCTTTCCTCTTTATAATATTAGTATAGATGTATTCTAGTATCGGTAGTATTATTATATTGTTTTCTACTCCAGTGGCGTCACTCACGCGTTGCCGACCTTATAATAATCTTTTAGCCAAATAGGCCTTGAAAACAATCTATGTACCTACTTCATAAACTATTCATCATAGTGTAAATTGTTGCCAGAAGCAAATTATCAAGTTAATAAAACTTTTCCAATAATATCGCAACTTTTCACTACTCTAAAGTGTAACTCATCACTGAGATCCATAAAATGTTTATGTTTGGTAACTACCTACTTATCTCTTTCTCACAAGTGACATTTCATGTTTGAAAGTGTGAGACCTCAAATCCGATTATACTTTTATGATCACTACTGTGGAAGCTACATCCGAAAGCACTATCATTTTAGACGATATCTTTTATAAGGATTTATTAAACTAGTTTTCACAGTACAGTTTGGAAATGTAGATATTCGACAGTGTGCAAGAGTAGAGATTCTGAAATGCTCTAATGAACGTCTGTGGATGTCAGTTTTTACGTTCAAAAAGCAAATCCTATTCCTGAGGGATTTTGTTTTCGGAAACGTTTGATTTTTGATCCTTAAAATATGCTTTTAAGCAACGAATTTTAGTTAGTACACTGCCAGATTTAATTTAGGTCCACGAATTTATATATTTACGTATGGTAACCCGCTATTTGACATGCTTAATCCTAAATGACAGTTTTGACAGCACTTCTATATAGGTACCTACTACCTATATTAAAAATATAGTCCGATAAAAATAGATCCCCACTTGTCAAAACAGATAAATCTGAAGAATATTATTTTGACTAAATCTGCACCTGCGCCTGTTTATAACTCTAAAACATCTGTGCTCATTATTAGTGAGTATAATAGCAAAAATATTTGTGTACGTTTGTGTGCGGGCTTTGCGAAGTGATGGCGGAATGCGGAACGTGAGTTGGCAGCAGTGGATTTTGGGGAAGGACACTGTGAGGTACCGACAGCGAGTATAAAGGGATTATTTAATTTGTGGCAACCCCTAACATAATTTATGTCTGGCCATTTTTTTGAAAGTTGAATGTCGTATAGCTATATATAAATGTAGGTATTCGTGCTGAAATAGATATTATAATTTTGATTATTTATTCATACTGAGTAGAAATGCTTATAAATATTTATTACTGTCAGTTATATGTTTTAGTTTAATGGTTCGTTTGACTACAACATCATTTTTCTAAGGTGGTAATGTGAGCTCTCAACTGTTACTCCGAAACACACTGGCAGGAGCAAATTTACGACTAAATTCTTGTAGAAAATAAATTGTCTTCGGCAATTTTAACAAGAAACTAGCCAGTATTTTGTAATATTGTTTACCAACGTAGAAGTGATATCAAAATTGAAAGTAATGGTGTTACATCAAGCGAAAGAAAGAAGATCAAACAGAAAGCAAATTTATGTAGGTCCGAAGTGTGTCATATTGGTGTAGGTTTCCGCTTCGCTCCACTCAATATAGTATCAACCGAGGCGACCCTAACAGAGTTCCCTTTGCCCTATTTTCTTCCTTAATTCCAACTGAATCGATATTTTCAAGGCCTGCAATTGTATCAAACATTTACGAACGTAACGTTTCGGTGTAATGGTAACATGGGGTGAATTTTTCAGTAATTAAATTTTGCTATTGCCGTAGCTCGTAGCTGGCTCGTAGAGTGTTCGTAGAATTTGCTACGAGTCTGTTATTTTGATGTGCACATCAAAGGGGAAACAAAGAGGAATGTTTAGATGCTTTTTTTAATATCAACATTTTTTCTTTGAATGGAAATGACACGTTTGGGAAGGTAGAGTCTCTCTCAAGTTTTATTTACTTTGTTAAGAAAAATATAACTTCTAAACGGCTGAATGGATTTTAATGAAACTTGACACAGGTATAAGATATTCTAGACTATAAGACACGCATTTCTATAAAATTATTATTATAAATTTATTTAGAACGCGAGAAAATATGCTTGCACTATTAATTCTGTGGTTAAAATAAAACATAGGAAAGGGAAAATTTATGTGTAGGTACCTACTGAGAACATCATTCTATCAATTTCAAATCTAAATCCAAATCTGAAAGCCGGAAGCCTCCAATCGGACATCTACGTAATAAAATAAGTAGCAAGTAGGTTGTAAAATCGATACGTCTACGATCCGAGATACTACAGCTACGGTACGGGACTACGGGAGGCTGGGGGCGGTGGTCCCCCTTCACGCCCCTGGCCCCTCACGCCCCTGACCCCTCTCGGCCTATGAGAATGATCAGCTGTCATTTCCCGTAATTTAAATTTTATTCCACTTTTCTTGCGACAGCGGTTTGTTCCGCATTTTAAATGAAGTTTTTCTATTTTCGAAAACTGTTTTTTTTACTCGTCTGTTAATAATACTAGTGGGTGGTTATTTTTATGATGCCTTCATATAGTAGTTATTAATAGTAAAGAGGTTGGATATTACATGTATTTATTTTAACATATCCAAAAACAGAAACTGTATTGCGCTTACGTGATGACACAATTTAATTATGTGGTCTTTTTTAAATTAATTTCTTTATATTCATGAAAACCTCATATAAATCGACGAATAGCCCTTAAAGCTTGGAAGACAACCGTGTCTGCTCGCCCCATGAGATTTAATGAAACACTCGTACATCTAACCCCACCTCACCCCACTATGACCGCGTTGGGGTTATAACGTAAGCACTAAGCACTATATAACCACTTCAGCAATCTTACGTCTGCCATGTTTATGACATTTTAATAGGTGGATTTTAAGAAATAAATACGTCTTTTTCAGACTTTAATCCCTGGTTGACGTAATGAATCATTCGTCAGTAGTGGATCAATGAAAGCTTTGAAAAATAAGACTTGACACGAGGGCGCCACTTGTAGAATGTGTGACTGTTCCTAATGAAGTGCTTGTAATATTTTAGTTCCTAATTCTGCCGCAACATGGCGATGTTTTTTTATTTTTTTTTGCCGGGCTTTAGATTAAATAACGCACAGAAATGATTTAATATTAAAATAATAAAATTACTGACCAATAAATAATATTTTAATTAAGGCATTATAAAATTGATTTTTTGTGGAATCGTGTTTCGATTTGGCAATTGTGTTAGTAATACATTATGATAGATAGATATATTTATTTAGTGACACATAATAAATATATTTTTTTAAATACCTTATTTGCGCTTTAAGCTACCCTTATACTCGTTAAAAATAAAGTTTTTAGAGAAAATACTATCAAGAAGTTTCGTTGTACTTTTGAAAACACTTTAAAACTCAAAGTATTTACTGAAATGTACAAGCTTTCTTGTTAAGCCGCTTTTGTGCCGCTTTTAGCAAACCCAAAGTAACTATTCCACGCGGACGAAGGCGCTAGTTTTTATATACATATTATGCATTTCTTTCACGTTTGTAAAATAAAACAAGAAAAAAATATATTTTGGTAAAATATTCTTCTACACATGCATTAACTTCTCGAATTTATCATTAAATTGTCACTAAGTCCGTTTAAATTTGACAAGACTAAGTTTAATAAGTTCCGTATGCAAGAACAATCAGTCAGCTGGACTCTGAATGAAACTGTCCATTACTCAAATAATCAGAATCTTTACTGCGGCAGCTGACGGTCTCTCCACCGCTACCCTCGCAGCTGATTGTCGTTTTCGTATATTTGTTAATTTTAACAATCACTATGATAAATTTCATCCGGCGTACTATAACTTTATTTTCTGAGTTTGTTTACAAGTTTATGGGAGCGACTGACGCATAATCCCCCCTCCACCATGCAGCTTACAATTTTTTTTGTGTAAATTATTTATGAAAAAAATTTCAGCCGGCGTACTATGACTTAAAAAAAAAATTTTTATACCCCTTGCGCATCCACCGCGGGTGCGCCAGCTGACTCTTGGATTACATATCAGTCATTCGAAGTCTATAGTAAGATGGCAACCGATCGGCGTAAAATCACTACCTAAAAT
Organism: Thyatira batis; assembly: GCA_905147785.2. NCBI lineage: Eukaryota > Metazoa > Arthropoda > Insecta > Lepidoptera > Drepanidae > Thyatira > Thyatira batis. The sequence goes on from LR990507.1 coordinate 2,763,932, forward strand.
GCAACGCTACCTCCCGGGCTATTAGGCCACGCGCCGGTCGGCCACGCTCGCCCCCGCTCGGAAAAGTGTCGTTACAACTTTTTTAGAATTAATATTTTCCAACTTTTGCAACGCACGATAAGGAACTCCGTTCCAAAAATAAAAACATTAACGAAATAATATATATCATTCCTACTAAAGACTGGAGTGGAAATTAATTCTATGTAAGTAAAGTAATAATATCATACATAATTTAATCAACATAAATACTTCTTTCGTAGAACCCTTACCGTGGAATTGGACTAAACTACCTACTGGAATTATCTATTTATAGACCTACCTACCCACTTCTGTATTATAGCACCCACAGTTCCCTGTAAAGCCTTAGTACATATTTTTTTCAATTATTAGAATTCTTCGCTAGCTAGCTACCTAGAAAACCTGTTATTTGATACAGAAGGAATTATTTCAGGATCAAATATCAGACTTTTCTACGTTGACTTCAAATAAAATATTTTTCGGAACGCCAGCCATTTTTCTCAGTATACCTAATGAGTATGCTATACATACTGCCTCTGGGTTTATACGTGAAGGACGACGAATTAATTTTTTTTAATACCATGTGATATTTAGGTTCAAAATATCTATGGTTACCTACTTACTTAATTGGTATCATAGTATGTCTTATGTACATGGTTCCTAAATTATTTTGAATTTTATTTTTAATTATAGTAAAGCGTTAAAAATAATAAATATTATTTGAATATGGATTTCGGAAAAGTTATTTGCGAAATTAGATATTGTGTTTCTTTATTAAGTTACAGTAACTTTTTACTTCACAGCTCTAAACTTTATAGATGAAGAAATCGGAAATAGAATGCAGAAACTCCTTAGTAAAAAAAAAACAAGAAATTCATGTTTTTTTTATCTCGCTCGAACTGAAATAGAACCAATCCATCGTTCAAGTACTAGGCAATCAAGAGCTCTCAAGAGTCAATTTAGTTCATATTTAGAACGTCTAGACTGGGGTTGACAGATTAGTTCGGGTCGTTGCCCACCCGTCAACAGATGGCGATAGTGTCGCCACTTCATTGATCCACACGCTTTTGACCTGAACTTAAAATAGTATGTTACGCAACCGAGGGTTTTGAGCCATATTGTTTTTTTACATCACATGGCGCGAGCTGACAGTTTTATTAGTTTAGTTTGTTGAATGGATCTGGGACAGTTTTTGCTAGATTATTCGCTAGTTATGGTAGAAGGCAATCTATCTAGGTATGTATATTTTTTGAGATTGAAACTAAGGTTATGTCACGCGGAAGCAATGATGCTGTCGTAGTTTTGGAGATTACCTATTTCTTATCTTGGTACGTTATACCTAAATCCAAAAAATTTATGTTTGTTACTCAAACACGTCATAGCGGCTGAAGGGACCTAAATAAGGTTTATCACAGAGTTAGAATATGTAAGGGAAAAGAAAATAGGATTCCTAGTATTTTATATCCCCGGAAATTTAAGGATCCCGGGAAGGGGACGATACTGTAGAGCGGACGTTATGTATAAATCTGTAACTGGGTTGATACAGTACGTACCTAAATGACTTTTGATACAAATGCCAACCTACAGACAAAGTTAAGCATACAAGCATGCCAACTTAAACGATGATACAGATACAAAATTTATTCATAACATTAGGTATCTTTATTCTTTAAAAATATAACTAGGTTTAAACGTTAAAATACTTGGCCACTTTCATGTGAGACGGAAACTATAAAATGTAGCGCATTCCAAGTGACAAACTATACTAAAATTAGTTGTTCAAAACAACATTAGGTATTTCTGTCGCATCATTTCTCATAATGTAAGTGCGAATATTTTAATGTACACATGACTTTATTTTCGTTGTAATATAGACGTAATAACCCTGTGTTTATGATCTGTGGAATGTATTTTCATTTCATTTCATTTGACCTTTCTCAGAAGGATTCCCCCAAATCGAGCATTAGTTTCAGACTATTCATAAACGCCTCGGAAGTAAAAAAAATCCTCACATAATTGTCTCTGTGGACAACGACATGACTAAAAAAGCTAACATACTAAATTCAAATGACGAAACACATTTCCTTGACACTAGCTAAAATACTTTCACTGCAAAAAAAAACTAAAATCATTATCGGTTCATGGTTGTTGTCGCTACGATGCCACACAGAAACACATGTTAAACCTTTAACACACCTCTCTTTCTATCTTTCGCAAAAAAAGCAGGTTAGATAGATGACAGCCTAATAATTGGTCATGGCCACTTGCTGACCCGATATCCAGTGACCGTGCATTGATTGGTATGCAATATCACGGGCAACACCAATACATTAATACCTTTCCATTGCCATAGTACCTACTGCTCCTGTGACCTGTTTATAGGTTAAAATAACCTTCTACCACATATGGATAAAAACTAGATGAAGATTAAAGTAGTACCTTGTTACACTAATAGATTTTATAAGAATGAAGAAGAAATGAAGGTATCATTCAAGAATTCACTAGAAAATCAATTCCTGCTTATAAAATACACATCTTGGCAGAAGCCCTACATAATATCATCCTTATAATCTGACAAAAGAGAATAAATTTAATCAGGATAAAACTTCTGTTGAAAGGGATGATAGGAAAATATTCGTTTCCCGACGTTTTGTCGTATATAGCATATAAGTATGATCTAAGCTCATTGAGAGTTAAAACCTACCTATATACTACTAGCATGATTTTTTTACATCTACACACAGCTCAGTTACGTAGCTCTATGTAAGAAGTATCTCAGTATGTATGTATTTAGGGAGTTTTTTTATTAATTTCATACTAAATCCTGATGAATTTTATACCTACAATTCACACCGATTGTGCAAAATAAATACAGTATGTACCTATTAATATAAGAAGCAGACTCCGTCCTAAAAAATCTTCTTCATTATCACCACAGTATTAAAACAAAAGCAGGTTTTTGACACAAAACACCACCTTCAAAATCAACCGTACAAGATATGTTTATAGTACTTATATTGCAAAAATAATTACGGTTATTCATTAATTTTATCCATCAACAGCTCATTTAACTTTACTAAGTACTAATAAATCAAATATAATCTGACATCACCAAGCATTTTAACGGAACATTGAATGCCGCGGAGTTTTCGGCCTAAATAAACTCAAAACCAATTAAGCATGACTATAACATTGTTTATATTGAAGCCTATTGAGGAATTAGGCATGTAAATCGATAGGGAGAGCTCACGGTTCAGTGGTCACCATATAACGACGTGGTTTAACGTAAGAATTTCGAGTTAAAAAGCTTTTGAATACAACAACAAACACTCGATGCTTTCATGTAAAAAATGTATATTATTACAACAAAAGTGGTAATCCAATTTTATTGATGTTAAGTTTAAAGTAACTAAAGGTATGGAAAACGTCAATCATTGTGAAGTGACCTAGTGGCTGTACGTCATGTAAAAGCGGTCCTGAAAATCTTTTAATCTAGCTTAAAAGCTAGAAAGCAAATAAATAGTATAGGTAGGTAGATCCTACTAATATTATAAATGTGATAGTTTGTGAGTATGGATGGATGCTTGTTACTCTTTCACGCCAAAACGGCTGAAGGGATGTACCTACTTGAAATTTGGCACAGAGTTAGAATATGTTCTGAAATAATAGATAGGCTATTGTTTATCCCGGAAAAACGAAAGGTCCCCGGGAACGCGAGTGAAACCTCGGAGAGCCACTAGTACCTATAACATAAATAAATGATATAAACTAGCATTCAGCAATAGCTCAAATGAACTTCCTTTAAATGAATATTGTCGAAATACTTGCAGGAAATAACTTATCTATGTTTTGATTATTCTGTCAACTTTTGTTAGATCCATACTCATTTATTTTGTTATATTATATCTGTAATTTTGTGATAAATGAAATAAAATATACACACAACCTATACATGAATTTTAATATATTTACAACTTTGTATTATCAGACTAAGATATACAGGAGATCAAGTAAAGTTTCTATGCGGAAATGTTTTTGGTTTAAGTCAGACTAAAAGTTCAGCCTACAATTTTGGCATAGAAGCAATTGTCTATTCAAAAGTCAAGCAATAGCAGTTTAGATTCCATAGTTCATAGGAGTTCTAGCAGACCTATAATATCATGAAAAGGATCTTCAAAGACTTCAAGAATTTTAGTTCGTTTCATTATTTTATCATCAAATACTTATAGGTAATCTTACGTAAAATACGTTAAAATTGTTAATGATTTAACTTTCGAAGATTTAAGATAACACTTTCAGAATTAACATTTCTATAGTTCAAAGTGTGTTTTATAAATGAGAAAAGTTTTAAATCTTCAAGTTTTTGATCCAAAATGTTTCACGAGATAAAACATTGGAATCACAGATGCTGCTTAATATCATTTACCGTTTTGTAAATGATTTTTATGTTTTCGATTATGTATATATTAATTATTTCTTAAGAAGATAAGTATTTTATTAAATGACTTTTTTTATAATAACTATTCGGAAATAATCTGAGGTCTCAAGTCGAAGTTCCTCCAAAAAGACGGCAAATAGGTAAGCATTTACTTAAAGCTTCCTAGACTAAGCAAGAACTAACAATAGGCAATTATACAAAGATATCTCCAATTTTCAAAAGAAACGATGTAATAAAAATATTTAATGGCCCAATAAAAATTTATTGCTCCAGATGAAACCGGACTTGACGTCATGATCCCTCATAAAGAAAGCTATGTGGTGAAAACTTTATTATTTTATCTAATAATAGATGACGCTAAACAAGGGAAGATAAATACAACTAAATAAAGGACTAAATTATAGGCGATCAAACCGTGATCGGTATGCGGTCCGCGGTGTGAAATAAAAAGGCTCACTTCATACAGGAAATATTATTAAGATCAAATACACATAAAACAAATATACAAAAATGAAAACTTAAAACATAACAAAACAAAACAAATATGGCCGTCAGCGCCAAAACCTTGTGAACCACGACTGCCGTGCGCGCCCGGCTCCAAAATCAAAATCAAAAATATTTTTATTCAAATAGGCCAATATGCAAAGCACTTATGAATAGTCAGACTCTAACGCTCGGTTCGGAAGGTTGGTCTTGCTGAGAAGAGCCGGCAATCAACTCAGCAATTACTCTTTTCAAAATAAACTTAGATTATAATACATTTCAAGGAATTAGTCTCACTGACAATATCTGCGTGGTGGGGAATGACATAAAAATCCTCCGAATTGATAGTCTAGCGGACTCTAGCGTAAAGATATTAAACTACCTTCTGCAATATTCGTTAGCTTTAGCTTAGTCGAAGTGTCTAGTGACAACGCTGGCAACCTGGGTCAACAAATTAATTTGGCCATCTAACGGCGACGGAAGGCAATATTAATTAGTGGTGGCTACCATTCCACCGATGACAATAATTATATTTACAACTAGCTGCCTCCCCGCGGTTTTACCCGCGTAGTTCCCGTTCCCGTGGGAATACAGGGATAAAATATAGCCTATGTTACTCGGGGATAATGTAGCTTTCCAAAGGTGAAAGAATTTTTGAAATCGGTCCAGTAGTTTCGGAGCCTATTCATTACAAACAAACAAACAAACAAATCTTTCCTCTTTATAATATTAGTATAGATATAGATTAGTATAGACTAGCTGACCCGGCAAACTTCGTACTGCCTCAGAATCAATATATAATTAAACTGAATGACAGTTGCTGAATGATTCAACGTCAGTAAAAAATGGTGGTTACCTACCTTTTAAACCCTACCTGAACTTTCACAAATAGGTAAGTAGGTAATTCAAAACCAAAATTGGCCAAATCAGTCCAGCCGTTCTCGAGTTTTAGCGAGACTAACGAACAGCAATTGATTTATATAAAAATGGAAGATGGAATTAACAACAAATACGCAGTTTAAATGCTTCGGAGCGGAAATAGGCACAGCTTTGTTTTAGTCCTCCGGTTGAACTCTGCACTAAGTAGAAATACTATGTGCGTGCTTTCTTCGCCGCTTTTATTTGCATATAAAAGCATATTAATTAGTTCTTTTTATAGTTAATTTTTCAAACTCACAATTACCGATAAAGCGTAAGTAAGTTGAGCAACGTAAATAAGCACGCAACTTAATAAATCTGAACACATACGTGCAACAATCACGAAACTTAATCGGCCATCTTGATTATGAGGAAATATTTTCATTGCCCCGTTAAACTTGTTAATTAAAGTAAAAAAAATATTTATATTACCTACTAGCTGCCTCCGCGCGGTTTCAGCCGCGTAGTTCCCGTTCCCGTGGGAATACAGGGATAAAATATAGCCTATGTTAATCAGTGATAATGTAGCTTTCTAATGAAAAAAGAATTATTAAAATCGGTCCAGTACTTTTTGAGTTTATTCGTTACATACAAATGTACAAATCTTTCCTCTTTATAATATTAGTGTAGCTATAGTGTAGATGTGTACCTACCGCCTACGAAGTATAGTGGGCAACATAAGCAGCTGATATGATTCACATATTTTCGATTTCTGCACTTGATTTTATTGTTAAATATTAATTAGTATAAGACTACTTCCCATGTGATTGTTATGCCCGCCAACCTTTATTATAGAAGAAACGATAATAAAGGTGCAGGTTCAAACACCTGCCCCCACTTCCAAGTTTAAAAACTTACGTACAGATTTACACCATTTTCGATGAAGGAAAACTTCGCAAGGAAATCTGCATGTCACAATTAAAAATATGCGAATTTCCCCAATCCGCATTATGCCCGCATCATGGACTATGGGCTAAACCTAGTCGTTGTTAGGGTAGGCTCGTGTTCCTGTAGTGTAGAATTATTTAACAGAATACACTTAGTATTATCTAGTCAACATAATAAATACCAAAGGCCTTAATTTATACATCAGATCTCAACCAAAGCAAAGCTTGTACTAACGATCTTTGAGCTAATCAAACCAACCAACCATTCACACATGAATATATAAATACCTATAGGTACTATACAAATACAATGTATCTCATTTCCGCACGTTAGTATGGTAAATGACCCAATGGTGGCCAGTTTAAGAGAAAAAAAAATTGTGAAAGTTTCAGCACTGAACATAGTGAAACTGTAAAGTCCAGTCCTTATTTATTATTTCTAATGTGTTGCGCGTGAGATACGGCAAAGCTGGATTCAATTAATTTAACAAATAAAAGTTGTAGTTTTGTGACCCAGTCTTGGACAGGGAAAATTCATTAATGGATACCCCAGTCTTAGTCTAAGTTTATCTTTATTTTATGGTTAACACATGAAACAAAACTAATTTTGATTTTAATTAAGCAATACTATTTTACAAGTGAAACTTTCTGCTCACCGCCTTTACGATTTCCTTAAAAAAAGCCGTCGTTGTCAATTTCAAATCACCTTACACTTTGTATTCGCGCATATTTGTACATGTAACTGACTGAATTCAATAAAACGTTAAACTTAGATAGTTCGATGTCTAAAGTCTATGTCACAGTGATCCCAATGTAAAAACATTCGCTCATGTCCGAATTCTAGATGTTTCTTTTAATTTTTGGCCATTACTGGTACCGTGGCCACGACTGGTACACTTACGATAGGTAGGTATATATTTTATCTATTTGCAGTTCGAACTAGGCCGCCTAGGCTGCGGGAGATTGGCATCGACAGGATATTGTAAACATCCTTACTCAGGATCTTATTACCACTTCACATCCTCTATCAGACTTATTTTATATTTGCATCTGTGTCTCAAAGATCAACCCCTTATTTTAATCGTATTTTTATTCCTCCTCTCTCTCTTTTAAGCCCTCTGCGCTCACCGAAACAGTCCGCCTATGGGTGTAAAAGCCATCTGAGGTTAACTTACTAGTCCGTTACAAAAAAATGAGATGTGCTGCTTTTTATTGGGGTATATACCTACCTATGTATAGGTATACTATGTATCTACCTATACTAATATTATAAAGCTAAAGAGTTTGTTTGCTTGAATGCGCTAATCTCCGGAACTACTGGTGCTATTGGAAAAAATAATTCAGTGTTAGATAGCCAATTTATCGAGGAAAGCAATACGCATATATAGCATCACGCAAGAATGTTGCAAAAACGAACGAGTGACGCTAACGAAGTTGCGCAAGACAACTAGTTTTAGACAATTTTTAAACATTATAAACCCGACTAAAACCACGGGACAGTATCTAGTTTGCAAATATTTCTAGAGCCTCATTCTGCCACTAGAGGACGATAAAAGATGAAAGAGTTAATTCTCCCATTGGGACACTTATGTTCCTGGGTTGTACAGTAGTGATGCGGACCTGAAAACTTAAATGTTCCACTTAAACTTTGCATTTAATGTTTTAGTTGGTATTATAGCAATTCAAAATTACAGCACTTGTCTATATCTATACCTACTAATATTATAAAGGTAAAGAGTGTGTTTGTTTGAAATCAACGTTTAATTTTATCTTTTTAATAACAGCTTCAATAAAAATAAATACCTTGGAACGAAGATGGACTCATTACATGCCAATGCTTGGCTTCTTAAGTCACATTTTATGTACCTAAGTAATTATTTCGTTTTATTAAGAACTGGCACCTATGATAACAATATATGTTGGTACCATAGACTCAAGTGAACGTATATATTGACGTTTGATTCTTTTTCACGCCAGATCTGATGGGATTTGGATGAAATTTGTCACAGAGATACAGATAGGTGAACATATGGTCACAGCAGAAAAGTATGGTATCTAAGGTTATACTTAGCCAAAAAGTGACAGACATATCGAGGGTAAAAGGGACGCCCTCTTGTCAAATGCTGCTTTAAAATTCCAAGTTTAGCTCTCATAATCCATATAAGCGCCATTATCACGATTATATCGGCAGACACGCGCCACTTCCCAGCTCAAACACTTAGCTCTAGATCGTACATAAAGTGGCGATGTAGTACCATCTTGGAAATATTACGGCGAAGTTATTACCATTACTTGCTCCGCCCTGCGAATTCACCCGCATTCCTTGGAGAGCTTTAACTTTCCCGGGATAAAAGGTAGCCTGGGTATAAAGGGTAACCTAGGAAAAGTAGTCCTTTAGAGTTGAAAAAGATACAATATTTCTTTTGATAAGTGCAAGTGCATCATGTAAAAGGTGTTTCCTGTGCAATATTTGCGACAATAAATTTATCATTTATTTATAAGCTATCTAGGCTATATCTGTGACAAAAATTCGGTCCGGTAGTTTTAGGCGTTACAAACTGACAGATGGAGATACTTCCGCATTAATGAAAATAATATTATATAGTAGCGATTATAGTAGGGTAGATGAAAGAGCAAATAAGTATTTTATATGACAAAACCGTGTATCATAGAAGCAACCTTTACTATATTAATTGCGTTATGCACTCTGAGTGGAGCTGGAAGCGAACCAATTAAAACGCCACGTTATAGTTGTCAATATCTAGGCGATCCATTTACAGTAAATATTAACTATTTAATATAATATCCTGGTTTTCATAGCAAAATAATATCATATATTGTGGTCGAACTCTTACTTCGTAACTTAAATCGCTTAGAATTCATCATTTTATCGAATTTTTAATAAAACACCCCAACACTAGTGACATTCCCTTCTAAGTTATCAAAATTATTTGGTAGCCGGAGTACATAAGTAATATCTAAGGTAGGTATCATATACTAGGGACAAGATAATAGGTCACTTTTGACATTTCATCAAAATTCAACAACGTAACCTTGTAACGGCGCGGCGGGCATAAAATAAGAACATACATTTACATATTTATTGTAATAATGACCGATACGAGTAATTTTACGATTTGCTTTCACTAATAAACCATTCTAAACATAATAAACAATTTCTGATCTAAAGAACTGAACGTCGTTACAATGTTGCGTCAGTCAACCCTTTTTCTTTTTAAACACTAGGGATGTTACTCTAAAAATCGAAAGCTGATAGGATTGTAAGTTGAATCGAATGCAATGATTACTTGTGAAGAAAAATCACCATAAATTTATAACCACGTTGTGATTATAATAAAACCTAATTATACATATTTATTATTCTTTTAACTATTCCGATAGTTCCGATAGTTCAAGTGAATAAAAGCAATTTTTTTGTTAAATTACGTAGGTACTTGTCTTATTTTGCTCCTTTAATTTATGAAAGAATAAATAATAATGGGACAGGGATTCGCATGATCATTTTTAAAATTCACATATGTTTCAAGTCTGTATCGATTCATTCGATTCATTCATTTAATCGATGTTTTTAAGCAGGTCACCTCACTATGAATATAAAACTGACATCTGTCAAAAGTGACCTATTATCTTGTCCCTATTTTAGGTATATTTTATAGCATAGATAACTTGTTGTTGAAATTCTAAACAATCAAAATGCTCATTACTAGACATTTCTAACAAGTTCAACAGGTGTGATTTTACAATCACTAAAAGCGGTTTCCGAACGCCCCCTGTCAAGATTGAACGCTGGCTTCGCGCCAAAACTGACAGCCCAGCCCAAATGGCGCCGGGGACCGGGGTTAACACTAAAAAATATTAACATGACGTCATTATTATTCCTGATTTGCATATTTAATAGTAAATTATTACCTTAAAACAATATGTAATTGCATTTAGAGAATTTAAATAATTTCTACAAAGACAAATAAATTATTTTATACTTCACGCAATTTTTTTTTATTGCTCGAGATGCAAATTATAATACCAGAGTGGAAGGTGAACAAGTATATGCTATTTTATAATTCCATTTTGATACGAAACCCTAAAAACCATTCAAAATGCGATCCACGTACTTTTTAATCGGTTCAGAAACACGATCGAAATTTCAACAGCGTTTGACTAAATTACAATTGAATTATTCAATCAGTTGTAGTGATTGCGGCAATCAGATGATGCTGGTAATTTCCACTAATATTCCCAGAATGTAAATTAAATTTACTACGATAGGTACTTACTTACCTATATCCGCCCAGTTGGTGTGGAATAGGTACTCTTGGTACAAATTGATTTATGTCGACCAATCGTTATCAGGACTTCAAAAAAGTACATAAACCTACTTTTATAGGTACATCATTTTTTTCCTGCTTACTGATGTTTCTGGATTTTTTCTAGTTTGAATTGGTGTTATTGTCATTTTTGAAAGGTAACATAGGTACATTTTACGAGTTCGTTTATTTTGAGTTGTTCATACTTAAAAAAAAAATACTTTGATTGAAACTCTTAAATTGACATTTCTTATTTATAAAAGTACTAAAAATATTAATCAGTACGTTCCCATTAAGTAGTTTTTCAGTTTTTAAATATCCCATTCAAGTCCACAATACGCAGCTTTTATAGTATTCCTAACAGGGCGAGCTGTATTTTGTCCCGGGACGAGCAGTAATGACCTATTTCCTGAAGGGAGGCAAGCTAGATCTTTTTATACCTGGCTGGCGGCAATTTTATTAGATTTAACTTTGTCAGATACAAAATTATTCGGATTACCGTGAGATATTATAATATTGATATTCAGATTTTTAGCTCCTTAGATCAGTCGGTAATCTCTACGTGGATATTTCATTCAGTTATTTAATCAGTTAGAACTATTTTTTCTATGGTTCTATGTAATATCTGAAAGGAGGTCTTGGTGGTGGATGTAAAAGTCATGGATCGAAACACCAGACGTCGCCCCGACTAGCCAATAACTCCTCGCTATAAAATAATGGCTAACATAGAAATAGGGCACCCAAGAACTTAGTCTGATTTAGCACATCCTTTTGACATCATGCCAAGAGTCGAGAGTCTGGAATTTGGCACTGAAAAGGAGTACAGCAATTAAGGATACAATTTTGAGTTTAACTTAAAACTGCTTAAAGACCAAACGAAAGGAACAGATAGAAAAAATGTTTAAGTTCTTAATTTTTTGGAAGTCTGTTAAAGAGGGGGAGGGTTACCTAGAATAATGCTTACCTTACTGCATTTTTTGTTATTTTTAAGGTATAGGGCTATGTAGTATTTTCAGTATCTACCTGTTATTCTACTGTTTTAATTGTTAGCTCAGCTATGTACAAAAGGGTTTGCTGAGATAATCAAAAATGCAAGAAGCTCATACCACCAAACGGTACAACGGGCAGCGACTATAAAATTTACCACATTTCGTGTATAAAAAGTTGGTAAAATGTAAAAGGAATGTGAATGTGGTAAATTTTCCCACAATAATATTTATGGAGTTCAGAGAAAAGAAACTATCAGCAGATAGAACACCAAGTTTTTTTCGAAATCGAAGTATTTTTCCCGTAAACTTTTATTCAGCCACACGTAACATATTATGTATGTATCTGGTTTTTATTGCCCTGTAACATTGACCCTATAAATAACGCATTCTTGTTCCAATCAAGGACATCAGTTTTATGTTATGTAATGTGAAATTCATAGAAGTAGTAACGTTGCTACTTGCTGGTGTCCTTGCTGTCTATTGTTATGACCTTTTATTGTTATGGCTGCATCTTAATAATGCAAAGTTTGAAAATATCGACCCCCTTGATCTTTCCCATTATATATCTACCTAAAAATATGCTTAGTATCTTGTGTAAAGTTCTTAACGTACTAGTTTCTATTTCGTTCTATGTTTTTGTTCAATACCATCAGACCTTATCGATTAGATAGTATCTTCATGTCTTTCGACTCGACAAGTCATACGAACCTTGCATGGTTCAATATAGTTAGAAAAATGCCTGCGAAGGGTTTCTAATTTCAATATTATAATCGGGCATTTTGCAAATTGGTGCAAATGTTCTCTTTATTTTGCCTACTGTTTATATATAAGATAAAGGAACACTCGCTTTATATTCAGTATATGTTAGTGCAATTAAAATAAAAGTTCAGCAATATAAAAGCACTTAGGCAAATCGTGTTAGTAGTCTACGAGAGAAAATAGTTGATGGAATGGGATGACGTAATAGGCAATGTCTGGAAGATATGTGGAACGGATTGCTCGCATGACTCACATGTTTGTTGATTCCGATCAAATTGTGCTTACGTATTAGAAGTTTTATGCTCACTTTGATATATTGACCAATTGATTTAGTGTTAAATTGTTTCAGCTTTCATGTAGCTCGTGGTTTTCAAGCCTCTTAGGAATCTCAGCAAGAACTTTACATTATGATTGATCGTATAAAATGCGATTGCGATTGTCTTTGAAAGTAGGCAAGCTCCTTCAAATAATCATTAATGTGAATGGTAGTTTCAAAGACTATCTCTTTGGAAAGAGACTAATTGGACGAAATGAAAGGGTGTACCGTGTCAGCACCGGGGTATTAAAAATAACAAGACCTTTTACCCTTTTTTAAAGTAGATTTGTTATCTAGTGTAGTTACTGCATTGTTACCTACAAAGGAAATCCTAAAGGAAACATAACTTAAAAATATGCTGTTTCATTTATTTTATCAAGGTACGTGTAGGTGTAAGAAGAACTACATTTTCTATGCTATACACGCAGCTAAGAAGTCAAATCCGTTTAATGGAAGGTTAGGAGACAATACAAGGATTTAAATAGCTAAGGTGGAGACAATCTTACTTCTCAACATTCATAAGAATAACTATGGATAGTAGGACAGTACAAGAGAATTTAGGATAACTAACAGAAAGAAATAGGTTTACTCTAATAGGTTCAGTGGTATTTTTGAGCTCGGTGGTCTTATTTTTTATGCTAGAAGTGCTAGAACATAAGGCATAGTCTTGAAAATAGCTTATCTAGGAGAGACCATCACATTCATACACAGGCATGCATTACTGACCTGGTTCTCTTGATTGAGCAGTTTCAGTTGGTCATTTATAAGGCTGTATTTGGCGCTCTCCTCTTTCCTCAAAGCCCGCTCCTTCTTCAGCTCAGGGCTCCAGAAGGTCTTTATGCTGTGCATACTGGAGCCCAACTTTTGGTTTGTCAATTCCAATTCCTTTTTAAGGTTCCCCAATTCCCTGTGCAAATCGGAATTCTGAGATTGCAGCTCTCCAAGGAAGAGGGGGGGAGGGTCTCGCCGGTAGTAGTCATCTTCCGTCGGCGGTGGGGGTGCGTACGAGCGGTCGTAGTCCCGCTCGAGGGACTGGTAGCGGAGCGGGCGAGGCCTGGCGCGGTGGTGCGCGCCGGCGGACGCGGAGCGGCCCCGCTCGTCCGGCGCTGGCGAGGGCTCGTCATCCCGCGTCAGGTATGGACTCCGGCGTGAGGGGCTGCGGTCCACCTGGGGGAGGCGAGTGCGCGTACTGGTCGGCCAATCATTCCGGCGCCACTCCTCCCGGCACGGCGGCCGCTCTTCCTCCCCGGCGTACTCGCGGAGATACAGTTTGCCTTCTTTCCCGCGTCAGTGACGCATCGTGCACTCGACAGCGTGGCTACGCGGCAACTGAGCGTTACGCCCGACACATCGATCGGCCGTAAAGTTACGCATGCGCCGGATGATAGTTCAGCGGCTGGAGCGCTGCCCATTGATTCCCGTTCTTTGTCGCGTCGCCGTCGGGATCGCGGACTAATTTAATTAATTCGATACGAATTTGGACACCGAATTACATATTTAATAATCGATTTAGATTTTACAAGGTTACATGGGTCAATATAAATTAACCACCTTTAGATTAAGTCGACAGAGTTCAGCAATTTTAAGAGATGTATCTAAGAATAGATAAGCTAAGTTAGATTGTCGTATCTGGTTAAGTTGATACACTTAAGGGGTTATTAAAAAATAATTTAATTGACTCCATCAGTCCTATTCTCAGAAGCTTTGAAAATGTATTAATAAGTAGGTAATAGACGAGACTAAAATACCTTTCCCATAGGGGAAAACATTAGTACCTATTTCCATTATTCGATATCTAGGTAGGTCATCATTAGGTCGTCATTAATTTATGATGTATGACTGTGTGTGTTACTTATTTCATTTTGTGTTGTAAATTTATTTCATTGTGTAATTTCATATTGTAATTTTATTGTTAATTTTTTCATAAATATTGTAATTGGTGTTTAACCGTTATATTTAATACTAATACTAATATTATAAAGAGGAAAGATTTGTTTGTTTGTTTGTTTGTTTGTTTGTTTGTAATGAATAGGCTCCGAAACTACTGGACCGATTTCAAAAATTCTTTCACCTTTGGAAAGCTACATTATCCCCGAGTAACATAGGCTATATTTTATCCCTGTATTCCCACGGGAACGGGAACTACGCGGGTAAAACCGCGGGGAGGCAGCTAGTTTAATATAAATAAATAAATAAATGATACCGTACCTAACTATTTTAATCAGTTATTTGGGTTGGGCTACTTACTAACAATATTATGTGTGAATGTGTACCCACTTATATTGTTTGTACTTATATACAAGTTTATTATTTCTACATTAGCATCTAATTGAGCGGCCTGCGCATTAGTGGTTATTTACAGGAAAAGTATTACGAAGTCCACCTACATTGATTCAACACCAAAATTCTACCCTTTCTTCAAAAAATAGCTCCGATAAAAAGTAGAAAAAAGTTTGCTAAAATAGATATCATTAATTATATCGTCACTCCAAAAGACCGATCTATTTTTAGACCCCTGTTTTGAGCTACCCATTTCCCTGGCGCTGTGTATTTCAGCGTTTCAGCGCTAAATAGAAGCGCTGCCACCAAGACGGTTCTTATCCCGTGACCCACTTACATCTCCTGTCTTTGTCTAACATGTAGAGGGCGTATAATATGTGCTCTCTCTGTAGTAAGGTCGACTTATGTCGGTCAGAGACGCTGGTAGCGATCGGGAAGAGCGAAGTGATGTGTAACAAAATTTTCGATAGGTACATTAAACGTAGGCGAGGTAGGTACATCTCAATCAATAATGTACTTCCTGACACTGATCTTTAGAATCAATCTAGTTAATCCTGGAGGATACCATTATAAACCAAATCTGATAACTAATATAAACTGAATAGGAAAGATCCCAAAAGGGTTACAGCTCACAACGAGAGAAGGTTTCTATATATTTCAAAATGTAAGCGATAAAGCAATTCCAATGATTTAACGATTGAAAGTTGCGGATTAGTCAGTGTAGACAATGGGTCAGAATGATCGATAGCATGCCTTATAATATCGTACATCACTATTGCTGGTATGGACGATGAATGAAAAGCGGGGAATCGCTAACAGTGCGCGCCTCGTAAAAAATTACACCGATAGTCGGTGGGCGTCGTTAGTGGCGCCACCGCTGCAATAGCTGCCGCTCGAATTGGGTTTGCTGAGCACTCTTATGCTTTCATGCGTCCCTGGTACATTCCAAATGAAAAAATCGGAAAAATCTTTATTTTACAGTGCGTTTTTTTTTTTTAAACCTAGTGCGAGCGGCTATGCCATAAGTGGTCTCTCAATTAAGCTTGGTATTTACATATTTATTTATACAATTCACATAAACAATATGAACCTAAAGTTGTATAGAGAGATAGATTTTATATTTTGTCATAGATTTTACCTATCTACTGATTCAAACAATATAAACGAATTATCACCTAAAGAATCCGGCAGCGGTCTTAAAATTTAAATTCTGATCAATATAAACCACCTCTATCTAAATAAGTGCATTTATAACATCTCGATGTCGGAAAATATTAAGTGATAGTAGGTAGGTAGATGGTTAGCTAGACTATCTTGCAGAAATATTTCTGGAAGTATTTCTCTCCAAGGAATCGAGGAGGAGGAGAGACTCTCCAATAGCAAAATTATTATAATTTATTGGTAAAATTCGAAACGCTATGCAGGATGTCTCGGAAACAGTATCTCAGCTATATATTGTTACGAGAATTCGACGAGTAGCACATCAATAACGATTTGAGTTAAAGCATTATTGTTTTATTCATTTCTAAATTATTAGATACATATTAAATTTTAATGGCGTGCCAAGTTTCAATGAAATCATTTCAGGTGTTGTTGCGTAAAAAAGTAAGAAACATCCATAAACACCCTTCACCACCTTCTTTTTATTTTATCATCTACGTAAGTTCATTAAATTATGTTGAAGGATAAGATTGAACCAATTTTTTGTAAGTAAAATTAAAAAGTACTTAGAAATTAGAATAGATTTATACATTCAATCTATTGATTTCCGAACGATACACAACTGCCAAACTAACGTCAAATCAAACGTCAGTTTTCTCATCTCTAAAGAGGTTATATTTTGATTGGAATTTATTTTAAATTTGATCATTGCTTCAAATATTTTACTATGTCGCTACCTCCAGCGAGTGGTACAGGAAGATATTTTGCCAGAGCAGCAAAATCTATTCGCTTAATTCGGCAAGGATGTACAAACAGACCGTTCTTTCATATTTCAGTCACGCACGTAAGTTCTGTTTAAAGTTACTGCACATTTTTTATAGATTTGTGATATTCGAACTTCCTTTTTATGTATTTACTAACTTTCCGCGGTTTCACCCGCGTAGTTCCCTTTCCCATCGGAATACAGGTATAAAAATAGCCTATAGCCTTCCTCGATAAATTGGCTATTTAACACTGAAATAATTTAGCGCCTTCTACTAAAAAACTTCAGCTTTATAAATATTAGTATAGATAATTCACTATTAACTTTAACTTGTATTTCTCATAACACGTGAATTGTATTCTGTCTTTGTTGAGAAATAAATGTCTTAAACCACAAACCACTACCACTTATGACTGTAATTTATGAAACAAATACTTTGGAATAAGCAAAGTTAAATTCCTTCATGGCTAGCAGAACTTGAATTTCAGTCAAGTTCTGGTATTATAAAATGGTTATAACTTTTAAACACCTATTATCAGCATAATATTTTCATGTTTGGTTTGCCATTAAGTTGTCAATTGCAACGGTTTTACTTAATTCAATATCATTCAAGCATAATATGTGCAGTTATTTTTGGCATATACCTACCTAACTACAAATTTTTATATCATTAAGGCACTACCCCACCTAATATCTATATGAACCTTTCTTCAACAGCGTAAAAGACTTAACAGTCAGCCGGTAATTGAACAACTGGGCTCCTACGATCCAATGCCTAATGTCAATAATGAGAAACTAGTGGCACTCAATTTGGAGAGGATCAAATATTGGCTCGGTAAAGGTGCTCATGTTACAACCCCTGTTGCGGAAATACTTGGTAAGAGGATTTTTTTACAGTATCATTTCCACAGTACAAATGTTCTAGGGAAGCCAAAAGCAGAATATGTATTACTCTCCATAAGACTTAAATAAATAATTATATTTATTTGCTTCAACTATTCAGCTTCTAGATAAACAAAGCCCTAAAAATAATTCAATATATTTTCTTCAAGGAAAGAAACCTTAATTAATTTATGACTACTAAATCTTTATCTCATTTACAGGTTTATCAGGATTCTTCCCAATTCACCCTCGTTCTTATATGACTGCGTGGCGCAATAGGCACAGTGCACGCGAACTTTTAGCCAAACAAGAAGCAGAAAATGCTCAAGAAAAAGCCCAAACAGCATAAATATTGTAACTAGAATTAGTTTGTAGCCTATTAGTAATTAATATAATAATTATCAATTAATCTTTATTTTTATTTATTGTCTTAATTTGAGGTCCTGATAGAGATATTTATTATATTCTTCATGAATCTAAGTATTCATTAAAAAAAAAATCATAGGAGAAATTGTCTTAAAAATAATTATTTTTAAGACAATTTCTCCTATGATTTTTTTATTTTATAGGAAGAAAGGCACTAAATTAAAACAAATGATTTATTACAATGAATTCCTTTTTATTATGTGAAAAAATTACAAGTTACAATTCCTTGAGTGAATACAAAATGCTGGCAGCCAAATATTTGAAGGCACATAACATGGATTTGTCATCACAAGCACAAACATGAAAACACAATCAAACATGATTATATAGTGGCAAACATGGGGTTTTCACATCACTGAGATAACTAACTACAGTCAAAAAGTACAAAAATATTCTCATAAATGCTTTATAATGCAATTATTGGTAGATAACAGTAACTTTTGGCAAATAAAAGTGGCAACACTCGGATCCTACGCGGCGACACACTTTAAACTAACAATAATAAAAAGAAAAAAACTTAACAGACAATCATTACTAACATTCCTTGAGCAATCTACTAATAATAATACTACAAGAAATAAACACAGAAATCAGAAATTCATTGTTCCACAAAGAGATCTTAAAAGAATTAAGAAGTAATAAAAACTAAGTCTCTTACTTACTTCTATAAGGAAGCTCTCCCTAAAAGTTGTTGCCAGTACGAAAAAAGATAGATTCAACTAACAAATTTAAATAACTAAACGTAAAATTGGTGTACATTTTACAATAAAACTATATCTAATAATACACAGTTTGAAGAGACAAATTGATATACTTTTAGTTGTGTTAATTTAAACAAAATTCCATTACAAAATAAGTCTTTTGTCAACATAATGTCTAAGTAAAAGTCAATTGGTTGATTTTGCCAGTTTATAAAAATCAAAAATCAAAATTTCGAAGAAAACCTTCTGAAATACAATACTGTTAACAATTTGTCTATTACAAAAACAACTTTTGAAAATGTAATTACATAATTCCCTTTGTCAATTGGCCAGTGATCGTGATGCGAACGAAGCTCGTGATTACAAAAGCAGGTGCAGACATTAGAGTTTTGTACTTTTAGCTCCCTTTAATGTTTAAAAAATATTACTGTGGTTTAGTTCCCCTTCCTAACTGCATCTGCTACCAAGCGAGAGGCTGAAAAAAATAATAACATCATTAATTATGTATTTAGGAAATTGAAGCCCATTAGAAAAGTAGGTATAAGCTTAGTTTAGAATCAACATTTCAACAATGCTTTAATTAATTTGCATAATAGTAAAAATATTATTATTATTGCTGGACTACTTTTCATGTATCAGAATTTAACTGAAAAATAAATGTTATTAGTTCTAGATAAAGATCATTCGAGAATTATATAATTGTACCTTATTCTTAAGCAATAAGGTATAAATTTCTTTAGCAATCTTTAACGGGAATAACTTAGTAGAGTAACAGATACTGCGAAGGTTTAAAAGATTGTGTTAAGTAAGTAAACAATATTAGTGGACAAATTTGTTATCTCAAGAGCAGTCAGATCAAAGCAGACAAGAAGATATTGTTTTCTCTTTTATCACAACCGGCAGAGAATAAGCATTAGGTATAAGTACAGTGGATTAGTAAAATAGTAATCCCACAAATAATATTAATGCATAAGTTTGTGAGAAAGTGTTTAGATGGATGTCTTTTCACGCCCTAAACGGCAGAAGGGTCCCATAAAATATGACAAAAAGTTAGAATATGTTCTGGAATAACACATAGGCTACTTTTATCCCGGGAAAATTGAGGATCCCCATGTACGCGGGTAAAACTGCGGAAAGCCACTAGTATAATTATAAAAATATAACAATAAAAGTATTCGATATTGGGAAAGAAGACAAATCTGATGGATGTGTGTGACAATGTCTGTTTATTCTGTGTCAAATATCAATATGTACATATAAATAAAATAAATAAATATCCTGGGACATTTCAAACACACGGCCTCGGATTCCATGGATTCCAAAGTAAGCTTGTGTTATGGTAACCAGATAGCCGATATACTACATTTACTAACTTATAAATACACACTTACATAGATATTTACACCCAGACACATTTAGATATATTTAAAAGTTGTGTATGTAGTATATCAGGTATTTGGTTACATTAGCACATGCTCTGCTTAGTTTGGAATGCACATTTGGATTGGCAGAAAAAAACGGCGGGCAAGAGCTAGTCGAGCTAAAGGGATAGATTTCACATGTGATGTGATAAGTATACTTAAGTTAGATAGAGAAATCGTTAAGTAGTTAGAGAAGTAACGTTAGTTTTAAAACAAGGGAAATAAACCCATGCATTGTTTTGAAAGACACTTATTTTCTGCCCAGGTTTATGTTTACCACATTAGCGTCATTTGTTATTTGGCCACAAATAGCTGTACTGTTCACACACTTACCCAGTGGTTTTTCAGTTAAATACTACCGCTCTATTCAGTTTTACCTAAAATAATCAGTTACTTATGTTAAAAAAAAGTCAACAGCCTCTCAATGTCATTGGAGGTCTACAACAGAAGTGTATTCGGAAAAACAAAAATACTAGAGAAAATAAAGCTGAAATATATTTGATAGTACAAGAAAACTGAAACAGTCAAGCTATATTCTGAGAGTAAGATAAATTGATCACCATGTTTTAAATAACGAGTTTTACTTCTAACTTGAAACCTTGAAAATAGTATTTCAAAATATACATAAGATTAATATATATATTGACTGTGCTTATAGTACAGGTTTTAGAAGCACATAAACCTTTATAATAAGTGCTTAAACTAAGGAACAATTTATAATTTTTAAATATAACGGTTCTATTAAATACCCATGACATGTAACTATTACCAAAATACCTACATTAAAATAATGGAACAAACTACATAATAAAAAAAAAGAAAACATACATTGAGAAGCACTAAGCCATCTTGAGAGAGACACTCATTCAGTAAACCTCTTTATAGAACGTTCAATCTTGTTGTTTGCGCCTTGTACCAAATTCTGTACGTTTATTGAGTCTTGGAAAAAAAAAAGTTTATTTTTATTTTTTTATGTCAAAAAGGTTGACATACTGACAAGCGGACTCCATAGAATCTATACAAATATTATAAAGGTGAAGAGTTTGTTTGTTTGAACGCACTAATCTCAGGAAGAAATTGTCCGATTTGAAAAATTATTTCTGAGCTAGATAGTCCATATATAGAGGACGGCTCTAGGCTATATATCATCACGCTCCGACGAATAGGAGCGGCGCATCAATCAAACATGTTGAAAAATCGGGCAAAACGCGAACGAAGTTGTACGGGTCAACTAGTAGAGGATAATATGGAGTGTTGCCATAATTGAAGCATTTTTTTACTCCAATAATTTTTTTATGAAATCATTTCAATCAAAAATTTTATCAAAATTTAACACGCGTGTTTGTTCATATGTATTGTCCTTACAATCCCAACTAATATTATAAATGCGAAAGTAATTCTGTTATACTTTCAGGCCTAACCAATGAATCGATTTTTATAATATTTGGTACAAAGAGAGACTAGAGCTTGGGAAAGGACATATGAAACCCCTTATCCCCGGTAGAGTTGAAGGTCTCCCAGAAACGCAGGTGAAACCGCAGGGTGGAAGCTAATGTGTTACAATTATAAAATAACTGTGAATAGCGTGCAGGCCGTCTAAAGTGCACCAAAAGAGAAAATGGATTATTTACCATAAGCAGAATATAACTTTAGCAAAGGCTATACATAATAGGTAAGTTCTTTGTTCTATCTTGTGTGTAGGTGTTCTGGTAATATTAACTGCCTTGGACTACCGCAAACAAATATGGAAAAAAAGTAAATTTATATGCAGTCCCTAGATATGTAATAATAGAAAATATGGTTTAGAAAACGAAACTATATGAAATGACCACATATTACCTATATCAAAATCAATCAAGAAACATTCCCTCGGAAAGAAGTTCTAATGATCAGCTTAGAAACATTTTTCTACAAATAAATCTTTTGAATTTGCCTTTTACCCATTTCCATACATTTTGTGACACACACAGACAAAACACGAATCCACTCTTGATTACCAATTTATATTATTTACAAAATTACCCAACATAATACAAACAATATCCCACATTTTAAAAAACACTTCTCGTGTTGAAAATCCAATTACTATAACATATTGCAAGTGCCTCTTTCAAAGCCAAATGCTAATAATGGAATATCCCTTCGCCATGCAAAGCTTGCCGTGCGAATATCTACTTTATGTACCTGTTATACAGTTTAAAGCTCCTTAAATGTCTTTTTAACCGCTTTCACAGTTTTGTCAATGGATTTGTTGAGATCCTTCACAATGTGTTTCAGATCTATGAAAAGAAAATTTAAGTAATGATTTTCAAGAGTGGAGTGAAATGCCTTGATTACAAAAAAATGGCAAATTGTTGAAAATAATATGCAGGTTTTGAGTCAAGATGTTCCTGCGATGGAAAATACCCTACACCAATTCCAACTAAACCCTTAATCAATGTTCAAACTATATTAAATTAGATTTTGTATCACAGTATTTCATAGATTATATTCAGAGCTGCTCGGTTGAGTGCCTTTCCTGAGAAATACATATATCTATATAAAAAATTACAGGCTTATATTTAATCATTACCACTAGGAATTATGGCTCATAACCAATCGGAATAACAAATGAGTAGATTTGAATAATGAGGAGGGGGGGATAATAAAAGGTATTTTACTAGTTGTTAGTGTTACAAAATGAAGGTGTTTCATTAAAAATGTTTCAACATACCAGAGTTGGCGATATCGTCAATGCGACCATGATGCTTCTGGTAGTAAGGACGGATGATGCGATGGTAGATGACCAGGGATCCGTTGAACTCGGTCGGCATGTAGCACCAGATGATGAAGATGCACTGGAAAACGAAGAAGATTTTTTTTATATGGCCAATCCAAACAAGTAGAGTACTATGGTAGCCAGATACGAGATATATTAATTATTTTAAAATTAGAAAGGCTTTTGTCTATAATGCTTTAATACATAATATTTAATAGTAATATGAGGTCAACATTAGGATATTATATCTTAAACTAAAATTAAACCTATCACTCAATTGTCTTGCAGTACTAAACATTGAATTATTATTGGCTGCCATCTGTCCGCAAACAAATCGCATTCAGGATTCTTGCTAATATAATATGACTCTTTTAAATAAATATTCACACAGAAAAAACATACAATTTATTTGTCCTAAATGAGATCGAGCCTACAAAAAGGCCTCATCTTACCAAAACACAGTTATAAGTCCTAATTACTTCAAGTAATAAAAATAAAATAAAAAGTTTGAAACCGTTAAAACCAAACTGTATAACTAATTGTTATAGCTTAATACATTGAATCTCATACACTGACCAGTGTAATTAATGCAAATACATACATCATATAAGTATGTATATATACAAAGTATCAGGTAACATGAGCATGCGGCCGTAACGTTTTACGTAGTACCTACTAAAAAGGGATCTTATCAGCTTGTTTGTAGTATATCCAGTGATGGATAAACCCTTAAACAAATTAAGCAATTGCCTAGGGCATCACGTCTGGGTGGGCACCCAAAAAAACAAATAATTTATGATTTATTGTAGTCGCACTTCTTCCATTTCTAAGGTGCGTTAGATCTCATAATCTTATTTACAAAAAACTAGGTTTAAAGACCGATTCTAGTTGAAACAAGTATAGGTGGGCCCACAGGCGTGGATTGCTTAGGGCATACATTAGTCTTAAGAGGTATCTCAAGACTGTAAACTACAAATTGATAGACAATCTGGGGGCACGGAAGTGCATTTATTCAAAACATAAAATATTTTTAATATTGCTACGGTCACTGTAAGATGTTATTTGGTATTACATGAATGTTACAACTTTTTACGGTTGAAGACATGACTTGCGAGACTTGGTTTTTATGACAGGGAATGTTTTGATGGAATTTATTTTATATGCAGTCATCTAGGTTTATTGAAGGTTTAGCGATTCCACTGGTTCATTAACTAGTAGGCTGAGACATATGCATCGAATTGAGCTTGCGTCATAAAAAGCGTGATTTGCTACGGAAAAAATTGGTTGCCTGTAAAGTCGGTATACGGGCGAAAGTTTTACGTGACAACGACTTTGAGTGGTAAAATAATTTTAATGTGAATATTCATTCGTATAGTAGGAAGAAGGATGAAATAATAGTAACAATTTAAAACATAACGTCACGTAACGTGAGCGGAGCGTAACGCAGTTTCTTGAAGTGTCACCCGGCAAACCAATTTATAAGACGTTGTCACGTCAAAAAACGTTTGCAGTAAGTATATACGTCAGCTATTTGATAGTTACATCATTAGCATTCAACTACGTCAGACGATAACCTAATGAATAGCAATAGAAATAGAGTGCATTATTGTAATGACAGATCAAGGACGATATGATTGTTAGTTAATTAAAGAGTTAATTATGTATATGTGCCCTAAAAACTATTTGGGTGGGTATAGAAATAATATTTTGTAAATGATAATAATCTTTTGACGTGACAACGTCTTATAAATTGGTTTGCCGGGTGACACTTCAAGAAACTGCGTTACGCTCCGCTCACGTTACGTGACGTTATGTTTTGACGTGACAACGTCTTATAAATTGGTTTGCCGGGTGACACTTCAAGAAACTGCGTTACGCTCCGCTCACGTTACGTGACGATATGTTTTAAATTGTTACTATTATTTCATCCTTCTTCCTACTATACGAATGAATATTCACATTAAAATTATTTTACCACTCAAAGTCGTTGTCACGTAAAACTTTCGCCCGTATAGGTACCGACTTTACAGGCAACCAATTTTTTTTTTTTTAATGGACTACAAGGTGTTAGCCTCAGATGGCTTTTACACCGTTATGCGGACTGTTTCGCTGAGCGCAGAGGGCTCTCATCTCAACCGAAGGAGAAATTTAAGCGACAGCGCTGAGGGTGTCCCCTGCGACACGGTGCCTCGGCTCAGGGCGTCACTGAGGGAAGTGGGGACTCACTTGACATGATTATTTAGGGACCGGACTGGGTTGTTGCTGCGGCACGGGCCGCACTAACAAGACGAGACTGGGTGGGACGTCGCGACGGACGGAATCGGATTTAATGATAATAATCGCCTCAAATGCCTATAAGTATACTTTTGCTGTTGTAAACTGTCTGCAGCCAAAACAAGGTCAAAGAAAGTAGGTATTTACTTTAATTAAGGGGCAAATTTCGTAAATATAACTAGTTGTTTTGCAATGTCAGTTTAAAACGAGTTCTGTTTGCTTTAACATTATGTTTAAGAGATTTAAACCAGTAAGTTTATAACGAAATCGAGCAATGTTCGGTTACAGACGAAACTATTGTTAATGACAGAAACTTAGGAAGGGCATAATGGATAACTAATATACCTATTAGTACCTACATAACTCTTATCTACACTAATAATATACAGAGGAATATTTTGTAAATATGTGTCTCAAAAACTACTGTGTCGATTTCAAAAATTCTTTCACCATTGGAGAGCTACATTATCAGGGAGTAACATAGGCTATATTTTATCGCTGTATTCTCACGGGAACTGGCACTACGCAGGTGAAACCACCTAGTGTGTCACATAAAATGTTAAGTTATCCGAGTCTAACAGATGATTACTTACTTACAGATACATGTTTGTTTCTTTGTGTAGTATATATTATGTTAAGCATTATTTATCTTTTTACGTCTATCTATCGTATACATCTATTTATCGTTTGACGTTGTTGTATGCAACAATATAGGACCAAACATTAAGTTAGCTAAGTTGGGATTAACAAAATGCTTTTGAGTGGGGCTACATTATCGCAAGGCGATAAGCCCGGTGAAAAAAGATAAACTAAAAAAATACATTGATTCAATGTACACTACTTATATTAAAAGAGAAAAAATATGTATCTTTTTGTGTATGTTTGTAATTAATAAACTCAAATTCTACTGTGCTAAAATTATTTCACCAATAGAAAGCTACATTATCACTGAGTAACATAGGCTATATTTTATCCCTGTATTCCCACGGAAACGGGAACTACGCGGGTTAAACCACGCGGAGGCAGCTAGTATTTCATCAAACAAAATTATTATGAAATGATGTGTCATACATAGGTCAGGATTATTAATGTTTGTATTCATTAACGCGTTCCAACTTCACCTATCTCGCTCTTTCACATACATCGACAATGTATAACTTTATCACAATTCGAAACAAAAATAAAACTTATCAATATAATTTAAAGTAGATCCGGTTTTGATACCCATGTTTTATTTATAGTTTTAGTGTTTTAAAAATATCCCTGAATAGGTATTAAATGTAATTTTTATTTATATTCTTCTGAATGATACTGAAAGATTCAATATATCAAACTTTTCATTATCAAATAACCTTATTTCACAGGAACAAAGCAAAACAACGAATACAAAATCATTATAAATTGCTCTACAAAGACTTTACTTGAGAGTACAGATTATACAATGACTAATGTACGGCCATGGACTATATAATCTGTGAAACAAAGTACATTATTTTGCGCTTCTTTGTCTTGAGTGATTTCAATGTGCGTTAAAAGTGCTTTGTCACTGTTTGACCAGTCAGGTGCAATACTACTAACTAACCACTACATATAATAAAACAAAGTCACAAATTTGACACACTTAAAATATAGGAATAACACATAAGTTACGACTTTATACTATGTAACTCGGTATGTCATAGAGATAGTAATAGTAATAAATAAGACAGAACATGCAGACATAAGATAAGATTACATCCTCATAAGTGATAAACAAGATATTTATCATCTATCACTGATTATGACATTGAACTTCTGATAGAATATCTATGGTATAGAAAATAATTAGTCACGACTTGCAACCAAAGTCAATTTCAGCCCATTATTTGGGCAGTCATATTCTAGTAATTCATACTTTGAGTTCTTTTTTTATGTATGTATCCTACTTGTCACAGCAATCTGTCATGGACATACTTTTGTGTGTGTTATTAAATGTTTTTTCTTTACTTTTAGTGTAAGTTACTAAAAGTACTTTTACTCCATGATCATCTCAGTTGCAACAATATCAAAATATTTAGAACTCAAAACCCTCACATTTAATTGGTGAATTAGGGTATGTAAATGCTTCATGTGTACAGATGGTGAAACTCAGGATGATAGTGCTTTTTCTGTCATGATGGTGCTTGATATGAATATAGAATATTTTTCAAAAATATAACTGTGAATATGCCAGTATAATGTACTGAAAATATTTAAGCTATCAGGGACCAAAAAGTTTTTTATGTTTCACATGTGACATTTTATTACTTTCTAGCAACCAATTGATACCAAACATAAGTTAGGGAAATATGAATATCTAATCTTTTGAATATTTGTCATTTATTGCCTTTCTCATAAATGATTAAGATAACAATATAGTACGTATTAATGAGCTACTAATGCAACACATAATACATGGGGTTAAACAACTGATTAATGATAAGTTGTTAACTTTTAACAGGACACTCATAATTTTAAGCCTATACTAATTAATAATGAAATACAATGTATGTTATGACTCAACATTTCTGGTAAGTAATAAATTATAGGGCTGAAAATTAGTTTTAAAATTAGGTAGTGTTAAATCAGAAGATTGAAATGGTAACACTTGACAATGACAAACACATTGCAGTAGACATTTAGTCACATTTGTCTATGCACCTACCATATTAAATACACGTTGTTACAACAAAAAACATAATAGTAGTGATTAAAATTCTTTTGATGGCATGTAGTCATAGAATATTCAATATTGGTAGTAGGTAGGTAATTAGACAGTATATAAATGTAAAGCATTCATAACCTCTTCATAAAACAATTAGGTACATAGGTGTATCTTTCATGCTCAACCAATTCAGTACATGCATTTTTTTACCATTAAGGGAATGCCCTTGTGCAGACTGCACAGCGCGTAACATAAGGATAAATCAAATCCTTACCTTTATCAGCCAATACAAGGGGAACCAGCCAACGATGAAGTCCGAAAAATACTCCACGACCGAGAAGCAAGCGTACACCACCCAATAAGTCAGCCATTTAGTGTCATCATCCTTTTGTGGGGACTCCAGCGCCCTCATTGACATATATGCAGGGTAGACAAAACCGATCGAATTGCAGATCAATTCCGCACCGAAACCAAACACTAAATATAACCCCGTGAACGCCACCAATCCTGCACAAATAAAATAACAGTCAAACTAGACAAAAGTTATAAATAAACGGCCAAAAAAACGGAACTTACCAAGGAAAATATACATTCGGTTCACGCCGGTCTTCTGTTCAGCCTTTTCGAAATATTTCGTCCATGGCTTGCTTTTGTCCATTAAACTCCTTTCGACAGAATCTTTGTATTCTTGCAATTTGGAAGTCATGTTGATGGGTTAATTTTTGTGGTTTTTTTTTGTAAATTGGCTTTTGGACAGGCAGTCAGCAGCCACGACTCATTGACAAGGCAGTGACAGATGGAAATCAGATAAATGGCGGCGTCGGCGGCCGGTGGTGCCAAATTAAAAATAATAGAAATAGTGTTACCAAGCACCAAACATATTTTATTTTTTAATAATAATAATAACAAAAGCCTTTATTCACTGGCCAAAATATATTTAACTTTATTGGAATATAAACTTATTAGTTAGCAACCAGTTTACCGTTTTGATATAGGCATCCCGCTCTGTCACAAGCAAATCTCCTCCAACCTTTTGGAAAATCATCTTCCCACTCTTGACTTGACTTGACGTTCTTTTTACCTTTTTCCATTCCAAGGATACCACTCCATTACGTTTTTCGTCCATTTTAGAATTATTTTTTGAAGAACTTTATTATTTTAGTATTCTACAAATCCTACATATTATTATTAATGCAAAAGATAGAGATATAGGGTCAGAGAAAGCGACTTTGTTTTTTTCTATGTAGTGACTAGTTTGTATACTGCATAGTTACAATGATTAATTAATATTTATTTGGCAACACTTTTTCTGTATTGCAGGATTTCAAAGTATTGCAACTAGAGGTGTAAAAGTAACGAAAAAATCACGTACCCGTATTTATTCGTTACTATACATTCAGTACTCGTTACTATCGTATCGTTACTCGTTACTTTCGTTTATTTCATACTATTACATAAAATTTATGAAATTTTAGTAGCAAAATTTTATGAAAACACTTTTTCACAAGTATATACTTTTTTTTTTTTACTGCATACTCTGTTAAAGAAAACTTTGTTTTGAATATTTGAAATTTTGACACCATAATGCGCGCATATCGGTTCCAATATTTTTGAAGTATATCCTATATTACCTTTATGACCTGTATTACCTTTTTAATTCGCGGAAAATACGCACGCATGCGCAAAACGATCAGTAAGAAACGTTTCAATACACGCATCAACGCAGCGTAACATTGGGTGATTGAAACAGCGTATGTAACCATGATACGAAACATGCGAGTAACGAAAAGTATTAAGTATTCGTGAGTAACGTTTCGTTACTCGGTACTAGATGGCGTACCCGTTACTTAGTAACGAATACATACGGTTTGCTACAGCTCTAATTGCAACAAATTACGTGCAAGCAAGCGCCATTTTAGCACGTCTTTTGTCATAAAAATAACAATTAAATTCGTGGGTATTTTGTAAATAACGAGTAAAGATTGAAGTGTAAAATTGTGGTTATCTTGCTATCTCCTCTTGCTGCTGAAGAATGGGCAAGCCATCGTCTTCTCATCACTCTGTTAGTTAAATAGATTTTATACATTTTGTTTCTCAATTTTTCGTTATTTACATACTACCAAAATCCTAAGGTAAAACTTGTTATCAAAACTGAATTAATATATAAAGCTTTTGTGATGATAGAAATACTCCTGGGTTCATTCCTTGCATCTCCAACTCAGCCTATACAGCGAAATAATTGTTCCTCTGCTTACATTGTTATTGTTTTTTGTTTTGTAATTTAGTTCTAGGTTAGGGTCACTTCATGCTCGTCTTAGTCGAAAATATACTTCATATATATAATATTTGCCGCCTATATTGTTATCACTTTGTATTTCTGTCTGTTTAAATTGTTCAAATTGTTATTTTTCTTTTGGTGTATGCAATAAAGTATATTCTGACAGATGTGACATTATCTAAACCTTGTTTTAAATTCAACAAACATATTTGTGTAAAATAAGAAATTAATCAGCAGCAACATACTTAACATAATAAACAAATTGTTACATGACTGCTGTAAAAAATTCATTCATTCAAATAACACCGTTAAGCTTGGTTATTAGAGTCTAAAATCCCACATCTGGTCCCACTTATCATATTCATTGTATGTCCTTTATAGCCAAAGGATAAAAAACCTTTCTTATGAAACAAACATCCATTATTAATTGCTGATGTAACTTGCATGTTCAGTGTTTATACTAAAAATTTCATAAAACATAACATTTCTGTTTATTCATTCTTTGGTGTTATATATTAAGCATGCTATAGCTTTGTACAAATAATATGCAACTGCAGCTACTAATTCTTGATATGATTCTTGAATGATTCTTATAAGTAAGTAAGCCACATGAGTTATCAATGTTTCTTATCTATGGTTTGAAAGTTTAATTTAACTTGTGGTCTATACTACATCTACTTATAGGACTGTCCTTTCTTTGTGTAGTTTTAAACTAAACAAAGAAAGGACAGTAAGCCACTAGGGCTTCCTGCAGTTTCATAGAACATTCTCGGGCGCCTTAAATTTTCTGGGGATAAAAAGGACACTCACAAACTGCTTTTATAATATTAGTAACATGATAAATATATGTTTTGGTTTGTGTGTGTGTGTGTTGTTTTCTGTAAAAGTTGACAAGTACTATCCATCCTATTCATAGATGTTGTAAGAAGTGTTTATGTATCCAGACATACTATACATATACATATAGTCTGATTCACACTCCAGAAAACTAAGTATATAATGCATGGAATGAAATCAAAATATTTTTTAAACAAATAGGCCTTCTCAAGCACTTATGAATAGTCACTCTTATGCTAAGTTTTGAGGGTGAGAGTGGGTTTTGCTGAAAAGAGCCGGGAATAAACTCTTAGCTCTTTGGTGGAGTAATGGTATAAGACAAATATTATGTATTGAACAGCGTAGAACAATGATGTTACTTATAGAATAGTAATTAAATTAACAGTTTTTTTATTTTCCAGACATCCAGTCATTCACTCTCCACAAATACAAGTAGAGAAAAAATGAATGCATCATTTAACTCACAAAAATCAGTCCGAAAGAAGAGAGAACGCAAAAATCGTACAAATGATAACATCCAGAAGCTTTTTGAGAATCTACGCAACCAAAGTACAATTTCCATCAACGATACCACAAATTGTGTCTCTCCAAATAACACTGTAGTACAGAATGTCATCACAGACAGTAGTTGCATTATATTAAACGATTCAATCCCACAAAACCAAATCCCGCCTAAAGCCTGCTCTACTCCAATACCAAACAAGCGTAGACCATCCTTAGATGACCTAATTCTAACATCATATAGAAAGGCTTTAGTTGCTCCCGAACTAACAGACAACATCGTCAATTTGACAAAAGACTATAACAGTCAGTCGTATTTAACTATTGATTTGACAACAGAAAGTGATGGAACTAGAGTAAATAATACAGTTATCAATATAGATGATACGCCTGATACACAAGACTGCACTTTAATATCTGTAAGTAATGCAAGTCAATCTATAAGTGGGGAGTCTGATGTCACAGTACTTAATAACAATGTACCACAAAAGAAGCCTGGTAATAAAATGCGTAAATTCGCCAAGGGTATAGCAAATTTGAATGCAGTAGAGAAAGGGCAGCTATTGGAGTTGATAACGCAAAAGATTTTCAGTGGATGCAGTGTACCAAATAATGTAAAAAACAGCATAACTAATATACAGGTACGTATTTTGATAGTATTAAATAAATAAATATCCTTGGACATAAATAAAATACAGAGAAAGAAAAATTTTACAATTATATTGCAAGTTATTAATCTGGTATACTGTTAAATAAGAAATGGCTCATCTCCTTCAACTTAATAATGTTTTAATGTGATCGAAATTAGTTTAGTTGTTCTCATGTCATTGCTTGGCTTACATTGATACTTAAAACTAAGCACACATTTTCCTTGTATAGCTGTGCTGGCTCAGTTGGCAACACACGTTCACGATCATGAAGGTACCTCAAATCTGAGTTTATACAAACTTACGTACAGATTCACACCACTGTCTTTCGGCTGAGGAAAACATCTTGAGGAAACGTCCCTGAGATGTCACAATTAAAGGCATGTGAAGTCCACCAATCCGTACTAGGCCCGCGTGGTGGATTATAGCCTAAACCCCCTCGTTATTAGGGGAGGCTCGAGCTCCTCGGTGGAGTTGTATATGAGCTGATGAATTTGACATATTTTCCAGCAGTCAACAAGGGCAACGGAAACTGTTGAAGATACATTCATTAAAGATATGATGCTGGGCCAAAAAACATCAAGGAACAGTATAGGCAGCAATATATACCATCCCGGAAACGACAAGACTAAAACAGGACTGCGTATGATAGTTATAGATGGTAGCAATGTCTCTATGGAGTAAGTACAATTTACCATAATAAAGGGAATGGTTAGTTAAACTAGCCTATCACTTATCCGTACAAATGTTCACAAAAAATTATAATTAAGGACTTTAAGGTACATAAAGTAAGTTGTACTATGTTAACCGGACAGCAGATTTACTTATGATACATAAATTTCATTATTTAGACAGATATGTGTCCATTTGTTTTCATATATATTATTTTTTCAAACCCGTCCTACTAAATAATAATACCAATTGTAGGTATAGTTTTGATGTTCTAGTATATAAATATGCCTCTATATTTAAGGCATTTATCTCAACAATATAGTAATATATTATAGTACTCCTAAACATTTGTATGGAGAGTGATTAGCCAGTTAAATCATAATAAAATTATCCTAGGACATTCTTAACACAGTCGATCTGACTCCATACTAAGCAAAGTTTGTGCTATGGTGACCAGATAGCTGATATACTACATCTACATTAGGACAAACTTATATATTCTAGAACATATTTGTTTATGAGCATAAATGTCAGTTCTGGGTGGGTTTTTACCTATAACCAGCAACTTGACTTGGTACTAACATAACATATTAAACTTTGGGCTGGTCTCATACGACTTGAAGTTTATAATATGTATTAAGATTAATAATTTAGGAAGCACAGAAATGCATACAATAGATTCTGAAGTATATGGATTATCAAATTATCACATCGATATATCAGAACAAAAGGACTAGCGTTATGAATTCCGTACAAAAAATAAGATTTTGATTCAGAACGCAAGTCTTTTTTTACGTTTCTATAGTGTGGCGCGGTGGGTTAGTGGTGAACGCGTCGACTCACGATCATGAGGATACAGGTTCAATACCCTGGCCTGTACCTCCTGAGTTTAACTTGGAAAACATCGTGAGAAAACCTGCATGCCCAGGAACATTCAAAGGCAGTGGAGTCCGCTAATCCGCATTAAGCCCGCGTGGTGGACTATGGCCTAAACCCCTTCATTGTTAGGGGAGGCTCGAGTTCCTCTGTAGAGACGTATATGAGCTGACGAGGATGATGATGATGAAAACTCATACAGGAATCAGATTATGAATTATCTCAATTGTCGAAGCTGTGCCTGAGACATGAGACTATGATTATTCTGATTATTTAAAATTGTATCTTAATCCATATTATAAATTCCGCCTCTGAATTTAGACAGGTCAGGTTATCAGAGGTATTAAGGTCGTGTGAGCCCAGAACCCAGACATCATTATTATAATAGGAGTTTAACAACCGTTTTCGAGGAGTTCTTATAAAATATAACTTACGCCAAATGTTGCCATAAAGTGTCTGATAGTTTGATCTAAGTCAAACGTGTTGCCTGTGGTATCAAATACCTAGAAGGTATCCGACCCTCAAATGCAGCCGTCCGAACATAGTACGGCCAGAGTTATTACTCTATTACAGTTCAAAATCTTTGGATTAATTTATATTTGCTTGTTTGTGATGGTGAATGTTTGACACTCTTAAACTTAGCAAAAAGGATAGTTTACTCGGGGAAAATTTAAGAGTTAGGCGAAAAACTGCGTGGCTGAAGCTAATGTCATTTACCTTTTTTTGATTCGGAGATTTTGGATAATGAAATATTGGATATTAATTCTGGCCTCACCACGCTTTATGATACATTTCGTTCGGTTTCCACACGATCGTTTTCTTTTCCGAAACCTCAAGTATCCTTTTAACATTGAATTTAACTACTACATATATAACTACTGCTAAGGCTGGTTTAAATGGTTTGGGTATGGTAACGCTGACATGTAGTATGAGCGGAGATGGTGAAGACAAAAAAAACCTGGAAACAAGTGTTCAATTCATTATTTTGACACGTTTGTATTAAGTGAATGTAATTCAAAATATTGAATTTTATGTATTTAACGCCTGGGTTGTCTCACTGCAGGGCAAATATATCCGCCCGCTCTCTACTCATCTCTGTTATTTGCCTTTGTGGGCCAGTCCTTAAGATCGTATGGAGATGATATAATTGTATCGAGGTCGTCTTTCCATCTGCGACGCGGTCTGATTTGAATCCGTCTTGCTTCCTGTGGAACCCATTCAGCAGTGCCGGATTAACCACGTAGCAAGAGTAGCAAATCCTACGGGCCCCGCGCAAAAGGGCGCCTCGGGCAAAAGGGCCCTCGCGCAAAAGGGCGCCTCGCGCAAAAGGGCGCCTCGGGCAAAAGGGCCCTCGCGCAAAAGGGCGCCTCGCGCAAAAGGGCGCCTCGGGCAAAAGGGCGCCTCGCGCAAAAGGGTGCCTCGCGCAAAAGGGGCCCCCGTGGTTCGAAATTCATCCACCTTCGCCTGAGCATAACTTTTTCAGTTTCTTTACCAGCATATCGGAGCCCCTCTATAATATTTGCTACGGGCCCCGCGCTTGCCTGATCCGGCGCTGCCATTGAGTCGTACGTCTGGCTTAAATCATATTTTGATTTCCTGATGAAAATTACATTAAATTCTAATTTCGGTTCCACTACCATAACGGTAATCTTAGAGCTTTACTATGTCCTTTATTTATGAGTGAATCGTGTATCACGTTTCAAAATTTATCCTTTACTTTTACCGTTTAATGCATTTTAAGGCATACAATTTCTAATGAAGGTGGTCATAAATAAATTACTAACTGAATTATAAAGAATTCATGGCCTACTGTTGGATTCACTTCGACGAAATTACATGCACAGACGTCACATATTTGGAGGTCGACAACGTATTGACGATGCCCGAGGTGTTGGAAATGATCAGAGGCGTTGAGGAGTGGTGACTACTTACCATGGGAGGACTGGGCCGATTGCCTGTTTGCCTACTTGCCAAAATGATAATGTCATCGAAAAATCAACTATATAGCTTTCTGATAAGGTTCATCTCTCATAAAAGCAATAAAGTTCTAATTGCTGTGAGAGGTCATTCATCGTTTTAAATACACATTTCATGTGTGAAACATCAAAAGGTTTTACCTCATTTAACCCTGGGCTCCCAGGGTTATTTATTTTTATTAATATTTTTGTTTATAATTTACAGACACGGTAAAGGAAGAGAATTTTCGGTAAAAGGTCTGAAAATATGTATTGATTACTTTCTTAATCGCGGTCATACTGTGAAGGCGTTTGTGCCTAGATTCAGGTGAGATTTACAACTGACCCATTATTTAGTCTAGGTTTCATCTGATGTTTTTAATGATTCACTGACCTTGAAAAAGTATGCTATCCTCATGCAGTCGTATAGAAAGGTTATGGTAAGCAGGTATAATTTACATCAGTAATTTTATGTTTAAATTACCTGCCGCGATATGGATTTTGATGTATGTAAATTTTTGTTTGTTAACCATTTGCAATGTATGACACTTTTCCTTAATCTAGACACGCACTAATTAAGTTTCAAAAAACGTATACGACCACAAAATTGTCAACCATAAATTACTGCCAACTTTGGAATAGTCGCTAATAATCTTTGATTATGTAGATTGTGACGAAATTTTTTCTCCCTAAATTTTGTGGTCGTACAAAAAATTCGCAGGTGTAAGTTTGGTAAGAGCACCGAACCTAGACTGTTGGACTACTTGGAGAGGCAGGGGCTGGTCATCTACACGCCATCGAGAGAGATCAAGGGGAAGCTTATCACTTCCTATGATGACAGGTGTGTATATACCCCAACTAGTGGCTGCCCGTGGTCTCACCCTCGTTTCCGTCCGGGGGATAAAATGTAGTCTGTATCCTTCCTCGGGCTCTAGACTATCTGTATACCAAATATCATTTTAATCGGTTCAGAAGTTTTAGGGTGAAAACGAGACAGACAGACAGAGCTACTTTCGCATTTATAATATTAATTAGGATTAACACTAATATTCAGAAATTTACACTAATATACAAAAATGTACACTATATACACTAATATCATAAACAGGAAAGATTAGTCTTTGTATTGAATAGGCACGAAACTACTGGTTTCTAAATTCGTAGTTGTGTTAGATAGCCCATTTATAGCTAAAGGCTTTATACCATCACGCTACGATCAATAGGTGTATTCCCTATTTTTATTGCGATTGTAATATTTCTTAAAACGCCAAACAGCCGTCAGCTACTATTTGTATAGGTAAACTAGGATCCGCCTCGGTTTAACCCGCGTAGTTCCCTTTCCCGTAGGAATACAGGGATAAAATATAGCCTATAAAATTCCTCGTTAAATGGACCTAACACTGATATATTTTTTCAAATCGGACCAGTAGTTCCTGATTATTAGCGTGTTCAACCAACAAAACAAATAAAATCTATTTTTCAGGTACATTGTTCAGTGTGCTGCCGAGTTCGACGCGGTTATAGTTTCAGGCGACAATTACAGAGATTTGCACAGAGAAAATCCTAGATGGCAGTTCGTGATTGAGAATCGACTTCTGCCCTTCACTTGGGTCAATGACATGATAATGTTTCCCAGGGACCCCTTAGGGAGAAACGGCCCCACTCTAGATCAGTTCCTCAGACACACCCCTAGGGATCCGCCTAAAAAACTATGGTACGAATAAGTTGGGCATATTTTAGTTGGGCTTATATTAGTGTTGCAAATTGCAATTGCTCAAAATCATTTTCCGTTGTCAAGGTTGTCTTCCAACTGATCAGCTATGGTATTCTGAATTTATACTCGACACTGAAGTCACTCGAGCGAGTATTGCCTATCTCGCTCGTACGCATAGCAGTGGCATAAGTGCCTCTCGCTCGATAAAATCGAATCCTGATCGAGTTTCGGTTTGAGAATAGCATGGCTGAACTCTACATGTCGAACGAAGTATGAATAAAAAATCTATCAATAAAAGTTTTTTGGTATGGGCACATGTGATGAGACTTTTCTATCGATTGCGGCAATACATTGAATTTAACATCTTATTCTCTGACCATGTTGAAATGTATCGAAAGAAAAATGTGATTTTGACCATTATGGTCTTAAATTATTTGTTAGTAAGGTAGCAGCAAATATTTACCTTCTGAGTGTGAGTACCAAAGATGTTTCTTGTAAATATTAAATATTTCACACTAGCCTTTGTGTTGCATTCCCAAATTTTGAACTTAGAAACAGTTATATATGTAATTGCTAAATAGAAATGAAAGAGTACTGGCATATAGATAGATCACTATCTGGATCCCTTGTGAAGTGGTATGGACATCGTCTGCTGTGTTGAAAGAACTGTGCTAGTTTTAGGAAATGGTTTCTCATAAATGAGCAACTATTTTACTCAATATAGTGATATAACTTACTGAAAAGTCAACTGACTCTTCCATTCGATTATGTACTGTAAAATATTGCGAATACGTTTCGTATTTCGATGTCAATGAAGAAATATCGTGTAGGGGACACGATATTTCTTCATTGACATTTTCAATTCATCCGCTACAATGCAATTTGAATCTTAAAAACAATGTTTTACGGTACATTTTAAAACGATTGAGGATTGTCTCGTGTTAAAAATGTTCGACAGAGACGAAAAATATTATCATTTTAAAAAGGAATGTTCAATATTTCCATTGTTAGATGGATTTATTATATTAGATGTTCATAATTATTTTAATAATAATTTGATAATATTACATATTTGTTTCATATTGATGAACGATTTTTTATGCTCATTTGTATTGAAATTATTTTTAAATCTGTAGGTTTGACATGGAGAGACAGTATGGGTAGGTATTACATAAAAAAAGATGTGTTAAAAATCGTTCGTTTTGTATGAAACCCTTGGTGTTTTCCGTTGATTGGTGCACCAAACCCATAAATTACGTAGGTACCTACTATAATTGTTATAGTTTCTATGATATTTAATTGTTTTATTATTTTGTAAGAATTTGTTTTCGTGTAACCTCATTTTGGCTGTAGAAAATAAATAATTACATAATTTTCAATTTTCTTTTTATTTATTTTTCTGTTCTCAGCAAAAGCAACCTTCCGAACCGAGCATTAGAGTCGACGTTTCACAAGTGCCTGTGAAGGCCTAATTGAATTTATATTTCATTTCCTATATCAAGTGGTCTCCTAATAAAACTAGAGGGATTGTCTATGTGATGTCCACGTTGAGTACAAATCCCTTGGGGGGGCAGATATTGATTACGTCATCGGTAGTTATTTACTTTTTACATATATGGCAACCCACACATTGATTTTTATGAAATTTTGTATGCATATTCAGTAGGCCTGAGAATCGGCTACTATCTATTATTATTGATACCCCTGTAATCAGTGTCCGTTTCAACCGCGCGGCCACCTCATAGAATTTGATGAAACTTTGCCAGGAATTTGTTACAAACAAAACTAAGACGCTATGACGAATAATAGTTGGTCGCTACGGGAACACGGAAACGGGAATTACGCGGGGGAAACCGCGGGGCGGAAGCTAGTATCTATATAAGTATGTAATTAAAACGTAGTAACTATATGTAGTATATTAGCTATCTGGTTACCATAACACAACCTCACTTTGAAGCTTTCTGTGGAATCCGATTAGCCGTGTGTGAAAAATATCCCAGGATATTTTAAAATTCAACATTAGGGTGGGAACCAGCTACAAAGTACCTCGTCATAGTATTTACCTGCCCTTGTTAGCCGTTTATCGAACAATGCATTCGGGTAGAATTAAAACAAACTCCTGCAATCGCATCACTTTTATTCTTTTAGAATATGAAAAGCGTTAACAATTGTTTTATATTTGTGCTTCATAAAAATAATATTTTTTATAGCAATTACAATGGACTGGAAGTTTCTAATTTATATAATGATAAGAAATTAGCTTTTAGCCAAAGTTTTTATGAAACTAGGGATTTGCGGATTAATTACGTGATTTTGCTTGAGACGAAGAGTGGTAATGACTGATGTTTGAGATACCAGAATCACCATGGTTTTATTCTTGAGAGATGTTTAAAAATAGACTTAGGTCGATGTTCACCTTAATAGCCTTCAGCATGCCCTCCTTAGAGTTCGTTTAAACTGGCGATGTAATTTTAAATATCTTAATCAGTAACCAGTTAAAATATGACGAGTAAATTATAAGTGAACATCGGCCTTTCGGCTCTTAAAACAAATGAGTTATAATATAATTGAGGTAAAAGTTTGCGCGATAAAATAAAATTACAAAAATAAGATCCATTTTCATATCACAAATTAGTTTAGTGTTAAATTATTTTAATTAACAATAGTGCACGCGTGTTAATTGTATAGAAAATAGTGCTCGCCGTGCATTAATATTTCTTATATCTAATACTAATTCAGGAACTTATTTTGAAGAAGCGAATGACTACAAATAATAAATGGGTCATTGTCAAATTTCTCGCAGGTAAACTAGACCCTTAGCAGTGTTATTATTTTTTAAACGACTTCAAAAAAAGAGGTTCTCAATTCGACTGGTATTTTTTTGGTTTGTTTAGTAATTAATAGCACAATATGTCTAGATTTTACTATATTTTTGTTAAATACAAAATGCACTACATTAGTAAACTTTCATTAATAAAATAACGACTTAATTTTTAATTGTTTTTTTTTTTTAAGTAACGTTGTGGTAAGGAAAACCATTCTGTTATTAGTTTACCTGCGCGAGATCGTTTACTTTATTGAGAACCCAGGTAGTTCGTGTGAATCTAGGTTTTTTTTATTTCTCTCTCTTACTAATACGTCGCCTTTAACTTGTGTCATATAAAACAATTATAAAATATCTACTGATTTAGATCATGTTAAGTTTGTGCGCTATTTAAAAAATTTTGAAAAATATGAAAGTTTAAAGTTCTCAACATTTATATGTAGAATGCAAAAATAAACGAAATATAGGTCATTAAATCTACAAAAATACCTAATAACAAGACATTTCCCTTATAAAAAGATAGTGATATTGTGCTGAAATGAAATGAAATGAAATGAAATGAAATGAAATGAAATGAAATGAAATATATGTCTTATACTATGATTTGTGTAAATATTATTATTAATGTGTGTAAACGAATGGCTGTTAACACTTCGTTCATAATAAAACATTTCAACATCAACGTAACATAAAAAATCTACAACATTTGTTACAAAAATGGCATTATTTTAAAATCCTATCTAATATTATTGTTATAATCTATTGGGTTTTATACAATTTGGGACTTAAATGCAACGATTCTTTTTATAATTTTGGAGCCGAAGTTTTGCTATAGAAAAATCTTTTTGCAAGCTCCTTTATGTACACGTTAATAAACATTTATATTTCAACTAGCACAATCTAGCTAATTATAGGGATTTATTTGGAAAAACAATGGAAGAATTCTCTTAAAACTAATGGCCATAAGCATTTTTGGACCATGGAATTATTTAACAATTTGGTGTCATATTATTTAGTAAGTATTGTTATGATATATTTCTATTCAACTTAATAATTACATACCAACAGATCTTTCAAAATGAGACTACATTAGTCCTTATATAGGTATTAGTATACCAAACTAAATATATCTAAATAAATAAACACAAAAATATTCGAGATTTGTTCGTTTTACGAAAAATTTTACATTATAGTCGGATTAATAATTCGAGTCACAGAAATGACAAGTGCAACTGTCACTGATACAAAAAAGGGTGACCCGCTACAATAGTGATGTTCGGCAGTTTTGTTCTTATAGTATCCGATACATAAA
This sequence comes from Thyatira batis, assembly GCA_905147785.2. Taxonomy (NCBI): domain Eukaryota; kingdom Metazoa; phylum Arthropoda; class Insecta; order Lepidoptera; family Drepanidae; genus Thyatira; species Thyatira batis. Next base: position 2,806,030 of record LR990507.1, read on the forward strand.
TCTAGTCGAAAATCCCAAAATTTCATTTTTTTAAAACTAAATTTGAATTTAATTGAAACCAAAATTAAATAAATAAAATCGAATAAATGTTATTAATTTAATTAACCTAACATAGGCTAATCATCCAATTCATGCTTAATTTAAAAAAAATTAATAAATATAATTCATTTGTCCAGTAGGTACCCGTACAAATAGTCACATCCAAAACAAAATGGGGTCCATAGCGTGACAAGTGATGACTATAGTTCTTTCAATAGCTCAAAACAAATAATATACTATGTTATATTTAATTACCTACCGTGTATGTCTTCTGTTTTATTACCATAAATTTCATATTTTTATTTATATAAAGGCATTCTGACATTGGATAAAAAAAAAGGAAACTCTAGTCGAGTTTCCTTTGTCCTTAGCCGACTTTTAGTTGTAAAAATTCGAATCTACCACAACACTATTTATTTGGGTCTAAAAAACTGCAACACTGGAAATGTCAAATCTCTGCCTACAATGAATAATCTGATTATAGGTAGGTACCTACCTAATCGTGAAATTTACACGACGTGAAAATAAATTGGTATTCTTATACATCAAAAATAATTGAGGTGTTTGCAATTTAATTAGACAATTATATACCGGTAACATCTATAATGTTAATAATTATTTAATAAATTTATTTTTGCTGTATAGAAATGACTTTACGAAGAATCTTCCCTACTGCCTATTCTTTCGATACACGTTTTGATCCTGCGCCGGAACCTAACAGAAGTATGTTACGAGATTTTGTGTTTCTTTCTCGCGTCTCGTCGATGCTCATTCGGTGGGTACGGCTTCAGTTCTCTACAGTCCAACTGGAATTAGATATATAAAATATTATAAAAAAATAATTGGGAAGACATATCGTCCGCAGCTAGGACTAATTTACTTAGGAACGCCCCACTATCCCTCCCGTTCATTACGGATTCTTAATATTATGTGGCAGGATATCGATATCTTCAATTGCAATCTGTCTAAATTCGCAGAAGCATCTGTATATACACCTATTGCGATATTTTAACTTAAGAAATAAATAAAAATATTTATCAATACTCGATCTTACTTGATCTTGTCGACATGTTGTGCCGACCCCACGTAAGGTGGGATAAGGGCAAGACGATGATGACTCGATCTTGCCACAACAATACTATGAAACGCGCTACTTTAATTTTACAGGGATAAATGGTGTGCCATTTTCTAGAATAAGAATATTTTTATCCTTTTATCCCCCTAGCTACAGCCGTGGCCGGGTAGGAACTAAGATACTGTACAAGTGGCCCCAGGCTTTTATTTAATATTTTTATATCAGAAACTCACCAATATTTCATCATCAGGTACCCTGGACAGCAAGTCTAATACTTCGTTATTAGGTATTGTGTGCGGTCGAAGTATTTTTCTTGTGAATTTATTAATTCCTGAAAATCAATTATTTATATTTTTACATCATTGAAAAGTATTACCTACTAACAGTATGTAGAGTAATTTTTCAACTACATATTATTATTTGTTTACTACATATTATAAAATTTAAATGAAAAAAATATGACATTCGTAGACCGTCTACGAAGTGCTACGAGATATATTGAAATAAAAAAAAATCGTGTATGATATGTATCTGAACATTGTATAATAATTACTATGATATAAGAAATATTTGAAGTAGGTATACCGCACCATTATATTTCAAAATCAATGCTAAAACTTACCCCATGCTATAAGTATATAACGCAGTGGAATCATGTACAGCACCACCGTGGCAGCCAATAACATCAATATTGCTAAATAACTTAAATATGGCACAGTGAAATTTGCTAAGCTGAAACAAAATTATTATTTTTAGTTTGCAAATATAAATATCCATAACATTCTTCACACTCGGCCAATCTAATTTTAACATATTTTTTTATACCACTAAGATGGCAAACAGGCATACGGTCCTGATGGCGCGCGGTTACCTAGGCCTATGGACGCTTGCAACAGTAGGGGCGTTACTCACGCGTTGCCGACCCTGTAAAAATCTCTTCACTCCTTTCTTGAAGAACCCCATATTGTACTCCATTGAGAATACCATGACGGGGAGCTCATTCCACAACCTGAGTGTGGAAGTTCCCCGTGGAAGGAAAATTATGGAGAGCTTATACTATGGTAACCAGGTAGCTTATAAACTACATAATATATCTACTGATTATTTTTTAATTTATTAATGATAGCTTCAAATTGGGTTTCAATTAAGATTATTTTATAGGATTTTATTAAACCGCACTTACTTTTTAACAGCTTCCCCTAACGCGGCAACATATCCTAAGGCGTTTTGCACTGTCTGCGTCAGTTCTTGTATCGCGTGCATTCTCTCCTTCAATGATTTCTTCTCTTCCTGAAAATGATAAATTAAAAATTTTATAAACTCCAGTTTTCGTTTGGAGATGCCTAATGACTTTCAAATGGTAAAGTTTTTCATTATAACATTACATAGCATATCGTAGGCTTTCAGAAAAAACCAAATCAAATTCGGTATATTTGTTTGAGAAGATGGGATGGGATAGACAGACATACAAATACATAGACTGATACGTCAAAGTTATTACTCCCCTCTTTTTGGGTCAAGGGTTAAAGGGTTGAAAGTCAGGGCCTCTAACCGACATTTCATTATTTCTAACTAGTGGCTCCCCCCGGTTTCACTCGCGTACACGGGAGATCTTAAATTTTCCCAGGATAAAAAGTAGCCTATGTCCTTTCTCTGGCTTTAGACTATCTGTTTACCAAATTTCATTTAAATCGGTTCAATAGTTTTAGCGTAAAAGCGAGACAAACAAAGTTACTTTTGCATTTATAATTTTAGTACCTATAGATTCATTAATTCTATATACCTTTTCCCCTTCATCTTCATCGTCTTCTTCAGCTAATAGGTCCTCATCATCGACAGGTACTAGTAAAGGATTGCCTCCTGAAAAATTATGATTTGCAGAATAAAAATCGGGGCAATTGTAAAATTGAATTGGTAGGTTCTTTGTTGCAACTAATGGCTTATAACAAATTAGGTTGCATTTGTAAAATACATAATCTTTTTTTATTTAATACCTCTATTTTTTCAAATTTTACAAATAATTTACAGGGCCACCATACTTGTTTTTGATTCAATGCTTTATTTTGCCACAAAATACCTATATTATGTACATCAGGCTTTCTTGGGTTAGTCAACGAACATTACAAAGTTACTACATTCAATAGTTTGTTATTATTAATACAACACAGAAACGACAAACTTACTAGAAAATAAATTCGCTAAGAACGCCTTTGGTTCACTTCGGATTTTGAGATATCTTTTAAAACGAACTACGAAAGAAAAATGAGTTTACATTAAATTTAATCTTTTTAAATTGAAATAACGGACTCCAATTTGTTACCAGTTTGTACCCTACATATTTACTATCATTAAAATAAAAAAAAAAACAGAATCCAAGACTAAAATATCCCAAAGAAGTAGAAGAAAATCTTACCAGTGAGTCTATAAATGAGCCAATTTCTGCCTAAGAACATTAAGATTAGGAGCGGCATCATCCACATCTGGTAATAGTAACAGAAAGCAATCCATACTAATAGTCCAAAGAACGAACGAATTCTCGACTCCCACTCGAAGCAATCTCTGCAATAAAGAAATAATAGATGTAGGTACATTAGAGAAGGAATAAAAAGGCAGAAATACCTCTAGATTCTTGGTGTTCTATGGGTCCATAGACAATACCAAAGATATTTTGTTGACATAAAGTTATTAAGTTTCAGTTACTAAAATGAAGTATTTTATACAGAGAACAATATAGTACAATCTTTTCGACGCAGTAAAGTGACTATAAATAAATTTAAGCGTTCATCTACATTTGGTAATTTTGATTTGATACCATATTCAACTATTAGTTTGAATTGATGACAATTAGTTCATTACCTACACATTAAAAGAAATTATCTTCATCTAGTCAGTCAGTTTACTAAATCGTTATAAAATATTGTTTGTATACTTACTGTAAAATCTTGCCAACTTCTATAAACCACATGATAATTGCTTTCAGCCTTAATACGTTTCGTCTGAACAATTGCCTTTTGAGTTTGGCTTCTTGGTGCATGTATTTTGGCTCTTTCGGGTTTACCACTCTAATTGCGGCTTTGAGCTGTGAATTAATAATTTATGGCGAAATTATGATTAAATAAAAACGTGACAGTAACTGTTAGTGAGATTCATTTTGAAAATTATACTTAATCGCTTAATATTTTATAGCATAGGTACTATCGACGCGCCCCAGCTTCGCACGGGTGCAATGCTTATACATGACATTAGAAACGTCCAAAGTTGTCAGTGTTTCTTTAACATATTATGCATGTATTGTATATAAAAACCTTCCTCTTGAATCACTCTATCTATTAAAAAAAACGTTTTAAAGATTTAAGAAGACAGGAACTGACAGCAGAAAGCGACTTTGTATTATAATGTAGTGATTACATAAGGAAGTGTATTTTGCTATATAAAATTGTGCATATTATTATTTTCCGGTAAAATGTTAACAAATTGATAACTGTATTAATCAACCACAAAAGCGAAATTCTTTTGTTAACTTGTGGTTATAATTGTAACTAGTGTATTTTTTTTTCATATATTTTATGTAATTAATACCTATCTGTAAATTTTTTGTTAAATTTAATTTACAACTAATTTATTTTCTACCGGTTTGAATGATTTAAAAATTCCGGTGACTTTATTCCAATCAAAAATGTTAACAAACTTTCGTAATATGTCCATCAACATGTTTGACAAACGAGTTAGGTCTTCCTAATGCTTAATACTGCTAAGTGGTTTTTATTTGTCTAGTGTCTGTTATTTATGTATTAGGTACTTACAGGATTCCATATGACTGTCATTTCTAAGAGTATCTGTGGATAGTTCCCTTTAGCTCGGGCTCTCATTTTCTTGTCCTTCAAAGCGTACCAACGTTTCTCCCCATTTCGTATACTCAGTAATGGTATTGCTAACTTGCCAAGAAACTCCACCTTATGGTCGTGATCTTCGTCGTACACAGTTATGTCCAATATTGAGCTTATATCTTTAACTGTGCTGGAAAATAATAAGAAAAGTAATTATTTTTATGTTACGTTTATTACTAACACAAATTTGCACATACATGCATTATTATACAGTTGTATTGTGTATTGATACATTTGAACTTTATTGAATTTAATTCACGGTTCATTTATTTCAAACTAGTGGCTCCCCGCGGTTTCACCCACGTTCCTGGGGATCTTAAATTTTCCCGGGATAATAAGTATCCATTGTCATTCTAAGCTATACCCCACCAATTTTCAGCCAAATCGGTTCAGCCGTTCTTGAGTTATAAATATTGTAATTAACACAACTTTCTTTTATATTTATAAGTATATAAGATAAGGAAGCATAATAAAATTGATACTTACAACGTGAATATCTTCATCCAATTCGGTGTTAAAGTCTTATATTCCGTATGAGTCTGTAGCCTTGCATTCCCTAACTCCAAAACGCAGAAGGGATCCGATTTGCCTCCCAAATCCGCTGCAGCCAAGCCTTTAGCACCGTACACTTTAACGCATAACCAACCCACACCGCTGCATGTTTCATTTATGTTGTACCACGTCTGGAAAGGTAAAATCTTTTAGAACTTGAATGTTTTGGCCACTTTGTTTCCGTAATAATACAATTTTCGCTAGCGAAGATTTTTTTTTTATGATTGGTTGTAAGTCTTTACCTTGTATTATTTTTTAAATTAGCAAAGATACTTTTTTTCTCTTTATCTCTGACTAGCTGCCTCCCCGCGGTTTTACCCGCGTAGTTCCCGTTCCCGTGGAATACAGGGATAAAATATAGCCTATGTTACTCGGGGATAATGTAGCTTTCCAAAGGTGAAAGAATTTTTGAAATCGGTCCAGTAGTTTCGGAGCCTATTCGTTACAAACAAACAAACAAACAAACAAACAAACAAACAAATCTTTCCTCTTTATAATATTAGTATAGATAGACGATTGGCAAGATGATCTCAATTGATGATTTAGAAAAGTGGTCCAATAACATAATAATATGATTTCGATTCAAAGAGTATAAAACTTACATATCGCCTCTCAATAATTTCAATATCCCTAGGGTTCTCTTTATAACTAGTTAAATCCGTAATGGTTTCAGATTGCGTAGTACCACTTATTGTTAGAAGTAGAAATATCTGACCGTTCCCATCTTCCAATTCCTGCTTTATGTTGTGTGTTTTCTCTCTTTCTAACTTAGATAAGTCTATATTACACCTGGAAAGTTGAGTTACAGATAAAACAAAAGTATTTCAGTTATAAAAAAAACTGTAGGTACATCATGTTAATTTACAGGTTCAAGTTCAAAAATATGAGAAGTATTAATCAAAACGTATTCTATCGATGTAAAAAATTTAGTTTAAGCCCCTACCGTCGTTGTAACGTTAAAATAATAATATGTCGCATTAATAATATCAGTACGATTTTTAATATGGCGAAATACTTACTTTCCTAAAAAATCATCTTTGGACTGTTTATCCTTATCCCAAACTGTGACTTCTAATACTTGCTCCTGATCATCGTATAGGTGCAAGTCGAACTGCTCCAACCACGAAGGATGTAGGGATTTCCACACGACTTTACTTTTATATTTTTCATTACCTAACCTGAAACGAAATTCAAAACCGTATTTAGCAGTAGTATAAATTACTATTATCAAGTGATATCCGGTAGTAATGTAAAATGACTGTAATAAGTTCATAGTTTCTGCCGATTAGTAACTCAAGGCTACGGTAAAAAACAAACGGACATATACCATTCGGTCCCAATCTAAGCAAAATTTATATTAAATATCTATTTATTAAATCCAGGGTATTTTTTTTACATGGAATTTGATTGAGATTGGACATGGTCATCAGATAAATTATAAACTATCGACTCTTAAATACATACCAACGATGAGACCTTACCGTTTACATTATGATGATAGATGAAAAATGCTTACTTATATTGCGTTCGCACTAGTTTGAAAGTACCACTTCTCTAAATAAATCGAATACCACAAAAACATACCTAAATTTACAATAAGGGTCGCTAGACCTCGTATCCATGTCCATGGCTGGTAGATTCTTCGCTTCCACCAGCACAATGGTCACCACTGAACTCCAAATCTGCGCTTTCAATCGTTTGTTCACATCGTTCAGTCTTGTGTTCTTGAGAAGATACTGCAAAAGGGTTTCACCAGATAAGAATAAATATCGATATATATGATAAACCATGGGAGATCAACAGATAATATTAGTTTCAGAACCCAAAAAACATGGTGGCTTTGTTAAGTTTGTAATGAAATCTATGTAGATAAGTTATTTAGCAAATCATGTATCGGCCTACTTAGATGACTTAATTATGGCCAGCAAACATTTTAGTTTACCTCATATGAATTGGCATTTTGCAGTTGTGTTATAACTTTGCTTCTGCGGTTGGTATTTCAGAGACTTATATAATTCAAGTTAGTTTCGCTTTGAACCTTATTGGACCCAATTAGCTGTTAAACTAAACTTGGGCATAACTTCCTTGTAGTAGGTACAAATTATAGAAAGCGGAATCGGTTATCTCAGTTTGGATTGTAAACGGCAGTTGATAATTTAGAACAGATATTAAAGCCAAGCGCTAAAGCTTATATTTATTTGAAGTATGAGTGTTATGAAGCTGTATTTTCAATATCAAATTATTTGTATGTGTTAGGTACCCTGGGATTTACATACTTTGATATATGAAACGAAGATGTTCATGCACACAAATGTTTGTCTTGTCCCTAACCAGCGGTTTGAAAGTCAGGATCGCTAACCACCAAGCCAACCAACAAGCTTTATGTAAATCGTGACATTTATAAAACAAAAATCAATTATGTATTATGAAGGTATAACGTATATATTTATATAAGTATATATTTATATTATTTAATTTCAAAATATATTAAATCACAAGGCATTATTAAAAAAACAATCGGTGCGAAATATATAAATATTGTTGAACGTAAAAAAAGGATTATTTTAATCTTTGGCTCTCAAAGGTTTACTTTTTGACATAACTATCAGATAAACGTTAAAAATTTAATAATTTTTTTTAACATTTATTATGTACTAGTGGTAACACACGGCTTACATTGACCTAGATAAGCCAAATCTGGCTACGCCTAGCTCCAATCAATAAACAGAGCGGTTGCTGTACTTTAGCGTTTGCTCAGACATTTCTAGCACTCAAAATATTTTTCATCTTGAAATCAAACACATAAATAAATTAGGAGGTACACTCAAGCTGTTTGACAATTCCTTACAATCTAAGATAGATACAGCTCGTTAGAAGCCTATTTCGCAAATGTTTAAAATGATTTCATTTAATAGATTTGTATGCCCCCTTAAAATGTCTTTAAAAAGCAAACTCAGTCAGAATGATAGTTTTAGTCATTATTAGCAATATCCCATACATAGTTATTTTATTAAACCATCACACCACACCTGTTATTACAACATTTAACACCCATGCGGTAAAACCACCAATTGAAAACATATACCCTATGTATCCTGTCGCCGCGAATTTTTAAATGACTACCGATTCTCTCGAGGAGATCGCAACCGTTTTGCGTTTGAGTTTCCAAACGTGTACGAAGACTTTGTGCTGAACGTAGACCGGTCGGCGGGAGACTGCCGGCCCTGGGCACTTCTAGCTGATCAGCTGGTGGTAGACTGCCAGATCTTGGTCGGATTTCTGGTACACTGTCGTGAAAGTATGGAAATAAAAATGAATTGTGAAGTTGTTCCAATTGTGATACTCTTAACTTACTACCAATATGATTCTAAGCCACTTAGCCCGGTTGGCTTTGTGGTTAGTGACCCTGACTTTCAAGCCGCGGGTCGTGGGTTCGATTTCCACCCAGGACAAACATTTGTATGCATGAATATGTCTGTTTGTCCTGTGTCTGGATGTAAATATCTATATAAGTATGTATTTAAAAGTAGTATATGTAGTATATCAGCTATCTGGTTACCATAACACAAGCTCACTTTGATGCTTAATTTGGAATCAGATTGGCCGTGTGTAAAAAATGTCCCAGGATATTTATTTATTATTATTTATTATTAGACTATTTCAAAAGATATAGGTAATCATATTTACGCCTAGAAACAGAAGACACACGTTCATGCACACAAGTTTTAGTCCTATATGGGAGTCGAAGCCACGGCCAGCGGTTTTAAAGTCAGGGAAGCTAACCACCAATAGGTCCGTGAAATACATATAAAATTGGTTAAACTAATACAATTTTTTTTTTCGTATATGACTTGTAATCGTGTAAATCTTTTGCACCGCCATAACTACTCGATTGAATTTGAACATGGTCGAATTAACGAAATTATCAAATAATAGGTACTCAATACATAGTTAAATATTTTCGTTGACTATAAATTAACACCGATATTATCCAAAAACCTTACATCTATAGTCTATCGTTAATACATAATAATTTTATTTATACAAAAGAAATAAAAAAACAGTACCATTCATCACTAGATCCTTCATCATCCGCCAAATTTGATGTCGAAGCACACCTTCTTTTATATAAAGCATCAATTTCAATTGATGGCACAGAAAGTTTATCTTTAGATGTATTTTTAGAGTCATTTGAAGACTTTGAAGTTGTCTCATCGTCAATAGATCTTCTTTCATCAGATAAATGTGATATAAACCTTCTCGATTTAACTATCTGATCCTGTATTTCATCTTGTATATCGTCTATTCCATCCTGAACTCGGCCTTGTACTGTTTTGAAATTATTCTTCAGACGATCCATTTTGTCTCGCTAACATTCGAGTTATTTATTCAAATCACTTAAAACACTTGTCACACGTCCATCTACACTGAGCGTTCATAACAAACAGGCAAGTTAACGGCTGGTAAATTTAAAACACTTTAGCAGAATAATATCGACAACCAAACATAGTAATTCAATTCCAAGAATATGTTTTAATTGTATATATTTGAGTATGGATTAAATACACCTTGTGTTAGGATAGGCATATTTATTTCAGCGTTCTTAGTAAACAAAGCTACTATCTGGAATGGTTACCATAGACTACAGTATGATCTGGACACCGCGAATCGAGTTTAGTCAATTTGTTTGTATGTAAGCATTTATTTTATATTTTCATATATTTTGCGGATATTTATCTCTCATCCTAACAATGTGCCATTGAGACTGCTATTTTGATATCTAAATCATTAAATCAATTTTTAGTACAACACGAAAAATATCATTCCAAATAGGAAGACATTCTTCGCCGATAACAAAAATATTTAGTCCAATGTTATTATTATCCTGAAATATTGATCGAATGATTTTGCTGTTTTAGCATACTCAAGGCCTTCTTTTGCTGTTCACCATGACGCAATAAGATTATAATTATGTAACAATCAAAAAATATGATATCAATATTATTATCTTAAACTAAAACTAAATAATGTAATGCTATTAGGTACATATATGACAGGCTAAAGGACCCGTAAAATCGGAGAACTAGCGGTGTCTAGCGGCCGCTTTCAATATTCGATCGAGAATCTAAGATTCTTATTAATCCAGATTTTGTCTGATCCATCGATTGATGCTAAATCTGCATTTCAATATGTTGATCTCGTCCTCGAATCCGTAAGAAAAAAGAGATTGGTCATAAATTTGCGCCCTCCCTAACGTTCTGTTTCACGCATTTGCAGTAAAAGTACACAGTGGCACTTAATAAATAAAATGGTAGTTATTTTATCAAAGCATTTTATGTATGTCATCACATGATATTGCATAAACAGTAAGAAATAAATGCGAAGTTGCAACGGAAAAGTATTTTAGTAAAATATAAGTACGTCGTGATTAGTGAAACTTAAATTTTGTTGAAAAGTAACGGAACGGCACGCGTCACCCGCGTCCATCGAGCATGTAACCAATAGAGTAGCAATAGTGAGCCATTTGTTTAGCAACGCATCAATGATTTGTCACGTATAATTAACAAGCCTCACTCGAACTAAAACAGTACCCGACCAACTTTACACTTACTAACCTTTTTTTTTTAAACTGATTCAACCGACGCTTTGTTCATTCTGAATCTGAATGTAAACTCTGCGTCGGTTAAACTAACATGAAATTTATTCGGCGAAAAGTGTTTGAGGACACAGCTCTCTCTTGTTCCCCGTCGCTGTCATCCCAATCCGATAGCTGAGCTAATACATCAAGATCACTATCACTTGAAAATATTTCCATTTTCACGTTTTTGCGCAGTGCAATCGGTCAATCTTTGGGGATTCCAAATAAAGATCAATTACGTTCAAAAATCGATTTGTCAAAATCGGAGATCGGATACAGAAATAGCATAACTGTCACTTTCATACAAATACCTATCTAAAAATCCGATTCGTCCTCCCAAAGATGGATTGACAAAAAAGATCGCCATATCGAGTTTTCGATCGATTATTGAAAACCCAAAAGTAGGAAATGGATTCAAATATCAATCTCGATCCGCAAATTAAGGATTGGGATTGGTTATAGAAAGCGGCCGTAGATCAATCTAGATCAATGGTCCACGATGAAATCTGTTTGAAGTAATAGCGTTGTAAATAGATCGACTTTAAGAGTTTTCGTGAAACTAAATCTACCGGTTCGTAGTCGATTTTTAGGTTAATGTTTTATTATTGTTTTTTTTGTACGTTACTTTTAAGAAGTTCCCTATTTAGATTGTTTACTTTATAGTTCGTAGACTGAGGAGTATCAAGGTATAAGTGTTTGTTTTTAATGTTTAATGGGTGTATTATCAAAAAATATAATAGTCAGTCTTAGAATGTTTCATCATCATCAGCTCATATAGGTACGTCTCCACCGAGGACCTCGAGCCTCCACTAACATCGAGGGGTTTTTAGGCCATAGTCCACCACGCGGGCCCAGTGCGGATTTGCGGACTTCACATGCCTTTAATTGTGACATCTCGGGCATGCAGGTTTCCTCACGATGTTTTCCTTCACCGAAAGCCAGTGGTGTGAATCCGTACGTAAGTTTTTTTTATAATGTTTAATTTAAAGAAACTATTAGACCACACACAATTAATAACATAAATTTATTCTCCAAGATTATGAACGTAATATATCTGTTTATTTTAATTAGGTATGATAACGATAACAGCCCAGGGTTTTGACCACAGAGTTTATATTTATTTGCAACTACTGTAAACTACTTTATTACATAGCTAACTATAAAATACTACGTGTGGGTGTCACTCACGTTTCCGAGGGATTTTTTTAATTTTACCGGCATACCTAAATGGTAGCCTATGTGTTATTTAGAACATATTCTATGTACCAAATTTCATCGCGAGCCCTTCAGCTGTTTTGTATAAGGAGTAACAAACATATAATACTCACAAACTTTCGCATTTATAATATTAGAAGGATAGTATATATAATAACTTGCTGACCCGCTCAACTTCGCTGCGTCATATGTTCCCGTTTTTGAAGATGTATTCTATCTCTGTGCCGAAGTTCGCCTAAATCCCTTCAGCGGTTGTTGCGTGGTTGAAACAAGCATCCGACCAAAATCAAATCGTTTGTAGGTACTACTAGTCTATATATATATATATATCTATACTAATATTATAAAGAGGAAAGATTTGTTTGTTTGTTTGTTTGTTTGTTTGTTTGTTTGTTTGTAATGAATAGGCTCCGAAACTACTGGACCGATTTCAAAATTTCTTTCACCTTTGGAAAGCTACATTATCCCCGAGTAACATAGGCTATATTTTATCCCTGTATTCCCACGGGAACGGGAACTACGCGGGTAAAACCGCGGGGAGGCAGCTATTTATAATAATCCTAGGAATACTTAGGTATAGACAAATACTTTGGCGTTTATTCGTATAGTCTTTTTAAGTGTAATATGAGCTTTACGACAGAAATAGTTTATTGTAAGAAAAATAATCATGAGTGAGAGAAAACACCAGAAAATGGCTAAAAAAGTTAGTAATTAGCACGTCAGTCAGCATTTAAATACAAACCCATACAGAAATATTGAGAACCTCATCCTCTTTTGTAGTCAGTGAAAAAACAGATCACCTATAGACAGATTAACAAGTAACCTTCAAACATATGGCGTACACAACACAGCCCAACCGCAAAACCATGAGTCATGCTACTCATGCTAGCCATTACATACTAATGTATGAGCAAACATAGTGTTAGAAACAGTTTCCACACTTTAATGGGTACGTTACATCGGGTGTTTTGCCTTTGGAACAATAAATTTGATTTGGTACCATGCTGGTAAACTATTCGCAAAATATCACAGTCTATCATCACCACATCGTTTCCACAGAGGAGCACTAGCCTCCCCTAACAACGAGGGGGTTTAAGGCATAGTCCACTACGCGCCTAGTGCGGATTGGCAGACTTCTCGATTGTAACACCTCGGGCATACAGGTTTCCTCACGATGTTTTCCTTTACCGAAAAGCCAGTGGTGTGAATTCGTACGTAAAATTTTAAACTCAGAGGTACGGTAGGTTAGGGTTTTGGTCTGCACCCTCACGATCGTGAGTCGGTGCGTTCCCAGCTGAGCCACTACAGCTTGAGTAGCCTATAGACATTAAACTATATATCGTAGCTTTTATATTGGTGAATTAATTATTCAGATAGGTCCAGTAGTTTCGGAGCCTATTCATGACAATCAAAAAAATCTAATCTTTCTTTTATATTATTAGTGTAGATAAATGTTTTATAGGGTAAATCTACGTGTAAGCCCTATTATGTTAAAACTGGTATCATTATAAGCAGTTATCGAAGTATTGCACATAATACTAAGTGCAGGTAACTATCAGTACAAGATAATAATAGCTTTGCGAATGTTCAATTCACCAGACCATGGTAATATGTTAAGGTATATACTAGGATCGCACCAGTAGATTTTATTCTAGAGTGTACTTTATACCTACATATAGTGATTCCTATTTCTCTGCAGGCAGGCGGGTTCTATCGACTAAAGCCTATCTAGGTCATTACAAACCTAGGAACGCTACCCATCTTATTCTAGAATAATTGAACTCGGATGAACAGCTGTTTTTAATCAACTGGCATTCTCGGGTTCCCAATCAAAAGTATTCCAGAATATTTACTTTAGGATGTTCTATCATTGTTTTTGTTAGGCATACCTAAGTAGTATTTTTGTATATAGGATTTAAAAAATATTTGCTCGTACAACCAAGTCGCCGTGCCTTAGATGGGAACGCACCTACTTACCTCAGCGTTTAAAAAAACTTACATATGGATTCACACCACACAGATTCGGTGAGGTCATCGGGTTACATGCTCGATGGGTGAAGTAAAACATCGTGAGGAAACCTGCATGCCCAAGATGTCACAAATAAAAGGCATGTTAAGTACGCCAAAACCCACTATGCCCTCGATGTTAGGGGTCTCCTCCTCGGTGGAGACGTATATGAGCTGATGATGATGATGACAACCAAGATAAAACAGTATTTTAAGATAGAAGAACCAACGCGAGAACCGCTGTCTTTAGTACACAACAGTCCCTGTAGTCTATCTACACTACACCAATATATACAGGTTAGATTTTTTTGTTTGTTCATATTGAATAGGCTCCGAAACTACTGGACCGACCTGAATAATTACATAATAAGCTTTGTGGTTTTAGTTGGTTTTAGTCAAATATGTTTTCGTGATGGAAAGCAGTGGTTTGGCATAAAATTGCGAACAACAGCTGTAACCATAGATTATTGGACATTATACAATCTAACAATACCAACCTACCAATATTAATTAATTACTACATAATACCAAGATAATTAATTTCATAAAGCATTAAAGTTTGGATTTCGAACCAGAAACAGTTTTGACCATTACCAATATAAGTGTAGATCTAATAGGGTTTATATTAGATCTACACTTATATTATAGAGAAGAAAAGATTGTATTTTTGTGTATGTTTTTACATAATATATTTGTATATCGATGGTTTTTTTTCTTATTTTTTATACCACTAAGGTGGCAAACAAGCATACAGTCCCACCTGATGGGAAGCGTTTACCGTGGCCTATGGACGCTTGCAACACCAGGGGCGTCACTCACGCGTTGCCGACCCATTACATTATGTTTGTAATGAATAAACTCAAAAACTACTGTGCCGATAAAAAAAATCACCATTGGAAAGCTACATTATCAGGGAGTAACATAGGCTATATCAACAACAACAAATCGTCAACGACAAATCTGAATAATCTACCAATAGAAAACTTAGTTATTTGTGACTGTCATAGATAGGCTATATGTTATCCCTCTTTTCCTACGGGAACGAGAAGTACGCAGGTGAAACGCGGGGCGGAAGCCAGTAACTGAATTTTGGCTTCGAATTTTGTTTGACGTAATAAAAAGAAAAAAGTTTATTTGACAACTAGCTGCCTCCGAGCGGTTTTACCCGCGTTGTTCCCGTTCCCGTGGGAATACAGGGATAAAATATAGCCTATGTTACTCGGGGATAATGTAGCTTTCCAAAGGTGAAAGAATTTTTGAAATCGGTCCAGTAGTTTCGGAGCCTATTCATTACAAACAAACAAACAAACAAATCTTTCCTCTTTATAATATTAGTATAGATGACAATTCAAAAAGGTTACTTGTTTTATAAATAAACATTTTATTACCGGCTGTTTTAAAAAGATAAGCGTGGTGTTGCAAGTGTTCATAGTCTACGACCTACGTGCTTCCCATCAAGTGGGACCGTATGCCTATTTGCCACCTTTGTGGTATAAAAACGATAATTTTAGCAATTCGAAAACAGCACTAAAAATTCCAATTGCTTAGACATTTCGACATTATTACAGGCATGTAGGTTGTAACGATATGCTCCGTTGATCGCACTGCTTATCTCAGTATGCCACCTAAAGGATTACACCAAAAGTAGGTATGTAATTTCTGTTTGTTGCATTATTACAGTACTTTATAGTGCGTACCTAGTATTTAGCTTTTGTAATAAAATTAATGTTATGCAACTGACTTATGATCATTATAAACAAGGTAAAAGATGAATTAGATTTTTTTAGTATACCTACTCGGATTTAAAATCATATTTAATTGGCACATAGAATAATAGATATATAATTTGGGATTTTTGTTCTTATGCCAAAATAATCCCATCTAATAGGTACCTATTATAAATGCGAAAGTAGCTGCCTGTTTGTCTGTAACGCTGTCATGCCTAAACGTCTGAACCGATTTGGGGCGGAAGGTCACTGACCTCCTCTACATGTGGATAGTTTAGTAAGAATCGACAAAATTTACCAACTCGTGTATATTAACATTTTCCCAAGAAAACATCATTATTAGTCTGCCCTTTATTACCTATATACTCAACAAGACAAACCAAGACCGCAAAATCTGGTTCAAACCGGTTATTCCTGGAGCCAGACAAAAACCAGTCTGTGCCTAAAGGGAATGAACTTGGCTGCCTGACGTAAGCACATTCCAATACCTAGGTACTATAGCTTTGTTTTAGGTACGAGTAGGTACCTAACTATAGGTATTTCGTCGTCAATCGATCAAAGTCTTTTTAAAAAGTAGTTTTCCTCCTTTAACATAATTTATTCTAGCTTCAAGCGAACTAGCGATCATCCCGCGGCTTCACTCATTTTCCTGGGTGATCGAATGTTTCCTCCATTAAAAAATAGATTAGTACCTACCTATCTACACTTAAGAATCTTGTAGCTTTCCATCGGTCAAAACCGCTAAGCAGTTTATTAGCGAAAAGTTTGGAAAATACATTAAAAAATATAATAAAAATAAGTGTTCGTCTAAAAGGTAAATAAATATTATTTCGTACTAAAGTCAAATAAAATAAAACATACTTAAAATGAATTCTGTTGCAAGAAATGTTTAGCATTAGATAAGATAAAAGGTTAGGTCAAATTATAAGGGAATATTATTAACTAGGTACTACATATAAGTCGACGTTTCATAAGTGCCTGTGAAGGCCTATTTGAATTAATAAATTTATTTCATTTCATTATACATGTGAAAGAAAACTATTATATTCAATTAAATAATATACCTACTACAAAATTGGCAATTTGAATTATTGTAAATATTTACGCGTTTGGTGGTCTATGCCGGTCCTCCCTGTTTTATAAATGTGATCATCCTGCCTTTACCACAAATCGACTATCGAGCACAAAAACACCATTTAAACAACCACTGAACCTTTAAAATACTCAAATAATTGAAGCCAACACAAACTGTGGATACAAAAGATCTAATAATACTGACAAAGCTACAAAGAACTGGGTAGGTATAATAAAAACAATATAAAACTAATTCCGGCTGTAGGTACACAACACAAACACATGCCTAAGCATAAAAAAAATATTGAGGTTATTTTCACAGCACTATTTTCCACATTAGGAACGCGCGAAACTTTTGTTCTCCGTCACTCACTATGATTGTTTATTTCTTTACGGAACAGAACAAGGCCTTTTTGCCGACGCACGTTCACGACGAAGTAAAGCGAGTAACTAAACTAAAATGCCGCGCATTCGTGTGCCGACCAATAAAGTAAATTGGTATTGATACCTATTATCGTTTGTGATTTACAAATGCAGTTTTTAGGGATCATTTGGACTGCTAAACCATATTTATTTAGTTACATACATTTTAATTTAAAAATAACGCAATTCTCTATCTGCATATATGATGACTCAAATTTAATTTGAGAATTATTGCTTCGGTAACGGTAATAAATTGGTGGCTAAAAATTTAAGACTTTACTTACGGTTCCATAGCCAAGGGTACATAGACATAACACATATAAATTCGACCTGTTTGCCTGTCTGTCACAACTGTTTTCTTCGGAGATTATTTGCATAATACATATATACTTAACAAATATAATGTTTTATTACTATGTATCAAAACTGAAAGCTAAAAAAACAAAGCAAAAAAAATTGGTTGCCTGTAAAGTCGGTATACGGGCGAAAGTTTTACGTGACAACGACTTTGAGTGGTAAAATAATTTTAATGTGAATATTCATTCGTATAGTAGGAAGAAGGATGAAATAATAGTAACAATTTAAAACATAACGTCACGTAACGTGAGCGGAGCGTAACGCAGTTTCTTGAAGTGTCACCTGGCAAACCAATTTATAAGACGTTGTCACGTCAAAAGAAACTTGAAAACAAGTGAAAAAACTAAAATGAGTGATTCTAGCGACGAGGAAGTTTGCTTGACGCCAACAGAATTTACTGAAACTGTTAATAATGCGCAAATGAGCTTTCTCCCTCAACAATCACGCGAGAAGTATTCATTTCCTCGCTGAGGTGGAATGAAAAGTTACGTGTTGCACTCGAGTGCAAAGATTTTTCACCTCGTGCTCTTTTGATTCCCTCGCTAACGCTCAGGATTCTAATTTTGAATCACTCGCTGCGCTCGTGATTCAATTTTAGAATCCTTCGCTTGCTCGGTCATCAAAATTGAACACGCGGTTAAAAAGCAACTTTGCACTCTTGTATAACAAATAACTATTAATGTGAATATTCATTCGTATAGTAGGAAGAAGGATGAAATAATAGTAACAATTTAAAACATAACGTCACGTTACGTGAGCGGAGCGTAACGCAGTTTCTTGAAGTGTCACCCGGCAAACCAATTTATAAGACGTTGTCACGTCAAAAATTGGTTGCCTGTAAAGTCGGTATACGGGCGAAAGTTTTACGTGACAACGACTTTGAGTGGTAAAATAATTTTAATGTGAATATTCATTCGTATAGTAGGAAGAAGGATGAAATAATAGTAACAATTTAAAACATAACGTCACGTTACGTGAGCGGAGCGTAACGCAGTTTCTTGAAGTGTCACCCGGCAAACCAATTTATAAGACGTTGTCACGTCAAAAAAATTGGTTGCCTGTAAAGTCGGTATACGGGCGAAAGTTTTACGTGACAACGACTTTGAGTGGTAAAATATGTAATTTTAATGTGAATATTCATTCGTATAGTAGGAAGAAGGATGAAATAATAGTAACAATTTAAAACATAACGTCACGTTACGTGAGCGGAGCGTAACGCAGTTTCTTGAAGTGTCACCCGGCAAACCAATTTATAAGACGTTGTCACGTCAAAATGCTTAATTATTCTACGAAAATGTAGTTCCTGGATTTATTATAGGGTAGGAATTTAGCAGCTAGTATCTTTTACAAATCACGGAACCCTACACACAATAAGTGAACTGTACTTGGGCGTTATTACACGTAAATGCGTTCTAATAAATTTACTTGTTAGATTCAAGTTTTATACCATGAGCGTATTGCCTATTGCTCACCGATTTAGTCATATACTTTAATATCTATATCCAGCATGACCTTGGCCTTTAGTGATCAGCTTTCAATCGACGAGTTTTTGGCTCTAGATTTGTAGTTATCGACACAAAACACATAAACGTAGGTATCTACAGATATTCGCCATAACAATGAAGGGTGTAAATTCGTTGGCATAACGCAGATTTAGCCGCGGGCTTGAAATGTACTCGTATGTATGTTATTTAATCGTTGTGGTTTCAGTTAGGCTTCAAACCACAGAGTAATATAAAATGACCTAAAAACAAATTTATTAGTTCGTAGCTCCCTCTCACATAACCTTCCGCCCTGGCTGCAGGTGGAAGGGTATGTGAGACTCCTACTCACTAAAACCCCACCGTGTCCCTTCGTCGCTATAAGCTGGTTATAAGGGTACGCTCGAGGCATGCGTCCTCGTACCCAGCGGCGACTTGGCCTGGTGCGCGGCCTCTTCGTCTAGTGAGCATGGACCGGAGCTATGCCGTTACTAGCTGCCTAACGTAAGTACCTCAATTTGTATGAAGACCAGCCGTGTCACTGTTTCTTTGATGTCTCACGGCAACAGTCGATCGCAGTCAATAACGGCGTAGAAACCGAAAATTTTTGATGATTTTTGACACGCGAAGTAAATACACTTGCGATGTCTAGTCAGATCTATAGGTCTGTGGTACAAACAATGCAAAAAGTGACCAATTTTGTATGACAATGAACATGTTCGCTGCCTTCTGTCAATTCTAATTAGTACTTATCTAGCTCGCAGCAAACCATCGTGTATAGTATTATTTGTATTGCATTACCATTGTAATACAATGTACTTTTCAAATACAATAGATAGAAAACTGACAGTGTATATCGTAATGAATAATTACATGTTTATAAAATTTATGTGCATAAAATAAATTTCTTACGAATATTTCTGCAAGCTTTTCGTTTCAATGGCGTTCACGGGTAAGTAGGTAGGTATGTGTATCAAATGAGAAGACGGGGCGGGTAGCTATTCTATATCTACAGTTCTACACTAATATTATAAAGGTGAATGATTTTTATTTTTTGTTTGTAATAGACTTCTAAACTACTGGATCGACATAAATAAATTCATTCGCCAATGGAAGCTTCGTTACTTATGAGTGTCATACATAAGCTATATTTTGGATGTGTGGATGTGTGTGTGATGATTTCTCATTATGTTAGCATTAATTTGAATTCCGTATTTCCACGTTGACAGACCTTTTTTGCTGATCAAACATCGTTGGATCGAACCAAACACTTGACATTAGGTACATGTAATAAATAAATACGTTAATAAAAACTGTCCATAAAGATATTAGGTCTAAAACCAACCTGTTCCTTATCTTCTTGGGACTTCGGCCACAGTGTAACATTGATGACGATCTCCCCCATGTCTTGGCTCGGTTTGTTGGGGTCCTTGAGACACAGCACAAGGTCCTGGGTCCGGCCAAGCTCCAGGGCGGTGAGGTCCAGGTGGCAGGAGCCCATGAAGTCGTCTTGGAGACCCCAGTCGTAATCGAACACCTGCATATGATGATGTCGTTAAATGTGAAGAAATCTGGATTCGTTAGAAGTTTTTAACAGAGTGGTGTCTCTTTTTTGTTTCATGTTTGTTTCTTTCTAGCAGACAGGTATGTATGTACATACTGTAAATAGAGAAACGGCTTAGTTATAAATATTATTGCCTTCGCATCGTCATTTTGAAGTCTCAACAAAAACTGTAATAAAATTACACTTATCCCTATAAACTTATCTTCATTTAGGGTGATATTTCACCGTTGGTTCTTATGAATGAACCTATCTGATAAGTACGATTACAACGTAGGTCACTTGGCGACAAATTCAATTTAAAACTAATTAAAATTATTGGCACTATTGCATTATTTAATCACGTTCCAATTTAGAATCGTATCACATCACTCGAATTAATCGATATATTGCCCTGCCCTATATATGGGTCATGATTCTCCCAATATAAAAATTAGCTCATTTGATTAAAAACCTATTTATAAAGATGAGTACAATAGCGAGGCATTGTCCTATTCTTTCATCCAATTATGTCAACGATATTTACAGTAGGTACAATAATTTAACTTTGTTTCAAACTGATTTCTACATGCCAACGTCAATCCAAAATAGCTCTAATGGCACCACGTTAGGGTACAAATTAACTTATCGTTTCTATAAAATTTTAAGGATAACTCAACCTTAAAGGAAGCGCAGGACGTACCTTAATCTGTACAGGTTGGAATGGATCCTCAATAGGCACCGTGAAGCATTCGTCCCACACCGGATTCAAGTCTCTATAGACAATCCTCGATTTGTGCAGTAATCTTCCACCAGCCTTGAACTTCATGTAAGGGTCGCTTGTGCCTGATAACAAACCTGGTTTTGGACCCCACAAAACGTAGAGTTAGAAAAAGAAGCAAAATAATAGAAGGAGAATAAAGCCCTAACAGTCTAGACCCGCTATGGATTTTGGAAGAAAGTAATTAGGATATGAAGGATGCCTTACAGGAGTCTCTCTAATGGATTTTTAAACCAGTAAATTCAGTTCAAACTAGATCATATTCTGCGTAAATCGTTTACACAAGTCAAGACTCGATTGATGTCTGCGATCGATTCATATTAATATCATCTACTTCAGGTGCTTCAAAAGTTTTAAGCCATGCTTAAGATCTGGCAAAGAATTTAGTTTAAATTTTATTGGTGAATTCATGAATTTTGATAATGACGTGGCTGCAGCGTCATAAGCTCGAAGTTCAATATCTTCGGTAAGCCAATATCTTTGTCTTTTCGGGGTTCTTAACGATACCTCATTTTGATAAGTTTTATGAAGAACTCTAAAGCCAATTTGAGAGTCGTGAATTTAGAAGAATGTGTGGAATCTAGATTTATTTCGTCTTGGCAAAAGCACTAGGTACCTACTATGTAATATAGAAAACTTAAGAACAATGTTGCTGAAAGCAAAAGCATAAAAATTGCAAGAAAAATATAAGAAAAAGAACATGCAAAGTATAGGTAATATTAAAATTATGGTTTGTTTGGGTGAAAGTGTTTTTGTGAGGTGTTTGTATAAATGTGACCAAATAAATTTTCTAACGCTTTTTGACGCAATTAATCATACCCAATCAGTTTAGGTCAAGATTGCAATAAGAGGTGCTTAGGCCCCAGCATTGTAGTGTGAGTGTGCGGCGTAGCAAGTGAACTAGTGATCATTTGTGTGTGTGTGTGTGTAGTGAGAAATATGGACCAGCCCTATATCAAAGAAATATTCCATCATCTAGTTTTATACCATCGGTGTTTGGAACACTTATGTTGGTAGATAGGCAACACCCTTAAGCAGAGGCAGTAAAAATTTGCATGCCATTTTTTGGGCTTTATATCGCGCGTTTCAAGGTAATTTTTTTAATGACTAAATACATCGACTACTGTAGGTAGCGAACCATTAACTTATTTATCATATTATTGAAAAATTCACTCTGTTGCATTAGATTTAATGTTCAACTTTGAACGCAAGCTGTTCGATGAATGAACTTCAGTTCATTCTTTGACGTAGGGCCAGTTCTATATTTTGTTCCATGTAAAAAATCCTTATTGACATCGAATGTCATGGAAAAATAAACTTTATTATAATGCCATCTGCATTAATATACAAT
Source organism: Thyatira batis (assembly GCA_905147785.2). Lineage (NCBI taxonomy): Eukaryota > Metazoa > Arthropoda > Insecta > Lepidoptera > Drepanidae > Thyatira > Thyatira batis. The sequence goes on from LR990507.1 coordinate 2,829,177, forward strand.
TAATAAATTGAATCAATGGGTGACCCCTAATTTAAGACACATAAAGTAAATATTTTTCTTTGACACTATTAAACGTCAAATTGGTCTTATGGTGCCATGAGTGTTTACCATTTTTATCCATGGCCATTAAATTCTGGCCTCTCTTCAGATGGACCCTCAATTGGAAGAAGGCATACTGTCTCAGATGCTGTTCCCTTAGTTTTTGACTTTCATCTGGTTCCTAAAACAATAATTATGTTAAAGTGTCAAATTTGAGAAATAACAATACCGTCCCTTAGCTTACAGCACCGCTCAAGCCGATAATTGGCAGTTTCTACATTTTAATGCCGTTGGATAGAGCTGCTCATTGCGCGTCGAACCATGGGTCACATGATATAGATTTCAGTCAATAAGAGGCTTTAATTCAAAAAGTAGTAATAGTACGCTAGTCGGTTGGCCTTTTAAAATAAACAGTTTTTTTCGTCTCCTGAAAAGTTGGTAAAAATTACTTATGCGCTGTCGTAAGCTAAGGGACGATATGGAACTTGGTGTACAGATCATATGTAACATTATAAATGCGAATGTAACTCTGTCTGTCTGTCTCGCTTTCACGCTAAAACTACAGAACCGATTTAAATGATATTTGGCACCAGCGTTGCCAGACGTCCCGATTTTGGCGGGACCGTCCCGATTTTTAAACCAAATTGTAATGTCCCGCGCGGGACAGGCTCTGTCCCGCTTTTCGGGAATAACTCGACCGCGTGTGCAGCGTACTGAGAAAGCGCGCATTTGTTGTGTTTGAGGGCTTTAAACGTCCGTTGAAAAGTAACCCGAGTAAAAAAAAAAAAAAACGACGTCAATATTTTTGTGACGTGTACAAGAGCACCAAATTGAGACTCGAGTAAAAAAAAAAAATTGTGACGTGTACAAGGGCACCAAATTGAGAGACTCGAGCAAAAAAAAAAAAAAAACGACGTCAATATTTTTGTGACGTCTACAAGGGCACCTAATTGAGAGACACGACTAAAAAAAAAAAAAAAACGACGTCAATATTTTACTATGTCCCGCTTTCGACAAAAGAATCCCGCTTTTTTCACTCAAAAAGTTCCAAAATCCCGACTTGGCAAAAAATAAATCTGGCAACGCTGTTTGGCACACAGATAATCTAGTGCCTGAGAAAGGACATAGGCTACTTTTTATGCCGGGAAACTTGAAGATCTCCTAGGTATGTGGGTGAAACCGCGGGGAGCCACTAGTAAAATATAAATTGAGTCAGGTTATTGGATACATAAAATCTCGGGAAAGTTTAAATCTTTTGCGCCTAGTTCCCATTTCTAGCGTTTGGACCCTATTCCTCCTATATGAGCTATTTATCTAAAGCGGTTACTACCTATGTATAAAGTGAAATGTAGTACCAAACCAATAGATTCAAACATTGTTTTATTAGGTAATATTTCAAAAATCCAACAGAAAGTTATTTACTTTTCATCTGAATCGAAGCATTTATTCAAGAACTAGATAAATATTCTGATGTTGATTTAATGTCTATGTTGATTTTAGCTTCTGTTACTGATGATAGAAATGAACTGGGGTGTTATTCAGTACTAAACAAGCTCGGCGATATTATTGCGACTATCTTCTGTCTCTTTCATTAATAAGGCAATCGAGTGAGAGGTTCGTATTTTGGAGCGTCATCGCATTCGTCTGCTGACAAAGATTTTTATATTAGAGATGGCTGATAAACATTTACCATGAATGCCTGAATAATATTTATGAGCAGTAATTGCTTTATAACTTTGGTATTCAATTTGGTCAGGCGTTTAATAAAGGCTGCTAATGGGTAGGTATAATAAAAGCGTTTATGGAATTTCTTTTACGGATTAATAAATGGAATGGCTATGCCAAAAACTTGGATAAAGATTTATTTATTTTTATCTCTTTTAGACAGATTAGATTAGGTAGGTAAGATAGGGTAAGTAACTGACTTTTCCCCCACGGAAGATTACTAGATATCAATATTTTTTTTTCAACAATGTTTTATTTTTACCGAACGACCATCAAATATTCATTAGCGCTGACACTCACTAGATATTTTTAATTAATTGCATTTGGTCTCTGGACTCTGACCCACCTATACCTATACATGACATTGACGAAACCAAAAATGGAGCAAGCTTGCCCAGAAAAAGCCTATTCACTCTAACCTTACAATATATTACGTACTAATAGAAGAAGCTCAGCCGGTGGTGGCCTGGCTTGATGCGCAGGAGTCCCAGATGTAGAGGGAGCTGGATCGGTCGACACCTGTCGCGTCATTGACACATCTGTAGACAAAGAGAACGATATTTAAATATAGTGCTATCTCACTCACACAAAAAATCCCTATTTACACAAAAAGCATCTTAATTATGTAAATGCTATGAAGTAGACCTCTCACGAGGTAGGGAATAATTAGGTGTGGATATTATCAGACTATATCTTAGTTAGATTATATTATTAGTAAGTAGATTAAAATCAGCGGATTAGCAAGCTGAAGTGGCAGTGGGCGGGGCACATATAACCGATGGCCGTTGGGGTAGACGGGTTCTTGAGAGTAGACCACGCACCGGCAAGCGCAGCGTAGGGCATCCACCCACAAGGTGGACGTCAGTCCAGACCTGACAAGGGTAGCTGGAATCCGCTGGATGCAGGCAACCTACAACCGGCTGCATGGAAGTCAATGCCATATGCCATATATAATAATATTCGCAATATATACTTAATATTATAAATTATTATTATTTGTTTTAAATATGATTTTCTAAATTGATAAGTACGAGATAGAGTACTTGCCGATTAACTGTACGTTTGTTTGAACGCGCTAATCTAAGGAACTACTAGAACGAATAAAATAAATGTTTTCAAGGAAGGCTGTATAAGATAACGCTACGACCAAAAGGAGCGGAGCATTAATGAACAATTTTACCGAACGGGAAACGTGATGCAGCTACTTTAACATATTATAATTAACTATCATTACTTTATGGTTACAGATATCGCTAGTAATGCACATATTGTTTGTACTAAATCGGATTTTTTTCCTAAACTTACCGTCTTTTTTCCGGAAGAGGCGCATTCTCCGCCACTTCCTAACGGCCGCTTTAAGTTTCTTCATGAGAACACAATTCAATAATGCACTCACAACTCTGCCGCGCCATATTGTGCACATCTAACGATTTATTTATGGTTTTATAGTCTATAGCCTTTTAACAAATAAACCATATTAAGTGCGGTAAATAATGTTTTTAAAGTTTCATAGGTCATCTTAAATTAATGTTATACACATACAATCTAGGTAAGTAGATAATGAAAGTAGTTACAACAATTGGTATGAAGACCAACCCTGTCCAAATTCAAAGGCAATAATGGTCGATCGTGGACTAAATGACGTGGTAGAAAGCGGACATTTTTGCTGCTTTTTGACACGCGAAGTACATACACTCGCGACGTCTTGTTTTACAGATAGTTAACACTTTATAGTACAAAAATTTTAATCAAAAAACAGATGTAAAAACTTCAGTAAAACTGAGTTTCGTTAGATTTTATAGGTTTGAGTTATAACTGTTGAATGGTGGTGGGATTTGTGGTCACCGTCTCTGACTATCATGTCGAGGATTTTATTCCCACCCAAGAAACACTTGTGTGCCTGAAAGTGTCTATTCACTTTGTCTTGCAAATATCTATATAATATTTAAATGAAATAAGTATATCAGCAATCTGTTTAGTTTTGAATCTGATTGGACGTGTGTAAAAAAATCCTAGGATATATAAATAAAAATATATTTATAGCTGTTTTATCTCTGATCAATATAGCCATGAAAGCTTTTTATTTATCACAAACTCGCACATATTATAATAAACCTAGTTGATAACTCGCACTTTTATCATTATTTTTATCATCGCTCTTAATGCGTGTCATAATTGTAAGTATTAATAAAATACCATAGGTACTAAAAGCATTTTAGTCTTGGACAATATTAAGGTATTTATTGATAAAGTTACAAAATAACTAACTTGAATATAAGACTCCAACTGAGAAGAACCGGCAAGTAAATAAATCCCAATATGTTATTTTTAAACGTCAAAACCAAACAAAACCTTAACAAAGCCGACTATACAGATACAGAAAAAATAATTTTCTTTAATTTTATTATTGACGTTATTGTATCTAAAAAAATTTGAACATAAATAAAATAAAACTTATTTGCAAAATTATTAAAGAATTAATGTACATTACATTACAAACATGGCTTATTTTGTGGTACATATTTCGAGAGATTTGTCGTTACCAACACTTTTGCTAAGTTAACTTAATAACTTGTATTATAGGATGTTGGTCCCAATTACCCTATCAGGCTGAATTGTTTATCTATACTATACTAATATTATAAATACGAAAGTCACTATTAGGTATGTTTGTCTGTTTGTCAGTTTGACGCTGAAACTACAGGATCGATTTAAATTAAATTTGGTACACAGATTGTCTAGACTCTAGAGCCTGAGAAGGATACGGGCTACTTTTTATCCTGGGAAATTGAAAATCCCCGGAAACACGGGTGAAATCGCGGGGAGCCATTAGAATTTATGTAAATTGGTTTAACTGTGTTTATGATGAATCAGTTATTGATCATGAAAATAATAGCTTTATCTTTGAATAATGTGTTAACATCCGTCATTATGGCGATAGCTGTTCGTATTGTTGCTAAAATTAATCAAACTGCTCTTCGTGTTGTACTAAATTTATCTCCCTTTGAGGGCTATAGATCAAGCTGACATGTGGCTTACTGGTTTAGTTAGTGAATTGGTATAACCTGGGGAATAATGTGAGTGTGAATACGCAATGAGTTGTTATTGAAATACTAAGCCTAAATAATAAGGAAAATACCAACTAAATTCGAGTTGGACTCTTACTTGAAATGTTTCGTACCATCGTACAAGATTTAATTCTTTAATGCTAATATCGAGCAAAAACTTGATTAAACAAGTCCCATGTATTATAAGACACATTTGATTCTTAATAACTTGTCGTTATAGCGACATCAGACATACACATTTCATGATTTACGATTTTAACGAAATATGTAGATTTCTCATATCTCAAAAACCGAATAAATTTTTTTTTCTATCATCTCATGTGATTCGCGTATTTTATGTATTATTCATAACCATATTTTATGACAATCGATATGGTCATTCAGTTTTGCCCTTGACATATTTGGCAAAGATTCAATGTTCATATTTCCGGATCCGCAATCAAAGGATGTTCCACATTTTAACACTAGCTGCCTCCGCGCGGTTTTACCCGCGTAGTCCCCGTTCTCGTAGGAATACAGGGATAAAATATAGCTTATGTTACTCAGTGATAATGTAGCTTTCTAATGAAAAAATAATTATTGAAATCGGTCCAGTAGTTTCGGAGCCTATTCATTACAAACAAGCAAACAAACAAACAAACAAACAAATCTTTCCTCTTTATAATATTAGTATAGACAAGCTTCCGCTGTTTCTGAACTCTCCAATATTTTTCTCGTATAAGAAAATCCAATGTATATTCAATATGTATGCTAATTTACATTAGAGTATTTTCAGGCGTGTATGCATTATATAGTCAGTACCTATCTAAAATACCATCGGAAGAAAATCCAAAACATCACATCTCAAAACCTAGAGGTAAATCTACGTACAAAGTTACAAAAGAGCTTTCAACCCGCGGTTTCACCTGCGTTCCTGGAAAACCTTCAATTTTTCCGGTATAAAAAGTAACCTATGTGTTATTCCAGAACATATTCTAACTCTGTGCCAAATTTCAAGTAGATCCCTTCAGCCGTTTTGGCGTGAAAGAGCAACAAACATCCATCCATCCATACTCACAAACTTTTGCATTAATAAAACATTAGTAGGTTTGTAGTAAATCGATCAAAAAAACTGCATAGTGAAATTGGAACCCATAAATTCATGGTCAGCTCGTCCGCGAAATACCTAACCTCAGTAAACAGACAGACTAGGTCAAGGTGGACATTTCCGATATAATATCGTGGAATGGCCAAAACATTTGAGTCGAGTATCCGGAGGTTGTCGATAAGGAGAATATTTATATCGTCGTTCTGTGAGATAGTTTGTAATAACAGTTTTGGCTTTTGAAATGTTGACATTAACAAACAAATTTTTTGAATGAAAGACTTGCTTCCGTCTCGTGGTTTGACCCGTGTAGTTCCAGTGCCCGTAGCAATATGGGGATAAAAAATAGCCTATGTTACTCCGTGATAAAGTAGCTTTCCATTGGTGTAAGATTTATTTAGAACGGTCCATCAGTTTCAGAACTTATTCAATACAAACAAACAAAAAAATGAATCCTTCCTCTTTATTTTTAGTGTAATGAAATAATGAAATGAAATGAAATGAAATGAAATGAAATGAAATGAAATGAAATGAAATGAAATGAAATGAAATGAAATGAAATGAAATGAAATGAAATGAAATAAATTTATTAATTCAACTAGGCCTTCACAGGCACTTATGAAACGTCGACTCTAATGCTCGGTTCGGAAGGTTGCTTTTGCTGAGAAGAGCCGGCAATAAACTCAGCAATTACTCTTTTCAAAACAAGTTTTAACAATTTCTTTAACAATAATAACATTAGTCCTGATAGAACGAGCGCTATACCCATGCCTTGTCATCATTAATATAATCATTAATACTATAATAAGCTTTCTGTACCAAAGCTGACTTAACTCGTTCCTTAAATTTATTCATAGGCAATTCTAAAATATTTGTGGGGATTTTGTTATAAAACCGTGCACCAAGTCCTAAAAATGATCCTTGCACTTTCTGTAGTCTATAAGCAGATGTTACAAGTTTATGCTTATTTCTAGTATTAATGGAGTGCAAATCACAATTTTTAGCAAAAAGACTAATGTTTTGACGGACAAATATTATGTTTGCATAAATGTACTGTGATGCAACTGTGAGAATGTTAATTTCCTTAAATTTATCTCTGAGGGAAGCTCGCGAGCTTAAATTATAAATAGCACGGACTGCTCTTTTTTGCAAAATAAAAATTGTATCTATATCAGCTGCTCTGCCCCAAAGCAAGATACCATAGGACATAACACTATGAAAATAACTGAAATAGACTAATCTAGCTGTTTCTACATCCGTAAGTAGTCTGATTTTTCTAACCGCGTAAGCAGCTGAGCTGAGCTTCCCCGCAAGACATGATAGACAATAACTTTCAAAATAAATATATCTAAGATAACCGACTTAAGAACAACGAACATAATACGCTTACAATTTAGACATAACGGGAACGTTTTAACCAAAAGGGTTTTCGATTAAACGCCCAAGACAAAAAATGGCGGAGCGAAGTGAAGACTCATCCATATTATAGGGATCTCCCTGGTGATCTTAGAACCTCTTATATTGGAAACTTATTATGCCAAATTAACTTCTTCTTGCTTCAAACAAACCTGTTCACAATTATTGGAAATCAGGTAGATTTAAAGAAGACTAACCGCTTTAATTAAAAAGCTCTTGTTGATAAAACTACTTAATTTAATTCAAGGCTTCAGTGATATAATCTAATGCTTCAACGGGAAGTTTCTTGATTAAGTTTGCTTTAATGTCTGTCTTCTGTTACAGGTACCGAGTTAGGAAACTAATCAGCGCTTAGGGCCAACTAGTAGTTATTCGCGTCTTTCGAGGCAGTAGGAAGTATTTGATATCTATATTATTCTATATCTAATATTTATCCTATAATAATAACAATATGATTTTTTGTTTTGAATAGGCTCCGAAATACAAAACCGATCTGAATAAATCTTTCACCAATAGAAAGCTACGTTATTTGTGAGTGTCATAGGCTATATTGTATCCCTGTATTCGTGGGTGAAACTGCGGCTTTAAGTTGTGTTTTAAATCCACCCGGGAACCCATTGATACATACCCAGTTTAAGAGGAGTTTAATTACAAACACACGCACAGAAGATTTATATATCTATACATACTTTATCTATACTAATACTAATATTATAAAGAGGAAAGATTTGTTTGTTTGTTTGTAATGAATAGGCTCCGAAACTACTGGACCGATTTCAAAAATTCTTTCACCTTTGGAAAGCTACATTATCCCCGAGTAACATAGGCTATATTTTATCCCTGTATTCCCACGGGAACGGGAACTACGCGGGTAAAACCGCGCGGAGGCAGCTAGTTAATATTATAAAGCTGAAGAGTTTGCTTGTTTGCTTGAACGCACTTATCTCAGGAACAAATGGTCCGATTTGAAATTATTTCAGTGTTAGATAGCCCATTTATCGAAGAAGGCTATATATCATCACGCTACGATGAATAGGAGCGGAGCATCAATGAAAAATGTTGCAAAAACGGGCAAGTGACGCTAACGAAGTTACGCGGGTCAACTAGTAGACCTATAAAAATACAGGATAAGCATAAAAAAATAAATTTGTTTCACAATCAAGGTTCAATGTATATCAAGACAACAATAATATGTATGGAACAGTTGAACAAATTACGGAACGACAAACATTGTATATTTATGTTTCCACTTGGAAAGGCAGTGGGCATGTTTACTGCTGAAAACTGTACCGAGCCTTGAAGGATGGTTGTTTGCTATATATATGTATACATGTGTATGTAGGTATGTTTACAACTCGTCCATCAACATTATTCATTAGGTGTAAGGGTCGGTGAACATTGGATTGGGTTGAAACATTTTTAGGGTTGAAAAGTTGAAACGATTGTTCTGTATATTGATTTCAACTAAGTAATGACCAAATTAGGAAAACAGGAGTTCGTTAAAAAGCACTATTTTAGTTGGTAAAACCGCTGTTAAATCTCAAAGGTGAAGCAAGTAAGAGAAAATATTTAAAACATAGCATTTATTTGATTAGCCTACTTTAAAATGTAGAAAATTTTATTCATTTATTTTATCTCTACGTTTAATGAGATACATAAAACAAAATCAAATCAAAAGAATGTGAAACATTCACCTTGGCTTGTAACTTAAAGACATGTATTCAGAATAACAAAATGAATACTAAGATTAATGCCAAATATCTACATACAACTTAACTTAATTGCTGTACTTGAATAGTACCTATGTAATTGCCGTACTTGAATAGTACATATGGGATGTTTTTAATAGTTTTAATAAAAACATTACTTTCTTTTTCTACCTTATAAAAATGTTGTAACTTATCTGTTTTTTGTTTTTGTTTTAATAGTTGGATGTTAGCCTTAAGACTTTAAACATGTTGTGTTTGCTTTTATATAAGACTAGCTGCCTCCCCGCGGTTTTACCCGCGTAGTTCCCGTTCCCGTGGGAATACAGGGATAAAATATAGCCTATGTTACTCGGGGATAATGTAGCTTTCCAAAGGTGAAAGAATTTTTGAAATCGGTCCAGTAGTTTCGGAGCCTATTCATTACAAACAAACAAACAAACAAACAAAAAAACTCAAAAAAACTCTTTATAATATTAGTATAGAATACATATAGTTTTAATTTAGCGTAAGTTTATATGTCTCTCGTATTTATGTATTGTTGCTAGCACACCTTAAATAAATAAATATGTACTGTTAAGTTATGTACATCTGTACTCACATTGATCTGTACCAACCCTTATATGATATCGCAAAGCGCACGCGATGCCCACATGATGTTACATTTTTTATGAGTTTATTTTTTCAATTCCTATGCGGAGCTAAACGATAAAAAAACCTTTTATCAAATAATAGCAATTTTGTGTCCTTTTCGTGGAAAAAAAGCATATTTTCAGTACTTGTTTTTCAGGCCAAAGATATACATATTAGTACCTATAGTCTATATATAGATAAGCTAATGTGTTAAATGACTAAAAAAGAATCCAAAAATATGATAATGGCTAGACTGAATTGTCAATTTTTCTTTATAGCCCATACGAGGTTTAAGTGAAAAACATTTTTTTGATAACTTTAATTAAATTTCCTATGAATGCGGGTGAAAGTGGTGAAACCGCAGGATGCGAGCTAGTTTATAATTATGGTAGAATAGGAGAATAGACAAGAGTTGGCACCGGCCAATCGCATCATCCGACCTACTTACAATATCTATACTAAACGCGAAAGTAACTCTGTCTCGCTTTCAAGCTAAAACTACTGATCCATTTTAAAGATTTCAACTGAAATTTGGTATACAGATAGTCTATAGCATGAGAAAGGACTTAGGCTACAATCTACATATTCAGATGAAACTGAGCGAAATTCTCTTTACGAAATCACTCTAAACTTTGTGTCTAACTCGAAGACGTACGAACTTTTGTCTTAGGATGTCTTTGTTTTACTTCGCGCTTGAGCTCATAAGTTAAATCCATTATAACTAGCGATCTGAAAACAATGTGGTAGACGAAGTAAACTACATATATTATTTCTCAGATTATAAATTTACTCTCTCTCTTGAATTGAGTTAAATGCCCTGATACGAAAAAATATTATCCTAGGTTTACATGAATAATTTTCCGCGTAAAAAAGAAACTTAACAGTTTTTACAATAAATTTATCTTGATTCCGGAACGCAAAGGCGTCATGCTATTAAATTTTAATCTCGCCTTATCTCTAAGAAAACATTACCCTTTAGTTTAAGAGGTTCAAGATTAAATTCACAGCTTAATTCAGCACATGTCGGAGCGTTGTTTGCCTTTGTTTTACTTGTTAAATGATTTTAACCATTTTCTCGCTTCCATTTTGGAACTCCCTCTAAGGATTAGCTTTGTGGTTAGCGCCCATGATTTTCAAGCTGCCGGTCATCGCTTCAAATCCCATCCAGGAGAAACATTTGTAGGTACATGGACTTTTAAATATCCTGGGACATTTTAAATATTATGTGTACTTGTACTTTGTTTTGATTCTAAGTGTATCTATTTAGGTACGTAAAAAGTTGTAAATACAGTAAATCAGTTATTTGGATACCATCTCTGCTTAAATCTCTGCGGAATTAGACTAGCCGTGACTTCTTAATCCATTCCTTCACGTTTATAGTATAAGTAGGATTAATGAAATGGAATTTAAATATTTCACTATGGGCTATATTATGCGAAGGTTTGTAAGAAAGTATGGTGTATGTATTTACCTTCAAAACGACTGAAGGGATCGCGATGAAATTTCGCACAGAGTTAAAAAATGATCTGGAATAACACATAGGCTACTTTTATCCCAGGAAAATCGCAGTACCCCTGGGAACACGGGTGGAACCTGGTTCCACCCGTGTTCTCCGGGTGGGACTCACTAAAGAATATGTAGTTGCTAACTAAAGCGATTTCAATGAAAATGAGGATTTCTTAGGAAAACCGCGGTGGTAAACTAGTTTGTGTGAAGAAACGGCACGTCTCAGAAAGTAGGGCAAACGTGTACATTGATGCCAAGAAATATCTTCAGCTATAATTTAATAAGGGATGTGTTGCTATGAGGCGACTTCACAATGAGGAGAGCAAGAAGGTAGCCTGTTCCTCTAATGTGCATCTTAACCCGTTGAGTTTAAGACTTGTTTTCCAAGGTAGGGTTTAAAAAAATACCTTGAACCCATCCCTATAAAGGAATAAATATATGTATGTAAACAAGTCTAGATAGTTAAAATCTCTAGACGGTGTTGGAAAAGGGTAATGATCTTAGAACGGCTGAACCGATTGGTTTTCTCTGTTTCAAATCTGATGTGATTGAGAGCAGTTAAATTAGATTTCAAACAAAGAAAACTACATAAAAGATTGTACATTCGTTTGAGAGCCCCAATGTCACAGACAAAGGATTAAATCAACTTTGATGAAAACTGCATTAAAATCCCTTTCGTAGTTAAAAGATCTAAATCAAGTACATACGGTAGGTAGCCATATAGTTTCCTACTATGTCAAGATAAATCTGCCATAGTACCGTGATAGTTCTGCAAATACATGGTCTTTATCCACCGGGAGTTGTACTGAAGAACTGAGCGTCCTTTTATAGCGCAATATTATTTAGTTACTAGCTGCCTCCGCTCGGTTCCACCCACGTAGTTCCCGTTCTCGTGGGAATACGGGGATAAAATCTAGCCTATGTTCACCGGAGATAGTGTAGCTCCCCACCAGTGAATGTATTTTTCAAATCGGTCAAGTACTTTCGAAACCTATTCAATGCAACAAACAAACAAAAACACAACCAAATCTTCCGTCTTCATAATATTAGCGTTGATCAAGATGTAGCTGGCTGAAGTCTCCCTGTTTCAACCGTAACCCCAGAAATGATAAAGATATTTTGGGAGAAGAAGCTTTATATAGTAGTAATATAAGTATTAGAGACAAAATCTCATGTTAAATAATGCGAATAGAATATATTAATAACTATTGTGAAAAAAAAAATGTATTACATTATTATCGGTCCTTGAAAGTAAGTCAAAATAATCCGACGTTGTGACGGGTGTGAAATTCACATTGAAAGATTTCGTTACATGTAGGTAAAGCGTCAAAAAAGCGGTTTAAATATTCAGCGATCTACGATAGTGCGATAGCTAAATGTAAGCTCAAACGTATTGGCGAAATTGATATTTAGAATCGTAGTAAGATAGACCTAAGCGACCTCACACGTGAAGTTAAATGAAAGCCTGTAAAAGTAAGAAGTTATAGTTTTTTCTGTTCACCCAAATAAGATTACACCTTTTGGAATTGTTGTCATAAAATCTTATTGTAACCTGAATTCGGTATACCTCGGTTTTATGAGTATTATAAACCTGAAAGAAATAGTCTACCTTAATCATCTACTGTGACTCCATCCTGATCTTGGAGCTCCATTTTGACAAGAGGATATTTCTTTTTAACGATATATGTTTGTCTCTTTTAAGCACATGGCTTCCAAAAAGGACAAAAGAGACCTTCTATTTCTCGATCATTTTCGTCACAGTCTATTGTCGATCCTGATCTACATGCTTGAGATAATACTTCTTTATCAGTTCATATAACAAACTTGATCTTGACTCTTCACGATATATAAGTTACACAACGCTTTCTGACTAAATTAGCTGCTCTTGAGATAGCGAGCTCCCAAGGTTTTTGCAAATGAAACTAAATTGTCGCGGAAAGAGATTTCAGAGCCTTGTCTTTATAATTGCCAATTAGTAGTCAACTTAAGGGTTGAACCATTTTATGGGTATACCTACGTGAGGGTAATATATCAGCTTACGTAATATTATGAATGCAAATATGAGTTTATTTGTAACCCTTTCACACCTTATCTACTGTACCGATTTTTAAAATTCTTTCACCAACTGAAAGCTTTATCAGACAGGTTATATTTTATTATTTCGTTTCTACGGGATTGGATACTTTCCTGGTGAAGCCGCGGGCCGGAAGCTAGTGTCCAATAAATTTAATATTTTATGAGGTAGATAAAATAAAATGTGTGTTAGAAGATAATCTAATCAAAGGTAATTCAGATATTATCTCTAAGCAAACTTTCAGTGCAGCTTCACTTACATTTATGATATAAAATGTAGCTAGTTATCTAGGTAGGAAAAGTTCATTCACCTTAAAATAAGTACACTTTAGAGGTACATTGTTTCTCGAACAAAGAGTCATTTTTTCTTGTTTCTTGTTAGGAAGCAAAATGATTGATTGACACAATGTCAATGGAAAATCACGGATGAAAAACCTTTTTATGTCAATTGGCTTTGGGCGAAAAGAAAAAGAAAGATATAAAATTTTGTCTAAATTTGTATATATAGAATTGAATTGAACCATTTCATTCCTACGTACAAAGCCGGTCACGTATTTCTGATCCTTTTAAATAGGTAGGTACTAGAATATCAGTGTTTTTTAGAGAAAAAAGTGGCAGTGACATAAGGACGGGCAGACAGACATGACGAATCTATAAGGGTTCCCTTTTTTGCCATTTGCCTACGGAACCCTAAGCAAAAGTATAAGAACCAATGGTAAGGTTGCCACACCTTAAGGTAACACAGGTCGTCTACCAGGTTAATAACTTTTGACATTTAAGAATGATATAGAAAACTCAATGTCATTGCTTTTTCTGTCAGATCTATGGTTATTTGTATGGTGTAGTCTAACTTGAACCTTATCGTATAGCCGAAAGGTTTATTTTTGATTGACATTTTTAATCATCAAATGAATTACCTAGCAAACAGTAAAATCCCATCAGAATGTCTTCCTTTGAGGATTCTTCCTAGATAAATGAAACAGTTAACTGGTTTCGTGTCAAGTAGGTTAAGTTAATTAACTAAATACCTAATTCAAACCAAATACCTACCTAGTGCAGTCTCGAAGGAGGTTTTAAAACAATTCTAAATCTCTTATTTCGACTTTCACTACGAGACAGGAAATTAAGCTTTTGGGTAGAATCTCCAGAGAATATTATTTTAGATTAAATTGGGTTATTTTTTTAATTAAATGGGATATTTGAAATAAGGTGTTAAATGCTACTATGTAATAATTATTTCATTGTTATTTTGAAACTGTAATAATAAAAAAAATATGAATCATCAACATTCCATTCTAAATGTGAAATTAATTTATTGGTATCTATTATATAGGTAGGTAATTCCGTTGTTAAATTTATTTAGGTTAGTATTGCCATATTTACGAATAAGCTAAGACATCACTAAGTATTTATTTGTAGTGTTGACTTTAGATAAATAAAATTTTTATTCATGTTACAGACTTATATTGTAAAACACATATGATATCATTAACTCTAGTGAATCCGATGGAATTATTTAGTAACATGAATAAAGTCGAAGTCAAATAGTTCTCAAATGTATATATGACTTTGATTCATAACAGTATTTAGGAGAGAGTTAAGTTGTCGTGCTATTTTTATTTCAGTTTTAATTGAATCTATGAAAGGACGCAGTAAGTACGTATGACTATCAAAAACAATCTCAAAAACAATTTGTGTAAGGCGTCTCAAAAAAACAAAGAAGTTGATTTTTAACGCAGTTTCCATACATATCACTTTTGGAAATGACCGTCTGAACTCAATTCTTTAACTCGTTTCACTTTCCATGATTGCACTCAAAATAATAAACTTCCAAATTAAAAAACTGCATCCAAAAAACTTTCACATTTTCAACCCTTGTAACACTCAACAAGGCATTATGAAAAAAAAACTGGTGCCGCAAAGCGAGAAAAATAACACGGCGCGAGTAAAGCCGGCGGGAAAATTGAGAGCGTTTCAAATATAGAACGCGACCTTTTCCCGCGAAGCGTCGTCGATTACTGCCACTCCGTTTCGCTAGGGTTGGGACATTAGTTGGTAAAACTGCACGCTCCGCCACCAACTATATAGGCATTGGGACATTACCAAAGGTCGTGGGTAAAATTTAAGAAACATTAATATAAATTACATTTTTGTACAAACAAGACATAAACTGTGAATTTAAAAAAAAAACACGAATGCTCACTGAGGTCAGATCTTCTTTGTTAAACGTGACTTTCAACCTCTATTTAGTAGGTACGCCATTAAAAAAACATTTATCTCTGAACTGGCTGAATAATCTGTAAAAGGTATGGCAGTAGAAAGTGCGGTTAATCAATAGTGAACTGAATAGCATGTATAGTTATTTCACACCCACGGTTTCTGTCGTTCGAGGCAGCCTTCATTGTATATCCCTCAAGTTTAACAATAGCCATACATTGCTAGTTAGAGCTACTTTGCCTTGTAGATATATGTTTATCCTTTTATTTATTTTTGCTCTTAATTTTATTAAAAAAATTTTTTATTAGGAGCTAATTAGGATATTTGTCAAGGTTTTTGTTATCCAGTTTCTCATGAGATTTTTAGTTTAAAAAAAAAAGTGGTTTAGTAACGCGAACGTAAGATATTCATACATAATCGAATGGGTAAAATGTAAAGGAAAAGGTATATAACCTACACTTATGTAGGATATTCCTATATGAAATAAGTTTATGGTTATATCTATACTTATTCCAATGGTCTGTTCAATTCAATTCAATTTGAATACTGAATAGACACACTGGAAGAAATAAATTCACATGTGTATAGTTCTTTCAAATCCCCTCGGCCATTGCACAATAGTATTATTGTATGTCTCAGGGACATAATCATTGGATTTGAAGACCAAATAGGTTGCTACATAAACTATTTTTTTAATCATCATCACCTACTTATATATAACTAGCTGCCTCCCCGCGGTTTTACCCGCGTAGTTCCCGTTCCCGTGGGAATACAGGGATAACATATAGCCTATGTTACTCGGGGATAATGTAGCTTTCCAAAGGTGAAAGAATTTTTGAAATCGGTCCAGTAGTTTCGGAGCCTATTCATTACAAACAAACAAACAAACAAATCTTTCCTCATTATAATATTAGTATAGATACCTACGTCTCCAACAAGTAGCAGGAGCGTCTTTTACAACTAGGGGGTTTAGGCCATAGACTAGGGCCTAGTGCGTTCACATGCCTTTAATTGTGACATTTTTGTGACATCTAACTCATTTTTAACATCGGTGGAGATTTCATCATCATCATCATCGGTGGAGATTTGTTGTTAGCATAAATTTTTATACATTTAGTTTCTTATATTATAGATATTAGCTGTAAATCTTCCTAATAACCAATAAATAAATAAATAAATAAAATAAATCTCGTGGATGCAGGTTTTCTTTACGATGTTATCCCTTCACCGTAAGCCAATGGTGTGAATCTGTACGTAAGTTTTAAAAGCTCGTGAGCCGGTGCGTTTCCCACTGAGGCTTTTGGCAAGGCTATTTTTCATATTGACAAGCGATATCAATGCTTCATAACTGGTACTCGAGTCAGATATGAAGCGGTAGTTCAAGCTGGGTTTTCTAGGTCTGAGCATATAAGTATCCTATATAAGTACTGTGTAAATTTGAGATGAGCCAGTCAGGGCTACCTTAGGGTTTAGGTTATGCGAATATGATCGCGCAAGAAGGGAGTGAAGAGATTTTTACAGGGTTGGCAACGCGTGAGTGACGCCACTGGTGTTGCGCGCGTCCATAGGCTACGGCAACCGCGCGCCATCAGGTGGGACCTATGCGTAGGTATGTCTTTTGCTTGTTTGCCACCTTAGTGGTGTAAAAAAATAGTTTAAAAAGGCGATTTCCAATTTGCACACCTAGATTTTTTTTTACCATATTATTATAGGTACTATTTGGTTTTATAAAAGTCGATGAACTCTGTACCTAATAAACTAAAAACATTTGTTTTTCGACCTTGACATATTACAATTAAGGTTCATTTTATTTGGAGACTCATGAGTATGTTGACTGATGGTTGAATCAATTCGACTGGCTTTATGTAGACTTGACAAATAAGTCTTTATCATGTCTTTATTAAAATTATAGGTTTGTTTTCTTTTCTATTTGTATGTATTGATTTACATGGCGGCGCGGCGTCGCGCTTGTAACTTAATGGATAGTCAAATATATCAAAGAGGGATAATAAAGAGTAATAAAAATAAAAAAAATAAAATTTTGCATTACTACACAACAAAGAAATAAGCACTAACTTCTGGCTCATTTTACTCCGATTGATGGTAAATTAAGCTCGGATGCTCACGCAATATTGGGCCATCAACGTAATAGTTTCTATTTCGTCTTGTTGGGACCAATAATATAGCTATTACGAAAGACAATAGCGAGACAAAAGGAGAAACGCTCTCGGCAAATGAGGCTTTAAATCTGGAGCTTACGTTATATAGAAAAAACATAAGTACCTATAGACGCATCTTTATACTAGGTTCTTTATACTTAGCAAGTGATGTTATAGGTTTATTACATCAATTGACACGACGAACGTACTTAGTCATTCAATAAATTAATATCTTTGACTTTTTCTTAAGTGACATACACATACAGTTTAATCAAAATGTATTTTTTATATTACCTCTCCTTTTATGTGCCTTTATAAGACATAAACTATTTTTTTCTTAATTTATTTCATTCTATCTAAAATCATAAAGTTCCTTACAGACAAATCTAGATAAGCTACCGACAATAAAAACGAAAGGTCGTTGACCTTTTAGGTTTATACGCCTCCGTAAATCAGAGGATCTATGTATGAACAAATACGTAAGAAAATACCGCCTTAAGACTTAGGCTGATACGTTCCATATTGACGGAATTCTCTGTCTGACGAGTTTAACGTTAGAAATGAAATCGTTGTTTTTTGAGGCGGAAAATTGTCTTGTAATTTATTTTGTTATGGTTTTTAGATACTATACAAATCACTACATATTATAAAACAAAGTCGCTTTCCACTGTCTGTCCCTATGTCTTCTTAAATCTTTAAAACTACGCAACGGATTTTGATGCGGTTTTTTTAATAGATAGAGTGATTCATGAGGAAGGTTTTTATATTCAATACATGCATAATATATTAGAGAAAAAAAATTATATTTACATTGCACATTTATCGAGAAAGGCTATAGGCTAAATATCATCACGCTACGACGAATAGGAGCGGAGCATTAATCAAAAATGTTGAAAAACGGGCAAGCGACGCTAAAGAAGTTGCGCGGGTCAACCAGTAGTTCTTATATCTATTAATTAGCTTTTATTTTAGGTAAGAATAGTCGATAGAAATAAGCAAAGCCACAGTTACAAGCCACCAAAACAAGCTAACTATATATTGGAGAGGTCAAACCACATGGAGAAAATCTGACAAACGAACTCCATCTCTCTAACTCCACCGCAAATAAAAAGAAAGTGTCTTTTAAAAGGCTCGAACATAACGTCGGCCTTCGCATTCCACTCCAACCCGAGCTGTGGCTCAACAAAACAACTCCGTAATGGCACTCCAGACCAGCTGACTCCGTTCCCCTACTCCCATCGAGTTTTCACAAGCGACTGCACATTTGGAGATTTTTTTAACACGATTTTTTAGCTATCTACATGATATATACGGAGGTTATATTGTTTTTTTGTTTGCAACGAAAAAAGTTAAAAGCTACTAGACCGATTTGAAAATTTCTCTAGCCGTTGTAAAGCTACATTATCTGGGAGAATAACTACAAGGGTAAAACCTCGCGACGGAAGCTAGTATATTATAATGATTTGAGTATTTGTTTGTCATGAATAGGCTCCGAAACTACTGGACCGATTATAATAATTCTTTCATTAATATAAAGCAACGTTATTTGTGAGTGTTATGAACTATATTTTATCTCTGTAATCCTACGGGAACGGGAATATGGAAGAGAGAGACAGGTATAGGTACATTGTTTTTTTTTTAGTCTGATAGTTAATCTAGCGTAAAATAACCTTTGAATAAACTTGGCTAGGAACAAGCTTTGATTCCCAAGTCAGGCACGTTTAGTAGATAGTCGTTGTTAACTGAAGCTTAGTTTTGCTAACCACGTAACTTCCAAGATACAGACACAATGCTCACCTTGAATGTCTCACCGGGTTTAGTTCAGTTTCATTTATTTTAGTTGAAACTCAATAGGCGCTCTAATACTCTACCTACATATTTAGTTAAGTATACACTAGCTTCTGCCTCGCGCTTTCACCCGCGTTCCCGGGGATCTTCAATTTTCCAGCTAACTCCATACCAAATTTTATTAAAATGGCGTTAACCGTTTAGACGTGAATGAGTAACAGACACACACATTCACAAAGTTTCGCATTAATCCATTTATGAAATGAAATGTGTGTGTGCTACTTCTTCAAAATTATATATCACCGTCCCTATTAAAGGAACAATCACAATTCACCCATACAAGGATGTAATCTTTTATTACTTGTATGCTAAAAAGCGTAAAAATTCTGGAGTAACTTCGAGAACTCATTGTAAGAGCAACAAAGGTATGATTTAGTGTGTTTTCTGCAATTCCCAAAATGAGGAGTACAATTTTTAAAAGTTCACGGACTGGGTCATTACTAAGTATTTGTATTTAATATTATGTGGTATATAAATAAAGGAAGACTTTTCGAATGCCTCAGGTTAAAATAAATAGCTATGACTTATGTGTGTGTCTCAACTAAGCAGATGTTAAACAATGTGGTCTCTAATGTAATACAATTAAATTATTATATGAGGTTATATAATATGTATATTACACGTAAAATATAAGTATCCTCAGAAAACGGTAGCTATATTAATATAAATAAAAATTACAATACCCACCTGAAAAATCATGTAGAATCTGTATCAAATCCATAGTTTTTTCAACACGAGTTCTTCGCCGATTTCAGATAAAGAGAAGGAAGATTTATGTTTTTATGTTACGGTAAGTACATATCCCTTGTATTTAAAAGTTAATATTTGTCATCGTAAACGCTTGCTTCAAATTTTTTTAAACACAAAATCACAAAATACACAACGATAACTTTCCATAAACTATGTCTATAGTATTAAAAAGTGTGGCAACACCATTTGGTACACCGTTTAATACTAACAGAACAAATTTATAAAGCAGACTGTTCTTACATCTCAGTTAGGTGAATGGTTAAATGACAAAATTACTATTTAAACGGCCTTGATGTAACAAGCAGTTGATTCTCTCAATTACGACGATTATGTCATCATTTAAATGTACCATAAAAATGCTAAATCTTGCTTTGACTATTTCTGTATTTATAATAGCTTCTGTCCCGCGGTTTCATCCGCGGATCTTTAATTTCCCGGAATAATAAATATCCTGGGACACTTTTCACACACGGCCAATCTGATTCCAAAATAAGCTTCAAATGAAGTTTGTGTTATGGAAACCAGATAGCTGATATAATACATGTGCGGCTTGAAAGTCAGGGTAACTAACCACAAAGCCAACCGGGCTGTAAATAAAAAGTGGCCTATGTGTTAATCCAGGGTGTCAGCTAACTCCATACCATGTTTTTTTTATCGCTCCAGCCCTTTAGACGTGAAGAAGAAACAAACATACAGACTCACAAACTTTCGCCTTTATAATATTAGTGTGATATCTTGTTGGCTAGTTAGTTTGAATATTGTTTGATACACATTTTTTTTATATGATGGAGGTTAGTAGTGATTTTAAAAAAAAATGTCTTAGTTGCCTTTTCCATTTAGATTAGACTTTGCAAATATCCATTGTAAGTTATACCTATTAATCTTTATAAATGCAAATAAAAATAATAAAATATCAACTAACATTGTTTATATTTTTGGGACCATTTTAATAAGTAGTTAAATGTAGTTTTAAAGTACCTATAGTTCAACTCGTTAAACGATTCCATCCATTTCTATTCATACAGAAATCGGGACAATATTATACTTTATCTTCGGTTGAGAGCCATCTGCGCTCACCGAAAAAGTCCGCGTAACGGTGTAAAAGCCATCTGAGGCTGTCACCTTCTAGTCCATTAAAAAAAAAAAAAAAATATTATACTTTACAAAAATAACTATGACTGAGAATATATTGCTTAGATTTGTTTGCAGAATATTTTCCAGACAAGTCTCCGTGATGCTCTAGAAAAGGTCAATTGTAGTAATTGACCTTCGTAGAATCTTTGTGGCTGTTAAATTGCTTACAATGTTTGCTTTAATTTGAGAGGCTCCTGTCGCTGTTTATTGTCAAATTATAGCTTCAATCAATTCTTGGTAAACACAGATATTTGCATCCAGATATAAAGGTACAAAAATGGTCAAGTAAATACCAAGACTATCCCAAAAATACCTCATTTCTTATGATAGGTAACAAATATTCCAACCGAAAAACAAATCTATAAATAAAGCTTATTTACTGAGGTAACGATTGTACGAGGTAATTAACAAGGCCATCTTTCATAATTAACGTCTTTCTTTACTCGGCCTTCTTTTTCCTATATTAACTTCGGCGAGCGGAATATAGCGTAGGAAAACGGATGTCTCATGTGATTGTATATCAGAAGAAAGGGATAGAATATATGAAGCCTCGAGGAAACATCGAGTACGAGTCACGCACTATACATTATAGCTTCATTTGTTTGGTTTGGGGTAAATATATCTTTAGGTAGGTATATGACTGAATATAAGGTAAAGGTCAATGAACTATCAAATCGACTGAAAACAGGCGCGTCCCTTGTAATGTAATGTGTTTGAAAATGTCTTAAACCAGCGTTTGATCCGCGGTTTCTCTATATTTTTATAAGTGGTTTATAAAACCAAGAACGGTACAAAAATCACAACTTTCCAGAAATATTTAACTAAAACCTTCATGACAACCTCTTTGCTACAATTTCCACCGAAGTTCATGACTTTCTCAATAGATGGCGTTGATTTGGTACGCCATCTAGTATGATTTTCCGAATGCAAGTTTATAACTAGATAAGGTTTGTGTTCATATCACTGACAATAATTTGGACATACTAGCTTCCACCGCGTAGTTTTCCAAAAGATCAACGTTAAAAATACGGAGCTTGCCACTGAAAATCAGAGCTGTGTTTTACTTGTTTTTTGTCACAGCAAAATGCCGAGTTGCCAACCTCGTTTTTTATGTGTTGTGCTGTGTGATTACTATGTTCTCTGTCCAAATATATTTACTTTAATATTGCAAGTTTATATATACTTAGTCTCTGTTAATATTAATTTTTCTATAAGTTACCGACCTACATACTTAATAATTTTATATCTTACGATAACGTCTGCTGTCGTTCCTCCATCTTTGTATAGTAAATCTTAGCCTGCCCATAACGGGCGAAGAAAAAAAAAGTATAGTAAACGTCACAATTTTGAGATAATGTGCATAGCCTACTAGATTTTTATGTAAGTTCTATTTTCAAATAGTATTATGAAATACTAGTTGGCGCAGCGTTCTGATTGGTATACGTCTTCGTCGTAGTAGGTATTGATTGGATATTGCAATTATTTAAGCTTCAGGCACTTTACAGGGTTCCAACTAATAATTAGGTGTTCGTAAAGTTTTCAGAAACAAGTAAATATTCAAGAAAGTTCCTGAAACTAACTCCATAATAGGGGTGGGTATAAATATGTACCTAATACGTTTTGCAGAGAGAATTTGTAAGTAGATAATATGCCTTAAATATACGTAATTCTAGAAAAGCATCAATATCAGTTCGTTGCATGTTCGAAGTGATAAAGTTTGTATGAACTCAATTAAGAATTGGAACAGTATCCTACTAATATTATAAAGGCGAAAGTTTGTGAGTGTGTATGTTTGTTACTCCATCACGTCTAAAAAGCTGGCGCGATTTTTGTTTCAACGACCTACTGTTTATTTTCTATTACTTCCTTCCGACTTCTCTTTGATGCAATAAAACACAATCATATAAACCGATAATGTAGCATTCTAATATTTTTTTAAATCGAAACAGTAATTTTTGAGTTTATTCACTACTAGTTGACCCGCGCAACTGCGTTAGCGTCACTTGCCCGTTTTTGCAACAGTTTTGATTGATGCTCCGCTCCTATTCGTTATAGCGTAATGATTTATATATAAAAATATTCCCTAAAAATCACTCTATCTATTAAAAAAAACCGCATTAAAATCCGTTGCGTAGTTTTAAAGATCTAAGCATACATAGGGACAGACAGACGGCGGATAGCGACTTAGTTTTATAGTAGGTATAGGTACACACACAAAAATAAATATCTTTATAATATTAGTGTTGATACTGGGAATAATTGGGACCTATCTACATAACAAAATGTCATTAATGAATGACGAGTATTTAATAAATCCTGAAACAACTTAGACTCACTTAAATACTTAAGGAAAGTTTACATAACGTCAACATTAAGCAATTCACGTCACTTCAAAGTGAGTGGGCGTCGTGAACAACAGCCTTTAAGCCTTTGTTTTATTATTGCCACGTAGCTATTAAACAATTAACTCAATGCACATGGTGATAAGGTTTAATATTGATTGATCTATTTGTTTTAGTACCATAAAGTCATGGTAATAACTTGAGTTATGGTGATTTTGAATAACATGTTAGTTTTATTTGATGAGTTAAATTTAACAGTAACCTATTTATATTTGGTCACATATTCATAGAATGTACCAATTTACATTGCATAATATTAAAATCAATAAGCAAATAAGAGGTAGTTTAAAAGTAGCGCTAGTAACAGAAAAAGTGAGGATGGTATGCTGTCATGGTATAGACATATAATGCGGAGGGATGAAGATCATGTTACGAGGAGAGTTATGAATGTGCAGGTGGATGGTCGTAATAGAAGACCGAAGAAAATATGGATGGATTGTGTGAAAGGTGATATGAGTAAGAAGGGAATGATGACTGAAATGACGGCTGTCAGGGAGGAATGGACGAAAACCACATGTTGTGCCGACCCTGGTTAGGCGGGTAGGTAAGGGCAGGAAGAAAGAAAGAATATTAAAATTAAATCTCAGGTAGTTAATTAACATTGTGTACCCGTGAAAGGTTTTCAACTCTAGAGTGGGAGCCAGCCAACCAATAATTAAAATCGAGTAATTTGACGCATATACCGTATAAGTCAATGTGGAGAAGGCTTACGTGTTCACCCACTCTATATCTTTTAAGCTTACTTCTTTCCCAACTATATTTAATTAAAAACCTCTACGAATTCCAAGCTTGAAACCCAATTATTTCCAACCCACTAAACGTTAGTGATGGCGATGAAATTGGCTCTAGCTTTTACACTACGTATTTCAGACTTGGTATTAAATTTATTTATTTGTTCTTTCAAAAAGTAAAAACTATGTATTTTAATTATATTTTATTGTTACTTAAACGGTAATGTTTGAATTATGCATCAATACAATAATATACCAAATATTTATCGGTAGGTACCTATCATGTTTCATTTAAGGGCGTGAAGCATCAGGGTTAAAAACTTCTTTAAAACAGTAACTATAGCGTGATTAACTTTCAAATAAATTCAAAGAACATTTTTTTGCACTATGATACCCATTTACCTATAACAAGCTTATGTCGACCCATCATGAAAATGTAACCGTGAATAATTCATTATAATTACGTTAGCATAAACCTCTGTAGGTCGAGTAAATAAGCTTCTATTCCGAGATAATGAAGTCCATTTGTAAAACACGGACTTAACTAATAAACATTACTCGCAAAAACCTGATCTCGGGAATTCTTAAAAGGATTTTCTTATGAAAATATTTTACTTTATGAACTCACTTACACGCAACTCTAATGTATACAAATTGGTCTATATATTTACATCTCTATCGTTTTTAATAAGATGAAAAGAGAACGAATTTTTTAAATATTTTATGTCCTGAAAAACTGGTGTTGCAAGTGACGTTTGTGGATCATGACAAGTAAGTCCCACTTCCCCCAGCGACGCCCTGAGTCGAGCCATGGTCCCACACGTGATACCCTCAGCTGTGTGAATGTCTCAGGCTCTTCGCTTGAGAGCCCTCTGCGCTCACCGAAAAAGTCCGCGTAACGGTGTAAAAGCCATCTGAGGCTAACACCTTCTAGTCCAGTTAAAAAAAAAAGATGTCCCATATTTATTTATTATTCCAAGGTTGGATGACTAACCTCTTTTGACCCGGTGTCTGGGCGAGTTAGCAGGTGTGCTCTGTTCCGAGCTCTGGTCGCCGTACTCCGCGCCGCTGCTGTCATGTCCCGGGGCAAGGGAGAAGGTGGTACCAGCGGGACATCTCTCCCGACTCCGGCTGCGTTGCCATCGACTCTGAAAGATGAGAGATTTATATAAGACTAGCTTCTGCCCGCGACTCCGTCCGCGTGGAATAGTTACTTTGTGCTAACGCTAACTTTCAACACGCGACTTCATTTACGTAGAAGGATGGACTCGCAGAGCCAACTGATGACTGCCCGTGCACGCCGGCCCAGCGCTTAAAGGCGCGCACTGTACTTGATCATTATTTTGCGGCGATATCATTTTAAATTTGCGATATCTCCTAAGATATTCATTGAAATCGAATGATGTAAAAGGCAATTTTGTTTTAAATTAAATACTTGTGATGAATAACGTATTTATTTGGATAAGGATTAATATCATCTTCATAAAAACACCTTCACAAATAATGCTTCATTTTCGTACAAATTTGATTAGTATAAAAATGGTTATTGTGAGCCAACCTTAACAGATAGATATATGCTATCGCGGACTTTTTTTTAGAACTTTTGAAGGGGACCAATTCTGTCATACAGCATTTTAGCGTAACTTTAACCGTTTACGCAGCGTACGCAGCGAAAGCTCAAAAAAGGAAATAAAGACTCCAGATTTTGAAACATTCTTCATTGGTGCTCCGCTCCTATTAGTTGTAGCGTGATGATATATAGCCTATAGCCTTCCTCGATAAATGGACTAACTAACACCGAAATAATTTTTCAAATCGGACCAGTAGATCCTGAGATTAGCGCGTTCAAGCAAACAAACAAACAAACAAACAAACAAACTCTACTCCTTTATAATATTAGTATAGAAGAGAGATACATGATTTCAAATAATGACTTTTCATTAAGTTTGGTCTAATAATATGGCTATTTAAAAAAAAATTGGCATTAGTAGTTTTACCCGCGTACCAGGGGATCTTCAATTTTCCCGGAATAAAAGTAACTTGTGTTAATCCAGGTTATAAACTATACAACCGAAGTTTCGGTTGTTTTGTGTGAAAAAGTCCATCCATAATTAATCAAAAACTTTCGAAATGTCTATTGGATAGGTAACAATTTGTGTTTTGATAAAATTATGTTTTTAAACTTACCTACCTAAATATGAATAGGTAATATGCTTTTCAATGCTTCTGTAAATGATTGCGCGGGTCGAATACCGGTTAAAAATATTACGGTTTGATTGTGAAATATTTTAATTATACGAAGTGACACGACCCTTTGGGTAACGTGTACCAAGTATTGATCGCAATATACAGTCGGCTACATAAGGCCAAAAAATCCTACTACATAATAAACTAATTGTTCGGCTTGCGTTGCAATGCAACCCAAAAACAATGTGTTACCTCTATAATATTGATTCTTTTTATTATATACCGTACCTCCCCGCACTCCCGAGGTATCTTCAAATTCCCCAGGATAAAAAATTGCCGTGTCATTTCAAAATATATTCTAACTCTGTGCCAAATTTCATCACGATCCTGTTAGCCGTGCCTTGAAGAGTACTAAACATCCATCCACACATACATACGTACATACATTCTCACAAAGTTTCGCAATTATAATATTAGTCGGATATTACAAATTATTATTATTTTATATGGACAAAACTGCGGGGATACCAAAATTAATACATCGGTGAATTTGAATCTGACTACCTATTTACTTTGTTGATTGTACCTTACAGTTCATGTAGGTATTTTAGCGACTGGAAATGAAACACGCACGGCTTTCGTAATTTAACTAATTACCTCTCGTATTTTTGTAATTAAAGCTCGAATATATAATATTTTGACATAATGTTTGACGTTTACCTATTATTTCCACGAAGGGTTAAATCAGACTTATAATTTCATAATTATTTTCAGTAGTAAAAAGTTAACTAATTTCATGAACTAGTTAAAAGCTAATGCTTTATTTGATACTCAGATGACTATTTTTATTTTATTACTAATTCTGTAGTTTTTTTTCCGCGTTCTGGGTTTTTGTAGTTGTAGAAAGATATTTTTTAACGTCGTCAATTGGCAAAGAAAAGTTTGAAAGTAAAACATAGAAAAAACAGTTTATATAAAATAAAACTTACAGATACATTAATTTAAATGTTTAATATTAAAGCATGTTTCATCAATGTATTATATGAAATTATGTTAGATTGATTTTCATTCATCCAAAATCAGCACCTGGGATTTACAACGAAATTGTTCAGAAATAATACTTCATATTCAAGCCGGGACAAATCGTACTCACGAATAAAAGGAAAGGCAATGGAAATATCAATTTATCGCTTTAACAAACGACCTGAAACGACATAGAAATCGTTATCACACGATTTTCTGTACAATGGGAATGGCGGTACCTTTCAGATTAAATACAAAATCGTTTAGTCGACGAAATGCTTGACGAGGTAGGGAAATTACATTTTAATTCAAGATTCTTTTATTTTAGGTCGGCTGCCTTGGTGGTTAGGGTCCTTAAGCTATCATATCTGGTTAACATAATACAAGCTAAAGAGAGAGAGAATAGAGATTTTTACAGAGTCGGCAACGCGTGAGTAACGCCCCTAGTGTTGCAAGCGTCCATAGGCTGCGGTAACCTGTATGCCTGTTTGCCACCTTTGTGGTATAAAAAAAAACCTCACTTTGAAGCTTACTTTGGAATCCGTGTGTGAAAAACGTCCCATGATATTTGTACAAACGCATTTTAGTTTGGAATTGGATTGTGTTTCAAGAAGGTTATTATGTAATTGTAGTTTACTTTTTCATGATGTAAATTCTTCAAAATTGAATTACCTGTGTACGATGAAACCCGCATACCTACCATACCTAGGTAGCAGAATAAATGGATTCATTGCACTCAATTTGAGATCCGCAAATGGATGGTATGCAAAGTGGATTATTAAACTGAAAGCATTTTGAAATATTCAACAAGCCTCATTATTCCTTTCAACTGTACCGATCTGAGTGATAATAGAGTGTTATAATTTGTTAGTGTTATTGTTCTCGCTGAATACCTTATTTTTTTGTTTGAACTGTGTACCTAAGCTCTATTTTTATATATTTTACGTTTATCTATAACTACGTTTTCAAAGGACAACCTGACCAGCCTTGGTTGCTAACAAAAAAATGCATATTACAAAAAACAAGTTTATATTCTAATTAAGTTTAATCTATATTTTGGTCAGTGAATATAGGCTTTTATTATTCTTAGATATATTAAAATTATACCCAAGCTTTATTGTACACCAAAGTGCATACACGTCTGTTAGTCCTGAGTCTGAATGAGAAAAATCTATACAATCAGATTGGCCGTGTGTACGAAATGTGTCAGGATCTTTATTTATAGGGATAATAGGTTTGTAGGGATTTGATATGGTGGCTCTGTGATAGAGGGCATTTGTTTAATATCATGACATTTATTTTACCTTTAAATTAGTGAAGAAATGCTGTGTTCTGTGCACGACGGAGAGCGGCGCGTGATGGTGCGCGGAGCGGGCGCGCGGCGGCTGCGATGTCACGGGCGCACATGACAACTCCGATGCGGACTTGGACAGTCTACTACTTAGGGCTTCCGAACGCTCTGTAAATAGAGAGAAAAATATTATTTACTAGTGGCTCCCCGCGTATTCACTCGCCTTCCCCGGGATCTTAAATTTTCCCTAAATAAAAGTAGAGTATATGTTATTCCAGATCATATTCTAACTCTGTGCCAAATGTCATCGCGATCCATTCAGCCGTTCTGGCGTGAAAAAATAACAAACATACATTCTCAAAAACTCATCTTAATCGTACAGGTTTTCGTGAGTATACAGTAATTCGCGGATCGTTGTTGGCCACCCCAAATTGTAAACTCTTGGCACTTTTAGACCCACCTACTAATATCCTAAATCAGAAAGTTTGTGACAATGCTGGTTTAAGTGTGTGTAGGTATTTCTTATTGACATAGAGTTATAATATGTTCCGGAATAGCACATAGTCTACTTTTTATCGCGGGAAGTGTGTCCCTTCTTACACGCCGTGTGGCGGGGCTGCGGGACGCGTTTCCCTGCCAACCGTGTACCCCGCCGGCGTTGCGCGACCCTACTGGTAGGTCAAGACCTTGCCCCTTTTCCGGGTTTAAATGCTTATAATAGACTAGCTGCCTCCCCGCGGTTTTACCCGCGTAGTTCCCGTTCCCGTGGGAATACAGGGATAAAATATAGCCTATGTTACTCGGGGATAATGTAGCTTTCCAAAGGTGAAAGAATTTTTGAAATCGGTCCAGTAGTTTCGGAGCCTATTCATTACAAACAAACAAACAAACAAATCTTTCCTTTTTATAATATTAGTATAGATTAGTCTCGGACACTTTTGGACCTGTTGTATCTTCTAGTGTATAATCTACACTAATATATAGAGGGGACAGGTTTGATTTAGCTCCAAAACCACTGTGCCGATCTTTAAAATATTGTATCCCCGTATTCTTACCGAAACGGGAACTACACGGGTGAAACCGCTTGGCGAAAGCTATTTAGAAGCTATTATTCCTAACAAATTATTGAGGTTAATGCCATGCAAAATTACTTTTATACTTACAATTTAATTACTAAAAGTTCCCCATTGAAATACCCCTAACCAATAAACCTTTTGTATGGGCGCCCGTTAACTGAACTCTCGAAATTTCCCCACGCAAATTACTTACTTGACATTTTGTCAATTTGGCAATTTAACCCTCCGCGCCTTAACTACAATAATTGGGTTAATTTTGGATGCATTCCCTGTTATACCATTTTTTTCTGTACCTACGGAATTATTTGTTATTGTATATATGTATATTTGAGTGTGTAATAGTGTGTATGTCACTGAACGGCTGTTGATGAATTTTTTTATGTTCATAGGGAATCTTGCTGATTATTTTGCCTTATAAAGGAAATAACATGGAATATCTTTATGTGCACCTACCTACTCATCTTGTCGCTAAAGTAGGTAGTATTCTCTCCCTGCAGAATGCACTAGGACCTAGTGCATTTCATTCTCACTCATTTTAAATGGTTTAACACCTACTTTATACTACCTATTTCATAGTTTATGTGTATAAATAATATTATTTACCTACTGTAATATATTTTTTATCCATAAAAAGTGTTGAATGAAAGAAAATTCCGACTAAGATCTATTTCTCAAAAGCAATCCAAAGTTTTTGTTAGCTTTCACTCGCTGTGGGTTTGAGTTCAATAACCTGCCACATACTGTTTTACAGTCTTGTAGTAAAATGAGCAACAAAATATTATGCGGTTCACTATGCCAATATAAAAGCGTTGTAAAAACTGTTCTTGGCGTCCCACTTTCAATGGTTAATATACCATGCTTTATTATGAAATGAGGATAAAAAACGCTGTGATATTTTGCATGACAAGAGTATAAATTATTATGCTACTAACTACCTACTTTGTGACTCGTAAAAGCACTAAGCCCTCATTTCAGAGCTTTTTTACCGGACGGTAGAAAAACGTTCAAATAAAACAAATGCATTCCCATGTAGCCCATATGTTCACACCACAGCGTTTTCAAAACGCGACGCTTTTTTATCGAGCGGTGTTGCATTTTCAACTTTGGGCGTTGAAAATGGAGCATATTATGATAGGTACTTGGCAATGCATTTTTTTGTGTATGAACGTTTTTCTACCGTCCGTTAAAAAAGCTCTCGTGCGAATGAGGGCTAAATGCTTAAATAATTCCGCTCTTTTATCTACCTAAACAATAACGATTGTGTTTTGTTTTTAGTTACTGAAAATGGGGTATAAATCATTGTTATTAAAGTAGTTTCCTTACTAAAAGTATTTTAAGATACATATCATTAAAATGTGAAAGTAACTGTCTGTCTGTTTATTACGCTTTGACGTCTAAGAAATTTACTGATTTTTAAGAATGTTGTTACAGATTTAGACTAGAGCTTGGGAAAGGACATGAGCTATACTTTTTTCCCGCAAATTTTAAGGTCTCCAGGAACGCAGGTGAAACCGCGGAGCGGAAGCTAGTAATTTTAAAGTTTTCTACTCTTCGATTATTCCTATTCTTTATCATTATTATTGCGTAATAATTTCATACCCATATTCAATATTAGGTATTTAATATGTTAACATTTAATAACTGACATCCAAACAAGACGTGTTTCCCGAATTTTGGTACAATAAATATTGATAACAGTTTAAATATTTTTTTCTTTTTCTAGAACCTCACGTAATGATCCCAGCTAATATTACAATCTAGCCTTAGTATTAGGCTAATGAGTAATTTAAATTTGGCTTAATCTTCTAATTCACTATAAAAACTAAGAATGTGTCCATCAACACTTTTCTTATTGTCTCTATTGGGGGAAATTGTTTTTGCACAAACCCAAACAAACGTACGATGCAAGTTACATAAAAGCTTAGGAAAACGGTCCAAACCGAGGTATGAAAGCCTGTGTACATAAGTAACGTAAAAAAGAAATAACCTGTGTAATTATTCAAGGATGTAGGTACAAACAGTTGCGTGGTAGAATTCGGGTGAGATGTACTGCGATTACTGTTGGCAACACCAATTTAAACTTTGGAATGTTTCACGGCGCAAATACTTTGGTAGGTACAGCTGGCAACATTATGTTCGTTAACACATCCTTTACAACATCACTTTTACTACTTTCCTGAAACTTAACTGACCACAAACTAAGCAGAGCTTTTACTATGGTGTTTCTTGAGTGTGAGTCTAGTCTTTAGAATTTGACATATAATCTCCATCCCTTTTCCAGATCTCATTGCGGGCTGTACACTACTTTAATTTTTAGTCCGTTTGATTCCGACGAAAAACTACTGTGTCAATCTGAATAATTATTTCATCAATCTACATTATCAGGAAGTATAACATAGGCGATATTTTATCACAGCATTTTAAGCAAAACATGTTCATATATTATACATAGTAGGTATATCAGCTAATTTGGTTACCATATCACTAAACAGTTAACGATGTTCAATATTACTGCGCTTGCGAATTAAAACTTGGCACTATAGATATTCTTAGTATAATCAAAACTTATTGGTAGGGGAGGCGCCGATGCTAAATGGGGATTTCCTTGAGCGTCGTGGAGACCTATTGGATTTTGAAGATCAGATGATAGGAAGAAAAAAAGGTTATATGATGTTTTCCCTTTTAGCGGTGGGGCAAGCGTCTACGAGCTTGCAAAGATGTAAAAAAAAATTGTTACATGGACAGTCGAGCGCGTCAGATATTGATACTGTATATACCCCATGTAACTCTGATGACAGAAGAATGTTAATCTGCCAGTTTGCATGGTGGGGCCGGCCGTACGGATGGTTTAAAAATGGTAAAAAATAAAAATGCTCGAGTGCGTCAGATATTTACAGGGGTGTTAAGTGAGCCTAAACGAAGTTCAGATCCAAAAATTCGGACGCGACGCAAGCTCAGGTCGACTTCTTGAAAATGCAAAAAAAAATCGCCATCTGGACATACTCGAGCGCGTCAGATTTTCATACAGATGGTTCAGCATGATACCCTGGTCATACTGATGCCATAATCTGACGAATATATAGATGGGTTTGCTTAATCTGACGGTTTAAAGATTTGTTTTCTTCCGTGATTTTATGAATCATTGGATGTGTTAAATAAAATTCATAAATTATAGCATGTTTACATAAAAATAAGCTAAAAAATCTAATCAGGGATATATTACTAGATCTAGATACAGTCATTGTAAAAAAAACAGCACATTTGCTCAGTAGTCAATAGTTACGTCAAAAAGTTGTATTGCTATTGCATTTGAGTAGGAGTGGGCGCAGACATGATTTAAAAAAAATTATAAATATAATAAATTAGCAGTAAAAAAAAGGCGTGATAGTTTTAAGCTTAACTATTTATCAATTAGCTATCGAATGCTAAATTTCTCCGTTGTAAATGTGTAGTAGGAACACAAATTTTTTTTTTTCTAGATTTTATGTTTCAACTTTGTCGATGTAGTTAATATCTACTACCACACCAAATTATAGCTCTGTAGTATCAAGCGTCTCTGAGCTTACACTTACTGCTTGAAACTATAAGGCAACTTAGGAATTAACTTTTTGTTACTTCGGCTTGTCCAAATCGGCAGATTATATGCTTTCTGTGATCCTTGAATTGTTCTCTCTAAAATAAAAATAAATTCAACCGCGCTCGAGAATGTCCACTCATCGATTTTTTTTTGCATCTTTGCGACCCTCTCACTCCCATACGTCACGCTCAAATTGTCAGATTATTGAAATACACTCTTTTCAGCATGTGATTAAACCACCATACTTTAATCTGACACGCTCGAGTATCTTCACCTATCAATTTTTTTTTACTAATCTGATCGACTACTACTACGCGCGCGGCTCCACATGGAGAGCTTAGATTTGGTTGAGGCACTCAACTAGACCTAAGGTACCTCCCATATCCTAATCTGCCGCGCTCGAGGAACTCCCAGAATCCCCTCTTCGGCTCCCCTACCATATACTACTTATAAATATATACTAAAACAGATACATATACTCCAACTTGAAGTTAAACATGAACACAGATACATGTCCAAGGTAGGAAAAGAACCTACGACCAGTGGCTTGAGGCTTGAGTCAGTGAAGCCAACTGTCCGCCTATGAGCTGATAGAGATATTAACTCCCAACAAATTAGGTACATGATATAGAACCGCCCTTAAGCTAACAGACAAAGACGTACACAATGTTATGAATATTAATTAATAATTAACATTAACTACGACAATGTTGTTTAGAAGATCAAAATTTACATAAAAACTGTACTGTCTCACTTCAAATTTATATAAAACTAATGGCTCCCCACGGTTTCACCCGTGTACCCGGGAGATCTTCCATTTTCCCGAGATAAAAAGTAGCCTATGTGTAATTCCGTTGTGTGAAAGAGTAACAAGCACCCATCCATCCATGTAACCATACAAACATTCGCATTTATAATATTAGCACTAGATTTTATATATGACTATCGGACAGCAGTCTTCGTTCTGCGCACCAGCGCCACCTACCGGGTCCAAATTGATGTATTATACATAAAAACCTCCCCCATGAAATACTCCGTAATTTGGTGAAAACCGCAAAAAATCTGTTCAGTACTTTTTGTGTTCATCGCGTTCAGACAGACAGAGGCAGCGGGGAGTTTGTTTTATATACATAGATCTTTCATCTGCTGTGAAACGTTATTCAGCTATATTGCAGCAGCTTTTATAGTTCACCTGTTTTCTCGGATGCAGCGTAACAGCTGTTAAGCTTGGCGGTCGATACTTGTTTTCCAGTTACTATGCATCAAACGTGCCGGAAAACTGACCGCAAAATAAACAACGTTTTACCACTTAAATATGCAGTTTATAATGTACCGAAATTTATAAATCACTAGCTTCTGCTCGCGACTTCGTCCGCGTGGAATAATTACTTTGAGCTAACACTTACTTTAACCTGCGACTTAGTTTACGTAAATAAAAGAAGAAAAACCCTATCTGAAATATTATTTATTAATGCTCCGCCCCTACTGTTCGTAGCGTGATTATTATTTTGAAATATCCTGGGACATTTTCCCACACAGCCAATATGATTCTACACTAAGCAGAGCTTGTGATATGGTAACCAGACAGCTGATATACTACATATACTACTTTTAAATACATACTTATATAGATATTTACATCCAGACACAGGACAAACAGACATATTCATGCATACACATGTTTGTCCTGGGTGGGATTCGAACACACGACCCGCGGCTTGAGAGTCAGAGTCACTAAACACAAAGCCAACCGGGCTGTCAATATATGGCGCATAGCCTTCCTCAATAAATGGGCTATCTAACACAGAGTAATTTTTCAAATCGGACTAGGTACTAGTTCTTGAGATTAGCGCGTTCAAGCAAACAAATAAAGTCTTCATTTCGTTGAATTACGTAATCCAACATACACTCTTCACTTGGTTTGAATGAAACAGTAATGAGCCAATTTGGACAATAATGTCCCAGTAGGGCTTCGCACAGCTGTCTACACACGGGGCGATTATTAAAATTTTATTTTCCTATAGGTATTCAAAGCAACTTTACTACGGACATATGAAAATACATACCTCATCTATAAAGTACTAGCTTCCGCCCCACGGTTTCACCCGCGTAGTTCCTGATCCCGTAGGAATAAAAAAACAAAACATGACACTCACAAATGCCCGTGTTTCCCGTCCCCGTAAGAATAAGGTACAATATAGCCAAAATTACTTCCTGATAATGTAGTTTCTATTGGTGAAATAATTATTCGGATCCGTCCCATAGTTTCGGATTCGGATACGTTCATAACAAACAAACAAAAAATCTAATCTTTCCTCTTGATAATATTATAAGTATCTAGATATAAATGTTGATGAAGAATGTTAACATTAAGAAAACTAGATACTTTTGCTAAAAGAAACCAATAATTTATCATGAAACATTATACCTTACTGAGTTTAATTTCCTTACCAAATTTTGCGCTTTAATTAATGTCAAAAGCTAATTTCATTCTTTTCTAAAATTGCTTTGACCGCAAAACATACAATAACAATTAATCATTGTTACACATTGTACCTATACTTCGACTTAGTCGTCATAAATCCCTGTCATATTTCTTGTAAATGATCGCTCCATTATTAAAAACTTACAAAACAGCGGAGTCAGCACGAATCCATTTTTGTGATTGGCAACAAAAACTTTATTTTTTTTCATTAAAGACAATGTTTTACAAACATTTCGTTTTGGACACTGCATTTTACTTGCATCCATGAAGAATTATTTAAAAAATTTAAGCTTTCATAGCTTAGGCCCTTAGGCCCTAAAGTTCTAAGTACCAACTTATAAAAACCGAATCTTCTGATTCTAATATTGGTATGGAAGTGACGGTTTTCATGTAATTTTCCGATAACTTTCATATTTATTTTTTCATGATTTGCTAGCAATAATACGATCAAGTTATATTTTTAAGGACACCATTTATACCTAAGATTAAAATTAAATAAGTGCATTGAAAGTTACGACACTGACGACCGATACAAAAGCCATTCAGTAAAATATAAGGTGTTCGGGAGCCTTATTTCATTAAGCATTCCTACATGACGTCAGAGTCATATGGCCTTTTCCACGATCAACATTATTTCAAGGGGAAAATTACGAATGACCCTGAATTTTGTATTGTATACGCTGTATTTATGTTTTATTCATAATTTAATAGTGGGTTAAAAAATATAGTGTTATAATTTAATAAAACAAGCCGTCGTTGTGGCGTCAATTACCGCACAGAAGAAACAAATAGGCGAGATTTATAACAAATTCTTTGACACTAGATGTTATATTTTGAAGTACCTCTATTAAATAAAAGAAAGTATACCTGTAGTATATACCTATATAAAACACCAGTGGCTCCCCGCAATTTCTTCTACAATTTTGTCGGGATAAAAAGTAGCCTATGTGTTATTCCAGAACATATCTAATACTGCACCAAATTTCATCCCAATCTCTTCGGCCGTTCTGGCTTGAAGAAGTTACAAACATATCATACATCCCTTTTCATAAACATTCGCAGTTATAATATTAGTATCTACAATAAAACTAGTATATTAATACATCATTCTATACTTGTTACGACCAGTTAGTGAATAAAGAAAAGGCTTAAAATGAACATACGACATCAATGTAGGGGCCTAAAACTAAATAAGAGTCAAATAATCATGCCAAGTAAGTCCCCACTTCCCCCAGCGACGCCCTGAGCCGAGGTACGGTCCCGCAGGGGATACCCTCAGCGCTGTCGCTTAAATTTACCCTTTGGTAGAGAGCCCTTTGCGCTCACCGAAACAGTCCGTGTAAGGGTGTTCTAGTCCATGTAAAAAATGTAACGGTAAGTAAAGGGTTCAAACTGAACATTCCACAAACAACAACAAGTAGTGTTACATCTACACTAACATTATAGAGATAAAAAAAAACTATTTTTGTGTGTCTGTAATGAATAAAACCAAAAACTACTGTGGCGATTTCAAAAAATTATTTCATCATTGGAAAGCTACATTCATCCTGGGTAACACAGGCTATATTTTATCCTCGTATTCTTTCGGAAATAGGAACTACGCGGGTAGTAGTAAATCCGGAGATCTGGAATGTTATTTGATTATCCCTTAAACATAAAACCTAAGGTTCACGACCTCTCAACGAGAGATTTCACTCAGTGGGCTATCGTAAACTTCTTTTAGACATAGGGATAGCCATTTGAAGATCATCGTGGCTTCTTGGAATTGAACTATATTAGGATTCTCTTATATGTTACTAGCTGCCTCCCCGCGGTTTCACTCGTGTTCCCAGGGATCTTCAATTTTCCCAGGATACAAAGTGGCCTATGTGCTACTCCAGAACATATTTTAAGCCTGTGTAAAATTTCATTGTGATCCCTTAAGCCGTTCAGGCGTGAAAGAGTAACATACATAGATTCTCACAAACTTTTAAACTTTCAACTTTTCAGCCATTTCATGGTTAGTGACTCAGACTTTCAGGTGATCATGGTAGGTAGATAGATAAAGATCGCAATAATCATGGGTTCCATGCTCATCCTTCTTCTTCCTGCCCTTATCCCGCCTAAACAGGGTCGGCACAACATGTGTGTTTCTTCCATACCTCTCTATCAGTCGTCATTCCAGTCATCACTCCCCTCTTACACATATCGCCTTTCAC
The DNA here is from genome assembly GCA_905147785.2 of Thyatira batis. Taxonomy (NCBI): domain Eukaryota; kingdom Metazoa; phylum Arthropoda; class Insecta; order Lepidoptera; family Drepanidae; genus Thyatira; species Thyatira batis. Next base: position 2,867,505 of record LR990507.1, read on the forward strand.
ACAATCCATCCATACTTTCTTCGGTCTACCTCTACTTTTACGACCATCCACCTGCACATTTATAATTCCATTTTCATTCAACGCATTGATATATGCATGGTTTGTTTTTGAAACATGTACCTACACTTTATTTGAGCCACAACACAATACATAATGAATTCCTTATTGTTTTAAGTAGCTTCTATGACATATAACCACCAGTTAGGGCTCAAACTGAATTTATAAATAGCTAGCCACTTCAATTCCAAAGTACCTACCTTCACAGAAATGTGACATTTTCGGCTACATTCCGCTACAAACGCAAACGAATAGCTAAAATATTTTAAAATTTACTTTTGCCTCACGCAATATTGCGTGTTAATAAAGCTTAGTGTTGTACTAGTTCTTTATTTGTAGAATTTATGCTACTTTGTACTAGTGGGTCCCCGCGGTTTACCCGCGTACCCGGTAGATCTTCCATATTTCCTGGATAAAAAGTAGGTTATGACCTTTCTCAGGCTCTAAATAGACTGAGTACCAAATTTCATTTAAATCGTTTCAGTAGTTTTAGCTTGAAAGCGAGACAGACAGAGTGACTTCTGTCTGTCTATCTGTTATGATTTCACGTCTAAACCACTAAACCAATTTTGATGATAATTGATTAGATTTAGACTAGATGTCAGGAAAGGTTATAGGCTACCTTTATCCCGGGAAAGGTATGTCGAGAACGCAGCCGAAACCGCGTCACAGACGTTTGTATGTTATGAACGTCTAATCTATTTGCTTATCTTTCCACAGTTTTTGTGGTACTTTTTATGTGTTGGTGAAATACTAATTGAATTGTTACAAAGTTGCTGCTTAAAATTAAACTACGTAGTTACATACCTATATACTATACTTGTACCATAGTTATTTAAAAAAATAACTAGTGGCCCTATGCTTAAGTACATTGAAACTTGTACGAGAAAATAACAATAATCCGCTTCAATTGCGGACTTCCTCAAAAGGGTACGGTAAAGCCGGACTAAGGAAGGCTCAGCCGGAACACGGAACCCGCCTTTTACGTCTATAGCTGGATCTAGCCTTAGGTTTGAATACTTGAATAGTGCAATAACTCCTACATTTGTATGAGCGCCTAGTAATATCTAGGTAACATTTTATACAAAATGGATTTGATCAAAACTAAGCGAAATTATACTAATATTATAAAAGCGAAAGTTTGTGAGTGTGTATTTTTGTTACATCTTCACGTCTAAACGACTTTAGCGATTTAAATAGAATTTGGTATGTAGTTAGCTGACACCCTGGATTAACACATAAGCTACTTTTCACCACGGGAAAATTGGGAACGCAAGTGGAACCGCGGGGACCCACTTAAGATATCTAAATAAAGATAACTTAAATAAAAAATAACGTTAATATAATTATGTTTTGGATTAACTTTGACGATCAATTTTATCCCGGAATAACACAGGTTCCCTTGGGGCTTATAATAATAACATTTATAAATAAAGATTTACAAAACGTCCGAAAAACCACGAATATAATTCATTTGAGAGTAACGTTTACCTACATGAATAAAACATTACGCGTTAGCATCCCTTTCTGTCGCATATAGCCTTTCTCTCATACCTATTCTCAATGAAACCTTTGGCACAACGTTGCTACATGTTTTTCATGTAAACATGTTATATTGAGCTTTTGTTCGAAAGCTTGTGGATTTTGGTTTAATAAATATGAATGTATTAAAATGCGGTATAAATATTAAAGATTTCATCAGTCTACTACAAACTATAATACATAATTTAATCCTCGAAATTAGGTTGGTTATATTTTTCTGTAACATTTAGTATGTGTGAGTTTGTGAATATGTAGGGAGAGTAGGTAATCTTCTGAACCGTTTAAGAAAAATCTTTCACCAATTGAAAGCCAGGTTATTTGTAATTGTCATGGGCATACATATCACCTACGCGGGTTAAACCATGTGGGGGGCTAGTTTTTATTAAACAGTGATTTTATGTAAATTTCGGGCTCATCTCTGTAACGTGTGTCAGTCAATCACGGTCCTATTTTGAGGAAGAAATATGCTATATATATTTATATAAATTAATATTTAATGACAAAACCAAGAGCGGTGACCATATGACTAAAGGAAATGTGTTAAAAGATATTTTATTTCAACCGGCAGCCGTTCTGTTAGCGACGAAAACCGTGCGGAACGAAACCCACATGTCGCATGTCGAGCGGAGACGTGACAAATTCTACTTTTTCATTAATATTTATTGGTTTAAACTGTATTTCGTTTCAAGAGACATTTTCTGAAGCTGTATCTGTATTTATGACTCATATTATTCAATGGATTTGATTATTTTTGTTTGTTTATTTGTATACATAGAATCAATACTACAGCATCGAATTAAAAATATCTGGTAAATTTATATAACTATCGAAGAAGGCTTTATAACATTATGCTACGAACAATCCGAGCGGAGCATCTATAAATAATATTGCCTGGTGAATTACATATTTAGATATATTTTTATTTGACATCACAAAACAGAAATAAATTACAATTTTACAATCTGTGGTAGTAGGTACATTACAGACAAACGGTAAAAAAATTAATAACTTACACACTTTCTACGTGGGGAATGTTTGAAATCCCCGGGGAACTCGGGAAAAACCACGAGCATAAACTACTTATATGGTGCATGCACTGTAATCAACTATGTCACGCCATATAACGTGTTAGTTGATAATAAAGCTACACTGTTAGGGCCGACGGGTTCGCGGTTAACTACCCTGGCTTTGAAGTCACTTGGCTTGGATTCGATTCCCGTGTAGAACAAATATTTATATAAGAACTGAAAATTTAGGATCTCTCGCTGGGCGTACTTCTGTATTGCCCATGTTCCGCTGCCGTAGCATAATGCTATATAGTCTATAGCCTTACTCGATAAATGGGCTATCTAACACTGAAAGATTTTTTCAAATCAGACCAGTAGTTCCTGAGATTAGCGCAATCAAGCAAACAAACTCTTTAGCTTTATATACTAGTATGTAAAGATTTAAACATAAGTTTTTTAAATCAAAATCCTAACTAATACCTGCTTATATTATAAATGCGAAAGAAACTGTGTTTCGCTTTCACGCTAAAACTACTGAACAGATTTAAAAGAAATTTGGTACACAGATTGTCTAAAGCCTGAGAAAGGACATAGGTTACTTTTTATCCCGGGAGAATGGAAGATCCCCGGGTACGCGGGTGAAACCGTAAGGAACCACTAGTTAGTAAATAAATAAATATATCCTGGGACATTTTTCATACACGGCCAATCTGATTCCAAAGTAAGCTTCAAAGTGAGCTTGTGTTATGGTAACCAGATAGCTGATAAACTACATATAATACTTTTAAATACATACATATTATAGATATTTACATCCAGACACAGGACAAACAGACATATTCATGCATACAAATGTTTGTCCTGGGTGGGATTCGAACCCACGGCCCGCGGCTTGAGAGTCAGGGTCACTAACCACAAAGCCAACTGGGCTGTCATAATTGCTTCTATGTATTGAATAATTTCCGCGGGTGCTCAATATTTTCCAAGTAAAATGTTTCAGAATATTTTCTAACTCTGTCCTGAATTTCATCCGGATACCCTCAGCCGATGTGGCGAGAGAGAATAATAAATATCTATGTATCCATCCATTTATAATATTAGTAGGTTTAGTTCATGACTTTTTCTCATCATTCCATCATACTCAATATTATAAAGGCGAAAGTTTGTGAGTGTGTATGTTTGTTACTTCTTCACGTCTAAACGGGTGGAGAGATTTTAATAAAATTTGGTATGGAGTTAGCTGACATTCTAGATTACCACATAGATTACATTTTCAATTGGAAATATTGAAGATCCCCCTGAAACACGGGTGAAACCGCGGGGCAGAAGATACCAAATAACTACACATAAAATAATAATAAAATGTAACTTGATTCCAAACCAATTTAGTCTGTTCCCTTTAATTTGTTTCGAAATTTATAAATAAATGTTTTGTATTTATAAAGGTCAAACCTGTTACTACCGGTTCGGAAGTCAGCATATCTAATAGGCATATTGAATATGGTTTCTAAAACGGACGATACTTTTTCGTAGACAAAACCACGGCGCAGAAGCTAGTTCAGATAAAATATACATTCATAGTGGCTGCGTATTACAGCAAGTTATAGGAAAGAAAGTTAATTTCTCCAAGAACAATATTTCAAGCGACGCTACGCTACGAATAGCTACGGGACTGCTACGATTCGCTACGAACTCGTAGCATTTGTCTACGTCACCATAATGTGGCAGAGAAATAATTCAAAATGAACCTTATAGTTGGAATAATTGTATGTAAATTGAATATAATTGCTTTCTATGGCAATTTACTCAGAAAATAGAACAAAGCCTACATAATTATGCTAGTAATAGCTTCTGCCCCGCGGTTTCACCCGCGTTCCCGGGGGATCTTACATTTTCCCTTTCGCCGTTACAATATGAGTGTGATGGGGACATTAACTTTTGCACATAAATATAAATTATTTTGGATAGGTAGTAAAATATTTTTTATTTAGAGAAAGGTTTTACATTGTTATCATAGAAAATGTCTAGTCATATCTGATCATCAATCTAGTCGTATGATACAGCTGTTTTTGCCTAAAAACTATAGCGCTTTCTTTTTCACATAATATACAGTTTCTTTTTTATATTTAAGTAAGTTATTATGATAATACTATATAGAACAATTGGTGTGCTGGTTAGTCGTAGATTCGATTCCCATTCACGACAAACTATTTCAAATATTTGTTTCAGTAAAAATAATTGTACAAAATAAGATTTACGTACCTGTCAAAGTTTCAACATAAAATATTCAAATGATATGCATATTTATTCCGTACCTAATGTCGTACGTAATTAGGTTATTTTTTCCTTGAAGCGAATTAATCTGGTTAATTATCGTTTTTGTGTTTTTCTTTTTCTTTATTTTTTAATTTTCTTTAACTTTAATTCGACGCGCTAGTTGATTGGGTTACCGTGATTTTCACACTGCACAGTTTTAACCGACTTACAAAAAGAGGAGGTTCTCAATTTGCCGGAGTTTATGTTTGTTACCTCAGTAAGGTAAATGACCCAATGGTGGCCAGTTTAAGAAAAAAAAAACAGGTTTTTGTGAAATATTACCAAAATTGTGAAAGTTTCAGCACTGAATATAGTGAAATTGTAAAGTCCAGTCCTTATTTAATATTTATAATGTGTTACGCGTGAGATACGGCAAAGCTGGATTCAATTAATTTAACAAATAAAAGTTGTAGTTTTGTGACCCAGTCTTGGCCAGGGAAAATCCATTAATGGATACCCCAGTCTTAGTCTTAGTTTATCTTTATTTTATGGCTCACACATGAAACAACACTAATTTTGATTTTAATTAAGCAATACTATTTTACAAGTGAAACTTTCTGCTCACCGCCTTAACGATTTCCTTAAGAAAAGCCGTCGTTGTCAATTTCAAATAACCTTACACTTTGTATTCGCGCAAATTTGTACATGTAACTGACTGAATTCAATAAAACGTTAAACTAAGATAGTTCGATGTCTAAAGTCTATGTCACAGTGATCCAAATGTAAAAACATTCGCTCATGTCCGAATTCTAGATGTTTCTTTCTATTTTTGGCCATTACTGGTACCGTGGCCACGACTGGTACACTTACGATAGGTACTCCGTCATTTAAGAACCATTTCGGATATTTTGTTTTATTTGAAAGGGTACACTTCCAGATTGGTTCCATTTTGACTAAAATTCTGTTCTGATAATAACATCATGAGGAAATACGGGAAAGCCTCAAATATTATAAATAATGAAAAATGTTTTTATATTCAGTCATCACAAGCACGAATGAATAGTTAGAATCTAACGCTTCGTTTGGAAGGTTGGTCTTGCTGAGAAGAGCCGGCAATAAACGAAGTCTCAACCAATATCTATAGTAATTTTGGTATTTTCATCAATACGTTAAGGAAATAAAACTTTTTCTAATTATAGGTTCCTTTTAAGTGCTTTTTATTATGAAGTAAATTGATATTTTGTTTAATACTGATTTTGGATAACGTCGTGAGTTGCACATGTACAAACATTGTATTTAGATATAAGTACTATTTATTTAATTTGCTTGTGTAATTGTTTGTTTTCCCTAATAAAATAAATAAATAAAATAAATAAATACTTACTCGGTTGCGGCGAATGCTTCTTAGTAGACATGACGTCGTTTATGTCATGTCAGCTGTCGCAGCGCACGCACGCGATCATCGAGTAGGCGTGCGCGCACAGAGCACGCCGCCTCTGCTCACTCAGCGTTGCGCTCACCAATCAGCATTCACCATGTGGGACCTGCAACAATAACAATATTTTACAACCTTCTATTTTCATGTCTTTGTGGTTAGAGACCATCACTATCCCGCCGGATGTGGGTTCAAATCCCACCCAGGACAAACATTTGAATGCATGAATATGTCTGGTGTAATTATCTATTATAAGTATGTATTTAAAAGTAGTATATCAGCTATCTGGTTGCCATATCACAAGCTTTGCTTGGTTTGGAATCAGATTGGCCGTGTGTGAAAAATGTCCCAGGATATTTATTTATTTATTTTACTTGGAATACTTATATGTTATGTTTTCACATCATTCGATTGTGTTTTACCTAAGGCAGTTATCTTCAGACGATTGACATTAAATTTTGCATATACGTAAAATTTCGATGAGAATAAAAATGCCCATAACCAATTATGAAAACTGATTGTTAAAACTTGTGTATTGCCGAGTTTATTGCTGCTACTTCAAATACAATAACAGAGCGTTATAATAAGAGCTTCAAGTATAATAATAGAGCGTTATAGTCGACAAAAAGTTTATGTAATAAAGATCGATATAAGCTTAGCTCTAGGTAGTGGTATTTTCAAAATCCGTTATACAACTTCTATCATCAAACACCATCGATATAATCCAAGAAATCGGATTATATGAGCGCCGTGGGTTGAAATATCCGATATTACGAGATGATAAGTGATAAATCGAACGGATCATTTTATCCTGTGATAACGTGTTTAAAGATGAATAAAAATGTGATATAAAAAATATAGGTAGGATGCTGTGAATTAGAGAAATCCATTTATTACATTATGTATTAACGTAGATGTAACGTAGATCGTGGGTTAAGCGGCTTTGGTGGATGAACAGGTATATTTGTTCTTTGTCTGGGTTTACATAACTAAAAAATAAATACCTATAGATTTAAATTTGTTTGAGCCTATAAACAAATTTAAAATTCTTATAGATATCTGCACTCATATATAAAACAACAGAAAAGTAATTGTTTATTGGTTTGTAGGCTCTGAAACTAGTGAAATCGGAATAACACTTTTACCAAGCTACATGATCAGGGGGTAACATAGGCTATATTTTCTCCATGTATTCCTACGGGAACGGGAACTATCCGGATGAAACCGTAGGCTAGAAGCTAGTGTATTATATCCAGGTTAACAGTTATCTTGCGTGCAATAAGCAATATCAAGAATGTTATTATTTATGCATCACTGCAGTATTGCCCAAAATAGTAATAAAAGCGTGTACACAAACCGTGAAAGTTTAAAACTGTGTTCATTAAATTCTATTCAGGAATATTGCCCCAGAGCCTTTTTAGACCCCTTTATTTTACTCCACGTCTAGATTCATCCCTGAATTATGTAACAGATGCGTTGAATCCCGTATTCTGGGCAGGATACCTACGTATCAAGGGACATTTTGTATACCATGATTATCTCGCACACGTGTGACCTTTAGCTTTTATATTGTAGCTGCTATTGATTGTGGCGCAAACCTATAATCTAACTAGATAAGTACCTAAGATTGTATGAAGAAAATGTGACACGGTTGGTGTCACATTTTCTTGACGTCCGCAATAACGGTCGACCGCGGACTAAGTGACGGCGTAGAAAGCAGTTTTCGCCGATTTTGTAACGCTAAGTACATACTCGCGACGACTAGTTAGATTTACAGGTCTACTGATTTGATTTTTGTAGCTTTTATGAGTGTCGCTGTCATGCTGTTATCAGAGCGCAGCTGCGTTTCGAGAAAGTTCGATATTGGCGAACATAAGTTCGAGTAAAAAGGAGGAACTCCGCAGTAACCATAGAGTAAGTATATAGAGAGTAAGGACGCAAAAATATATATCTTTAGTCATATCTTTAGTTTCGATTTTTTTTTAGAGATATAATACAATCATTTATATAAAGGATCAAGACAGAAACAGCAGCCAGCCAAATGTCCAACTAGGTACTAACGAAGTACCACAGTGATATGGTTTCTTTAAAAGATGTTTCTCTACTGACAGTTTTAACTCTAGTAGGTATTACCTAAGATATTTCATATCTGTTATGCTGTCATCACTTTAAAAGCATACCTCAATGTCATACCTCTATTACCCGACTGCTCGTATGTGGTCATAATCTGTCAAGTGTATAACAATTTACGAGAGTAATCTCCCCCTATCTTATCCCTAAGGGAGGAAGGCACAGGTTTGCGTTAACGTTACGTGACATAGACATAATGTTCAAACTTGTCGGGGTGACATAGAAATTTAAATGGATATAGAACTACGTTAATAGCTATATGGTTTTCCCAATGGAGTAAAGTATGGAGTTCTTAAAGGATTGAAGAAATTTCAGCAGGGTCGGTAACGCGTAAGGCTCCCCTGGTGTTGCAAGCCTTACCATACGCCTTTTTACATACATTTATGGTATAAAATATCAGTGACATAATGACTTAAAGGCCTTGTAGTGTTTGAGTCTTGTCTCGAGCGCATACGTCACTAGCGCGCTATAGTCTGTGGTCAGACTGACAGTGCCAAGATGGCGCGAGCTGTTAATGTGGTGGTGCGTTGACGAGCCAATTAAATAAACAGTGATATAAACAGGAAAGTAAACAAACTTTACATCTGGCGACGAGGATTAAAAGTAAGTTTATTCTGAACAATATGTAATAAATACCTAACTATGCCAGACTGACTAGGAGTCAAAGAGGTCGCCATGGCCGAAATCGGTCGGACCAATCATCATTATATTCTGTCTATTCCTTATACAAATTAGAGGAAAGAAGTGTTACAAATAAATGGCTTTCTTTCATATGATTCTTGCGGATATTAAGTGTATAAATGCAATTAGAAAACAACCATATACCTACAAAAAAAAAAAAAAAAAAAAAAAAAAATGAATATGATATACCTACGATATAATGATTATTTATTTTGTACGGTTTATTAAACTGTCTTGATAAAAATGTATGAATGAAAATTTGGTTGCTGTAAGTATATTCATTATTATCTCCATCATTATTATTAATAGTTTTAGCAGTATTTTTAAATATTCTGAGTAACAGTGAGAAATATTTGTTTGGTAACTACTAAATATTGCAGATGGAGTGATTTTGAAGTATCACAAGAATATCATCTTGTGGCATTATTATGGTCATGGTATACTTAAGCTATCATTTAATTCTATAGCATGCTAAATGTAAATTAACTGAAAATATAAGGTCTTTTGGCATATTGCATTAAAAAGTATTTTATACACTTAATATCAGAAAAGAATATGATAAATCAATAATTGTTATGCACTAATGTGCTATGTAAGAGACTAATCTGGGCATTAAATTGCTATGGAAATACTGCAGTTTATCAAAGCATAAATTTGCTTCGCACTAATGTGTGACAATCAGCATATAAACATAAGCATAAATTTGCTACGCACAAATGTGTGACAATCAGCATATAAACATAAGCATAAATTTGCTACACACAAATGTGTGAAACTCAGCATATAAACCTAAGCATAAATTTGCTACACACAAAGGTGTGAAACTCAGCATATAAACCTAAGCATAAATTTGCTACGCACAAAGGTGTGAAACTCAGCATATAAACCTAAGCATAAATTTGCTACGCACAAAGGTGTGAAACTCAGCATATAAACCTAAGCATAAATTTGCTACGCACAAAGGTGTGAAACTCAGCATATAAACCTAAGCATAAATTTGCTACGCACAAAGGTGTGAAAATATCAGCATATAAACCTAAGCATAAATTTGCTACGCACAAAGGTGTGAAAAAATCAGCATATAAATCTGAGCATTAAAATGCTATGCACAAAGGTGTAAAATAAAATTGCAGATGATTCTGAGCATTAAATTGCTATGCACAAAGGTGTAAAATAAAATTGCAGATGATTCTGAGCATTAAATTGCTATGCACAAAGGTGTAAAATAAAATTGCAGATGATTCTGAGCATTAAATTGCTATGCACAAAGGTGTAAAATAAAATTGCAGATGATTCTGAGCATTAAATTGCTATGTTATAAACAGCAGATGACTCTGAGCATTAAATTACTATGTTACAAACTATAATTTAGCCTACTACTTAATACTTTATCTTTAACCATAACCAACCATTATTTTACAGGATTATTCTAAACATTCAATTGTTATGGATGTATGTGTTAACAAAACACATGCACGCAGATGAATTTGGGCATTAAACTAAAAAAAAAAAAAGAAAAAAAAATGTAAAATATATAGAGTGTGTGTGTGTAGGAAATATCCTTTCCTAACTTAGTATCCTTGATATTCAAAATATATATAAGTATGTATAATGATTGAATTTATAAAATAAATGTGAAGAAAATGTCAAGCCATTTGAAACAAGTGGGAAGAAGATGTCAAACTATTTAAAACAGCGGGATGAAGATGTCAAACTATTTAAAACAAGTGGGAAGAAGAAGTCAAACTATTTAAAACAGCGGGATGAAGATGTCAAACTATCAAGTGGGATGAAGATGTCAAACTATCAAGTGGGATGAAGATGTCAAACTAATGAAAATCTTCCAAAGTGAACTTGTGAAGTGTTTGTATGTAGGAATTTCTCTGAGGTATATATAGCCAGAATAGTAAATCCTATGAAATTTCGTGATCCTGTATTAAATGCAGCATATGCGGAATCCAGGGATTGTAGGAGTAAATGAAACTTATGAAATGTCATAAATGCAAGGTAAGTCTGTAAATAATAACTGTAATGTAGTTCCATTGAATATCTTTTATATAAGAATATAAAAAAGAAAATCTCTAGTATCAAAATCAAAATCAATGGGTGTAATTTGATGGGTTCGCTTCCTAGTGGTTATAATTTATTCGTAGTGAACGATGAATGATGCCTCAGAATAACTAGCTCAAACGTAAGTCCACTTTTGACAGCTTAGTACCACTGACCATTGTTTACCATTGTAAACAATTGTAGAGTTTAAACCGTTCTGTACTGAAAGGAATACCTATCACATTGGTTAATGCAGTACCTAATTGACCGCAACAAAACAGAGAAGTGGAACGCCGACATCGCGATATTTAGAAGCGAGCTCAAGTAAAAAAAAAAAAAAAAAAAAAAAAAAGATAATAATTATTACTTATTGCCGAAAGAAAAAAAATAACGCGAACCTTCAATGGACTTAATAGTCCAAAACAAACAAAAAAAAAAAAATATATATTACCAAATTGTTTTCCTTACAATTGTCAATAATTAATCGAAATAGTTAACAATAAAATTAATAAAGTTATTTCTAGGAATTGCAAACTATAATTTTAATATTTAACATTTAAAAACTAATAGTAATATATTTACTTAATTAATGAAAAAAAAACAGAAATGGAGTGAAACGGAACGGATCAATGGAAAAAATAATAACGTCAAACGTCACGTCAGTAATGTCATGTCTATCAATTGTATGTGTCGGTCAGTTTTGTTTATCGATTAAAACTGCAAGAAATCTATGTACATTTGAAATGTTGATTTTAGCTACATTCTATTTGATCTCAAAAAGAAGCGTAGAACATAACACAATATTTCAAAAAGCTAAACTCTCATGTTAGAGCGGGTTAAAAAGGGTTCCTTGAAACCCTGTTTATTTCCAACTCATTCCTCGAGTAAAGTTTCGCTCAAATTGAGAATACCTAAGGAATAATGGATTATTCGGACCTATTGGAAAAAACACTTGCGTTGTTGGTGCCTAACATAATATAAGTGAGGGTGTAGAAGTATGTAAGTACCTACTGCTGGCGGTCAGCGCTGAAATTCGCCGAGAACGGAACTTGAGAAAAAGAAATTATATTAGAATAGGTACGGAATGTGAACATTGGTTTTGATTGGGAATAACTTTATTGTGGTGTTTTGTAGTTTTCCTACAAGGTATGCCTATGTCATCAATTGAACTAAAGGAGTCTAAACTTGATTGTCTAGCTTGGCATATCCTGGAGTTTTATTTGAGGTGGGCCTGCAGTTGTCTTTAAAAAAAGAAAAAAAAAACAAACACATGCATATATTTAAACATAAATAAAAGCATGACCATTGCAGGCGAATACCGTGGCGGTTTACAAAGGGAAAAATGATATATACAGTACCATGGGTCTGTTTTGTATGTGTGTGGGTGTGTATTTAAGTTGTGGTATGGCGGCTGTTGGGTTGCCGTGGTGTGGACTCTGCTTGGTTCGGAATTGGATTGGCTCTGCATATGGGGGTGTCTCTGGATGTTTGTTTATTCATTATACTACTCAAATTGCTATTATGCAATATGTTAATGTAATGTATGGTGAGGTTGAACAATAATGCATAGCAATGCACTTCAGAGAGTTGTTATAATTGCTTAATCATATATCAAAATTAATATCTGGTGCCCTGGTGCAGTGATTTTTATAACTTTCATGTTTGAACTACTGGTGGGGCTTCCAAATAAAACTGTTCTGCATTGGAGTACACTGAGGGGTGCTATGGACTTGCAAATGCATCTGACTGGAGTGGAAAAGAATGAATCTTTCAAGCAATTAAAGACAGCAAAATAAGGTATAAAGAAAAATTATGATGATGGGCACTAAAATATATGAGGTGTCAGGGTGGGTAAAATAAAGTAGTTGGGTATACTCTGAGTAATATTGAACAAGGGAAAGAATAAATGGAAATACATGAGTATGTGGAGCCTTTGTCATACCTTGATTGTTCTGGTAAGGAATGTAAATTATGTAAGATGGCACATATTTATGCAATAGCAAGCGCAAGTAAGAGCGGTTTTTGGTAACATTTGTATGATGTAAATAACATTTTACACATAAGTAGTCAACAAGTGCCATGTTGTTCCTGGGTGGTTTCATCACAATGAGAATCTTGGTATAGATAACACTGATCAGGGCCTGGCTCTTTACTAATCAATTTACGCGTTTGTCTTATAGACATGCGGGTTCATAGTTTTCTTTGAGTGCTTCTTTGTCAAAGGTTTAGTGGGTGCGATTTGTGTGTAATCTTGATATATATAAGTCTCGTGTCGCAATGTTTGTCCTCAATGGACTCATGAACCACTTGGCCGATTATAATAAAATTCGCACACCGTGTGCAGTTCGATCCAACTTGGGAGATAGGATAGCTTACATATACTTGGACCCGGTGGGTGGCGCTGGTGGGCGGAGCGAAGTCTGTCTGGTCCGCTGGTATAGGTATGAATTATCAGTTCAATGATTTGATATTAAGAAATTGACTAGCACGATTGGAACAACATTGCTATTAGCAGTGGCATTGGGCCATCTGTGATGATGAGCAAGGCATGCGACTCTTAGAAGCGAAAGACTGATCAAGGATTAAATCATAAGAAAAAGATTTATGCGGAAAAAAAAAAAAAAACAAAAAAAAAAAAAAAAAAAAAAAAACAAAAAAATAGGAGAAAATGGAATAGTATCTAATGACTAAAGAAGAAGAAAGGTAAGTGTAAAGGTAAGTGGGAAGGGAAGTGACCTATCTATGGGAAACCTAATGGCTAAACAAGATGAATTTGTTAGCACTATGTGAATGATTTAAAATGCATAATAATGAGACTTATGTTTTTAATATAATAAGTTCCCGAAAGATATGAGATTATTACCATTACAAAAATTTAGTCATACCTACTCTTCAATTGGTTAATTAACAATATTTCAATTTTTAAATTTAATTACATAATAATATCTACATTTTGATAATTTGATAAATCTGTATTAAAATAAATATCCCTGTTAAATATTTCTACACCAGCACTGGTCGGATATGCAGATCTAATTATAAGCCCATCTTACTGTACCATATTCTATGAAATAAATAAATTATTATTAGAATTATAATTCAAATTAAATTGAGAAAGGGATGTAGTGTTTGAGTCTTGTCTCGAGCGCATACGTCACTAGCGCGCTATAGTCTGTGGTCAGACTGACAGTGCCAAGATGGCGCGAGCTGTTAATGTGGTGGTGCGTTGACGAGCCAATTAAATAAACAGTGATATAAACAGGAAAGTAAACAAACTTTACAGGCCTCATGTTATCTCATTTACTTATAATTATTTTATATGTACCTAGGTAAATATGTTGTCTGTTTTTAGCTGAGCGGTTTTAATTTGATCTGCGAACTTGACTGAATACATCAACACTCTTAAAATATAATAAAAGTTCCTATGTGGACACTTTTTTTATCATTTAATGTTCTATTTTATTTAAACATCCTTATTTGCATATGCTTTCAGCGGTTTCGTATGGCGGGACGCTCCAATTCCTACAATATGACGATGAGGGCGACGGCTGCCACATGCGTCATACTTGTTAACAGATGCCGCTTCCTTCAGTTTAAGACGATTTATTTATACAATTTTCACTCCGATGGAGAAATAAACGTACAAAATTCTATCCCACTTCCAAACTTATTTACCTATTTAGATATCTATGTGAAAAGATAAGCTTTTCCAGCCTGTGATCCCATTCTGTAATGAAGTTATCTTGGATGTTGTGACGCTCGCCGACAGAAACAGATAGCCATTGTTATCGGAATGTACCTTTGCGGCTTTTTATTTTTCATTCGGAATGTTGGAAACATCGTGATTGTACAGTTGTATGTAAACATAATGAGATACTTGGGACGATTATTGGACTAGATAACGCCCCGTGGCATGAACCGTGTACACGGGTAATAATCTATTTTCCCGGGATAAAAAGTACCTCTTGTGCTATTTCAGAACATAATCTAAATCTGTGCCGTATTTCATTCTTATCCCTTCAGTCATCCCTTTTCTGGCGCGAAAGGGTGACAAACCATATATCTATCCTCACAAATTTTTGAATTTTTATATATTAGTAGGGTTTTATCTATCTACGTACGCTGTTCAGCCTCATAAATGTGACTTTAATGTAATAGAACTTTTTTTATATAAGGCCGCCGCGCGGTTCCGCCCGCATAGCTCCCGCTCCAGTATGAATGCAGGAATAAAAAAAAGCCTATGACACTCCCTGATAATGTAGCTTTCTATTGTTGAAAGAATAATTCAGATCGGTCCAGTAGTGGTGCCTATTTATAACAAACTAGCTGCCCCCGCGCGGTTTTACCCGCGTAGTTAAGTTCCCGTTCCCGTGGGAATACAGGGATAAAATATAGCCTATGTTACTCGATGATAATGTAGCTTTCTAAAGGTGAAAGAATTTTTGAAATCGGTCGAGTAGTTTCGGAGCCTATTCATTACAAACAAACAAACAAACAAATCTTTCTCTTTATAATATTAGTATAGACAAAATATGAAATCATTCCTCTTTATAATATTAGTGGGTATGTATTGATTTATGCATTCAATTAAGCCTCTTTCATAACTTAATGATGGGGGTAGATCGTTATCAAATAATAATTAACGTCATAATAAATTGGTTGAAATATAATTGAAATGTTAACCGCAAGTAGTTCCCAATCATAATTATTAAAAGGTCCAATAAAATATTGAATCGAAACTCGCTTAACTCGAATTGAATCTTTTGTTTCTCTCTCTTTGAAAAGACTTTTGTTTCCATAAACCCAATAAAGTTAAACCGATAATAATCCTTAATGGAAGGGCTTACAGTTGGTAGTCGTTTGTATTTTAATGAAGCACATGACTGACTCTACCTCCGTCGAATTTAATTAAAAGTTGTAAGTACTTGAGTGGTTACAGAGGAATGTTTCCTTTTTATTTCTGAATTTAAAATGGCTATCCTAAAACTGTACAGGCTTATAATTCCATTGAGAATGTAGGTACTATGCAAGTTATGTTATTGGGCATATCTATATATATAAAACAAAGTCCCCCCCGCCTCTGTCTGTCTGTCTGAACACGATGAACACAAAAACGACTTAACAGATTTTCATGCGGTTTTCACCAAATTACGGAGTATTTATAGAGAAGGTTCTTATGTATAATACATCAATTTGGACCCGGTAGGTGGCGCTGGTGAGCAGAACGAAGTCTGCCGGGACCGCTAGTTATAATATATTTTTTATATTCCATCCTGCGGTTTCATTCCAAAGGTATTAAATATTCCCGGGATAAATAGTACCCTATGTTTTGTTCCAGAACACATTCAAATTTTATGCGGAATTTGACACAGATTCTATCGCCGTTCTGGCACGTCATTTAAGAAATCAACATTAATATATAAAAAAAATCGTATTTATAATAGTAGTAACATTGGTATTACTACCAACAAAATTCTAAAAACAATGGTATACCTAATAAGATAATTTTATCTTAATCAAATACCCTTACTTCTGGTTTGTGTAATTCACTGCAATTAGGTCATGGTTTGCCAACCATGTTTAATATAAAAATAAAACATTATTGGCTGAAAAATACAAATAACTTAACATAACTGAGGTATTACTATTCGATCACCATTTTAGTAAAAAACTTATTTAACTATAAGACTATTATAGGAAATAACAAAGAGTCTAAATAAAAAGAAATAGCTTTCAAGTGCAAAACCAATATCGCCGGATACAAGAACGTTGAACAAAGGTATGCATTACCATGCGATGCGATAGGGTTCAAAATTGAATAAAAAGGAAGACATCAACCTCTTTTGTAAAACTAGGTTTGTCTGACTGAACACAATTTAATTTTTATCTCCCGACGCAAAAAGGGTGTTATTTGTTCGATATGGCTGCCTGTATTTGGCGTCGAAGCTCTGGACCTATTCTAATTTAGTTACCCTGTTGGAAATCTGACGTAACCGCGACTGTTCCTTTTATCAGGCTCGCTAACTGTTAGTATATAAATGAGTTACAAACATTACTATGCTAAAATGTCTGATTATCACTACATATTATAAAACAAAGTCGCTTTCCGCTGTCTGTCCCTTGTCTTCTTAAATCTTTTAAACTACACAACGGATTTTGATGCGGTTTTTTTTAATAGATAGAGTGATTCAAGAGAATGGTTTTTATATGCAATACATGCATGATAGTTAGAGAAACACTGTCAATTTTGGAGGTTTCTAATGTGATGTATAAGCATTGCACCCGTGCGAAGCCAGGGCGGGTCGCTAGCTTAAATTATATAGCAATGGTGTGCCTTCAAGATACTTTATTGGAAAACATTCAATAAATAAATATAGGGACATTGTTGTTTGGTAACCAGATACCTGATACCTTATTTACTTTTAAATATATAGTTACTTATAATATTTATTTATACCTAGACACAGACATGTTCATGGCAGCATGTTTGTTCTGAATGGGAATCGAGCCCACGAGCAATAGATTGAAATCCAACTTGCTAGTCAAAGTGACCATAATAGTCTGATACTTACATCCTAATCTAAATCCTAACTAATATTATAAACGCGAAAGTAACTTTGTCCGTCTGTCTCACTTTCACAATAAAACTACAAAACCGATTAAAATTAAATTTGGTACACAGATTGTCTAGAGCCCGAGAAAGGACATAGGCTACATTTTAGCCCGGGAAAATGGAAGATCTCCCAGGTACGCGGGTGAAACCGCGGGGAGCCACCAGTAAATGTATATATATAATAACTTACAGCGTAGAGCCAGTACAATGGTCGATACTATTAATGTAATTGGTCCTATAGGAATAATGCGAGTAGCCACAACCGAAACAATCAAATAAATGTAACAGTTTATAAAAGAAAGGCTGAATACGGCCATAACAACAGGGGTTCCCTCGTAATAAATAAGTCTTTACTAACCAAAGAAAGTCGATTTCACAAGCTTAGTAATCTAATTGTGTGTACCACACAAAGCATTGGATTATCTTTTTCCGTATTGCTTCGCTTCCTTCTAATATAATAAATGCGAAAGTTTGTGAGGATGTATGGATGTATGTTTGTTACTGCTGAAGGGATCGCGCTGGTATTTGGCAAACAGTTAAAATATGTTCTGTAATAGCGCATTGACTACTTTAATCTTGGAAAAATGGCGTGGCGTGTCACCCTGTAATTAAGACAACAGTTGTGTTTTTGATCGCATAGTACGAGTAGGTATGTGAACAAATAAATTGTATTCTTTGTTCGTTGTCCTAAAAAAATAATGGAGTATATTCAGCATGAAACATAGGCACTGCCACTTACACCCCAGTGGGAATAATATGACGTTTTATGAGTGAAAGTGTGACCTTTAAAAGTAGTTTTACTAATTACACAAACATACCTACATTACGCAACTATCTCTCATTGGAATAACAATCCTACAAATATTATAAATATTTACAACTAGCTGCCTCCCCGCGGTTTTACCCGCGTAGTTCCCGTTCCCGTGGGAATACAGGGATAAAATATAGCCTATGTTACTCGGGGATAATGTAGCTTTCCAAAGGTGAAAGAATTTTTGAAATCGGTCCAGTAGTTTCGGAGCCTATTCATTACAAACAAACAAACAAACAAACAAATCTTTCCTCTTTATAATATTAGTATAGATAAATAAATTTAGTAAAATTATTTAATATAAATATTTTATACAAATTAAAAAGTTTGGGAGGATATATGGATGAATGGACGTTTGTTATACTTTCACGCAAAAACTACAGAACGGATTTGGATGAAATTTGAAACACATATAGTTTTTAAAACGGATTAACACATAGGTTATGTTTTATCCCGGGAAATTTGAAGGTTCCCCGGGAACGCGGGTAAAACCTCGGGGAGCTACGTATTATATAAAAGGCTACGAGAACTAGTTTGTATCTAATCAGAGTCATCAGTCATGTATAGTTCTTCAGAACTAATCTTATTGCTTTTCCTTTTGTTCAACGAGGTATCATCTGAATGCCACAAACGTGAAGTTTGAAGACAATCCAATTTCAAGCGAACTTATTGAGTTTCCTGACAGCTAAGGGCTCTTTTGGGGTTTGGTGGATTGATATAGTTTTAATGGAAATACTTATTGTATGTAGTCAAGTAATAGGTATCTACCTATTGAAAAGTATGAAAAGATGGATATATTTAGATAACTTTGCGATATCGAGCCCTTAACTGTCGGAAATCTCCATAAGTTCGCGAAAAGATCTGCTATACCTATTAATCACTACATAGTAAAAAACAAAGTCGCTATCCGCCGTCTGTCTGTCCCTATTTATGCTTACATCTTTAAAACTACGCTACGGATTTTGATGCGGTTTTTTTAATAGATAGAGTGATTCTTAAGGAAGGTTTTTATGTATATATCATCACGCTATGACAAATAGGAGCAGAGCATCAATCAAAACTGATGCAAAAACGGGCAAGTGACGCTAACGAAGTTGCGCGGGTCAACTAGTAAAATATGTAACGGTTTTTAAAATTTTACGGAGACACATAGAAACCATATTTAAGCAAAAAGACCTCAATCGATTGCCAAATTGCCATATAAAATTGTATGATCATATCTGATCCTTTAACCTTTTACAAGAATCTCTTCTACAATAACTATCATTTGTTGGGACCCCCATATTATGACATCGCTAGTCTCGGACCCACCATTTTAAGAAGACCTTTGCATCTTCAGCGCTTCTTTGTATTTGGAAAGGTCTTCAAAGCTCATGTTATAGTTGTTCAGCTCGATGGGTCAGGCAGGTGAACACGTTCCTTTTTCTATGTTTGTGTGTATCTCAATAAAAATAAACATTAAGATCTGGATTTGTGGAGGTATTTCATCACGATACTTATAGTAATTATTGGTTGCATATTAAATACCAAATTAACCATTTAGAAGTGTTATAAGACAAGTTTTATTAAAATTTTCCTTCACAATATGAAGAGGATATGTAAAGGAAAAATATATTTACTGTTTGTTTGTATTGAATAGGCTCCGAAACTACTAAAACGATCTGAATAGTTCTTCCATCATTGGAAAGCTACATTATCAGGAAGTAACATAGGCTATATTTTATGTCCGTATTACTTCGGGAACAGGAACTACGCAGGGGAAACCTGGCGGTGGAAGCTAATCAGACATAATGACAAGGGTAAGAAGGATGAAGGTCATGACAGGGATGAGCCAGTAATAATTCCGTCAATGGATTTATTCTTCTGAGTATTTCATCAATCGACACTAAGTGGGTTTTGGATTTGAAACTCAGGTATCTATACTAATATTAGGTATAATTGCGCAAGTCACTCTGTCTGTCTGTCTCCTTTTTACGTAAAACTACATAAAACCGATTTAAATGAAATTGGGTACACAGATAGTCTAGAGCCTGAGGAAGTACATTTGCTACTTTTAATCCCGCGAAAATTGAAGATCCCGGGAAAGCGGGTAAAACCGCGGAGAGCCACTAGTTTATAAAATAGAAATACTTGAACGATCTTGAAGCTAATAAGCTTTTAAAACATCGTTTATGCTATGAGTTTAATCTCGGCTTTTCATTATAACATCGTTTGAAGCATTACGAAGGGTTGAAACGTTTAATTAGCTAAGTAAAATTACGTTTTAATTCAATTATGAAAATTTTAAATAAAACAGAGAGAAATATATTTTTTGCCACTATACTTAAGTAGGTGAGAAGTATTTTATTTTTAACGACTTCTAAAAAAAAGGAGGAGGTTCTCAATACGACTGGTATTTTTTTTATTATGATCATCGTTACAAAGTAATTTCATGCGGAAATATGGGGAGCAAAAGTTTTGATAAAGGTTTGTACGACGTTATTACAACGGAGATTTGGAAATACAGTCATGAGGCGAGGTTTTCTGGAAACATTTGCAAATAATATTTTCATCTTAGCTCCAATAGTATGCAGAGCAAAATGTACTTTGTATTAAAAGCTATAAAGTCTATATACTTAAAAATAAAGAATATGAATACGATAGACTGTATCTAACACCATCCTACTAAAGTATATCTTTACTAATGGTTGTGTGACTGTTTGTTACTTTTTCACGCAAAAACTACTGAACCGATTTGGATGAAAAATGGAACATAGATAGTTTATAACTTAGATTAACACATTGGATACTTTTTATTTTGGGAAAATTGAAAATACCCCGGGAACGCGTGTGAAACTGCGGGAAGTCTTTAATATTATAAGGGTCTAATTTGACCTAGATATAGTAACAACAAAAGAACTTATAACCAAAGTGGTCTGACACATGAACACATGATCAAAGGATCTTCCTCCATTGAATTATCTAGAGGCCACTTAGTTATGTAACTTTGAACACATAAGTTTACACAAAGCCAACTTGTGAAGTTATGATGTAGGTTAAGAATAAATATTATTCTTTCGGTCCAAAATTAGATCATATTGAAATAATTGGAAGAAATGAAACTTTGTACTGTAATAAAGTTTTTCTTCTATAACGAATCTAATCTTTAATAGTCTATACTAATATTATAAATGCGAAAGTAACTCTGTCTGTCTGTCTGTCTCGCATTCACGCTAAAAGTACTGTACCGATTTAAATGAAATTTGGTACACAGATAATCTAGAGCCTGAGAAAGGACAAATGATCGTCCTTGGAGGGATTCGAACCCACGACCAGTGCGGCTTGAAAGTCAGGGTCACTAGCCACAAAGCCAACCGATCCATCAATTGTGAGAAAAATAAAATACAATTCTATTTATCATAAACTTTTTTCATTACCATGTAAAATGTTGGTGTATTTATATTAACTGATCATAAAGTTCTTTGGATGTTTTGCTACACGCACAATTAAGAAGTCATAGGCTGTTTGATCTCCTAATTGGAATATAACAAGCATTATGTACAGCTACTGATCGTGACAGGTAATTTACTAGTGGTATCTAAAACGTAAAGATGATAAATATTTATACATCATAGCCATTGACGTGCCTATGTAGGTTGTCTCACGAAGACATAATGGAGCTTCAATAAAACTCAAAATAGATGGTTCAAACTATATTAAAAAAAGTTATATTATAAAACAAAGTGTGCGGTACGTTAGCTGAAGACAAAGTGAGTAAAAAAAAGTTTAATGTTCGTAGCCTATGTTAAACGTCTACAGTAGGATAGAAGCAACGAGATGTAGATAAGCGTATATATAGGTCAACCGACTTAATTCCAACACTTATAGCATCGCAATTTTAATTTGAAGCCCTTAGGTAAGTAAGTACTGATTATTTTATAAATAAATTATTTCTTCAGTATTTTTTTTAATAACGATTTCAAAATCAAGGTGCAATATGCGCTAGAGCAATTTAAAATTACCACGTAATGGTCCTTTTAATACTTTCGGAGATAAGCACTGTCATACAGTCTAAGGTCTTATGTGGGTTACTTAGTTATTTTACTATGTCTTACTTAGTTAATTAATTTAATATTATATTAGCAAAAAAACAAGGTAAGAATGAATAAGGATAAAGAAATATCATTCAGCTTCACCATTGAGGAAAACAAGTTTGTTTTGTTCGGTGATATAGTTTCGAAGAACCGCCAATGTTACTAATAGGGAAGGAAAGGGATAGAAGATGAAACAGCTATACAAAGCAGATGCCTATTCGATTCTTTGGTTTCGTAAGCGAATGTAAAGGTATTATCATTTATGTTGAGAAAGCGACTTCAAAGGCCACTGAATGAAAAGATCACATAACGAGCTCTGCATATCAAAGACGTGAAGCTTTCATAAACCGTCTTGTTCGAATAACCCTTTCAGACATGCAATTTTAAACCCTATTATTCTAGGATATGTTCAACTGAAAACTCATGAATTCATGAATTTTACAACTATTTTCTTAGCAATAAAATATGAGGGTTCAAGATATGAAAGCTAAACATTAATTACTAGTAGTTTTTTTTACTATTAGCTTTATTATTATAGTGAAATTAAAATACTAGAACAACATGAGTCTACTGGTATCAACTTCGGAGCTCCGGCCTTATCGCCAAAGCAATTTCTCCCAGGCAACCATGGGGTGATATGTTAGGAATATGTCATTTAAATGGCAAATTAAAATAAAATATAGGTATATATTACATAAACATATAATAAAATATTTGTTAATTCTGTTCGCATGTTTCAGCAATTTATATCATTATTTATTAATCACGCTAACACTATAAATATAGACGTTTTGGAAACAAGAACAAACGACAAGATTTTTCTTTTATTAATCATAGTCCATCACTTATTCACGGTAAGTACCGCAAAATACTTCACACATCTCATTCTTCTGCCACTTTCACTTTGAGAGGAGCTGCAATAGAAGGACTAACGTCTAAGGCACTGACGAAAGGATTAGGTGAATCACCCTTAGTTTTAACATCATGGACATCTGCATCTTTAGTAATGGGTGAAATTACTTTTGTTTCACCTCCGCCTTCTGAGTTATCTTTAGCACCAACAGATACTGGCATGATAGGTATACTGGAATCGTTCGCAACTTTACCATCATGTTCATCTTTATCAGCATTTGTTTGCTGTGAAATAGCGTCAGGAATACGCCTTTCTTTATCTTCTTCTTTATCTTAAACTTGGCAATCCATTGGACGGTACAGCATATACTTCAATGTGGAATTCGTATCCCCTGAAGACTGTTGGGCTTTTGAGCTCAATTGTGACGTTTTGCTGTCCCACTCCCCCATCAACGATTCTGACTTCTCCGTTCTTGTCTGGCCTTGCATCTGTGATGAAAATTCCGCTGATGACTTCAGTGTTGTTAACACGTATTGTCTCATTTGCTTTCTGTTTCCATATCGCTGGACTGGCTTCTCGTTTCTCATCAAAAACTTTTACACCATTTCTTGCACCATCGCTTAAATCGCGCCCAACTACAATGCCTGCTACAGCGAGCAAAATTATTGATGTAGCGTACATCTTGTGATTATCGAGTTAAAACTGATGCTGCAAGTATGCGTCTTAGCTTATAAACTCGGCTTTAAGGAAAATTGTTGATGATTTAACCATTTAACCACATAAAATCTGTATTTTTCTCTGACGTTGTTTATATGACTAATGATAACGAACAAATTTACATAAGGACTTGTGTTCTTAAGGAAATATGCGTATTCATCATGATGATGTTAACAATGATCAAGAGTAGGTACCTACCCATTGATCCTGATTATTTACCCCCGAGGTAAATAAATGTGTAAGTTTAACGAGTCCATTTTATCTTTTTGAGTAGATTAACTTATTTATGATGTTAGGTACTTCTATATTGCAACATTGTGCTATAATTCTCAGTTATTTGACTCCTACTCATTTCACTTCATGACTCTTTCTAGACAAACTTATTTTATTAGCTCATCTGTAGGCATAGCAGGAGCCTTGCCAAAATATTTGGGTCAACGAACCGCTATATCAACGTTTATCGGAGCCTTTTTAGGATATTTAACAAGCTAAATATATTATACACCTAAATAAATTTTTGTCTTTTTTGTTTAAGCTGGAAAATAAAAGCATTTTCTAATTAATATACACTGTGTATATGGAAGAGAAGAATCATGGTACAAAATATTTGCTGTGAAAACTTCTTCAGGCGGGTATTAAATATCATTTAGGTATACATATACCTATCGTCCTTTTGCTGTATTGTTGAATGATATAATATATATTTGATTTAAAAAAGTGCTCATACGAAGAAATGATAGATCAAACCTCAGCTTAACATAACATACAAGGTCCACAAGTTGGCAGCAGCAAATCCCAGAATAATATATTATTTATTCAATACTAGGTTTCTATAGTTGATCTCATATCAGGAGAAATATTTCATCCATTTTAGTTGTGTCTTTGGAGACATACTAAAACCACAACCCAAATAATAATGCAGTCATTTGACATATTACGACGGGAAGGGTCGTCGCGATGATAGACAAACGGATGGACGGACGAACAGTCAGACAGCGGAGGCTAGAGTACCTAATACAAATAAATAAATATCCTGGGACATTTTTCACACACGGCCAAGCTGATTCCAAACTAAGCAGAGATTGTGATATGGTAACCGGATAGCTATAGGTACTACATAATTATACTACTTTTAAATACATACTTATATATTGATATGTACATCCAGACACAGAACAAACAGACATATCCATGCATACAAATGCTTGTCCTGGGTGGGATTCGAACCCAGGACCAGTGGCTTGAAAGTTAGGGTTACTAATCACAAAGCCAACCGGGCTGTCATACTCGTAGTAAGAGTCTACGTGTTAGTTATAGTTATCCTTCGGTTACGAATTCCTTACGATTTTTAAGCACTATAAGTTCGCTTTCCGTGTTCTACGTATAACAGGGTTATTTTACCTAGGAAGTATTGTTTACAGTACGTCTGCTGTTTTAGTCTGCACGCGATATTCCAAACTAATGAGTGTAATTTAGATCCGGTATTGAAGTTTTGTTGCGGAAATATTACTATTCTAGTAAACTATACAAGTTATAGTAAGAACAAGAAATTATGTAATTAATTAATCTGAGCTCTGAACAGTGCCTCTTAGTTAAATAGTTACTGAAATCAATCGCCTTTGCAGCTCCGATTGCTAGACAAGTAGGAACGGAGAAATCTGAAAGCCGAACGTAATTAAATTTGCCTACTATTAATTTATTAACTAGTTTAGCCGGCAAACGTTGTTCTGACTTATAAGAATCGATCGAAATAAGGCATGATCGTGACAAAAAACTGGAATAATGTTTTACGACCTATTCTCATTTTCGAATTCGCGGAGTTCATCGTGTTCAAATTGTAAAATTCGATCGACCCGTTCATGGAGGACTTCGATAACAAACACTGTGACACCAGTTTTAGATTCGTTTAAACACATCGACTGTATCTATAGAACTAAACAATACAAAATATATTAACACGTTCACTGCGTTACGGGAAGTATTTTGTCGTATTTGAGTTCCAGCCTGTGCGGCAGTTAATTGTCCTTGTCTCACGCCTGGTGCGGGGGTGAAAAAACTAACGACCAGCGACCTTTGAAGTCAGGACCTGACACGGGAAAATGAAGGTCGTAACGCAAATCTGGCATTCTAGCTACGGGAAATAGAAGTAAGAAGTAAGTTTAAGATTAGCACTAACGCAGTGAACTTGTTAATATACACAAACACCTTACCTTATAAAGGTTTTATATTCCTAGGAAACCTCGTTAAAGTTTCAAAAGTACCTACAGTTTATATCATTATCATTTTGTTCATTTAGGATTATCACGACGGAAAAACGTACAGGCCACACATTCCAAACATTCAAGGCTACAATAATTTATTCCTATACTAGCTTCTCCCCACGACTCCGTCCGCGTGGAATAGTTACTTTGGGCTGACGCTAACTTTCAACCCCCTTCGTTTACGTAGAAGGATGGCCTCGCAGAGGCAACTGATGACTGCACGCCGGCCGGCCCAGCACATAAAGGCGCGCGCAGTACAGTACTTGATAATTATTTTGATGCGATGTTATTTTAAATTTGCGATATCTCCTAAGATATTCATTGAAATTGAATGATGTAAATGGCAATTTTGTTTTAAATTAAATACTTGCGATGAATAACGTATTTATTTGGATAAGGATTAATGTCATCTTTATAAAAACACCTTCACAAATAATGCTTAATTTTCGAACAAATTTGGATAGTATAAAAGTGGTTATAGTGAGCCAACCTTAACAGATAGACATATGCTATCGCGGACTTTTTTTTAGAACTTTTGAAGGGGAATAATTCTGTCATACATTGTTTTAGCGTAACTTTAACCGTTTACGCAGCGTACGCAGCGGAAGCTCTCCACTGAAAAAGAAATCTCCCGATTTTGAAACATTCTTCATTGGTGCTCCGCTCCTATTGGTCATAGCGTGATGATATATAGCCTATAGCCTTCCTCGATAAATGGACTATCTAATGGCGAAAGAAATTTTCAAATCGGACCAGTAGTTCCTGAGATTAGCGCGTTCAACCAAACAAACAAACAAACTAACAAACAAACAAACAAACAAACTCTACTCCTTTATGATATTAGTATAGATAAATAATACCAAAGTAATAACAGTTTTCCGAGCGTGGAATAAATTCCATTTATGTAAAGCTTGCGTCTGACCCTCGGTGCCTATATAAATAGGGTTGCCATTAATAAAATTTGGAAACCAAGACTACAAGACGCGTGAAAACCCCGGATTCTTGAGTCTAGAGCTAAAAAACCGGTTTTTTAAGTTG
This sequence comes from Thyatira batis, assembly GCA_905147785.2. Classification (NCBI taxonomy): domain Eukaryota; kingdom Metazoa; phylum Arthropoda; class Insecta; order Lepidoptera; family Drepanidae; genus Thyatira; species Thyatira batis. Next base: position 2,895,028 of record LR990507.1, read on the forward strand.
ATCTTTATTTTTATCACCCCTGGGAGCGCTGTTTTTTTTAGCCATGGACCATAATGAAAGTCTTCCCCGGACGCTCCCCGGACGCCCTCTCAACTTGGACAAATCCGGGGAAACCCGGACGGAAGGTAACCCTATTATAATGCAAGTAAATTTATTCAAACCGTTATAAATGAACGCCTCGTTTTACTTTGGCACATGGCAGTCCAATCAAATGCAATAGCAATATACGTAACGTTGATGGACCGGTTAGCTTAGTGGCTGGATACCTTGACAGCTACAGGTGTTTGTGAGACCATCATCATATCTGTTCTGGGTATAGGTAAATAAATAAATAATAAAATAAAAAAGCCTTATGTTTCTTACTCTACATGGATAGTTTTACAATTAATTAAATTATGTGTATTATTTACTTTATAATTAAACACAAACCTTCGAAACGAGGGGTTCTTGCCAAAATAAATTTAGTGTTTTAATATATTTTAGTGTTAAGTTATAGGTAAATATCAATAAAAATATAGGTATACGTGATTTCACCCGTGTCCGGGGTATTTTCAACTTTCCCGATATGAAAGTTAGCCTATGTCCTTTTCCGGCTCTACTGTATCTGGACCAAATTTCAACAAAACCACTTCAGCGGTTTTGGCGTGAAAGACAAACTGACAGACAGTTTCTTTTGCATTTATAATGGTATTATTATTAAAAATTGTGTTCAGACATAATTATTATTTTATAATTACTTTCTTACTCATATTTCATTCCGCTTTTCTTTTATTTAACCTCTATATACCTGCTTACAATAACTATTTTCTTATCTTTGTCCTTTCTTTAACATCCTACTAATTATAAATGCGAAAGTTTGTGAGTATGAATGGATGGATGTATGTTACTCTTTCACGTAAAAAACTATTTAACGGATTTGGATGAAATTTGGTACACAGATAATCTAGAGCCTGAAAAAGGACATAGGCTACTTTTCATCCCGGGAACGCGGGTAAAACCGCGAGGAGTCATCTATAAAAGTTCATGCAGTCAATTTACTAAGGGCGTTACATTCATCAATAAACGAAAAATGTTTAAGAGATTTATCGTCCAAATTTTTTAACTAACAGATTTATGATCGCGTGATGGAGTGATTTCGAATTGTATGCGTGGGTTGTGCCCGGACTAACCCGGGTAACTTAGCTGTCGAATTTATAACTTTACAACAACTTTGCCTAACACGAACGGGAAATGAAATGAAAATATTCAAATATTATTTGGCTGGATCAATCCCACAAACTCATTTGCGTCCCTGGCTTATTCTTTCTTAGATAAAAACGTAGCATACCTATATTTAAAATTCTTAATATCCTTAACAGATCCTACTTATATTATAAATACGAAAGATTGTGAGACTGGATGTATGTTTGTTACTCTTTCACGCCTGAACGGTTAAGGGATCGCGATGAAATTTGGCACTGAGTTAGAATATCTTCTGGAATAACACAGGCTACTTTTTATGTCAGGAAAACTACTATATCTAATGCTATATACTACCGCTAATAATCTTTAATCATAAATAATATTATTACACAAACGTAAGTAAATTTGAATACCTACCAAAACCTACATACAACTTATTTACTCTCATATAAGGAAACTCTGCTGTAAATTTTCTTTATTTTAACTCTAGTGGTGGTGAGGTGACCTCTTTAATCTACCATTCCTCATAATAAATGCTAACATTTACGATGCATGAAATTGCTTAATCTCCCGACACATTTTGATTCCCTGGTACTTTTATTAGCGCATTAAAATTTAACGTATCATCTTCTATCTTCATCTCACTTGAACCCTCACATTTATCCCGCTCTAATTCATTACAAATTTTGATATAATATACCTATACTAATATTATAAAGCTGAAGAGTTTGTTTGTTTGAACGCGTTAATGTCACGAACTACTGGTCCGATTAGAAAATTTCTTCCAATTTCAGATAGCCCAATTTATCGAAGAAGGTTATAGGTTATATTTTATCCCTGTATTCCTACGGGAAACGGAACTACGCGAGTGAAACCGCGGAGCGCAAGCTATACGTATATTATGTGTTAAAGATTTTTGAGTAGGTTGTATGTTAGAGGAGATCTACAAAACTATTCAACCGATTCCTTTACACCTATGAAAAAAATTGCCATGCTCGTTTAGAGTGATTTTGGGAATGTTTATAGAGTACTAGTTTACGCCCTCCGGTTTCAACCGCGTAATTCCCGTTCCCGTATGAATACAGGGTTAAAATATAGCCTTTGACACTCACAAATAACGTAGCTCCCTATCGGTGAAAGAATTATTCAGATCGGTCCAGTAATTTCGGATCCTGTTCGACAAAAGATCAAATAATTAGTAAAGGTAGAGTACCTAATTACTTACTTCAAAAGCTAACGGTTGCATTGATGTTTTGTCTCATTCAAATTTATCTTAAAACATATTTATGTCCTTATCTAGCATGTAATAACGGTTTACTATGATTATTTTATGTGACTACTCGTAAAAAACTTAAATTCATTCCCGCAAAGATGTCTTCGTTTTGTGACTATAGGAAAGGGGTCTTCAGGGAGTTTTATCAGACGAAATATTTCTAAGAAAAACTTTTAACAACACAAACGTGACTTTTGAACTAAAACGTAATAGAATAATAATAGTAATGCCTTAAATAAATCTCAGCTAGATTTAATAGCATCAATTAACATGTTTATTGTCTCTTCTGAGGCAATTTATGTTTCTCTTTATAAAAGAATCCCATTTGAAAATCCAGAACACAATTTGTCTAAGACTTCCTTTCCAACAATTTGAATCTATCTAGGTATATATCCTACTAATAATATAAATGCAAAAAAATGTTAGAATGTAATGAAAGGTAAGGGTATAAAAAAGGTGTTCTGGAATAACACATAGGGTACTTTTTATCCCGGGAAAAAATTAAGATCTCCGGGGAACGCAGGTGAAGCCGCGGGGAGCCACTAGTATATAAATATGAATGGCTAAATATGACAAAATCTCGTGAACGGCTGTACAGATTTGGTCTTAAAATATTGGTAATAATCGAAATAAGGTTCTATCAAATTTCGTTTAAATCGGTTCAGTAGTTTTAGGGACAAATCTAGAGAGAGATAGAGCTACTTTCGGATTTATAATATTAGTTAGGATAGCATAAATAACATAGGTATTGAAGCTGAAAATGAATTAATAGTTCCTAGGAATCCTCTTAGCTCTGTGTTAGTATTTATATGACGGTGAATGGTCACCAATGCGTTGTCGATATGAAGTTATTTAGTCTCATACTATCTCTACATATATATTTTTCAAAGATTTTGCATGTAAAAGGTGTCTGCGGTTCGCCAAATTACAACGTTCTTTTTCACTAGCTTATGTTTCAAAAGCAGAACCAGAATATCAACCTGCCCATACATCATTTCGATACATTAAGAGTAAATTTGCATAAAATTGGAAAAAATATAAGTAAACAGCATACTCACTGGGCATCAATAATCCGATCGTTATATTATGTAACACAAACACAACACAATAATAAGATGACCACAGAATAAACTGATCACACGCGTTTATTAGCGCAACGTACTTATTAACACTTGAATGGTCCACAATATAAAAATAGAAAATACATATCATACATAATCTGTGACACTGCAGTATGTAAATTTGAGCCGAATTTTCAGTACCAGATGGATTTTTAATATAAAATTTTGGGATGAGGATAACAAAAGATGCTGCTACGGAAATTCGTAGAGGCGGGCGTGTGCTACGAGGGACCGCTACGGACTGACGTAGCCGATGAATTGGAGGGAAAAAGGGACGGCGCACGTACCCAGTGCTACGCGGCGTTAAGGCTCTGATCCAATGTATAAATCGAGCTGGGATATTATAACAGACTAGTGGCTCCCCGCGGTTTCACCCGCGTTCCCGGGATAAAAAGTAGCCTATGTGTTATTCCAGAACATATTCTAGCTCTGTGCCAAATTTCAAGCAGATCCCTTCAGCCGTTGGAGCGTGAAAGAGTAACAAACATCCATACATACAAACTTTCGCATTTATAATATTAGTAGGATGAATAAATTGCATTTTTTGCCATTTCTTGCGTTTTTTGAGTCAAATCGATTGACTAACATTAAATACAGGGTTTAATATAATATATCGCGTACCTATTTAGTGAAACCAAATAAATAACCTTTATCTATACTAATATTATAAAGAGGAAAGATTTGTTTGTTTGTTTGTTTGTAATGAATAGGCTCTGAAACTACTGGACCGATTTCAAAAATTCTTTCACCTTTGGAAAGCGACATTATCCTCGTGTAACATAGGCTATATTTTATCCCTGTATTCCCACGGGAACGGGAACTACGCGGGTAAAACCGCGGGGAGGCAGCTAGTATAGTATATAAATATTCTTACGGGATTGGGAACTACGCGGGCGAAGGAAGACGAAGAAGGGATACAAACAAATAACGTAGTAACGTAGTAACGTAGTATTGGTGTAAGAATTATTCAGATCGGTCCATTAAATTTGGCCTATTCATAACAAACACACAAAACATAAAATTTCTTCACTCTGTGTATTATAAGTGTACATTATGTAATTGACATATATTACGTATGACGAAACTTTTCACAAATTTTCATTTTAGAACATCAGCAAACTCTAAGAAAGGAGGTTTGGAAATTCTCACGGGATTGGTAACATACGCCCCGCGTAAATATTTTAATACGCCCCTTCGGGCGTGTATTTCCATCTTCCTAATTGTTAAATGATAACAATTATTTATTTTTCGGGAAACTAACAGCTATTTACATTTCTTTTTAATGTTTCTTAATCTATGAGTTACTGCAATAGCCTTTTACAAGTTTATTGCAGCAACGGCGGTTAGCAGATAGGTATCGTACTAAAATTACCTATAAATGCGGAAGTTTGTGAGTGTGTTTGTTAGTGTTTCGCGCCCGAATGAGTGACGGGATCTAGATGAAATTTGACTGATAGAATATGTTCTGGAATAACACATAGGCCACTTTTTTATTTCGGCAAGAAATAACATCCTTAGGAACGCTGGTGAACTAGTATTTCTTTATTTTATAGTTGAAAAAAAAAGCAAACAGGCCTAAGTATTTCATTAATCCCCTCATAATTATCTAAATGTCGACAAAATATGATTGCTTGTACTATGGTTACCATCTAACCGATATACTAAAACTATATCTTCATTAACACAAACTAAATACACATTGTTTATATTCTTCTTCATACAAAATGTTTGTCCCAAGAAGGAATCGAACACAGTAGGGAGTAAGTCTGGATAACCACCACGCCATCCGGTAAAAAAAAAGTTGTAAATTGCCTTCAACTTGAAACGTGTCAAAAAAATGCCTTTTTGGTAATATTTAGTCGAGAGAAACACTTTAAATAATCGTGAGCTAAAAAAACCTTTTATTTGTATTTACCGAAATCTTGTTTGTAGCCACATATTTTGGCAAGGAATTTTTAAGCTCAAACAGTACGAAACAGAGTTTAAAAAATGCTGATAGAATCAATGAAAGGAAATCATTAAAATAAAACAAGAAACATTTCGTTTTAGATTAATTTAATGCATATTTGAAGAGGTCAATTAAAACTTTTGGAGGGTTTTATCATGTTATATATTTTATTAGATATTTAATCAGTAGTATAAATTTAAGGATTATATATTTATTAATGAGTAGAATAAACTAAACAGCTTTGACGAATAACATTTTATTTAATTTATTAGTTTAGTAAAATGGTTCCAGAACCCAAACGCATGTTTTACTGCTGAGCGTACTTGCCAGTCAGTTTGTGTATAGACTAGTAATACAGACGAGTTTACAAAAGATCGTGAATGTGAATAAGTAAGTTCGTGTATTGAAAAATGTATTAAAAAACGAATCACTTAGCATGGGGCATAGTCTCAACAGATTGTAGGAGGTCTACTCTACTGCGTACAACACCCCGCCAGGAACGGAAGTCGTCTACAAACTATTCCGAGCCCCGACATCGAACTGAGTTGGATTAAGAGCTTTGGAGCCGTGATACGAGAGTTCTAAACGCATCGCTCTCCGTGGCTCGAAATGGGCCTCGACGTTGTGCCTCACTGTGTGAAGCACAACTATAATAGTCACATTGTTTAGAGCCTCTCGACTCTCGGGGCTCCTTGTTATATCCTTGCCGTATTTGACTAGATGGGCTTCTCCCTTAGAGGCGGTCAGGCATTATCCCGCGGATGGTAGCTTCGCACCACCGGCCGCTCGGCCGAGTGCCGTGCCAAATGTCCGACACCTTGATTCACATGGTACTACTCGGTATTACTATCGCAAGGACGCGCCATCAGTAGGGTAAAACTAACCTGTCTCACGACGGTCTAAACCCAGCTCACGTTCCCTGTTAGTGGGTGAACAATCCAACGCTTTGTGATTTGTGCATCACAATGATAGGAAGAGCCGACATCGAAGAATCAAAAAGCAACGTCGCTATGAACGCTCGGCTGCCACAAACCAGTTATCCCTGAGGTAACTTTTCTGGCACCTCTTGCTAAAAACTCTTTATTCAAAAGGATCGATAGGCCGTGCTTTCGCAGTCCCTATGCGTACTGAACATTTGGATCAAGCCAGCTTTTGCCCTTTTGCTCCACCCGAGGTTTCTGTCCTCGCTGAGCTGGCCTTAGGACACCTGCGTTATTCTTTGACAGGTGTACCGCCCCAGTCAAACTCCCCGCCTGATACTGTCCTCGAATCGAATCACGCGACTGTAGAGTGTCGCAGTTATTTACCGCATCACCTCAGTGCGCGTTTGGATCATAGTAATACAGCCAACAAACTGTTTCCGTATAACCGAGTTAGTAATGAAACGATGAGAGTGGTGGTATTTCAGCGGCGATCGAGCAAACGATCTTCCACCTGGCTACACCTCTCACGGCGCATTACAATATCAGACTAGAGTCAAGCTCTACAGGGTCTTCTTTCCCCGCTGATTCTCCCAAGCCCGTTCCCTTGGCTGTGGTTTCGCTAGATAGTAGATAGGGACAGTGGGAATCTCGTTAATCCATTCACTCGTCACCAATTAAGTGACGACTTGGCTACCTTTGGAGAGTCATAGTTACTCCCGCCGTTTACCCGCGCTTCATTGAATTTCTTCACATTGACATTCTAAGCACTGGGCAGAAATCACATTGCGTCAACACCCGCGAGGGCCATCGCAATGCTTTGTTTTTATTAGACAGTCGGATTCCCCTTGTCCGTGCCAGTTCCGAGATGACCGTTTACGGCGGTCGAGCAAAACGTTGCATTTAACTTCGCATGCTATTTCATACGAAGTAAATGCAACTTTTTACTGTGCCTCAGGCGTTTTACGTCCCACGACTTCGACACGCCCCGGTCCTCAGAGCCAATCCTTGTTCCGAAGTTACGGATCCAATTTGCCGACTTCCCTTACCTACATTATTCTATCGACTAGAGGCTCTTCACCTTGGAGACCTGCTGCGGATATGGGTACGAACCGGCGCGACATCTCCACGTACATCCCTCACCTGAATTTTCAAGGTCCGCAGAGAGTATCCGGACACCGCCGCAAATGCGGTGCTCTTCGCGTTCCGAACCATATCTCCCTTCTATAGGATTCCATGGAACTCGAACGCTCAAGCAGAAAAGAAAACTCTTCCCGGATCTCCCGGCGGCGTCTTCAGGCCACTTTGGGTTACCCCGTCGAACTCTCGCTTTGAAACGAGGGAACGATTTTTGAAACGGTTCCGCTGCCGGGTTCCGGAATAAGAACCGGATTCCCTTTCGCTCAAAGGGTGTTATTTACGATTATTACACAAATAAATGTTAAATAATATATAAAACACACCACATCGACATAAGACTTCTCCTTGAGCTTAGGATCGACTGACTCGCGAGCAACCACTGTTCACGCGAAACCCTTCTCCACGTCAGTCCTCCAGGGCCTCGCTGGAGTATTTGCTACTACCACCAAGATCTGCACCGACGGCGGCTCCAGGCGGGCTCACGCCCAGACCCTTCTGCGCTCACCGCCGCGCACGTCCTACTCGTTACGGCTTAATGACGCACGCGTTTGACCGCGCACGCCGCACATGCCCGTAACGGTAGTGTATAGGCAAAACGCTTCAGCGCCATCCATTTTCAGGGCTAGACTCGTATGCAGGTGAGTTGTTACACACTCCTTAGCGGATACCGACTTCCATGGCTACCGTCCTGACGTCTTGTAAGTCTTACGCCTTTAGTGGTTCTTTTAGCATTTTTTGGGCGCCTTAACACTACGTTTGGTTCATCCCACAGCGCCAGTTCTGCTTACCAAAATTGGCCCACTTGGCACCGTCATCGGATCCCTAGCTTCATTATTTAAGTAAGCCAGAGTTCTCATCCATTTAGAGTTTGAGAATAGGAGGAAATCGTTTCGAATTCCAAACCTTTAATCAGTCGCTTTACCGGATGAGACTGTCCATATCGACGCCAGCTATCCTGAGGGAAACTTCGGACGGAACCAGCTACTAGATGGTTCGATTAGTCTTTCGCCCCTATACCCAGTTCCGACGATCGATTTGCACGTCAGAATCGCTACGGTCCTCCATCAGGGTTTCCCCTGACTTCGACCTGACCAGGCATAGTTCACCATCTTTCGGGTCCCAGCATCTGTGCTCAAAGCGCGTCTACATTCACAGATTGGAAACGAGACGCCTCGGGAGTGCGAGAGATCGACCTAGACCGACGCTCCATCCTCCCAGAGCGCGCGACGAGCGCGCGCCTTCACTTTCGTTGTGCCTTTAAGTTTAACGACCTCAATGACTCGCACACATGCTAGACTCCTTGGTCCGTGTTTCAAGACGGGTCCTGCGAGTACCCGAAACTGAATCATCGCCGACAGAGACGCGCACATGTCCGAGACTGCACGGCTGCGGCTACAGGCGCGCCGCACCGACGTCCGCACTGTGGCAGGACGCCGGATACGACGTTGCCTTGCGTCGGGCCGGACGCGTTAAACACGCGTGCGCGTTTCATAAGTGATACCGTCCGACGGCCGGTCGGCGCACGTCACGGTCCCACAGCGACCCGAGGGATGCTATGGGGCTCCCGAACGGCGCTTAGACCGACATCGAACGGGTCGCGATGTATTACTGAGGGAGAAGTGCACGCCGTCCACGGACGTCGACGCACCGGACCCGTGCCGCCCGACCGAGATCGGTGACATCGAGGCGCCGGCGCGTACGCCGCGGAATGACGATGAATCTCCCCGTTCGTTCATTCGAGTTTCGCAGGTTTACCCCTGAACGGTTTCACGTACTCTTGAACTCTCTCTTCAAAGTTCTTTTCAACTTTCCCTCACGGTACTCGTTCGCTATCGGTCTCGCGGTAATATTTAGCCTTAGATGGAGTTTACCACCCACTTAGGGCTGCACTCTCAAGCAACCCGACTCTGAGGAGAGTCCCTCTCGCCGCCGTCCTCCGTCGCTACGGGCCTGGCACCCTCTACGGGAAAACGGCCCCGTTCAAGACGAACTTGGACAGGAGTCACGACGACGAGAAAGCGGAACCTCCCGAACACCACATGTCCCGTCGTCGTAAGAACGACGGGATTCAGTGCTGGGCTATATTCCTGTTCGCTCGCCGCTACTAAGGAAATCCTGGTTAGTTTCTTTTCCTCCGCTTACTTATATGCTTAAATTCGGCGGGTAATCCTCCCTGATCTGAGGCTAGCTTTAAATACCGAGGCAGCGACTACGTCTCGTCTATAGAGTATAATCAAGCCTACATAAATTGAGCAACAAACTCAATGTGCAGCTGCAATCGATAGCATATCACCGGCGGTCGAGTTCACATCAACTAATTGCTTACTCGAAGTGTCACTCTAACGCGGTAAGCAATCAATCGCTTAAAGCACGTCCATTGCACAAATTGTGATATATTTAAACGGACGTATCGACACTGCACTTTATGTGCAAGGCGATAGAGCCGTCAACTGCGCGCTGTTACACGAGCAATGTGGTTTTATATTGATACAGCCGGCCCTCAGACAGGAGTAGTCCTGGATGTGTCTCCACGGACCGCAATGTGCGTTCGAAATGTCGATGTTCAAATGTGTCCTGCAGTTCACACTATGGCGCGCAGTTAACTGCGTTCTTCATCGACCCGCGAGCCAAGTGATCCACCGTTCAGGGTAATCATTATGTTGATGAAATAAAAAAATATAAGTAAAGTCTAGTCTAGGTGTGGATTTACACCTATCCCAAACAAATCGTATCGTTGTTTCGATTAAAAACGGTCTTTGTTCTTTAGTCAGCTTTGACTAAGAGCGGATTGCATGCATACCTATAGCCTTTATATAGTATGTATTATGGCGATGAGGTCATGCGTTCCGTTCGAAACGTGTTTTCTGCGATACATCGACAGAGTTGCATTATTCACATTGGGTACACAATATGCGGTACAGTTATTTACTATCAACGCTTGCACATGCATATAGTGCGTTTTAAAGTTTGATTTAAAAATAAAAAAAATCCGCAAAAGTTTTAGGAGTCCAAGTCACTCTCATTAAGTTTATCACACACACTTTTTTTGGTAAAATACAAAATATTCCGTAAAACGGTCCCATCAATACTACAATAAATCTAATGTGAAAATAATAAGGTATAAAAACTCAATTTAACTAGGATTTCAAAACTAGATACACAAAATACAAAGATAAAGTAATATCGGAACACAATAAACAAACACTTAGTTTATGATATTTTTCCTGTTACATTATGAGAGGCAAAAGAACAAGTAAATGGTTCAACAAATCCAAAACAAGGATATGGGTTAAATTTGGCACAGAGTTGGAATTATAGTTTACTTTTTATTCCGGGACAATTTAAAATCCCGGGAATATGGGTAAAACCGCGGGGAGCAACTAGTGAATTACTAAAATGTGTATATGAAAAACATGTCCTCCTGTCAAGGTATACACACCTATGTTAAAGTACAATATTTAGTTATTTAAATATCTTAGGATACATTTCACGCGCGTTCAATCTAAGTCCAAAATAAACAAACTTGTGCTATGGTCAAAAATCTATCAAAATCAAAAAATTTTTTATTCAAATAGGCCTTAACAAGCACTTATGAATAGTCTCTATTAATACTTTGTGCTGAATGTTGTTTTTACTGAGAAGATAGCTGATAAATTGCACACAGACAGAAAAAAGTGTCTTGTTCGTGCACACAAATGTTTGTCCTGGGTGGGATTCGAATCCACAACTGGCAACTCGAAAGTCAGGGTAACCACAAAGCTTGTATATATATAATAATACAAATACCAATAAGTAAATATGCATATACATAACAATTTTGTTTACACATTAGTTGATTTCAATAATATAATCAGGAGGAAAAAGGTTAAAAAAAATGTTGTGACATAAAAATAGCCCTGTTAACTTTGACATAAAAGTTTTACCAAAATTGTAGTTTCTTAGCATATTTTTAGAGAAAAACCACGATAAGTAAATGAAATAAACTACCAAATTTATTCAATAAATCAATTCAAAACATATAAGTAACAATTTGAAACTTCACTTCACTTGCAATGATCCGGTTTTGTAGAGCATGGACACTTCTCTCTCATCTGCAAACCTTTAGCCATTTGCTTCATAAATGGATGTACTTCATCACTAAAGAATGGGCTAGAAAGAGACAACAATATCTATTAGATTTTTGTAAGGTACAAAAAATAGGAAAAACAATCCCATCAAATTTGCCGCGTGAAGTAGAGAGTTGATGCCAAAGTAAGCAGAACATGTACTATAAAATCTACTAGTTGCTCCCCGCGGATTCACCGGCATCCAATTCAATTTTCCCGGAATAAAAAGTAGCCAAATTTCAGTCCGATCCCTTCAGCGGTTCTGGTGTAAAAGAGTAACAACCATACATACTTACAAACTAACATTTGTAATGTTAGTACGATGTTTTCATAGATTAATCCCCCGCAGCGCTAAATGTTTATGTTAATTTTGAAAACTAACTACTAAGTAGATATACGGTTATTCTTACGGTTTCATCAATAAATAGAGGAATTATGTAGAAAACTTATATAGGTAGGTACTACGTATACAAAAACACTGAGATTTATAACATTGATGGGTTGATGCACTATTCGCAAATGACATAAGGGTCTACGAATAATAGTTTTAATTGATTTTGCAAAAAAAAATAATCGGCATTAAAGAAATGGAATTTATTGAAAACATAAGATTACTTGCTATATGTAATGAAGGTACCGACTTTTATTTGGGGATCTATTTTATCGGGTAAAAACGTTGTCAAAGTAAGTCCAACGGAAATGCGCGCAAAACCGCGGTATCTAATAGGAACATTAGTTAGTACTAGATAGTATGTACATACCGACACAACATCCTTTGGATATCTTGTTGATACTCCTCGGTAGCAATCTGACATTTCTTTATCTGGTCTAACTCTTCTTGTCTCGCTCTCTCCTAGTCAAAACGAAGATCATAATTACTTATGATTTACATAAACTTTAATAAAAAAAGAAACAATATGCGTATAACACAGACATGCATAAAATTTTTTTTTGGATCAATTTATATATATACCTAATAGGTATACTAGTGGCTTCCCGCGGTTTCACCCCCGTTTCACATAGGCTATGTATCTCCTATACCAATACAAAATGAATTCATTGGGAACACGGATGATACCGCGAGGCGGGAACTAGTGTTGAATATGTAAAACAAAATTAAAATACGAAATACCTTTAACAATTTATTGTATTCAATTTGATCCAAAAGTTGTTTTTGGTGATTCTTTCTTGTCTGTGCATCGACCATTTGTTTGTGGTCGACCAACTCTTGGAGTTGACCAAACAGTTGTCGGTGGTACTCATCTTGTTCTTCAACCTTCTTTTTGAGGAGTTCCCGGGATTCTTGACGATCTTTTATTTGATCCACCATTGCTTTGCGAACGTCCTTAAAACACGTAGATTTTTTTTTGGTAGCGCCATCTAGTTGAGTATTGAGGTACCAGCACGCTAATACCCAGCAACAATGCAAGTTCCTCAGAGATTACTGAGATGGCGTTGTAATAAAAACACATAGGTATTTTATTAAATTTTAAGGTTATTGATTTATTTTTTATACAATTTTAACGTATACATTTTAAGTTACAACCTAGATCTAAACATATATTGGTTGTAATTTGTGTTTTATGTACCTAGGTATCCAAATAAATATATATTACTTGTTCCAAAGATAAATTTATAAGGATCAAATTGCTAGTAATAGGTATTATTATATTATTATATGCTGTATAATCGAGGGTTAGCGACCTTGTAAACAGAACTTCCAAGGCTGACTTACCCTATTAGTCTTCTGCGACCACAAAAGATATTGGCATCTCTTATTGTCAATGACTTGTTGTTGCCGTCTCGCTTCCTCTTGCAGGGCCGGCTCGTTGGATATCTCAAACTTGTGCAATTCAGCTTTCATTTCGATTAGTTTTCTATTGCATTCATCTAGTTCTCGCTGGAAATTATGACATAAATATTTTTAAAACTACTTTAGCAGCTTTTGAACTTTTCGTCCACATCTATATCTATAAAAGAAAGTCGCGTTAGTTACACTATTTATAAATCAAGAACGGCTATACCGATTTGGCTGAAAATTGGTAGAGAGGTAGTTTAGAACTAGGAAACGGGCATAGGATACTTTTATCTCGGGAAAATTGAAGATCCCCGGGAACGCGGATGAAACCGCGGGGAGCCACTAGTAAGTAATAATTTGAAATGTTAACAAATCAATATTTATTGTTTATCTATTTGATTCATATATTTCTTAAACACTTTTTCTTATTATAATATTTACTGTCATCAAACCAAACATGTATGCAAAATTTCAGTACCTACATCAATTGTTTTGTTAGTTTTGACCAGTACCTACCTACATACATACAGATAGATATATCAAGTTAAATAAAAGCTTGTTAAGCGTAAGCCATAAAAAAACCGGCCAAGTGCGAGAGCACATGAGTAGATAAACGGAACAGAGGCAAAGCTTCCTAAGAACGTGCAAAATTGTTACCTATTTTAGTAGGGTTGTCACAATAAGTTAAGACAAATTAAACTAAACATTGGTTAAATAGTTTTATCATTCAGTATGATGGAATACTTTACAAATTACTTACTCTAATAATTTTCTTTTTTAACAATTTATTGTTTCTTTTAATGGTGTGGTAAATTCTGAATCTAACATAGTTTTTTTAAGTAATTTAATACGTTTAAGTATTTCGTTGCCAACATTAACAATATTTATTTCAAGATCGAAATATTCCCGAAACTTTTGCTCGAGCAATTCAACAAATGCGATAAAATTATAAAAAAACAAACAACGTGCGTCGTGCAGACCCTGCGATTGTCAACTGGCTGTGCCGGGGCGAACCGGTTTTTGTCAGTCTCGCCGCGTACGCGACAAGCGGCCAGTGGTCACGCACACGCGCCCCGCGTGCTTGTAGTGGTGCAACCGATTCGCGCGGTTGTATGAAGCTTTGTCTCTGTTCCGTTTATCTACTCCTGTGGCGAGAGTGACTCGCACACCAAGGTTCCGTACATTTTATTATTATGTCACATAAATTATTGATTAATACAAATCGTTGCAACATTTTTAATATTTTATTGTAATAAACGCGAGTGCCTGACAAATTTACAATAGCAACAATATACAGTTTCGTGTATTATATGGGAAACCTCTTATATTGTACAGGAGCGCCCCTTGCATATTTATTTTATTTGTTGTTATAGCGTCAGTAGAAATACATCTGTGAAAAATTCAACTGTCTAACTACCACCGTTCTTGAGATACAGCCTGGTGACAGACGGACGAACGGACAGCGAAGTCTCAGTAATAGGGTCCCGTTATTACCCTATGGTTACGGAACCCTAAAAATAGTCAGTCACTGTACAGGGGTAGCCAACAAGTATCTATTAACTTAAAAGTTACTAACTGGAATATATAAGCAATAATGTGTCAACCCCCAAAAAGTAAAATTCAAAGGTTTTGATATATTTATAATGCATCATGTATTTAACATTCTACAAAAGTGTTTCAAGTCAACTAAAACACGAAAGTACATAAAAAATTGATTTATATCATAAATCACATGTACAATATTATCTTAAGACTCCGTTTTCTCAAAACTAAGTTTAAGAGGGTCAACACATTATTGCTTATCAGCATCAAAATTATTATAATCTTATACTTCTTTCTTTCTCCTCAGTTCTTCTTTAGCCTTCTCATCGGCGATGCCCTGTCCGGTTAGAGAGTCCCAAGTGTCGGAGATCAGTTTATCTTCGGCCTGTTGCTTAGCAACCGTTACTCGGCGATCCTCGATCATCTGTCTCCTTTCTCTTGCTGTCTCTAATCGTTGCTCAGTGCGTTTTCGTTCCGCTGTATACGTATAGAATTTTATATAACACTTAGGATATACTAGCTTCTGCTGAAATTCAATTTAATTTTAAGATAAAAAGTAGCCTACTGTCTATTCCAGAACGTATTTTAACCCTGTGCCAAATTTCATCCACATCCCTTCAGCCGTTGTTGCGTACATTTTCACAAAGTTTCGCATTTAAAATATTATCTATACTAATATTATAAAGAGGAAAGATTTGTTTGTTTGTTTGTTTGTTTGTAACGAATAGGCTCCGAAACTACTGGACCGATTTCAAAAATTCTTTCACCTTTGGAAAGCTACATTATCCCCGAGTAACATAGGCTATATTTTATCCCTGTATTCCCACGGGAACGGGAACTACGCGGGTAAAACCGCGGGGAGGTAGCTAGTAGTTAGTATAATGTGTAGGTTACCTTCTGCCTCGTCCCTCATATCTTGCTCCCACATAGATTTGAATCGCATCGACTCTTCTTTGAGCATCTCCCTCTCTTTCTCCCTCTGTATCCGTTTCTGTTCTAGCTGGTAATCCGAAAATTGTTTGCACTCCATGTCTTTTCGTAAACGCTCTATGGCATCTTGTTCCATACGGGCTGCCTATGAAGGTCATATTTATATCAAAATTTTAGGAGTTATATATCTCACGTTTTTATCGCATTTACTTAATGATATAGGCTTATGTTTGATCATAGTTTTATAGAAAACTAGTGGACCAGGCCGACTTCGTTGATGAATAAAACCTAGTTTCTACAGTATACAACGTTTGCTGTGACTAATCTTCTCTTCTCAATTTACTTTTTAATCATTCTCGCGTCAGTCACAATGTTAGTTACCATACTCTTCCGAAGCGGCTTGACCGATTTTTATGAAATTTTATATGCATCAGTAGGTCTGAGAATCGGCTACAATCTATTTTTGATACCCCTGTGATCACGGGAACTACGCGGGTGAAACCGCGGGGCGACAACTAGTATATATAATGGAATAATACGTTTATTATACAGTTACCAAAGCGTCAGACTCCTTCATGGCTACTTCATGCCACATTTTATCGAACTCAATTTCGGCCATTTTCTTTGCTTCCTTCTCTTTAATTTGGTATAATTGTATTTCTTGCGCTTCTTTGGCGCGCAGTTTATAAATGCAAGGGAGTACATGGACGCATTTTGATCTGAATGTAGATATTATTATACTATCATTATTCGAGATACCGTGGTGGGGAATGTACCGACTCACGATCAGGGCGGTGGATTATGGCATACACCCCCTCGTTGTAAGGGTAAGATTTATGCTCTTACAGTAGAGACGTATATGAGATGATGATCATTTTATGAGGTCGCCTATTGTTGGAATACGCAGTTGAAATTTAATTAAACCGTGATATTGGTATCTCGCTTTGTTATCACGTTAGACATTGACGGATATAAGATATGCTGCTGCCCATCACACCAATCTGATTAAATTTGCATTCTGACTTACAAAGGTGTATCCTTATATTTCTCCTCGTGTTCCTTCTTGCGTTTCGCCAGTAAGTACTGCAGCCGGTCCAACTTGTCCTGCCAAACAGCTTCTATACCAGCCTGTGCTTGTTCCACGAACAACCGTATGTTAGCTTCTTCTTCTGCAGAGAACATTGCTATTAATCTGTTAAACGAAATACATAAATAATAAATAAATATCCTAGGACATTTTTTCACACACAGCCAATCGGATTCCAAAGTAAGCTCAAAGTGAGCTTGTGCAGATAGCTGATACATATACTTCTTTTAAATACATACTTATATAGATGATTACATCCAGACACAGAACAAACAGACATATTCATACGTACAAATGTTTGTCCTGGGTGGGATTCGAACCCACGACCAGCGGGCTGAAAGTCAGGGTCACTAACCACAAAGCCATCCATTCGGTCTGTTTGAAATTGAACCTTATCACGATGGACATTACAGCGAGAATTTTGCAGTTGTGAAGAGATCACTCGACACTTCATCTGATCTGTTTGTTTTTCTATGTCTATAGGTACCTACTTCTTTCTTTTGTTTTTGAGGTCTTCCTGATACGAAGCCATGCAAAGATCGACGCGACGGGCCACGTTGTTAATGAGGCTTCTGAAAATAAAAAGGATAGCAGTGAATACAATTTCAGGCACGTGAGACATAACAAATGAATGTCTATGGGTCGCGTTTGCGATGACCCTAATTTCATGTAAATCATAAGTAGGTATAAGTCAATGCAACATGATTTCTTTTAGATGTACCTATAATTGTAAAAATAGTAGGTACCTCCTTAATAATACTAGCTAGCTATTCACAGATCTACTAAATATAACTGAGTCAAAATATTATTTAAAGTCGGTCAAGCCGTTTTGGAAGAGTTTGATGAAAAACACTGTGACGCGAGATTTTTATATATTTGACTAGCGACCCGCCCCGGCTTCGCACAGGTGCAATGCTTAGGTAAACATCACATTAGAAGCCTCCAAAATTGTCAGTGTTTCTTTAACATATTATGCATGTATTGTATATAAAAACTACCTCTTGAATCACCCTATCTATTTAAAAAACCGTATCAAAATCCGTTGCGTAGTTTTAAAGATTTAAGCATACATAGGGATAGGTATAGGGACAGAGAAAGCGACTTTGTTTTATATGTAGTAAAGATGTAGGTATACAATACATCGGTATCGGTATGAACCTACTTGCGGTCACATTTTGTGAAGAATGCATTGATGGTAGCGTCTTTATGCTCTTTGAGTTTATTCTCAGCGCCTTTTCGTTGCTCGTCCTCTTCAGCGCGGAGCCTCTTCACGAACTTCACGTAGCGGAACGTGGAATTAAGAACTCTGGATGTCTGTGAATAAGGAATTAAATTGCAGTAGGTATTTCTATATTTTGGTTGATATAATTGACAGAGCATGTGGGTTATTATAAAAACAACTTTACTATAATAGCAAAAAGTTTTACTTTGCTTTGAAATCCAATTCAGTCGAGGAGTAGCAATAGTTTGTCTTGAAAAATATTCAGATTTCAATACATTTCGAACTAAGCAAAGCCTGATCGGGGAGCTAGAATTTTCGTACTAAGAACTAAATTGTAAAATATTATTTGGCATTATTGTAAAATATTGTCAGACTTCTTAGGTAATGAATAACTGCCGAGTTTATTGCGGGCTCATTTCAGCAAAAGTAACCTTCCGAGATTCATTTATGCCTGTAAAGACCTATTTGAATGAACGAATATATTTTAAACATAACTAAGTATCATCATCATCGTCTTGCCCTTCTCCCACCTTACGTGGGGTCGGCACAACATGTCTTCTTCTTCCATTCTCCTCTGTCAGTCGTCATCTCAGCAAGGTCATCTTAAGCATAACTAAGTATAATAAACACATAATAAACATAGTATATATATACAACTGGCTCCCCGCAGTTTCACCCACATTCCAATGACTTTTGACAGCCCGGTTGGCTTTCTGACCCCGACTTTCAAATCGCGGGTCGTGGGTTCGAATCCCACCCAGGACAAACATTTTTATGCACGAATATGTGTTTGTTCTGTATCTACATGTAATTATCTATATAAATATGTATCTAAAAGTAGTATATCAGCTATCTGGTTACCATATCACAAGCTCTGCTTAGTTTGGAATCAGAATGGCCGTGTGTGAAAAATGTCGAAGGAAATTCTTACATAATAGCAATCCGGTACTCCCCTTGGCCCAAGGCCGTCTTTTGGTATCTTCTGTCGAACTTGCTGTGGCTGCATCATTATACAAAAATATATTTACAATAATTACAATGCGCAAAATATTTTTTAGTGGTAATTGACAGATGATATTGGCAAGTTTGACATGAAATTAAAAAAATATCCTACAAAATAACTCAAGGCTATAAGAACTTTTTGGTATTTCTTTAAAAGAGTTTTTATTATAATACAATTTTAGTACTTTAAAATGCTTGAGATGCTTCTTTGAAAAAAGGAAAATAGAAGAAAGTGTAGTTAATAAATGTTAATAAAAAGCTAAATTTAAACAAAAAAAAACATATCTACATAGTTTAAATAAAACAAATATACAGATCCATAAGTTTTTATTTAAATCAACCTTAAATATAAAAACTTTAAATTGAGATGAAAAACATATTAGGAGCAATGATTTTGCTTCTAAAATCTTGTGTCAAAAACAAGATGTATATAATCTAGAATTATAAGGAATACAATAACTATGTACTAAAAACAAATTAAAAACGTAAGAGAAAGTTAGTAATTAGAAATACATAAATAACGTCATGACAAGAAAATTACAATGAACCTCCTCTTTTTATTGAAGTCGGTTAATAAAAAAGTAAACAAAAGGCCCAAGGACCATCCCCCACTGGAAATCTGAAGCGAAAATTTATACACCATGGCAAAGCTTAAAATTATAATATTTAAAGACTTCTTAGAAGGGTGTAAATATAGTTTTTTTATTGTGATCTAAATTTACCAATCTAAACTTAAAAAGGTATATAACTAGTTACCCCGAAGCTCCATAGAAGAAATTTAATATATTATATCAACTCTTAGGAAAAAAGGTTTGACCTGTTCAGGCAAAATGCATTTATTGACGTGACAACGTCTTATAATTCGATAGAGCCGGCTGCACGCACGATGACTCATGCGGCGTTACCTCGCTCTGAGGCGTTCCATGTGGCGGCTTGAAGTGCAAGCGAGAGCGCGGAACGAGCGACAAAGAAGCACAATCGGCCTTTGCGTTCGGCAGCGTTCGACATCCGTCTCTCTCCTACTTGAGTGAGCGATGCAAGACGTTGTCACTTCAACTATCGTCAGTAAACCGACTTTATAGACAACCTATTTTTTTTTACTACAGATTTATCTTACGCCAGTTTTATTGATTTTTGGTAACTGGCTAATGTCTAAGGTTCATTTTTCATTGCACTACTCATCTCATAAAAACTACAGTATACTTATACAATAATATCAAATAATAAAAAAACTATTAACACCTTTGTGCATCTTTCACAGCCATGACAATCCCTTATATTTATTTAATAACTTACAACAATATCATAAGGTCTGTAAATCATGATTTTTAGTCAAAAATAAATTATCATGAAACATAAAAACCAAAAAAATACTTAATCTCTTATAGCGGAAGGACTTTTAATACAGTGTTACCGTTACCAATATTTTTTAGAAAGTGTTGCTATCTTTCGCTTAAATCTACTTACTAAAGTTACGATGATAAAAAATATAACAAAATAAAATCTATAAAAACAAAAAACTTATGTTTCATTTGTAAACTAAAAAAGCTGTTTCAAAAAAATTAAGTCTTATAACATAATACTGACAGTTGAGTGAAATGTTTGGTAGTGATTATTAAAAAAAACATAATCTAATCTATACACCTTATAAATAATTAAAAAGTACTTTTCGATACAAAATCACATAAGTATCATAAAAAACAAAACTTCAAATTTTCTTAAGCATAACATCTTCATCAATAAACAATTACTATGAAACCGAAAAAAAACACTAAACTTAATTACTATGGCACTGTTATATGTCAAAATAAAACATTATAAATGTAATAACAAAAAAAACGTATAAAAGATAAATAGCAAAAGAAATTTACCGTGATCTACACTTAGGTAAATATTTAACTTTAATCACAAAATTGTCCTCAAAACAAAAAAAACACATACGATTAATGTATGTACAAAAATAACAAATCTTTATAAAAACATATACTAACGTCGATGGCAAAATAATAAACACCTAGGAATCTATCTCATAATAGACCATAAATAAGTACTGAATCCATCGAGCATGTAACCAATAGAGTAGCTATAGTGAGCCATTCGTTTAGCAACGCATCAATGATTTGTCACGTATAACTACCAAGCCACGCTCGAACTAAAACAGTACCCGACCAATAAGAGACCTGTGTGTACGTCTAGTGCAACACTTGACCTTGAGTCGGCCAATCAGAACACAGGGGCCGGCGCAGCGTTTTGGCGTATTTTGTTTTCTAGCAAAACTGTTAACAGTTCTACTCTATTGGTTACATGCTCGATGACTGAATCACACTGACCTTCATAACATAATCTTTATTGCAAGGCAGGTTCTTTTTAATTCCACTCGAAAAATTTAAATTTTATAAATAGTTCAAAAACCTTAAAAACACAGCTATATTAATATTATCGAGCTCTGGCTGACCGACTACGACTTTAATAGGGGATTTGATCACTAACTGCCTATTAATGAGTTTTAAATTAGCACTGTTTGGTAGTAAGTCTAGTTTAGACAATTCTAATTTGAGGCAATCCGAATGATTTTCATATGGCATAGATGGGGATATCTGATGTATTTCCCCTTCCCATATGTGAGGTTCGCCCGTTACTTTATTGTAAACGGTTATTTTGGCATATTTCTGTGTTATTGTGTCTTGTGATATCATCTGGAAAGAAAAAATAATTATGTAAAGCGACTTAAGCTCCATATTATCGTTGTCAGACCGGGTTTACAATCCCACCCAAGACAAACATTTGTATGCATGAATATATCTGTTTGTTCTGTGTCTGAATGTAATTATCTATATAAGTATGTATTTAAAACGTAGTATTTGGGTCAGTTCATAGTCAGGTATTCTAATAGCTCACATACTATGTCAGCTATCGGAATGCCATCCCCCCCGGCCCTTTTTTTAGGGCCCGTGTCGTCACCTTGTCGTGGTGGGGGGGCTTGCGTGTCCTAATGATCCACGAGGCTATACCGGACAGGTTCAACCATACCGGGCAGGCTCGCGGTGAGGGGCATTACTAAGCACGGCACTCCTTTCTTCTCCCCTTCCTTCCTTCCCTTATCCCCATCCCTAAAGCAGCTCCGCGAAGTCGCGGTTCTGCATCCTTTCCACTTCCCTTCCGTTCCCCTTTCCCACTTCCGAGGAGAGAGCGGCGGGTCCGGTGTGCACTCACACTGCCTCCGGACACGGCCTTATTCAAGGCCACCGTCGGTCAACCCGTAAGCCGCAACGAGAGGGGCTTCTCCCCCCCCCTATGTGGACCGGGGACCTTGGCTTCGCCGCCCGGGTCGCGAGGAAGAAAACCTCTATAAAAAATCACCCGAATCCCAAGCGGCGCCGCACCGCGAGGAGATGAATGGTCGGACGGATTCCGGCCACTAGTGCGTGTCCCCGGTGGGGTACTTGCCGACCCCCCATCGGGTTGCACTTAGGCTTACACAGGGGTGCAGGAAGAGCACTGTGCGGACCTTTATACTCCACATACTCGTGGGAACAAATATGGAAAAAATTCAAACCAAAGATATTTCAACACAGGAGGACAGGAGTAACGATGACGATATAGGCGAAAATTCAGACGTGGAAATGAGAGGAGTGAGAAGAAGGATGGAGAAAAGGAGATCGTGTAACAATGCGACTTCTCCTATAATAAAGGAGCTACGCGATGTGTCTCGACCATCGGATACAGACTCGGACTGCAGCGCCCTAACAACTGGCGCTGCTGGAAGCCGATCTTGGAGGAAAAGATCGCTTTCCGAAGAAGACGACTTGGGGCAGACATCAGAGCCGTTAAAAGGGGCGGCCCATAAGTCAAAACGGGGTAGAGGCCGACCGCCCACCACGGGCGAATATGTTGGCTTCGCTGAAGCGAGAGCGCAGCTGAATGCTGCTAAAGCGGAGGAGCTGCGCCTCGATGCGGAGGAGAGTGTGCTGGAGCTATCTAAGTCCCTCCGGGACAGCAGACACTCCTGTCGGACTGCACTAAAACCGCCAACCGAAGGAGAGGATACAGCGCAGTCACTGGCTGCGCTGTACCAGGTAATGGTGGATGCCGCTGCCACGGTAGAGGGGGTGGCAGTACGGTCCAAAAACTTAAAAGGGACATCGGTGAAGGTCCTAAAGGATGCAGCTGGCCTTGTAAAGATAGCTGCTGCGGGTATGAGGGCTCGAACCATCAATGAAGAGGTCGCAAAGCTGGAGTTGGCGAATCGTCAGCTGACAGCCAAATTGGCGGAGCTCAGCCACGAGGTGGCAGAGCTGCGGCAAAAAGGAGTCGCACCAACCGTACCGCCGACAACCGACACAAGCTTCATTAAGAAGCTTTTGGAAGAATCAACACGGGCGAGCATCGCACAATTCAGTGCGATGTTGAACGCCCGTTTTGACGGAATAGAGGCCCGTCTATTGCCGGAGCCTCGACTTAGGCCGCCTCTAGCGGCTGACAGGCGTAGGGCGGAAGCCGAAGCCACGGCCGTGGCAACACCGCCGCCGCAAGCATGGGGGCCGCGAATACCAGCGGCTCCTTCTGCTCCGCCTGCCCCCCCTGTAGCCTCAACCTCCCAAGAAAAAGGCAAAGGGAAGGGCAAAACGAGCATGGCGGCAAGGGAGGCCCGCGCGAAAATCCGCAATAGCGATTTCCCGGAGCTTCCTACCCCTGCACCGGCACAGCAGACGATTGCTAAGCCGAAGAAGAAAAAGCTGAATAAACAGCCACCAAAGCCCAGAGACGGCATCTGGCAGGTTGTGGGTGAAGCGAAGAAGAGCCGCAAGCGGCGGAAAAAAGCTAACGCTCTTAAAAAGAAGGAGGCTGCCAGGCTTCAACCACCTACCACCACTGCGGTCGTGTTGACGCTCCAGAGCGGCGCCGAGGCGAAGGGAGTGTCTTACGGCGACGTGATGACAAAGGCAAAGACTTTCGACCTGACAGAACTGGACATCCCTGAGGTCCGCTGCAAGGTCACGGCCACCGGTGCGCGTCTTTTGGAAGTGGACGGGGAAACGAGCGGCCCAAAAGCGGATGCTCTAGCAGAGAGGCTGAGAGCCCTATTCCCATCGGAGGACGTCCGGATCTCCAGGCCGTGCAAGACACTGGATCTTCGCATATTAGGCCTGGATGATTCCGTGACGTCGGAGGAGCTTGCGGCTGCTGTTGCACGGGCGGGAGAATGTTCTCCCGAAAATGTGAAAGCAGCAGCCATCCGGAGAGGCCCATCGAGCCTGGGCACATCCATCGTCAGCTGCCCCGTTGTGGCTGCACAGAAGCTAGCGGAGAAAGGTAGGGTATTGGTGGGCTGGGTCTCAGCGCAAGTGAGACTCCTAAAGCCGAGGCCGTTGCGATGCTTTCGCTGCATGCTGAATGGCCATGTCGGGGCTCGCTGTGCGTCAGGAGTGGACTGCACCAGCAGGTGTTTTAGGTGCGGTAACCAGGGCCACCAGGCAAGTGCCTGTTCTGCCCAGCCTCACTGCCCTGCGTGCGTGGCAATTGAGAAGGACCCAAACCACTGGATAGGCAGTAGGGAATGCACAGCCAACAAGCCGCAGGGCAGAAACGGTAAAACATTGGCCCGCGCCACTGCGCCTGCGGAACCAACACAGGCTGCGGCGGCCACCCAGGAGGAGCCATTTGAAATGGAGTGTTTGTGATGCACGATCTCCATTTCCTACAGGCGAATATCAACCACTCTGCCAGGGCGCAAGATCTCTTGTACCAAACCCTAACAGAGTGGTCGATAAACTTTGCGGTGATCGGTGAGCCGTACTTTATCCCCTCTAGGGATGAATGGGCGGGAGACCTAGACGGCACGGTGGCTTTGATGACAGCGCCATCGTCCGGCTCACCGCCACTAGAGAACGTCACACGTGGTTATGGTTGTGTGGCGGCTCGAGTTGGACGCATGGCACTGATAGGCGTTTACATCTCGCCGAATAAGACACTGGCCGACTTCGAGGACTTCTTAGCGTCCTTGGAGTCGGTCGTGTCCCGTGCCGGGGCCTTACCGGTCGTGCTGTTGGGGGACTTCAACGCGAAGTCCTCCGCATGGGGATCTCCGGTCACCGACGCCAGAGGGCGGCTGCTGGAGGAGTGGTCGGTTGAAGTTGGCCTGAGCATACTCAACCAGGGCTCAGCGCAAACGTGCATACGGCACAACGGCGGGTCCATCGTGGACATCTCGCTAGCGAGTCCGACCCTGGTCAGCAGAGTGTCGAACTGGCGGGTCGTCGAGGAGGTCGAGACGCTCTCTGATCATCGATATATCAGATTCAGCGTCTTGGCCCAAACCTCTGATCGGCCGCCGTCGACAGATGCGCAGGGTCCAAATCCACGGTGGGCCCTTTCCCGATTCGATCGGGAGCTGGCTGCAGAGGCTGCCATCGTGCAGGCGTGGCAGCCAGCCCCGGATCGGATCGGGGACGTTGAGGCAGAAGTAACATGGCTGCGTGGCGCTCTGACCGCCATCTGCGACGCTTCAATGCCGAGGGTGCGCCGTAGGTCTCGTAAGCGCCAGGTGTACTGGTGGTCGCCGGAGATCGCACAATTGCGACGCGATTGTATCGCAAGGCGCCGCCGGTACACCAGGCACCGCCGAAGGCGCCGAGTGCCCAACTACTCGGTGGCCGACGAGCAAGAGCTGTACGAGGCCTACAAGGAGGCAAAAAAGGCGTTGCAGGTCGCCATTAAGGGCGCCAAACTGCAGTCATGGAAGGAGTTGTTAGAGACGCTGGAGCGGGACCCGTGGGGACGCCCCTACCTTATGGTACGGGGCAAACTCCGCGCGTGGTCCCCTCCCCTTACATTGAATCTCCGGCCACAGTTCGTCGAGGAGATTGTCTGCGCACTGTTCCCAAACGGGGACGACGACTTTTGCCCTCCCCACATGGGTGCGCAGCAACCGCAGCAACCCGACGACACTGTGGCCGATGTCCCGGAAGTGACAGAGGAGGAGCTCCAAGCTGCTGTGAGGCGTCTACAGGGGAGGAACACCGCTCCAGGACCAGACGGCATACCAGGCAGGGCCCTAGTCGAGGCCCTGAAAGAGCTGGAACCCCGGTTCCGCAGACTCCTGTGTGCCTGTCTGGGGAGCGGTGTCTTCCCCAAGCCCTGGAAGACAGGCAAGCTAGTACTACTGAAGAAACAGGGCCGACCTGCGGAGTCCCCCTCGGCCCATCGGCCTTTGGCGCTGCTCGATGAGGTGGGCAAAATCTTCGAGAAGATCATTGCAGACCGCCTCGTCGAGCATATGGACCGGGTGGGGCCAAATTTGGCTGACAACCAATTTGGTTTTAGACGGGGCCGCTCCACGATTGATGCCGTCCAGCGGGTGAGAGTCCTTACAGAGAGCGAAGTGTCCCGGGGCGGGGTGGTGCTAGCAGTGTCGTTGGACATTGCCAACGCGTTTAACACCCTGCCCTGGAGCTGCATACTGGGGGCTCTCAAATTCCACGACGTGCCAGAGTACCTGTACAATATTGTACAGGACTACCTGAGCGAGAGGGCCGTGGAATACCCCACGCAGGACGGCTGGACGCGCAGGGCAGTGACGCGCGGTGTTCCACAGGGGTCGGTGCTTGGACCGCTCCTGTGGAACATCGGGTACGACCGGGTCCTGCGCGGTGCCCTGTTGGGAGGCGTGTCAGTGTTCTGTTACGCAGACGACACCCTCGTAACGGCACGCGGCGAATCGTACCGACGGGCGACCATACTTGCCACGGCGGGAGTCGCCCAGGTTGTCGGCCGGATCCGAAGGCTCGGACTCAAGGTGGCATTAGAGAAGTCGGAGGCCCTCTGGTTCCACGGACCGCGGAACAGGCCTCCGGCTGGCTCGCAAATAGTCGTCGGTGGCGTTAGCATTGCAGTCGGCCAATCGCTGAAGTACCTCGGCCTGCATCTTGATGGCCGATGGGACTTTGGGCGCCATTTCCATCTCTTGGCGCCCAAACTGACGCGAGCGGCCGCTGCACTGTCGCGACTGCTACCGAACCTGGACGGACCGAACCAGTCGTGCAGACGGCTGTATCACGGGGTCGTGCGGTCGATGGCCCTCTACGGCGCCCCTATCTGGGCAGAAAGACTGTCGGCCGGCAACGCAGCGGTCTTGCGAAGGTCGCAGCGCGTGCTGGCCATAAGGGCGTCGAGAGGATACCGTACGATCTCGTCCGAGGCCGCGTGTCTAATTGCGGGAACGCCGCCGTGGAGTCTCGAGGCGAAGGCCCTGGCCTGCATGTACCATTGGTACAAGGAGCAACAAGCGCAGGGCCGAGCCGACATCGACGACGTCCGGCGGAAGAGACGAGAACTACGTGCAGCTGTCCTTGCGGAGTGGGACGAGTTACTCGCACACCCGACCGCGGGACGGCTCACGATAGAGGCCATACGTCCCGCAATGGACACGTGGCTTAAACGACGACACGGGACCATTACTTATAGGCTCACCCAGGTGCTGACAGGCCACGGCTGCTTCGGCAAGTATCTTTGCCGGATCGGCCGTGAGACGGACGAGCGGTGCCATCACTGCCAGGAACTGACAGACACGGCTGCGCACACCTTGCAGTCGTGCCCGGCGTGGTCGGCACAGCGACAGGTGTTGAGGGCCGCGCTGGGAGCGACAAATATTTCGCTCCCGGCAATCGTCGAGCGAATGTCAGCCGACGAAGCGGCCTGGGAAGCCGTCGTCACCTATTGTGAGGAGGTGATGGTGGCAAAGGAGGAGGCGGAGAGGGAGCGAGAGGCCAACAGCCAGCTCGCATCCCGTCGCAGGCGCGCCGGCTATCGCCGCCGGCGCGACGATATGCGACCGCCGTAAGAGGGGCCTGCGGGTGGTGGGGAGGGCGACTCACCACCCGCGCAGACACAGGCCCAAGAAGGAGACGGACGCGTATTGTCCTGCGCGTCCGTCTAACGGAGGAGGGGGGCAACGGCCCCCCCAAAGGAGAGGTCCAGGGACCGATGCCGGCCGGAGTTGTGCGAAGAATGCGAAAGCGTACCCGCAACTCCGGCAACGGCGAGAAGGACACGGGGAGGTTTTAGTCCGTGCAAGCCGGACATAACCCGTCGCTGTGCCCTCAGCGGCGGGTATGCGAAGGCATTTCCTCCTCGAAACCAAAAAAACAAAAAAAAAAAAAAAAAGCTATCGGAATGCCATATCACAAGCTTTGCTTGGATTGGCCATGTGTGAAAAATGTCCCAGGAAATTTTATTTATATTTATAAATTGTAGCACTTACAAGTTACTTGTTTCTTTTTAATAGGTAATGATATTTTTTTTGTTTAAGTTAATAGTTATTATTAATATTTTTTTCTCATATACTTAAGTACAATATTTTGTTAATATTTATTATCATATCATAAGTTGTGTATATATTAATTATTCATTGGTACAGTAGTCGTGAAAATTCAACAAATTCAAACCTCAATTTTTTCGAATTTTATCATAATCAGTTTTGTGGTTCAGACTTAAAACGTACCAGAGATACTTTCTCATTAATAATTTTAGTATAGACTAGCTGCCTCCCCGCGGTTTTCCCCGCGTAGTTCCCGTTCCCGTGGGAATACAGGGATAAAATATAGCCTATGTTACTCGGGGATAATGTAGCTTTCCAAAGGTGAAAGAATTTTTGAAATCGGTCCAGTAGTTTCGAAGCCTATTCATTACAAACAAACAAATCTTTCCTCTTTATAATATTAGTATAGATAGATAACTTACAGAAACATTGAGCATGAAGCAATCGGGGTCCTCGTACTTTGCGCTCAACGCATATAGCACAGAATCATATTCAACAACTTGACTGATCCAGAGTTGTTGTTGCACTAGTCTTCCCACTGTGAATGTTATATTGTATTCGTTGAAGTTTGACGAATGGATGTCATCTGCGTGCTCCTGTAATACATAAACATTTATTATACTAGTGGGTAAATTTTTAAAAAGTAAACTTCCATTTTCCCGGGATAAAAAGTAGCCTATATCCTTTCTCAAGCTCTAGACCATCTGTGTACCAAATATTATTTAAATCGGTTCAGTAGTTTTAGCGTGAAAGCGAGACAGACAGAGTTACTTCCGCATTTATAATATTAGTATAGATATAGATACTAGCTTCCGCCCCGCTGTTTCACCCGCGTAGTTCCCTTTCCCCCTTGATTATGTATCTTTCCATTGATGAAAGTAATGTATATGCCCTGAATTAAATAAATAAATTTATCCTGGGACATTTTCACACACGGCCAGTCTGATTCCAAACTAAGCAGAGCTTGTGATATGGTAACCAGATAGCTGATATACTACATTTACTACTTTTAAATACATACTTATATAGATAATTACATCCAGACACAGAACGGACATATTCATGCGTAGAAATGTTTGTCCTGGGTTGGATTCGAACCCACGAACAGCAGCTTGAAAGTCAATCGTAGGCTGTCAATTGTAAAACGGTTGGAAAAAAAAGAAGAATATATAGCTACTTGTAATTTAAGATTTTTTTTCTCACGATAAAAAGTAGCCTATATGCCTATATGCTTTGGCACAGAGTTAGAATATGTTCTGTAATAACACATGTGCTACTTTTTACTTAGGGAAAATTGACATATTACCTTTCTAATGTGATAGTCTAGAATCCCGCGGGATCCGTCCCATTCACAAAGCACGCACTGAAGCCGCAGCTCCATGCCTATACGCTCCAAATAGTCCTGCATAAAACAATTACATTATTACACTAGATGGTACCCGCGACTTCGTCTGCATAGACTACTTATGTTGTCATCTATATACCAAAATTTATGCAAAATCGGTTCAAATGACAACGCAACAAATTGGAAGTTACTTTCTCATCTATATTAGCTTGGATTATTATGGAAATTTTGTTTTAAGACTAGCTGTAAGTAAATTTATAAAAATCTTGGTTTTTTAACATATGGTCAATTTAATTCCAAACCAAGCTGAGCTTGTAATATGATAACCAGATAGCTGACATACTACATACACTACTTTTATACACATATAGATAAAATTCTCATGTCACAATGTTAGTTACCATATTCCTCCGAAACGGCTTGACTGCTTTTTATGAAATTTTAAATGCATAATCAGTAGGTCTGAGAATCGGCTACTTTCTATTTTTGTTACCCCTGTGATCACAGGAATGGGAACTACTCGGGTGAAACCGCGGGGCGGCAGCTAGTATATATATAGATATTTATATCAAGACACAGAACAAATAGACATATTCATACATACAAATGTTTGTCCTGGGTGGGATTTGAACCCACGACCGGTTCGAAAGTCAGGGTGAGACATACCATGGAGGGACAAATAAAATAGAAAAATTCTTACGCCATCTTGGCTGATGAGCTCCAATGCGTCTTCCACCATTTCTGGTATAGTGACATTAGCGCCTAGCTCTTGCGATGAGTCGAGGCATGTCTCTAATGAA
Organism: Thyatira batis; assembly: GCA_905147785.2. Classification (NCBI taxonomy): domain Eukaryota; kingdom Metazoa; phylum Arthropoda; class Insecta; order Lepidoptera; family Drepanidae; genus Thyatira; species Thyatira batis. The sequence goes on from LR990507.1 coordinate 2,925,760, forward strand.
GAACTAGATGTGCTCATCACTGAAAATAATAGTTAAAAATATTCTTAACTTATATTCTAAAGAGGAAACATTTGTGTGTGTGTTTTAAATAAATCTTCTGTGCAGATTTCAAAAAATATTTCACCATTGGCAAGCAATACTATGTACAAGGTGTATGGTACATCACTAAAAACAAAATTTGGGGGTCGCCATACATACAACTGTAAGTAAAAAAAAAATTTTCATCGAACCATACGTGTGGGGTATCTATGGACAGGTCTTCAAAAATGATATTGAGGTTACTAATATAATTTTTTTCTAAAGTGAGTAGTTTGCGCGAGAGAGACCTCCAAAGTCCTTTAAATATTTATTTAATTTTATTTTTAGTATTTGTTGTTATGGCGGCAATAGAAATACATCATCAGTGAACATTTCAACAGTCTAGCTATCACCGTTCTTGAAATACACCCTGGTGGCAGACGGACAGCGAAGTCTCAGTAATAGGGTCCCGTTTTTACCTATTAGGTACGGAACTCTAAAAATGTAAATATTTAAAAAAATTTAACACATACCTTCATTACATTTAAACTGCCTTCGCATAGCTATCTCCTGTTCGGTGAGCCGAAAGTAATCGTATATTCTCGGCGTCGGCTCTATATCTGCACTGTACTGATGTTGGCTATCCCGCTCGCACACTGGAAATGTTGCCATCCATCACGATTATGAGTATACTTATATGAATAAGAATATCGATTTGTTGAAGAACATGGATGAATCGAGACATTTAATCGATTTATTTGACATGTTACGTGAAAATGATAGTAATTATAGAGAAGAATTTATCGGAATATATATTTTTTTATGTATAGATTGGATTTGCGTTCCATCACAATAGCAATATGTGGTAATGCAGTAGAAATTTAACACAAAAATTGACTTGGATTCTAATAGGACATGCAACTTCAATGCAATATTTAGACCAATGACCAAACTTTTAAATAGTCATGCATGAGGAAAATTCGTAAATTTATCAAACTGTTTGAAATAAGTAGGTTAAGAAAACTATATAGCGTGGTATAATCATTTTTTTAATATAATAAGCCAGTTGGAGCAGATTAATTATTAGGTGGGGTCGTGGATTCGAATTCCATACAGGACCAATAGTTGTCTACTTTGTATGTATATTTACCCGACTGTGCGAGAAGGAGGGTTATGTATTTAAGTAGTACTTATTAGGTAACCAGTTCCATTTTATTAAGTACAGTAATAAGGGCTCTAGGTATAATAAGGAACTTTCCAAGAAGCGAAATGTTAGTAAAATAAATGAAGCATTAACTTACAGCTCTGATAATATTCGTCGGAAACGACAGTGTGTGACGGCTGTGCCATACTGTAAGCCAAGCCCGTGTCACATGCAAAAATAAGCCAAGCGATAGGTCTCAAACACAAACCACGTCAATGGGTGAACGGTGACAAAAAACGTCAAATTTCGTCTTGCGGTTTCACACAATAACATAACTTTATGCACCCACATAAAGTTACTTACAATGACCATAAAAACTATATAAATTACAAGCCGCCGTCGCGCGGTTTTACCCGCGTAGTTCCCGTATGGATACGTGTATGAAATATAGCCTATATTACTCATGAATAAAGGAGCTTTCTATTGGTGAAAGAATTGTGCAGATCAGTCCGGTAGTTTTGGAGTCTTAGTTTTGAATATTAGTATAGTCAAGTTAAAAACTAAGTTAATATAGGTAGCTAGTAAGCTAGTAGATTTTCAGGCAATAGTCAAGTCTTTATTTACTTGAATTGAGTCGTCAATAGCTATATAAAAATTATATTGGTACCATTATTCAATATTTCTATGGTCAGTGTAGCATCATTAGTTTTGGATGCGAGTGAAACCGCAGGACGGAAGAAGCCATAAGGTGCACAGTCAAAGTCACAGACCTATAATCTAACTAAAGAAAGAAAGAAAGAATAGTATTTATTTAACTAGACGTCCCAAGGGTATTTCGCGTTTCAAAAAGCAGCAAAAATGTCTGCTTTCTACGCCGTCATTTAGTCCGACAGTAGACACGGTTGGTCTTCATACAAATTGAAGTACTACGGAGTTAGATTATAAGTCTGTGATCAAAGTATAGAGAAGAAGTGAACACAAAGATCATAATAATATGCGTGCTGAATAAAAACACAAAGCGTAAAATTATCCTGTAAATTAAATGAGCGTAATAAAATAACATGTAAAGCTCGAACAATGTAGATGTATTTTATATCGTAAACATGAAGATGTTGCGGCAAAAAAAGGAACTAAAACATTAAAGGGACTATAGTAGGTGTCATTATTGACAAGTGGCGCCCCCATTCCAAGCTTTATAATTAACTAGCTGTCTCCGCGCGGTTTTACCCGCGTAGTTCCCGTTCCCGTGGGAATACAGGGATAAAATATAGCCTATGTTACTCAGTGATAATGTAGCTTTCTAATGAAAAAAGAATTATTAAAATCGCTCCAGTACTTTTTGAGTTTATTCGTTACATACAATCATACAAATATTTCCTCTGTATAATATTAGTGTAGATGTAGATTATTAATTTTAGTCATTCAAAATAAAATGTATGAATACTTACGGGGTAGCTATAGTGGGCGTGCTATATACACATTTAGTATTGGCAGTAGTAGCGACCTGATGTAAAGGGTGATTGAACACAAACTGATTCTTGAAATTGTACAACGTTTCTATCATTGTACTGTTGTTTAAATTATGATTTGGCATGTAGAGGGGGTAGGTATGCACTGAAATATAAAATAATATATGTTATATGCTATACTACTGGTTACCCGCGGTTTTACTCGGGGATCAACAATTTTCCCGGGATAAAAGTATGTTAATCCACATTGTAAACTATGTTCTCAATAATAAATTAATAACTGAGTACTACTAGACTGGTACAAATTTTAAAACAGGAAGTCAATGATATTGAAATTCATCCCTATATAAAATAAAATAGGGTGCATAATCACTTACACCTTTCAGATTCTTTGCTGACTTTCACATAGATGGGCTGACACAAATCTCTTCTATGCACTTCGTTGAACTGAGTGAAAACATCATTGATCTTCGGCAGTGCCCAATCATTTTCCCTCGTCTCTTGATTCTTAACCAGTTCTGACCGGATTTTCTTATGATAGTACACTGAACTATTCTCAGCATTTTCATTAACATGATTATCGAAATGATATTCATCATTTGTCAATGATTGACTGACGTTTGTGTCGATTAGGTCTTGGACAGTGACTTCAGAGTCATTTTTGTACAGTGATTTTTGGTATATGTTGACAAGTGGTTTGTGGACTATGTTTTTGATATACTGGTTGGGTTTTGGGATTTCTTTCAGGGGGTATATCCCGCTTAATGCACGCTGGCGCTTTATAGGGTTTGATTTAACCTGCAATAATAGAAACACTATCAAACTGACTTACTCACTATGTGTGAATATTACTACAGATCTATATTAATAACTAGCTGCCTCCCCGCGGTTTTACCCGCGTAGTTCCCGTTCCCGTGGGAATACAGGGATAAAATATAGCCTATGTTACTCGGGGATAATGTAGCTTCCCAAAGGTGAAAGAATTTTTGAAATCGGTCCAGTAGTTTCGGAGCCTATTCATTACAAACAAACAAACAAACAAACAAATCTTTCCTCTTTATAATATTAGTATAGAAGAACCGTCTCAGAGTAAGTCGGTCTCGAAAGGGTTTCCCACCATCGACAAGATTCAAAATTATCTAGATACGTAATCTAAAAATACGTTTATAGAAGCCCCTTTCAATTTATAATTTACTAGCTGCCTCCCCGCGGTTTTACCCGCGTAGTTCCCGTTCCCGTGGGAACACAGGGATAAAATATAGCCTATGTTACTCGGGGATAATGTAGCTTTCCAAAGGTGAAAGAGTTTTTGAAATCGGTCCAGTAGTTTCGGAGCCTATTCATTACAAACAAACAAACAAATCTTTCCTCTTTATAATATTAGTATAGACTAGCTTCTGCCCCGCGGTTTCACCCGCGTTTCCGGGGAATTTTCAATTTTCCCGGGATAAAAAGAAGCCTATGTGTTAATCCAGGGTGTCAGCTAACTCCATACCAAATTTTATTAAAACCTCTCTAGCAGTTTAGACATGAAGAAGTAACGAATATACACACTCACCAACTTCCGCCTTTATAATATAAGTGTGAAATAGGATTAGGGAAATCACCATTAGAAATCTCTATACACACTGTGAAAGTCTTAAGTTAAAATGTCTACCTACTGCAAACTATGAGATAGTATATAAATAGAATATGATTGAGTTTAACATGGTAGAAAATAACAAAAGAAATTTCAAGGCAATAATTACCATAGTCCTAGCTATCAGTGCCTTGTCACGTGCTGAACTGTTATTGATCACAGGCATTTTCTTAACAATTGCAGTCACATTCAACCTTTGAGCTCTACCATCCTGCCCAATTATATTAATCCTGGTCTCCTGACTTGCCATAGTATTTGGAGCCTTAATAACACCAATAACAGAGTTCATCATCCCATACTTCGAAGTTTTAACATTAAAGCTACGGAGTACCCTGTCGCTTACAATGCTTTTCTTTGGAGATGGATAAGTTTTTCCAATTAATGTCTTATTCATATCCAATATGGTTGATTTTGGTTTGTATTTTATCATTTGATGTTCTGGGCTATATCTGATAGCGAGGTGACTCTTTGGTGTTATTGTAATGGGCGGTGATTGACTGTTGCTTGTTGATGATATCTCTGTTCCCTGGAATTGTCATTTGAATAATATGAAATACTGAAAAATATAAATGTTTACAAATAGTCTAACTAATTTTAGCCTACATCTACACTAGTATTATAAAGAGTTTTTTTTTTAGAAATAAATATTTCATTTCATTACTTAAGATTTATGAATAAGAAATTGAAACTTAAGGTAACTGTAAAATACACACAATATACTTGATGAATATTATCAGAAAGATTTATTTCTAGTAGATGCTGAATCTATCAAAGAAATACCTATCCAAGTTCTATCAAGTTTTGATCATAGAGTTTTTGCTATAAATATTTGTAATATATCAAAACTATATAGAAAATTGGTAATTTATAAAATAACAATCATCAAATTCATGCAGTTAGTAATTTGTTAATTTATCAGACATACACATGAACTACTGTCATAGTCTAAAACCTGCAAACGTATTTTCTTGCAATACTTCCTGTTCCTCTTGGCCTGAGATAAACGGAGACGTTCCTGCTTCACACGTCGAATTACACCCTCCACTTCTTCGGGGGTGCGGGTTGTTTTTGCACTGATCAAATCAATGAGTTGTATTTTCTGAGAAATTAATTAATACTGTTACCTAAACTATTTAATAGCTCCCATTACTATTTCTTTTTACAGGTCGTATGGGCAAGGCCCCAGAGAATATTATAGCCTAATATAGTATATCACAAATAAAACATTAAGATTTTATTTATTTGTAGCGTATACCTTTATACAAGCTACCTGAATATCAGTACCTACTCAAGCACCATCTCAGATTATTCCCATAATCATAATATATTGTGGAATAGCAGGTACAATAAAATAAATCTCATTGTAAATAAATATTTAAAGAATATCATTAAAACAAAACTTTATTTAATTAGTTCTAGTTTGAATTAAAAGGTTATTCCAAGTTGTTTAACATAATAGATTTCTTTTGAAAACTTTTAGAGGACATGCGTCATAAAACTATAATTTTAAAATTGACTTGCCTTTACATTAGATGGTAGTGCCATTTTCTTCGCAATTTGTTGCAAATATCGATATGTACACCTTTCCAGTCTTTCTGGAGTCATTTCTATATATTCTTCCATAGTTACAAAGTTGAGATTACAGGCGAAGGCAGAACAATATAAAAGTTTGTTTAGTTGAAATACATGTGCGTTACAAAATAAAAGTACCTATTATGGTAGGTTAAGTCCTCGAAAAATATTTAAAATTACCCTCTTTTAAAGGAAAATGTACCTTTCCATTTTTTGTATTCTCTAAATAATATTTAGGATTTTAACAATCAACGTTGAAAATTTGACGGCAGGTATCCGTCACCGTCAGTCAGTTGAGTCAGTATAAAAATAAGCATTCCGTTTAACGTAATTTATAAACTGTCATAAGCTAAGACATTGAGAATATATTCCGATTTATTGTTTTTACTCAGAATGCTTGCCATTAATCTTGTTAATTAAAAAAAACGTATTTTTATAAATATAAGAAAATAAACATTTTAAATATCAATACTGTAATTTATTTTTAGTTGATTTATTTTAAGTAAAACAATGCTTAAAGCTATATAACAACCAACAGATGGCAGTGTAGTCTATGGATTGTCATGAGCTTGAAAGATGGCGCCGTTCTTAAATTACAAAATAATTTACTTTTTAGTGCGTAGATAAAATGTATATTCATTAATTAAATTATTTTAGAATTAATATGCACGATTTCCAATTACTGGCAGCTGGATAGGATTCTTTTCTACTTTTGTTTCCATTAGCCTTTTAAATGGATGAACGGGATTTGTACTGAAAAAAAAAACAAAATAATGTAAGTAAAAATTGAATATTTAAACTTAGACGGTACCTATAATATGCTTTTCGGTGCCACCAAAATTATTTATTAGATAGTTTCTTACCTAGTTCTGCCCGGAGAACTGACAAACTTTTTTTCCATAATACTTTTGAACGTGTTTGCTCTTTTTGTAAAAGGTTTATCTTTCAAATCAACCTCTTGAGACTCCATTTCCTAAAAATAAACATGTTTAATAAGAGTACCAATCATGTACTGTATTTGAGTCAGTGGTAGGTAGCATAAAGTGTTTTAATTAAATTTACCTATGTACTTACCAGAAATCTTTCGTTATCCCTAATTTGGCGGTTCAAGCTATTCCTATAGTCTATTTGCTTTCTCAATTCATCTTTTGCACTATCCAAGCTTTTTTGCAACTCTTTCAACGCTGTATTTTTTACTCGTTGCATTTTCTCGCATCTATCTCGCTTCTCCTGCTCCATATCGAGGTTTCTCATTTCCAAGTGTCTTCTGTATTCTTGTGCTGCTCTCTAAACATCATACATTTTAATGTTAAAATCGATATTTTACTTAATTCGAAACCTTAGTTGCATAGTTCCGTTAGTATACCTATAGTAAATTAAAACATAAATAATAATTAACATTTTACAAATTCAGCCATGAAAGTATAATTTTTTTAAATTAACATAGTTTATGTCGATAGCTAGCACCGTCCAATTAAAAATCGACAAATAATGTTACCATGGCCTATCGATACTGCAAATACCTAGCGTACTTAAACTGCATCATGATCCCGAGATAAAATAGCTTTTAGCCTAGACAGACACACCATAGGTTTGTACCTCTTTATTACTTCTCTTTTCATCTTCTACGCGTCTCATAAATTCATCAGTTTTATTTTCTTCTAGTAGTTGCCACTCCTTAGCAATTTTATCCGATTCTTCTTCCATTTGACGCACTGCTCTCCTTTCAAGCTTGAAATTCTCTGTGCATATATTTTTCTCCATTTGTAGACTACGCTGGAAGTTTATTTTAATATACTGTAATTACTTAAAATTAGCTATTAGCTTACATTACCTTACCTTACATTAGTTAAGGAAGATGTTTATGAAGCAAGACATCAATAATATATAGACAGTATATTTCTTGGATATTCTTGCTTTATATGCATCTGAATTTAATGCTGCTGTGAAATATGACTTAAATATATCTAATGAATTTTCGAAACAGAACTGATCTTACCATCTCCATTCTCTTTCGTTCTTTTTCTTTTCTCAACTCTTCTAATGCTACTCGTATTGTGCCGTTGTCTATCTCCCTCTCTTTAAACTTCTCACTTCTAAGTCTAGATACTTTCATTTCGTGTCCTTCCATATAGTTGATCTTGTTTATTTTCTGCTGTTCTTTCTTTTTCTTGATTGCTGAAACAAAGCAAATTAAATTTTTGTTTGCAAATTTAAATGTTTGCTGTTGTCTTTTTAATATGTCAGGTAAACAATAAGTAATAGGTATTTTATTTCTGCTTTGCTTCTTTTTGCCGAATCAGAAATACGGTAAACCATGTAAACCTACTCACCATCATAATAATCTTGTTCCATCTTTTTTTTCATCTTCTCCAATTTTCGGTTCTCCTTCTCCCTTTCCTCTTTGATAGCTTCCTGTCTCTTTCTATTTGCACTCGTTATTTGTTCATCATAAGCTCGCCGCCGTTCTAACATTTCTTGCTGTCTTCTTCGTGCTTCTTTTCTCTCTCTTTCTTCCTGTAATTAAGATGTATCCGCACTTAAATCACTTTTCAGTCTTAAGACTATCTGATTATAATCATGCCAAGTAATTCCCCACTTCCCCCAGCGACACCCTGAACCGAGACACGGTCACACAGGGGACACCCTCAGCGCTGTTCCTTAAATTTACTTTCGGTTGAGAGTCCTCTGCGCTTACCATAACACTCCGAGTAAAGATAAAAAAATATCGAGAAGTAGGTATCTAGTTTTTTGTAAGGTTCGTAGCCAAATAAGACAAACAAACATAAAACTACGTTTACCTTTCTTCTTACGTCTTCAACAAGAACATGATGCCACAACATGTCTATATCCTCTTCTACCATTTCAATCCTCTTCTTTTCCTCCATCTGAAGTTTCTGTAGTTCTTTAAGATGTATCTCGTCTATTTTTGTACATTGCATACCTTTTGCTCTAGAAAATAGTCATATGAATTTATTTACAAAAGTTACAAAAGATGGATAAAAATTTAAATAAGTATCTACCTAAAGCACCAAAATCTACCTTTCATCACACGTATGTAACTGACCTTGGTCTACCATCCATTCTGTGCCAATATATTTATTAAATCTACAAAATGACACGAGAGTTTTAAGGTACCTACTATAGCATTTTGTTCGTCTGATATTAGTTGATATATAGATAGGTACTTACATTTTTTCCCTCTCCAAAGCCATTAAACACTCTCTAACTTTTTCCTTCTCTAATTCTTCCAAGTAACTCTTGTTCTTGCTTTCTTTTTCTTTGCAATATCCACATTCTTTTAAAGCTTGTTTTCTCGCCAGCTCTAAATTATGTTCTTCTTCTTCCTTTTCTAAAAGCTGTCTGAGTTTTTCTCTTCTCTGTCAAAGTCTCATTTCTTCTTCATTGAGTAATTTTCTTACTTTTTCTTCTGCTCTATTTACAACTAGGCTGTGGATTTCGTAACTTATAATTACACATGGACAATAATAATAATTGATATTAAGAAGAAACATGAGACTAATCTGTTTTTATCACCATGAGGAAAGTCGCAAAACTATTTTGTCCCATTTACGTTATTAAAATTTGTTTGAAACTGATTAAACATGTAAGTACTTATGGTAAATGACCCAATGGTGGCCAGTTTAAGAAAAAAAAACTGGTTTTTGTGAAATATTACCAAAATTGTGAAAGTTTCAGCACTGAATATAGTGAAACTGTAAAGTCCAGTCCTTATTTAATATTTGTAGTGTGTTACGCGTGAGATACGGCAAAGCTGGATTCAATTAATTTAACAAATAAAAGTTGTAGTTTTGTGACCCAGTCTTGGCCAGGGAAAATCCATTAATGGATACCCCAGTCTTAGTCTTAGTTTATCTTTATTTTATGGCTAACACATCAAACAAAACAAATTTTGATTTTAATTAAGCAATACTATTTTACAAGTGAAACTTTCTGCTCACCGCCTTAATGATTTCCTTAAGAAAAGCCGTCGTTGTCAATTTCAAATCACTTTACACTTTGTATTCTCGCATATTTGTACATATAACTGACTGAATTGAATAAAACGTTAAACTTAGATAGTTCGATGTCTTAAGTCTATGTCACAGTGATCCCAATGTAAAAACATTCGCTCATGTCCGAATTCTAGATGTTTCTTTCAATTTTTGGCCATTACTGGTACCGTGGCCACCACTGGTACACTTACGATAGGTACTTATGTGAAAACTTACTTTTGTAAATGTAGTGAGTCGTAATCGACAACATCAGATATCTTTCTCATATTTTCGACATCGACTATTGCTTTGGTTTCTAAGCGTTGACGTCCCTGTAGAATCGAATAAAATTAACATTACATCGTAATTTTAATAAGGTCCATCTATTCGATAGCAAATATACCACTACTTGACATGGATGTAGGCATATTTTCGCGATTAACATATAAACTTTATTTTTTATTTTTAAATGAGTAGGTACGTATTTAATTAGTTAATAATACCTTAGTTTATTTTTTTTTCACACAACTAAATTATATTACTACAGGACCTATGGTTAATATTATAGGTTACTTTATTTTAACAAACAAATATGTTAGTCTTAAAACATACCTTCCAAAATTGAAACGGATGTCCAAAATAAATAGACTCCTGTTTTGTTTTCATTTTAGTTATTTATGATATTTCACTTAACAACACACACTTTAGGTAGAATTGGGCTTAAAAGATATTGATCCAAACAAATTAAACTTGTTGCTTTGGCGACGCGTCGCCCCGGTGATATTTTATGTTACTCACTTAACTTTGTAGGTATGCTGTAAGTCATACGATCTAGAAGAGAGAACATCTCACATGATTGGTTTGTGAACAAAAGAGACGGAGCATCGAGGCCGTGCTGAAACATTGTCGAGCTAGCACTAATAACCCACACCATACCAGTGATCGGCAATACCTTAATTAGTTCTTACAAATATACCTAAGTAGTAGCAATAGGTACTAGTAAAATGCTAGGCTTTAAGGTTGTTCACTCTTTGACGTTTATGACGCTTTTGTAAAAGCAATAACATTTGTATAATATGTATTTAAGTTAGTTAGCTTAGTGATTTACTTCAAAAACATCGTTGAACGCTACGCTATTTTATTTCACACCAACTTACCAATATATACTTGGCTTTTTCACATGAATGTATGGCCACCTTAAATTCCAATGGGTACCTACTTGATGTCAGACTTAGCTCATAAATATGCCTAAGACGTATAATATCTACATTATAAAAAATCAGATTACATAATAAATTTAAGTGAAGTAGGTATAATTATATCGTTATGACCTACGACTCAGTGAGAGACGGAGGTATGGTATTTAGATGAAAACATTCCACCTAGTAAACAGAATAAAATATAAAATTTGGAGAATTTCCACAAAACTGTCAATAAAGATCCAATAATAATGGAAGTCTGAGAAGGTATTACAAGAAAAATTCTATCATTTGCTCGCTGTAAAAAGGCAATGAAAACTCTTGAAGGAATTTGTCATTATAAGTCGGGAGTTATTTGATATTTTCTTATTTTTCATAATATCACTGATATCCCTCCCTGTCTGGATGCAAGCAGCTTACTGCTTAGATGAAATTTTAAACTTACATAGGACTTTTTATTCACATTCTGTATCTACTTTTGTACAGTTTCATTACATCGGTTTCACCCGCGTTTCTGGGGAACCTTCAACATTCCCCAACATAGTCAGCCTATGTCCCTTCGCAAGTTCTAGTCAATCTTTGTATCAAATTTCAACCAAATCGGCTCAATGATTTAGGCGTGAATGCGTAACAGATAGATAGTTAGTTACTTTCGCATTATTAATATTGGTAGGGAATAAGTTAACAGGTAGATTGACGCCAAGTGGTGACCACAGAAACATTGACAACTCATGAATTTGATTTGAATAACATGTGCCTGTAATTTCACCGGCTTCCTTCCCATCCTAACCACAGTACCTATGTACTAACTCTTCATAAGTATGGTACACTCAAATCCTCTCTCTGTCCCCTTAAATTCAGTCGGCAGACCGCAATCTCTCAAACAAAGACCCTTGAATTCCAATTAATTACCGGCGTCCATATGTATGAAAGCATACGATATCATAATCCGAGCAATCGCATCGTATTACCAGGGGACTTCGCCCTTATTACTTTGAGTGCACAGACAGATTTATGGGCGTGTATTAGTAGATAATTTACTTAATAGTGTGGGTAGGGCGAGGTCAGTGTGGAAAACAATTGATATGAGGCCCTTTTGTACTTTTAAAGGAAACAAATAAAAGTATATTCTTGTTTCTTTATGCCTGTCGTCTTCGAATGCGTTTCGATGATCGCAGAGGGCTTTCAAACCGAGAAGAAAAATTTATTTCTTGGACTCGGACATCAACTCAGGTCATTGGGAAAGCTTCCAGACGCCTGTGCTAAATTCCATGGCCACCGGTGTAGGTGTGTCAATCAGGTCGAAGAATATTTCATTCATTCATTCATTCATTCAAAACACACATAATTATACCTACTAGGTATGTCTAAACTTGGCATAAATTTATGCTGTTCTTAAAACAAACTTGACGTTGAATTAACGCACCAAACCATGATAAGAGGTCCATATTCGTGTGCGTTATCTCTCGATCGAGTTTAGATTTGTGAAAAGCACGATAGACAGATATGTACTCCAATTGTGTAACTCACTTGGCATCGTCAATGATGCCGATTTAATAATACACTAGCTGATTCGCGCCACTTCCCCTGGGTCATCCCTGTTTTTAGAAAAGTTTATTTTATAGCCTACCTACTGTCCAAAGCGCATTACATTACGATTATAAAGTTAACATGGTCGTTAAATTTACTTAAAATTTTCACGCAACTTTTTTTGTGTTTCATTAGTATATTGTCCTGAAAATAAGAAACACAACAATAAAAAGTATTCTCATAATTGATCTAGCTGTACACGCGTGATCTGATAAACGGCTCGAAGCGTTCGTAGCTGTCAATGTAATAAGAAATCGGCTTGATCGACGATTACGAGAGAGTTACTCAATAAAATTAGGAAGGATTTTCGGAATGACACGAATCTTATATACCTAGGTACTATTAAATAACTATGAAAGATATTGAGGATGGATGTTTTTTTGTTACAATTTCACGCAAAATTGCTTGAAGGAATTTAAAAAAATATGTTCTGGATTAACACATGATGGAAAAATAAATAAATATCCAACGACGTTTTTCACACACGGAACACACTGATTCTAAACTAAGCAGTGCTTGTGATATGGTAACCAGATAGCTGATATACTACTTTTAAATACATAAGTACTTAGGTAGAATTACATCCAGACACAGAACAGAGATATTCATTCATGCATACAAATGCTAGTTTCTGTTTATTGGAAAATTTAAGTTCTGAAGGAAATGCGGTTTAATCGGGAGGCGAATGTTGTACCTATCCTACATATATAGGTAGTCAGTCTAAATTTCCACGCAGGCAAGCAACCATATCGTTACAAATTCAGCTCCATTAAACCACCCCGAGTCACGCAAAGGTTTATTTATTACTTATTACTACTATTACTTGGTTTTAAAGGTAGTAACTCTCTTGGAAGATATGTACCTACATGGCATCATGTTTACTATTTGGCGACTTACTTAAAGGTACACTAGTGGCTCCCCTTGGGTTCACCCCAGTTCTCAGCTCATCAATTTTTCCGAGATGAAAAGTAGCCTATGTGTAAGTCCAGGTTATAAACTATCATTGTTCCAAATCCGTTCAGAAGTTTTTGCGTGAAAGAGGAACAAACACACATCCATAAATCCATATACATACTCACAAACTTTCGCATTTACAATATGAGTAGGATTTTAAGTCCGCCCCGCGGTTTCTGGACCGAGGGATTTACCAAAATTTACCGATTTTTGAAACATTTCATACAATTTTTTTACCAAAAATAGCCAACGGCAATCCGTTCATAAGATTTTAGCTTAGCAACATATTCAGCCATTTGTTTTATTTCGTATAGATAGGTTCATAATTTTAAATGGATTTCTATAACATGCTTTTTACAATGCTTTTTACAATGCTTTTTACAATGCTTTTTACTCCGGGAAAATTAAAAATCTACCTGTAATGCGAGTAAGATCAAGAACTTACTAATATATATATGTCGGTGAAGTATTCACCTATGTATGTTCATTCTTCATCAAAGTCTTTTGTTTAAGGACAAAAGGGTGCAAACTACGACCCCTTGGTGCCTAGGTGATCCCACAGTTAAGTAAAAAACAGTAGGTTATTGTACTATAATATGTTGAAAGTTTAAATTACTTTATAAATCTCAGATAAAAAAATCCAAACTTTGCTTAGTAGGCTTTTATTTTATTACCTACAGGAATAAATAAAAAAATGGTTTCTTACATATTTTCTTTTTTCAATTAACAATTAATATACAATTAAACAATCTCTGGTACATTAGCATCTATCACTTTTGAAGGGCTCTAAATTAGTAATAATATCTTGATAGTTAGTTTTATAAGAATACCTCAGGTATTCGGTAAATGTTAAAAATAATCTAATTTTATAAAAATCCAAGCGGTTTTGACCAAATTTCAACAAATGACTTTGGTATTTCCGGCATACATTCAAATTTGTTTGTTATGAATAGGCTCCTACTTGACCGATCTGAATGATGCTCTCACCTATAGAAAGCTACGTTATTTGTGAGTGTCAAAGGCTATATTTAATCCTTGTATTTCCACAGGAACGGGAACTACGCTAAGCCGCGCGGGGCCATCTAATATCTATATATATAAAACAAAGTCCCCGCCGCCTCTGTCTGTCTGTCTGAACGCGATGAACACAAAACTACTGAACAAATTTTCATAGGATTTTCACCAAATTACGGAGTATTTCATGGGGAAGGTTTTTATGTATAAAACATCAATTAGGACCCGGTAGGTGGCTAGTTTTAAATATGTTAAATTTAAGTTAATTCTAGTCTCAAAGTATACCACTACTATTTTAATATACTGTGACCAAGTGTTACTTAACAGCTGTCACGTAGTCTAGACTTTGATACCGTCAGACCACCTACAGCTACAGCTACTTACCATCAGTCAAGAGTTTTAGCTCTAAGTCTTGTGATGAGGAGGGTATTTACAAAAAGTTTTTAATAGCTTTTAAGTCAACCGCAAAAGTAGCTTAGCTCACAGACAGGCAAGGTTGATAGGTAGGTACAAATAATTTATAAATGTTGGTGACAGGTATAGATATGACCAGACTAAGTATAACCTCTGATTAGAATGGTTTTTAATCGAGTGCAAGTGAATAATGTCACACATTTTCTTTTACTTTAGAAATTATTAGCCCAGGGATCAAGATTACCCTGAATTACAGGCAGAGAGTCTACCTGATTTAGTGGTCAACACCTATGGGTTCACTTTAAACCAACCAAAACATAAGTGCACTACGTTACTACAAACCACAACTAAATATGGAAGCCCTACAAAGCGTAATATGTCGATGCACCTGTCTATGAAGTTGTGTTGCTATCTCCCTCTGGCACCCTCGAGTTCCACGTGCAGTGTGATTAATCACCGACTGAGTTTTGATGAAAAACGTGTGGAAACGTGCAAGCGAGAGCCTAGATATATGCTGCTATCGACGTCATTTTTCTCGGTTTTAAAGGTAGGTACGTGTGTCCGTAGCTCGAATACCTAAATGAATCTTAGTGCTTTTACGTTGGTCCGAACTAGCAGACATTTTTTTTTTAAGTTTGAAAATGGAACCATTATACCAATCTAGTAGGCTATGCACTGTCAAAACTGACAGTTGCTTTACGAAGAGGTTGTTCCTAATTATAATTTTATGGCTATCGAATAGACTTAAGTACCTACCTAGGTTGTTTCAGATTGCAAAATTGGTTTTTCGTTTCATTATACCTATTGGTCAATGAGATTAAGTTAATAAATATGAGTTTTTTAAACAAACTTTTATATACTTGTCGCTAACATCGTAGATTTTTACTCTTTACATTTGATTTATTTATTTTTTGCTGTCTATATAATTATCTACATAATAACATTACTCATAATAGTCCAAAGTGTTAGGTTATACATACACCAAAGTTATTAGGTATCTACCTATACATATAAGAGTTACAAAACAACATCCTTCGTCTGGGCTTTTCACAAGGTTAACAATGAGAAGCCTTAAAAATAACAAAACCAATTCAGAAAGTATGAGGCATTCAATTTGGGAGTATTCCCATAAGGTCTCCGAAAACAGTTATTATTTCTTGAATTTGCGAGTTTTTTTCTTACGTAATCATGGAGTATTAGAGGCGTGATGATTCGTTGTTAAACCGATTTGGGATATGACAGTTTTTTGCTTAAAGCAGGATATAAATAAGCCTATACTAGTACTATTCCAGAACATAATAATAATAATATAAAAATAATAAAATGTTTTATTTGCAAGAACATGGTGAAAATGATAACAAATAAAATTTAATGGCCTCACATTCTGCCAATAACTGGCATGCAAAAAATTTGTTGAGCGCTAACTCAGTGATAGGTATTAGATATTATTCAATACAATATTATTCGAATTAAGCTCGTCAGTAAATTACGTAATACATTTAGATAATAATCAAAAGTCACTTAGATCGTTTAAGTTACATACAAATATATATTCAATACAAATATATTTTCCAACTGTGTCCCAAATTTCATTTAAATCCCTTCAGCTGTTCTAATGTGATTGTGTGACAAACATCTGTCCAATTCCGCATTCATAGATAAGATCTACACCAAGACATTTAGGTACATAGAAAATATACATTCACGAAACTGTATTCTCTACCGGTATTCTCGGTTATCAAGACATAGTCGTTAGCATTCTACCGGAGTAATTTAATTCAACCAATCGGGATAGCAGACTGATGACGTCATACGTTGTTGTACAATCCTACACAGGCAAGGGGAGCTATTCACGGCGAAATTTGATCCTACTTCCGGGCGTTGCGCCTATGCTGTGTACTCTTCATTAATTTAGGGCCGTCACCATTTGTTTTGAAAAGGGTTAAGTAATACGTACAAATACGTACGTTTATAAAGTGTATTGCTGTTTCTTGTATTTTTATGTTGTGTCCAATAAATGTTTTCTTTCTTTCTTTCTTTCTTTCTTTCTTTCTTTCTTTCTTTCTTTCTTTCTTTCTTTCTTTCTTTCTTTCTTTCTTTCTTTCTTTCTTTCTTTCTTTCTTTCTTTCTTTCTTTCTTTCTTTCTTTCTTTCTTTCTAAATAGGTAAGTACATACAACAATTGTTTTTCTGAACTTATGAAGGTACCAGTCCAATACTTTTTAGAATACATATTTAACTAGATAAATACTTATTTAAATCTACATATATGCCATTTAAAAGTGTCATCACATTTAATCTCGATTCTAACAGCATATGTTGTAAGGCAATGGTAAACTTTATATGAATTTATCAATAATATAGTATAGTATATAATAGTATAGATGTAGGTACTTTCACTTACTCAAGATGTTGCAATGTTTCGACATAATACTAGCTGCCAGCAAATATTAAGTACTTACGATGAAAAATAAGATTTATACTATACTCGTGTTTCGAATCGCCATTACTACCAATCAACTTTAGGTAGTTTAAATTCTTTTCACCCTTTCTTTTAATAGCTCTACTTATTTTTCCAGACTTCGAAAAATATTGGTAAAAAAATATTATAACCCTTTCTGTAGTACCTATCCCATAATTACAGACGAACAATGAATAATGAAACAATATACAAATTTTGAATAATTACAGGCGACGAGTTTTTGGGAAAACTAGCAGATGGCAACCCTATTTATAAGCTTCACAAGTGGGCGCTCACAGCCAGGGTAAGTTGGGGTAAGGAACTATTCACACAGCCCTGTGTCTATAGTTAATATATTAATTTACTACAATAATGCGAACGTTATAATGAAATTTACGCCTTGATATTAATTATTTAACCATTAATTTCATCATCGTCATCTAGCATTCCTCTAGCGGTTTTCGTATTTTACTACGATTGACTAACACGCTTAAGGTCTTGGGTTTGATTTCATATTTAAGCATCTTATGTATTTCATCATAGTATGTTATGCTATATGTTTAACATACTACTTACACCTTTTGGAATCAGATTGAGCCTGTGTTAAATAATATACTCAGATTTTTACTGTACTTTCATGTTTTCACATTTAATTGGTTTGGTTTTATTATGTGGATTTTCCCCTAATTTTTTGTTAAATAGTCGTTTAAGGCGTTTTAGTTTCTGACATTCATTTAAAATACCTACATAATCACTTAGTGGGATTTTCTACTAATGTTCATAAAGTTACAAATATTTGAGTATCCAAGTTTAAGAGATGTTTACGTTATTAATTTGAAGGAACGTTAAATTTTAAACGTATTTCGCGTCATAAAACAAGATTAAACTCCATAACGACGGCCGTCTCTTTAAATCGTCCGCCTCCAAATGGGATTTGGAAACTTAAAAAGGTTTCTTCAATACCAATTTGAGATCGCATCAATTCTGCTACCCCTCGAACAATAGGGAATGACCTTAAGGTGGTGTGTAGTACGCATGCGCATGGAACCCCAGATAAAACTGTCATGGCCGCTCAGTCTGTGTATTGACGCCGTCGCGTATCACGTTTCCTTGGTGCCGTGCCACCTCAACCAGTTTCCCGACCCTCAAAACCTCAGATAACCACAGTGTTTCAGTGTTTTTGTGGCTACAATTCCCAACTCAGTGCAAAGTGACTGTCGAAACTAGATTTTTGTAGTGTGAACTGGATTTATCTGGATCAAACCGCTTCCAGTGAAACGTGAGTAGTTCAATGGAATTTGTTGAAAAAACGCCTTTTAATGGCTGTTCTGATCGTAGATAAAGGTTATGTTTTTGTGTGGGTGTGCGTGAACATGAGTGGACGTTGTGTGTGTATGTGTAAGAAACATTAATGTCTACTTGAATGTTTATACAGCTTATTGATTTTAGAAAGTTTTCGAGTCCTCGTGCTCGCCTCGACGATTTTATTTTATGAATGACATTGCTTTTATTTCATTACTTTTACAGATGAATTCTTTATGTACTTCTTCAATTATGTATTCGACTGAGCACTTAATTTTTAAAAACATTCTAATACTTTTACCATAACATATTCATACTTTCATACGTTCATAAATACTGATTTTAAACAATATATTTTATAAGCTTAATTAATTAGAAAGCTAGTTAATAATAGTTCCTCAGTAGTGAGTTTGACGAAGACCCCTTTGACGAAGTTATAAGTTCTTATCCTACAACAAGTTTAAGCCTTGGTACCAAAGTAGTAAGTAACAAAAGATAATAGTAGGTCCTACCTGACTCTACCAAAGTCGGTACCAGTATCTAGGTATCCGATTTTTGGATTCGATTACTGATTTACTCTCAAAACAAGAGGGGTGTTATAAATTTAACGTGTCTGTTTGTGTGTATGTTTTTCGGAGCTCACAAACAAATTTCGATTTAGATGGGACTTCAATTTTTTCCTCTAATTTGAAATTTGATCCATCCAGAGGGTCTTTTACATTGACCTTGTTCTATACTGTTATTAATCTGATATTGTGAGGTTATTGTGAGGTATACCTACTATTGTAAACGCATTTACTAGTTTTCGTTTGGTGGGTAGGTATGCTCCAAAAATAGATACTTATACAATATCAAAAATTATTTCACTAATAAAAACCTACATAGCTCCTATGTTAAATGGTAACTCCTACGCTATATTTTAACATGGGACACATTAAATACACATAGAATGCAGGTGAAACCACGGTATAGTAGCTAGCTTAAAATATCTGCCGGAAGTACGATTCTAGGATCCTTCAATCAATCAAAGTCTGCCAACTTTGTGACGTGAAACATCTCATGATTTATTGAAAGTAATATAACTTAAAAACTTGTGTGCTCATAACTTGAAAGCGCTCTTGTTGTGGTTTTCAACGAATTAAATTCAGGCTTGTTTTAATCTAGGCACTCAGGTAGTCTAGATTAGTTTTGAGGTGCCTCGTTATGCTTTAACCACTTTGTGAAATGTTGATCTGCCTTTTGCTACTATAACAGACTACACACAATTCTCCTGTTTTTTTTTAATAAATAAATATACATTGCTGTTTACGAACTGACTTTCTTTTCAACTATTCCATTGCCTTAACTTAAAAATGTAAATCGAAGTTTAGTCGCTTCTTTGTTTTTATTTTTTATTTTTAATGGACTAGAAGGTGTTAGCCTCAGATGGCTTTTACACCGTTACGCTGCCCACCGTTGTCCGCTTCTTTGTAAAAACGTAACACTATTGGCTAACCAAAAGGTATACCCTAACTAATATTATAAATGCGACCAGTAACTCTATCTCTCTGTCGGCCTCGCTTTCACGCTAAAACTACTGAACCAATTTAAATGAAATACACAGGTAGTCCATAGCCTGAGAAAGTACAAAGGCTACTTTTTATCCCGGGAAAATTGAAGATCCCTCGGGAAACCTTAACCATACTTTGTTCTCGCAATATGCATTCAAAGTACGGGATGCAAGTAAGTATATAACTTTGTCACACAAATTTATTCATTGGCTTGAGACCACGAGTGGCCGCAAATTACCATCGCATTTTTGTTTTTAAAGGCTTTTTGTTTTCTTATTCTTTGTTACCTTCTTTATACCACACTTAATATTCAAATTGAGGTGTCTTTGATAATAAAGTATATTGTAAAGGTAAGCCATGAATACAAGCGAAATCATTTGAAATGGGAACGATTGTAATGGTTCTGTGCTTTATACAAATATTTTTTTTAAGATTATAATGTACATAGCATAGGTATATAGTGAATAGACAGACTGGTTTCACGTATACATTTCAAAAGAACGGATAGCGAAGCATCATATAAATTGTTCAGACATAAAAAAACGTACTCCATGAAAATAAGTACATTATAATGAAAAAAAAACATGGTAAACCCTTTCAACACCCCAGGCTTAAGGGATTTTTTTTTTCATTTTCCCCGTGACGTCGTGTACAAAGGGACATTCGCAAAAGTTGGTTCTGTGAAATGAAATGTCATTTCTACCCCGGGGCAGATATGAGCAAAAAATACTATGTCCTTATTATTTTGCGTCATGTATCTTGCAAATTTTCTTGTAAGGGGGGCTTTTGTTTTAATCTTGTTGATTTTTGTTTTTTGTTTGTATTGAATAGGTATAGAAACTGATGGACTGATCTGAATAAATATTTCACCAATGGAAAGCTACATTAACAGGGAGTAACATAGGATATATTTTATCTATACTTATTAATATTATAAAGGAGTAGAGTTTGTTTGTTTGTTTGTTTGTTTGTTTGTTTGTTTGGTTGAACGCGCTAATCTCAGAAACTACTGGTCCGATTTGAAAAATTATTTCGCCATTGGATTGTCCATTTATCGAGGAAGGCTATAGGCTATATATCATCACGCTATGACTTATAGGAGCGGAGCACCAATGAAGAATGTTTCAAAATCGGGAGATTTATTTTCCCGTTGAGAGTTTCCGCTGCGTACGCTGTGTAAACGGTTAAAGTTACGCTAAAACGATGTATGACAGAATTGTTCTCCTTTAAAAATTCTAAAAAAAAGTTCGCGATAGCATATGTCTATCTGTTAAGGTTGGCTCACTGTGACCATTTTTATACTAACCAAATTTGTTCGAAAATTAAGCATTTTTTGTGAAGGTGTTTTTATGAAGATGATATTAATCCTTATCCAAATAAATACGTTATTCATCACAAGTATTTAATTTAAAACAAAATTGCCATTTACATCATTCGATTTCAATGAATATCTTAGGAGATATCGCAAATTTAAAATAACATTGCACCAAAATAATGTTCAAGTAAGTACTGCGCGCGCCTTATGTGCCGGGCCGGCGCGTGCAGTCATCAGTTAGCTCTGCGAGACCATCCTTCTACGTAAACGAAGAGAGATGAAAGTTAGCGTTAGCCCAAAGAAACTATTCCACGCGGACGGAGTCGCGGGCAGAAGCTAGTCCCCTTATATGAGGACGAGAACCGAGCGTGTAAAATCGCGCGCGTAGCTACTGTTATATTTAGATCTATTACCGCAAATATTGTTTTTTAAATAAATACCCTATCAGAAATTTTGCGCAGTAAAATATTATAAAATGCAACGGTTGTTAAATATTTTAATTTCAGTATTAAATATCTCGAAGAAATTGAGTCTCACAAGCAGTCTACATCTAGTTAAGTTTAATATGAAATTTAATAAAGCAATTTAAGGTATAGCTTTAAGGAAGCCAACCTTGTCAGAAATGGCAACAATCTGTTGCCCCTAATGAGACCCTAAAAGGCATTTATGGCCCACAAGGGTGTCTCAGATGAGGGTACATTTAGAAAATTGGTTATGTCCTTCTCTTAAGGGCCATTTATAGTGTATGTATAATAAAAATGTGGTCAACGGAGTTTTAGTGCGCCGGTGTGTAGGTACAGTAGGTACATAGGTTAAATGTCTTCGGTTGAGAACACTTTGCTCTCACCAAAAAAGTGCGCATGAGGGTGGAAAGCTATCTGAAACTAAAACCAACACCAAAAAAAAATCAATTATCTTATATTTGTTTTTTTGTAGGAGGTTACCAACAGGACCCTATAACTAAGCCTACCCTGTACGTCCGTCTGTCTGTCACCTGGGTGTATGGCATATTCCGTAGGTAGACATTTTCACAGAATGTTGCCGCTAAAACAACAAATGGAATAAATTGAAATGGCAATCGTTGGGGGGGTTGGTATGTTCAGCAGTGGACGTCTTAGGACTGATATGATGATGAAATAAATAAAAAAATAGAGCACTCTACTGAGGTTGAGTCATACTCACACCAGAATCATGTTACTACGTGTATTTTTAGTGTCTTATATAAATTAACTAGTGGCTCCCCGCGGTTTCACCAGATTTCCCGGGAGATCTTCCATTTTCCCGGAATAAAAAGTAGCCTACGTCCTTTCTCAGGATCTAAACTAGCTGGGTACTAAATTTCATTTAAATCGGTTCTGTAGTTTAAGTGTGAGAGCGAGACAGACAGAGTTACTATCGCATTTATAATATATATAAGTATAGATTTACATCCATATAACACACAAAGGCTAGTTTATACACAGTTCGATAGCTTTTCTACTTAAATTCATTAAGGATGCCTTCGCGTAATAACTTCACTCTACTTTATAAGCTCATAGGATTAAAGCACAGGAACATATCCCGTGTACCGGCAATAGGGAGCGGCTCTTTATAGCTATTTTAATTAACGCATAGGGTTTTAAAGTTAGCTTTATAATCCTACTTTTAATAATATTTTCTATGATAGTTTTGATGTTTGTGGAATTTGGAAGGTTATATATTGTACCTACGGCTACAAAGATTATATATTTTTTTTAACTCTCCATGTGTACATACATTTATATTTTCGCATTCATATATTAATAAGATTAGAGCAGTTATTTCGTATTATGAATTTCAATAAATATACCCAATTAAAATTTTAACTGAGAGTATAGCTTAATACAAGCAAACAAACATTCTAGTATGTATATAGAAAACTAGGAATGCCAGACTTTATTTTATTCGACTAAGGAACGTGTGTAATAGAGTGTAAAACGAGCAGTAAAATTCGTCGCTAGCGGAGAACTTAATATCTATGCTACGATCGTAGCGCGCCGTAGCAATTTTCGTAGCATACAAATTGGTATAATCGTAGCATACAAATTTGGTATTTTAAAATCGTGCAAGAATTTGGAACTGTTTGTCTAATGTTACATGACTTCATCAAATTATCATTTGTTTAAGACTAGTGTTTCCAGTTTCCCGGGGATTTTTATTTTCCCGGGATGAAAGGTAGCGTAACATTATTGTGTCAAAATGTACCGTAGCATTAATAAGACTAAGCTATTGTGAATAAATAAGGACACTCGACACTATCTGGACATAAATATTTATGTGTTCTATGCTGTTTTTACACTCAATAAATCCCCTGCGATCGGTGCCGAGGCGAATCAGCCTTTGTTTTGTAAACATAAGGATGTATAATAATGCATGAGGGAATAGTCGGGTTTCTCGCTGTTTTTAAAGGCTTGTTATCCTGTAGTTTTGTGAAGAAACAGTGTTTGAAGCAAGTTTTATTTAGCTTAAAATGTTTGTATGTATCTACTATATAATTATGTATTTTCGGAGCAAATATTTAAACATCTTTTTAAATCTGTTATAACCGATTATGCTTACATCATAACTAAATTCTCAATAAAATAGTATGAAGCTAGAAGTGTACTTTTCAAATAAAATAAAACAATATCCGAATCGTTTCAAGTAACAAAAATAAAAACCTCATTTTTGTAGGATGTCGATTTAATAAGTAGCATTTGACTTTCTCCGTACACACAACTTTACTTCGGCACTCATAATATTAGTTATTGTTTCACTATTAAAACAAAACTTGGGTTGCTAGGCAACAGTAAAGTTAAACAGATAGAATCGTTTGATTTGAATCTAAGGTCCAAACTATTCTGGTGATAAAAAAAACAGATATGTACTGGCAGATACCTACTACAAATTCAAAATCCGATAATATGGATAGATGGACGAATGTTTGTTAGGCAATTTCGCCAAAACCGCTGAAGTGATTTCGATGAAAGGTATAGGAGCGTCTAGGCTATGTGTATTCCAAGCATATCTTGTAAATCCCCCGGGAATTCCGGTCATTAAATAAATATAGTATTAAACACATCATGTTTTCAAACATTATTTATGTTGCAACAAGTTCTAAAATCGTATTCGGTAAGTGGAATCCCAGCAATAAATACGAATTAGCTCCATTAGCTCGGTTTGCTCCTCTGGGATGCTGCATAAATAAACCGTGATGCTCCGCCTATGAATATTAAAGGTATACCCACATTCGATATAGTTTTACATCTGTGGCTTATTTACCTACACTCACACTGCGGTAGATATTCTATCTATATCTACTCACCTATTTTTTTAAGAACTGGTTTAAGAAAAAAAAAATTTTTAACGCGGTTACCGCAGCCTATGGACTCTTGCAACCAGAGGCATCACGGTTGTTTTGCCGACCCTTTAAAAACCTATTGACCAAATTATCATTGAAATCTATCGTTCATCATGTAAAGCTGTTGAAATCTTAGTTTTGACAACACGTAATTTAAAATTAATGTCCCAAAACGAGACAAACATAGTGCGCTAAAAAGAGACATCGTCTGTCAACGCAGAGTTTACTTCGCCATGACAGGAGCTGTCAAATGATTCAAAATACTCCGAATCACATGTCCATTTCAAATAATAGTAGATCAGATAGGTATTATTCTATACTTGGATTGGAAATGGAGTTATTAGGTCCAGGTCCCAGAATAAGATATGATTGTGTCCATTACTATTGGACGAGGGTACATGAATTTACCATATCTGTGGTTTCATGCTTTGACATTTGACATATTATATTTCCGTAAATGTTTTACAATTTGATTTGGTAGGTATATCAACTCGAAAATAGTTTCCATCTAGTAAACATAGTAATTTAACTAAATTAATTGAATTCATTCACCGTTAAATTAATACTACATTATAAATGTAAATAAGTATTTATTAAATTTGTTCGTACCTATTCGTAGTTGCAAGACCGTAGTTTTAAATGAGTACTTACAAATTCAATTAGAAACTATACACTGCAGTCCCATATAAAGGAATAGTTGACCCGCGCAACTTCGTTAGCGTCACTCGCCCGTTATTGTAACATTTTTGATTGACGCTCCGCTCCGTTTTGTCGTAGCGTGATGATATATAGCTTATAGCCTGCCTCGATAAATGGGCTATCTAACAATGAAATAACTTTTCAAATCGAACTAGTAGTTCTTGAGATTAGCGTGTTCAACCAACTAAATAAACAAACAAACTCTTCAGACTTATAATATTAGTATAGATCTTGTTTCTCTTCATGGTGTATTTAAATATGATTTCAGAAAGAAGTAGCTATATGTAGGAATAAATATAGCTACATCCAGTATTAAGTTGCATTTATCAAAGAACGATTTTACACTAGCCTAGTCGAAAATGGATTTCAAACTTAATATTTTGAGTAGAATAAATTTTAATGCTTAAAAAGTAATTAAAATATGTACAATGTTTTATCCTAATCCATTTTCATTAAATTACTTTTATAAGATCTCCAAGTCAAACTTACTAGATAAATAAATATACAGGAAACTATTTCAATGATACATCGTAAAAATGTGTTTGAAGAAGGTTCAAGTATTTTTCAAAGCAACTTGGACCAATGAAAACGTCCGTTAGAATTTATTGCACCGTACCAACCGCACGGTACGAACCTATAAATACATGTGAAATATAGATGGCGCTGTTTCCAGTTTCTGCAATCTATACTAAGTCTTATCTTATCGTTTCTAGCAATATGATCCCTCTCACTAGATTTCCACGCTGATTGTCGTGGGTTTGTCTGTCATTATGTGTATCTGTTTGTGCTTAATGGGTATAAAACATCTGGTCTAACAGTTGTTCATCAAATAATCTGTTATCAGACATATAGTGTGAATATCATTGAATCAAAATATCTGAAGTAGGTACATATATTTTTGGAGTATAATAATTATATCCACGAAGCCCATGTTACTTAATCAAAATTCTAATCAAAAAACACAAAGCTTGTTGCTATAATTCAAAGCAATTCCTAAATCTAACGGAAAACCAAACCACATTCCCCATCACACACACCCAGCTGAAACGGCGAAAGAACGAAATGAGCGAACCAATCAGCGAGCAGCGAACAAATTTACAGCCAATCAGCGTTCAGCGTGGTCCAATGTAGTAAATCGTGAATGGTTGCAATTAGCACTGTCAACCTGTGGGGAAAACAGCGTGATTGCGTAAATTTTAAGCGAAACATTTAGGAGAGCCTTTGTTTTTGGAAATTACTACGGGAAATTCCATCAGGGGCCCAAAATGACGGTCAAATGAGGGTACGATTCGGATTTACGCATCTTATTTGAATATTTTTTTTCGTGATGGACACCATTGTCTAATAAACTCTTTTCTGTGGAAGGTTGCCAACTCAAATACTGTATAATTTTATATGTAACGGTCAACTCAAATGTAGCTTACGAATGTCGAAAAAAAAAACAACTGTGTTGAATCACATTGATAAATGAATGTACCCGATTTGGTTGGCGTAGATATATCTACCTTGGTACTTATTTATCCAAACAGCGTTGTAGCAACAGCAAAACTATGGCCTAAACCCCCTCGTTGTTGGGCAGACTCGTGCTCCTACAGTGGAGACTTAAATAAGCTGATAATTAGTGCAAGCCTTGCGTAGTTTAATTAAATGTTATAAATTAATAACTTTATAACAACCTAATTAACATGTCACACGTTATGAAAAACCACTTTGTCAGGCCTCCAATATAACCATAAATTAATGAAATATTGGATACCTTACGAAAAAATATGATGATAGTGGTATACTGCACGTTAGGTCACGTTGGTAGGTACCTACTTACCAGAGTCACAGAATGGTACTGTAAAAATAAAAAAACGGCCAAGTGCGAGTCGGACTCGCGCACCGAGGGTTCCGTACAAACCTGCAAGGTTTACAAAGTTCGTTCATTACGACAATCGAGTCATAACTATGGTGAGGAAAAAAGTAATATATTTATATTTATTAAAAAATATATATTTTGTAATGTAACTAAAAATATAAGGTTTTCGGAATTTTTCCTTTATGTGTGCTATAAAACATTTTTTCATGCCAAATTTCAAGATTTTAGGTCGACTGGAAGTACCCTTTAGGTTTTGATTCCCTTGCGAGTACTTGCGAGTTTCAAAATATGCAGCTTAAATTGCTGTTTCTTTTGATTGCGTTGACATAGAAGTTTGATTTTGTTACAGCTTAAAGGTATTATAGACCTGAGTATTTGGTATGAATTTCAATTTAATACCTCTACGCGTTTATGAGGAAATGGGTAGTAAGTTTAAAATTATTAAAAAAATATATATTATGTGATGTAACTAAAAATTTATGGTTTTCGTAATTTTTCCTTTATCTATGCTATAAGACGTTGCTTCGTACCAAATTTCAAGATTCTGAGTTTACGGGAAGCACCCTGTAGGTTTTGATTCCCTTGCAAGTGTCGAAAATTTGCGGCATAAACGGCTGTATCTTTTGATTGCGTTGGCTTAGAAGTTTGATTTTTTCACAGCTTCAAGGGACAGTAGACCTGAGTAATTGATATAAATTTCAGCTTCATACCTCCACGCGTTCCTGAGAAAAAGGGTCTTGACAGACGGACGGACAGACGGACAACAAAGTGATCCTATAAGGGTTCCGTTTTTTCCTTTTGAGGTACGGAACCCTAAAAATGGTAAAAAGAACACTTCAACTTTTGAAGTGAAACCTTCCTTTAGCGCGTTGAGCGATCTATTGAAAGGGGAAATCATATAGGCTTGCGTCACCGAAATGCTAAAGTTGACGAAAACCACTGTTATATACAATTTCAGGAACGAAATTCATGATACATTAAATAATAAAATTGCGAAATGATTCGCGCGTTTTCTTGTTGTGACCACGATCAATACAACTTGATCGAAGCGTCGCGCGTCAGGGTTTTGTAGTCAAAATAATTTATATATTGATACCAGTGGTTCCCCGCGGTTTCACCCGCGTTCCCAGGGTTCTTCAATTTTACCGGGATAAAAGTATCCTATGTCCGTCTCCTGGTTCTAAGCTACCTCCCCACCAATTTTCAGCCAATTTCGATTCAGCCGTTCTTGAGTTATAAGTAGTGTAACTAACACAACTTTCTTATAAATATATAGATTATTGTCTACACGTGAATCATCCTGGTACATATCAATCATGAAAAAACCACTGTTACTCATACTTACAAGTTCTTACTTAATCTTTCCATGCTTTTTCACCACTACTATCATTGCATACAACATTGCTGTAGGAATATCACGAGACTGGACAAGCTCATAGAATAATTACGTGCGCCGATATATGTAGTAGCTCCAATTGTTTTTGGTTCCGTGTGGTTTAACCGATCATCAGATTCCATCTGTCGGTTGGATTCGAGTGGACGCGTGACGTGGCTAGCCGTGATTGGCTTTAGGCTCCCGACATCTGAATGAAGCCATATTGACAGATATGCGTTCGGTATCACTGACGTATGAATAATATGGACTTGTTATGTTTGACTATAGAAAAAAATAGTTATACAAGTATGAGGCTTTTCGACGCCAAAGTCATAAAATTATTGCCATCTCTTTTTAACTTTAATAATTTTGCGTAAGTGAAAAAAGATAGTAGTGTATTTGACCGTTACTATAATGGCAACTCTTTATACCTAGCGTTATTGAAATACCTATTTGCGGCCGGTCGCCATTTTATCCTCTCGCTGTTAGGTACCTACGTTGGGTACGTCAACTGTCAAATGCTCTTGAGCTGTGGATAAAATTTGTGAATTTTGGCGTAATTTACTGTGTTATTGTGTTAGAACTCGGTATTATAGTGAAAATCGACAATAGCAAGATGCCCAATTGCAATATAATCGGATGTGGGATGAAAAGAAGCAGAAATCACCCGAACATAACTTTGCACCAGTACGTACATACCTTTCAGCTGAAATATCTTTAGATTTAGATAATTAACAAAAGATTTTGCATTCGTTGGAGTTTCAACAGTAAAATATTCATAATAATGCCTTATTTTGCCCATATATTCAACATGAAATCATTTTTTTGTAATGTTGTTATTCAAGGCCTAGAGTAGTGAATTAGTCATTTTTCATATTTATCGATAGTGCTATTTTTAGTTTCTTTATGGGTTTTATGTTTTACTTTCAAGGCTGCCTGCTAATAAAGGAAAACAGAAAATTTGGCTCGAAACAATTGGTGTTGAAAATTTAAAGATATCAACAAAAACCATTCATATTTGTTCTCTTCACTTTGAAGAATCATGTTTCAACCGGACACTGAATAAAGTAACATTGCGTGACGATGCTTTACCTTCACGAACCTTATTGGTAAGTAACATTGCATGTTATTAATTTATCCAACATGATAGTGTAGTGGCTGATAATGTTTTAATGTTGTTCCAACACTTGTCTAATGGACACATAGAGTGATATAAATAATGTATTCCA
This sequence comes from Thyatira batis, assembly GCA_905147785.2. NCBI lineage: Eukaryota > Metazoa > Arthropoda > Insecta > Lepidoptera > Drepanidae > Thyatira > Thyatira batis. Next base: position 2,955,917 of record LR990507.1, read on the forward strand.
GTGTGTTCTTATGATTAATTAATTTCTTAAAATGAATTAATTTATTCAAGAATAATTACAAAAACTAATCATTTTATTTAATTCATTTTACAGCCTGCGATTCAATCAAATATGTCTGACATTTTAATTGATGATAAGCAAAATCAGACAAACTCACAATCAATGTCTGCATGTGATGCTCCTGATAAGGTAATTTTCTTGTAATTAAAACAGTAGGGTCATATATGGTTACACGTTATACTATTTTTGAGTATCTGATTTTCTATATTTATGAATATTTATGAGAATAATAAAGAGTTGTTTTTAGGTGGAAGATGTATATGTGCCTACCAATCAAAATCAACCTGGAGAGATTTTAAAGAGGAGTGGCATTGATTTAGCCCCTAGCACATCAGCTGCCCTAAGTTTAGACACCTCTGCTGCGGCAAATTTGGCCGCTAGCACCTCTGCTGTGCCAGATTTATCTGCTAGGACCTCCGCTGCACCACATTTAGCAGCTAGCACCTCTGCTACTCCAGTATGATTGATTAGCTTCAGTTTTTATAATAATCATTATTTGCGAATTTGATCTTAATGATAACATCTCATAACTGAATTGAGACTGGGCAGGAGATCTTGCTTGGCTTCAATATCTATTAAAGCTTAATTTTATTTTATTTGATTTCAGATACGCACATTTACGATGATGAAGAAATTAAAGGAAAAATGTCAAAAACAGTCCAAGAAGATAAAGAGACTTAATGAGAAAGTCAGAAGACAGACGAAAAAAATTGCTTATTTTAGTAATATTGTCAAAGACTTAAAGGAAAGAAATTTATTAAACTTAGAATCCCAAGCTTTGCTTGCAGAAGACTGCAAGATCGTGAAGATTTGCACATGGCGACTAAGTTGACGAAAGCACATTTAATGTTTGACAAACAAAAAATGAAGGTCCGTTTGGCCACTCAACTGTTGAGTAATTCAGTCGCCGACGCCTTGCACTACTGCGAGAATTAATTAAAACTTAAGAAATTTGAAGGTTCTACAGCGACAATCAATTTCATACGAATAGTAAATAATGTGTTTGACGTCTTGAATAGTCACTCAGTTCGACCGCCAGGCTGGAAAAAAGCTGTATGCCCTGAAAACATTGGACTTATAGAAGCGCTGTTTGAAGGGGCCATTACTTACTTTCTTTTCTTTGTAGAAATTCCGGAAGATGATAGCGATTTGTACGAAGAGTTCCTTGATTGTATATACAGTAATATTTCAGGATATACAGAAAGTGTAATAACTTACATTGCAGGCTTTGTCGCTAGAAAATTGTCACGTTCACTGAAATGCGAAACTTGTAACAAACTTCTTTTTGGAGCTTCTGAGCTATATAAAACAAGTTTAATTACTTTAAAATCTCGGGGTGGCCTGGTTTATGCTTCAAAAGACGTTGTAAAGATTTTGAAAAATGTCGAAAAAATATTAAATGGTGCTTTGCATGTAAAAGACAGAGAAGAAAATTACTATTTGTACGTTTTTAAATATTTCGTAGATTACTATGCCTAACCAAATAATTTATTTGATTCTGGGGACTGTGAACATGATACAAATCATAAATATTTATTAATTAAAAGTGTAATAGAGGTATACGTGAATTTGAGATACAAATTTTATGGGAAGAAATGTACTGAAAGAATATCACATCGAAATTACCTGAACAAAATTGTATTGTTCAGAAATGAATGATATTAATTTGTTTGTTATTTTTTGTTTAAATATATATTATTGATTATTGTTGACTTTTAATGAAAACCCACTATCATGATGTATATTAGTTGGAAACTAACATCAAAAATATTAAATATTGTGGTTCCGCCAATAAAACCCGTGAAATTGAAAAAAAAAAAAACTTTATTTCCTACGTTATTTGGAAATTGTAGCTCTATATTTAAGTAGTATGTTGATCCTACTGTGATACGGGACAAAAATTTTATTATTATCAATTACCATCAGCGGCCCATTAACGGAAATACCTTTACGGTTTAGCCGTGAAAGAAGGATGGACCAACGAACAAGGTGAATACGCAGCGGTAGACCGTGAAATTTAAATTTTCTTATGCTTTTTGCAATTAGCGGGTTAGTATCAGTTTGTACCTCGATCAGAATATGATTCAGGACTATAACCGTATTTACAGAATTATAATCGTTAGATTAAATAATACATCTTTCCAAATTAGATTTGTTCCCTTATGTACCTATGGAACAAATCTCACTTTAAGAGATATATTATTCTAATGAATATAATTCTGTAAACACATGTCTATTATAGTCGCTACTACTCGATGTTATTTTATCGACATATCGATCTTAGGGGCTGCCCTATCAGCCGCCATTTTATCAGCTCAGTAAAGTGTTAGGTATGCACGTTTTTTTTGTAGGTATGCCATGTCCATATGATTTATACGTCAGTGTTCGGTATTCAATTTGTTTTTTTTTGGCATATCATCGTCACTGTGTGTGACGTTCAGTTCAGAGGCTTTACAAATATACTAATGGCTCTCCGGTGAATCACCAGGGATAAAGGGTATGTCGTTTCCCAAGCTCTAGTTTATCTCTGTAACAATGCAAATCGGTTCAGGGCTTAAAGCATAACAGACAGACGGACACATTCGCATTTAAAATATTAGTAGGGATTTTATTTGCATAAATGTTGGAAAAACTGTGACTTTGTAATGTTGTATTTTATTAAAAAAACTGTAGGAGATATGTATTATTAGTAATCTAAGAACCTTTTAGGTAGTAAAAATATAAGAAAAGTTACCCTAACACGTTTGAAAGCCATTAGTTAATTAGGTATTAAAAGGCCATGTTCACATAAAAGTATATATAAACTTTTTAGATCTAAAGCAATCATTCTTAAGTGCAGCCTACACGCCAAGGTTTGATTCTGTAAAGCACTCACTGGCTCAACGATGCTTTGTGGCGGTTCCATACTCTGTCCCTTTCACTAACTATGTTATCGAGCGAGAGGTTTGCTCTTGGAAATTGTGTAGAGAGCTAGGGTTGTATACAGTCCCTATATATATATACTACAGACTAGGTTATCGATTAAGCCTAGGACAAGTAGTTGATAGGCGCTTATTAGATCATAATTTTCGATTATATAGGCACAGCCTTTGTCAGCACTCTCTGCGCTTAATTACTTTTAAATTTGTTATGTGTTTATATCTAAACTTATACGTACATTTATGTCAATGTAGGTATGTCTATCTTATATATAAAATTCTCGTGTCGCGGTGTTTGTGATTAAACTCCTCCGAAACGGCTTGACCGATTTTTATGAAATTTTATTCAGTAGGTCTGAGAATCGGCTAACATCTATTTTTCATCCCCCTAAGTGATCTCGGGAACGGGAACTACGCGGGTGAAACCGCGGGGTGGCAGCTAGTATACATGTATAAATGTAGCATATAGTATTTTTTACTATGAAATCTATACTTATATTATAAATACGAAAGTAACTCTGTCTGTCGGTCTGTCTTGCTTCCACGCTTAAACTACTCAACCGATTTAAATGAAATTTGGTATCCAGAACAAATAGTCCAGAGCCTAATAGGTTACTTTTTATCCCGGGAAAAGGGAAGGTCTCCCGGGTGGGCGGGCGAAACCGCGGGGAGCTAGGGGAAACTGGTATCACAATAATACAATTACTATATATACCATTTAAGCTAAATAAACTGTACTTTATATATAACTAGTTGACCCGCGCAACTTCGTTAGCGTCACTTGCCCGTTTTTGCAACAGTTTTGATTGATGCTCCGCTCCTATTCGTCATAGCGTAATGATTTATACATAAAAACCTTCCTTAAGAATCACTCTATCTATTAAAAAAACCGCATTAAAATCCGTTGCGTAGTTTTAAAGATCTAAGCATACATAGGGACAGACAGACGGCGGATAGCGACTTTGTTTTATACTATGTAGTGACTAGCTTCCGCTCCGTAGTTTATTCGCAAAAATCATCGATTCCATCCAAATTAATCCACGAAGAAAAGTCATTTCATTGAATTTGGTAGACAGTTATTTTTGTAATTAATCATTGCATCCAGGAACAGAAAATACAGTTAAACTGCAATGAAACGAAACAAACGGGCGAAAAAACTGAAATTAAATATTTCACCATTCACAAAATGGATAAATATTTCACAAATTTTATTTCAGCCACTCAAACCATTTACAAAAGATACAAAAGAAGCGTCAATTGAAATATAGATTCAATAAAAACATAATACTTGACATACGCAGTATTCATTTTGTAATACTTTAAATAGGTTTTAACATGTATGACTGACCTACCTACAGTGTTTATTTGTATAATGTACTTGCTGCCTCCGCGCGGTTTAACCCGCGTAAAAATATAGCCTATGTTACTGAGTGATAATGTAGCTTTCCAATGAAAAAATAATTATTAAAATCGGTCCAGTACTTTTTGAGTTTATTCGTTACATACAAAAATACAAATCTTTCCTCTTTATAATATTAGTGTACATATAAATTTCCGCTCTCTGATTTTTTTGTTTGATAATATTTGTATGATTTATAGAGCAGACAATATTAATTTACAATTCCCGCTAAGGGAGTTAAGTTTATGTTTGTTTGGAATCACCAGGAATTATTATTCGGTGTTTGCCAATAAATGTATGAAAGCTTTATGTTGGTAACTGATAATGAAGCTATGCGAATAATATTAGGTATATAATATACTATTTGCTGCCCGCCATTTCGTCGGCGTGGAATAGTTACTATGAGTTACCGCTAACTTAAACCCGCGACTTCGTTTACGTAAGCTCTCAAAAAGAAAAAAAAACCGTTTTTGAAACATTATTTATTATTGCTGATATACTATAATCTTCTTCGATAAATGGACTATCTAATACTAAAAGAATTTTTAAAATCGAACCGGTAGGTACTTTCTAAGATTAGCGCGTTCAAGCAAACTCTTCAACTTTGTTTGGTTTATATATTAGTATAGATAGGTAAACATAAAACTGGTATGGTACCTACTTATTATATTTTTTATATTAACCTAAATGCTCTTCTAAAAAAATGTAAGGTCCGCCTAGTCGACAACGAACCACAGTCGCCAGTGAAATTAAATGGGTACTAGGAAAACTAATAAACCCAAGGTAATGAGTTCTTTGTTAGTTAACATCGCATTGTGAACCTAAAAGTAGGTCACATAAAGTACATTTTAGACTACGACGACATATTATTCAGCTTTACAAATATTTTTAGAGCTATAGTTGTCTCTTTGGTTATGAGTTTTGTATTTGAATGTGACCTTACCTTACTATTCTAATATGTATAAGTTGTAAGGTTCACAACAATTTTAATCATGTGCTACGAAAATTGCTACGACCGTCTACATTCGTAGCACAATATAGAGCAATCGCTATACAATTAAAATAAATACCTAATAATACATATATATACAACATAATAGAAATAAATGCTGACTGTAATAGACATATCCTACTAATATTATAAATGCGAAAGTTTGTGAGAATGTATGGTGGAATGTCGCCAGAACGACTGAAGGTAACGATGAAATTTTTCACAAAATTTTTCAATTACACATAGCCTACTTGTCTTTTTATCCAGGGAAAATTTCAGATACTCTGCAAACGCGGGTAAAATCGCGGGGTGACTCCCCGCGGTCATTTAATAAATGAATTGTCCCAGAAAATATTCAATTAATTTCTTTCTCGCGTGATTATAAGTTTATTAATATTTTTTTATTTAATAATAAAATTTATTTATTCTCTCCCAGAAATGCATATTTAAATTTAAAGAAATAAAATAAACTAGTCTATGGTATGGTACAGATAAAATATGTAGCCCCCGTTCTATGGATGTCCTGGTCCCCGCCTCTCAAGAAATACAGTATTTAAATCTAGGTTTATATTGGGAGGCACAGGTAAAAGCTGGACGATGAAATTTAGATTTCTCCAAAGCAAACGTGTCGATAGACTCTCTAAGTAATTGACTTGTGATCGACATTAACCGTTTGAGATATTACGTAAGTATCTACTACATATTAGTACAAGCTTCATTTTCGTTTTACAATGTGTGTTGTGTTAACCGACAATAGACCTTTTGTGACTGTGATGTGGGTATACTTTTGATTGAACCCTGTTGACTTTTCATTCGACGAATTGAACTAACAGCATAAATGCCTCAAGCTCTATCGATGAGGGTTTCAGGTTTAGAACAATTGTAATATAATTTTCATCCCACCATCTCGGAAAGAGTATTTTTAATCTTCAATATCTGAGTGGAAAAGCCGTTTTTATTCTCTAGAGGATAAAGTAAATTGAATTTGGAACATCGTGTGCACTAAGTTTGTGAATTAAAAAAAGATTATTCTGTAATACTTACCTGTCATAATGTAGTAATTAATACCTAAACTGAAATAAAAGTGTACCTATCTTGTGATTGTAAACGTTTTTTTTTTTTGCATTTAGTCATTTCCTCGCTGAGGTGGAATGAAAAGTTACGTGTTGCACTCGAGTGCAAAGATTTTTCACCTCGTGCTCTTTTGATTCCCTCGCTAACGCTCAGGATTCTAATTTTGAATCACTCGCTGCGCTCGTGATTCAATTTTAGAATCCTTCGCTTGCTCGGTCATCAAAATTGAACACGCGGTTAAAAAGCAACTTTGCACTCTTGTATAACAAATAACTATTATAGCGATTAGAGTCGACGTTTCAAAAGTGCCTGTGAAAGCCTATTTGAATGAATAAATATTTCAAATCATTTCATATTAGGTACTAGGTACGACATATTACTAATGCAAGAGTTTGGATGTATGGATGTTTGTGTCTCAACCACGCCAGAACGACTGAAGGGATCTGCATGAAATTTACAGATTTTATACTTTTCCCGGGAAATTGAAGTTTGTAATATATAATATAGCTTCCGCTTTGCTGTTTCTCCCGCGAAGTTCCCGATCCCATAGGAATATGGGGATGAAATAGTATATGTGACTCCCTGATAATGTAGCTTTCAATTATTGAAAGAATTATTCAGATCGGTCCAGTAGTTTTATAGCCTATTCAAAAGATACAAATAAACAAAAATGTTCCCTATTTATATAGTAGAAGTATAAAAATGTAAACCCTATTGAGTTTTCCGTCGGTTCTCCTCAGTTGAAGGCTGTCTTTTTCTATCTCTCTCGGCTCGTATACGTAGGTAGGTAGGTACCTACTATACGGATAGGGCCTTCCCATTACAACGAGGAGGACGGCAGCTATACTCGACCACGTGGACCTAGTGCGGATCGTCGGATTCATATGCCTTTGAATTTGACATTTCAGGCATGAACGTCACCAAATTTATGAAGCTTTGACATTTATTGGCCTGTGTAATAACTTAGACAGTATTTATGTGTGGTTACACACACCTTAATGTACACACGTGTGTACTTTCACTTAGACATAGAAACATAAAGATCTAATTGATTAAACTTTGTAATATTTTTGTATTATTTCGTTAATAATTTCACAAATTGCCACTGGTCTAGACTAATAAATTACAAGAAAGATTAGATAAATAAATAAATAAATATCCTGGGACATTTTTCACGCACGGCCAATCTGATTCCAAAGTAAGCTGCAAATGAAGCTTGTGTTATGGTAACCAGATAGCTGATATACTACATATATTACTTTTAAATACATACATATTATAGATATTTACAACCAGACACAGAACAAACAGACATATTCATGCATACAAATGTTTGTCCTGGGTGGGATTCGAACCCACGACCCGCGGCTTGAGAGTCAGGGTCACTAACCACCAGGCCAACCGGGCTGTCAAGATGTTTTGTTTGTTTGTATTTTAGGCTCCGAAAATTCTAGTTTAAATAAAAAAAATTACGTGAGGCACTCGGGGACTGCCGCGGTAAAGCTATTGCATTGCATAGCATTTTGTATCAACTTATGCAATTATAATTTTATTTATTTATTTTAATAACAAATGCACTTTGTTCATTCATATTCAAAACACTTCATACACAAATTTTACAAGTACAGCTATTCACTGTTGTACATAAATACATTTACACCTATATACTTTCTCATAAGCAGCTTATGTATTCGTCCGATTTCGGAGCAGCTCGTCTCGATTCGTGCGAGTTTCGTAGAGTCGTACAATACGTCTAATCGCACACAACGCCGTCGAAGACTGCCGAACTGAAACGACGTTAGACGATGCACGGCCTTCAAGCCACACCTCCTTGCCCGTCGGAGTGGGGGGTGTTAGGTTTTTTTCGTTACGGAATTTCTTGATTCGGTCGCCGCGCTCAGAGCCCGCGATAAAAGCTATGCAATAGCTTAAAAATATATAAGTACTAGCTCATCTAAATCTTAGAGAAAAGGTCTAATTTCATTGCCATGTTGGCCCAACGTACAAACATTTGTACCAATACGCCAACATCGCGTGCTTAGAAATGCAAATGGCCGCTACATGTACTAAATAAATGATACATTTGGATTTAAACAAAGGTTAGGTTAGAAAGGACGCCTTGTACATTGTAAAAATACTTGAGCATATATTTTTAAGCTATTGCATAGCTTTTATCGCGGGCTCTGAGCGCGGCGACCGAATCAAGAAATTCCGTAACGAAAAAAACCTAACACATCGTCTAACGTCGTTTAAGTTCGGCAGACTTCGGCACGGTGTTTGTTTGCTATTTTCTTAACTCTTTGACGTTTTGAAAAAATGGCGTTTGACATTTATAAAAACAAAACTCAATTTCCGTATTCGCGCGTAATTATTTTGTTTCTATTTCGTGGCAAGGGTACCACGTCATAAAGCCTAAGTAACGACTTTGAGTGGTAATAGTTATTTGTTATACAAGAGTGCAAAGTTGCTTTTTAACCGCGTGTTCAATTTTGATGACCGAGCAAGCGAAGGATTCTAAATTTGAATCACGAGCGCAGCGAGTGATTCAAAATTAGAATCCTGAACGTTAGCGAGGGAATCAAAAGAGCACGAAGTGAAAAATCTTTGCACTCGAGTGCAACACGTAACTTTTCATTCCACCTCAGCGAGGAAATGACTAAATGCAAAAAAAAAAAGTTTACAATCACAAGATAGGTACACTTTTATTTCAGTTTAGGTATTAATTACTACATTATGACAGGTAAGTATTACAGAATAATCTTTAAATTATAACAAAATAATACTAAGGTATAATTAAGAAAATTTTAAAGTAACGTTGCTACAGTTATTTAAATTGAGTGTAATATTTTTTTTTAATTCACAAACTTAGTGCACACGATGTTCCAAATTCAATTTACTTTATCCTCTAGAGAATAAAAACGGCTTTTCCACTCAGATATTGAAGATTAAAAATACTCTTTCCGAGATGGTGGGATGAAAAATAATTTTAATGTGAATATTCATTCGTATAGTAGGAAGAAGGATGAAATAATAGTAACAATTTAAAACATAACGTGACGTGAGCGGAGCGTAACGCAGTTTCTTGAAGTGTCACCCGGCAAACCAATTTATAAGACGTTGTCACGTCAAAATATATGCTCAAGTATTTTTACAATGTACAAGGCGTCCTTTCTAACCTAACCTTTGTTTAAATCCAAATGTATCATTTATTTAGTACATGTAGCGGCCATTTGCATTTCTAAGCACGCGATGTTGGCGTATTGGTACAAATGTTTGTACGTTGGGCCAACATGGCAATGAAATTAGACCTTTTCTCTAAGATTTATATGAGCTAGTACTTATATATTTTTAAGCTATTGCATAGCTTTTATCGCGGGCTCTGAGCGCGGCGACCGAATCAAGAAATTCCGTAACGAAAAAACCTAACACCCCCCACTCCGACGGGCAAGGAGGTGTGGCTTGAAGGCCGTGCATCGTCTAACGTCGTTTCAGTTCGGCAGTCTTCGACAGTCGACACGGCGTTGTGTGCGATTAGACGTATTGTACGACTCTACGAAACTCGCACGAATCGAGACGAGCTGCTCCGAAATCGGACGAATACATAAGCTGCTTATGAGAAAGTATATAGGTGTATATGTATTTATGTACAACAGTGAATAGCTGTACTTGTAAAATTTGTGTATGAAGTGTTTTGAATATGAATGAACAAAGTGCATTTATTATTAAAATAAATAAATAAAATTATAATTGCATAAGTTGATACAAAATGCTATGCAATGCAATAGCTTTACCGCGGCAGTCCCCGAGTGCCTCACGTAATTTTTTTTTAATAATATGCATTCTGATGTGCATACGTATTTGAATACTTAGGCTTTATGACGTGGTACCCTTGCCACGAAATAGAAACAAAATAATTACGCGCGAATACGGAAATTGAGTTTTGTTTTTTTTAAATGTCAAACGCCATTTTTTCAAAACGTCAAAGAGTTAAGAAGATAGCAAACAAACACCGTGCCGAAGTCTGCCGAACTGAAACGATGTTAGACGATGTGTTAGGTTTTTTTCGTTACGGAATTTCTTGATTCGGTCGCCGCGCTCAGAGCCCGCGATAAAAGCTATGCAATAGCTTAAAAAACTTGTTTACTGCTAACCCATTTATCTCCATTGAAAAATTGCAAAACCGGGAACGGTGCCGCAGACGAAGTTGCGGGATTCTACTAGAACATTTATGTTGTAAGGGTTTAGTTTGAGAACAACATAAATCCAAGGATATGTAGGTAAAACTGGAGGGTATACAAATATTTGGCAAACCCCACAATTTAGCCGAAATCTCATTTGTTATAAATATTGTAGTGGACGCCATGTTTGTGGACGCTTCAACGATTTCGATGGTTTATGGGAAAACTAAACCTGGTAAGTATGGTTTGACTATGAAGTTATCTTTTTAGTATGGAATGTACAGTCTTTATATCAGGACTCGTATGTTTTTAAAGTACTATACCATACGGTTATAACTTAGACGCCTTAAAAACTGATTTCAACCTAATATGGTACCCAGGTAGCTGATGAACTAAATAATTTTTAAACCAGCTCAGTAGTTTTCGAGTTCATTAAATATACATAATACACATAAAAAAATAGATAAAAAATTCGTCCAAATAATATCCATCCATCTTCTTAATAATATTAGAGTGGAAAAATATAATCGTAGGATATGCGGGTAACTTCGTAGCCTTGGAAGCTACAGTCACAATCATTCAATAAAATAAAGTTAACTTATATAGAGGCGGACGGAATCCATAATTTTTCATCCCCTTGAAATGCGTTGAAGGTGCCGAAGGCTAGGGCCGTGATCGCTTGAAAAAAACCGATTTTCAGTAAAATAATATTTTTTCTAACAAAAACCGAATAATAAAAAGAGATATGCTAAGAAGATTACAAAAAACTAGGATGATATGTACCTACCTAATATATTATAGACAGTTTGTTTTACTGTGCAACACCAAAAATATCTATAATTTGTTTTAAATTCTGATAAAATAAAACATTTAAATGTTGTTATGTAGGTATATAATATAACCTCTGTTTTAGTACATATTTTTAGATTTTTTAAAAACGTAAATAAATGAAAAGAATAAATTAGCTAAAATATATATCTGTATACGCCCACCCCTATCCTCAACAATAGGGTCTAAGCACCTCACGGGAACGCGAGGGGTTGACTACCTCTTTTGTTTAAACAGGAGTCTCGAAGTACAGCCCTTACTCTTAAAAGCTACACCCCTAGTTATAGGTATCACAAACTTCAAGCATTTATTTTTTGCTACCAACAACAGATTGCGTGGCTGTCGCTTGCATTTGGCAACTTTTAAACGACTGACCGTAAAAAGGTCCTAAACTGAATGAAAAAGCCTGGTGGAGTTTATACATTCTGTGGGTATAAGGGTAACCTATTTATTTCAATTAAAAAAACAATTCCAAACGGGCGGTAAATAGTACCGCATTAAGCGGGGAATAAAGCCTAAAGACTCGTATGAGTCATATTGATTCAAATGAAACCGAGGGCAAAATTGCAATAACGAAAATCTCGATGGAAGCTAGATAGTAGAAGTTCTATCCTGACAGTAGGAATGAGTTTTTTTATTAGGTTATCCGTCAAATCTGTAGTACTTAAATATTGCTAGTTTTTTGTAAATGATATGTACTTATTAATCTTAAGAATACAGGGATAAAATAGTTTTCTATTGGTGAAAGAATTATTCAGGCTGATCCAGTAGCTTCGGAGCCTATTCCATAACAATGAAACGAAAAATCTAATCAACAATCTTTCTATTACTTAGTATGTGTAAACTCGATATAGAAAGTAAGTGGTAACCGCAACATAATGGCACCAGAAGGTATGTGAACCTTGTGAGATTTCATATGACAACATCTCGCGCATATAAGTAGGGTTTGTCTACATACTTAAAGCTGTGAAAGCCAACTGTTACAAGAAATACTGGAGATTACGGGTGGCTCAAGTTATTCTCGCGCTTGAGCCGAGTCTAAGTTACGCCGACAATATTTTGTAAGTTATATATACTTTTATCTCATTAATCTTTAGATTCTACAATTCGTTATTAAAATTTTTAGATTCTTTTGTAACAACGGCTGAAGGAATTTAGAAGAATTTAGTGGCTTCCTGCGATTTCACCCGCGTTGTTAAGTGTTATTCCAGAACATATTCTATGTCAAATTCCATCTACATTCCTTCAGCCGTTGTTACGTGAAAGAGTAACAAACATTCATACATTCTCACAAACTTTCGCGTTTATAATATTAGTAAATAGTCTAAGTAGTATATATAACAGCTATTTGGTTACCATATCACAAGCTCTGCTTAGTTTGGAATCAGATTGGCAATGTGCGAAAAATGTCCCAGGATATTTAGGATTTATATATTTTTACTTATAAGTATTACTTTAATAATTTTCAATTTTATCAAACCCGCTACATCCAATAGCTTGGTAACATACAAGTGATACAATGCCAGTGTTCCCCGGGTTCGGTAATGTTCCCCGTCTCACGCGAACAATCCGTGTTGTGTGAACAAGAAATTGGGTCGACAATTATACGGAATAATGTTTATGTCTCACATTTTGCCGTATTAAATGAGCTATATTATGTGTTACAAGACTTGCAAGTTAAGTTTTACTTTACTTTAATACTTTACAACCTACTATTTGATGGTTTAATCTTCTTAAGTTATTACATTGTTTTGTTGTTGTAGTTTATCTTAAAAGTGATTCTCCGAGCTAGATAAACAAATAAATTGTCAAATGGTGAAAATATTTAAAACGTAATTTGGTGTTTGAGTACGTATTATATTAACTGTGTTTTAATGTTTTCATCTACACTAATATTATAAAGAGGAGAGATTTGTATTTTGGTATGAAACAAATAAACTCAAAAAGTACTGGACCGATTTTAATAATTATTTTACCATTAGAAAGCTACATTATCACTGAGTAACATAGGCTATATTTTATCCCTGTGTTTCCACGGGAACGGGAACTACGCGGGTAAAACCGCGCGGAGGCAGCTACTTAGTATTTGATAACCACTTTAAAGGCACGGACTAGAGGAATTGAGGAAACGCCTCAAATATTGAAGGCATACCTAGTGATTTTGGTATTTTCCTTATTAAGTCAATGCTTTGCGTATATAAATATAATTTGGTGATATGACAGGTATATTTAAGTGCTTTTTATTATGAACTAGCTTCTGCCAGCGACTTCGTTCGCGTGGAATAGTTTCTTTGGGGTAACTCTAACTTTAACCCGCGACTTCAAATCAATCAAATCAAATTTCTTTCACGTAGAAGGTTAGTATCTCGCAGAGCTAACTCGTGCCACCGGCCACGCGCCCTCGCCCGCGCACAGTACGCAGTATAATTATTTGCTGCTATGGTTTTGCGATGGCTTATTTCATCTATAATTTTGGTGTTTCTATACCGATTTCTATGATTCTTTTGACGTGACAACGTCTTATAAATTGGTTTGCCGGGTGACACTTCAAGAAACTGCGTTACGCTCCGCTCACGTAACGTGACGTTATGTTTTAAATTGTTACTATTATTTCATCCTTCTTCCTACTATACGAATGAATATTCACATTAAAATTATTTTACCACTCAAAGTCGTTGTCACGTAAAACTTTCGCCCGTATACCGACTTTACAGGCAACCAATTTTTATGATTGAATAGGTAATAATGTCAACTTTGTTAAATTAGGGATGAGTGAGAGTATTATATAGGTACGTAAGAGTAAACAAATATAATCTGAATGCTCCGAACTGCTATGCTATCAGGAGTTACACGTGTTATTGTGAGTCAACCATAAAAGATAGACATATGCTGTTGCAAGATATTTTTTAGGAAATTTTATGTAAAATATTTCCGTCATACATGATTTCTATGTAACTTTAACCATTAAGGCTGCACACGCGACGGAAGCTAAAAAAATGGAGTAACTTCTCCCGTTTTCCAAAATATCCCTTCACTACTCTGCTCCTATTGATTGTAGCGTGATGAAAAGTATCCTATAACCTGCCCAGGAGTATGAAGAATAATTGTACCAAGTTTCGTCAAAATCCGTCCAGTAGTTTTTGTTTCTATAAGGAACATACAGACAGACAGACAGACAGACAAAAATTTTACTGATTGCATTTTTGGCATCAGTATCGATCACTAATCACCCCCTGATAGTTATTTTGAAAATATATTGCATGTACAGAAATGACCTCTCTACAGATTTATTATAAGTATAGATTAATTTTATATTTTGTTAAAATTTTCATTATGTCCCGATAAGATTAGATATCCCTCGACAACAGGGGTAACCGAGCTACTAAACTAATAAAGGTAATTAAGACGCTTCTCTACCGTTCTGAAATCAATAATAATCCTAACCAAAGATAATTCGAGGCAATATATTAGCCGAAACGAACGCTCTCATATTTACTAAACTGTAATAGATACTAGTTTCTCTAACATTCTCTACCAAGTATTTAGAGAAACTGAAAATATTTCCTATTTATATGAAACTAAACTTGAATATCCTGTAACGGAACTTGGTGGTTGTAACGTTTGGGATTGCAACGTGTATTTACGTGACCCAAATAACCGTGCCCAAGTAAATTTCAGCATTATATTGGATTGGAAGTAGCAAGTCATTCCGGTCCACTATTCCACGAGCTGTTGTAATAAATATAACCACATACAAAATGACTGACTATCGCCCTCTCTCACTCTGCCCTTTCCAGTTAAAAGTAGGTACCTATATTATATCCTAATCTATACTATAACTAGCTGCCGCCCCGCGGTTTCACCCACGTAGTTCCCGTTCCCGTGATCACAGGGGTGTCAAAAATAGATACATAGTAGCCGATTCTCGGACCTACTGAATATGCATATAAAATTTCATAATAAGTAATCGGTCAAGCCGTTTCGGAGAAGTATGGTAACTAACATTGTGACACGAGAATTTTATATCTATAGTCTATAGTCTCGGAAACTAAAAGTCCGATTTGAAAAAATATTTCAGTGCTAGATAGCCCATTTATCGAGGAAGGCTATGGGCTATATATCATCATCCTACGACGAATAGGAGCGGAGCATGAATCAAAGGTGTTGCAAAAACGGACAAGTGACGCTAACGAAGTTGCGCGGGTCCACTAGAACAAAATATTTTTGTTTATGTATCATCTAATTATGCACTTATCTATGAAAGTAGCCTACCAATTAATACCCTAGAAACGTGGGTGAAACCGCGCGGCGCATGTAGGTTTTGGGCGGGGTTTATGAAATTAGCAAGATACCTTTGGTAGGTAGTAGATTAACATGTAAAACCTCATAATTCCGCAAACTCAATTTTAAAGCACTCTGAAAACAAGTAGACCACACATCCCAGTTTCGTGTAACAACAGAATAACATTATACTATTTAATATGCAAATTATATTCAGTAGGGAAGCGGTCGGCTGTATTGTTTACGAGATTCATACAAAATAGCCGGGTTTTCTCACACGGATCGTGAAAACTCAGAGGTATGTTCCAAAATGTAGAGTGACATGTACGAAGGAGCTATTGTAATAAGCCACTCACTCTAATAACTAACTGCTAACTCCAGCAGTTATAAACGTCAAAAAGAGAGCAGTCACGGCAGCTTCGATTGAGAGCCCTCTGCGCTCACCGAAACAGTCCATATAAGGGTGTAAATGCCATCTGAGGCTAACACATTTTTGTCCATTCAAAAGATAAAAAGTCACGGCAGTATATAGGAACAGCAATAAATATATGTTATTGATTTCTAGTTATTACGTTGACTTAACTTTTTTTACCTGTTACTGTTACAAAATTAATTACTGCAATGTATGAGAGTTGGTCCTTTCTATATTAGTTGAATGCATTTTCGTATATCAATCATATTATCCTTAACCTTAATCCTTTACCTACAACTCCTTGTTTTTGTGATCTGAGAACTATATTGCTTAATTTTAAATATGCCAAACCCTGATGGAGGTAAATTGAGATCTGAGATAGAATAAAATTATAATTTCAGAGTTTGTGTTAGGTTTTATTACACAATAACTTAGCCCTAAAGGTTAGCAATTAAACGCTTATATTATATTGGTGGTTGTTTAATTCAGTGATACCTATTTAACAAACTATATACAGTATTTAACTACAGTGTGGCAGACTAGTTGGCTTTGTAGTTAGTGAACCGAGTACGGATTTTTCGATTCGGTTTCGATTGTAACGAAATACTTGATCAAAGTTAGTTTCACGATCGATCGTGCGCTAGAATAGCTGTCAAAAATGTACGAAATGACATTTGTTCGATTAAAGCTCGTTTTGATTTCGAACTCGAAAGCGTCGGGAGTAAGCCCTCTGACTCTCAAGTCCCAGTCGTGAGTTCGAATCCACCCTGGGTGGATTGCATTGTCTGTTTGTTCTGTTTCTGGATGTAAATATCTATAAAAGTATTTATTTTTTTAATTTAGTATATAAGCTATTTGGTTACAATAGCACAAGCTCACTTTGATGCTTACTTTGGAATCCGATTGGCTGTGTTTGAAAAATGCCCCAGGCTGTTGATATTTATTTATATTTTATGATATTATTTACCTACTAACGGCCCGTCACGGCTTTGCACGGTTAGCACGGTTCAATAAATTACCACAATACTTACAATATTAAATTACGTATTAAGCTTTCCTCTTGAATCACTCTACCTATTGTTGAAAACCGCAGACCGCAAGAAGCGACGATAAAGATTTGAAGATAAAGATTATGTAGCATCTTATAATACTAATTATTTTAACGACTAAAAAGATATTTTAGACTTTCACTTTATAGCTGTTTTGGGACCAAAACTTAAAACACGTTGGTAACGATCAGCCTACCTTCTATCATAAAATCCCTGCTAGTACTATAAATGCGGAAGTTCTCTGTCTGTCTGTCTCGCTATCACGCTAAAAATACAGAAACAATTGAAATTTGGTACATAAATAACCTAGAGCCTGAGAAAGGACATATACTACTTTTAATCTCGGGAAAATGGAAGATCTCTACTAAATGTGGGTGAAACCGCGCGGCGCCACTAGGGCGCTATATATGTACATTTATGGTCATAAATAAATAAATAATCATTACTAAAAAAGAAGAAGAATGGGAATGCCTAAGTATTGGATTAGGCAAATGTATTACATTTCATTACAAGCGTTGGCAATGTCTGTCATTCAGCAAACCGTATTTGTTCGGCCCCTGAACAAACGTATTTGAGTTGCTATTTTTAGTATCCGCCCACAAGTACATAATTAATTTTTACTTTGGCATCGAGAAATTAATATGTGGTACAAGTAGGTATGTAATATGTTCTACACACGGCTTATCTGATTCAAAATTGCAGAGATTTTGCTATAGGTATACTACTTTTCATAGATATCTACACTAATATTATAAAGAAGACAAATTTGATTGTTTATTTGTTTGCATTGAATAGGCTCCGAGACTACTTGACAGATTTGAAAAATTCTTTCTCTGTTGGGAAGCTACACTATCTCCGGTGAACATAGGCTATATTTCGACACCAGCTATTTATACTACGCTAACTCGAAATTGGGCAAAAACGTTTTTTTATGCCAAGCTTCTTAGGATTAGGTTTTTTATATGTAAAAAAAAAATTGTGAAGAAATATACAAAAATAACGAAGTTACAAATTTTATAAAACGCTAAGTGCAGGTACTTTTTGAAATCACTCGATTTAAACCACGCCAACTAGTGTTAGCGGAGTGTCCACGGGGAGGGGGCGCATAGATTATATTATGTATTACAAAGTATTTAAATATATATTATAGTAATACGCTACGTATTTCTTAAATTTAAGCGCATTTATAAAAGTCCGTGTATACTACGCAAACACTAGTTAGCGTAGTTTAGAACGATCAGGTATATTTGTTCATTTGTAGAATGCGCTACTTAGCGACTTTTACTAGCTAAATACTTATGTCAAAATACAATTATATTTATTCGTTTTCGACGGTAATTTCACCATTCATATTTTTAATGTATCGGCATGTTATTATGATAATAAAAAACATAATTTTAATACAATATGTTACCCTTTTTTTGTAGAATCGTAGCCAAATTAATTACCAGTTTAAGTTAATAATCCTGAGTTCGGGATTTTTTATGAGCACGTTATGTCTGATGAGATAATTTTAAAATAATAATTATTATATACCTATCCAGTTCAGTCAATTATGAAAATTATGTGCAGACCTACAAGATACAAACTTAAACGACTTGGGGGCTCTTTATACTCCACTTAATATTTATATACCAAAGGTATTGACTTCGGTCCAAAAGCCTTCACCGTTGATATTAAGTCCAACAAGCATCGACATTTTGTCGTATCTGATGATCCTTCTGACAGCACAGCTAATATAGTTCCTTATCTTCAAACGGTGTAACCGAGTTCTTAGCAAAAAACCGAAAATACAACAATCCTACATCAAATCGGTACGTCTGCCCAGGAAAGTCTTTCAGGTTTGCACATGAATGACAGCCCCTCTAGTAATACAGATTTAGTAACGGCAATATCCACCCCCAGTAATTTTAAAACTTTCGCCTGTTTTCAATGATAGTTTCTATTCTGCGGTATCAAACTAGTAAGTAAATGCCATCGTTCTAAAAAGGCTGATGACGGTCTCTAACATCTTAAGCTCGAAGATGAGTATATAAGCCCTCGCTTATATACCGTGATTACCGAACGGCTAAAAAGGCTGCTTGTTTGCTATGCTGCCAGTTGCTTAAACAATATATTTGACAAATTAACATCTTATGGAGTTCACAAAGTCAACCTATAATAATCAGATAACTGCGTCAGGGATGAAACAGTAACCATATCGTTTACTATATTATGAAGATACTTATTATCCGCTCATTTCTTTCAAATGAAGATAGAGAAGATGAAGAAGCAACCATTTTATGGAAAAAAGACATATGGCTTTAATAGACAAGACTGCAAGAGACAGAGAAGTGTATTCTCCAGTTGAATGGTACCTATACACCAGTGCGATAGGGAATGGAACTCCTTTATTTTGATTCTTGAAACAATATTAGCTTAATTTTTATTAATGACAAAATTATCTAGAACAAAGTTAATTAAAATAGTTTATAGTGGTAACTACGGCTTGTTGGAAAATAAGTATCGTTTATCTTTTGATTGATAACGTAAGCAAACATGTAGTATATTTTAAAAATACTAGATTATCCCACTTTTAGAGCTTATTCCCGAAAAAGACACGAAACTTGGTTAAATCAATCCAGCAAAATACAAAAACCTTAAATATTATTGTAATAACAATATTATTCCGGAAATGTATTATCGTTATTGTTATCTATTTTATTTAAGGCCTGGGTCTATGGGTATCCCACTGCAGGGCAAATGCCTCCCATCTTGCTTTCCTCATAAATATTATTATTTTATTAACTGAACATAATGAGGAGAGTTCATTTTCTTTTAAGAATAACAATATTAAGTACTTTATTTATTTAAATAATTATAAAGTACAAAATCGAACTGTGATTGATCTGATCTTCAATTAATCATAAGTAAGCACTTAATTGATATTTAACTGTTGATTTCTTACTAGTTTTATACGTTATTAGTTTAAATTATGTATCAAAATTACAGAATATAATATTATCTGCTCTATTCTATCTAGAATCTATAAAAAATAATATAATTTTTAGCTCCACGGAAAGATAAATGAGGCGTTAACTTGTGGCACAGGTCGATGTATAGTACGCTATGTATAATTTGGCGGCTTTTAGCACGATATCCGCCAGAGACGTATATACGGGTTAACAAAAAGCTAACTTTAATAACTAGTTATTTAGCCAGTATATTTATAATAATATATTTTACGGATATATATATTACCCTAAGGTTACAAATAATGCATGATTTATTTAAAAATTATCATCGCAACACAATAAAAATAACACATCTTTATCACTATGACATCCCGTAATACACAACGCTAACGTAAGATAGACGTGTGTAACTTGTAAAATTAATTTGAAGAATTACGTCTATATTCGGCTAACTAGCGCTAAATCGAAAAATATAAATAATTATGGAAAAATAAATATGAGATATTATAAAGAAAAAAATAACCATGAAGGGTTCCAAATTTCAAATGAATATCTTAATTAATGTAAAAGTTATCACGTTTTTTCCTTTATAAGCCTCTCCTGTAAAGTACACATTTCGGACTTAGCGTAGTATAAATAGCTGGTGTCGATTTTATCCCCGTATTCCCATAGGAACGGGAACTATACGGGAGGAAGCTAGTTGTTAATGTTCTTAAACAAAGTAAAGCCAATAAAAAAAAAATATTCAATTACTATACGACATGTAGATAATCTCTCGGTCATTTGCATCAACAATAGTGTGATTATCGGCTCTCACATCCGAATCAACATCGATTAACCATTAAACACATACATGCTATACGAAAATGAACTCTACTGTCATAAAAAACAAAGTTCAAAGTGACATTAGCAGTGGACGGCAGGATATTAACTGTCAGGCAGCTCGCATCATATCCGTTGCAGCGACTACTTCCGTTTCCGTAATCGACGAATCGTGGGATGATTTATGGGACTTTAAAAGCTTTTTATGAATCCTGATCGCCTTCGTTGTAGGGATGCCTTGTTGTTTATGTCATTCATACCAGACGGTACCAGGAGTATTCCCAATATGTTTAAACCCTGAGATATGCGACTGTTTAGCTATCTGTAGAATAATAGATAATAATAATATCCTGGGATATTTTTCATACACGGCCAATATGATTCCAAACTAAGCAAAGCTTGTACAATTATAGCCAGCTCAACTACTTCTAATGCATTGGTACTTATGCACAAAAATGTCTAATGCTTAGTCGAACTATCAGTCCGACTCAGACCGAATCCTATCCTTAGATTTGGTACCAAATCTCATTAAAATCGTATCGGTGGTTTTAGTCTAAAAGAGTTGAGAGTAGGGATTATTATAAGGTAATTATTTATTATTATATTATAACTAATAGGTATTTTATAATGCGAATACAGATTACATATTTATCTAGCACAGTAGGTATGTAGCCTGTACGGAATGGGTAAACATTATGGTATGTATTCTGTTATCATTTACCTATACGAGTATTTATTATTAAAAACTCTGGCTAGTCTTAAAAGTTGGTTTCGGTTGATTTTAGGATCTTTTATACTTGACCGACTATAGGTCGTTAACCTGTAAAGCCAACTTAGCCGTGATAGTTTTCCTTTTAAATTCATCATATATGCTACTGATTGCATGAATTAACATATTTATTTTACAAGCCTTGTATAGGTAAAAAAATAAAATCGAAAATTATGGTGGAGTATACTTTATTATTAACACTAAAATAGAATATGGGATATAAAATAATCCACTATTCGTCATTCATGAAGTTGTAATTAAAATGGATGACTTTTATAACAGCACATCAATTTATTCATCAAGTAGGTACCTAATAGACAGAACAAGAACAGCGAATAACATCATCTGTCAGACTTTAAATAGTCTTTACAAATATGGGTAAAAGTTCTAATTTCAATATCTCAACAATTTGATAAAACACTGTATTAAGAATTAAGTAAACATTGTATCCTTAATGGCCTGCCCCCATAATTGACGATTACTTTTCAACATGACAAAGAAGCAGTTGATTAAAATAATCTGAAGAAAATGAATCAAAAATCCATAAAATGCTTGGGCGTAATTATTTCTCAGTAACCATAGTACAGACGCTGATATAATCATCATAGTTCCACTCATCACAAATATCAATGAAGCTAAAAGAATGCGTTTGCTGACCTCCGACGATCTACTTGTGTCTGTACTCTTCAAAAGAGAATACAACACTAAAATAAAAAGGCCAACGTTTATAACTAAAGGTAACAGAACTAACATTATCACTAAAGACAAGATTATGTATATTTGAATGTAACCATTTTCATTGTTCATATCGATAGTTAATACAACAATTATCATTATAATGGTGGATATAAAAGGAATGCCCCAAGCGAACAGTGCGCTCTTCAAATATCTCCTGGTACCATTACCGCCGAACACTTTCACAATTTCAATATAAAACATTACACATATGACTAACATCCAAAAACTGAATGTAACGTAAAAGAAAAGCACTGCTATAGACAACAAAAACATTTTCTGAAATGGCAATTTCATATTCTGACATACTACATTGTAAAGCATTATAAAAATAAATGACAATAAACCATCTAAGATTATATTTAAAAACACGTAGTTCTGGAAATTTCGGAATCTTGGTAGTTTAATCCAGGATATGGAAGCAGTAATGAGTAATAAAATAGATGTGACTGTGCCAATTAGCCATAGAATGACATTAATTGTATTGACGATCTCAACTTCATACAGCTTTTCGGCGGTCATGGGCTCCTTCATTCTGAGGAATCACAAGCTGGAACAAGATGAAAAATATCTTCATTAGTTATTGTCCAGGAGACGCCCCCTAATTGTGTAACTTCTCCAGCATCGTCGATGAAATCGATTTTTAAAATACATTGACGGTTTGGGGCGCGCGTAGAGGGATATAGCAGTCGTGGGACCGGTAATGTAAAAATAAATCGGCATGGTATACGATTGCAAGAAAATTACTCCATTAGGATGCTGGTTTCTCTGAACTCTTACTGTGACAGAAAACCAAGCAAGTTGTATACCTTAGTTAAAATATAGAAGCTAAATCGAGTGAAAATTGGCATAAAGTGGGGAATTTATTTATACTTAAATGAAAAAAGGAATTTTAATATCGGAAAATCGAACTTTCCCGGGTACGGGTTCAGGTTAAATCGCAGGCGGAAGCTAGTTAACAAATCCGCTGCCAAACTGCTTACTAGTCAAAATCTATACTATTATACTATAAATTAATCTAAATAAATAAATAAATAAATGTGAACCGATTTAAATTAAATTTGGTACACTGATAGTCTAGAACCTGAGAAAGGACATAGGCTACTTTTTATCCCTGGAAAATGGAAGATCTTCCGGGTACGCGGGTGAAACCGCGGGGAGCCACTAGTAATTATATATTATGGTATTCTCAATTTGCTGTTGACTCTATAATTATTAATTGGAATTACCTACCTATATAAAAAAATTGTTAGTTGTTTAATCATTAATTAAAACTACAAAAAAGCTTATATATTTTACCAGTTATCGTCAAAATATGATGTTATCACTTAATTGCACTATGTGAATATGAAACAAACATCTGCCTATTGTAAAATGTTGAAATTAACTAAATTATGTATTTAAATATAAAGATTAATAGTGTTTTTTTCCCTATATTGGTTTTATCATATTTTTGTCTACACTTGTTTATTATTAAGAAACAATAGACCTTAAAAGGATTACAGTAAGGTTCAACTTGAAGTGTTATCCGATGACCCAATTAAAATAAATATCCCGTTAGTTAGAACAATAAGATTTTCTTTGTAAATCATATTAATCTGTGGATAACGTCAAATATTTTAATTTTGATTTTAAGTCCATACTTACTAATATTATAAATGAGAAAGTAACTCTGTCTGTCTGTCTGTTACGCTTTCACGCTAAAACTACAGAAGCGATTTAAATTAAATTTGGCATAGGCTACTTTTTATCCCGGGAAAATTGATGATTGATGAACGCGGGCGAAGCCCCGGGGAGCCACTAGTGATTCTATATTTTTTTAAGTTTGAGGTAGGTTTTATGTTCTATATCCTACTAATATTATTAATGCGAAAGTTTGTAAGTATGGATAGATGTTTGTTACTCTTTCACCCCAAAAGGGATGAAAGAAGACACATCTTCAGATTTGACTTAATGAATTGTTGTATCAATATGTAAATAAAAATATTTTTTAATAATTCTAGTTAAAAAGAAGGTAAGGAACCTTGTTTATATCATAACCTATTGTACAAAAGTTAATGCTCTTAGCTCGATCGACCGTTGGCTGTTTGTTGATGAGTGGGCAAAAAGTAAGTAGGTACCAACTCCTCTTCAAAGCAGATATAAAAATAATTTCCTACCAAAAAAGTCCTTAAAACAAGCTTTTATTTACTGTTTCACAAACATTATTGTTTACTACTCTTCAAGCCGGCTACTCGGTTGGCTTTGTCGTTAGTGATCCTGACTTTCTAGCAGCCTGACGTGGGTTCGAATCCCATTCAGGACAAACATTTGTGTACATGAACATGTGTCCGTTTGTCCTGTGTTTGTATTATGTATTTAAAAGAAGTATAATATGTAGTATATCAGCAATCTGGTTACCATAGAACAGGCTCTGCTTAATTAGGAACCAGATTGACCGTCCGTCCCAGGATATTTGATAAAGGCATTGATAAAAATTATTACTTATTTATTATCCTCCTAATTAAACGTGTAGCTGTGTTAAATTTTAGCATAAAATCAATTAAGGATAACTGTTTTAAAATTTATTTGCAAGATTCGACCCGAACCTAGATACATAATATACAAACATTAATGATTGGGATTACGAAATAAAATCTGAATCCGGGCTCTAAACCCTAAAGATATCTCTCTTTTTGCTTATTTTTCTATTGACCTACATACTTTCCTCTAAACGCCGAAGAATGGAGCCGGGGGTAAATATTCTGAATTTTGGACTGAACTCGAATTCCAATCAATTTCAGAAGCGCTAGAAATTCGGGAACTGTTGGACTTTACTAAGGATTGTACTGTTCAATTTAATCAAAAAATTTATTCAATTAAGAGAATACAAACACAGCTTCATAATTATTTGAATCTCCTTCTATGTATGGAATACCTGTATTAGGAGGTTTCGCCTTCCATATTTAATCTATGAACACTTGAGATAGAAATATAGAATGTTAGTTTGCAAATCAAACAAGAAATTTGTTTAAATCTCTATTTAACTAACAAAGTTTCACTGTGTATTTCAGCTTCAAACTACAAAAAAATTATGAACATGTTCATATTTTGGCTATATCAAGACTAGGTAACAAAATAATATTATTTTCACTGACCGCCCCGTCATAAAAAGCCCCAACATACTAAGTACTCGTACCTATATGCATTTGTTATAATTAATATCAGGTACCTACCTACGCATCTGCCAATTTTATTTATACAACCGTTAAAAACAGACATAAATTACTCTCTCACAATCTTCACAGTATCGAAAAATTCATTATACCTTCCCCTAACACCCATAATTCTTGTTTAGAAGCTCACCCCAGTTCATTCACCTCGAGTAATAGGTACATCCCGACAGTTGTAAGATTTCCCCCGTCCACGGACATTAGGGGACATATTGTTTCACTCCACAATATTGCGTGTGCAACTTATTCATGTTTAATTTTGAAGGCCACGTTGTATGAGTACTTACACTCGGTTATCTTAGTATGGTTACTAGATTTTAAACAACTTCAAAAAAGGAGGGTTTTTGTTTTGTTAAAATTTTCGATGATCAAATTCGAAATAGATACCTATGCAGCCGGCAGAAAACGTTATTATTAACATGTTAGTGCACACTAATGTTTGTCCCGAGTGGGAATTAAATTTGTTTAAGGTAAAATGTTTAAATGCTACTTAGTAACTATGATATAAATAGCTACGTAATTGACTAAACCTACAAAAATATTAAAAATAAAATTAAATTTACATCCTGTATTTACATTTACACAAATAACAGTTAAACTGTGTCCATTCGAAGGCAACGTATTCTTCAAGAAACAACACCATATTATAATACAACCATTGTAATACAGATTCAAAGGCGCATCAGAGGAACGCCGTCAAAGCAAATGTATTGCAAACTTGCCGTCTTGAGTTCCTTTGATTGTAAAGGACGTCGGCGACAGAGATCTACATGTGTTATTTAGGGTTGCGAGATATGAAGGTCGGTAATCCCGGGATATTAAATTCATAAATACGGGAATTAAGTTTTGTATTAAGTTTACTGAAATTGCATTATAGACGGTAAAACGTCACTTTTGACTTATAGACGAGCTTTGGATTTACAATTGTTCTTCATTTTACACTTTTGATATTCAGTTTAAATTTTACGAACATTTGACAAGTTTGTATGCTTATGTTATAAATAAATATTGTTTGTGCAATAAAACGAGCGTGTGGACTGTAATTTATAATATATTGGGTTCAAAAGTGTGCGTGCGCACGGTGCTAAGATCGAGCGAGCTCTGTCGGTCGCAGACGCCGCGCCGGCCGCGCCCCCCGTTCCTCTTCATTCCTCGCTGCCGTCGCAAGGCGGCGTGGACATATTCCCGGGCCTTGAAGAGTCATCTTCAACGTTTTCGCCTTTGCTGCCCGTAGAAGTAATGGGAAGAGGGCATATATTATTGTATGCCCTGCGGAGAACGCCTTTGCTTGTCTGTATGTCCGCTACTCTGGAAACACCATCGTTGCCTGGAATGAGGTTCACAATGCGACCCAAGAGCCACATCATCGGTGGCGACGTCTTGTCCTTGATGATAACCATGGTCCCGACCCGCAGCTGGCCTGATGAAGTCTTCCATTTGTGTCGCTGTTGTAAAAGACATATGTATTCATTAGCGTATCGTTGCCAAAAATGCTGTTTCAATTGCTCAATGCGTTGGAAGCGTTGAAGGCTCGTTATGCTGGCTTCTGTGACATCAGGATATGGCACCGAAGTGAGTGACCGACCAATAAGGAAATGGGCAGGGGAAAGGAAGGATAAATCTGATGGATCTGAGGACATTGGAGTTAAGGGTCTAGAATTTAAAATAGATTCTACCTGCGCCAGACATGTCGTCATCTCTTCGAAAGTTAAATGTGTAAGACCTAAGATTCTAATTAAGTGGAATTTTACCGATTTGACGGCAGCCTCCCATAGACCACCAAAATGTGGAGAATAAGCGGGAATAAATTTAAATTGTATACCTTTATCATGACTATCATTACTACAGTTACGAATCATGTGGTTGAAGGCTCCTACAAAGGACGTTCCATTATCGCAGTATATTTTCTGCGGTTTACCCCGTCGCGCAATGAAACGGTCAAGAGCACTAAGGAAACCTTCTTTAGTGAGGTCAGAGACTAACTCCAAATGCAAGGCCTTCACTGCGAAGCAAACAAAAACACAAATATAACATTTTATAAGTCTACTTCCACGTCCCTTTCGATTAACAATCATCACTGGCCCGGCGTAATCGACGCCTGTATTTAAAAACGGATATTCAAGATGTAACCTATCGCTTGGCAGATCGCTCATGATAGGCTGTGTAGACTTAGCCTTCTGCCTAATACAGCGCACACATGAACCTACCACGCGCCTAGCTAAGTTCCTACCACCAAGTGGCCAGTATTGTTGTCTTATTTGTGAAAGCAACAGGAGTGGACTTGCGTGTAATGAAGTGTAATGTTGTTTTTCAAATATGAGTTTTGTAAGAATGTGCTTACTGCAGAGTAGGATTGGATGTTTGACGTCGTATGTATAGAAAGAACTATGAAGACGACCACCGACACGAATAATGTTGTCGGAGTCAATAAAAGGGGATAATGACGAAAGCCTATTCTTTGAAGATAGGGTTTCTCCGGATTTGAGACTATGATATTCTTCCGGGAACATTTCTTGTTGTGCGATACAAATTATAGTATTTTTAGCTAATGCTATTTCAGAAAAGGAGAGGTTTTTATCTTTACAAATATGATTTTTATTTTTAATGTTATTGAGGAATCTTTGTAAATATGCTGTAATTCTTATTAATTTTGAAAAATCTGAAATTTTATTTATTAATTTTATAATAGGATTTTGAGTTGTATCTATAAATAATGACATTTCAGGAAGTGATGTAATAGAATGATGTTTGTTTGGGTTAACTGGAAATTGTAAATGAACTGTGTGCAAAAAAGACGGGCCAGTCCACCACAGACTGGACGCGCTGAGTGTATCAGCCCTCACCCCACGAGAAACCAGGTCAGCTGGGTTCTCTTTAGACGGCACGTAACTCCACGATTGGTTATCAATGTTTTCATGAATTTCGTTAACCCTATTGCGGACAAATGATTTAAGATTACTAGGCGTTGCAGATAACCACCCTAACACGACAGTGGAATCTGTCCAAAAATAAGATTTATCAAATTTTATAGTCAATGACTTACGAATTTTTTTATGTAGTCTTGTTCCTAATAAAGCCCCGCATAATTCAAGACGGGGTATTGTACTTGACTTTATTGGTGCGATTTTATTTTTTGAGGCTAAAAGGCGAACACGAATATTGCTGTCATGTGTAATTGTTCTGACATAACAGCACGCACCATATGCGCGTTCTGATGCATCTGTAAATGTGTGTATTTCTACTGAGACGGTACTTGCGTTAAATGCCCAGCGAGGAATTTGTATACTGTTGAGTAATGGCAGAGATTGTATAAGGCTCAAGTATGCTGTTTTTAACTCAATCGGAACCTCATCATCCCATTCACAACTAAGTTTCCACAATTTTTGTAAAATTATCTTGGCTTCGACAATACAAGGACCTACTAGACCAATGGGATCAAAAACTTGACTGATTGCTGATAAAATATTCCGCTTTGTGACATTATAGGTTGATTTTGAATCTACAACAAAAAACAAATTGTCAGAATTACAATTCCAATAAAGACCAAGTGTTTGGCTTGGGGTTGAATTGTTTAAATTTAAAGTTTTGTCCTGATCACCTTTTATTTCTGAAATACTTTGTAGTAATTCAGGACTGTTTGATTGCCATTTGCGCAAATTGAACTTAGCTGAGTCTAACTTGTGAATTACATCGCGACAGAGATCTGTGACGCTTGGCACGGATTCCCCACCACTCAAAAAATCGTCAACATAGAAATCTTGTGCTATTGCACGTTTAGTTACTGGATTGTCACATTGTTCGGCAAGAGCAAGCAAACATCGAGTAGCTAAGTAAGGCGCACATGCGGTGCCGTATGTAACTGTATTTAATGTGTATGTATGTAAAGGTTGTGACGGATCAAATCTAAAAATAATTTGTTGAAGTGACCTTTGTGATTGTTCAATATTTATGGCCCTATACATTTTTTCTACATCGCTGGTTACAACGTATTTATGCTGTCGAAAACGTAATAAGATTGAAAGAAGGTCGCTTTGTACTGTAGGACCTACTTTTTGAATTTCATTGAATGATTTACCGGTGGACGTGATTGCTGATGCATCAAATACAACTCGAAGCTTGGTTGTCGTACTAGTTTCGCGAACCACTCCGTGATGCGGTAAGTAATTATTTATGATTTTGTCACACTTATTGTATGTGTTAGATGTTAAGTTAGATGTAGTATCGTGAGTGATTGATGAATGAATGTTTGAGGATGCAACATTACATGTTGAATGAATGGGTTTGATGTTTGGATAGTCCACATTAGAAGATTGAATGCTTGATGATTGTGGACGTGATGTGTGTTGATGTGATGAGTGTTGATGTGATGAGTGTTTGTTTTGAGTCATGTGTACTAAATGTATGTATTCACGCACAAAGTTATGATAATCGTTTCTCATCTGCTCGTTATTTTGTAATTTGCGCTCCAAGGAGAGAAATCGACGTTTAGCTATTATGTACGAATCTCCTAATACTTCAGGTGACTCTTTTAGAGGTAATGTTACTATGAATTTTCCATCGACATCTCGCCGCGTGGTTTGTATAAAAAGTGACTCGCATTCCTGCTCTTCTTTAGACATAGTATGACTAGTGCTGACTGAATCTAGTTCCCAAAACTTATTGACCTGTGTTTCTAAGCTTTGTGTAAAGTTACAGTGTGTGAGAGTGTTTTCACTCGCATTTGGATAAGGATGAAAAAGTATGCTTCCTTTTTTTTTTTTTTTTTTTTTTTTTTTTTTTTTGTTTTTTTTTTTTTTGAGAGGGGAAATGCATTACGCATACCACCCGGGCGCAGGGACCGGCCCGGGTGGTTATGTGGGACTCCCGTATTTGGCTAATGAGGCCACGGTATACCCACTAAAACCCCTCTATCTTCCTCCTCGGCACTTTGCGGCGAGGTCACGGGAACGCCGAAGCACACTTCCGCGACCCCGCCAGTGCTGTCCGGACTTCACCCTGGTCCGAACTCGATTCTCGGGGGGAAAGTTGCTCCCCCCGTTCGTCCCTCTTCAGCACGCCCTTTGCGCGCTCCTCATCTCGGGCACCGGTGTAGTGCGGGCGGCAGACGTCCCCGAGCCTGCCGCCCTCTGGTGCCCTTATGGCGGTAGCCGGCGGTCATACGCCAGCCGCCGGCGCCCGACCCGTTTGCGTCGCATCGGGTGGGAGGCCGGATCATCCTCCCTCCCGCGCTCCGCCGCCTCCTTCTGCGCCATCACGTCCTCGCAGAAGGAGGCCACCGCCTTCCACGACCTCTCGTCGCCGACCATAGCTTTCACCACGGCCGGCAAGGACAGGTCCCTGCCCACTACGGCCACGAGTGCCGCTCGCCGAGCTGCCCAGGTTGGGCAAACAGCCAAGGTGTGCAACGCCGTATCCTCGGCGCCGCCGCACTCGTGGCACACCTCCGTTGGCTCCCGCCCTGCCACCCGGCACAGATACCTCCCGAAGCATCCGTGCCCCGAGAGGATCTGCGCCAGGTGGAAGGACAGGAAGCCCTCCTTTCTTCCGACCCATTCCTCCAGAACGGGCCGGATCGCGCCGATGGTCAAGTGGCCGGCGCTCGGCGACTCCAGCCTCTGTTTCCACTTCCGGAGCAGATCCCGGTGCGCAACTAGTCGCCACCGTCTGATCTCCTCCGGGAGTGGATGGCCGCCCCGGGCCCGCGCCTCGGTGACATACCAATAAAAGTCGGCCAGCACCTCAGCGTCTAGGTCCCAAGGCGGGGTCCCCGCCAGAGAAAGAAAAGTATGCTACCTGACACTATCCAGCCTAACTTGGATTCGCGCAATACAGGTTGATGTTTTCCTAAATTTATACAACTGGTACCTAAAATTTGCCAAAATATTTCAGCACCAACCAAGAGGTCGACAGTTGCTGGAATATTGAATGATGGATCTGCAAGTTCGATTCCAGTAGGTATAGGTATGTGATGTCTATGAATGAGTGTAACAGGTAATGATGTTGTTATGTGTGGCAATATATAGCAATTTATGTTCGCCTTATAGCTATCATTGAGAGATTGAAGAGTTATTGTGCATGATTTAGTACTGGAAGAAACCTGGCTGTTTATCCCGACAATCGTGGAGCTCGTGCTATGTTTGGCCAGATCTAGTTTCTCGCAGAGGTCGGATGTCACGAAGTTCGATGTACTGCCGTTGTCCAGCAAGGCTCGAGCAGGATGGAGCTGGCCGTTCTTGTCCATCACTTTCACCATTGCTGTGGAAAGTATGACATGGACGCGGTCATTATCAGACGAATTAATATTATCCTGATTTGAAGATGAATGGGCAGATAATGTTATAGTTTTATTGTTTAGGTTAGATGATTCAATGTCTTTATGTAAAAGAGTATTGTGTTTCGAATTACAATACTTGCAGTGTGTAAGTCTACAATTTTTATGTTGATGTCCTATGCGTAAACAATTTTTACAAACATTATTAAAGTCCGAAAACCTTTTTATTCGTGAATCCACGTCTAAGGCTCTAAATGAGTCGCAATTAAAAACGTGATGTTGTTGTTTACACATTGGGCATGACAGTTGTTTTAAGTCTTTATAGTTTTCAGTGATCATTGAAGATGATTTTGTTTTGTATGTTTGTGTATCTACGTAGGACGATTTTTGAATAATTTGTTTGTTATTTTGTAATGTTTCTAATAATTCTGCTGTATTACTTAAAAATGTGAGAAACTGTTTTAAGGAAGGTTGATCAGTTAATTTATTTTTCTTTTCTTCCCACTTTCTACTAGTAAGGTAATCAAGTTTTTTAGCCATAATATATATTATTAGTATATCCCAATGATCAGTGGGCAATCCTAAACTGTTAAGAGCTCGTAAATTTTTGTTAGTGACATCTATTAAATTTCGTAATGATTTTGATGACTCTTTTTGAACTAAATCAGCATTAAATAAAGCTTGTATATGATTATTAATTAAAATTTTTTGGTTATCATATCTTTCGGTTAACAATTGCCAAGCCACTTGGTAGTTACTAACTGTAAAATCAAGACTTTGTATAACTAAAGACGCACTACCTTTTAATGAGGAGCGCAAATAATGAAATTTACTAATTTCGTTTATTCTTGGGTTTTCATGAATAAGTGAAATATACATATCTCTAAATTCCAGCCAGTGATGAAAGTTGCCATTGAAAGATGGTGGATCGATTTCTGGTAGACGAAAATGTTCTTGCTTCACAGCGGAGTCCGCATCGGGAACATTGGTTTCCCCAGGTTCACTGCGAGACGGGAGTTCCAGCAGACTGCGCGCAAGGGCAGTGTTTGCAAAGTAAATCGTGTCAAACTGCTCACGTTCCGCAAATTCTTTTGTATCGTCCTCAGCCACACCCTCGATATCCATCTGTAATTTATCGAAGTCGGAATATGTATCTTCAATAGCATTAAGTCTCATTTGAAGCTCAATTTTATGCTGCAAGCTTAATGAATCGTATGATTTTGCAATTGAAATGTAGCTTGTGAATTGAGTAAGCTTTGCTCTTAAGCTTGCGCGTGATTTCTTAAGCTTCTTAAGCTGCATTTCTTCAGCCATTTTTAAACAACAATTGTTTTGGGGGAGTTAGGTCAGAAGTCAATATAAAATCCGTTATTCAGAAATCCATATATTCACAAGGTACAGAATCACAAGTAACAAATTATACAATAATCCAGAACCACGTCCGTCTCCTACACGTCCGTCCGAACCAAGTGTCGCGCCAAGTGCTCAGCCTGTTGTTTTATAGTCTTACCCCCACCCTGTCTATTGGGTAAAACACGTGGGAAAGCGCGCGACAAATCAGTCAAACAACTATTAATGGGTAAATTATTATGATATGCTTAAATAATATCTATCTCTAAGTACAATTATCCTTACATAATCTAAATGACATAATAATGTTTATATTTAAGTATAATTATCCTTACAGCTCGGCCATCCTACACTTAGAGAGTCCCTTCGCTATAGAAAAAAAATATTTATGTATGCATTTGCATAGCTATTACATAAAAAAATAAAGTTTGTCATTTTAACAATTATTTTAAAGTGGGAATCAACGCCTTACATACTAGTAACCAAGAGGAATTATGTCTCAAGTTTCATATAACAATAAATATAATAATTGAAATTAATCTATAATAATTCAAGTAATACCAAATCAGGAATCAGAATCTGTCAATAATTTAAACATAGTAATTATTAGTATACACAGTAATAATTTGTTAGGTTAAATCATTTTGAATCCAAACATAATAATATAATGATCTTAAGCCTGAATTGCATTATATGAGATTAATCATCTCTCGTACAATAAATTAACTACTATCATCATTGTTACCATCTAAATCGTCAACATCTAAGTCCCTTGAAAATATCATCCAAGGTTGGACTTTATCAATAGATACAATGGCTTCATATTTCCTACCATTTTTGCGTGTTAGCGGCGTGTCCTCAATGAGAAACCTGTCATTAGGCAGAACCTTCAGTATGCGATATGGGCCCTGATACTTACAGACGAGTTTTTGTGATTTTCCGTCATGTGGAACTTGTCTGGCTACTCGTACCAAGTCGCCTTCCATGTATGCCCTCGATGGTTTTCTATGCTTATTAAAGTTAGATGCATCCTTACCTTGCTGTAGTGTTATTTTGTCGCTTGCACTTTGTCGTATATCAGTTAGTTCTTCTGCGGTGGTCCTTTTTAGTGTGTCATTAATAACTGAACCTAGAATACCTTCTGTTCTGCCGATGATGTTGAATCCGAAGAGCAGTTCAGAGGGGCTCTTTTGTGTCGTTTTATGCTGTGTGGTATTAATACCTACCTGGATATCGGTGATGTGATCGTCCCAAGACCTATCGTCGCCACCATGACTCATCGTTGCCAATGCGTTCAGAATAGTCCTATTGAATCTTTCGACTTGCCCATTGGCCCTAGGGGTCGCGACTGCATTGATTATGTGCTTAGTGCCTAGATACTTTATGTAATCTTGAAATGTCTTACTAGTAAAGCTTGTGCCTTTGTCCGTTATCAGTCGGATTGGGACGCCGAAGTACTTCACATGCTCCTTTAGTACTCGTATCGATGTTGTGGACTTGGTGTTCTTTACAGGGACTATATTTACGAACTTTGTAAATCCATCGACTAAGACTAATAGGTAGCAGTTTCCCTTCTTACTTTTGACGAAAGGGCCTAGGTGATCTGCATGGACTGTATGAAATGGGATGCCTACCTTTTCAATGGGATGAAGCTCTCCTTCTCGTTTTCCACCCGGAGCTTTGTGGTGGGCGCACTCCAAGCATGATGTCACGTACTTTTTTACAAAGCGGCGCATTTTAGCAAACCAGTAATGATGTTGGATACGTTGAAGTGTCTTTTCGAACCCACAATGACCTACGTCATCGTGGTTCATTTTTAGTATTTGCCAACGAACGCCCTTTGGTACCAACCACTTTATTTCATCACCAACCATGCGGAATACGCGGTCGTTTTTAAGCTTATAACTTTTGTGTACGTCTGCTATGTCTGACGAGTTTGGATCGGAGAGTATAAGTTTGATTTTCTTTACCTCGTCATCTGCCATTTGCACCGTCGTAATCCAGTCTTGCCCACCTGTCGTATGCTGTAGTTCTAGGACGTCCAATATATGCACCTCGCTTGTTGCTGCATCGACGGGGTTTCTGCTGAGTGCATCGGCGTGAGCCATTCGATTACCTGGTCGATACTCTATCGTACAGTCATACTCCTGCAGTTGTACCCACCACCTAGCTATGCGAGGTACCAGGTCACGTTTGGTGAGAGTAGCCCTGAGAGCATTACAGTCGGTTAAAATTCTGAACGGAATACCTACCAAATACACTCTGAACCGGTTAAGTGAAGCTATAACTGCAAGCGTTTCGAGCTCGTAGGAGTGGAGTTTGCGTTCGTCCACCGTAGTTTTTCGACTGAAATATGATACAGGCTGCAAAACACCGTTAGCATTACGTTGGAGTAATATACCTGCCACGCCCTCTTTACTGGCGTCCGTGTGTAGTTCTATGTCGGCCCGAGGGTCGTATAGTGCTAGTACTGGTCGTTCCATAAGCTGCTGTTTTATACTTGTAAACGCTTCTTGTTGCTGCGAACTCCAGATCCAATCTGTATCCTTCTGTAATAGATTTGTTAAAGGTGCCGCTATTGTGGCATAACTTTTAATGAACCTCCGGAAAAATCCCGATAGGCCGAGAAATTGACGCAACTCATGAACGTTTGAAGGGGTCGGGAATTTTGAGACGGCATCGGTCTTCCTGCTACCTGGTCGGATTCCTTTGGCGCTCACCTCGAATCCTAAGACATCTATAGTGTTTAGAAAGAAATAGCATTTACTTAACTTTAGTGTCAGACCACCTTTCCTTAAAAGCTGTAATACTTCTGTCAGTCGAGCGATGCCCTCAGGAAAGTCCTTGGAAGGAATTAAGATGTCATCCATGTAGACTACTGCGTACTTGATGTGAGCTTCCCTAAGAATTTTATGAACTGTTCTTTGGAATACCGATGGAGCGTTCACAAGACCGAAAGGCATGCGGGTATATTCGAACTGTCCGTCTGGTGTCACGAATGCAGTTTTGCTACGCGACTCCTCAGACACTGGTATCTGGTAGTAGCCTGAAGCTAAATCTAATGACGTAAACATTGTATTACCTGATAATAAATCAAGTTGGTCTTCAACTCTCGGCAGCGGATAATGTTCCTTTTTTGTTTTCCTATTGAGCGCACGGTAATCCACGCACAATCGTTTCTCGCCAGTTTTTTTCTGGACTAGCACTATGGGGCTAGCATAAGGGGAAGAGGACTCCCTCACAATACCATTGTCAATCATCTCTTGTACCATGTTTCTTACCAATAGACGCTCCGTATGTGGCAAACGATAGGGACGGTATACAACTGGCTCAGTATCCTCAAGTTCAATGACCATTTCGGCAGTGTTCGTGAACCCAAGGTCCTTGAGGCTGTTGGAGAAGCAATCCTTAAACTGAAATAATACCTGTTGCAGTTGAGATCGGTGATCGCTGGTTAGATTGGGGTTACAATTAACATCCTGTTCCGCTATACTGTCGGTAATCGCCACACTACAGGTGTTTAACACAAGCCCAGCGTCCCGGGTTGTTTTTATTACTGCTCGCGTCAATAACGTACCTCTTTTAATGAAGATTTTATCCAGCGATGCGTTATACACCAGCAATGTACTATGGTTATTTATGATTTCATACATACCAGGAAATATGTAGTATTCCTTGCCTTCGGGGCCCCTTAATGATCCGTTAACGTAAACGTTACAGTCCTGCTGAGTATCTGCAATTACAGCTATGGGTCGTAGAATATTACCATTAATTTCAGTGTCCTTTTCAACCATTAGATGCACCTTGTCATGGGTAATTCTTCGGATTAAGAGATCTGTCGGGGACTTTATGATTATAATATCAGGTTTTTCAGTGAACGAGTGTCCGAGTAAGGTAGGATAGCTAAGAACATAATCATTGACAACGTACATCTCAATGGTTTCCGTTATACCTTGAACTTCTGCACTCACAATAGAGACTCCCAAAGGACACGTTAAGTTACCGCCTATGCCCTTTAATAGGGGCAAACCATCACAAGTATCAATTTTAAGACCTAAACTCGTCGCAGTGCTATGTCTTATCAACGAACATTGACTGCCTAAATCAACGTGGCATTTAACTACCGTCCCGTTTATTTTGATATCTAATATGTACTTATCCATAACATTACTGTCAACAATCACATTAGAGACTTGTTTGGGTATATTATTTTTGTCCGTGGTTTGTAAGTTGTCCTTAGTCATAGTGATTTTATTTTTATAACAATTCGAAGCCTGATGTCCAATTTTACCACAAGTTGTACAGGTCAGTAAAGGCTTATCACACTTAAAGCTCGGATGGCCAACCTCGTTACAGTTGAAACACCGTATATTGACATTACTAGGACCAGCCTTTCCGATATCCCCAAACCGATTGGACACAAAATTGGTTTTACGCTCGTATGGTTTTCGGATAGTTGTCATATAGTTACTGTCACGAGCTGGGCCTACCTTAATAGTCCTAAAGTATGCAAGTACTTCCTCAGGCTCTTTAAATTGAGCCGCCTGAGCACTAATCCTCACAGTGCGATCTTCAATTCCATTAAGAATGCAATCAACGGCATTTTTATTATAGATTCTACACCGATTAAGGAGGTTAACCTTTGCATAATAGTAGTGCTCAAACGACTCGGCATATTTAACTTTCTTTGCAAGCATCTCTGTCAAAAGCTCGGCGTAATCCTCACGATTAGGAAACGACTCTATCAATTTTTGTTTCCATTCAGCCCAAGTAAATAATAAGGTAGATAAACCCTGGTACCATGTTTTGGCAAGCCCGCTTAACTTGGGTAACGCAT
Organism: Thyatira batis; assembly: GCA_905147785.2. NCBI lineage: Eukaryota > Metazoa > Arthropoda > Insecta > Lepidoptera > Drepanidae > Thyatira > Thyatira batis. The sequence continues at coordinate 2,994,057 of LR990507.1, forward strand.
AATGAATTATTTCTTTATCTTCCCATCCATATATTTGGGCACATTCATCCACCTTTGTTAGCCAAGTTAAAACGGTTTGCTCCTTTGAAGTAGGATCGAATTCCGGTAAAACATTTGTATTAAAAGTTAATTTGGGTTTATCTGATCGCTTGAAACTATCTAAAATACTTAAAAATTTGTCTAGAATATTATTATTGTCAAATTCCTTACTTGTTACCGGTTGTCGAGCCCTTTTCGTTGGTAGCACAGGCGATCCTTCCGAGGATCGAGAGGATCGGCGCCTCCTCCTTGACCTTCTCCGTTTCCTTCTCCTACATTCCTCTTCGCTGTCACTATCATTGGTTTGTTGTCGCCGCGAGTGGCTCCTTCTACATGTTACGTCCATATCATCACGTGTGGTCGGCTCCATCCGTGAGCCTGACTAGTAGATTGAAATTGGGGTTTCTGGATCACAGATCCAGAAACCCCAATTACAATTCTAGATCACAGATCCAGATTCAGAAACACCCAATTTCAATCTACTAAATAATGTTTTCATCTACCTGATCTCTTTGGCTCTCTACCTACAGATCAATTCATGGACTGCATTTTAAGAGATCTAGTAAAATTTCAAATTATTAATCCATTACCTAAACGATTCATACAAACATTTAAATTATTAATGTTGAAAGCCCCTAGGGATTATCTATTCAACACATTGTATTGTTATTTAAAATGAAATACTTATTTTAAAATAGAATAAGAATGTGGATAAACACACAACATATTAGGCGAGGTAGCTAGTAGGGTTATTGTTAAATGAAACAAGAAAAAAATATCTATAAAACTATATTCTCTTCTAAACACCACCTTCTTAAACATAGTACATTTTTCAGAGCACATATATTACTGTGATACATACAATTAAACATATTTCTCGATAATTTATATTTTTCACATAGACTTAATAAATTAGGGCATCCCTTATTTTCTAAATTAAAAACTTTTTCGGATTCTAATATTTGCATTAACCAAACACTTTTTTCGGACCCTTTAGTGTATACTGTTCTACCTCGTAAAATATCTCGAATAATATTTTTATGGTTCGGATAAGGTATATAACCATCACCCCAGGAAATACCTCTATTTCTTTCTATCCAGCAGATTTGTTTTCTTTCTGTTTTAGTCAAGTCATAAAATGGATATGGTGATTTGAATAGGAAAACTTGCACATGGTTTTTAAAAATAATAGCAATCTCTTTTAAAATGAATTGATTATTATCAGTTTTAAACCCTTGAATGTCTACTATAGCACTCATGATAATTTTCGAACTATATTACTTAACGGCTTATACTCGAAGAGTCGATCATTAATGATGAGACAGTAAGCCGTTGTATTTTCGGGAATATCTTGAGAAGTTTCTATTTCCAAACGGACATCCACCGGTCCAGTTTTTAAATTCTCATTTTGTCTTGAACAATCAATAATAAATAATGGAGCTTTTTCTTTAAAATTTAACAAATCAAGCAACGGATCCGCAGGGATGTTGTAATAAGACTGTCGGAACCTACTGTACATCTCATATATTATACCGTATTTATGTTCATCGAATTTAAGATTTAAAGATTCGTATGGATAATACTGGGAGTTCAAAAACAAAGTGATATTAGTTACTTTACAATGATCGAATAAAGAACAATCTTTCGATTTACTATTTTTTCTGCATGTTTGTAGTCCGAATATAACATAGCGTGGTTTTTCTAGCTGGGAAGCTGTTTTAACTGCCCAAGAATGTTTCGTAGTTCTAGGCAAAAATGAATATTCATATAAATCCCAGTTTCTAAATGCTAGCTGTATAGGTTTATCTTTTTCTAATAGTTTAAGTAATGTTAGTCTGTCTCGATCTGAAACTTTTACATGAGGGACACGCCATTGTATTCTTTCAATATGTATTTGTAAACTTTCGGTATCCTTTACTTTAACACTATTCACGTTCGTATTGCTTCTATTTAAAATAAGCTCATGTTTACAGTTCATTATTATTTTATTATAATCTTCAGCAAATCCCAGTATTTTATTTAATGGTATAATTACACTAAAAGAACCATCAATACTTTTAAGTCCATCTAAGTTCCAACCCCATATAGCAGCAACTTTACTTTGCCCTGTGTTCATAGATACGTAAGATTTTATTGTTGTTGATATTCCAGCGTTTTTAATACGATCTACTTCAACACCATTTATTTCATATCTAATATCTTGAAACAAAAACATTACAGCATTGTTAGTGAATTCCACAGGTACATTATGCGGCTTATGGTCTTTGTCAATAACAGTTGCTCTTCCTTCAATGAGAATGGAACTGGCGGATGGTAATATGTAGATATCTTGTTGGTGTATAGGAATCCGAATCTCATCATTTTCTTTAAAACTATTATTATATGGATTGTAAGTATGGATTTCATAGCTTTCAATCGAGTTATCATACTGTGGTAAATCCGTTATCTGTAGTATATTCATAATTTAAATCCGAGCGTGCGAAGAAATTCTTTATTACTTTTACTAAGCCTCTTAAAGGTTTTGGGACGTCTATATACTTGGGCAACGCGATGGGAAGTAATGCGTTTTTCCGTAGTATTAACACTTTTATTAAATACAATCATCTCGTTTTCGTAAATGAAGACGCAATTGGATATTCTCTTCTTTAAAGTCAATGTATTCACCGTACTCGTTAACAATATTTATATTTATCGATGATATAGATTTTTTATTAACAGGAAAATAAATAATAGTTCCTGGCACTTCTATATATCTATGAGCAGGAGGTACGTTTGGTATGAATTCATGTATAATATGGGATGTAAATCCATTAGTATACGACCCTTCTATAAGATCACATTCGACTCTTATCACGGACGATGGAGTAATGTTGACAGGGTTCTTAGATTCATGCCATTTATTTGCTTCTAATTCAATCTTGTCAAAACCCAACATGGTACCTATACTGTTCTCTACATAAAATTTTATTGTACTAGAACAATATATTGAGCATTTTAAAGTATTATTATTTGGCTTTATATTAATTTCGCAATCGACTATATTACTTTGAATGAAGTCGGCTATGTCATACAAGTCATAAGCACCACATGGAATTTGCAACGTTTTATCTTTCCCGTAAGCAAATACATTGTTTTTTATAGTTATGTTTGGTATTGAATTAAGAGCTGAGAAGTATAATAATCCACACTCGTAGTTACCTCCTATATTTAAAGGAGGTTGAAAATATGATTCCAGATATGGTTTTTTACCTGTGATGGTTAATGCGATAGACATGATTATACACTAAATGAGGTTCAACTCTTACATGCTATTTATTTGTTTTATATTTTTATCAAACCAAAATTTTTTTAAATATTTCAAACACAAGTGGCCACAATTATAGGGATGATCTTTTTGAATATTATCATAATTATAGTATATATTTGATCCAACATAATAAATTAATTCTTTTGGCGGTTTTAAATTACCGTAACTATCAAAATACTCGATATCATTATTATACTTTGCATAGGCTACCCAATGACTCCCTGGATTTTCTGAACTATCCAAATTGATAATACCACATTCTTTGATACGAGGATATTTAGGTAACTCATTTCTCATAAATACTCCTCGAAAATACGGAATGTTTTTAGAGTGGTTCATTAAATCTATATTAGTGAGAGCTCTATTAGGTAGCCGAATATTTAGTTTTTTTTATCAGACACATAAATACCGAAACCTTCTTTTAAAGGCTTTATGTTTAATCCTTTACCTAAGCATACAGATTTATTTTCGCTATGCCTTAATTTCCGCTCTTTGAGTCGTTTCTGGACATTTTTAAATTCGTGAATAGCATGGGTAATACCAGCAGCACCGCCAGTTAGACTACCAACAGCAGATAACCCTGCAAAGATGGGTATTAAAGGAAGGTAACCACCAGTTTTTGGAATTGGAATTATTCGAGGAATTGTCACATCTGCATTTGTTGCCAGCTCTTTAGCAGCTGCCATTGCTAATTTTATAGCCATATTTTTACACTTAGGTTTCATTTTTTGTAGCTGTTTTTTTGCGTATGCGATAACATGTTTTAGATTTTTCTTCATACCGGTACCAGATCGAGTTTCTATGAGTTTATTTTTTTCGCTTTTCCTTAAGCCAGTTCCAGTTTTAACTTTCAGCATCATTGCTTTATTAACTACTTGAGCTGCTATTTTTTCACCTATGCTAGCATCAGGTGCAGTTATCCGCTTTCTTGCCTGTTTCATTAGTTTTATATCAGCTTTACACCGATCACTTAAATCAGATGTTCGCTGATAGGCTATATCGTGTTCTTTGCAATATTCGTCCAGCTGGTTAATGCCTCTTTCTCTCTGTGCGAGATTTTTAAGTAGTCTTGTGCCTGGTCCACAATAATTATATCCGGGTAGATGAAGTTCAAAAGGTAAATGATTAATAAACCAGTTTAAAAGACTGCTCTTGCTCATGCTCTTTACTACACTAATGTATCCTATTGCTAATAACCATTTAAATAGGTATTCAATTAACACTCATTAAATTATACTTGACTTATTGATCCAGCTATTTTCGGTAGAAGGTAATCCCAACCATTTCACAAACATTTTATTTCCTTTTCTTTTCAATATTTTTTCCACAAGGTATATGTTCGGGTGTTTTGTTTTCTGTAATTCTTGAGCATAAAATGCTCCTAAAATTGGTTGCTTCCTTGAATCCTCTAATAAGTATGTGATAGGAATTGTTTCTTTTAGTTTAATAATTTTAAAAATTTCTGTGGACCAATTGGGTGTATATCCCTTTTCAAATGCACCTTTATGCTTGCTAATCCGTACAAAGTCTCCAACTTTTAGATGTCTAGGTTTATTTAAATTATTTAAGTGATTGTTTTTCACGTAATATCTACTCAGTATATTTTCTTTGTTATATTTATTGACTTCACTAGGCTGTTGGTTAATAGTTCGGTGCTTTGTATGATTATAAATATAAATAACATTGTCAAGGGTACCATCTGTCCACTTGTAATTTCCTTTTAGACTAAATTCTTTATACAGTTTTGATTTTAAAGTTCTGATAAATCTTTCTGCTATCGATGCCTTCTTTATTGTATAAGTTGAATAATGATTTATATTGTATGCATTAGTTAAGTTTTTGAATTTATCATTATAAAATTCAGTACCTAAATCTGTTTGTAAGTTTTTTGGTTTACGTCCTTCTCTTAGTAATGTTTTGAATGCATCACATACAATTTCTTTTCTTTTGTATTTAAGTGGAAATGCCCAAGCGTACTTTGAAAAAGTATCAATAACAACCAGAATGTATTTGTTGCATGAATTTTCTTTATAAAAAGCTTGCATATCTATTAAATCAGCTTGCCATAGATCATCTATATCTTTAATTATGACTTTTCGACGTGGATAATGTATTCTAGCATTTTTATGTATTTCGTTTACAACGTCTGCTTTGCTCATTATTATCAAATTTAGCAACTTTAAAAATGTTTTCTAAATTAGATATTTGTGTGCTTAGATTCGTAACTAAGCTGCTTACAGTTGTAATTTTTTTGATACAGTCTATTATACAGCTATCCACATATTCTTTCGTGGCACTATCATTGGAATCTATAGGTGTATGCACATTTTTTAAAAATTTATTTTCTATATTAAAATTTCCATCACTCAGTACTTTAAGCGAATAATTATTTACAAATAAATCATTATTTTTTAACCTTTTGTTTAAATGGTGTCCGAATTTATCAACATTCATGTTGAGTAATATAAGAATACTAAACAATCGCTAAGAATACAATTGCTTTTATTCTTTTATGATACCAGCTTCTTTTAATTCTTCAGTTATTGATATTATTTCATTATCATGATTAGTATTACCAGCATTTTTAGAAGCAATAAGTAATTTTAATCTCTCAACCAACTCGTTAGGATCATCCCAATACACAAGATCTATATTCGATCTAAATTTTTTTAGTGTTGGGAGTTTACCTCCAAATTTCGGTTCACTTTGAGTTCGATATTTGGGGTCAAAAAGTAATGGTTTTATAATTTCACGGTACTTTATACCTTTATCTCCCTTAATCTGACCATTAGCATTAAAGTCTCTTTTATGAGCATTGGTATAATACAGGATATCTCTATAGATAAGCTTATCTTTCTCTGAAATTAAGGATAGATTTGGTTTCTTACGCAGAAGAAGTTCCTTTAAGCCAGCTGTCAATTCATAAGAATTTCCTTCAACGTTAATCAAAATAATTTCACCACCATTTAAAAAGTTTTCAGTTTTAGAAAATCGTACTTCTGAGTTTCCCATCATTGGTTTTTTATTTTCTACTCGAATACCAAATGGTATATCTGTATGATCATAAATATCGATTATATCATTTTTCTTTAAAGATTTATTCAACGGAGATTGAGGTGCTTCTCGAATGACTGAGTCGTTTTGATCTTCATCACATTCAGAGGATATGAAATCGTCTTCATAATTTTTCACATCATGAAATTCTTCCTCTTTTACTGAATCATTAAAAAAGCCAATAGACTCAACCTCATCAGTGTTAAGATCATTATTTTTTTCCATGTTTACTTGCTTAGAGTGATTAGCTAACGTGTTTAATGGAACAGTAATGGGTTTCAGCATTCTGTTTAGCGTTAGGTCTGTATGTGCCTCCGCATTTTGCATTTGTTTTAGTTTGGTTTTTATAGAATTAACTGAATGTATTAATTGTTGCTTAATATTTTGCTCCATTTATTTTACTAATAGTACGTGTGCTATTTATAAAGAAAAATTTAAGAATGATTTTGTTCTTAATAGTCACTGAATTTGTATATATTTCTCGGGCACCAAGTATTACTTGATTTTATTTGAGTATGACTGAATCATTCAAAAGTAATGAAATTATCGAATGATTGTCTATATCTACCTTTATTTAATTCACAATCCTTATTAATAATCAAAAAATCATAAGGACCCTGCCAGATTTTATAACACATGACTTTAAATTTAGACCAATCCATATCAGAGTTAACATGTTCATCATATATATGCTTCATGTTTAATTCATCTTGTTTAAAAATAATCAAAAAATTTACATTATCACGTAGCAGTTGCTTTGGTATTTTTGAATACGTTTGTGATAAATAAAAACAATCTATTCCTTTATGTCTCCCCATTGTATAATAATTCCGAATATTGATTTGTTTTTCGCTAACCACGTCATCAAAAATGATGATAGAATTTGGTTGAGCATCATTAGGATGAATAACATCTTCATTGGAATTAAAAATGAAAAATTTTACATTCGGAATTCTTTCTAAAATTTGTCTTAAAAAGCAATACTTTGGTTGGAAACTGGTTTTTGAATACAGGTAGACATTTTGAAACTTTAAGCCGTTTTCATGTATCAATAAACTAATCATAACATTAGTCTTCCCACAGTTTGAGGGACCACAAATAATACATCGCATATTATTAGGGAGAAGTACACTATGTTTGATATGAAGTTTATTTTTTTTTAACTCAATATTTTTAACTTCCAACGATACTGGTTGCTTAATCATCTTCATGTTTGCGTCTGTTGTCAAATTTATAATTGTATCAGTATTTATATCATTTACTACATAGATTTATAACTAGACGAATATTTAAGAACTTGAGGGTTAACAGAATTAAACAACAATTAGATGTAAAGTAATATTTATTTAACAGTACAAAATTATTTATATTATACATAGGTATTGATATACACATCATTTTAACCATAACTATAGCATTACATTTTTCTCAATATATACTTAATACATGCATAAAAATTAAATTATGTAATAAACAAGAGTCAACACATGGTATCACAATGCCCCCATGGTAATGTATCTATTTGGTTTAATTGAACTTGTCTCTTATCATCGATTCTATTTAATGTGACTTTATTAACTTCCTGTGAATACAATACATGTTTATATGATTTTATCGTGTTCATCTTACATTTAAGTTCAGTATTTTTAAACAACACGTTCTTATAGTTGGATGACTTTAAACTTTTTGTAACGGGCTTAGATACACCTTTTGCTTTGTTAATTTGTGTCTTTAATGATTTAATACAGTAAAGTTTTGCTCTTAGACCTATAAATTCTGTGATTAAATCACCTCCCAATTCATCTTTGAAAAGGCCAGGGATTTTTTCATTTACCTTAGGCATACGGTAAGGATTATCGGTTTCATAATTACTTGTATCAAATTCCAATATATTATTACACATATCTTTATAAAAGTCCTGAGTCTGTATTAAATACAATAAACTATCAGTATCGGTATAGCATAATTTAGCTTTCTGACTATATTTACTCTTGATGAAATTATAGTGAAATCTATAGACATGCTGTTTAGAATATTCGAGCACGGCAAATCCAACATATATAGGTCTGTCTAAAATTAGTTTTTCTGGTGTCAATTGAATTGCAACAAAATTTTCACTAAAAATGGAAATGCTTTTTATATTCGGTTTTGTTATTAATTTCTCAGCACATAGAACCTTGTTTGTTTTATTTGAATTATCATTCCATTTCGTAACCAATTTGACATTAACATGTTTATGTTTGTTTTCAATCGTTTTACCAAATATTGAATTATTCAAAAGCTTGAAGAAATCTTTTTCAAATGATGTTAAAGCCTCTTGTCGCAGTTTAGTATTTAAGTCTATATACTTTTTTAAATAGTCTTTTTGTCTGAATTGAAGAATGCGATGAATTTTTTTCATAATAAGACCATTCTTAAGGCATTCTTTTAAGTGGACATAGTGAATAACATAATTATATTTATCATACAAATTTGCTATTAATTTTTGTGTCTTGCCTCCTATAGGCACAAATTTTTCAGGAATGAATGGCAAGTCACTATGCAAATGATGTAAATGATCTGGATATATTATATCAACTTCTAAAATGTAACCATATTCACCATCATCAGGAACATCAAATATATTAAAATTCTCAATATCATTACATGTCATGAATTTAAAATCAGATATGGGTAACTTCTTCGTCATAGCATAACCGTAAAGATTATTACAGTCAAGATATATCAAATACGTTGATGGTTTAGAATCATCGAAATTAGGTAAATAAATATTATTAGCTTTGGCATATCGATGGGAGCACTGCGCTAATCCTCCACGTATTCCTTTTTCTATCATTTGATACATTTCTAAATCATGAATTAACTCTAACTGAACACCGGTGTATAGGAGCATAGCATCCCAACTCAGACCAGGCGATGAAACATAGTAAGCAGGATCAAGTTCGTAGTGCTCGAGACATATGTTTCGAAAGTTTTCAAATATATCGCATAGTAATAGTACATCGCATTTTAAATACAAGTCTGTATATTCACCGAGAGATGAAATATTAAAACATTTCCACACTGTTTGAGCATGTTCATATTCACTATCGGTTATATGTTTTATTTGCAAACTGTTATAAAAACAATCTTTCGAGGGGAGTATTGTTTCATTATATTTCTGCCAAGAATTTATATATTCATACGGATAAATGCCTTTCTTTCTTATTAAATTAAATTGATTTCTATTGGGATAGTGTTCTGACAAATTTATAAAACTTTTATTTGATAAACTTTTACTTAGAGTATCGAGACTTGAATTAAGAAACTGAAACGAGTCTATGAATTTAATTTGTAAAGGCATACAATCACTGCCTACTTTAATAGATTTTGTTATGGATAAATATTTTTCTTTTGTTTTTGGAATAATTTTTATATCACCATCATATTTAGATAATTCTGTTATAAATATATGCGAATCATAACCAGATAAATTATGAAATATGACAGGTATGAATGAACACACTTGATATAATAAATTACAGTGTGAATGAGCAGCACCTCTATATTCAGACGTTATATGATCATGATCGCGAACTTTATCATCAAATAATAATTGTTTACAAATGTGACATGTAATCGCGTTATTATAATTATTAGTTTGTTCTATAGTCATAGGTTTCATGGGTTTCTTTGTTATCAAAATCTGCTGGATTAATTTTGTTTCTTCTATTAAACTCTTAACAAATACTTGTACACAATCTGATCCTCTATATGTAACAAATTTATTAAGATTTTTATCATGAGAACAACATATATAATATGCAAAGCATGACGGTTGGTGCAGCTTTTGTCTTATTGTACTTTTATCAGTATTTGTTTCTTTAAAATTCAATAATATACTCTCAAAATCTGCATAAATAACAAAGTTAATTTTTTGTTTTCTCTCGTAATGTTGGAATTGTAATGTACTATTTTTGTCTGGTAATAACGTTATTATTTTAGAACAACTATGTGAATCGTATTTAGTTTTAGTAGAAAAAAATTGAAGACAAGTTTCACATAAATAAATTTGACCTTTATGCCATGAAACTTGTTTCTTAACTAAACGCAATAGACTTTTTATCAAAGAATAATGAGCTTTGTTATTTTTTTCATAATACAATAAATTAATATGATTATTTCTATTACTATATTTAGTCGCATACAGAGGACCAATAACAGTATTATATTCATCTAAACCATAAATGTTAATACTTATTTCAGGATTATTGTTTTCAAACAGCTTAATATCTCTATGTGATGGTGGGAATGATATCCCCTTTATGTTAAATATTGAATTGAAATGGGGATATGAGCTAGGTCGACAGACATTATTTTTTGCTGGAAATAATGCTGCAACAATGCTCCATAAAAAACAATAATTATCATAATTCTGTATATTCAAGCAGCTCTTTGTATTTTTAATAATTTTAGGTAGTTCAATATAAGATCCGCCTCGCATTGGGGAATACTTATTTATATTCATTTCTAAGTGACTAATAGACACAAAAGACCATCCGGATTCGCAATGCTCAAATTCTGTTAGTTTCGCTTTAAAAATCTCTCTTAAATTTAAATATAACACATTGTAGTCAGTACTTTTATATATAATTTCATATTTCGTAATAAATGACTTAAGCTGTTGCTCACCTGATTTAGGTAACTCAAAGTAAGCAAACAACTCGAAGTTAATTTTGATACAGATATTTCTTAGCAGTGACAACTCTATTATCTTATGAACATCATCTCGCTTTCCGTCTAAGAATACCTCCGCTAGGTGGTGCTCAATTTCTGTAGACGGGTTCAAGCGATAAGTCAATATTCTATTTCTGAATGCAGTGGCAATAATATCAACATTATTAAAATTTGATTGGATTAAACAATTTGATTTATGGATATTAGTTCTCTTATGATATCTATATTCATGTTCTGGTATCGTTATTTTACATTCATTACAACTCATATCTGAATTTGATGATTTAGTGCTTGGTATAACTGAAAAGAAAAAAATTAATAGACTGAATATAAATGATTTATTAAAACATAGTCATTAGATTAACATTATATTTAAATTATAGTCAATACATGAATATTAAACCTATTTACAGTAGTTAATTATATTATAGTATAATTGAAAGTCACCGTACATTTACAAGTTATAAAATAAAAATTCAGAATTATTGATAAGTACTTATGTAAGTGGGTGTACGGTGCTTAAATTCTTTTCTTACACTTCTAACATAGTTGTTTATTTGTTTCCACGACTCAGAGTCTTCATTGCACTTATTTTTTATAGTGATGATGGAGTGCCGCCATCTGTTAATTGGCGCTACATGATCTATGTCATTACAATTATAAATTTTAACTTCTATGTAGTAGGTACCTTTTTTTTGTTCATCAATTTGTCTTGAAAATCCATTTGCTAATCTACGTGTCACGTACGAGTAGATCGGTTGAGGATTTTTCCCTGTTGCTTCCATCTGTTCATCATCGGAGTCAGTACCGAAGAGCTCGCCAGCAGTGACTCTGACTGGTTTCGCCTTCTTCGAAGTCTGGCTCTCACTAGAACCCTGCTGGACAGCCTTCCGCTTCCTTTTTTCTGGCTTGGACTTCACTGTTGTCTCAGGCGCGGACTCATCTTCCGATGGGAAAAGTGCATCAGCCATTTGCTTCGACCTAAACATAAAAAATAAATAATCATTAATTAGATGAAATGTTCGTATCAGTGAGATGAATGACCAACTAACTGATTACTTGATTAATCAACTGTTGAAATAAAGAATAGTAGAATAGTGAAAAAATAAACAAACTGATTTTAAAGTTTAATAGAACAGTAAAAATAATAGAAAAATAATTATGGAGTACTTACATTGTATTGATGGTTCAAATTCGGGACAACTTCACTTCAGATCAATTAGATAGTTTCAGCGAGACTTGTAAAGATGGTATGTGATCCAGCTCCTACGAGATAACTCTTAAATAGTGACAAAATCACGTGGTATACTTACAAATATGGGAGAGCGTATTTACCTAATGAAAATATGATCGAATGCTGTGTCAGTTGTCTATACCCAAATACAAACGAGCTATGAAAAGCAATATTTACATACTACGCATACCTTTGGTTTCACTTGATATTATTATTTTTTAACGACTGCTTTATGCAATATTGTTTCTATTGTAATATGTAAGTTTCGCTTTAAAAATATCTGTATGTCTCTAATCATCGATACTGAAATAAGTTAGGCATAATATCTGAACTAAAATACTACTAAATTAATACTAAAACTATCTAATCCAAATAAAACTCAGATACGGACCAAAGATTTGAACCTGCATCCTAATGATGATGAGTCGATGCATTCACCACTAGACCACCATGGGTAAAAAAGGTTAGAGAATAAAGACTTACTACTTACTTAAGATTATCCTTATTTGTTTAACGTAGATGTGTATTATAGAGGAACGCTAATACATAATAATAGCAAGCGAAACCGTGTATGATAATAGTATGTTACCTACTGTTATATTCATAAAACAATGAATCAGTGTCCATAAAAAGAATCGCTTACATCACAAAAGTTATGCTCATTTTCATACAACTTACATCTGATGACTTTGCTTGTCAGAAGATTGTGTTCCGATGTATGAGGGGATTGCAATGAACAAACCTAAAGTAAAATTTATTTAAATATGATAGATTTATAGTCAGCAATACTCAATTAGTGAAGCTTCAATTTCATCCTACCATTTATGTTCAGGAATGCAATCATCTTAAAAATCGTAGGTACGATTTTGAACCTTATTAATAATATATAAAAAAAATAAAAAAAAAATATTTTAATATAAAATGGATGAAATTGACATCGATATTCATTTCATATTTTTTACCTGCTCGCGCAAGTGTACTTCGTAATGTCGGTAAGTTATGATTGTATTCTTTAAATATAGGAACATTATTTTATTTTATTATTATTACATATTCTAAGTCAGTAAGGAACATGTATTCGAATATTTGTTTTATGTGTAGTAATTATATACCACTATCATTACTTTTGAAATTATGTTTCAGGATACTGAAGATCTATTCAATTTTGTACGTATGGATCAAACTGCTATTCAGAAATCTGGACCAAAAGGCATTGGTACTGGTGCTGAAACTCGAAAAAGAGCAAAAACAGAACAACCAGTTTTTCAATATATAAAAAAACCAGTCACGCGAGGAACCAAAGTCATCAGAATAGAAATTTTCAATGTGGATAGTTTCCCAAAATTAGAACAATCTATATGTAGTTGTGAAGCGGAAGTGTGTGTTCAGCACGTTGCAAAGGCCATATTATTTGATGATATTTATAACAGTACGAAAGAATTAATAGGCAAAATTCAGGACGATATCGAATCAAGAGCTTAGATAAGTTCAATATGCATACTTGTTTTTTACTTGATATAACTTGTTGCAACCTGTCTTATTTTATATTCATATTTGAAATAAACAACATTGATTGTATCCATTTGTATTATTGTACTTCATACCTAATAAAAAATAATCCTAGTGCACCTCTTACCTAATACTCTACACCGCTTACCGCTCTATATAAGGTCGCAGTGAGCAACATCTTTAACACATTAGATTCCCTAGTGTGCAAAGCTGAATGTATAGTAATCGAGTTGATTAGGTGCACATAATATTTACATAGAAATAATTAATTTAATTATTTTAATTATTAATTGCATTTTGAACATGATGTTGAATAGATAATCATAAAGAACTGAGTAATGAAGTTATAAAGTTGATCATGGATCTTGAATAAATTAATGTTTCAATTAGGTAGAGAGAGTAGGTGCACAAGATTGAATGAATAGATGGTTAGAGACGTTTAAATTGTAGCGACACGTTAAATAGATATTCTAAAACTTGAGTTAAGTTAAATTATTAATTGACGTAGTTGAATGAATGAATGCTCGAATAATGTAGAGAGAAGGTAATAGATTAATTTACTAGATCTCTTAAAATGCAGTCCATGAATTGATCTGTAGGTAGAGAGACAAAGAGATCAGGTAGATGAATACATCTACCTGAAATGAATCTGGATCTGTGATCTAGAATTGTAATTGGGGTTTCTGGATCTGTGATCCAGAAACCCCAATTTCAATCTACTCTGACTCACCTTCCCTTACTCCTTCATCCCTTCCATTGCCTTTATCCTCAGGCATCCCATGGCTTCGGCTACATGTCAGTCCTTCCCCTCGACTGTACAAGTAGCTTCTGCCTACATCATCAATTAATCCTTCTCCTTCCAAATGAGAACTAGACCCTTTCCTCGGGCCAGCCTCGTTACTCATGGTTATCTGAAACTTTCAAATTAGTAGCTTAGAATCCCGTCAAAATAATGAACAAGGTGTTGAAAGTAGCAATATTAAGCGACATAATAGGATTTTTAGCTCGTGATTTGGTGGTTTAAGTATTTACCTATTACTTTTATAAAACAATAGGTCACTAGTAAACATTCATGTTTGATAGTCCGCGAGAGGGTAGATAAAAAAACATAAGCTTTTAATAACATCTATTATGTGAATAGGGTAATTAATTAATAACTTGTATAATGTACCGTTGTCACCGGATTCATAATCAAATTACGAAAAATAAAGTAATGGGTACCAAAAAGTTTCAAAGAATACTAAGTTTAAGTAGGGGGGTGTAATTAATTTCAACTAATTGAAAGATTTAATTTCATGTCATCTTTCCGCTATTATTCATATTAGTTGATTATTAATGTGACATTAGTGAAATAACTTATTACCGTGTTATCGATAAAGTATGATATTCACTACATAAAATGTGGCCGACCCGAGAATACCCTCTTTAAATCAACAAAATAATACGGCGTGATATTTAGCTGTCCTTAAAACACAAAAACTTGTTTTCTTCATACCATCATAATACTGGCAGTTTTTATCGTAATGTCTTATTAAAGGCATGCAAACAAAAGAGAAATGAGAGAGAAAGAGAAGAGAAAAAAAAATATTTGTATTATTGTCATTGCATGTTATATCGTTCATATTTTTATCACATTCCTCAAATATAGTTATAAATGAAACATTTACTTACGTTTTTCCGAGCCGTGGGCGTAGTAAGGCAGTTTTGTTTAGCCTTATCGATCCGCACTTCTGACCTTTTGGGGGAGTTAGGTCAGAAGTCAATATAAAATCCGTTATTCAGAAATCCATATATTCACAAGGTACAGAATCACAAGTAACAAATTATACAATAATCCAGAACCACGTCCGTCTCCTACACGTCCGTCCGAACCAAGTGTCGCGCCAAGTGCTCAGCCTGTTGTTTTATAGTCTTACCCCCACCCTGTCTATTGGGTAAAACACGTGGGAAAGCGCGCGACAAATCAGTCAAACAACTATTAATGGGTAAATTATTATGATATGCTTAAATAATATCTATCTCTAAGTACAATTATCCTTACATAATCTAAATGACATAATAATGTTTATATTTAAGTATAATTATCCTTACAATTGGTACTGTGTTTTTATTATAAAAAATAAATAAAATAAAACCTCAAGCAATAAATCAAACTGCTATTGAATATTCGCAAATATCGATAAAATAATGCAAAGCTAAATTAATATGATAAAGGTGAACAATAATATTAACACTAGAAGGGTCGGGCTTCATACTATACCTTCAAAGACCGCAGCCGTCAATTTGACGGTACTAGAGATTCAGTCGGAATGTTCATGAAAATATTGCTTATTTGGCTTTAAAAATTATATTAATGAATTCTTTAATCAATAATAAATAATTTTGGTACTGAAACTGAATAACATTTGCAACATATAATAGTATTTTTTTAAACTTTTATACATTTTCCACAAAAAAGCTGTTTTACAGATAGTGGAGTTTTCACGCGTTCTATATTTTTTTATATTACGATTGATTTGACATTGCTTCCTCTTATTGTTTGTAGTACATCGTTCACTTGTTTCAGATGAACTTTCATGTCTTTGAGACACAGCTGAAGTAGACTTTTTTTACATACTCTGCACGTAGATTACTTATTAGCTCAGAATTAAAATCATGCCGAGAAATATTTGTTCCTGTTATTATTGTGTACATAATCCATGTGTTTATAGCTGCTATATCAAGTATATTGAACAAAACGTGAACAGGCCACCTCCGTCTTCTAGCTCTCACAGGATACTTGCCTGCTATTTGATCGATGATGTCCACAACAAATTTTGTTATATAATAAAATTCAACTGTCTCAGGCCGCATTTTATTACCAAACCGATGTTCACGTTAGGGTCCAAACTACTCAAAATAATGTGATTTTTTCCTGGTTATTCTTGATAGACAGTAAGCGCAGTATCAGTATCTGTTTTCATTATAAACGTTTCGTATATTGTAGTACGATTTACGAGATACCCAGTGTCCTCTGCGCGAATTCACAATGATACTGGAATTCGTGGAATCTTCTGCCAAAGAAGTGACCTGTTGCGGCTGAAATTCTGCATACCTGGTTTCACAAAGATTGTTGGATAACTTGTCACCACTTTCATCACTTGCCACATCTTGCTGTATGTCATGATATCGCGATAGTTCTTGCTCAATTTTGAAATTACTGAGATGGCGAGCATTATACAAACCAATAGACCACCCAGTGCATAAATCAATGTCTACTAATACAATACACTAACGTAACGTAAATAATCTAAACTAAACAACTTAGAATTAAACATATACAAAACAAAAACACCCAAATTACTTCCTAGAAAACATCATTTACTATTCTTATCGCTGCCTCTTCATATGCCGTCACATTGACGGTCTGCGGTCTTAGTAGGTATTTGTAAAAGAATCTCCTAAACTACATATAATTAAATATTGTTTTTTATAGATTTAGGCTAACAAAAACAAATTAAGAAAAGTCATAAAATATAAAAAGAAACAAAAACATAGTTTGTAAAATATTTGAGAATGAAATCTCCGTGCCGTCAAATTGACGGCCTTGGTCTTTCTAGTGTTAACGAACACAATTCAATAGAATCGTAATGAGGTGGCAAGTAGGTATATAAGTGCTAATGACTGCTACCTGGCCGGCCGGCCGCTCGACCGATCGACCGATTGCTCGAGAAAGGTACGAGTAGGTAGGTACCCGTGCGTTGAACAAGCAATGAACTGTAGCTATAAGGCATCGACGTATAGCGATAGACAAGAACGTTCATGTAAAACATTTGTTTAAAAACTGGTAAGAGTTAGAACTAAAGTTCGCTGCAGCGCTGTATAAAGCTGTGTCAACTAACCAAACTATTTTAAAAGATACAGCGCTAGATTGCTTAGAGTATAGTTTTCTCGCGACCAAAACGTCGTAAGCGCCGCAAATTTCATGGCGCTTACGCGTTTCGTTCAGTTAACTACACTAAGATGTCGTCCCTATAGAGTTCACACCGCAGATGTGACACATCTTTTTTACCTTCTAAACTTCATTAGAATAAAACTCGATTTCAAAATGTATTATATTAATATTAGGGGGGCCTAGTGCGGATTGGCGGACTTCACATGGCTTAAATGAGTACTCAGAGGTACGGGCCAGGGCTTGAATTAACATAAAACAATTATTCAAAATATCAAACTATCACTACTAATTAAAAACTCATTAACAATTAATCAAATTAAAACCTTTCTAAAAAAACATATCAAGTCTGTGTTCAGTTACATATTTTTACCTACAACCAGTTTTAAGGGAACATCTGCACGTTTTAGTATATGATTGTAGAATGGCGTGGTATTTAAATAGATAAATTGTTTTTCTACTCTGGAATTACGGAATTATCACCTATTAATTCACTTAAACAGGTAGTAATTTTACTTAGTTGACTACTGACTAGTTATTTTCGTCCAGGGTCTACTTTGATTCGGATTATCGTTGTTATTAACGCTGCTCCGTGCGCACCCGCACTGAATGAATGTCGAAGCCACACTAAAGTCGGGTGTGGGGACTGCAGTTCAGTTGAGTTGATAAAAGCGAGTGTTCGGAACGCCCTATCTAGTACGTAGTACATATATATCGATGCTATAAGGTAATTAGCGTTGAAATGATTTTAAAATAAGTTATTTATATAGAAAAATAAAGATAGAATTATTGTGAAATCAAGCAAATTTATGTATATAATTGTTTAATGTACTATAGATGGAATAATGAATTGATGACGTACACTATGGCACAAGCAGATATCATTAAAATTCTAAGCAAAAGGAATAAGTATTAGAAGTAAGGAAATGGAACGGACTCACTCGGTATTCTGCCTTTTCTTTAAGACGACACTTGCAAGACCACAATTTTGATAGACGTGGCGCGTGTTGTTGTTCAGAATACTTTTTTCTTAGCACACAAGAATTGAAGACAGCAAACTTCTTTGTTCGATGGACCATATGTTTGTGCAATAAAACGAGCGTGTGGACTGTAATTTATAATATATTGGGTTCAAAAGTGTGCGTGCGCACGGTGCTAAGATCGAGCGAGCTCTGTCGGTCGCAGACGCCGCGCCGGCCGCGCCCCCCGTTCCTCTTCATTCCTCGCTGCCGTCGCAAGGCGGCGTGGACAAATATTGTGCTTGTAATATAACTTAATTATTATCAGTTTAGCAAAGATTGAATAATTGAAATAATGTAAGTAAATGTTTTTTTTTACATAAAGCAAAATCATCAATCTGTGGCAATTAGAATCAATCAATCAATCGGTTGGATGAACCTCTTTAATTTTGGTATGACATTTTACATGAATAAATCGAAGTAAGTAGGTAGGTAAATAAACAACAGTTTAATAATAACGTATGGAATTAATACGACCGCTTTGTATACCAGTTTTCCGGAGGATTTTAACTTACCCCGGGGAAGAATTATCAATTTATCATGCTGATCATGTCCGTGTGCCATGTGAAATTATTTTATCACCTTATGAGCGCTTAGGCTAAGAAACATAAAAACGTTTTTATGTATGACATGAGTATTACCAATTGGTCATTTCGTATCAATTTTATCAAACAGGATAAATAACATTGAAACTGCCAGTCGTTATTCCATTCGAACAGCGAAGTTATTGGTCCGCAACTTCACTGAAATCCCGGACTTTTCAACTAGGTCAAATCCCGGGGAGTTCGGATGGGTGACAGCCCTATAGCTGAGTATATCAACCAGCTATCTATCGTGTCCTAATATAAGGTATATAGCGGATTGTTTGGTATTCTATTTCTATATATAATATAATATTACTGGCACCCCGCGGTTTCACCCGCGTTCCCAGTGAATTTTCCTTAAAAAGTAGCTTATATGTATTACTAATATTCTAACTCTGTGCCAAATTTCATTGCAATCCCTTCACCCGGTGCAGCGTGAAAGAGTAAAAAACATATTCATACATTCTTACAAACTTTCGCATGAATATAAGTAATATTAGAAATGCTCCTTATTATCTACAATTTACACTTGAGATTTCAAATACTTTATTTAATTTATTTGTAACGTAGCTATGTCCCTGGGCAATTGTTGCGTTTGTTTTGAAGTAGTTCTAATTAAAAGAGTGAACTGAATTTAGTCTGACGGACTCGGAAGATGGCCATCCATTGAGTTTGGAGATGTACCTTTCATTGAATAATAAAAATGAATATTTTACATAAAAATAGGCTTTTTTAAACTAAGATAATTATGGCTAGAGAGATTACATTAAACATAGATAATGTACCTATATTTTTGTTGTCTAATTGGTAAGTACTTCTATATGAAACATAGGTACATAATAATAATAATAAATAAATAAATATCCTGGGACATTTTTCACACACGGCCAATCTGATTCCAAATTAAGCATCAAAGTGAGCTTGTGTTATGGTAACCAGATAGCTGATGTACTACATATACTACTTTTAAATACATACTTATATAGATATTTACATCCAGACACAGGACAAACAGACATATTCATGCATACAAATGTTTGTCCTGGGTGGGATTCGAACCCACGACCCGCGGCTTGAAAGTCAGGGTCACTAACCACAAAGCCAACCGGGCTGTCAAAGTCATAGTTTGTGAAACTATATTATAGGTATTTCCTCAATAAAATAACATAATAAATACAATCTGCTTTGTATAACCCGGTCGCGTAGGAAACGTTGGATTAACTAACTCTGTGTCGGATCATATTTACACATACAAAGATACCAACTTATAACGGAACCTTAGGCTAGTGTTTCACTGACGTTTGTGACATCATTGATATTAATATAATTTTTTCCTCACAATTTTGTTGTCTTTAGTATGCCATGAAAAAGAGGTGATTTATTAATTTATTTAAATAAGTACTTAGACTCAGACTAACTCTCGTTTCGAAAGGTTGCTTTCGCTGCAAAGTGCTGTTAATAAACTGTTATAACTTTCAAGTAAAATTATTATTTTGTCAGAAGTATTCGACAGCCTGGTTGGTTTTGTAGTTAGTGACCCTGACCTTCAAACCGCGGGTCGTGGGTTCGAATCCCACCCAGGACAAACATTTGTATGCATGAATATGTCTGTTTGTCCTGTGTCTGGATGTAAATATCTATATAAGTATGTATTTAAAAGTAGTATATGTAGTAGGAATATCAGCTATCTGGTTACCATAACACAAGCTCACTTTGATGCTTAATTTGGAATCAGATTGGCCGTGTGTGAAAAATGTCCCAGGATATTTATTTATTTATTTATTCAGCTGACTACCGGTTGTTAACAATCTGACAAATTCAATGTTCTTTGTTCAAACACTTTCTCTTTATGCAGATAATGGGGAAAAACCAAGCATATTATCTACGTACTTACGCCGGTCCTAAGCGATAGGGATCAACTCGGCTATTCAGGGTTTAACTTCGTTGCTGAGTTCACTTTGCGACTTTCTAACTCCCTCATAATATACGCCATTAGATGAAAGATCTGTTTCATTCTAAATTTCGATTTCAAAGTGTGACTTTGCAGAAAACAATTGGATGCTGATATGCAATAATGTGTTATCCCCCATAACACACTTGGCTTTGAGAAAATGGCGTCTTAAGATAATATTGTAGGACGATTTATTTTATGATATAAATCCATTTTTATGTTTTAGATTGTAACTTTTGTAGAATGTTAAAACACGTGATGCATTATAAAAATATATCAAAACCTTTGAATTAGACTTTTTATAGGTTGACACATTTTTGCTTATCAGCATCCAATTATACCTTACCAGTACCTACCATGACATTTTGCGACTTTATTCGCCAGTGACAAAACGCACGTATGTATTATAATACACGCAACAGAGAATACGTGTCGCTTGGATCAAGAACTAGGCTTTGTCGGTCTGTACGTGATCTGTATATGAATAGCCTGAAAATACGACGGAATATAACGATCATTCGGGTTCTACATATAGGTATATATATATGAAGCGTAGTAGATTAGCTATCGATCGATGGAGGCTTATACTAGATTTAAGTCAAGTGTCATATAATGGTAATGAGCAGTAACGCCTTTGATCAAAATCAAAATCAGAAATAAGTATTTTTATTCAAATAGGCCTTTACAAAGCACTTATGAATATTCAGACTAACGCTCTGTTCGGAAGGTTGGTTTTGCTGAGAAGAGCCGGCAATTAACTCTCTTACAGCACTTATCTCACTAAACAGCTCTTTTCAAAACAAACTTAGATTATAATACATTTCAAAGAATTTGCCGCACTGACAATATTTAGGTGGTGGGGAATTCTTACCTATATGTTCTTAGTATGACTATGTGTAGCCTTTGTAGTTAGTGACTCTGACTTTAAGAACGCTGGTCGTTGGTTCGAATAAAACTTAAGACGATCATTTGTGTCGTTAAACATTTATGTTGTGTCTTGGAGTATATACATATTTTTTAAAATAGCACATCGACTATCTGGTTATCATGCTCTGCTTAGTTTAGAATCGTAATGAAATACATTTTGTATACCACAAAGTTGGAAACAGGCATACGGTCCCACCTGGTGGGAAACGGTTAACGTAGCCTAAGGACGCTTGCAACACCAGGGGCGTTACTCGCGCGTTGCCGACCCTGTAAAAATCTCTTCTCCCCCTTCTTGAAGAACCCCATATTTTACTCCATAGGTACTTATATTAAAATAACTGGTAGTTGAGTAGGTAGGCATTACCAACAAATTATATGATTGAGTGAGTAAATCCCTTTGCCAACTGGTTGAGTATGTAAGTTAACGGAAACATAGGCCAAGTTCCGCCAAGAGTTGGTTGGTAGGTACCTTCTCGCTTGTAACTTGCAATCAAGTTATTTAAAGTTTTCTACTACAATAACTCGAACTCGTTTCACATTTAACTGCGACATGAGTTCATATAAACTCACTTTCCTCCTAATCTAATTATTATAGCACCTTCAGACCCGCGGTTTCACCCGCATAGTTAAAATTCCCGTAGGAATACGCGTATAAAATATAGCGTAACTCTCTGATAATGCACCTTTCCATGAGTGAAATCTTTTTTCGATTGGTCCAGTAATTACGGAGCCTATTTAATACAAACAAACAAATAAGATATCTAATCTCTCCACTTGGGACGGGATATGTTCAGGAATAACATATAGGCTACCCCGGGAAAGCAGGTGACACCGGGGGCGCAAGATAGCATAGACGTATAAACGTGAAAACTTCATTACCTCATTGAGGGAACTGGAACTATGGGAATTAATAAAAAATTTGGCACATACCTACCTACCGATAAAATTATCACGTACGGGACTATTACTGATAGCTTTTAGCTGAAAGTTACCGGTTCAAAACTCACATTTTAGTGTAAATTGTAAAACCAAAAATTCAGTATGAAACAAATGGTAGTGGCTTGAAAATGGAGTAGGGTAGAGCGGGGCTTGTTGAGCATAGGGGCAAGTTGGGCAATCGAAATATCTCGGAAACTATTCACCGTACGTATAGACATCGTATGGCGGAAAGAGGGAGGCGCGGGAGGGATAAACATCACGCGATCGCTAGTGGCTGCTGGGTAAGCGAGTTACGTGCACGGGCGTTTTGTTTATTTTAAGACCAAAAAGTAAAAACGTCATTTATCGCAAGTTTTCGTCTGGATTAGTCAAATGTTATTTGTTTTTAATCAGGTAAGTGTTAATCTTCCATATAATTATCGTACTTTTGATATGCAGAGAGGTTCTGGATATAATTCTCACGGTTTTTCTATAACCTCACTTTTATTTTGAAATTCTGGGTTGGGGTTAGTTGAGCATCGTTGCTCAACTTACCCCATGATAATTACGTAAAGAAAATTACTTTAAGTTTTGTTGTTCTGTCACTAAGACAATTACCATTAAGTTCCAAAGATTAATTATTATTTTTAAGATATAAGCTAAGTATATGAGTAATAATATAAAGAAATAAGTCTGATTTTAAACAGAAAGACTGAATCTAATGGTGAAGTTATTCCTAAGATACGTTATTGTTTTCTTGATTCTACTTTTGGTTAATTATTCAAAGAATTGCTATAAGTTTTGTTTTCTCTGTCACTAAAAGACTATAAATAAAGAACTGATTGTTAAACACTTATTTTATTTCATCACTAGTCAACATTGAACCTATGGTTTCATTATACTTTCTTAGTGCTCAACTTGCCCCACACCTTTGCTCAACTTACCTCACCTATGAGGTACATTGAGCATACTTGACTTTCTGCATTAAAACAGCTGTAGCTCTTCAATTTTACTTATTACAAAAAAATACTATTGACACTTTTGTTAAGCGATAAACAACAAATCCATCAAGCCGCATAACAATTTATAGAGACTTATCATTAAGGAGCTACATCCGTTCAAGTAAAAATTTGCTCAACTAGCCCCGCCTTACCCTAGGTAGGTAAAACTACTCTTGACAAGTTGCCAACTAAACTCTAGATTTAGTCGAATGTTGCGTTTCGCTTTGATTTACTACAGCCAATGTTCTGCACATATAAATACTGTTTCATTTGCATACATACTTTTTCGGCACATAAGTAGGTCCATAAATATTTAAACTAAAATGTAAATATGCATTCAAATAGGCCGTCACATGTACTTTTGAAACGACGACTCTAATGCTCGGTTTGGAAGGTTGGTTTTGCTAAGAGGCCATAAACCATCGACGTATAGCGATAGACAAGAACGTTCATGTAAAACATTTGTTTAAAAACTGGTAAGAGTTAGAACTAAAGTTCGCTGCAGCGCTGTATAAAGCTGTGTCAACTAACCAAACTATTTTAAAAGATACAGCGCTAGATTGCTTAGAGTATAGTTTTCTCGCGACCAAAACGTCGTAAGCGCCGCAAATTTCATGGCGCTTACGCGTTTCGTTCAGTTAACTACACTAAGATGTCGTCCCTATAGAGTTCACACCGCAGATGTGACACATCTTTTTTACCTTCTAAACTTCATTAGAATAAAACTCGATTTCAAAATGTATTATATTAATATTAGGGGGGCCTAGTGCGGATTGGCGGACTTCACATGGCTTAAATGAGTACTCAGAGGTACGGGCCAGGGCTTGAATTAACATAAAACAATTATTCAAAATATCAAACTATCACTACTAATTAAAAACTCATTAACAATTAATCAAATTAAAACCTTTCTAAAAAAACATATCAAGTCTGTGTTCAGTTACATATTTTTACCTACAACCAGTTTTAAGGGAACATCTGCACGTTTTAGTATATGATTGTAGAATGGCGTGGTATTTAAATAGATAAATTGTTTTTCTACTCTGGAATTACGGAATTATCACCTATTAATTCACTTAAACAGGTAGTAATTTTACTTAGTTGACTACTGACTAGTTATTTTCGTCCAGGGTCTACTTTGATTCGGATTATCGTTGTTATTAACGCTGCTCCGTGCGCACCCGCACTGAATGAATGTCGAAGCCACACTAAAGTCGGGTGTGGGGACTGCAGTTCAGTTGAGTTGATAAAAGCGAGTGTTCGGAACGCCCTATCTAGTACGTAGTACATATATATCGATGCCATAAACCTTTTTTGGTACCAGCTGTTAGCAAGAATTATAATATACATGGTGTTGGAGATTTTTGAGTAGTTTCTGGTTGCTTCTTTTCCTTTTACTCTATTTAAGTTTTATTGCATGGAACCCCTAACCCTCAACATACCTCGGTCAGGTATATAGGTAGGTACCTTTTACCTATATTTCCTTAACTACAAGAACAAATGTATTCCTATATTTTTTATAAAAACCATTCCTCATTACCTTTTTTTACCTTTATCCTCTTAACCCTAATTTGGAATCTCCCAAAGAATACTAAGAGTTCACGCTTTTCAAAGGCAGAAATTACATAATTTGTAATTTAATAATACTGCGTAATTAATTTTACGTCTAATAAAAGCGTCTTTTGCTTTAGCGTCCTACTCACTAAGGTAATTAGTCTACGATTTTGTAAAGGATCCCATTCACGGGGCGTCCGAGCTTACTCCGTGTTAATTTAATAATTCACCCCTCTTTGAATACTGAGAATGTCCAAATATAATATTCGTACAACCAAACCAGCGAACAGTTTTAGTGTCACAAGATTTTTTTATACAATACAAATACGACCACTTAAAAGGCTCGATAGGTCCTAAATAAAAGTAATTTAATATGATGAGGCCCGCGCAACTCCACAACACTTCCTCGTTTTTGCAACATTTTTCGTTGATGCTCTGCTCGTATTAGTCGTAAATATGATCTTTTAAAATAACAACCGTATCGATATTATAGAGAAGAACAACATTACAAATTTGCTGCATTTAAATCGGCATAGGTGGTGTGGACACTTGAGATTGGGCATTTCATTGAATGAGTTGTTAATCTAATTTAGGATTTGCAGATATTATAAATATATATATTTTTTTAGATTATTATATAAAAATCAATATATATGTAAAAACACATCTATTGAAGCAATGCATCATTGATAAACAAGTTAGAAGTCGTAGGACACGGAATGTCCTTGCAAATAACATTTGCGAAATCCGCCCAACTAGATAATATATAGCATATAGCCTTCCTCGATAATTGGGATATCTAACACTGAAATCGGACCAGTAGTTCCTGAGATTAGCGCGTTCAACCAAACAAACAAACTCTTCAGCCTTATATATTAGTATAGAGTAATTTATATCAATGTACCGACGTGATCTAGAGGAATAAAGCCTGACTTCCAAACTGCTGACTCACTTTGTCATGTCGTTGGGGGTGCTCAAACTGGAGCTGGTAATACCCAAACCGTAGTTGGTAATACCCAAGGTATAGTTGGTGGTGTCCAAACCAAAAATGACTTTTAAGCGACACCACAACGGTAGTTGGTGGTATTCCAGCTGTAATCAATGAAGGTACAGATGTGGTTGGTGGTGTACAAACTGTAGTCGACGATACTACCACCATAGTTGGTAATGCTCCAGCAATAATTACTGAAGGTGCAGATGTAGTTGGTGGTGTAATAACTACTACTTACATGTCATAATAGTGTTGACATATATAAAATTAACCTATTTGTAATCCTAATGTAGAAACTAAGCTACTGTATATTTTCTAAATCTTCTATACTAATATTATAAAGGAGTAGAGTTTGTTTGTTTGTTTGTTTGCTTGAACGCGCTAATCTCAGAAAGTACTGGTCCGATTTGAAAAATTCTTTCGCCATTATATAGTCCATTTATCGAGGAAGGCTATAGGCTATATATCATCACGCTATGACCA
Source organism: Thyatira batis (assembly GCA_905147785.2). Lineage (NCBI taxonomy): Eukaryota > Metazoa > Arthropoda > Insecta > Lepidoptera > Drepanidae > Thyatira > Thyatira batis. The sequence continues at coordinate 3,021,275 of LR990507.1, forward strand.
ATAGGAGCGGAGCACCAATGAAGAATGTTTCAAAATCGGGAGATTTATTTTCCAGTGGAGAGCTTCCGCTGCGTACGCTGCGTAAACGGTTAAAGTTTCCCTAAAATTATGTATGACAGAATTGTTCCTCATCAAAAGTTCTAAAAAAAAGTCCGCGACAGCATATGTCTATCTGTTAAGGTTGGCTCACTATAACCATTTTTAAATTAACCAAATTTGTTCTAAAACTAAGCATTATTTGTGAAGGTATTTTTATACAGATGATATTAATCCTTATCCAAATTAATACGTTATTCATCACAAGTATTTTATTTAAAACAAAATTGCCTTTTACATCATTCAATTTCAATGAATATCTTCGGAGATATCGTAAATTTAAAATAACATCACAGCAAAAAAATTATCAAGTACTGCGCGCGCCTTTACGTGCGGGACCGGCGAGCAGTCATCAGTCAGCTCTGCGAGTCCATCCTTCTACGTAAATAAAGTCGCGGGTTGAAAGTTAGCGTTAGCCCAAAGTAACTATTCCACGCGGACGGAGTCGCGGGCAGAAGCTAGTATAATCATATACCGCTGGCTTTCGATAAAGGAAATCGTGAGGAAAGCTGCGTGCTGGAAAATTACATTCAAAAGACATTTAGTGTCCACTCGCAATCACTCATTTAGACACACAAACTGTTGAGGTTGCATAGCATAATTGTTTTAAGAAGAAATCGTCTGTATTTTTTGAATATGTTTTTTATGACACATTCCTGTCAAGAGTGTCAATGCCTCTCATTAATAAAGATCCACCCTTATCAGGTTATGGGCCCAGGGACGTAAATAAATAAATTAAAGTAATTTATCGAGATGGATAACTTCACAACAAAATTGCAAATTGGTAATTTGGAAGGGAAAGAAAATTGGGCAACATGGAAGTACAAGATTTCCATAATGCTACGAGGTGTAGAAGGTGCTATGGAAGCAGCCGAAGGAACGCTCGAAAAGCCCGTTACCCCTACTATTGGAGCTGGTGACGCTGAAGTCGGCTCCTACAATAAAGCCTTGGCTAAATATAGGAAGACTGAATGTAGCGCTCTGCTCATAATTACAACAAATATGTGTGAAGATACGCTTAAAAAAATAATGAGATTTAAGACAGCAGCAGAAGTCTGGCAGGAATTGCATAGGTTATTTGATGGACAGTCGGATGATAGAGCATATAATTTGTGCATAGAATTTTTTGGTTTCAAGAATAATATGCAAGATGATATTTCAACTCATATGTCAAAATTGAAAAACATATATAATAATTTGAATTTAGAAATCACAAAAATGGATGCCACTATAAAACTTCCGGACTTATTCCTGATTTGCAAAATTCTTGATACGCTTGACGATAAATATTTTGCGTTTAAATCTAGCTGGTTATTGTTAAGCCAAAATGAAAGAACGATAAATAACTTGACAAGTCATTTATGTGCATTTGAGAGAGCACTAGAAAGTAAAGATGACATTACACAACATGCCTTAACGGCTACACATACTGATAAAAAGAGAGAAAAGCAAAGCAATGAGAAACAGTTAATCTGCAACTATTGTTCCGGTAAAGGACACATAGTGCGTAAGTGCAAAAAGTGGATCAAGGACGGGAGGCCGCCCAAGCCCACATCAGGCACATCTACAACTGCTTCTACATCTAAGCAAGTGCAACACATTTCTCTGATGGTGAATGCTTGTTCCAATGGACAAATTCAAGACAGTAAGAGCTGGTTTGTCGACAACGGAGCTACAACTCACATTGCAGTAAGGAGTGATTTTTTCAAGGAATTGCACGAGTTTGATTCTGATCATACCGTATCGACTGCGGACGGAAGCATTATTCCCGCAATAGGGAAAGGCATCGTGGAAGTAGAATCAATCGTCAGTGGCAAAATAGTCCGAATATTACTTCATGATGTGTGGTTAGTACCATCACTTACGAAGAATCTTTTCTCGGTGCTAGCGGCACAAGATAGGATGGAGAACAGTATCTTCAGTTCTAGAACTAGAGAATGTCGACTAGATATTGATGGCACAACAAGTATTGTTGGAAATAGGAGCCAATATGGAGGTCTCTACAAATTGGACATGAAAACAATTATGTCAACCATACCGAGGACCATAGAGGTTAATGCTGTGACTGGTTCTAATATGCTACAGTTATACCACGAGCGCTTTGCGCATCAGGACAAGAAACATATAATCCGTCTTGTAAAAAGAGAACTCGGTATACAGTTGAGTCCTGACAATGTAAAATGTGAAGGCTGTATTTATGGAAAGTCACACAAGAAATCTTTTGGAACTAGAGAAAGAGCAACAGCTATAGGAGAATTAATTCACACTGATGTTTGCGGCCCTTTTGTAGAAAGTATCTCAAAATTCAAATATTATGTACTTTTCAAGGACGACTACTCTGGATATCGCATGGTTTATTTTATAAAAAACAAGTGTGAGGTAAAGGATAAACTTCTTCAAATGTTACAAGAAGTCAAGACGACAGGACATACTATTAAAACTCTTCTTAGCGATAACGGAGGTGAGTTTGATAATAAAGCGGTACAAAATATTTTAGAAAAACATGGTATTCAACAACGGCTAACAATGCCTTATACCCCTGAACAAAATGGGTGTAATGAGCGTGAAAACCGTACTTTGGTTGAAGCAGCGAGATCTATGTTGCACGCAAGAGGTGAGCTACCGCAAATACTCTGGGCTGAACTCGTTAACACAGCTGCATACGTGCTTAACAGGACAGGTCCAACTAGAGTGGATGGCAAGGTGCCTTTTGAACTTTGGCATGGAAAAAGACCAAAAATATGCCACATGAGAGTCATCGGTAGTGAATGCTTTGCTCACATTCCAAAACAAAAACGTAAGAAGCTTAACAAAAAAGCAATAAAAGGGATACTTATAGGATACGAAAACAATGATGGTTATCGTATCTGGGATGGAAATAAAACTATTAGGTCTAGAGACATAACTTTTCAGACTAACGTCGAGTTTCGAATAACTGTAGATACACCTACCAGTTTAGAAATAAATAATCCATCATTTATCTCAGATATAGAAGATCCTGAAATTACTGTAGAGCAGGAAAATAGTTATGATCCAAGTCAAGATCAAATTCGAAATGATCAAGTTTCAGATAATAATATCAGAGAAAACGATAGTGTGAACGAAGAGTTTGTTGACGCTGATGAGGAATTAGAAGTAAGCGAACCGTCTTCATTAGACGTAGCGCCTCGATACAACTTGCGCAATCGAGATAATCTCTCACGTCCTGAAAGATTCAAAGACTACGTGTGCTCTACTATTACAGAGATATATCCTGAAACATATAAGGAAGCTGTCGAAAGGGATGATAAAGCTGAGTGGATGAATGCAATGGATAGTGAAATGAACTCTCTTAAACAGAATGATGTCTGGTCGCTCTGTCAGCTACCCAAAAACAGAAAGGCGCTTCCTTGCAAGTGGGTCTTTCGGATTAAGCGAAACCCAGATGGCAGTATAGACAAATACAAAGCTAGGCTAGTAGTCAAAGGATTCAAACAACGAAAAGGAATTGACTATGAACAGACCTTTAGTCCAGTGGCAAGAATGGCCACAGTTAGAGCCTTACTAAGTGTCGCCGCCAAAGACAAATTGTATTTGACGCAATTTGATGTTTCAACAGCTTTTTTGAATGGCAAATTAACTGAAGAGATTTATATGCAGCAACCAGATGGCTTTAGAGATGAAACTTCAAATGTGTGTAAATTAAAGAAAAGCTTATATGGACTTAAGCAGGCCCCCAGATGCTGGAATTCCTGCTTTGAGGAAATTTTGCTGGAAAAAGGCTTTACATCTAATCCAGCAGATTGTTGCCTCTTCACCAAAATGATAGGTGATAAGAAGATTTTGATAACTCTTTACGTGGATGACGGGCTTGTAGCTGCGACAGATAAAACTTTGGCAACCCAATTTTTAAAGGAATTAGGGCAGATGCTAAAAATTACTTACAAGCCGGCGTCATACTACCTTGGACTTGAGATAGTGCAGTTGGACGGCTCAATCACTATAAAGCAAGAATCATACGCCAAGAAAGTATTGGAACGTTTTCAGATGATGAATTGCAATCCAGTGTCGACACCCATAGAAAAGACTTCTGAGTTAGGGAAAGTTGAACAAGAGAACTCTGAAGTTAATAAATTTCCTTATCGAGAGGCAGTGGGCGCGTTAGCATACTTAATGACAGGGACAAGACCTGACATAGCATATGCAGTTGGAGTAGTTTCGAGAAAACTAGAAAACCCGACACTAGATGACTGGCTTCGTGTAAAGAGAATAATGCGGTACATCAAAGGTACTTGCTCTTATGGAATCAAGTACACAGCAGATAATGTATCTAATATAATAGAAGGATATAGTGATGCAGATCATGCAGGAGACGAGCAAACAGGACGCTCTACAACAGGAGTAGCTTGTCTATATGCTGGAGGGGTTGTATCTTGGTTTAGTCAACGTCAGCCATCTGTTGCAATTTCAACTACAGAAGCTGAAATAGTTGCAGCGAGTGAAGGAGCACGTGAGCTCGTGTGGCTACAGAGAATATTCACCTCAATAACGAATATGAATGGGATACCTACATTGAAAGTAGATAATGAAGCTGCCATACGACTCGCTAATAACCCAGAATTTCACAAGCGAACAAAACATATACGTGTTAGACATTTCTTCGTTAGAGAAACTGTACAAGAAGGACTTGTAGATGTACAAAGGACAGACACTACTAGTCAATTAGCTGATATCATGACAAAAGCAGTTCCTAAGCCCAAGCTTATTAAAATGTGCCTTGCTCTGGGCTTACAATGTCAAGCAATTATGTAATGAGGGAAAGTGTTGAGGTTGCATAGCATAATTGTTTTAAGAAGAAATCGTCTGTATTTTTTGAATATGTTTTTTATGACACATTCCTGTCAAGAGTGTCAATGCCTCTCATTAATAAAGATCCACCCTTATCACAAACACACATACACACGCATACACACATACACACGCACGCACGCACACACACATACGCACACAGAGAGAGACACGCACGCACACACGTACGTAAATCTACTTTAATATTGAATACCTATACTACTAATGTAACATATTTAGGTGATCCGCGAGTGAGGACCTGGAGACCTGAAATACAGGGTCAAAAGCCGTGGTGGCTCAGTTGGAAAAGCCGTGGTGGCTCAGTTGGGAACGCACCGACTCACGATCATGAGGGTGCCGGTTGAAATCCCTGGCCCGTACCTCTGAGTTTATAAAAACTTACGTACGGATTCACACCACTGGCTTTCGGTGAAGGAAAACATCGTGAGGAAACCTGCATGCCCGAGATGTCACTATTAAAGGTATGTAAACCCCCTCGATGTTAGGGGAGGCTCGAGCTCCTCGGTGGAGACGTATATGAGCTGTTGATGATGATGATGAATTTAAATGTTTAATTTAAATGTTTAATTTAAACCGGTTAATATATTATTAAAATGGTTCATTAAAAACATTTACCTAATTGATATACAATACTGTCAATATAATTAACACAAAAAATTGCACTTAATCAAAATTCATCCAACAATTAAATTTATTAACTTGCTTATACGAAAACCTGTTGCTACATTGGATACGAGAAAGATATCATTACGAACGTTTAAACCAATTAAGATTGTAATTGCAAGGATTAATATAAAAGTAATTAAAACCCCAATTCGTTGCAATCGTCAAAATTATTCTGAGGAAGAAACAGTAAAATGAGAGTAACAATAATTCTAGTAATTGTATCTATGAGCAATGCTCAAGATATGAAGTTTTTAGGCAATGTAGTAGGTGGTACGAAAAATATAATAGACGGTGCCCAAACTATAGTAAATAGTACCCAACCAGTAGTTAGTGGCACCCAAACATTGGTAAGTATTGTTATTGGTCCGGTGTTGCCTAAGCAGTGTGATAAAGACATAACGTCAGATTTCCAAAAGGCTTTGGACGACTTTACTATACGAATTTTCAAAGTCTTGATCCTAGCATACGACGTGCATTTCGCTTGTTCTCCGGTATCAATGTGGATGGCATTAGCGGCGGTTGCTGAAGGCTCCGACGCATTAGTACAAAAACAATTATTTGAGGCCTTAAATTTACCGCAAGAAATATGTCTTCGAGAGAAGTTTTACATATTAGCTTTGCGTATCGAGCCTAAGGGATTTGATGTAATTCTCAAAAGAAAAAGGGTTCTGTTAATCGATGAAGATTGTATTCGGAATACTTATTGGGAGGCTTTTGTCAAAGCTTGTGGCCTTATAGAAATTGTTTCTGCGCCACTAAAAAAAGATCCTACAGCTACGATTCAACAGATAGAAAACATTTTGAAAGCAAAGGTTTCAAATGTTATTTTGAGTGGGAACTCTATTATCATTGACACCTTAGATTATAAAGGTTTCTGGGACATAGCGTTTAATGAGGCAGAGACGGTTCTAGCGCCATTTCATGATGATTTCAACGTGGTGATTGGGCAAGTAGAACTGATGAAAAAGAAGATAAATGTTAAAACAGCGATCGTGGTTTTGCTTAATTTCACTATAAAAATTGTATGTTTACCGGTTGGACGCGATGGAAAATATTTTATACTACTTGCGTATACTTTGGGGACAGGTAATCTTAAAAGTATTACCAAAATATTCACGAGCAGCATCTTTGTTAAAATTTTAACAAAACTAAAACAGAGTACTATTCCATTGATTGTGGCTATACCTAAATGGATGATATCTTTTGTTTTTGATTCAAAGAAATCGCTAGGTGAAATTGGAATTCCAGATCTCTGGACAGATGTTGCGTTTTCAAGGTTTGTGACAATACTTTTATTTGGTTTCGTTAGCTCCTATAAACATTTATATGTTAAAGGTTAATTTCATTTAAGGATCGATACAATTTACAGACGTTTTACAAAAAAAGAGGTTCAAAGTCGCTTAGCAAACAGTCGGGAATAAAAGTTAGCATATGGAAGTGCAATACACTTTAAATATATTTATTTTCTAATATCAAATTATGTTTATAATAATATAATTTAATAATAATAATTTTCAGACCCCCAAATAATGTCACAAATAAGTATCAAGATGTAAATGATAAAACACAGTAGTTAGACTAAATACCTACATCTTAAAACGTGATTGCTACTATATCCACATTGTAAATAAGAATCAGAATCGCTTACTTGGAAGTTGACCGCGTATTAAGTTATTGGTTTTAAGGTTCATTTTATACCTGCGTCATTCACATTCAGTGACATTTGTGTAGGTGGGTCGCTAGTCGAGGGAAACTTATTAGATGTACCTAGCTCATTTACCTTTACCAAAGGAACTTTGCTTGGTTTAAATTAAGTTAGGAAAAGGAAACTTTATATCAGGTCTCAGAGTTACGTGGGTGTTTGGACGGCACGATGGCTTTGAATTTAAAATATTTTTAATCAAATAGGCCTTTACAAGCACTTATGAAGTCATACTCACTTATAAGAAAGTATACTTAGCAATTCATCATTTCAAAACCAACATAGACTTAATACAATAAAAAAATATACATTCTTTATTTACCAGGAACATATCAACGCCAGCAGCATTACCCAGCGCATTCCTTCAAAGAACTTCTCTGACGATCGATGAAAAAGGACTGAACTTCCCTGAGAAAGATGTCACTATATCCCTGCCACCAATTGGTGTCGACCCATCTGTAGTGACAGACTTCATAGCCGATAAACCATTTGTGTATGGATTATTTAACACAGAATTCAATACTTGCTTGTATGTGGGGGCATTTTCGAAAGTTATTAATTAATATATCAAAGAAGTGACAATAAAACTTATTAATCATTGTTGTCGTACTTTTTGTAGTAGCCCCTTTCACCTAATGCGATGGGTTTAATTGGCTATATACATTGTCAAAAGGAGACAAACATAGTGCTGAAGGAAGACACATTATCTCGACGTCATGACATAGGTATTGAGGCCTATTAGGTTTTGACAACTTTAATCCTATAGTTAATAATTGTTTGATACCGCAGCCGTTGAGTGTGTATATTAATATTATTGAAGTCATATTTATTAATTAAATAGCATATATTTTTCATATGCAAATGACCCTAAATAGTTTCCTAAAATTTTCTCAATGAAACGGTCGGCGTTATAGGCTTCAGAGAGAGGCCTCTCACGTAATTAACGAAGAAATCCGCTAATACATTACATATGATGAATCTTCCAAAATTACACTCAATGGTCGGCCATTCGTCATCTTGACAATGATATTTTGCTTTGGTCATAATATTAAGTAAGCTTATTTATTACCAGTATTAGTACTAGGCTCCCCGCAGTTTTAGGGGGATCTCAATTTTCCCGGGATTAAAAGTAGCCTACGTGTTAATCTAAGTTATAAATGTGTTCCAAATTTCATCTAAATTTATCAAGTAGTTTTTGGGTAATCATCAATCCATATTCTCACAAACTTTCGCGTTTATTATATTTGACAGACCGGTTGGCTTTGTGGTTAGTGACCCTGACTCTCAAGCCGCGGGTCGTGGGTTCGAATCCCACCCAGGACAAACATTTGTATGCATGAATATGTCTGTTTGTTCTGTGTCTGGATGTAAATATCTATATAAGTATGTATTTAAAAGTAGTATATGTAGTATATCAGCTATCTGGTTACCATAACACAAGCTTCATTTGAAGCTTACTTTGGAATCGGATTGGCCGTGTGTGAAAAATGTCCCAGGATATTTATTTATTTATTTATTTATTTTATATGAATTAGTAGGACTACCGATTCCAATTTACTCAGTAGACTTTTTTTAAAACAGAATTTTATACGTAACTATTTCAATGCTAAGGCAGATAACCCAGGTTATTAGTTAAATGAAAGCAATTATGGGCTGATTTAATTTCATTTGTTTATGGAGGCTCAATTAAGTTATAATAAAACGAATAAGAGGTTTTTCAAGTAAATGAAGAAGAAATTATTTCTGTTTTGTAATCGTTTATTGAATAGGCCGAGTAGTTGAATTTTGTTAGTTAATTAAGAAAATGTTATTACAATTAAACTTTTGATGGATATCTGAAGACTTATTTGTTAATTGACTTTAAAAAAAAATTGTCTGTTGACATGCGACAGTTGATTAGCTCTACAATTTTGCATTAGTTGTTTCAACATAATCTTCATACATAACATGAACTCTATTTACAGCGTACTAAAGTACATTATGTAACGTGTATTATTTCAGTTTGTGCTTGTTTTAAGTAAGCGAATATTTCGTTGGTATATAATGACTAGACGTAAATCAGGCGCAACAAGTATTACGCAACATTTGTTGTACAAATAAAACATTTAACGTAATAGATTTTGTCGCACCAACTAATGCAAAGTTACAACGCCGCTGTTGCGTGAATAAAAATAAATGTTACCAAAAAAGCCTATTTGAAAATTTAATAATTTCATTTACCGGAAGCTCGGCTTAGAGAAGGCACCATTGAATAGGCACGTCCGTGTCTTTCTATCGTACAATCCGTACATGAAAGGCCTATTTGCGATGAAGTCCCGGCCTACTGCGGCTGCGAGGCCTGTTGCAGTGTCAGAAGCCAGGTTGACGAGGCCTGAGATGATGTTATCAGCCTGGTGTGGTGGGGCCTCCACTCCCTCTTTACCTACCTTGATGGATACACGTTGAAGAAGACCGCTTGGGACTGGGGCTGGGTCCGAAATGTATCTGTAGAAAAAGGTTTAAAATATATATTTCACGTAAAAATTTTCACTGTGTCAGTACAAGAAGAATACATAATGAATTTTGGAACACCGTAAACTCAGTTCGAATCAGTGCTCCTTTGTTACCATGGCAACATAATTTAAAAAAATACACTCAATTAATTTTTAGTTATATTGATAGGAACAAGCTTCAAGCCATATTTTTTTTAATTAACTAGACACTGGCATATATTTTAAACATTATAATGTTCAAATGTTGAAGATTAAAACAGCTTCCTATTTATACCTGAAAAATCTTGAGATATAACTGAGGAAAGTGGTTAAAAGTACTAGATAGTATTTACCTTGTTGCTCCGGGGTCACTCCAAATGCTGCTGACGCCGATCTCCTCGAGGTACCGACGCGCGTCGAACTCCGATGCCAACGCGAACCGCGGGATCGCTATATCGATAGGGATCAAGCTCATCTGCAACGCTTCCAACACTTCAATAAACATTTTTCCTACGAAAATGTCGATGGCATGCCTCAGCGAAGTGTTCTCTAGGCCGATTGTGAAGATCATGGTGTATCTACCATCATTGCCCACGGGCAGTTCCATGATCTTTGCGTTGAGGAACGGGAAGTGTGCCATCCGGACGCGTTTCCTCATTCTCATCATGTCGACGAGTCCACATTGGACACCGCCGTCGTCGTAGAACGGCACCCGCTCTACTAGCGAACCGGCGAACGCGGTGGTCCACAGAGCTTGGTAATCCAACGAGTCGACTAGGAAGGAATTGCTGTTTATTTGCGGTAGGGAGTTAGCGTGGATCGCCCGTCGGATATTTTCGGAAAACTCTACGGGATTCGACCGGATCGGTGCGTAGGTGACATCTAAAATTCCAGCGCTACGGACGAAATTCTCCCAGGCGTGGTTGATCGAGACACCGCGGTCGAGAATTAAAGCTCGTCTCCTCTCGAGTCTCACATCGGGTCCAGCAGTTTCGGCGCTCAGAGCGTACTGGTAATACTTTTGACGAGCGCAAAACTCCTTTGGCAATCTTAGTGCGTGGAACAACTGCCGCTGGTTGTTCTCGTCGGCACCTTCGGCGATGGCGGCCAAAGACAGCCATATAGTATAAGACGACATAACGAAATGGTCATTGTTATGAATGGCAATGCTCTTGTATAGGCGCGTATTGAAATCGGCGATGGCAAACCGGTAGTCTATGGTGAGATCTCTCTCGCAGGGACTTCGGTCTAAAATTTCGTCAGCGAAATGGTTAATGCCATGGCCTATGGCTTCGCCTGCAGTGTGGACGGCTCCACCGTCTCCGAACACGTTTTTAACCCCGTCTAGACCCCCTTTGATAATCTCTTTGGCTCCATCGAAAAGGCCAAAAAATCCGTCCCCGTTGGCTCCTTGGTAAACGCAGAGCGTTAAAAGTACTGACGCTGCCAACTTCATGACTAAAGCGGAACTGCTGTGTCTATGTCTGTCATCGATATATTATATAGTATCTATTTAAATGATGCGGTTTAATGATAATCAATATTAATTGCTGTGAATGTTTATTTGATTGAATTTATCTTAATGTTTTGATGCGTTTCTATTATTTTAAAGACATTATGGTCCATAGTAATTATGAAGTTTTCTACTAAGAAAACTATATCGTTAATTACATAGAACTTTTTTCGTTCGTGAGCAAGGTATATTAGACCTTAATACTCATATATATTAGTTTCATATTGAAACGGTATCTATAACTGTTTATTATTAAATGGGCATAATAAATGTTATTCAATTTGCACATCGCTTGTACAAATAGACCTGAATAAATGGTATTTTCAATATGCTTAAAGTTTTATTGTTTAAAATAATATTTACTCACTCTTTTTCACAAAGCATAATATACAAACAAAATACGGATTAAATAATACTAGATTTAAACATGACAGTTTTTCCGTGAAACCGAATAATACATTTTGAATTCCAGTAAATGTGATCAAATAAAGTTTTTATATATTTATTTTATTTAGTAAAAGGTTATAGTTATTTTTTTGTTTACCAACAGGCAGCGATTTGGACGAGCTATTCTAAATTGTTTATTACTTTATGTACGGGGTTCTTCAAGAAGGGAGTGAAGAGATTTTTACAGGGTCGGCAACGTGTGAGTAACGTCCCTAGTGTTGCAAGCGTCCATAGGCTGCGGTAACCGCTTCCCATCAGGCAGACCGAATGCCTGTTTGCCACCTTTGTGGTATAAATAAATATATATTTTTTAATAAATTTCCCTAGTAAGGTTTTTTATTATATATCGTTTCATATAAGTTGTATTTATTGTATGGTTTTATTATTGTTTAAGTTATAATTGTGACATAAGATAAAATATATTAATTAATATTTCTTGACATAGCAACACCAATAACGAGGGCAGACATTATTAAACCATTTTCTATATTTGATTATAATTTAACTAAATTAATGACCTTACTCATAACGGAAATAATATGTACATAATTACATCTGCAACAAAGCAAAAATAACTGTTATTTTTGACACCCAAATTATGCAAAAATTTTAAATTGATAATATTTAGGACTATTATATTACCTAATAAATTACTACGAGATTTGCTCCTATAGGTATTTACTATTAAATATAAACTGACTAGTTTTTCGACCCCGGTTTCACCCACATTCTCGGAGGACCTTCCTCTTTTTCGGGATAAAAAGGTACCTGTGTCCTTTTCCATGCTATAGTCTATATCTGTACCAAATTTCATCATAGAACTCTGTGGTTTAGGGGTGAAAGCGTAACAGACAGACAAAGTTACTTTAGTATTTATAATATTAGTAGGGACATAATGTTTTAATAATGCAACCTTACCTTCAGGCGGTATTGTCACACTTATTACATCCTTTAAAGTTATATTTCGCTGGTAGACACCTGTGAAGACATTCTGAAACACAAAATGCCATGTATTAAGTTATATCTTTAAATTTCACAAAATTTATCTAATTACTACAGACTAGCATTCTGCCCCGGGGTTTTACCCGCGTAGTTCCCGTTCCCTGAGGAATACAGGGACGAGGAAATACTTGATTATTTTGTTCGTTTGTTTGGCTCCGAAACTACTGGACCGATCTGAAAAATTATTTCACCAATAGAAAGCTACGTTATTTGTGCGCGTCATAGGCTATATTTTATCCCTGAGATATACGAAAATCGAATCTCTTAATCGTGCGAAATCGGGGCGGATCGCTAGTCATCATCATCAGCTCATATACGTTTCTACCCTCGGAGCTCGAGCCTCCCCTAACAACGATGGGGTTTATGCCATAGTCCACCAGATGGGCCTAGTGCGGATTGGTGGACTTCGCATGCCTTTAATTGTGACCATACCAGTACACAATACAAAAAAGTGCGAGTTGGACTCGCGCACGGAGGGTTCCGTACCTTGTATTTATCGCCGTTATTAGAATCGAGCAAGAAACGGTAAAAAAAACAAGTTTGTTGTATGGGAGCCCCCCTTAAATATTTATTTTTAGTTTTTGTTGTTATAGCGGTAAAAGAAATACATCATCTGTGAAAATTTCAACTGTCTAGATATCACCGTTCTTGAGATACAGCCTGGTGACAGACGGACGGACAGCGAAGTCTCAGCAATAGGGTTTTTACCCTTTGGGCACGGAACTCTAAAAAAGACGTTAATAAACACTTACCATAACAGAATAACCATCTTTAGATTCCAATGCATAATCTCTAGGGACGAAGGTGACCGTATCTCCGTCCTCTTCCATGTTGACGAGAGCGAAAGAGACGGCATGATATTTGTCACCTTTCATTGGTAGATGTCGTTTCACCCATAATGTCGTTTTTGAATTCATCTGTAAATTGTTTAGAATCCAAACTAAATCTAATATATAAAATTCTCGTGTCACAATGTTAGTTACCATACTCCTCCGAAACGGCTTAACCGATTTTTATGAAATTTAATATGCATATTTAGTGGTCTGAGAATCTGCTGCTATCTATTTTTGATACCGCGGGGCGGCAGCTAGTATTGTTATAAATGCGAAAGTAACTCTGTCTCGCTTTCACGCTAAATCTACTGAACCGATTTAAATGAAATTTGGTACAGATATTGACTATTGCTTGGAAAAGGACATATAAAGATAGGCTACCTTTATCCCGGGAAAATTGAAGATCCCCGGGAAGGCGGGCGAAGCCGCGCCACTAGAATCTATAAACTAATAAACTATCCTGGGACATTTTTTCACACACGGCCAATTTGATTCCAAATTAAGCATCAAAGTGAGCTTGTGATATGGTAACCAGATAGCTGATATACTACATATACTACTTTTAAATACATAATTATATAAATATTTACATCCAGTATCTATATAAGTATGTATTATTTTTTTTTATCCTGGGACATTTTTCACACACGGCCAATCTGATTCCAAAGTAAGCTTCAAATGAAGCTTGTGTTATGGTTTTTGGTACACCTACAAACAATAAACCTAATATTTCCTCTTTATAATATTGAAGCTAGTCAATTATTTAAAAAAACTTACTGTATAAGGTTTCGCCATAATCCCTAATGGGTCTTGTGCAATTGCAATAAGGTCCATATTTAGTAATAACTTTCTTTCATATTCATTTATCATGTTCATATCACAACTGAGTAAGAGTGGTGCACTAAGCATTGAGTATACAGCTATTTGCACCCGACTTTGGCCGTATGTCAGGGAGTTTGTACCGAATATAAGCTGAAAATAAATATTAATAAATGCTATATGAATATGTCTGTATGTAATCTATACTAATATTATAAATGCGGAAGAAACTCTGTCTGTCTGTTACGCTTTCACGCTAAAACTACAGGATCGATTTAAATGAAATTTGGTACACAGATATTCTAGAGCCTGAGTAAGGGACATAGGCTACTTTTTATCCACTTGTTTAATATAACTTAACTAGTTGACACGCGCAACTTCGTTAGCATCACTTGATCGTTTTACATTAGAAAACTTAAAAATTACAGTATTTCTTCACTATTTAATGACCTTCCTCTAGAATCTCTCTATTCATAAAAAAAACGTCATCAAAATCCGTTGCGTAGATTTAAAGATTTAAGCATACATTGGGTGGAGGACTAAGAAAGCGACTTTGTTTTATACTATATAGTGACATACTTACGTACCATATCCGGATCATTCCAATGCCCTGGCCCGTGGTAAGGGTACAGTCGATCGTGTTGCTTCTCAAAATATTTAATTATATATTTAACAGCCGTCCAAGATGTCGACACGTCGTGATAATTACGCCATATGTTGCAATACTTCTGTATATTACCTAAATCTGGCTGAAATTATAAATGTTATTTTAAAAACTTCAGAATTTTATTAAATAAATATCACTAACACGGCCAATCTGGTTACAAAGAAAGCAGAGCTTGTGATATGGTAACTTCTTATCACATACTTATATGGATAACTAGTGGCTCCCCGCAGTTTCACCCGCGTTCCTGGGAATCTTCAAGTTTCCCGGGATAAAAAGTATCCTATGTCCCTCTCCTGGTTCTGAGCTACCTCCCCACCAATTATCAGCCAAGTCGGTTCAGCCGTTCTTGAGTTATAAATAGTGTAACTAGCACGACTTTCCTTTCGTATTGCATGAATATGTCTGTTTGTCCTGTGTCTGGATGTAAATATCTATATATGTATGTATTTAAAAGTAGTATATGTAGTATATCAGCTATCTGGTTACCATATCACAAGCTCTGCTTAGTTTGGAATCAGATTGGCCGTGTGTGAAAAATGTCCCAGGATATTTATTATATATATATAGATAAGCATCTTCAGGTACACCAGCGTCAGACTGACTAGGAGTCAAAGTGGTCGCCATGGCCGAAATCGGTCGGACCAATCATCATCATAGATAATTACATGCAGACACAGAACAGACATATTCATGGCATACATATTGTCCTGGGTGGGATTCGAGCCGACGACCAGCTTGAAAGTCAAGGTTACACACACAAAGCCATCCGATCTGTCTAAATGATGATAGAAAATTAAATTTATACTTACAATTTTCTTATGTATAAATTCTTTGTAGTACGGCCAACTGCAGGAATACACTATCGGACGGTCTGTCTCGTTCAAATATTTCCCTAGCTGTATGTATGCTGTAATTTATAACATGACTACATTTAACTTTGAACGTTATACCCATTGAAATTAGGTTGAAACTACATCGCCCCAGTACAGCGTTATTCATTTTTCGCAACTAATTTGCAACGTTAAGTAGAAGGGATTAAGTTATTTTTGCCTTGTTTCCTACTGAAACTAGTACAGAATCGATGCTTGGTTTTCTACTCTTGAAATATTGGAAGGTATTTCTTAGTAACACGATATTAATACCATCGGTTATTTCTATAGGGATATTAAAATTTATAGATTACAAGTAACTCCCCGCGGTTTCACCCGCGTACCCAGGTTCTTCTTCCATTTTCCTGGGATAAAAAGTAGCCTACGTCCTTTCTCAGGTTTTAAACTGTGTAGGTACCAAATTTCATTTAAATCAGTCTAATAGCGAGATAGTCTTTTAGCGTGAAAGCGAGCATTTATAATATTAGTATAGACCTACATAAGTACTAGCTTTTGCCCGTGCTTTCACCCTGGTTCCCAAGTAGAATCTTCAACTATACCAAAATTTTTATATCACCTACAATAGATTAAAATATAGCCTACTTATGTTACTCCTTGATAATGTAGCTTTCCAATGGTGAAAGATTTTTTTGAAATTGGCAAAGTAGTTTTTGAGTTTATTCATTACAAAGATACACACACACATATTCTTCTATATAATATTAGTAGGTATCATTAATATAGATAAATGTATATGCTATTAGACGGTAGATGGCGTAACAAAATGTGTGAATAAATAAATAAATATCCTGGGTCATTTACACACACGGCCAATTTGATTCCTAACTAAGTAGAGCTTGTGATATGGTAAACAGATACCTACCTGATATACCTACTACTTGAAATACATACTTATATAGACAACGAGCTGCCTTCCCGCGGTTTTACCCGCGTAGTTCCCGTTCCCGTGGGAATACAGGGATAAAATATAGCCTATGTTACTCGGGGATAATGTAGCTTTCCAAAGATGAAAGAATTTTTGAAATCGGTCCAGTAGTTTCGGAGCCTATTCATTACAAACAAACAAACAAACAAACAAACAAACAAACAAACAAACAAACAAACAAATCTTTCCTCTTTATAATATTATTATTATAGTATAGATTATAATATTAGTATAGATTACATCCAGACACAGAACAAACAGACATATTCATGCATACAAATGTTTGAATGAACCGTGCAAACCTTTATCGAGATAAGCTTCGGCAACGAAACATCCGTCTACCTTCAGGTAATCAATGTCCCACTGAGCGAAGGTTTCCACATCTGTGCTGAAGTGATCTTTGGAGCCCGGATAATGCATACAGGTTACATCGGCTATGTTCGTGTACATACCGAATTTGAGACCAAGTGAGTGGATCTGGAACAGTTAAAAGGATAACAAAGTAATTAAATCTTTAATAGCTATGCAATAGAGTTTACAGTCAAATATCAGACGTGGTGGTGAGTATTTCCGAGCTTTAATAATAAAATAGCATACATAGATGAAATCTCATATTTTAAGTTGTCTGAAAACAGAGTATGTACATAAAATTACAGATATTGTATAATTGTATATACAATTTCGACAAACTATATTGTGATAATATATTTATTATCATTAAGTAACTATTTTTATGAAACATTAAACCCTTACTTCCCTACTAATATTTTAATTGTGAAAGTAACTCTGTTTGTTACTGTCACCCCTAAACCACATAACTAATTTTGATGGAACTTGGTACAGATATAGACCAAAGCATGGGGGGCATAGGCTACCTTTTATTTTGGGAAAGTTGAATGTCCCTGGTATAACAGGTGAAACTACAGGGTGGATGCTAGTAAATCTATATTCTTACATCCTAATCATCAAGTTTAGTAAAAGACATTGGGTAATGTTGGATCAATAACACAGTCACAATAAAAGCCATCTGTTGGCATTTTTACAACGGTAATAAAAAATATTGTATAAATTTCATTGATATCATTCTGCAAGGCAATGTTCTGACTGCAATAGCTTGAAAGCTTCAAGAAAGCACTGACCTAATAGTTTATTTCAAATCTTAGTATATTTACTTTGGAGTTTATTAACAGATGTCTAGACAGTATATTGTGCTTTTTACTTATAGCTAGATAACATTGAACTAATATTAAGTCTGAGAATTTGTTTAATTCATTTTTATGTTTTCTAGACATGCAAGTTATTTATATAATGGTGGTTTATTTTACTTTTGAAGTAAACAAGTAATGTTGAACAATACCTCTTACATACAAACTTGTATGTAAGAGGTACAAACTTGTGTGTAAGAGGTATATATACATACAAACTCGTAACATAATATGAATGGGAATGTTTGTGAGAATGTATAAAACATATGTTTGTAACTCTTTCTTGCCAGAAAAGTTGAAGGATTGCAATAAAATTTGGCACAGAGTTAGAATATGTTCTGGAATAACACATAGGCTACTTTTTATCTTCGAAAAATTGAAGATCCCTGGGAATGCAGGTGAAACCGCAGGAAGCCACTAGTCTTTTAGATATTAGTTTTTTTGCTGGCAATTCTAACTGATGAGTAAAAATTGTCCAGTAATCAATATCTAGGATGGAGATGAATAGGAGGATGACTATAATCATAAATAAGAGGAACTGATATGGAGTTGACAGCCGGTTGGCTTTGTGGTTAGTGACCCTGACTTTCAAGCCGCTGGTCGTGGGTTCGAATCCCACCCAGGACAAACATTTGTATGCATGAGTATGTCTGTCTGTTCTGTGTCTGGATGTAAATATCTATATAAGTATGTATTCAATAGTATTATACACTCAGCGGCACGGAATCTTGGCCACTTGCAAATTTTTTGATTATTTGTATTTAAACATATTTTATTGAGTTTTAATTAATTAAATTAGGGTAGATGGGTTTAATAAGTGTCTGTTATGTTTTTTTAACCCAGAAAATAAACGATTACTTTACGATTAGCTCAGTTTTTAACGCTAAACACTATCACAAAAAACAAGAATTTTTCGTTCTCAATTTAAAAACACCAAAAAAAATAAAAATACGGTAATTTTCTTGATTGTCTATACTTTTAAATATCGAGTGTTTCCTCCTCTAGCCGTGATAACAGCCAGTATGCGATCTGGCATGCTTTGGATGATGTTTCTGACATCAACTTGCGGTATGGGATCCCAAGCGACTAACGCTGCATTTTGGAGCTGGTTTAAAGTTTCTGGCTGGTTGGAGGTAGACTTGATATTTTTTTAAGCATGTCCCAGACATGTTCTACTGGATTTAGGTCCGGGCTACGTGCTGGCCACTCCAGTTTTTGGATGCCGACTTCTTGAAGGTATTCCTCCAGGCAATTTGCAACATGTGGACGTGCTTAGTCGTGCAGTAAGAGGAATTGGTTTCACCAATGAACCCCGAATAAGGCACAACGTGTTCCTGAAGGATCTCCTCGTTGTATCGAACAGCTGTTTGCCGATTAACAACGATGACCAACTCCGTACGTGCGTCAGAACTTATACCTCCCCATACGATTATAGAGCCTCCATGGTAAATCACAGTTTGCATGGTGGTGATGGGCAGGAAACGCTCTGCTCTTCTTCTCCACACTCGTTCCCGACCGTCTGGAGCACGTAAAGCTATTCGACACACATCTGTGACCAGTACTCTTGCCCATGGCTCATGACTCCAGTTGACGTGTTTTCTTGCAAAAAGAAGTCGAGCTACTCGTTGCTCTATGAGAAGTTCAGGACCTCTTGCTGGTCTAGGAGCTTTTAAATTGACCTCCTTCATTCGTCTCCTCACCGTATGCTTACTAACATTTACGCCTCTCAAGATTTAGAGTCGCTGGCGTATCTCAACAGTGGTCAGGTAGCGATTTCGCAATATTTCCAATACAATAAAGCGGTCGTCCCGAGCTGATGTGCTCCTTACGCCTATACTACCTGCTCTGCGGGTATAGTGCCTTATCTCCCGGTATCGTTTTAGTGCATATTTCATTGACAACCTTGGTACGCTAAGCGCAATCGCAGTTTCACGCTGTGTCAGCCCTTGGTGGATTAAAGCTACGGCTTGTGCGACCTGTGCTGGTGTTAACGGCATTTTTATTAATTTTAAAGCACCTTTAGTTATTGATTTACAACCACAAAATCACAGGAATTGAATAGCCTAGATGTAAACTTAAAAAAAACGCTAATCTCATTATCAACTTAGTCGCTCAAATGGCCCGATTCGGCTAAAACTTAAAAGTACCATTATGGTGACCTTTAAACATAATGAATTACCTCTTGAATCATGGGGTACACATTTTTTGACATACCACCATAACAAACATTCATTAGAAACACTTAAAGCTTATGCTATCGCGATATAAGCGCTTGGCCAAGTTTCCGTGCCGCTGAGTGTATGTAGTATATCAACTATCTGGTTTATTCTGTTTTTTGTGCATAGCTCTATAGATATAGGTAGAATTTAATGTTATACTCACATAATCAGCAATATACTTCATTCCTCTAGGAAACCTTTTCCGATCTGCAACAAGGCGGCCATACTCATCCCTTTGTCTCTCAGACCAACAGTCATCTATAATAATGTACTCATAGCCGGCTTCTTGATATCCATTCTCATAAAATGCATCTGCTACTGATAGAATTAGCTTTTCACTAAGGAAAAAAAAAAAAGTGTGATGAGAATTAAATATATACGGGTCAAAATCAGAGAGGTGAGAATCATGCTTCTGACAAAGTTTTTTTTTATAAAATAACGTGATATCGCTAAAATACTTATTTCAAAATGAAGATTCTGTTCATAATTACAAGACACGTTTAATATTTATTTTTCTACGATAATATTTTATTCGATTTTTAACCAAACAAGTCTAAATAATCATTCCGGGAATGCGTCCTTATAGCAAGTTTCATATTTGAAACAAGTCAAAAATGTTTACAATAAATACTTAAAATTGCCAGTTATTAGTATTAGCTTTAAAAATCATTAGATAACGATTATACGTACAAATTAAATTTAAAAAAGTTTAATTTCTACATATTTTTACTATTCAAATGCTGTCCGACGTTTATTGAATCATTCAGTGAGCGAGGTCGATTTCGGCCGATGTAATTAAAACAAAACGCGATAGGTGGCGTTAGCGAGCACCAGTGTGAAGTTCACGAGTCAAAGCAATAGGCGTGTGTCGTGTTTACGGAAATAAAATAATTGATTTTGTTGGTAAGTACCTTTTAATTTCGTATGCGTGAAGCGTACTTTAATTCCTTGTCACTACGGGAACGCTGTTTGGTGATTAGTTTTTCAACAACTTGCACACTTTTTGCTAAATTCTTATAAATATTACAGTTCACTTGTTCCTAACATCTAAAAGCAATATCTAACATGGCGGCGTCAAGCATGATAGGAAAACATTAGTTGGATAGTCATTTCGGAAACGGTCATTTCGGGAACGTTCACATACGTGACTGGCGTTCCTGAAATGACAATTTTTGGGCAAAATGACATTCTAATGCTTTTAAAAACATATAACCATGCAAATTTTTGGTTTTAGGGAACTATTCAGTACGCGTAACATGGAATGTGATAAAAAGAAGTCGAAAAAACTATCCAAACAGGATATTATAGCTTATAAAAAACACCGTGAAAAGGTTAATGCAAGGAAACGCAAGTTTTTAGACAACATGACACCTGAACAAAGAGAGATGAAGAGACTGAAAGATAGAGAATATTACCAAAGAAAGAAGGCTGAAAACAAAGTTAAGACTGTAAGTGATGACTGAAAGACAGAAGAGAAAACAAAGAAAGTTGTGGAGAAAAAATTCTTTAAAGTATAGACAGAAAAAAAAGATGATGGCAAATATTTTAGCTAACAGCCCGCCACATTCTGAAAATGGGATAGAAAACGACAATTGCGTGTCAAAGAAGAAATCAGGAAGAAAACAGGTAAAAAAAGATAAAGCGTAGGCTTACAGAACTGTTAAAAAACAGAAAGATAATATACAGAAAATGCAAAGAATCATAGATGGATTGCGGAAAAAAGTACAAAGAAATAGAAGACGCGAAGAAAGAGCATCCCAAAAGAATCCTGATACGCCTACTCGCAATGTTGATGAATTAACAAAAGGATGTTCTGTTACTCCTGAAGTTCGTAAACGTCTCTTATTTGGGGAAGTTTTGACAACTCAACTAAAAGACACCGTTGATAAATTACCGAAAAATTCTAAACAGCGAGAGGTCTTTTAAAAATGCGTCTGTGGCAACCGCGTAAAAAAACATCGATTAAATAATATGACCAAACAATTCTTATGCAAAAATAAATGTAATGACAACATTTTAATGTCTGATCGGAAGCATACTTGTTTCTAAGCATTGATGTTAGAAATTGCAAAGATAGTGTGCAATACTATTTGTTCCAAATTTCTTATGTTTGTTAACTGAAACTACAAAGTTTATTATTAGATTTTAAGTTTAACTGGTGATACTTGCGTTGCTCATTCTTTACGTACAAATAAAGGTATAATACTGTAAATGTCTATTATTTTCATGCATAAAATATGCATAAACCAGACGTTGCAGGTCATTTTGGGAACACTCCCATCATTTTCGGGAACATCAGAAAAACGGTAAATTTATCACTAAAGAGTAATGCTACAGTTAAATCTTGCATATACAAACTAAAATGACCTTTTAACTTTGTATTTATATTATTAATTTAAAACGTACCGCACAAATGTATACAATAAATTGAAATAATGAAACGAAATTTAAAGTAATTGCAATTCTATAGATAATAATTTGAAAAAATAATCTTTTTATTATAAAAATATACAACATAACCGCATTTATCGATAGAGGGACAGATTAATTACAATTTCTTGAAGGTGATTATTAAAGACGATGGTTATATTATTATTTAAAAATATTTAAAAAGTGTTCCCGAAATGATCTAAGGCCCTGGCATTTTTCTTGATAACAGGTGGAATTTCTAAAATACATATTTGTGTGCGTGCCTCTTCACAGGAATGGTTCTTGACAAATGACACAACAGATTCCACTAGTTAATTTTCTTCAAAAGACAACTTAATTTCTCAGACATTTCAAAACTTAAAATGCTCACCTCTCTGATTTTGACCCATACACTCTAATTATAGTGCTTTTGCTGAGAAAAACTGTTAATTAACAAAGTATTCCCATAAATAAAATGATTTATTTCAAGTGCATTCCGACAAGTGGCATCTAATGATTGATTAAAAAGCCTGTAGGTATGCAGTCTAGCTATACAGTTCACGGCCACGTACAATAATTTTTCATGTTAGAGAGATAATTTAAGCTATAAAATATTTTTTAATACCTCAAAATGTCTGAGATTAGCAAAAACAACTATTAGACAGCCAGTTTCCATTAATGTGTTACATACAAGGGGCTTTTTGTTAATAATTTAAATCTGTACATTCATAAATCCTGAGGACATAGGGCGAAATTACAGAGAATATTTGTCAACAAAACAAAGATTAACTCACTCCAAACATTTCTCCGGGGAATCATCACATCGGTCGGCACACATATAATATCCCCAGGACATCCAGCCCATGGGAGGTGTCCTTGCCACTCCATTCTCCAAAAGATTCACTTTATATAATAAAGTTGATGCACACATCAAAAACAGTAGCCGGCGCGAAAACATTTCACTAAATATCTTGTTTTTCTCTGTACAATGCTCGTCTAATGTATTTTACTATTCGCGCTCTTCGTGTACGCAGGTTTTGCTTTTAATCATATATTGTAAGCAATTATCAAAACAAGAATTAAAATTAAAATTATTTTACCGTGTCGGCAAAATTTTTGTAAATAAACCATAAACAAACAAATTGAAGTTTCCTTTTCAAAGTTTCCAATTCCATAGATAGACCAAAGACTAAACATGGCTATATGAATGTCTATTCATTTTAGTATATTACATTGAGTATTGCCAGTAAATTCATGTAAAGTTACTGAAATTGGTGGAATTCAACTATCAAATTGTCAATTCAATAGCAATGTAATTTGCTCTCCTGTCATGGCAGCATATTATTCGAAATAGAATTCGCTATTGTTATGTTATGATTTAGATTAAACATTTATTTTGGACACTTCTAAGGTATTTTTGAAAATGTTCCGGATATATTGATCTTAAAGTGGTTCTTTAATATAATACATTTTAAGATTATGGTCTTCCATCTTATGTTAATACCTAAAAATAAGTTGTGGTAATACAAATGGTGAGTTGCAAAATTCATAAATAATACAAACTAACGACATCAATTGGTAACCTTAGTTTCATTGCCTGTAACAAATCTCAGACGTTCGAATAAAACGCTAGAGTAAACCATTTGAGCCCAATGAAACATCAAATGCAAGAGGTCACGTACACTCAGGCTACTCAGGCACCCGGGTTACAGCTGGACATAGAAATCTTAAACTTTCTTTTAAAGAAATGGTATAGGTATAATGTGTGATATTAAAAATCTTTGTACATGTTGCACCAGCCGGTAACCTACGACGACCTTTTCAACAAAGTTTGGTTCAACATTATTCTCACAATTTTTACCCAAAAAAAATAGGAATCTACGCTTAATTTCTCGGCCATCTGTCCAGAAATATTTAACTAGTAGATATGTAGCACTTGTTAGATTCTACTATTTAACAACAATTCGTTTTAAATAGATTGATGATCAGTGTAAATAATACTAGCGGTTATAGCAATATTAAGATGTCTATGGTTGCTTGAAATAAAATGTTTCAGCGTTCGATGCGACCGATTTAAGTAAAGGAACAGGGAGCGGACGACTCCGCCCCTAGCTATCGTTACAAGGGGAAAGTTAAAAGGAAAGGTTAAGGAAATAAAAGTCGCTAACTATAATAAAGTAGGTACTGATGTTGGGTGTAGCTGAAAGTTTCGGATATCCGAATTTAGTCCGCCGGCCAAAGGAAATAGGGGTGAACGACCTGACGCCGCTACCTGGTAGCTTAAGGCCTATTAAAATTAATTACTAGTAGGTACCTACGTAAACACAATGTTACATCAAACTAATTTAATAAGTACCTAAACCTGATTAAACAAATTAATTACTGGAGGTAGGTTCTTATTTCCTGAAAGATGTCAATTTAACTTTAGTTTAAACATAACCTACTTAAACAGCTTTTTATGTCACGGTTTCTGTCATTTTTCATTGAGGCTTCGCTTCTATTGCTCGGTGGGTGGCTACTGGCTATCCAACTGGAAATGTTTATGATCTACATCAAATCCCTTGATTAAATACCTTTTGTGAAAAGATTATTTAATCAAGTATTTTATCAACATTAATCCAATTAAAAAGCACTCTATGACTTTATGTGTCGAAAATATTTCACGCTAAAGCGGTACGCTATAATATAGGTATACCATTGTAATTTTTTTTTTAAAGATTTAGGAATCATAGGGCCCTACCCTAGCGTAGTGTATATTTTGTCTATGGCAGATTTTTAATGCGTTATGGTTTACATATTGTTGATGCTATTCATATTTTTTTGTCGGTTGGCCCGATGGTAGGTAAGCTACCCGTACTCCCAAGTAACTGGACCTGGGTTCCATGCTCACATAGGCCAACCATTTAGTAGAAATCAAACCGTAACTTTCACACGGCTGCATGAATCAGCTTTTTATGCCTGAAGCACAATCTGTAATTAAAAAAGTACTTTTATGAAATATTGAAAATAAATAAGCAGACTCCTTATAACAGCCTGGCTGGTTCTAGAATTGTGAGACTTAACGAAGCTCTACAAGTTGCTTTCATTTCCGATGAACTTTTTTTGTAGGAGTCCTTTTATGCAATCCCTTTCATTAGCATTTGCGTCGAGAAATCATTTTTAAATGGATCACTGTCTGAACCGATTTTATAGAAGAGGTTCTCAATTCATTATGTACACAAGCATGCCCCGCGGCTCCACCCGCGTTCTCGGGACACCATCAACTTTTCCGGGATAACAGGTAGCATATGTCCGTTTCCAAGCTCTAGCCAAAATTCATAATTTCATTACCAAAAATCATAAAAATCCGTTCGGTTGTTTAGGCGGAAAAGCCTAAGGGACATATTGGAGTTACTTTCGCATTTATAATAGGTATTAGCAGGGATTCATATTTTTTTTATTTAGATAGGCAGCTATGTGAGGGTAAAAACATCGCAACGCAAATAAGTAGGTATTAGATAATAAGTTACTCTCACAATTTATTAGATTAGCAATTTTTTTAAACATTTGGTAGGTATAAGATAGATAGACATGAACTAAAATATTGTACATTTAATAAAGCCTTTAATACTGTAAAGTAAAATATTGTGTTCATGTTTATAAGCTAATCTCCGAAACCACTCACCGATTTCAATGAAACATTTACACAGTTTCATGGAAATTGATGGGTTTAGTGTATTAAAGTGTAGGGTTTATTCCAGGGTGGCTGTTGTGGGAATCTGTTGGTTTATGATTACTTCCACCCTGCGTTTTCTCCCACGTTTCCGTACAGTTTTTCCGGATAAAAATGTAGTATATGTGGAATATATGTATGTTATTCCAGAAAATTTTCTAACTTGATGCGAAATTTCATCGAGAATTCTTTATCCATTCTGGCGTCACTGACCAACTTTATACAACTAAATACATACGAAATTTTCAACGTACAACAACAAATATACTAGCGATCCGTCTCGGCTTCGCGAGCTTGATTGTAGTTTTTCAACAAATAACCACAAAGCAACAATAAAACTATTATATACTAGCTGCCTCCCCGCGGTTTTACCCGCGTAGTTCCCGTTCCCGTGGGAATACAGGGATAAAATATAGCCTATGTTACTCGGGGATAATGTAGCTTTCCAAAGGTGAAAGAATTTTTGAAATCGGTCCAGTAGTTTCGGAGCCTATTCGTTACAAACAAACAAACAAACAAACAAACAAACAAATCTTTCCTCTTTATAATATTATATTATATTATTATAGTATATAGAAGTATAGATATACATAGTAGGTATTAGATGTCAAAACCTAGTCAAGTTTTGGCAAGACGTAGGATCTTTTACAAATCAAACTACATTTATTCTCTACGAGAGACGAGGGTGTACCTACCTATCTAAGACTAAAGTTTATCCTAACTCAAACCTAGGGCCTGAAAATTCAGATTACCACAGAGCGGATTATCGTCGCGTTTGGCAACTTAGGATAATAAATCTATAGAAAATAGACCGCTGACACCTTGGCATTTAATATTTTTTTTAAATTATTTTTACTCCTCTTGCTCAAAAAGACTGAGCGAAGAAAAGATAGCAATCCTTCCTCTAGGGAAAAGGGTTTTAATTTTATGTGTGTCAAATGACAATGAGCCTACATAAACCAAATAGTATATTTCATTACAAGTGGGGAAAGGCTGTCATTGCAAAGAGTTCCGACAAATGTCTACCCGAGCCGCGGCGCAGCCGAAGGCGAGTGTTGACAGTCGGAACAAGTTGCAATGACGGTTCCGCAAGTGTACTGAACGACTATTTTTAATACAGATGCGAAAAAAAGAGCAATTTAATAAAATAATAAAAACACAATAAACTAAACTCGCAAAAAAATTCTGGAAAATGGCGCCTACGCTTGGCGCCATTTTATATGCAGAGTTTTTTTTTCTTCGCCCATTTTGGTAGGCAAAGGGAACTATCCAAACAGCTTAGTCTTCAGTATATTTTTTTATTGATATGTATTGAAAATGAAATGAGATGAAATAAAATGAAACCTAACCTAAATCATTAAATCTGATATTGAGATAAATTACAAGTTTCTTTTTAGAAATATACGACCTTCATGGTTGGTTTTTCTTTTTAATAGACATTATTTTGACAGTTGGGCTTAATGCTCGCACGAGTTCGGGACTTGACTTATTACTGTTTCATAAAAAAAGAACTTAATTTAAATTTTGAAAATGGAACTAAAATCGGCGATCTCTAGTAGAATGCTTGCAATGTGTTGCGGCTACAGAAGAAACAAAAAAAAGACAATGGCGCGAATTCTTTTTTACTTTTCTCAAATTGCAAATTGAATTGGTAGTGACCGTAATAAATTTTACAATAGTGGAAATGTCATCATCTAGTGAGAACGGAGACGCTAATTTACAAATAGAAGAGAAAGGAAAAGAAATAATTTTCAATCTGTTGCCGTCAAGGTCAGAAATGTACAAATTGTACATTGAATTTTTAATAAAAATAAACTACATTTTTCAAATTGTATTGGATTGTTTTATTTTCTCTCAATCGTAGTGAAAAGTATAGTGAAACACACGGCACTAAAACCTATTAAAACTCGGTTTATATTAAAACTAGCTGCCTCCCCGCGGTTTTACCCGCGTAGTTCCCGTTCCCGTGGGAATACAGGGATAAAATATAGCCTATGTTACTCGGGGATAATGTAGCTTTACAAAGGTGAAAGAATTTTTGAAATCGGTCCAGTAGTTTCGGAGCCTATTCATTACAAACAAACAAACAAACAAACAAACAAACAAACAAACAAATCTTTCCACTTTATAATATTTATATTTTATATTATAATTATAATAATTAATAATAAGTAATAAGTATAGACTACCTCGTATATAATGGGTCATTTTAGCATTTTTTCTTCCACAGATAAAAACGCCACGACTATGGGCGGAGATGGCATGGCGTAATGTGGATATGTCTGCACGGGTCGCGCCCCTCGCCGTGCTCGCCGCGCTCCTCGTGACAGTGACGTCACGCGCGCCCACGCAGGAGCCAGCACTCTTCGAAGCGGCCTTCCAAGGTAACCAAATCAACCAACAATACCTGCACAGTAATTTTAATGGTCAAAACATCAACCGTTCCGCGTTCGCCTTTGTTCTGTAGGTATACTTATATCCGGGCATTTATCTACTAGTGACGGTTTCACCCGCGTTCCGCGTACATAAATTTTCCCGGGATAAAAGTAGCCTATGTGTTAGCAATATTTAATAGTGTACCTACATAGAAGTGTACTTTATTTAGGTTTAGGTACCTATTCTTTTAAACCGGTTTCAAAAAGTAGGAGGTTATATTTTTATGTAGGAATGTATTTATTGTGCGATCACTGTCAATTGTAAATTTAATCCTCAATTTGATGAGTTTAATATTAACGATCTACTGACGATTAAACAAAATTTTCTACAACACACGTAAACTAATTCTATGAATATTCCATCTGAAGTCTCTTTTCAAACACAAACATCCGTAGACCCAAAATTTGTATCTACATTAGTTTGGAAGCCACGATAGACAGCGTTACTTTTGCATTTATAATATTAGGTACTAGCGGACCCGGCAGACTTCGTTCTGCCCACCAGCGCCACCTACCGGGTCCAAATTATTATACATAAAAACCTTCCCCATGAAATACTTCGTAATTTGGTGTTTACCGCATGAAAATCTGTTCAGTAGTTTTTGTGTTCATCGCGTTCTGACAGACAGAGGCGGCGGGGACTTTGTTTTTTATATATATAGATAGGGATTGTAAGAAACAAGCGTATTGAAAAAAGTAATACCGTAATCACAACAAGCATCTCAGAAAAATTCAGTTGAAGTAAATACTTAACAAGTAGAGTGACAGCCGAAAGGATCCTCCGAACATCATACGTGCCGTTCAAAGAATTCATTGGGGCCATAAAAGACACTCTAGTACCATCGTAAATGTTTGCGATGTACCTCTACATGCGTATTTCACTTTATTGCTCTTCACTGGCTCTGAAACTTTTCTTCTACATGTTTTTAATCGACGTAAAAAATAAATAATAATAAATATCCTGGGACATTTTTCACACACAAAAAAGGACGTAAGTATGTAATATTTTGGTTTATAAACCAATTATATTATTTCGTTTGGAATGAGACAAGCTGGAGTCAAGTCCTTCGTCTCGATAGAATAATTTATTGTCATTATCCTAAAAGTAAGTAGGTATATAAGGACCCATCAGTATCTATACATCTACACTAATATTATAAAGAAGAAAGATTTGTATTTTTGTATGTAACGAATAAACTCAAAAAGTACTAGGCCGATTTTAATAATTGTTTTTTCATTAGAAAGCTACATTATCACTGAGTAACATAGGCTATATTTGTCCCTGTATTCCCACGGGAACGGGAACTACGCGGATAAAACCGCGCGGAGGCAGCTAGTATACTATAAACAGAAAAGATTTGATTTTATGTTTGTTATGAATAAGCTCCGTAACTACTGGACCGATCTAAATAATTTTTCATCAGTAGGAAGCTACGTTACGTTATACTGTATTCCTACGGGAACGGGAACTACGCGGGTGAAACCTCGGGACGGATGATAGTGTATTATAAAAGTTGAGAACCGTTGTATTTAAGCTAAGTATATCTTCTTTATATATTTAGTGATGGAATTGTCTGGTAATTCGCAAAGTGGCATGTTTATAGGATTTTCATTAGCTATCTTATACCTATAGTGGCCTAGTTAGTTACCTTCCTGTGATTTTACCCGCGTTTTCCTCACTTTTCTTAACCATTCTAATGTTTTCTGAAAAACAAATACAACACCCATGTCACTAAAGTCGTGTTTTTAGTTTAAAAGTGGAATTTATTGTTTTATTTTATTATAGGTAAATATACGACAGTTTGTGACATAATTAGTAAAATCTAATCTTAGATGTTTTAAAAAGTGTAACTTCTATTTTATAATATATCCCTAGTTTAGTTAGTTATGTATATAAATGCGAATGTAACACTGTAACGCTTTCACGCCTAATCTATTGGACCATTTTTTATGAAATTTATAATTGTAATAGTTAGAATTAAAATTAATGTCTACATTTTGGTGTTAAAATGTACGTTATAGTTCAAATGTTGAACTTTGTGAAGTAGATCCACAATTTTCAAAATAAATTTCATTTGTATGAAAATAAATTTCATACAAATCTCACCTAGTAGTTTGGTATAACGTACATTCGTCCCATTTCTCTGTTCACTCAGAGTTGAGAGATTCTGTAGAAGCCAGAAGCATCTCTTTAAATATTTCAAATTGCTAGATCGACATCTGAGTAACGTCGGCATAAAACCTTAAAAGAATTTGTCTTATGAAAATATTTTCTTAATAAAAATACACTGAATAATATAGCTGCTTTGGATTTAAGATAGTCGGTTTTATTCCTTACACAAGCATTTTTTGCAGTAAACATTCTTTGTCAAGACAACAAAGTACTTCTCTAAGGTAGAAAATGTATTAATATCTACTTTGTCATTAGGTACTTTTAGGTATAATAGTAAATATCTGAGGACATTTTTCTCAAACAGCCAAACTGATTCCAAACTAAGCAGAGCTTGTAATGTTAACTAAACATGTAGCTGATTTATTAAATATAGTGGGTCCCCGCGGATTCACTTGCGTTCCCGGGAGACCGTCAGTTTTCCACAAAGCCAACCGGTCTGTTAAATGTTTATGTATGTTTTTACATAAAAATAGTATATGTACCTAGTTTATCAACTATTTCGAGTTTGAAATCAGATTGGTCGTTGAAAATATTCCAGGATATTTACGTGACGTAAATGAAGAAATAGTTCTATGTAGAATCTAAAAGCACAATTTAAAAGGTTAAAGAAAATAAGAGATGCTTTTAAAGTATTTTTTTGCCTACCCTCTTGGCGGTCTTAAAGGCATTCGCAGTCATGTTGAATAGACTACATCTATCTTTTCTCATCGTATTTGCTCCCTTCTTATATAAATTTGCCTTTCTGCTCTATTCCTTTTCGAAAGAATTCTATAGAATTCTATGTAGTTTACTTCAGTATATTTCGCTGCTGGGGTCCGATCGTTCATTGGTGATGAAAATCTATGGATAAAAGTAGGTATTTTTGTAATATTGTTGGTCAAAAAGTGAAGAAATACAGGAGTTAATAAATGATATGTCGTTTAGCGCGTTACTGTAACTTGTTAACTCGAAAGAGTACTGCAAATAAAAGCTCAAAAATTAAAAATTTAAAAAAACCCCCGACCCAAAAACTCTACTTTCCAAAAAAAAACATTAAAAAGGAAGTAATAAATTTAATTTTCTACGTAGGTATATGTTTTACTTACTCCTTCTTTGTTTGTCAATATTTACACAAAAAATATTAACGTTGGCGCGTCGGCGGACCGGGCGGGAGCGGGAGTTGCGGCGCGCGACAACGCTACGCGCTTACGTCCGTGATACGCTACGCGCCTACGCGGTGGCTTTTTTGATTATTTTATATCGATTCCTAGGTGGATTTAGTTCTGTAGTTAGGTTCCATTTGTTCATTAGTAATTAAATTTATTATTTCGGTATTAGTTTGTTTATAAAATAGTTAACACGTTAGCTGCGGCACCAATTTTTGCATACTTTCCGTTCCTGCGGCACGAGGTATAATCGGCCCGTACCGTGACCAGACGTTAGGGCGACACGCGGTCTATTAGACCCCACCTCCTTTTACAGACTAAAATCCATTTTCTGGCGCGAAATCAAAGTTTAATGAGAATTTTGGTCCTTATTGATATAGACAGTGAATTGATGAACCCTAATCCACCGTCGCCCCGGGATCTGATGGCTAGTTTAGGAATTATTAGCAAAACAAAATATGGGATCTTATACACCTCGTAACGCACTGAAATAGGGCAAATTTTCGCTGCGATTAGTGATGGGAAAAATAATATCGACGTTTTTAAACTGTCTTAACTACGCAACGACTTGACCGATTTTGATCAATTATATCTCATTAGATCGTTTTATGTTAGCTCATTAGAGTTTTCGGTGAAGGAAAACATCGTGAGGAACCCTGCATGCCCGAGATGTCACAATTAAAGGCATGTGAAGTCCGCCAATCCGCATTGGGCCCGCGTGGTGGACTATGGCCTAAACCCCCTCGTAGTTAGGAGAGGCTCGAGCTCCTCGGTGGAGACGTATATGAGCTGTTGATGATGATGATGATGGAGATCGTTTTAAGGGCAAAACCTGGCAAAACAACACAAAGCTATCAAAGGATACATTTTTTTTTAAATAATCTAAATTGTGCTTGAAGGCGCCATAAAGAAAAAAAAACCGGCCAAGTGCGAGTCGGACTCGCGCACGAAGCGTTCCATTCTATACCATTAAGAGGCACCTATTACAGACTTATTATTGGAAAATAATGGATTACGGTTTATGCATAAGGTTTATCTTAATGCGGTTCACAGAATAGAAAAAAAGGCAACCAGAAGTAGAAAAGAAACTGTCCTATTTATTCTGCCTCGGGCTTTAAAAATACAATTATTAGAACTTGAATTAACATTAAAAAATCAGTATCAATATACTTTTTTTATAAAAATCTCAATATATATGTTGTACTTATTTATGAGTGTTTTTCATTGAAACAGGGTAGACAATAAGATTTTTTGCACTGAGTGCACTGAGTCAAAATCTTTTTGGATTTTTTATCAGCTTCACGAGATGGTAAAAATGTTTCTGGGTTTTTTAAAGTTAACTTCTTCCGACATCGTTTAGGCATGTTCGGCGCTGTAAAAGGACGTGCTCTCCAATCGACGTGATGCACAACACTAGTCGCGGGAAGCTCGCGTTGAGTGCGGTACGAGGTCAGGGGGGATATGGGACGTTTTAGCCTCGTTCCGCACTGCATTAAAATTATATTAATTCAGTGCGGCACGAGGCCTAAGACATCCGGTACCAAGGTAGGTACACCACCGAGTCCGGAAACCATTAGTGATCTCAAATATATATTTATCTCTTTCCTACACTGGACCAAACCAAAGCTATGCCATTCGCACGACAGAGAAATTCACATTTTTGTTTGCCGCACCACAGGGAAGTTGCATCAGGGGTGATTTAGGCCAGGAGGAGGAAACCCTCTACGCCGCCTACAGGGCCGCGCGTGCCGCCTTCAAGGTGGCGATAGTGCAGGCCAAGGAGGCGGCGTGGCAGGAGTGGCTGCGGCTTCTCGACGGCGACCCGTGGGGGAGGCCCTACAGGGCCGTACGTAACAAACTACGGCCCTGGGCTCCCCCGCTGACGGTCAGTCTAGACGGGGCACTGGTGGATGAAGTGGTCGGCACCCTATTCCCCGCTCGGGGTACATGGGTGCCGCCGGCGATGGCCTCCGCCTCCTCCTCCAGCCAGTCGCGAACGGACACTTCCCCGTCACCGGTGTCGGAGGGCGAATTCGGGGCGGCGATTCTCAGACTCAAGTCTAAGAGAACCGCCCCGGGCCCCGACGGTGTGCCAGGGGTCGTCCTAGCGATTGCGCTGGAGGAGCTCGGTGAAAGGGTGAGGTCCCTGTTCTCCGCGTGCATGGGTCAGGGTCGATTCCCCCGGCGGTGGAAAACGGGCAGACTCGTCCTTCTGCAGAAGGACGGTCGCCCGGCCGGACAGGCGTCGTCGTACCGCCCGGTGGTGGTAATCGACGAGGTGCCCAAGTTATTCGAGCGTGTGCTCGCTGGGCGCCTCGTCGAGTCCATGGATCCGGGACTGGACGACGCGCAGTTCGGCTTCCGCCGGGGTCGGTCGACCGTGGATGCCGTGGCGCGGGTCAGGGACCTCGCCGAGGGGGCCGTCTCCCAGGGGGGCGTGTTGTTTGCGGTGTCATTGGACATCCGCAACGCATTGCTACCCTGGGAGACGATCAAAGAGGGACTGCGGTACCACGGTGTACCGCAGTACCTCCAGGAGGTCATCGCCGACTACTTCGTCGGGCGGGACGTAGTGTTCCCGAGGGGGGAGGGCGGCAGCGGCCCTGGGAGGAGGGAGATGACGTGCGGTGTTCCACAGGGGTCGGTCCTCGGAACACACCTGTGGAACATCGGCTACGATTGGGTGCTGCGCGGTGCAATGTTGCGAGGGGTCCGTCTGGTGTGTTATGCAGACGACACCCTCGTGACGGCCCGCGGCAGCACCTATCGTGAAGCCTCCCTCCTCGCCACGGCTGCTGTGGCGCAGGTGGGGGGGAGGATCCGTGCCCTGGGGCTCGAGGTGGCCCTCAGTAAGTCGGAGGCCCTGGTGTTCCATGGGCCCCGACGCGGGCCACCGCCGGGAGCCGCCATAGTGGTGGGCGGAACCTCCATCGCCGTCGGGTCCACGATGAAATATCTTGGACTCGTTCTCGACGGCCGATGGAGGTTCGAGGAGCACTTCCGGCGGTTGGCACCGCGACTGATGGCCACCGCCGGGGCTCTGGGACGGATCCTCCCCAATGTGGGGGGCCCAGGGAGGGCCTGCCGGCGCCTATACACCGGTGTGATACGCTCCATGGCGCTCTACGGAGCGCCGATATGGGCCGGGACTCTGAGCGCCCGAAGCCAGGCTGCGCTGCGACGTCCGCAGCGCGCCATGGCGCTCAGGGTGGTCCGAGCGTATCGCACCGTGTCGTGCGCCGGCGCGTGTGTGCTCGCCGGTACGCCGCCGTGGGACCTCGAAGCCGAGGTGCTCGCCGCGGTGTACTGGCGAGCGAAGGAGGCCGGGGGCCGTCCGCATCCGCGGGAGATCGCGAGCTGGAGGGAAGACGCTCGCGGCGTTCTCCTCCGGAAGTGGACGGCCCGGCTCGAGAACCCGGCTACGAGCCGGGATGTGGTGGCCGCCGTTCGACCACTCCTGAAGGAGTGGCTCGAACGGGAGCACGGGGCTCTCACCTACCACCTGACACAGGTGATCACCGGGCACGGTTGCTTCGGGCGATACCTGTGCCGGGTGGCGGGCAGAGAGCCCACGGAGACGTGCCACCACTGCGGGGCCGGCGTCTCGGACACGGCGGTACATACGCGCGAGGAGTGCCCCGCTTGGGCGACTCCTCGCACCGCCTTGTCCGCGACGGTCGGCGCAGACCTCTCGCTGCCGGCCCTCATCAGGGCCATGGTGGGCAGCGAGGAGGCCTGGGAGGCGGCCGCAACCTTCTGCGGCCAAGTCATGTCGCAGAAGGAGGCGGCGGAGCGGGTGAGAGAGGACGACGTCAACTCTCTCCCGCTTCGCCGCCGCAGGCGCGGTAGGCGGCGACAGGCCTTCGCGGGCCGGTTGCCGCCGTAACGCCGGGGACCGGGGCGGCGGATCGGGGGATCCGCCGCCCACGCCAACGGTCCCATGCCGGAGATGCCCATTTGTTCCATGGGCATCTCCGGTGAAGTTGAGAGGGGGGCGGGACTCGCATGCGTTTTCGCATCGTGAGTCCCGCCCCCCCGAGACGGGCTCGGCCTCCAGCAGTGTTTTTGGGAGGCCGAGCAGCGCCGGCGGGGCATGCGGTTGTAAGGCTTACGCGTGTCCCGCAGCCCCGCCACACGGCGCCGAGGCGTCAATGGAACCCCAGGGGTTTAGTGGGTAGGCACCGGCACCTTCTGTGCCGGTGAGTCTCCACATAACCCGGCGGCTCCCCCCGGAGCTGCCGGGTATCCTATGAGGATTCCCCTGGGAAATCAAAAAAAAAAAAAAGGGGTGATTTAGGCCTCGCTTCGCACTTAACGTGTTAAGGAGCGGTCCCCCGACGCGCCAACGTTAATATTTTTTTGTGTAAATATTGACAAACAAAGAAGGAGTATTAATATTAATAAAACATATACCTACGTAGAAAATTAAATTTATTACTTCCTTTTTAATGTTTTTTTTGGAAAGTAGAGTTTTTGGGTCGGGGGTTTATTTAATACTTTTTAAATTTAAGATTTAGGTTAGTTTCTTTTCTTAAAGTTTCTTATAATATTACACATTATTATTTTTAG
The DNA here is from genome assembly GCA_905147785.2 of Thyatira batis. Lineage (NCBI taxonomy): Eukaryota > Metazoa > Arthropoda > Insecta > Lepidoptera > Drepanidae > Thyatira > Thyatira batis. The sequence continues at coordinate 3,058,021 of LR990507.1, forward strand.
GTCAGTTTGTGTAATGTACGAATCATTTCCTTTCATTTGATACCCCACTCGGACATATTTGCAAACAATCGGTTGTTCATTCCCATTTTCATCCCCTATATCTTATAAACGGCTGAACCGATTTTATAATAAAACTTAGCTATTCTAATGTACAAAACATTTCCTTTCATTTGATATCCCACTCGCGCATATTTGTAAACAATCGGTTTTTCATTCCCACTTTCATCCCCTATATCTTATAAACGGCTGAACCGATTTTAATAAAACTTAGCTATTGTAATGTACGAATCATTTCCTTTCATTTGATACCCCACTCGGGCATATTTGCAAACAATCGGTTTTTCATTCCCACTTTCATCCCCTATATCTTATAAACGGCTGAACCGATTTTGATAAAACTTAGCTATTGTAATGTACGAATCATTTCCTTTCATTTGATACCCCACTCGGGAATATTTGCAAACAATCGGTTTTTCATTCCCACTTTCATCCCCTATATCTTATAAACGGCTGAACCGATTTTAATAAAACTTAGCTATTGTAATGTACGAATCATTTCCTTTCATTTGATACCCCACTCGGGCATATTTGCAAACAATCGGTTTTTCATTCCCACTTTCATCCCCCATATCTTATAAACGGCTTAACCGATTTTAATAAAACATAGCTAAGAACACGCTCGATTAAATGACCTTTCAAACAAAAAAAACTAAATCAAAATCGGTCCACTCGTTCGGGAGTTATGGTGCCACAGACAGACACACACAGACACACAGACCCACAGACCCACAGACCCACATACAAACACGTCAAACTTATAACACCCCTCTTTTTGCGTCGGGGGTTAAAAATAAACAGGTTTAGGTTATGTATTAAAAACAAAACTACTTAATTCGATGTCGGTAGATGAGTTAGGTTATTGCAGAAACGTATGATGGTAGTAAATATGCATATAATATTATGTATATAAAATTTATTTACCTAATTGTAGAAATTATTTATAGGCAGAGCTTGTAACACTGTAATGAGATAGATAAATATTTTCTCATTCATTATTTTCTACTTTTAAGAGTTATCTAATTTAGCTCCTTACATCCGGCACAAAAGGAATATACCTAAATCTTCATATATGTACACAAAATAGCTTTCCCTGTGCGGAAATCTGTATTTTCGGTAACTGATCACAATGCTAACCACAAGAGTTTTAGGTTAGACAAATAGACTAATTCCCAATAAGCACCGGTTTATTCTTAACTAGTTAGCCGCGTAGTTCCCGTCCCGTGGGAATACGGGGATAAAATATAGCCTATGTTCACCGGAGATAGTGTAGTTCCCAAAAGTGAAAAAAATTATCAAATCGGTCAAGTAGTTTCGGAGCCTATTCAATGCAAACAAATCTTTCCTCTTTATGATATATGCGTAAATACCTACCATTAATTAAAAAAAGGTGATGATAAACAAATATAGAACAACTGGAGGCATACAATGGGCAAAATAATAAGAAAACGAGGAAACCTCATTTGGCCACACTCCATTGTTGCCAACAATGGCTATTATCTTGCTAAATTGAATGAATAATTAAATCTGTCACACAGTTTACAATACAGCAGTAGATCAACTCAATCACGTGTGATACTGACTAGGCAGTCTAGACACTGACAGCGATAATATTTGCATTTACAAAATCGGTAACTGTAAAACATAACTTACTCGTATTATACACTAGTGGCTACCCACGGTTTCACCCGCGGTCCTGGAGAATCTTCAACTTTCCCGGTATAAAAAGTAGCCTATGTCCTTTCCCGGGCTCTAGACTATCTGTGTGCCAAATATCATTTAAATTTCTTCAGTAGTTTTAGCTTGAAAGCGAGACAGACAGTAATTACTTTCGCATTTATAATATTGTTAGGATTTATTGAGTGCAGCCTATTTATAAATACCTAGTTTATATAATTTTAGGTGTAGTTTTCTACTCTAACGCAATATTATAAAGGTGAAAGATTTGATATTTTGTTTGTTTGTTATGAATAGGCTCCGAAACTAATCGATCTGTTTCCTTTATACCACCGATACTGTATTGAATATTTATTCATTATTATGTAATTCGAGAAGGCAGTTCATATTGCAATAACCATTTTGATATGTTTTACTGTATAATGTATGTACTGTGTACTTCGACCAAAAGCACCAACCATGAATTCCGTACGTTAATTTTATATTTAAAGTTCCATTAATTACTTGATAATTTTATACCCTTTGAATTGAAATGTCGCGTCATACAATTTTATCGAGATATAAAATCAGGATAACCTATGGAGGTATTCTAACTATGTACCTACATTAATATTATAAATGCGAAAATAACTCTGTCGGTCTGTCTCGCTTTCACCCTAAAACTACATAACCGATTTAAATGAAATTTGGTACACATATCTCCTAGAGCCTGAGAAATGACATAGGCTACTTTTTATCCCGGGAAAATTGAAGATCCCCCGGGAACGCGGGTATAATCGCGGGGTGCCACTAGTTTTAAATATTTTTACTAAATCTGTGAGTGTGGTGGAATTATTGTTGTTATACTGACCCTTGGAAATAGGTAAAAAAATATATAGGTAGGTACCTAATCTCCTAAACCACATTATTTTCTTTGCAAAGTAAACCCTTAACATTATCCTGTCGACAGAGACTAATTGTAAACGATATAATACTCGAGAATGGCCTAAATAAGCAGATCGCTGTGGGTTGCCAGTGCAAGAGGATTTTTTATTTTATTTTAAGCGGAATAATAATAACTAACATATCATTGCACAATAAATTTGCTTAAATTATCGTATGATTTACTAACTCCGGTACCAAAAAAAGTGATATTTCCCTCGCTGTATAGAAATTTGCTGTCTTTTCGTTGGTCCCACATAAAAGTAAATTGAACTAGCTAGAACGATAGAAAGTTGCATAATCTCAAGATTTCGAGATTCACTTTATTCCGCCAACAGTGAGACCCCAACTTTACTGGCCAGTGAAAATTCGAAAAGAAAAATGGTTACCGCGTTAATGGCGGTAGGCACGAATGGTTCATAAAGTTCTCTTGTATTTCTTCATTAATTGCGTAAATATTTCGACGTCAAGTTTCATAAACACCTTGAGTTACTTTACTCATAGGTACATATACTTGATGAAAAACTTAAATATTATTCTCGTGTTCTCTTTTACGTTCATATTTTTTTTGGCGTTTTTTTACGTTATGTCAAATCAAATTAAGATAAATAAGGTTTGACGAAGTTTTGTGAAGTTGTTTTGAATAAAAAAGTTTTCAATTGGTGGAAGTACCATCTACTCAGCCGTAGGTACATAAATGAAATACAGAATAGTCTTTTTAAGGAATAACTATAGTATTTACTTCATAGATTTTAAATATGGATACGATTTTAAGCCGTTACATTAAAGCTCGAATAGGTAAAATCATTAACAACAACCTTATCGATTCTCCCGAATGGGATGGGGTATATATAGCCGCACATAGTTCGGTGTTTAGGTATTAATATAAGCGCCTATATTGTTAAAAGACCGATCATGTGGCAAAGGATCAAAGGAGTTATATTAAAACCATCATTCATGTATCGACGTGGTACAATTTAGGAACTATATACCAATATGTGCTGTTTTACTTTGTATAACACATTGGAACTTGGAAGACAACATTTATATATACACTACACACTTATATATATATTTTGATAACAATAGAAAGACTTATAGCCGTGGTGGTTTAGTTAATAACGCGCCAAATCACGATCATTAGGATGCTGGTTCAAGCTTATAAGCTTATAAAAACTTGCGTGCGGATTCACTACAACTGTCAATCGGTAAGGGAAAAACATCGTGAGGAAACCTGCATGCCCGAGATGTCACAGTTAAAGGCATGTGAAGTTCGCCAATCCGCACTAGGCCCGCGTGGTGGACTATGGCCTATGGGCTCGAGCTCCTCGGTGGAGACGTATATGAGCTGATGATTATGAGAAAGACTGGTCATCCTCAGATCGAACGATAGTCGTTTCTTTGTTCAATTCCATTATATTACGACTCGACAGTAAAATGTGGTTTCCAATTTAATAGTCACTTGAATAAAAGATCTAAAAAATATTTTAACACATTTTATGTCAATTAGAGAAAAGCCAAATTTTACAACCCGAGTCTTCGTTATTTTATTTTAATAACAAATTTTCATTAACAATACTTAATTCAATTTTCATCTTGAATGTCTAGTTGCAAATTACTTCAAGGGAAAATATCTTATTTGTATGATGAAAATGATTATACACATAAAACCTGAGATATTATTTAGGGAATGAAGGCTGAAGGCTTTGGGCATGGCTCATAAAACAATTTCTCATTCGCTTATAACTTGAATAACGTCGGAGGACGTAATGAAATCAACGCGCTCGCTGAATCATTTAGCACGTTGCTTGCTCGCAGCTTCAATGTGAGTTTTATTTAAGGTAAGTTAAATGTCAGTCTGGTTTAAAAAAAGAATTTCAACGTGATACAGAGGTTATATTTTAAACTAACATTACTAGAGTGATATGATGTTAAAAAGTATTAATCAGCTTTAATCACCCGGTTTCACCTGTGTTGTGCCCGTTTCCGTGGGAATACGGGGATAAAATTGCACTCAGGAATAATGTAGTTGGGAATTTGTAAAATTGCTGAATTACCAACAAGTTTTATAATATGATATGATGTACACAAGAAAATTTTCTCTAGCCTTGATGTCGTTATGGATCGTTAAATGGATACATATCTTTATACATAGAAAATGTTGAAAACTTTTAACAAAAAGTTCTTTTGTTTGAAAAGTTTTAACCTTTCACGAACTAATTTCATGATTTATATAGGTGTATAATGGGACTATTCGCGCGTAGACTTTTATCAAAATAACGTCGACGTTAGTCAATATAATTTATATTTTGATAATGCTCTACTAGTCTTCTTACTATTTTGATAATAGGCGAATCGTCTCGTTATATATATAAATCTTGAAATCTAATAATGTCGTTAAAGTCACACACAGGATCGGAACAGCAGACTGATGCTTGTATAAAATAAATAAATAAATGATTTAACTAATTACATCTCGATGCCTCACTGAAACGCTAAACAAACAGAGTACAGGTTATTTAGCCTATATTTTACTACGTAGGTATGATTTATATTTCCATACTTATGTATACTCACCCCAAGCATATAAATATAATATCATCATCATCATTAGCTCAAGCACACGTTGCGGCAACGTTGGAATTTAGGCCATAGCCCACCACGCGGGCCTAGACCGATGCGGCGAACTTCAAATGCCTTTGAATATTACATCTAAAGCATGCAAGTTTCCTACGTTTTCCTTCACTGAAAGTCAGTGTTCTAAATCCAGTAAGTAAAACTCTGAGGTATGGGCCAGAGTCTTGAAACTGCACCCTCATGATCGTTGGTGCGTAAATAAACGAATTACAAATTGGGAAACAAAAAGCATACGCGAAACAAAATCACTGGTACTCACAAGCAAGTAAAATATTCCGCCCATCGATCACCGCTGTCATAGCAGCCGCACCCTTATCTCTCGAAAAATGTTAACGAAAAAATATCGTATTTTTTTTGCTAGACACTCATATTCTTACGACACGAAAATGCGTTTACCGACTTACAAAAGGGTCCCCGTCAAATTACCGGCCAGAAGTTATTCCGGTCTCTAATAATGTACATGGAAAAGGATACGGAGTTCCTGAAATCATAATTTGCCATGGTTTCACTAGAGATACGCACTCAATAGAATCAATTCTGAGTCTTTCTTTCTGTCTACGGGAAAAAAGTTCGGGGGGCAGGGCAGTGACCGCGCCAAGTCGAGCGTATATTTACTTGATCCCTTATTACTTCTAAACTACTTATCATTATTTGAGGTATGTGAAGTCAGCCAATCTTCACTATGCCCGCGTGGTGTTAGGGGAGGCTCGTGCTCCTCGGTGGAGACGTATACGAGCCGATGATGATGATGTTGACTTATTACAGGGAGGTGCGGGGAGGGCAGCCCTTGCGAGCAGCTGTGCAGTGAGCTCCACGATGGTACATATGAGTGTGGATGCGGTCCAGGGTTCGTTCTCCACGTGGACGGATACGGGTGTTCAGGTTAGTCTTCAAACATCACTTCATTATTATTAGCTTCCGTCCGGTTGCACGGCGGACTGAGAGGAATGGAAGTAAAACACATGGTGCCGACCCTGCTTAGGCAGGAAGAAGAAGAAGAAGCTTCCGCCCGGTTGCACCCGCTTTCCCGCGTGTGATCTAAATACATACTTCGTCAGTGGAGACTAAATTTAATTTTTCATCCCAAAGCTTTCACCTGACAAAGGGAAAATTTATTTATTTGTCATATTTCTACATTTATTTACACTATATTTTTAAGGTAAAAGTTTGAAGAAAACAAAACAAAGATATTGGTTTAGGTAATACTTTACTCCAACATTGTAATCCTTATCATACTTTCTTATATTACAAAGAGGAAAGATTTGTATTAACGTATAAACTTAAAAGCTATTGGAGTGATCTGAATAATTATTTTACCACAAAAGAAAAATAAAATGTAAATCATTACCAAAATAAGAAAACCGTCTACCAATAACTCACCAGGGATCAACTTCTTTTAAATAATTTATAAACAATTGACCACCATAAATCACGATTACTTTTCAACAACACAAAATAAATATTTATTAATAATTTCTGTAAATAAGGGGTAACAATATATATAAATGTCAATACTAATTCTAGTTTTGACGATCGATTCATCAGGAATGGAAGTAATCCGAACATCACCAACATTATTGTTCCACTTAATACAAATATTAAAGATGCTGATTGTACCCTTCGACTGACCTCTGCAGACCTCCTCACATCAGACCTTTTCATTATACAAAACAACACTCTTACATACAGCACAAAATTAATTACTAACGGTGTTATTAATAAAATACCAAAAATACATGTTGTCACCATATCTAATAATAAATAGTCTGGGTTTGTTTCAAACACATATATCAAAATGATGCCAGTTGCATACAAAATGTATACCATTAAAGGAATGCCCCAAGCGAATAATGCGCTCTTCAGATATCTCCTCGTTACGTTACAAACGAACACTTTCACTATTTGAAAATAAAACATCACACATAAAACTAATAACCAAAGAACAAAAACAATATTTAATATTACGAATATGGGAAAACAACAAAAAATAACATATGCTAAGTCTTCCTTACCATGAGTGCAAAGAGAGAGGTGAGGTTTTTTTAGAAATAACGACAAAAAACTAGCACTGATTAAATTTAGAAACACATAATTTTTGAAATGTCTGTACTTTGGTAGTTTTATCCAAGATAAACTAGCTAAAAGTATTGTTATCCCAGAAGAATATACACAGATGTCTTCTAGATAATATATCAAGGCTTCAAAGAAGATGGCTATTGGGTCTCTTTCATAATATTCTTCTGTAGCATTTGTAGAATTTATAGAATTCATTATACATATTCTGATTTACACCACCACGACACCAATGTTCACAGACAATGCTTTGTATGAAAAAAACAACAATTAAATAAGTACCTATCATTAAAATTGAAACTGTTTAGTTTTATTTTGTCAAGGGCATAATGATAAGTTAACTGTTCCCAACAGCTTTAATTATGTATGTATGTTCATTATTAGAAATAACAATGTGTCAACAATATTGTTGGCGTAGTGATTAGATAGGTACCCTTTTATATTCAAGACTGGGATATGGATTTGGGCTCGCTTCCCACCCATAACAAATCTTTGTGAGCCTGATTTTGTGTGTCTGACTGGATATAAAATACATGTTTACTGTATATTTTAACAATAAATCAATTAATATACCTATAGAAGTGATAATACTCTAATAGATCATTTCGTAATCTTTTGACAATGATAAATTAAGTAACAAACATAGTCACAAACTTTCGCATTTAAAACATTAAATAAGTTTAGTTAGATTTGCATTCTATTTCGCGTGTCTACTCCCGAGAGAAACCGCAGCTAACAGCTAGCTCATATACTTACCATAGCCACGTTGTAACTCATTAAGTTATTATCAAGGCTGCGATAACATAATTATTAATTAACGTTATCAATATTAAGTCCTCTATTCCACAACCATCGGATTTTTCATTCATTGTGTAAGCTTTTGAATAACACGTTTGCAAATATAACGAACAACAATAAAAAAAATAACGAAGAAAGACAAAATGTCAACATTAAATAGTTCTTATTTGGAATTCAACTCCACAGATTACGAAAACAAGAATGAATATAAAGTCACAGAATACATCGTAGTGATTGAAACATATCTCTGGCACATCAGTATAGCAATAACAAGTATAGTGCTATTTTTAGGCTGTGTAACATGGTTGATAATACCAAAATATCGACAATACAAGCTGTATGTATTTTTGAATACAATTTTCGCAAATTTTTTAACCATCATTAGCCATTTTGTTTTCAAAGCGTTTTGTCAATATCATGTGAGCTTTACTGAAGCGATGATTTGTGTGTCGGGTGGTTGTTTTTCTCTCATTGTGTTTAATTTTTGGCTGTTGGTCATATTCATAATGTTTTACCATGGAATAGTAAAAGTATTCGGTGGTAATATTACTAGGAGATATCTCAAGAGTGCGCTGTTCGCTTGGGGCATACCCACAACAATAACTATTGTGAACGTATCCATTTCTACTATCCCCCTTATGGCCGACACAAGTGAGCTAATTTATTTCTATATATTTGTGATAATATTTACGTCTAGCATACTGAGTTTAGTTTTGCCATTGATCATTAATTTGATAATTTATATCAGAGTTTTGTGTTGTATATTGAATAGGGTGGATCTCGGGAGGTCGGTAGAAGTCAGCAGACGCTTGCGGTCAGCTTCTCTGTTATTTGTGCTGAGTGGAGCTATGATGCTGATTGTTAATTTTATTGTAATTTTCATGAAAGATGAATACGCAAAATGGGCAAGATTATTGTATCACATGGAAAATATTTCGATAAATGTTTACTTTGCTATGTTTAAAACAAATCGCATTTTATGGTGGCAGTTGATTAGGAATACGTTTAAATTTAGGAAGTAAGTTAGTTATCACTATAATATAAAAGTTTGTTCAATCGTCTTCGCCCTAAGGCGTTATTTTATGCCTCGTATTTTTTAAAATTTATGATCTGTCAATTAAACAAAGGTATTCCAAAAGTAAATTGTTTTATTTTCATAAAATAAAAATTACTTCCCTCTAATTATTCCTGGGGAAATGCTCTGGGGTACTAGATATGGGTTCTTCTAAAAAACCTATAGATATAAAAATGAGCTTTAAATAAATAATATTAAGTAGGTACCTACTGACTACTGACCCGCGTTTCCTGGTCAATGGAAATATGATATATAGTTTCTCCCTGCAGTTTCACCCGGGTTCCCGAGATCTTCAATTCTAACTCCATACCAAATTTTATTAAAATCGCTCCTGCTGCTTAAACGTGAAGAAGTAACAAACATACACACACACTCACACTTTTTCCATTATAATATTAGTGTGATATTAGTAGGATTGTTAATAATGTTCATTTATGGAAGCCATTGTTGCGTGAGAATAATAAAAGTGCGAGTCGATCTCGCCCATGTAGCGTTCCGTAGTAGATTGTTCTGTAAATGTTTTATTTATTTATTTTTATGTTTGAGTTGATTGAATGAAAGGTGATTGCTGTTTACGATTTATGACGTATTAAAAAAAACTACTGAAACGAGTTACTTGATTACGTTCATACCAATTTATCGTTGGTAGTTTACATGGTAATGTACATCATATATTTTTTTTAGTTTTATAATCCTCTTATATTAGAAGTCGGAGGCGGTTACACACATTTTACCACTTTGGAAGTGTCTCTCGCCCTAACTATTCAGTTTAGGATAATATGATGTTAGTAACCTTAACATCATTTTAATCCATAGAACCCGTATGGGTTTGATGAAAAAAATATTTTTTTGTTTCAGTTCTCTGTATGGGGAACCCACATTTTGTCTTTTTCTATTCTTGTATGAAAATCTTAGTACGGTTCACAGAATACACCTACTTACCAAGTTTCAACAATAGGTATACTTAGCTCTTATAGTTTCGGAAAAAAGTGGCTGTGACATACGGACGGACGGACAGACAGACAGACAGACATGATGATTCTATAAGGGTAACTTTTTTGCCATTTGACTACGGAACCCTAAAAACAACTATATACTAGTCACAAACTTTTATCATAAAAATAATAGTAGGATAGGATATTTGCTGGTTTCATTATCAGTTAGGTACATTACATACTTATTACAATAGCTGTTTTGTTTTGAGGAAACAATCTACATAACCTAACTAAGAGTCAGTTGTGAGTCAATTGTACCTAGAGGCGAAACGGCAAATAAGAGAAATACTTTTATGAGGACATTTCAACAATGCAGTTGCACAATATTGTCGTTGTGATATTTTTGCTTTAAGTTTTTGTTCATGAAGATAGTACCAAGTAAAATGCGTTCATACTGCGTGCAGTTACTTCCAATTATTTGAATGGACTAATATCAAAGACATAAGAAAGACGTGAGTACACCTTCTTATTTATATTTTGTTCATTAGTAACTGTGTTAATTAAGTTGATGTTTTTTTTAATTCAGTTAATAATTTTATCGTTTTTTTTTATGTTATTGAACTAATTTTAGTATTTCTTAATCGTGTTTACCAGGAAGCACTCTGGACCAGACTAGAACTTCACACTTCTAGATTATACGAAATTTTCTTTACATTTCAGACATTGTCAAATTCAATGAGAAACAATGGAATATTACGACTATAATCATACTGAAATTAAAGTACCACCGAAAGAAGAATATATTTTAATCATCGAAAGATGTCTGTGGATAGCCAGTGCAACAACATCAACTATAGTAATACTTTTAGGCTGTGTCTCCTGGATAATGTTCCCCAGATACAGAGAGTTCAAAAATTATGTATTTTTAAATACAATCTTTGCTAGTTTCATGGTTATTATAAGTTATGCCATTTCTGATAAATTTCCAAATCAGGTATTGAACAAGATATGTTTTGCATTTATTTATTTCTTTTATATGTCTTTTGTATTCTGGTTGTTAATAATATGCTCTGTATTTTACCTTGAAATTGTAAAAGTATTCGGTAGTCATATTTCAAAGAGATATCTCAAAAGCGCACTGTTCGCTTGGGGCATTCCTTTTATTGTAATGATTGTGCATGCGACAACTTCCATATTATCGACTTATTATAAAACATGTCTCTATATATGGATTGTAGTGCTAGTTATATCAACACTTTCAATAGTTATTCCTTTGCCAATAAATTTCTATATATATGTTAAAGTTATGTGCTCTTTATTGAAAAGCGCGGACTACGGAAAGTCATCAGAAGTAAGTCGACGAATTCAGTTTGCGTCACTAATATTTGTCATGAGTGGATCTATGATGCTTGTACTCTTCTTATCAATGTATGTAACTAACAAGAGAAGTAAAATATTGTTTAACTACATGAACATTCTCTATTTACTACAAACTATTATGGTGAACATATTTTTCATGATCATCAAAAGTAACCGTGAAATATGGTGGAAAGGTTTCAAGAAATTATTTAAGTAAATTATTTAATTGTTTTGTAAAAAAAAAATATATATACATGACCTGGAGTTGTTATTTATAACAAACACATTACCTACTGTTATAATGAAAGACGTGAATTTAAGGAAAACTACTTTTAATGTTTCAATTATATTTATACCAAACGTTAGAGCTACCAGTCACTAGTTAGTACAAGCTACGAGCTACTAGTTAGTGCATACCTAGTTAGACTATAGCTACATTATCAGGGAGTAACGTAGGATATATTACTGCCGTATTCCTATAGGATTGGGAACTTACGCGTCTAAAATCGCGCAGTGGATATGTAATAAGGCTCCTACGAACGTATATAGGTACATTACTTGACTTTAGACGCGGGCGCTGGGTAAGGGTAAACTAAGACGAAGTAGCAGTTGAATTTACAATCAAATTTATATAAAGAACTAGCTGACCCGACAGACGTTGTCTTGTCATAATTATGAAATTTTAATCATATAGGTTAATATCTGAGCCATACTTACCTTACCTACTTTACTTACCCTACCTTCCCAACCTTTTAAACCTTCTCTGGACTTTTACAAATAACTCAAGACCAAAATAAGCCAAATCTGTCCAGCCGTTCTCGTGTTTTAGCGAGACTAACGAACAGCAATTCATTTTTAGGGTTCCGTACCTCAAAAGGAAAAAACGGAACCCTTATAGGATCACTTTGTTGTCCGTCTGTCTGTCCGTCCGTCCGTCCGTCCGTCTGTCAAGACCCTTTTTCTCAGGAACGCGTGGAGGTATGAAGCTGAAATTTATATCAATTACTCAGGTCTACTGTCCCTTGAAGCTGTGAAAAAATCAAACTTCTAAGCCAACGCAATCAAAAGATACAGCCGTTTATGCCGCAAATTTTCGACGCTTGCAAGGGAATCAAAACCTACAGGGTGCTTCCCGTGAACTCAGAATCTTGAAATTTGGTACGAAGCAACGTCTTATAGCATAGATAAAGGAAAAATTACGAAAACCATAAATTTTTAGTTACATCACATAATATATTTTTTTTAATAATTTTAAACTTACTACCCATTTCCTCATAAACGCGTAGAGGTATGAAATTGAAATTCATACCAAATACTCAGGTCTATAATACCTTTAAGCTGTAACAAAATCAAACTTCTATGTCAACGCAATCAAAAGAAACAGCAATTTAAGCTGCATATTTTGAAACTCGCAAGTACTCGCAAGGGAATCAAAACCTAAAGGGTACTTCCAGTCGACCTAAAATCTTGAAATTTGGCATGAAGCAATGTTTTATAGCACACATAAAGGAAAAATTCCGAAAACCTTAAATTTTTAGTTACATTATGCAGGTTTGTACGGAACCCTCGGTGCGCGAGTCCGACTCGCACTTGGCCGTTTTTTTTATATATATAGATAGCATGATGTTTTGCCAGCCTCTAAAAATTCAAAATCGATCCGGTGACAGCTATGCATGCAGTGAAATTGTACATCCACGCCAGCATTTTTGTCATCTGTCTAGAATGCCGCGCGCGCATGGATGTGCCGCGGTCTTGCATGAGGTAGGGGGCGGGACGTACACAGTCGACAAGTGGGCATCCCGAATTGAAAACAATATTGCCTTACATATAATCACAATATCTTAGGATATCACTCAGTTTTAAAATAACATCGCGGCCAAATAATGATCACGTACTGTGCGCGCATTTATTATGTGCTCAGTCATGAGGGGGAAGGGCGCTCTGGGAAACAAAGTTAGCGTCAGCCCAAAGTAACTATTCAACGCGGACGATGTCGCGGGCAGAAATTAGTTTTATATGTACAACAATTGACGTCTAGTACTAAAGTGTAATAAATAAGGATGATATGTAAGGTATGATTCAGTAACTTAGTGACGCAGAAGTTATTGACAAGGGAAGAACATAAACAAATAAACACAGACCTATAAATCTTACTAGATAATGTACCTCATTTTGTATGAAGACCAACCGTGTCACATTTCCTTTGACGTCCGAAGGCAATAACGGTCGATCGCGGACATGGCGGCGTAGAAACTAGACAGTTTTGCTGCTTTTCGACACGCGAAGTACATACGCTCTTGACGTCTAGTTAGATTATATGTCTGTGTAAATAAATGTAAGACGTCGGTGCCATGTTTTTATATCATCACTCAGTTCCATTATAACCTGTAAAGTGTAAACCTTGACTACGTTTTGTCTACAATGTTTTTTTTTATATAATTACGTGTAAAACAGGATTAACTCATACTTAAATTACACCAACTCCCATTCTGCAGTTTACCGGGACATTATTTTAAACATAACCTTTGTGTTTGGAATTCAAGAAGTGTATCTATAATTTTTTTTAATCAGGTTAGTAGTTGCAGGAATTACCTTCTTCCTTCACCTTATGAAATTAACATTAATTTTTTTAATAATTTGTTTGGATTTTATGTGGGGTTATTATTTTTATGGTTTTTATTGGTTATTATTTTAGAGTTTATTACTCGCATTTGTGCGAGTCCCAGCGGTATATTCCCTGGGATCTTAATTTTTTTTCTGAGACAAAAGGTATCCTATGTGATTAACCAGGTTTAACCAGAACATTACATATCTGTATGCTAAGTTTAGTTCAGTCCCTTCAGCCGTTGTTCTGTGAAAGTTTAACAAAATCGATACGTACGAACTACAGATTTATCTATTTATACATCCTTCATCACAAACACTTTTACATTTCAGTTGTAACGTGTGCCTTATATGTATAATGGAATCACTGAACTCGACCCAACAGTATGGAATTGACGATTTCACATTTCTGATTGAAAACATCTTATGGATAACTACCGTACTAATGTCGGTTATTATACTATTATTGGGCTGTGCCTCATGGATCACAATAACCGAGTACAGACAGTTCACAAACTATGTATTCTTACATATAATTTTTGCTTGTTTTATGTCTTACCTGTTAAGTTATATCACATTTCGGCTGATACTTCAAAAACCTCATGTAACAATGATTGAATTTTTGTTCTGGCTATTCATAACATACTCTACTTTTGTAGGTATCAACTGTTGGTTGTTGGTCACATGTGTTATGTTTTATATTGAAATAGTGAATGTATTCAGTAATATTCCCAGAAGATACCTAAAGAGTATATTATTCGCATGGGGCGTGCCTTTAATGACAACGATTGTAACAATAATAACATTAATATTAACTAGTAACGCATACGTTCTCACAGTACTAAGGGCCATTCACATAGTATATATTTTGTTAGTGATATTACCTTTATTGATAAATGTATACATATATGTAAGAGTACTATGGTCTTTGATACAAAGTACAGACATGAAGAGATCTTCAGACATTTTCAAACGGGTACAATTAGCGTCATTGATATTTGTGACCAGTGGTTTTATGATGTTGCTTGTGATGTGTTTAATGATATTCGCAGACAAAGGAAAGGCAAGCATCTATGGAAATATATTATTTATGTTACAAACTAATTTGATCAACATTTATTTTTTGATGTTAAAATCTAATCGAGTTATATGGTGGAAGGTTATTAAAAACAGATTTAGCCCGTAATATTGTCATTGCATGAGTGTTATTACATATTGTATCACTTAAAAAATCTATAAAATAAATTGTTATTATTAAGTATACTGGTCTATGTAGAATTTAAATGATGTCCGTGACTAATGATTACAGTATCTTATTTAGTTACTATACTTAATAAAGGTTTCGGTTACACCCGCGTACCCGGGACATTCCATTTTCCCGGGATAAAAAGTAACCTATGTCCTTTCTCAGGATCTAGACTATCTGTGTACCAAATTTCATTTAAATCGGTTCTGAAGTTTTAGCGTGAAAACGAGACAGACAGACAGAGTTACTTTCGCATTTATAATATTAAGTTTGGATTACGATGTCCATGTACAGTATTGGTTACATTTCAAGTAATATAATAAAAACATATAGAAATACATTTTGTTTTTATTAACACCTAATATAGCTATTATATTATTAACTAATACAGACTACATGTGATTATACATAATAGTTTACGATAAACAACGAACATAGAGGAAATTTACTTCATTTACTTAAAGAAACAACGAAATTAATGCAAGATATAAAAAAACTTGCATAAAGCCTTTTTTCTTTTGGCTGAGTCTCTAGCGTGGCAAGTAGAAAAGAGGTATGAAAATTAAAGGTTAAAAAATTTAAAAACTACCTCCACTTTGTGCAGAATTACGAATTTAAATATTACAAGCACAGAACGAAACGATCCGATTACTTTTTACAATAAAACTTTATTTCACTTTAGGTGTTATTTATTTCCTTCTCATAACAGATTTTATTATACACCGCTTGGATAAGTAATTCATCTTAATTTAAATAGTGGCTCTCCGCGGTTTCACCCGCGTATCCTGGAGATCTTCCATTTTCACTGAATAAAAAGTAGCCTATGTTGTTTCTCAGACTCTTGAGTATCTGTGTACCAAATTTAATTTAAATCGGTTCATTAGTTTTAGCGTGAAAGCGAGACAGAGTTACGTTCCCATTTATAATATTTGGACTTTTTTGTATGAGTATGATTATTGTTTCATAAACAAGCCCTCATTCGCATGAGAGTTTTTTTTACCGGACGTAAATAAAGCGATCAAACACAACAAATGCATTTCCAAGTACCATATTTTTTTGTGTTTTTTTATGTATGAACGCTTTTTTACCGTACGTTAGAAAAACTCTCGTGCGAATGAGGGGTGAGAAACGGTAACATTGACACATTAGGATTAAAATATAAATGAGTATAACTCCACCGGCGTACGGGTGTCAGTCATTAACGAGACTGTCTTCAAATTCGGTTTAATTATAAATATTTCAAAAATTGTTATGTGTAATCTTCTCATGTAAAACCATAATTTTTTTTGAAAAAAAAACTCATATTCACCCTTGTTCCAGAATTGAACAGCACGAGAACAACAGAGAAAACTGCTGAAGAAGATGTATTATACCAGAAAGACGTGTCTTTCTCCGCCGAACTAGAAATACCGTCCAATAAATTAAATAAGCCAATCATTAAACATATCGACGACATAAGAATAACAACACTGCCAAATATAGATGGTCATAAAAGAGTACCAAATTATACGTACAGTGGTGAGAGATCGAAAGAGGTCGATGGTATAAAGAGTCTAATAGAAAATGGTATTAGCGATACTGATTTAAACATCATCACAGACTCGAGAGATGTCGACGCCGACACAAAAGTAACGACTCTGGGACCAAGCTTAGAACAAAAGGTGTGTATTTTGATTTACTTTTATAACTTTAATATACCTACATACTTAGGTACTGATTTAATATTAAAATGTCTACGTCAACGCGATTTTTACCTAGAACATACAACTTACAGTACTTACATATATTTATATCACATAGTTACGTTGTCAAATACTTATTTTGGCACCCTTAATTAAAGCCTTCTCTTTCGAAATGCAATACTACTCTCTCAAATGAGATTGAAAGTAGCTGAAAAAGATGAAAGTTAAAGTGAAATGGCCATACTCGATTATTCGAAGAAAGTTCGTAGCTCATCGTAGCGGTGCTACGACAAGATTAATATAGTACTACTTAGGCCTTCATAAACGTGATGCATTAGTTTTGTCCCTATCGTACACCTAATAAAAGACAAGGACATGAATATAACATATTACATGCAGGTGCCAGGGGCGACAGCATCGCCACCGTGGACTGCGGCTGTTGACACCTGCGATTGCGAAGGGTGTAGAAGCGAGAGATGTCCTTGTCCAAATCTTGCCGAAAAATGTAAGCCTGGTAAGTACTTAAATAATTACTATCTTCTATCTATAGGTCAGATAGAAACGCTTATCATCGTCAATATTAACGCTTGAAGAAACACCATAGGTACCTACTTATGTAGGTAGGGACTACTTAGTTTACCTATTCGGGAAGTCCGTTTGTGAAGTATACAACCATTTTGACAGCTGGTTGATTTTGTGGTTTCCTGACTTTCAAGCCGCTTATCGTGGGTTCGAATCCCACCCAGGGCAAACATTTGTATGCATAAATATGTCTGTTTGTTCTGTGTCTGGATGTAATTATCTATATAAGTATGTATTTGAAAGAAGTCTATATAGTATATCACCTATCTGGTTAGTGGTTACCATAGGTATCACAAGCTCTGCTTAGTTTGGAATCAGATTGGCCGTGTGTGAAAAAAGTTCCAGGATATTTATTATAATTATTGAAACGGAATCCCATAAACTTTAAAGAAGTAAAATCGCACGACAAATTATAACCGTATCGATGAATCTCAAACTGGAATTCGAAAGTAATTAACTCTACCCCTTTCAAAGATAATAGCCGCAACCCACAGAGTTGAATTTTATCAGCCAATCAGCGGCTGCCATTTTGAATTATTGTCGGTTTTCAACTTTTGAAAACTGCTGAACCATTTCGGAAACTTCAAAGTTATCCGGCACGAATTATTTTTGGCTGTAGCTTAAGTTGATTGAGGGAACTTTTATAATGATTGCGAATCCAGAAAGGCTTACGCCACGAGATTATTTTGCGCATGAGTGACTAATTGCTTTTAAATAATTTTGTTCTGATTTAGACTACTAGGTTGTGCCCGCGTGGAATAGTTACCAACTTTGGGCTAGCTACTTTAGCACAACAAACAACAATGAAACAATTCTGTTATACATTACTTTAACTATGACAGCCCGGTTGGCTTTGTGGTTAGTGACCCTGACTCTCAAGCCGCGGGTCGTGGGTTCGAATCCCACCCAGGACAAACATTTGTATGCATGAATATGTCTGTTTGTTCTGTGTCTGTATGTAAATATCTATATAAGTATGTATTTAAAAGTAGTGTATATGTAGTATATCAGCTATCAGGTTACCATATTACAAGCTCTGCTTAGTTTGGAATCAGATTGGCCGTGTGTGTTTAAAAAAAAAAAAAAAAACTAAACATTTACGCAGCGCATGCAGCGGAAGCTTTTAAAGGAAAAAACTCCTGATTTTGAAACATTCTTTACTGGTACGCTATTATTGGTGAAATAATTTTTAAAATCGGTTCATTAGATCCAGAGATTACCCCTTACAACGTCACAAACTCACAAACGTTACCTCTATGGTAACCAGATAGCTAATATACTTACTTAATTAAATACAGACTTATATAGATACTTACTAGTGACTCCCCTAATCTCACTTTGAAGCTTACTTTGGAATCCGACTGGCCGTGTGTGAAATGTCTCAGGATATTATATGTAGGTACCAACAGATTCGTCATCAAATTCACATTCCTACGTATTTCTATACTAATATTATAAAGAGGAAAGATTTGTTTGTTTGTTTGTAATGAATAGGCTCCGAAACTACTGGACCGATTTCAAAAATTCTTTCACCTTTGGAAAGCTACATTATCCCCGAGTAACATAGGCTATATTTTATCCCTGTATTCCCACGGGAACGGGAACTACGCGGGTAAAACCGCGCGGAGGCAGCTAGTCTATAATAAGTTACAATCGCATCGTCAGATTTATAATTGTATTTGTTGTAAGCAAGCAGTCTCTCCTAACGACGATAAGAGACGGGGAAGATTTCGTTTGATTAATGTTATTACGTCATTGTTCAAGCAGATTGGATCATGAATCTATTTATGATGTCACTCGCTTCCGCATAATTATTTCACGCTGTAAGTGTTTGACATGTACTTCCTGAAAGGTAAAATAGGGAATAATTATTATAAAGTATAGGTATAAGGATATTAGTCATGAGGAGCCTACGTTGCGGATGTCATTAAGTTTAAAATCGAACAACTTTGACTTCGAATATCATCTGTTCTGAATAGTAAATGCAAAGAATTGACGCTGAAATTGTTGCTGGAAGTTATGTATTTTGACGTTCCTATGGTTCACTCCTAAATCACCATGAAGTATTTATAACAAAACCCGTAAATAAATGACTTAAAACTATGAATTAACTAAACTATCTAACCAGATAGCTGATATACTATGTAGTATAGTATATAGTATAGGTACTACTTTTAAATACATATTTATATAGATATTTTCATCCAGACACAGAACAAACAGACATATTCATGCGTACAAATGTTTGTCCTGGGTGGGATTTTTTAACCCACAACCCGTGGCTTGAAAGTCAGGGTCACTAACCACAAAGCCAACCGGGCTGCCTAAAGGAGTTTTCATATTCTCAGATGCGAGGGTATCATCGCCGCGGTACTCCGGTGCATCGCGGCTTTTCAGACTACCAAAATTACCTGATCGGCCATAAAGGAGTTTCGATATTCTCAAATGCGAGGGTATCAACGCCACGGTACTCCGGCGCGTCGCGGCTTTTCAGACTACCAAAAGTACCTCAACAGCCATAAAGGAGTTTCCATATTCCCAGATGCAAGGGTATCGACGCCGCGGTTCTCCGGCGCGTCCTGGCTGGCCTTGCGCGCTCTCCGAGGCGCGTACAAGCGCGTCCGCGTGCGCGTGCGAGTCCGGCCCGAGCGAGCCCGCGGCGTGCTACTACTCACGGGCGAGCACGACGACCTCTCCGGGGATTACCTCGCGCTGCTGCTCAGGAACGGACGCGTTGAATTGAGGTAACTTGTCTTTTTTAACCGTCTTCGATAAAAGGAAAAGGTTCTCAATTCGTCGGGATTACTCGGGATATTTTTCTTTTTATGTATGTTCACCGATGACTCAAAGGCGCCTTGACCGATTTGCAAAATTATATTTTTGTTTGATACGGTATACTTCCCATTTGGTCCCGTAGTCATCAGGTAAGGATCTGATGATGGTATCCGTGAGAAATTAGTGGAATTCTTAAATTTTATAGGCAATTTTAATGTTTATCTTATATCTTATTTTGATTGGCTTGCATTTGGTCTCTGACCCGTCCATACAGGACGTTGACTAAACCTAAAATGTAGCATGCTTGCCCAGAAGAAAGGGGTATTCCACGAAGCGCACCTAAAGTATTCCACGAAGCGCACCCGTAGGTGCGCTTCAAATAAAAATTAAATATAATTAATTTAAGAAACCTGTTCACAAACCTGTTGAAAATCCCTAGACTGTAGGAGTCAGGAAACACAGACGCCGGAAGCAAGCCGTTGTGTCCGTATGTCCGCTATATAAACAACGTAAGGGTAAAAATACTGTCATTAATGTTAGTAAATTGTATATTATTGATAAATAGGTCATTAGTAAACACTTAATATCGAAACGTAAGACAAGGACTAATAGACGTAAGTAGGGTAATAATAATAAAGCTTTATTTAATTAATTAATTCCATACATTATACAATTTTAAAACAGTAACAAATTACAATTGATTACCTTATTTAACCTATACTAATTTAATTACATTTATTTTACTTAATTGAATTTCTAAATTATAATTTATTTTATGCAGTTAATTTAATTTATTATTTGTTTTAATTATCAAATACCTAATTATTTAAATGCATGGACCCCGTTCGGGTAAAAGCCTCCCCCAAGGAATGCCACCCTTCTCTATCATTAGCTCTGTCTAGCCAACTTCCGCCCGCGCACGCTACAATTTCATCTGCCCATCTGGCCCTTGGTCGACCTCTTGATCGGGTGCCTTTTGGTCCAGACCACTTCATTGACCGTAGAGTCCATCTATCATCCTTGTAACGGGCCAGGTGGCCCGCCCACTTCCACTTAGCCTTCATTGCAAAAGTTAAGGCATCGCATACTTTTGTCTTCCTTCGAATGTCAACGTTTTTTACTTTATCCTTTAGTTTTATACCTAGGCAACTTCTTTCCATTCTTCTTTGGGTGGTCTGAATTTTATTCCTGGTTTTGAGATCGAAGGTCCAAGTTTGGCATCCATAGGTGAGGCACGGTAGAAGTCCTGTATCCATGACAATTTTCTTGGTCAGTAGCGGGAGTTGCGATTTTAGTATTTCCTTATGGTGCCAGAACTTGTTCCAGGTAATCGCCACTCGTCGGTTGAGTTCTTCAGTATTTCTTTCCTTACTAAAGGAGATTTGTTTACCTAAGTATACGTAGTGGTTGACAAACTCGAGAGGTGTGTTATTTGTTAGAATGGGCGTTGAACTGCGGTTAGACATAATTTTAGTTTTATCCAGGTTCATTTCCAAACCAGTTTTTATACTAGCCTGGTTTAATTCATTTACCATTCTGTTTAGATGGTGAGGGGTTTCCGAAAATAAAATTATGTCGTCGGCGAATCTGAGATGACTTAGAAAATTCCCATTTATATTAATACCTTGATTGGTCCATGGCAGCTCTCCCATTATGTGTTGTAAGACGGCTATGAATAGCTTTGGTGAGATCGGGTCTCCTTGCCGGACACCTCTCTTAATGTTGATTACTTCGCCTAATCTATCCAGTTTGACTCTACTTGTGCTGTTAGAGTAAATATTTTTTAGGATGTTGGTATACTTTTCATTTATGTTTATTGCTTTCAGCGATTCCCAGATGCTCTCGTGTGAAATTGAATCGAAAGCTTTCTTGTAGTCGATGAAAGCCAAATAGAGGGGTTTATTAAATTCTAAGTATTTTTCTATCACCTGGTCTACCACTTGGATGTGATCCATTGTGCTGAAACCGCTTCTGAAACCGGCTTGTTCGATCGGTTGATGAGCATCGATGAGTGGGGCTATCCTTTCAAGTAGGCAGGAGGCAAACAGCTTATAAAAACAAGGCATTAGACTTATAGGACGGTAGTTGCCAATATCAGCTGGGTCACCTTTTTTATATAGTAGTATAATTTCCGATATCATCCATTGATGTGGTACAGCTTCTTCATCAAGTATTTTATTCCAAAGGATAGTGATTGGTGTCAGTAGTAGTGTCTTCGCAACCTTGATACATTCGTTGGTGATTCCGTCCGGGCCTGGGCTTTTTTCTGGTTTAAGTCTCATTATTTGTTTCATTATTTCTTTTTCTGTGAACTGGTGTGTTGGAGAGGTATCTGTGTAGCTATAGGAAACTATGTTTTGATTTTGTGTGTCCGATTGTCTGTATAGATTAGCGTAGAAGTCAGTAGCAGCGTTTATGATTTCTGTTCGAGATTTGCATTTGTTATTGCCAGACTTGAGGAAAGGAACCCATGTTTTGTCTTGATTTAGCTCTTTATAAGCTTTTTTGGCAGATCTAGTATTGTTGAGGTGTCTTTGTATAGTTGTTGTTCTGTAGTTATCGTAGCATCTTTTTATTTCTTTATTGGTAAGTTTATACAAAGTTTTTAGTTTTTCTTTGTCAGCTACGCTTAATTTGGGCTTGTTTTGTAGTTCGCTTCTCTCTTTCATGAGTCCTAGCGCTTTCGCGGATAGGATTTTATTCTTGTGTCTTCCTTTAATGTTTTTTAGACTTAGCTTGATGTAGTACATGATTTGTTGGTAGTATTCCTCCACATTGTAGTTGTTTTGACTCTTTATTAGTTCTGGTATAAAGTTGTAGAGGTTTGTAAGGTATATTTCCTGCTCCGCTAGAGTTTTTAGCTTTGTGGATAAATTAGAGAAGTTGCGCCTACTTTTCTTAGTTGAATTTATATGTATTGCTGCTCTTAGTAGTCTGTGGTCTGATCCAAAGGAGAAAGATGGTAGTACTTCATACTTAGAGATCATATGGTGCTTTGTGCTCATGATGTAATCAATTTCATTTCTTGTGTTTTTATCTGGGGAGATCCATGTCCAGCGGTTGTTTGGTTTTAGTTTGAACATTGTATTTAAAATTTTTAGGTTGTATTCTTGCGCGTATTGAATAAGTCTTGTGCCACGAGCGCTTCTGATGCCGTAACCATACTCTCCTGTAGCGGGACGTTCGTACTTTTCTGGAATTCCGATTTGAGCATTAAAATCGCCTATAGAAAATACGTACTCAGTAGATGTGGAATCATGAGCTTTGGCTAAGTCCTCGTAAAAACTGTCTATTTCTTCATGTGATGAGTTTTCAGTAGGGGCGTACGCTTGAATTACTGCAAAACACAGGTTTTCCATCATGATTTCCAGCACGCACACTCTTTCCGATATTCCAGTAAATTTTATGATGTTGTCTTTGTGTTTCTTTCTTACTAGAAAACCTACTCCGTATAGTCCTCTTGTTTGGCCGATGTAGTAGAAGATATATTTGTCGTCTTCGATAGTCTTTTCGCCTAGGCGGCGAACTTCACTCAAACCTATTATATCATGCTTAATATCTTCTAGTGCAGCTTTTAGCTCAATATATTTTTGATCATTAGATAATGATCTTACGTTGAGGGTGCAAATGTAGATGGTATTATTCGATTTGTTAATTGTTCTTGGGGGGTTTTGGTCGAACTCTCCCGCGGTGACCGGCCGTACTGGGAGATTAGGGGTTGGAAGAGGTTTAGATTTTGATTGCTATGCTGTGTTGTGGTCTGATGTCTTCGATTGGCGTTGAGGTGAATCTGTCTGAGCGAGAATTAGTTTGGGTTTTTGTATTACGTAGTTCTTCATGTCCCCTTTATTTTTCTTAAGTGGTTGTTTCCTAATCTGTTGAACATTTTGGTTGCCAGGGTGGAGCGTCTCCGGGGACTCTGATAGGTTTCTTTTACTTGACTGTTTCTGTGGGTGGTTTTTGTTGTTCAGTATAATAATTTTATCATATTTTATAAAAGCGGTGTTTCCTGCGTCTTTTTCCTTCTGTAGTTGGACTTGTAGTTCTTTACGCTTAATTAAGACTTCGATTGGGTAGTCTTCCTTTAAGTAATAGGAAGTATTTTGAAGATTATGTTTGTTTTTCTGTATTTTTAACTTGAAGCCCAAAGTGTTGAAAGTTATTACTATCGGTCGAACTTTTTCACCCTTTTTCCCCAACCTTCTAACAGCTTCTATGTTGTAAGTGTCGCATGAAACTTTGATGTATGTATTTATTATATTTATTACCATTTTTTCCAGCTCAGCATACGACTTTTCTATCTCTTCTATGCCAAAAAAGATCAGATTTTTGCGTCTACACTGTCTTTCTAGGTTGTTAATTTTATTTGATTGTTCATCTATTTTTTTCTCCAAAAGCTCATTTTTCAGTTCTAAGTTGTTGAACTTCTCGTTGAGGCTGTTGATTATTGTACCTTTAATATCTTCTTTCATCTCTAGCATGTCTTGTTTTTGTTGCTTTATATCTTGCTGCATGCTAATTAACATATTTTTTATTTCATCCATAATTGATTATAATTCGCTTAGCGCCCTCTATGGGTACAGATAAGTACTTCTTGGTGGTTTAGTGGCAATCGATTTGTCGTAAATGCTGCGAGATATCGGAGTGCGCACTGAACAATAACTTGGCTAGAAAGTTCTGATGGGTAATAACAGATGGCGCTGATAGGTGCTTTGATCGATGATTTAGGAACGGAGATATTATTATGATAATTTAGCACTTTTGAGGTTGTAGTTTCTGATGCTTTTGGTTTACGCACTGTTTTAATGAAATTCAAGTTCCAGTCTTCTGGCACACACGATTCACTAATATTTTGCACTTAAATAATGTTATGTTATTGGTATCTTAACGGTTTTCTAGTGTCATTTGATAGAACGATATTATGCACTTTTTGATATATTTAATTGTGTATCCACTATGTTTTATATATTGTTCGAAGTAGTTTTTGCACTGGTTTTATATTTTAACTGAATCACTTTGTTTTGGAACATTTAAATAATTTAAAATCTTATTTAATAGCGAATATGATGTTGACAGTGTTGACGATGTTGCCAACTCCGTAAGTAGGGTAATGGGCGGCTATTCAGGCATGAATAAACATACTTAAAAACTTATTTATGTATAACATATCATATCATTAGTTAATGAGATAATCACAATTAATGATTATTTATTTATTTCACTAAAACTACTGTGCCGTTATCAAAAATTCTTTCACGGATTTTCGGATCTTTTTCACTTGGCCGACTATAACTCGTTAACCTGTAAAGCCAACTTAGCCGTGGTAGTTTACCTTTAAAATTCACCATTATATATGCTACAGGCATGATTTTTTTTACAACTCTACAAATAATGGTTTAGTTTTAGAGGAGGGACACATGACTCTAACTAAAATTACAACTTAAAAGCTTAATATTTCGTAAACGGAATCCTAAATCGGAAAGTATTCTTAGCAAACTCTTTACAATTTCTTAATAAGCTATCCAACGATATGCCACACTATAGGTATGGAGAAAGAATTTTTTTTTTCTTCCTGTTTTAAGTGTATGGGAGGTAGGTACCATAATTATGTTGTAACTTTGTCGACGCTGTTAATATCTACTACCCTAACAAATTACAGCTCTGTAGTATCAAGCGTCTCTGAGATTACCTACGGACGGACATGGCGAAACTATGAAAGGGTTCCGTAGTAAACTACGAACCCTAAAAAAGGTATATAAATAAAAATAAATAAAAACGATTTAAAACAACATTTATTAAAATTTTGAACATTCTAAATGACAAAGTTAGTGGCGTCGTATGGATGTTTGTTACTCTTTCACGCCATAGGAGCTTCTAGTATGAAATACCTTAGCCTTATACAATTGTAGTAATTATATGTAGATTAAATAAGTAAAAAAAAGGTAAATTACTGTGGCAAAACTTTCTTTTTAATAGTCTCCAACCATAATTTTCGATTCGTTTTCAGCAAGAGGAAAATAATGTCAATCAAAAATGCTTGCAGCAAATAAATCAAAAAGCCATACAGTTGATTTCTACGATTATCCTCTACACAAAATTTCACTAAAATGGATATCAACATCATTGTTCCACTCATAACAAATATTAACGAGGCAAACTGAAAATTACGACTGACCGCTGAAGATCGTCTCACATCGCTACCCTTCGACAATGACCACATCACCTTAATGTAAATAAAAAAGTTTATGACTAAAGGTAATATAAGTACTATAAAAGTAATAATTTGCATTACTAATACCAAATAAATATTATAAGTGTTTGCTGCCATAAACAGGATTACAGCCATAGATACGAATAAAGGAATGCCCCAAGCGAATAAAGCACTCTTCAGATACCTCCGTGTTACATTAGCACCGAAAACATTTACCAGCTCAAGGTAAAACATAATGCAAACGACCAACAGCCAAAAGTTAAATGAATTAAAAAAGTAAATCAATGTGAAATTACAAATGTAAAAACAATCTACGAAAAGATCCATTCGTATAAATAAAAACATAATGTTTGCTAGTATGGCATTTAGTAACGTATAGTTTTTGAAGTGACGAAACTTTGGTATTATTATCCATGATGCACATCCAATGCCAAGTATAATTGTAGAAACTACTAAATTTATTATAATGAGAACGTATGACAATCGCTGCATGATCTGCACGACTTCATCGATTTGCAGAGGATCGGGAGTCGATGTTTCCATTTTAGGTGAAATGCGTCTGATGCTTTTAACTTCTGATCTTCTTTGCTTTGTCACATTAACCACTGAAAAAATACGAAAAATGGATGTTAGTTTTTGTATTTCAAACACACTTAAACAGATGGAAGGGTTAAAAATCCCTACTAATATTATGCAATCGTAACTTTGTCTGTCTTTCACGTCTAAATTACTAATTCACAAAATTATTATTTACCACTGAAGTCCTACGGAAAAATCTATATCTATACTAATATATAAAGCTGACGAGTTTGTTTGTTTCTTTGGAACTACTGGTTCAATTTGAAAAATTATTTCAGTGTTAGATAGCCCATTTATCGAGAAAGGCTATAGGCTATATATCATCACGCTACGAATAGGAGCGAAGCGCCAATCATCAAGGATAAAATTACTACGACATTACATTTTAGTTGGAAGTTCTGCGGTAGCATCGTAATCGTAGAACTCGGATTTCAGTTGTGGCGCGGCCAATAGTAGGTATGTACCTACTAATTTACCAGTTTTAACAGTCAAATGCATCTGAGGAAAATGTATTTAAGTAATACA
Organism: Thyatira batis; assembly: GCA_905147785.2. Taxonomy (NCBI): domain Eukaryota; kingdom Metazoa; phylum Arthropoda; class Insecta; order Lepidoptera; family Drepanidae; genus Thyatira; species Thyatira batis. The sequence goes on from LR990507.1 coordinate 3,085,757, forward strand.
TACCTATTTGATTGTTCCTAATCTACATTCAAACGGACTTAAATTAAATCGCATGTTTTAATAAAGCATTACATTGTAAAAGAGTTTTTGTCGTGTGTTAATTTAGATCATACTAGCTTCCGCCCCGCGGGTAGTTCCCTTTCCCGTAGGAATTCGGCGATAAAATATAGTCTTATAAAATAAAATATAACATTATAGCCAAAGACAACATACCGATCATACGTTGTTATAACGTCACTTATCGAAGATATCAATTATTTAGTTAAAAAAACTATACTTTGAAATAGGAACAAATCCATACTAATATTTATCTACACTAATATTATAAAGAGGAAAGATTTGTATTTTTGTATGTAACGAATAAACTCAAAAAGTACTGGACCGATTTTAATAATTCTTTTTTCATTAGAAAGCTACATTATCACTGAGTAATATTTTATTCCTGTATTCCCACAGGAACGGGAACTACGCGGGTAATAATTTATATAACATAAGTAGCTACCGTAGCTTTCTATTGGTGAAAGAGTTATTCAGATCGGTCCATTTCGGAGACTAATCATAAACAAAAAAACAAAAATCTAATCTTTGCTCTTTACAAAAGTTGTTAGTATAGATTTATAATATGGACAAGGGTAATTATAAAAAAACAATATCTAAGTACATACCTTGAATGCACGATAAAGCTCACCACAGTTATGATATAACAATGCAAATGAATTTCAATACAAGAACTTGGGTAGGTACGTAATGAATCATAAGTAAGCATTATCATTATGAGTTAGTTTAAAGCTGATTGGACGACATTTTGTTCTAATCACCGCCCCTATTCAATTCGCTTGTATAGCTAGCCTTCTCCCACATTATTAAAAAGAAAGGAATAGCAATTGTTCTGTGTTGCAATAAGCATTCATATGTTGCTACAGCATAAAAATATTTTAGTTATTGCCTGATCAAAAAAATTGCCATGTTGCGGAAGAATTAGGAACTAAAATATTATCGGTATTAGAAGTAGCGCCCTCGTTTCCAGTTTATTTTTATTAACAGGCTTTTGTATAATGATGTGATATATAAGCATTTGGTGCCAAAAAATCTCAATAGATTTTTTTTTATATTTTGAATGTGATTTTTTTACCAGGAACAAAAAATATTTATTTATTTTATTTATTTATTTATTTATTGGTTATACATACCTTTAGTTGACCCGACAGGACAAAGTGACTTGACTTTTTTTTATACCTATTTTTTTTAAATGATTCCTTATTCTAAACAATTCTCTATTGAAAAAATTCTCTATTGTAATTGTACAAAACCTTCTCTATCTATCTTTTCTCTATGTTAATGGATTCATACACTATTGTTGAGTTAAGCCTACAATACGCAAATCCCAGCTTAAAATAGCAGTGCTAATTAACTAAGCGTGTAAGCCCCTCAGTAGGTACAATAGGAAATAAGCATCGGTTTTGGATTACATTACTGCAATTATTCATCACTAGCTTCCGTCCCGTGGTTTCATCCGAGCTCCCGGGAGACCCTTGACGTTCCCGGGATAAATGTAACCTATGTCTTTTTCGAGTCTACATCTGTAGGTACCAATTTCATAAAATCGGTTCAGTGATTTTGTCGTTAAAGCGTGACAGACAGAAAAAGTTCCTTTCGATAATATTATTAAGGAAGTAGAGATATGGAGCATCTGGTTGTGGAATTATGTTTGACTAAAACTAACTTAGGTACTTAATATTAGAACTAGAATTTTGATTTTGAAGAATGTCCCTATTGCTATATGCAACGTTGTATTTTGACTTGTACGGTATATAAATTAAAGTTTATTTTGCATTGTAAACCCAATTTCTTCGACAGATTCGACTGCGGCAGTGGAGCTGGCATACTCAGGTCTCCGGAGCCAGTACGGTTGGGACACTGGAATACCATCTCCATATACAGACATCGATGGGACGCTTGGTTAAGACTCAACAATGGGAAGAGGGTCAGAGGACGTTCTAAGGTACTATAGCACCTAGTTATATAAAGTGATTCTTGACTGCCTGACTCAAATCATAATAAGTATGTAGGTAGCACTGAAATAAATAACTATCTTTATAATTTTTTCACACACAGCCAATATGATTTCAAAATAAGCAGAGCTTGTGATATGGTAACCAGATAGCTGATATACTATATACACTTCTATATATATATAAATGTTATGTTGGTTGGTGTACGCTTCAAAAACTCAAAAAGTTCTGCACCGATCGAGCTGAAATTTGAGAATGATATATAATCCGCATCAAGGATTGTTTTTATCTAATTTTTGGTCACATCGAAGCGTGACAGGGTACAGCTAGTATTTTATAGATATTTACAACGAGACAGAACAAACATGTTTCACGCGGAACGGACGACGATCGGGGTAAAATTTGGCACACGGTTAGATTATGTAATATGGAATAACACATAGGGACAATGAAAGGAGGAGAAGGAACGAGCCTGGAACCGAAGGGATCCATTAGTATACATATTTAAATGATGAATCCGTGTGTTAATGCAAAATATATACAGTGCATATTAACTTATTCATTATATTCTCTCGTAAAATACACAATAAACGTTCCTACGTATTTGCTTAAGCGGAAGCGCCTGTTGAATTTTCAGTTTTCATTATTTAGTAGGCACATCATATTGTATGTACCTACGATGTTGTGTTGACTGGAAATGGCATACAATGAATTAATTTCAATCAGACATTTTATACAAAACCTTTTATCGGGACTTTGAGGGAACCAAAAACGTACCGATTAATTATTAATTAACTGTTTATTTGAATAGCTGGGTACACGTTTTCCATATGTGGCATATAGTATGCATAGGCACAATTCACTTATGGACTACCAGTATGTACAGTATATATTGTAATGTTATGTTGTAGTATTTGGACTGTGTCCCTTTACGGTCGTGAGCGTAAAAAGAAGAACGGTTGGTGTTCGGACCGTTTGAATAGTGACAATCTTACGGCGGTGTTGCCAGCTAGTGCTGAGGCCATTCCGCTACACTTTTATTTATAATACTAAGGTGTCAAACAAAGCGGTTACCGTAGCCTATGGACGCGCGCAACACTAGGGGCGTCACTTACGGGTTGCCGACCCTATAAAAATCTCTTCACTCCTGTCTTGAAGAACCCCATGCTGTTCTTCAATAAAATACCTTTTAATTCGCTTATTGTAATGTTGAGAACACGTTTAACCATAGATGCTTTTATACTCTACGTTACGTACCTATTTGCCATATAAATAAATTAATTAGAAGTATATCAACAAAACTCACCTATAAAGGCTATAAATTACTTTATATCTTTGAATGAAATGAGTGTGAACTGAAATTATTCAGTTATAAATGGTACGGTACTTTCAGTTGATAACTGTCAACCGTATAATTTGAATATTATCATTGCTTTTAATTGTCGAGCCATGACAATGGCCCCTACCTTTTAAAAAATTATGTACGGATTCACACCACTAGCTTTCGGTGAAGGAAAACATCGTGAGGAGACCTGCATTCCGTATAGGTATGTCACAATTAAAGGCTCGTGAAGTCGTTACTAGGCCCGCGTAGTAGACTATGGCCTAGACACTCAAGGAAGGCTCGAGCTCCTTAGTGGAGACGTATGAATTTCATCTAATTTATTCACGAAGTTACGTTGAAATTATGGGACTTTGTAAAGTATTAAGGACTTATTAAAAGGCTTATGAAAACTGAAATTATTATGTTTCAAAATAATTACTTGAAGTTCATGCGATTTCTTTAATTTTTATTAGTTATAGTAGAAACATGATTAGAGCTATTTGTATACGTAAATTTCGTCGCTCTTTATCTATCTCTAAAGGATTTGTAGGCTAATATACATATATTGGTTTAGTAATATATTTCTCCGCGGTTTCTTCTGTGATACTTGGATTCTTCAACATTCCCGGAATAACAAATAAAATACATGTTACTGCAGTACATATTTTGACTCTGTGCCAAATTTCATCTAGATCCCTTCAGCCGTTCTGACGAATAGTAACAGACATTATCTTAAACTTTAGCATTTACTTATTAATAAGTATGCCAAAGTTCACAAAAAAATATTTTTCCTTCAATTATTTCCTGCCATTTATCAGCCTCAACTAAAAGCTTGTACAAATCTTTAATAGGTAGGTACACAAAGTAGGTAGTTCGGGACACAAATTTTAGGTAAATTAGTAAACATTACCTTTTTGGCAATAAATTCAATGTCTTTATCAAGAAAATGTTTACCTTGAATTTTGGGCAAAATTTACTTAATTCTTTCAGCCAAAATACGATAACAGGGAAATTTAGATACATAAACTAAAGCGCTCAAATTGCTTTGGAGCGAAATCGACTCATTAACCGTTGGCTTCCAAAGGGTTGGAAGTACCAAATAGGCCAATATTTGTAGTGTGGTACAAATATTGGGATATTAGCGGAAGTAATATCTTTTTAACTTAGCATTATAAGACGAGCATAAGCTTCTCAATGCAAACAATTTCATTTCATGAAAACCCTATTTCTCTACTATTTATCGAATCCCACCCAGGATATAAATATCTATATAAGTATGTATTTAAAAGTAGTACATATATGCAGTATATCAGCTATCTGGTTTCCATATTACAAGCTCTGCTTAGTTTGGAATCAGATTGGCCGTGTGTGAAGAATGTTCCAGGATATTTATTTATTATAATATCCTATTAATATTATGAATGCGAAAGTTTGTGAGTTTAGAATTATGGCTGAAAGTTGTAGTTCTCCCAGGAACTCGGGTGTAACCGCGGGGAGCTAATATTCTATATATCTATTATGTTAAAGAAATAAAATTCGTCAACCAATAAATGACTATAATCGTCTCGAAAACCTTGTATACGGAGTTTCAAAACATACCCCAAATTGAGTTTTCATCCCATTTCAGCTTTGTATAATCACCTAAAAAACTGTCGTGTGAAACGTATCGGAAGATTAGTCGGAATACCGCCGGAATAACTCAAAACAGGCCAGAATTCTGCGAAACAGTTTGTTTGTTTGGTTGAACGCGCTTATCTCAGGAACTACTGATCCACTTTCCCCCCGGAGTTGAGTCCGGACCAGGGAGAAGTTCGGACAGCCCTGGCGGGGTCGCGGTAGTGTGCTTCGGCGTTCCCGTGACCTCGCCGTAAAGTGCCGAGGAGGTAGATAGAGGGGTTTTAGTGGGTATACCGTGGCCTCATTAGCCAATACGGGAGTCCCACATAACCACCCAGGCCGGTCCCAGCGCCCGGGTGGTATGCGTAACGAATTTCCCCTCTCTAAAAAAAAAAAAGGAACTACTGATCCGATATGTAAAATTATTTCAGTGTTAGATAGTCCATTTATTGAGAAACGCTATCCTATTCGTAGTAGCGTGTCGATATATAGCCATATATCATCACGCTACAACGAATAGGAGTGGAACATCAGTAAAAAATCATGCAAAAACGGGCAAGTGGCGCTGACGAAGTTAAATTGTAGGTATATGATAACTGAAGTAATGGTTGTGGCTTGTGGCGATAGTGATGTTAAAATAAATTTATCATTCATTTTAATATGTTGGCTGGTAATTAATGAGCTAACAAAACCAATTATTTTCGGGGTTTATCGGTAAAACAATAATGCTCGCTCAGTAATTAAATAGTATGAAATAATACTCTGTTTTCCATAACGAGGTTTTACACCACTGGCTTTCGGTGAAGGAAAACATCGTGAGGAAATCTGCATGCCCGAGATGTCACAATTACGATATCCTGGGACATTTTCCACACACGGCCAATCTGATTCCAAACTTAGCAGAGCGTGTACTATGGTAAGCAGATTGTTGATATACGGAGTACCTACATCTTCTTCAAAATATATACCTTTATTGATATTTACACCCAGACACAGAATACCTAAGGACATATTTATGCATATAACTGTCTGTCCTGGATAGGATTTGAACTCACGACTAACCAACCCAAACCAGTCTCAACATCTAAAATATTCGTCTACCAAACCGTAAATCAACCTGAACCAAAATTGAACCTTATCTATTCTCACCAGGGTCTCTTTTCCCGGATGACATTCCGGGAGCCCGTCTGGGTGGGAGGTGCTGGAAACACAACAGGCCTGCAGAGCAAACTAGGCCTATCCGATGGCCTACTTGGCTGCGTAGACTTCCTAAGGATCAACGGAGACACATACCACCTAATGAAGGATGCTGTAGCATCTCTTGATATCGGTAAGTGAGGACTTAAAACTGTCGCTTATTGTTTAAGCAGCCATTAAAGATCATCAGTTAATATTACATTAACCCGTGTAGTTTCCGTTCCCGTGGGAATACAGGGATAAAACATAGCCTTTGACGCTTACAAATAACGTAACTTTCTATTGGTAAAATAACAAACTGTAAAAATAGAAGTAACAAATGTATTACCTCCTATTATTTTCATGCATGGCATCATTCATTGAAGATTTGCTGATCAAAAGCTAAAGCTCAAAATTTTTGATAGTAATGAACCTACCGATATACCTAACGTTTCTAAAACTAATATAATAATAAAAGCATTTGTTTATATATCTTTAACTTCCAATAACCTTAGCAAGATAACATCGTTCCAATTTATAAAACGCAAAGCTTATTGTAGGTAAAACTATAATATCTAGATTCATTTGAATAAAACAGCACGAAATTATTTAAAAGATACCAAGATAATTTCAAAGAAAATCTGGACTTTAGTTACTTACTTTTTTGAGGCTTAAAAAATCCTTTGAAACCGTCCTCGCCCTTTGATATTTTCATTCCTTTTTGATGTAGCCGAATCAAATCAACAGTTGGCTGAAATCTTAACGAGACTTGAGTTGAATTTTCATTACGTGTTTTATTTTTATTTATTGGTGTAAGCAATAATTCAAATAAAAGGTATTTGGAAGACGTTAATATATTAGATAGTTAAATCAAACAAATATGGCGGCTCAATATCCAAATGTACTAAGAAAATGCACAATGCTGCCATAAAAATGACATCTAATTCTGCCGGAAGACATCATACACAGCTATAAACTCAACCTAAAATCGGTTCCGTTTTTGTGTTGCCAACATTTGTACTAATTTGATTTGCACATTTGATGACTTAAAATCCAAATAAGTCCATCACAACGCAAAGACCTACCAATAAACATTCTTAATGCGAAAGATTGTGAGGACCCGAAAACGGCTCCTAAAGGTACCGAATTGCAACATATAAAAAGGCAAAAAAATACATCAAAGTACTCAGCCTATTTATATTCAAAGGTTAAGTAAAATACTCCATTTCTTATCCGTAAATAGCCTTGTTTCTAATACATTCGGAAATGTCTCTATTTCATGAAAGACCAAACCAGCTTTACGGAGAATCTTTAAAGATTTACGACTTCAGAGTAGTTAGGTACCAATAAAAATAAAACCATTATTCGCATCCTACCTATAGATTCTCATCTCATCTCATATTTGATGAACCTCTATAGGATATCTATGCAAAAGTCACGTTTCAGTAAGTTGGTTCAAAGTTTAATGGAGTTTGATTTACCGCGAAGTCAAAACTTGAGCTAAGTTAGTCGCAGATTGACGCGTGGTGTCGCCTGAGCTTACGACATAAGTTTGTAGTGAGACGGTTTTAATAAAAACTTGTGCAGACCACTCAGAGTTTTTAAATGAGACAAAATTTTTCCTATATAAATCAGTACAATAGACAAATGCTGCAATTTAATACTGTTTGTCTATTTTGTATTAAACCGTTTTTATCATCAGATACTTTTACAAGAGCTTCGCAAATACAACCACAACCGAAAAAAAAACACTAGAATAGAGGAACGTCGGTAGTCAGTTAAAAATACAAAACAATATCAAAATACCTAAATAATTGTTGAAATTTTTTATAGTTATGAGTATTTAGTACCTACCTATATCAATTTATCTACATAAACTTAGGTACATTACATTTACTTTTAATGATGTGTTTTCGTTGACAGTTAGATATCAGCTGAAAGCCGAGTACTTATTATAAAATACAAGCTTGCGCTCCACGATTTCGTCCGCATAGTTCCCGTTCGCATAGGAATACAGGGATAAATATAGTCTGTGACACTCACAAATAACGTACCTTTCTATTGGTTGAACAATTGTTCAGATCGGTCCGTAGTTTCAAAGTCTATTAATAACAAATAAAGAAGTAATTAGGTATAGATGAAAGGACGACTAGCTTGAAAACGGCTCGTTACATTTTATTCTTCGATTTTTTTAATGACGTCAATTTATTCGTATTCAAGTAAATTTGTGAATAGTCGCAACACTACAGTAATTTTGACCTGACTAGGTGACTTTGAAACGACGCGACGTCTAGAAAAAAAAAATTGGTTGCCTGTAAAGTCGGTATACGGGCGAAAGTTTTACGTGACAACGACTTTGAGTGGTAAAATAATTTTAATGTGAATATTCATTCGTATAGTAGGAAGAAGGATGAAATAATAGTAACAATTTAAAACATAACGTCACGTAACGTGAGCGGAGCGTAACGCAGTTTCTTGAAGTGTCACCCGGCAATCCAATTTATAAGACGTTGTCACGTCAAAAAAAATTGGTTGCCTGTAAAGTCGGTATACGGGCGAAAGTTTTACGTGACAACGACTTTGAGTGGTAAAATAATTTTAATGTGAATATTCATTCGTATAGTAGGAAGAAGGATGAAATAATAGTAACAATTTAAAACATAACGTCACGTAACGTGAGCGGAGCGTAACGCAGTTTCTTGAAGTGTCACCCGGCAAACCAATTTATAAGACGTTGTCACGTCAAAAAAATTATTTGATTTGTATATATCTACCTACTGTTCATTTTGCTTTGTTTGAAGGATTGAAATTAAGTTTAGTGAATGAGAATAGAGATAGCATAAAAATTACTTTACAACTCGTTGGCTTTACGTAAAAGGTTATTAAAAATGTCTTAGTGACGCTAGAGTTGTTTCAGCTAGAAGGGTGTGAAATGTCAACCGGTATCTCTTAGATTAGATGAACTATAACTACCAGCAACACTTCATTACTTTACATGACACGACACTACACAAACTGTTTTTGACTATAGGTACATTAATGTCAGACATCCGAGCCCCTCCTTAATTATGACATGACTCGGCAATGTCACTTTCATATATTTACACCAACGCAATTAGTGTCAGATGATATTAGCATTATCAGACCCTAGATTAGATTTTGGGTATATATATGCACTGTTATATTTAGTTTCACTAGGTGCCTCAACGCGTTATCGCGGGAATATGCCGATTAAATATAGCTTATGTTACCCCCTGATAATGTAGCTTTCCAATGGTGAAATATTTTTTTAAATCGACACAGTAGTTTTTGAGTTTATTCATTACAAACATATGTACGCACAAAAATACATTTTATTTCCTCTTTATAATATCAGTGTGGATAAGTTGCTGGTTAAATACAAAACCGTTGTAAGTAACAAAAAATAAAATACATGGTGAATTCACAACATTCCGTATGTATACGGACAACAACAACAATAATATGGCAACCCAAGAAAATCCTACTTATATCATAAACAATACTTATATTATGCGAAAGTTTGTGAGTTAAACTAGTGCGTGAAAAAGTAAAAAATATACTTCCCATCCATATTTTTTAATCTTTCACGCAAATAACTACGCAACAAATTTGAAACACAAATACCTAGTTTATAACCTGAATTAACACATAAGCTTTTATCCCGGGAAAATAAAAGGTCCCGGGAACTCGGGTGAAACCGCGGGGAGCCACTAGTAAAACGTAATTACACATTTTCTGTATTATGTATGAAATAAAATAAACGAGTTCTACATTTATTCCGAACACGTATTTCCATCGGATGAAATCAAAAACTATAGACATAAACTTCTATAGGTACTTACGATGCAGAATAATATGGAAGATTAGATTGCATCTTGTTGTCTTTGAAGACTTTATCTATCTACGTGTTTCTCGCACGTTTTGTTAGTCTTGAGCTTTAAGTATTAGAGTTATTATCTGCCTCTAGAATTTAATTTAAATCTAAAATATCCGCCGAAGCTACTCGTTCCTTCTGTCCCGAGAACCTAGATCATTAGATAACGAACTCCTTGTCTTGCTCTACTTTTAATACGTAGAAAATACTACATTACATAGCAATACTGTATTTTATTTCTTAAAATACTGTCTTTATATTTCCAATATCTGAGTCATAAGCCTTTCCAAACACGCGTTTAATAACAACCCTTCCTCCGTTGTTCTACATTTGAATTTAAAATAACAAAGCCGAACTAGCAAAATTCGCTGCATTTTAAATTCTAACATTTCAAATTTGAATTTTCAAACAAGACTCGTATTTCGCCACGCGCTCGAACATTTCGTTGGAACTAGATCGTTGTAGGTACGTAAGCGGGGATTGGCTCTTTTAAACAACTTTGGAGTAAATTCTGCGAGGCGTTTTGTGCGCCGATTGGATTTAAACCGTTCCATTTGACACGACAAACAGAATCGGCCGCCATGTTGGTTCGAAATGTATTGTGACGGGAACTGACTACTTGTCGTTCGAATTCCACCAATACTCGTATTGTTTATTTTAGGAAGATGCGAAATAATAGTTGGGAATAAAGGTGGATGAAGCAATATTGAATATTCTTGTTAGTCAATTAATTTAAAGCCTATTGAGTTGATATTTTTCCAGTAGTTTCGGAAGCAAATTACAAACAAACAAAATAAAATTCTCTTTATAATATTATTGTAGGTAGGTGTACTTAGCATTAACAATTATTATACATTATTTATATTGCATTGGTATTTTCACAGAATGGCAGCACGTAAGTCAGTCAGACAATTAAATACATAGTCGCAGTAGGTAATACCTACTTCAATTCGCGAACCCCACATGGGGAAATGTATATGTCGGTATATTCAAAGAATTTCTCTGAGCGGAAGTTTACTCAGAACGTTATTATACGTCATTTATCCGGGAAATTGCGAAGGTATTATCTTAGAGAATTATAATAAAGGTGGATCGGAAATGGGAAAAATGGGATGAACGTTTTCTTGGTACTGTATTTTATGAGCCGTGGTGGCTCAGTTGGGAACGCACCGACTCACGATCATGAGGGTGCCAGTTCAAATCTCTGGCCCGTACCTCTGAGTTTATAAAAACTAACGTACGGATTCACACCACTGGCTTTCGGTGAAGGAAAACATCGTGAGGAAACCTGCATGCCCGAGATGTCACTATTAAAGGCATGTGAAGTCCGCCAATCCGCACTAGGCCTGGACTATGGCCTAAACCCCCTCGATGTTAGGGGAGGCTCGAGCTCCTCGGTGGAGACGTATGTGAGCTGTTGATGATGATGATGTATTTTATGTAGTGGGTCCCCGCGGTTTCACCCGCGTGCTCAGGGAATTTTTAGTTTTCCCGGGGTAAAAAGTAGCCTCTGTGTATTTCGAGAACATATTCTAACTGTTTGCCAAATTTCATGACGATCCTTTCAGCCGTTATAATAAACATACGATGGGCTATCTAACACTGAAATATTTTTTGAATCGGACCCGTAGCTCCCGATATTGGCGCGTTCAAACAAACTCTTCAGCTTTTATATATAGATAGCAGTTTTGACACCACATTGAGTGGGGTAAATCAGCTGCCTCGGGCGATATGTAAAGATCCACAGACTATAGGACGGCACAGTTTTTCATTCTCTAATGGAAATGGACGGTTATTTATGAGACGTCTCCGTTGCCGACCCCTGATGCTTATGATTTATTTGCCCAAAGACAACGTTAAAAAAGTATAATTTTCACAAAATAAAATGTTTGCTACCTTTATGATGTACTAGCTTTTGCCCTGTGGTAGCCGTTCGCGTAAGAATACGGGGGTAAAATATAACCTATGTTACTCCCTAATTATGTAACTTTCTATTGGAGAAAGAATTATTCAGTTCGATCCAGTAGTTTCGGAGCTTAATCAATAGTGCTTTTTTGACTGAACCATGGAACCGATGTTGATGAAATTTAGAAAATACTTTGGGAAAGGACATAGGCTACTTTTTATCCCGGGAAAGTTAAAGACTCTACTTTAACTACTTTAAGTTAAAGGCGTGAGTGACGCCTCTGGTGTTGCAAGCGTCCATAGGCTACGGTAACCGCTTCCCATCAGGTGGGACTGTATGCCTGTTTGCCACCCTTGTGGTATAAAAAAAAAAGGACTCCCAGGAACTTGATTGAAACCGCGAAGCTTGTATCATTATAAAAGTAATAAGTAGCATAGGACGTACGTACCTATATTTCAAAACAACCGTGTCATAATAATATTGATAAATATGTGACAATTTGACAACCCTTACACGATTTTCTATCTCGTCGGAAATTTTCAACACGTACCTACGCTACGGGGCGGTAACTAATTTTGTTTGGAAACTCGAAAGAGTACAGCCCTTGTGACGAATGACCAAGAATGATAAATGGCCTTTCCAACTCATACTTCAACAAAACTGATCTTTGTGTGTCAAAAGACAGTTTTGTTAAAGGTTTTTGAAACAATTACCTATGGCGTACGCCTAAAATCAATAAAAATAATAAGAAGATTATGTAGACTCCCGAAAATATGCCCTCATTTTTATCCTGATCATGACTTGGCTTAAGTCCGTGATGGTCATGACGGCCAGCTCAAAGTTGATAAAAAAAAATTAAACTATATAATATTTATACATTCAAAAATGCCTTCACAAGCATGTATAAAACGTCGACTCTTATGCTCGGTTCATTACCTATTGTTGATAGGTTTTATAGTTAACTTACACATGGTTTCACCTGTGTACCTACTCTTTTTCACGCAAAATCGGCTGAAGAGATTGCGATGAAATTTGGCACAGGGTTAGAATTTGTTCTGAAATAACACGTACCTAAGCTACATTTATTCCGGGAAAATGAAGATCGCAAGGAACGCGGGGAGCAACTAGTGTATGAATAAAATATGTTCTCTACTTGTCACTTTATTAATAGAATCCTGGGATATTCTCCGCATACGAGATTGTTTGATATTCATTAAACTTTCAACTGAATGAGTTTTAAACTAGTTCTTCAACTGACGTCACTTACTTTACTGAGGATTAAGCAGATGGATTTAATATTGATACAGGATTTGCAAAACTTCCTCTTAACTCACCTTTCCTATGTCCTACTTATATACCAGTTTCTACGAATATTATGTAAAAATTTGGAATGTTTGTTCATCTCGCAAGGTTTTGGCAAATAGATGGAACATGTTCTAAGCTATAGTCTAGGTTTTATACCGGGTAAATTGTAGATTCTTGGTAATTCGGGTCTGAAGCTAGTAAATAGTGATTTTATAGAAACAACGGATCCGATCAGATATAAGCATAGGTATTTTCTTGTATTTGAGAAGCTTAATTTCACAATTTTAATCCAGTAAAACGTTATATTATACATTAAAATACACAATGGTCCAGCCGTAAACGGAAGAAGGATCAAATTTGGCTATATACTTACCATTGGTAGTAAACAAGATGATTGTTAGTAGATATCATTTCAGTATTAAACAAATATTTTTAAATCCAAATGTGATTAGCAAAGCACATTTTACTTCAAGTCCCGGACGGACTTAAAAGATTAAGTGTTATCGTGACAAATGAGATTACTTCACAAGTTAGGAGGAGGAAGGAGGAAGCTTCACTGGCAAGATTTATCGAACTTATGGATGTATGTTTTCAAAATAATCGATTATGGTCCTATTAGAAGCATCATACTTCTATATTTATAAAACAAAGTCCCCGCCTCCTCTGTCTGTCTGTCTGAACGCGATGAACACAAAAACTGCTGAACAGATTTTCCTGTGGTTCTCACCAAATTACGGAGTATTTCATTGGGAAGGTTTTTATGTATATTACATCAATTTGGACCCAGTAGGTGGCACTGGTGGGCAGAACGAAGTCTGCCGGGTCTGCTAGTAATACATATTTCAAATAGTGCTGGCTGGTTCGAATCCCACCCAGAACAAACATTTGTATGCATGAATATGTTTGTTGTTCTGTGTCTGGATGTAATTATCTATTTTTATAAGTATATATTAAAAAGTAGTAGATATAGGTATGTAGTATAACAGCTATCTGGTTACTATGTCACAAGCTCTGCTTAGTATAGAATCAGATTGGCCGTGTGTGAAAAATGACCCAGGAAATGTATTTATTTATTTCTGTTTGTATAAATCTATTTATTATGTAGATAAAAGTGTGTATTTAATTTGAACATTAAATCACCCACACACAAACACACAAAAATACAAAATTTTTCTATTTATAATATTAGTTTAGATAAATCAAGTATATATAGGAGCAGTATGATCCTCTAATCCGATTAAATACTATCGTGTCCAAAGGAAATTCTTTATTTTCCGCATGCTTGTCGTTCGTCTGAATATCCTTTGTCCGACAAAAGGCTTTTGTATCATATTGTATTGTGGGAGCACTGGTTCTAAAATGGCGGTCTGTACCCTCACAGCTTTATTAAGGTTTGAGACAACTTTATTTCTCATAAGAATAAAATTCACTTACATGAGAAAATGATATTAAAAACTAAGTACAAATATATTTGTTGGACGTAATACAAGTTACACTTTTATCATAACTGTTGAGGGTAGTCCTTAAAAGTATAGTTAAAAAATTTTAGCAACAACGTTGTTCGTTCGATACTTGCAAATCACTTACAAAGATCATATGTAGCTGGAAGTGGCACCGTGCGTATTTGACGAGTTCAAGATATGTTGTTTAAGTAACTTTTTAAAAGTAACAATAGATTTGGCGTCCTTTATATTTTTAGGTATTTCATTGTATAATTTGGATCCTTCATACATAATACTTTTTTTCCATAATTTGTGCGGGGTAAATACAAGATAATGTCGTTTACACGTCTTAACTTCCTTTTATTAATTTTTTTGTTTTTGTTGAATGTAGTATTTGTGTGTATATCTTTGTTTAATATTTTTCGTATAAGTATGCAATTGTAATAAATGTATGTTTGATAGATGTTCATCAGTTTCGTTTCCTTGTACAGTGTTTTCGTTGGAGTGAGATAATCATAGTGGAATAAAACTTTTAGTAATTTATTTTGCGCAGTTTGTATTAAGCTTAAATTTGTTTTGGCCGCGGTGCCCCAAACTTCTACAAGGTAATCAATATGTGGTTTCACGAGTGAATTGTAAATAGTGTAACGTACCTGTCGTGGTAGACAGCGCACAATACCTCGTAGGGCTCCCGTAAGAGAAGTTAATTTTGATTTAATTTTCTGAATGTGCGGGACCCACGTCATCTTGCTGTCTAAAATTAGTCCTAAATATGTTTCTTGGTTTACCTTATGAATGATTTGATTATTTATCTTTAATGGTGTATAATTATCAATCTTTTTGTTTTTAGCTGCAAAAACCATATAATTTGTTTTTGTTGTGTTTATAGTAAGTAAATTTAGTTGAAACCATACATTCAGTAAGTCCAGATCAGTTTGTGCTTGGGTTATAATGGTGTCGATGGAATGGCCAAAATAGAATAAGCACGTGTCATCGGCATATAATGTTATTTCTCCCTTTAACCCAATTTTATGCATACTATTGATATATATAAGAAATAAAAGAGGGCCTAATATCGAGCCTTGGGGCACGCCGAAGGTTATAATTTTGGGTCTACTTTGAGTGTCACCAATCTTTACAATCTGGTATCGATTAGAAAGGTATGATCGAAATATATCGTGAGCTGCCCCTTTAAGACCAACTTCTCTGAGTTTTTGTAACAACAGTTCATGGCTAACTGTATCAAAAGCCTTTTTGAGGTCAATAAAGATACCTAAGGCAATTTGTTTATTATCAATACAAAGTTTTATGTTTGTCACAAGATCTATTGTAGCTGATAATGTGCTGGATTTTTCTCTAAAACCATATTGTTTTTCAAATATAAAGTTTATTGAAGACAAGTACTTTTCAAGGCGATTATATAGAACCCGTTCAAATATTTTAGATAGCACTGGTAGAACTGAGATGGGGCGATAATTTCCCGGCTCTGATTTTACTCCGGATTTAAAAATTGGTGTCACTTTAGCAGTTTTGAGACTGTCCGGAAACGTCCCTGTCATTAAACATTCATTAAAACTATTCGTAAGGTCTTCTACAATTAGGTTAATAATACATTTGATTGATTTTGTATTAATGCCATCCAAACCAGAGTTTATTATTTAGTAAGAGGAATTTAGAGTTATCCATTGTTTAAGTTTATAGACAAACTAGCTACCTCCGCGCGGTTTTACCCGCGTAGTTCCCGTTCCCGTGGGAATACAGGGATAAAATATAGTCTATGTTACTCAGGGATAATGTAGCTTTCCAAAGGTGAAAGAATTTTTGAAATCGGTCCAGTAGTTTCGGAGCCTATTCGTTACAAACAAATCTTTCCTCTTTATAATATTAGTATAGACTAGTGGCTCCTCCTACCTGCGTTCTCGGGGGACCTATGCGTTTGTGTTATTCCAGAACATATTCTAACTCTGTGCCAGTTTAAGCTGATCCCTTCATCCGTTTTTGCGTGAAAGCGTAACAAATATCCATCCATCCATACTCGCAGACTTTCGCATTTATAATATTAGTAGGATTCTGAATGCTGCTGGTTATACTACCTATCCTACTAATCTTAATATATATAAATCTCGTGTCACAATGTTTGTCCTCAATGGACTCATAAACCACTTAACCGATTATAATAAAATTCGCACACCATGTGCAGTTCGATCCAACTTGAGAGATAGGATAGCTTACATATACTTGGACCCGGTAGGTGGCGCTGGTGGGCAGAACGAAGTCTGCCTGGTCCACTAGTAGGTATAATAAATTCGAAAGATTGTGAGAATGTATGCTTGTTACCTACTCTTTCAAAAACGGCTGAAGGGATCGCGATGCAAATTGTAGGTCTCTCAAAAAGGCGGGTGTAACTGCGGGCGGAAGCTAGTAAAGCAATAAATTGCAACTTCCAATATTAAAGAAATCGAAAAAGAAATGTAGGTACCTATTACTAGTATACAACGCACCCGGCGTGTCGCAACAAATCATTATGTATTCAAAGGATGCGAGAGAAGAATTTCATTATTCCAATGTTAGGACATTAGTAATGTAATGATATTAAAATGAGAATGGATGTAACGTTATGTATTCATGCCTTTTTCGCCTCGTTATCTTGAAAAGAAAAATTCGGAAAGGAAAAATGAACGGTTTTATTAAACACTCTCGCACAGCCTTGCACAGATTTTGCTATTATTTCAAGTTATTATCTTGAGACATTTCTTCAAACACCTTGATCTTATAAAAAACAGAGCTGGGCTATGATAACAAGATGACTAATATCAAACACTAACTTCCGCCACGCGGTTTAACCCGCATAGTACCCATTCCCGTAGAAATACAAGGATAAAATATAACCTATGATACTCTGAAATAACGTAGCTTTCTATGGGTAAAATAATTATTTAGATCGATCCAGTAGTTTCAGAGCCTACACATGTTAAACGAACAAACAAAAAATCTAATATGTATAGATACTTTTAATAAGTAGGTAGGTACCTATATCGATCTTAAAGAATCTCAAAGATATCTAGGTCAGAATGAAGTGTGACAGTCAGATTTTGAATTATTTATCAATTAACCATTGAAAAATAATTCGCATTGTGTTAATATTTAATTCTCATAACATAATATACTTAAATACGACATTCTTTCACAGGAGAATGCGCCCCAACTTTAGCACCGTGGAGGCCAGCAGACGAAGTGACCACCAGCGAAGCGGTACATCATCAGGCACCCTTCGAAAACCATGCAATCTACGACATAAACGACATAGTACATTTTGAGGACAACGACCTCGTGATGAGGGATTCGAAAACAGGAAAACATCACGACAACAACAAACTAGATAACTTTGTTGAGCCATTCAAGAATTATATACAAGAAACACAGATTGCTGATGTTGTTAAAGCTGCAGAACTATCTAACGATGTTGATGATGATATCAGGGTGATGAAAGGTGATAATGATGCGTGTGATTGTCAGCACGGAGGTGGCTGCGTGGCGGGGATTTGCTTATGTCCGTTGGGCTATGCTGGAGTGAAATGTGAAATTACTGTAGACTTAAAGGTAACTCTTTTTCTTCAATATGATTTACATAATATCAATTAATATTATATGAAACGGATGATTATGTATTTAATCTTAATATATATAAATCTCGTGTCACAATGTTTGTCCTCAATGGACTCATAAACCACTTAACCGATTATAATAAAATTCGCACACCATGTGCAGTTCGATCCAACTTGAGAGATAGGATAGATTACATATACTTGGACCCGGTAGGTGGCGCTGGTGGGCAGAACGAAGCCTGCCTGGTCCACTAGTATACCTATAAATCCAACTAGATAACGTAAGCAGGTACGTCAATGTGTATGAAGACCAACCGTGTCACTTTTCCATTGACATCCGAAGGCAATAACGGTAACAAATGACGGCGTAAAAGACATTTTTTGCTGGTTTTTGACATGCGAAATACATACACTCGAGCCCTCTAGGTTTTAGGTCTGTGGTATTAAACAGCGAATTTATTTAATAACCCTAGCACATAGATTCGTACCGGTATGTTTAATTATTATAAACAAGATATCATTTACTAAAGCTTATAAGATAACGTTCCAATTAAGCAATAATAATTTAATTACGAAAACAAAGGATGAAATTCAGATTCAAATAACAGTTGCATAGTTTTCTTTCCAACATCTTTTAGTTTCATTAATGAAGTGTAAGAAGAGAAATGGTTTCTTTCTTCATTTTATTTTCTGTTGAAACTTCCGCTTGATAAATGTTCCGCAGGAGTTTTTTGTCGTTTTATTTTTAAATCCAAGAAACATTCGATCTTTCAATTATTTTTCTTACATTTCTTTGCAATCATTGTATTTTCTCGACAATTAATGGAACGCGTGAGCATAAAATGTTAAGTTAGTTTAAATGGTGGCAGTCCATTTAAACTAACATTGCAACGTTTTGCATTACTAAACTAAATTTATTTTGCATATACACTTTCTCTTTCCTTTCCCCATAAAACAAAAAGAAAGTGTTAAAAGCCATTATTAAGCTATTGCATAGCTTTTATCGCGGGCTCTGAGCGCGGCGACCGAATCAAGAAATTCCGTAACGAAAAAAACCTAACACATCGTCTAACGTCGTTTAAGTTCGGCAGACTTCGGCACGGTGTTTGTTTGCTATCTTCTTAACTCTTTGACGTTTTGAAAAAATGGCGTTTGACATTTATAAAAAACAAAACTCAATTTCCGTATTCGCGCGTAATTATTTTGTTTCTATTTCGTGGCAAGGGTACCACGTCATAAAGCCTAAGTATTCAAATACGTATGCACATCAGAATGCATATTATTAAAAAAAAGTTTTACGTGACAACGACTTTGAGTGGTAAAATAATTTTAATGTGAATATTCATTCGTATAGTAGGAAGAAGGATGAAATAATAGTAACAATTTAAAACCTAACGTGACGTGAGCGGAGCGTAACGCAGTTTCTTGAAGTGTCACCCGGCAAACCAATTTATAAGACGTTGTCACGTCAAAATATATGCTCAAGTATTTTTACAATGTACAAGGCGTCCTTTCTAACCTAACCTTTGTTTAAATCCAAATGTATCATTTATTTAGTACATGTAGCGGCCATTTGCATTTCTAAGCACGCGATGTTGGCGTATTGGTACAAATGTTTGTACGTTGGGCCAACATGGCAATGAAATTAGACCTTTTCTCTAAGATTTATATGAGCTAGTACTTATATATTTTTAAGCTATTGCATAGCTTTTATCGCGGGCTCTGAGCGCGGCGACCGAATCAAGAAATTCCGTAACGAAAAAAACGTAACACCCCCCACTCCGACGGGCAAGGAGGTGTGGCTTGAAGGCCGTGCATCGTCTAACGTCGTTTCAGTTCGGCAGTCTTCGACAGTCGACACGGCGTTGTGTGCGATTAGACGTATTGCACGACTCTACGAAACTCGCACGAATCGAGACGAGCTGCTCCGAAATCGGACGAATACATAAGCTGCTTATGAGAAAGTATATAGGTGTATATGTATTTATGTACAACAGTGAATAGCTGTACTTGTAAAATTTGTGTATGAAGTGTTTTGAATATGAATGAACAAAGTGCATTTATTATTAAAATAAATAAATAAACTTATAATTGCATAAGTTGATACTAAATGCTATGCAATGCAATAGCTTTACCGCGGCAGTCCCCGAGTGCCTCACGTAATTTTTTTATTAATAGAACACGACAAGTGAGATCTTAGTGTACATATCCGGCAATATTTCATTTAAAAGTAAATCTTAGTTTTATTTAAAAGGTGAACTAAGTAAATTGAATTTTCTTAGACATAATTTGCTTTTTCAGAAGAACTTTTTGGTAATACTTTTGAATATATCATCGAAATAATAACTAATATAACAATTTATACCACAAAGGTGACAAACAGGCATACTGTCCCACTTGATGCCGCACGGTTACGGTAGCCTATGGACGCTCGCAACTCCACTCCACACTCGGCGTTGCCGAAAAAAAAAATACTTGCATATAAATCCGTAATAAAGCAGATTTTTTCAATATTTCAGGTGCCACGTTTCAACGGGTCATCATACCTCCGCTTGCCAGGGCTTGGGAACTCAGCACAGTCGTGGCTTGATATTCAGGTACATATCCCGATATAAAAGGTTTCATATTACGTGAAGTTGCCTGACAATTTGATTGTGTATGAACGAGTAATAATAACGCTAAAATGTTAGTACACCACGAATATATTTGTAACTAGCTTCTGCCTGCGACTTCGTTCGCGTGGAATAGTTTCTTTGGGCTAAATCTAACTTTAACCCGCGACTTTGTTCCTCGAACCTCCTCCTTTTTTTTAAGTCGTTTAAAAATAATCCTTACTTATAGCATGATTTAGTATTCACGTGGGACGATGCGATGGCTTATTTCTTCTATAATTTTTGTGTTTCTATACCGATTTCTATGATTCTTTTTTATTGAATAGGTAATAATGTTAACTTTTTTAAATTAGGGATTAGTCAGAGTATTATAAACGTAAGAGTAAACAAATATAATCAGAATGCTCCGAACTGCTAAGCTATCAGGAGTTACACGTGTTATTCTGAGTCAACTATAAAAGATAGACATATGCTGTTGCGGGATATTTTTTAGAAAATTTTATGTAGAATATTTCCGTCATACATAATTTCTATGTAACTTTAACCATTAAGGCTGCACACGCGACGGAAGCTTAAAAAATGGAGTAACTTCTCCCGTTTTCCCAAATTTCCCTTCACTACTCTGCTCCTATTGATTGTAGCGTGATGAAAAGTATCCTATAACCTGCCCAGGAGTATGAAGAATAATTGTACCAAGTTTCGTTAAAATCCGTCCAGTAGTTTTTGTTTCTATAAGGAACATACAGACCGACAGACAGACAGACAGACAGACAGACAAAAATTTTACTGATTGCATTTTTGGCATCAATATCGATCACTAATCACCCCCTGATAGTTATTTTGAAAATGTATTTCATGTACAGAATTGACCTCTCTACAGATTTATTATAAGTATAGATTAATGGCCCGCGTTCAAGGAGATCTTAAATTTTACCGGGATAAAAAGTAGCCTATGTGCTATTCAATTACATATCCCAATTCTGTGCCGAATTTCCGCCGATCACTTTAGACATGCTGACGTAAAGAGTAAAAACATACCGATACATTCTCACAAACTTTCGCATTTATAACACCTATTTGTACCATAAATATTTCCTTATTAATTTTTTTACAAAGTTTCTATAGGTCGTATTTTAAATGATGGTTCCGTAACTTGTTTAAAGGTTAATTGAAACTACAGTAAGGAGAACACTTCAAGCTACAAAGTAAATTAATAGTGCCCGAGGTACGGTTATAAAGTTTGCTAAGTTTCTGAAACGACCCACATTAATTATTTACAAAGAGAAGGAGTTCCGATTCAAAGCTATCATCATCAGAAAATACATGTAATATATCAAATACTGCCGTAAACACTGAGTTTATTGGCGACTCTTCTCAGCAAAAGCAACCTTCCGAACCGAGCATTAGAGTCGACGTTTCATAAGTGCCTCTGAAGGCCTATTTTTTCATTTCAATAAATATCCTGAGACATTTTTCACACACGGCCAATCTGAATCCAAACTAAGGTAGAGCTTGAGCTGTGGTAAGCAGATAGCTTATATAGTACAATAATTTTAAATACATACTTAGATAAATGTTTATATCCAGACACAGAGCAAATAGACATATTCACGCATACATTGTATGTTAAGATTCGAACTCACAAGTCTCACAACTAGCGGGTCGAAAGTCTGGGTCACGAAGCACAAAATCAACCGGCCTGATATATTAATCAGGTTTATTCGTGCAAAGCTATAAATAAGTATTCGAAATCAAATCAAAATAGTTTTTATTCAAATACGCCTTTACGAGCACTTATGAATATTCACTCCAATGCTCGGTTCCGAAAGTTGCTTTTATTGAGAAGACCCGGCAATAAACTCAGCAATTACTCTTTTCAAAACAGACATAAATCTAATACATAAAGAACAAATCGTGTGAAATAGCTTGTAAAGCGAGCATTTCCCTGTCAAAGGTCTTATTTTAACAAGTAATCCGATACACTAGTAAAGCCCTTTTGATATAAAGCTTTCTTCACTACCTGTTTAAATAATATAATATTATTTTAGTAATAAATTTTCAAGCGTTTCCTGATTTTTGTGTTGGCATTATTAATTTGCAGTTACAATTTTGAGGAAATAATGTAAGTTACAAATGTTCAATTAATTAACTTTTCCCATTAATTTATTGTTACGAATGAGTTTATATAGGTACCTATTAATATTTCCTAAACTCTTCTTTAAATTAATTTATTTCAATTGTGGCTTTTCAATCACGATTATTACCAAATAATATGTAATTAATAAATATACTCGTAGAATATGAAATGATTTGGCATCTATCTCACACTTATTTTTCTTTGATATTAATGAAGACCATGTAGTTACAAATAAAACAAAATGATTTGAATTTTCGAATTCATAGTTACAAACTTTTCTTCGAGCTTTTACCAAACTTTAATATTACGTGTACCAGTTTATCAATTTAATTGATGAAACAACAGAAGTTTGAATCGAACTATTAAGAGGAGTTTCATCATAACAGTTTTAAATGAACAGTTCAATAATTAAATGAAACTTTCCTTCATTCGACACCACGGCCCCGTTCATTAAATTCCGTCAATTTGTTTGATCAATGTTTTGATGAGTTTCCGATACAAATTAATTAGTTCTTCTGAATAGAGTGAGAAATTACAACAATAAAGATTGGATATAATGATTTTATACCTTGTAAATTATATTTAGATGTTTCGTTCAATTTACTTTACAATTTTACGCTTTATCTTACAAATATTATAAATGTCGAAGTTTGTGAAAATATGTGGTAAATGTTAGTTACTTTTACGCCGGAATGACTAAAGTGATCGCTATGAAATTTGCCACAGGGATATAATATGATCTGGAATAACTCATAAGCTATTTATACCCCGGGAAAACTGCGGCTAGCTACTGGTACTTAATATTGTTACTAGGTGCTATGATGGCGTAGAGTAATTGATGAGTTTATTGCCGGCACTTCTCAGCAAAACCAACCTTCCGAACCGAGCGTTAGAGTCTGACTATTCATAAGCGTCTGTGAAGGCCTATTTGAATAAAAATCATTTTTCATTTTCATAGCTTTAAAAAAAAGGTTATGTTTAGTCTGTCCTTTTAAAATAATACATACAACACACTGCCATATAAGCATTTTTAATACACTAGCTGCCTCCGCGCGTTTCCACCCGCATGGTTCCCGTTCCCGTGGTAATACGGAGATAAAATATAGCCCATGGTACTCTACAATGACGAAGCTTTCTATTGGTGAAATGATTTTGAAAATCGGTATCAGTAGATCCAGAGATTACCCCTTACAACGTCACAAACGTTACCTCTTTATAATATGAGTACTTAATCTATACTAATATTATAAAGCGGAAGAGTTTGTTTGTTTGCTTGAAAGCGCTAATCTCAGGAACTACTGGTCCGATTTAAAAAGTTCAATTTTTTTCTACATATTCAATATTAAATTTCAGATAACTATCAAACCATCAAATGGTGATGGGCTGGTGCTGTACGACTCGGAGCACGCGAACGGCGATGGGGACTTCTTCTCTCTTCACCTGAGGGAGTACTTTGTGGAGTTCGCCTTTGATCTTGGCTCAGGCATTGCGCTGGTCAGGTTGGTTACTATATTATAAACTCAAATTTAAAAGGCATAAGCAGCTAACATTTTAAAATTAGAATAATTCTGTAAGTAACTCAAATAAGATATGGAAGATGAACAGTTTATTTTGACAACTTAGGTAGTTATAGGTACATGTTTACCTCAATTGGGTGGAACCGCGCGGAGGCACCTATTAGGTAATATGATAGATATTAAATAATATCATGGGACATTTTTCACACACGGCCAATCTCATTACAAACTAAGCAAAGCTTGTAATATGGTAACCAGATAGCTGGATATACTACATATACTACTTTTTAAATACATACTTATATAGATACATATTTACATCCAGACACAGGACAAATAGACATATTCATGCGTACAAATGTTTGTCCTGGGTGGGATTCGAACCCATGACCCGCGGCTTGAAAGTCAGGGTCACTAACCACAAAGCCAACCGGGCTGTCAATACAAACAAAATACTAACCTCTATGATACTAACGCACACCATACTATCCACAGATCAGCGTACCCGCTAACACCGCACGAGTGGCACCGCGTGTCAATAGTGCGCTCGGGCAGGCGCGCGACGCTGAGGGTTCAATCACCCCACGTGACGTCACACGGTGGGGGCACGGTGACGTCACGCGACGGGGGCGCCAGCTCGATGACGTCACGCGGAGTGGGTACTCGGTCGGTGACGTCACGCGGCACGGCCAGGCACCTGAGTCTCCGCGAGCCGCTGCTGCTAGGCGGGGCTCCACACCCGCTGCCGCCGAGACTCGCCCTCGGAACCTGCTTCAGTGGATGCGTTGGACAGGTAAATGATCATTACTAGCTCTTTAACTCAATACCACCTACATATATTAGACTAGCGGACCCGGCAGACTTCGTTCTGCCCACCAGCGCCACCGGGTCCAAACTGATGTCCATAAAAGCCTTCCGAGATAAAAAAAGATGTAACTTGCTGCATGAATAAACAAGTAAAACGCAAAGTAAATAGGGTAATGGTTGAACGAAGAAATGACATACAAGACAAATCTTATTGATTCAATAATGCTGATCATGATGATCACAAAAGATTGAATCTTATTTGAACCTTATTGGTACATCTATAAAGTTGTCTAAGGCAGCTAATAGATGGCGTTGTTCCTTACTATGTTGCTTACCTACCACAAAATATTAAATAAGTGTTGAAAGGCAATTTTCACTTCAGAAATACACTATGTAAATTTGATAAAATATGTGACTTAATTTAATTAGAAATCTATGTCTATAAAACAAAGTCCCCGCCGCCTCTGTCTGCCTCTCTGAACGCGATGAACACACAATCTCCTGAACAGATTTTCATGCGGCTTTCACCAAATTACGGAGTATTTCATGGGGAAGGCTTTTATGGACATCAATTTGGACCCGGTAGGTGGCGCTGGTGGGCAGAACGAAGTCTGCCGGGTCCGCCAGTTAAAATATATTTATTGTGAAACTAATCCTGCGAGTACTCAATAGATAACCTACCCTTTCAATATGGATTTTTTAATTTAGTAAAATACTCTTGACCAAGATATATTTTGTTCACAGCTGGTGATTAACGATGAAGAGCTATCGGTAGTGTCATCGGCGTTGGGGGGACTGAACGTGGATAATTGTGAGGAACCACATAGTGATATTTGCACGTGAGTTTTGACACAATTTTTACATAATGAAATGAAATTTATACTAATGTTATAAAACTGAGGATTTTGTTTGTTTTCTTAAACACACTTCTGGTCCAATTTGAAAAATTATTTCAGTGTTAGATAGCCCATTTATCGACGAAGGCTATAGGTTATATTTTTTACGAACAATTTGAATTCACCAATGAAAAGCTAAATTATCAGAGAGTGACATTAACTTAGGCTATATCCTATCCCCGAACGGGAACTGCGTCGGAAAACCCCGTGGAGGCAGCTAGTCTAGTAATTAATATATTTTGGGGGCACGGCAGTGCTCCTGCCAAGTCGAGCGAAAAGAAGCGGCACGGCCGTACCACCCTTTTCTCGAACCAGTTCAGGCCATTTTCGGCCCTCTATATCGTTGTTGAATAAACTCTTCATATATTTCAGAAATAATCAGTGCAAAGAAATCATCGAACCGATGCCCCAGTACACGCAAAACGTTTCCCAAAACGACATCAAACACACAATAGTACCAAAGAAAGGATTCAAGCCCAAATACCACAAGCCAAAAGCCAAGAAACATTCCCAGCACATCCACATAGAGAAGTCGAAGAAAAAGTACTTTATAAGTAAGAAACATCAGTTCCTAGCTGCGAGAAATGATGTTGCTACTGATGGACCACCTTACGACGGACAGACGTACATGCAGATTAAATATCTCAACGCAAATGAGATCAATTGGGGTGATACCAATACATACCCCAGTTTCACGGGGAAGGATAGTTTTATACATATAGATGATGAGGAAACTATGAAGAGGTGAGTCTAGATTGTTTCTTTCAGGGGTAGGTCCAAAACTACAATCAAAATCATTTACTTATAGTTGAACGTGGTGCCTTAGTGGGGAACTCACCGATTCATGATCATGAAAGCGGCGGTTCAAACCCCTTTGCTATACCTCTGAGTTTAAAAACTTATGTACTGATTCACACCACTAGCTTTCGGTGAAGGAAAACATCGTGAGGAAACCTGCATGCCAGATGTCACAATTATAGGCATGTGAAATCCACCAATCCGCACTAAGCCCGCGTGGTGGACTATGTCTAACGTATATAATCCCTACTAATATTATAAATGCGGAAGTACCTCTGTCTGCTACGCTTTCACGACTAATAACCGATGTTGATGCAATTTAGGTACACATATAGACTGAAGCTTGAGAAAGGACACCTTTCATCATTTTAAAGTTGAAGTACAAAAAATAAATCATATATCGCTAACCTTCGTCCTAATCGCTCTAATCTTGTAAATAGTGCTCTAGTTTACTGGGACATTGAATATAGCGAGACGGTAATTAGTATGTTTTGTTCCTTTTCCAGATTGCTAAGCTACACCCTAGACATCAATATAAGGTTTCGTTCTGTATCACCCAACGGTCTGCTAGTGTGGAGCGGTAGAGCCTCAACTCCGCCCGGAGACTTCTTGTCTCTCGCTGTTGAGAACTCTGTACTGGTGTTCAGGTGAGGAAATTGCTACTTTAACTGCAAATATTAGGGTTCATAATTCCATGGTTATTTTCAGAATTTTTCAATTTAGTAGACTGTTATCGTGTCTTGTACGTTTGGTATCATATTTATGTTTTCTTACGTTCGTTTTTAAAACACTCTCCCTTGCTATGATTTATTAATCTGTGGATTGTCAAGGTGACAGCTGTCATTATCACTTTTTGCCTCCAAAACTTGAACTGGACTGGATTGAACCGAGTTCTGCTTTAAAAATTTTCTATATCTAAGTACATTTACACATAAAATTGAAAAAAAAATACCACAAATAATTTATTTTTCACTCTATCTGTATGGAAAAAACATACGAAAATTGGTATCGACAGATATTTTTTGATTCCAGATACGATTTGGGAAGTGGTGAAGTGGTGATCATAGCTAATCACACAAAAGTTGACGATGGGCTGTGGCATAGAGCAAGAGCAACGAGGTAACTTTATTCAGTTCTGTTTTTTAGAAACTATTTAAAATAATAACATTATTGCTTAACTTAAAGAACAAGAAAAAAATAACATTCAGGACTGTGCCCTAAGCACTAACCACATTCGTATCGTCTTTCGTTTTAGTTTAAATACACAAACTAGTAATAACCTACTTAAACCTAAACTTTTTACTCTCATAAACGAATATATATTTATGTATTTTTATATCAGGAACAGACAAGCGGGCGTGCTTGAAGTGGATGGACTTGGCTCTGTTGGTAAAATATCACCGGGCAAGCTGAAACAGTTGAACACAGAAAATGGACTTTATATTGGTAAGATTTAAGCGTTTTATGATTTTTATTTATTCCTGAGATAAATTCACATACTGGTATATTTTGGCTTCTAGCTTTATATAAAATGAGAAATACATATAATTACACCATAAGTGTATTTATGATACCTACTTAAAATCGTGACGTGAATACACGTCAAATCTAACTCCATTAATAATTATCACTTCGTCATTTAATGATTTGACTAAATATCCATCTAAGTTTTATGAGGAAAAAGTGGCTTCCCATGATTTTACCCACGTTCCCGGGGATCTTCAATTTTCTCGGAATAAAAAGTGCGTTATTCCAAAACATGATCTAACTCTGTGCTAATTTTAATCGCGATCCCTTCAACCATTGCATACATTCTCACAAACTTTTGCATTTAAGTAGATAGGATATGCTAGATTGATATTCATATCATCAGCTACGTGGTAATACTAAGTTACATTAATATGCCAAATTTAATTGTCCACAGGTGGCTTACCATCGATAGAACTGAACACAATGGGAAAATATAAAAGCGGTCTGGAGGGATGTGTGTCACAAATATCGCTAAGTGGAGATTTCGATATACCATTATCACTGTCAAAACTTCCACACACGATCACAAATAACGTAGGCAGATGTACCCCATAAAAATGAGCAATTCATTTAAATGAATCAAACGGATTCATTTAAGTGAATCAAATTGTTCAACGGGAACCCCCGTTTCATTTAAGTACATCAATTTTAAATGAACCGGGTGAACTCGTATAGCGATAGGCGTCAGTTTACGTTTCATTTGTTTTTAAATGACCAATTTATTTAACTCCGTGTCTACATATCAATGTAAAAATAAAAAATCGGAGGCAATAATACAACAATATGAAAATTACATCTTTGGAATTATGAAGATTGCCATCAAATGAGAAATATAATTTTTAATGTTATTCTAAGTTTATATTATAAAATACTCTAGTCAATTTAGAATAAGGAAAACTGATACCAAACTTAAGTTACCTACTTTAATTAATTTTATCTGTATTTTTTTTTATTCAACCTTTCGTACTCCTATAACTTTTATATTGTTTTGATTTTCCATTAGTAAATGGAACAACTTTCAAAGTGCTTTACTATCTAGTAGATACGAAAAAACTATTTGTAATGTTATATTAAATGAAATTCTAGTTGTATGGGTGGTTTGCACGCATTCTCGTTTATTTCAACTTCTATATAAAAAAATAACATTAATTATCGTTTAATTGATCATAAAAAAAAACTATAACAAAATACTCGGCTTGTTTGTATCGATATAAAAGCGCGAAATCTAAAAACTGAAATAATATAGACTTTTTTTAAATAGCTAATCACAATTTGTTATTATGTGAGTGTATTTTATAACAAAAATAGATCAATAAGTATACATACATAGCGTTTGTATATCGAAAAGTTTTTCATATGGACGTGGTTTTAGATGAATATAAATAAGTAGTCAATATGCCAGTGTTTGGGAAAAAATATATTATTGAGCTTTGTTACATTTTTGTGTGAAAATCTGTTTATTGTTGTGCATTGGTAGGAAATATTGGTAGGTACATAATGCTCGTTAGTGTTGAACTTGGCTTGACACGCTACCGTGCGTCTAAATACAGCCATTTGAAGTAAAGGTGCCATGTGACTGAGAATCATTAATATCGAAACATTCGCATACAAGATATTGACTAAAATACATGGTATTCCCAATAGAGTACATTATGGGGTTCTTCAAGAAGGGAGTGAAGAGATTTTTACAGGGTCGGCAACGCGTGAGTAACGCTCCTAGTGTTGCAAGCGTCCATAGGCCTAGGTAACCGCTTCCCATCAGGCGGACCGTATGCCTGTTTGCCACCTTTGTGGTATAAAAAAAACACACACACATTTGTAAGGTTATCAAAATATCTCGGGTTCAAAGTTAAAGTTGATTTATTTCGAGCGTGCAAAGAAAGATATTAGAGCTATTATACAATCATCTGCAAATCCTTTAAGATACTCGTACCTAAGCGTGAGTGTAAAGGTATGTATTATTGTTTGGAATCCACAAGAATTACATAAAGATTAATTTTATCATGTATATAAATGTGTTCCACATTATAAAGCAAAGATAATAAACATTGCTATACAACCTATGTATTATAGTTTTAGCAAGAGACTCGAATCTTATAATGATCAAATGATCTACTATCTAGAACTGCATGCAGTTATAGGTAAACTAACCTAAAGGTTAAAGTTTAATTTAACCTCTTCATAAATATATTTGCGCCCGGAAATAGTAAAAACTTATACTACCTACATAACTTGTCCTCAGTATTTATTTTCTATCAATGCATAGTAATAAATTATTCAGATTTATCAAGCGTAAACTAGCCTTATTTTCGCATTTACCACTTGCTTTGCTTCATGTCCCAAAAGGTATATCTTAGCACCGTTCTAGTCGTAAAATAGACATAGATTTATATTTATCGGGTAGTGTATGCGCTTTGTATGTATAAAATGAATTAATGAACTGCGCATTGATTATTTAATGAAGGTGAAACTAAAAACAACTAAATATTTGGAAACTGTGCTGCTCGCCAGTTCTGTAAGCTTGAACTTGGCTTGACACCCTGCCGCGTTTACAAATAATCAAACTCACTCCCCTAAGGCCCAATGTTGTCTATGGAATGTCACTTCATTAAATAGTTAAGGGCATAAACAATTTTTGTACCTACCCTATGAGCCCTCGCGGGTCTTAATTTACACCAATAATTTCTGTCAATTATCTATTCTAATATTATCACAGGGTGTGAAAATTGTTTAATAGAAGACATATCTTTATTGTGGTCTCCTTAAATAATTTAATTAAATGAAAGCTTTCCTTTTATTAATGCTAGTTATAAGGTTACTTAATTTTGTATCCATCACAGACTGAGTAACGTCAAATTATAAAATCTACACCAAAAATAATTTAATTTTTATCAATCGGTTGAATGATGACCACATCAAATTACTTTGACGATGTAATTTCATTTCAATTTGAAACAACGCAGATTTTGAAACAAACAAATGAAACGTCCTAAAAATCTACATTAAATTGTATAAAACAATCATAAATCATTTAGAGCCAGTGTAATAATTATGCAGTTATGCAGTTCATTGCACTTTTACGTATTTTTTACTTTTAATACCGATCGCTTTTTGATAAAAAAAATACCTATTTGTAAATGAACCTTTTGCATATTGGTTTAACGATTAAAATACAATGTAGACTATTTGTGACATAATGAATAGCTTGTCTAGCATTAGTTTTGTATGTGAGACCTGTCCGATGTATTATACGCCGTTATTTGTACAAAATTATATCAATAAAATATAATTAAAATTACTTGGTTTCATTTAGGGCTAGTGTTCTACTAGCTTAGGCCTTATGGTGAGTCGGGACCTTTACCTGGCATCACGCAACATTACATTTCAGATTTTTTTTTCTTGTACACATCTCATGTCTGCTGTATTATGTAATGTTGTGTGTTGTTCGGAATATGTGCCTATTTTCTTTCATTCTTTTTATTTTAATAAAACCACTGCATTACAGATTTTTTTTGCTGGATCTAGGTAATAGCGAGTTTAGGGATCTTAAACTTGTTTATGACAGACTTAAGTTTTATACATAGGCTTTATATGTCAGTAATTGATTAACATAAAAAAATACCAATCAATTTGAAAAACCGGTAACTTAGTATGAATTTCCTCCTACGTCACTATTATATGAATCAATACCTTGCCGCGGTAGAAACCCGACAATAAGAACTGTTGTCGGGTTCTTTCTCTGATTTAATTTAAGAACCAGTTTTTATACCTCTCTCTATCCAGCCAATGACCAATCACATGTAGGTACATATAATAAGGCGTGAGACCGGATCGTGTGAATGTAACGAAACGATTCGTTCGAATCATTCGTCTTGACAGCGTTTTAGTGTTACCAGTAGGTAACTGAATCTGTGACTAGCTTCTGCCCGCGACTTCGCCCGCGTAGAATAGTTACATTGGGCTACCGCAAACTATCACGCAGAACTAACTGTTGTCACCGCAGATCCCGTCGCAGCATGATTATATATAGCCTATAGCCTTCCTCGATAAATGGACTATCTAACACTGAAATAGTTGGTCAAATCGGGTCAGTAGTTCCTGAGATTACGTTCAAGCAAACAAACGAACATACAAACTCTCCAGCTTTATAATATTAGTGTGTAGTAGGTATAGATAAATTAGTGTGTAGTAGGTATAGATAAATCAATAGTTATAATGACCGGTTTCTATAAGCAATAATATTAACTAATTCATTGCACTATCTAAACTATAAGTATATTAGATTTAACTGGCTGATCAATCATCTTTATTCTATAAACAATGTATTTTCCAAAATTAAACACCTGGTAACACATTTGAACGACGCGCCGGCCGGTGGTGAACGAACTCAACCAACGCTTGAAGCCTTGGAAAGGTTTCGTTTCACTCACTCATTCAATCAGTCAGTACCGTTTTATATTCCGAGTAAGTCGCGTGTGAGTAAATAAATAATTTAAACTTTTAATCGAAATATTTGTCGACTTAAAACCTTTTTCGAACTTAATTTAAGCATAAAATCGAATAGTTTTGTAATTACTCCATTAAACTTTCGTCCTCCAATATACTTTGTTGGAGTGTAAGTTACTCAGTGACTTTTTTGCATTGTTTAGAGTACGGTGGGGGTTGCAAAAACTGTTTCGTGTGTGAAATTAAATATTTAGTTCACGATCAGTTGTGTTTAGAAACTAACGGATCAAGTGTGGTGTTTACTTTTGCATATCAACCTTGTGCGACCGGTTTACTCGTAAGTATCAAAAGTAAAAGTTTGGAACCATTTTGGAACACTTTTGTAATCGTTCGTGCAATGAATTTTATTTTGAGTTTTTATGTCGTATTTCTCATTTGAATGTGTGTACAAAAATTTTGTTAGATCCGCGATAATTAATTAAAACATAACAAACTAAAGATCATATCGAAACAATCAAATCCTTCCCTCAGATGCGTTGAATTAACTTTGAGAAACTTTGTCATTCATCTGAATTATTGTAGGTACCTACCTAGGTACTATAAAATAATAATTACCAATTGTTATGCCGAGGACTGTTTTAAATAAATTAACAATTAAAAAACTTGTTTAATGAGTTTATTCAAATAATGTGGAGGTATCTGCTACGTTCAATTTAAAATGTAGTTGGAAAACAAAGGTGACGGAAATCATACCTACGGACGGCCATCCTTTTAGTAAGAACTTTTAGAATAATAAAGTTTTTCCTTGTTTTTCATCTAGGCATATCAACGTTCATTCATATAAAGGTAGGTAGGTACCTACTCATTAAACATACCTATCTACATAAAAGATATTTGAGATGCCAAGCGCTTGCCAAGGTAGGTAGGTAGGTAGTACGTGCCTTTAAAAATTGCGGTCACAGACCTTAAGTTCTGCTACATGAAGCGTAATGTATGTCTGGTATGTCGGTACCTACGTACCTACCTAGCTATAATAAATATTTGCAATTATGTAACGAACAAATTTGCTTAAGGTTTTTACCGTCTTAGCAATGTAGAAAAATAATGCGAGAAAACGCACGTTTCAATTAGAGCATTGATCTAAAACAGAGATAAGTACTCACTAGGCATGTACCTACATGTACATTTTGCTATATTAGAGGCCATCTTCCGCCGCGCGGTTTTACAAGCGTGGTCCCCGTTCCCGTAGGAATACAGGGATACATATAGCCTATGACACTCACAAATGACATAGCTTTCTATTAGAATAATAAAGTTGTTGCTTGAGATTTGAATTGGATTTGACGAATTCAATGTTATTGTACAATTATATTTTGTAACTAAAGAAACTTGACCAATTGTTATTTGACGAAAACCTGAAGGCTTTTGTGTATTTCCGCTACCAAATTTATATCGATTAAACTGTTTAATTGTAGGAAATAAAATACCTACTTTACATTTCATTTATTTACGGATAAGGAAATAATTAGGTGCTGCCTAAAAAACTGCGGGTACAATGTAGGCATATTTAATTTTAAATAATTAAGTAAGTATGTAATGCCATTAAATGTCCGTGGCACCAAATCTAAGTACCAAATTTGCATTATTATTATATTTTTAGCTTAAAAAAAATTCTGAGTAGTTCCTACAGTCCACCTATAAAATTTTTTTGGTAGGTAGGTATAATTTGCAACTGTCTAAAAAAGTCAAAAAATGTTTTCGGAGTTATCGTGAACTTTTTCTATCTAGGTATTAAGTAATAGAATAATACAAGTATCGAGACATATACACGTACGTAAGTATATACATAATTTATTTACATTATTAAAATATATATTTTTTCCCATGACCCAATTCAACTAAGTATTTCGAAACTAGATTCTATATGATAAATTACTTAATCAATGATAAATAAGTGTGTAATGTAATAAAATAATTCATAATGACCACATTAGTTCTTACATTTAAAAAGCAGCAAGGTTGAATTTTTATGTATTATAATTTTTAAATAAACATTTGTATATGTAAGTAAACAGTAAAGTCGTCTGAATTTGTGCGGCACATTTTGAGAAGATTGTATTTCTAGCTTCCGCCAGATTCCATAGGAATTTGAGGAAAAAATATGTATATATCCTATGTTATTCTCTGGTAATGTAGCTATCCATTGGTAAAAGAGATATTCTGTCGGTCTAGTAGTTTCGGAGTCTATTCATGACAAACAAACCAAAAAATCTAATCTTTCCGGTTTTAAATAATACCAGTGTAGGCTGGTGGCTTCACCGCGGTTTCACGAGATTCTTAAATTTTCTCGGGATAACAATTTATTATATTCTAACGTAGTGCCAAATTTCTTTGCGATTCCCCAAACATACACATAACTACGTAAGGAGCCATAGGTTGTCATGGTATGGACACATAATGCGGAGGGATGAAAATCATGTTACGAGGAAAGTTATGAATGTGCAGGTGGATGGTCGTAAAAGTAGAGGAAGACCGAAGAAAGTATGGATGGATTGTGTGAAAGGCGATATGTGTAAGAGGGGAGTGATGAGTGAAATGGCGGCTGACAGAGAGGAGTGGAAGAAAAACACATGTTGTGCCGACCCTGTTTAGGCGGGATAAGGGCAGGAAGAAGAAGACCAACGTTCTCACAAACTTCCCAATCTACACTTATACACTAATATTAGAAAGAGGAAAAAATTGTATTTTTAAACGACTTCAAAAAAAGGAGGAGGTTCTCAATTCGACTGGTATTTTTTTTGTTTGTTACCTCATAATTGTGTATATGTTTGTAATGAATAAAATCAAAAACCACTGTGCCGATTTCGAAAACTCTTTCACCATTGGAAAGCTACATTACCAGGAAGTAACATGTGTGAAATATATGTAGTAAATTCGCTATATCGGATCGCTATATACCTAGTACTTACCATATCACAATCTCTGCTTAGTTTGGAATTAGATTGATGTTTTCACATCTCCGAAGGTAATGATCTGGCTTGAATTGTCAAATCAACATTTTCGCGTCTCGCTGTTGAATGTTTGCTAACAATTTGTCATGTCTGGACTAAGGTCGTTGTCGTCACGGTACATGCGGAGTGTCAATGACACAGTTTAAGTATATTTACACTAGTGTCTCCCTGCGGTTTCACCCGCGTTGAAGACCGTCAACTCACCCTGGATAATAGGTAGCCCATCATTTCTCAAACTCTAGTGTATCTGTGTACGAAATTTTACAAAAATCGGTCCAGAGGTTATGGCGTGAAAGCGAGACAAACAGACTAAGTTACTTCGCATTAATACTTTAGGTAGGGAAGTAGGGGTTAAGGTTTAAGCCTGTCACTGGTGCTAAGTTCTTAATACTATTATCTAAGTTATAATCATTCCCAAACAAAATTGCTGAGAAAGGACATGGATGCTACTTATATCCCGGGAAAATTGGGGTTATCCGGGTACGCGTATGAAACCGCGGGGAGCCACTAGTACAACCTTATTTTACGTCAACCTTATTTTTGTAGCACAGCCATGAGATGATGAGAGTATAGGTTGTTAAAATCTAACCTAGATACTTGATGTAGAGCAATTAAAATTGTTTCGTTTTCTAAAATAATATAAGGAAAAGGGCAAGCACCTCGATTTGATTAATTAACAAATGACTCAACCAATTCTCTGTAAGAACAATGTATTTTCAATCTGTTACTTGGTATTTTGTGAGTATCATTTAATTGAACCCTTTTTGAAATATTAATAAACTACCGTCATGTTGCTTCACACATGTTCCCGGGGAATTTATATTTCCTGGAAAGCATTAAGGAAAAATTTTTTTTGGGAAATATTTTTTGACGTTGCTTGAAGTATTTTGTAGACGAAACCAGTGGCTCCTCTTAAATTTTCCCAGGATAAAAAGTAGCCTAATGTATTAGTCCAGGTTATAAACGATATGAGTTCCAAATTTCATCCAAATCCGTTCCGTAGTTTTTACGTGAAAGAGCGACAAATATCCACCCATACATCCATACTCAATATCATTCGTTATCTCAATACCATAACATACGGAAGACTATGACACACGCATTGTTTTGTTTGTAAATAAGAGCTCTCATTGCTGGCGAACCGATGGCGTATCTACGAAGTTTTTACGAGAAGAACGTAATGTATTTTACGATATATCTCTCTGTGCCTTTTTTCATACCGTCTCGTTTTAACCTGACTGTGGAGGAGGTTTATGTTTTTTAATTATCATCGTGGGATGGGCACATATTATTAAGAACGCCACTTGACGAATCAAATAAGTCTTTGCGAATTTGAGGGAGTTAAGGGAGGCCTTCGCAATGGGATGGGACTAAATATGTATTTCCCTCTATGGTATTTCCTGTCTCTATTGTACAAGATATGTTATGTTTCTCATTAGATTAACTGAATGTAGATATGTAAAGATTCCTTATCTTTTTTTATAATTATCACGTCCATCAAACAGGTTCTCAAAACAATGCATTACGTGTCAAGTCGAGCCCGTAATTGCGTTTTACGTCGCACCGTATCAAACAAAACTAGTAATCCTTGAATGGTTGAGCGGCGGCGGCGGCGTTGTCTTTTTGTGGCCATGAGTCACAGATTAATAAAAAACGTGCGGGTTTTTCTTGTTGCAAAAAATATTAGTATCAACAGGGAATGAGTCTGTGGTACGTCATGCGTTAAGTTGGGCGTAGTTGACGGTGGAAGCACAATCAAACTTGAAATGAATATTTCATTTATTCATTCAAATAGGCCTTCACATGCACTTATGAAACGTCGACCCTAATGCTCGGTTCGGAAGGTTGCTTTTGCTCTCTCAGCAAAATGCTCTTTTCAAAACAAGTTTTAACAATAATAATATTAGGCTTGCTAAAGGAGCGCTATACCCATCCCTCTTCATCATTAATATAATAATTTATACTGTTATAAGCCCTCTGTATCAATTCCAAAGAGTATAATAATATATAGGGTAATCAATTCTAAAAGGCTTGAATCTCTATAAGTCTATTTTTTCACTCATTGCATATTGGCCGTGGTGATACTTGTAGGTACTATATTCAAATTAACTGAACAGACATCATCACATACTGTGATTTATTTATTTATTTCAATCAATCTGGAATATGTTTCATCCTATATTCATAGTAGTGGTTGTCCGCGGTTTTACCCGGATTCCCGAGGATCTTTAATTTTTCCGAAATAGAAATTATCATTATTTTGGCATTCCAGAACATATTCTGATTCTGTGCCAAATTTCAACCTGATCCCTTCAGCTGATTTGCCGTGAAAGAGTAACAAACATACATCCATTTTTACAAAAGCTTGCATCTATATACTTATATACTTATAATAAATCTGTAGAGAGGTCAATTCTGTACATGAAATATATTTTCAAAATAACTATCAGGGGGTGATTAGTGATCGATACTGATGCCAAAAATGCAATCAGTAAAATTTTTGTCTGTCTGTCTGTCTGTCTGTCTGTCTGTCTGTCTGTCTGTATGTTCCTTATAGAAACAAAAACTACTGGACGGATTTTAACGAAACTTGGTACAATTATTCTTCATACTCCTGGGCAGGTTATAGGATACTTTTCATCACGCTACAATCAATAGGAGCAGAGTAGTGAACGGAAATTTTGGGAAAACGGGAGAAGTTACTCCATTTTCTAAGCTTCCGTCGCGTGTGCAGCCTTAATGGTTAAAGTTACATAGAAATTATGTATGACGGAAATATTCTACATAAAATTTTCTAAAAAATATCCCGCAACAGCATATGTCTATCTTTTATAGTTGACTCAGAATAACACGTGTAACTCCTGATAGCTTAGCAGTTCGGAGCATTCTGATAATATTTGTTTACTCTTACGTTTATAATACTCTCACTCATACCAAATTTATAAAAGTTAACATTATTACCTATTTAATAAAAAAGAACCATAGAAATCGGTATAGAAACACCAAAATTATAGATGAAATAAGCCATCGCGTCGTCACACGTGAATACTAAATCATGCTATAAGGATTATTTTTAAATGACTTAAAAAAAAAGGAGGAGGTTCGAGGAACGAAGTCGCGGGTTAAAGTTAGAGTTAGCCCAAAGAAACTATTCCACGCGAACGAAGTCGCTGGCAGAAGCTAGTTTATAATATTAGTAGTAGGTAGGTACGTACCTACTTATTTTTACGTTTCATTTGCGTGTTAAGGGTAACATTAATAACCTAAAGAAAGGGCAACTCACTCCCTCACGACATAGAACGTTTAAATAATAAATTAGCAACAAGAATTTAATGTTCCTTAGAATTTGACTTGGCCCAGATTACTATCGCCTTTGGGGCCAGGTGAGGCAATGACACATTTTCTTTCATATTATTTATTCAAATGGTTTCCTTGATAGCTTAGGTACCTACGATATTTATATAACTAGTTTATGCCGGCTTTCAATTAATTTTTTTATACTACTAAGGTTGCAAACGGGCATTAGGCCAACCTGAAGAGAAGCAATTACCGCCTTTAGCCTAAGCCTTAGGCCCTAAGGACCCTTGTATTGCAGGGGTTCCAGAGGCGTCACGCGTTGCGACCCCCTAAAAATCTCTTCACTCCCTTCTTAAAGAACCCCATGCTGTACTCCATTGGGAATACTATGGCGGGGAGCTCATTCCACAACCTAAGCGTTTTTTAGACTAAGTACTTATTACAGTGTCGATATTACTGAGTTTATTGCCGGCTCTTCTCAGTAAAAAAACAACTTTCAGAACCGAGCATTAATAGTGACTATTCATAAGTGCTTGATTGAGGCCTATTTGAATAAAACAGATTTTGATTTTGATACTTTATACTGTGGATTCAAGCCACCTACACTAGTTTAGGTTAAGGCTTTAAAGTTAATAAATAACTCTTTGCTTTAAGGACCTTGAAAGTAATAACTTAATTATTCAATTCTGCCTCATTAATCATGGCCAAGGTTTGTCCAGATCCTGTTATGAAGTAGATACTTATGAGCAGAAAAAGTTAAGTTCACCTCCCAAATATTTAGTATGTTCATACCCGTAGGTATATAAAGATCTTCTCTATACTAATCACTACATAGTATAAAACAAAGTCGCTTTCTCTGTCCCTATATTCCTCTGTATGCTTATATCTTTAAAACTACGCAACGGATTTTGATGCGGGTTTTTTAATAGATAGAGTGATTCAAGAGGAAGGTTTTTACCTACAATACATGCATAATATGTTAGAGAAACACTCAAAATTTTTGTGATGTATAAGCATTGCACCCGTGCAAAGCAGGGCGAGTCGCTAGTTTATTATATACAGCCAGATGTGTGATTGTATGATACTTTATACTTACCTATATGAGTTAATAAATAAAGTAACTTTTTACCGTGTTGGTACAGAACCCCTTGAACGATGAATCCGTTTGACTGATTAACATTTCTGAGTGCCACCATAAACGGACTTCCGAGAAAACTACTTGGTATTACTACTTTTATATGTGTAGGTAACTGTACAATCGGGTAAGGCGATCAAAACCGGGTTTTTACCATGTTTAATTTACAAGCGTGTTGTTTACCTCGTCTCACCGGTTTGAGAAAGGGTCGGAACCGGTTGTGATGATACGTATTTCTAAGGAGTTTTCAGAAATTCTTAAAGGATTTTTTATTAGGTAATTAATTTTACTTGCATATTAGATTTATATTTGCGGTTTATCTATTCTTTAATGAGTTTAAAGTAATTGAAAATGTAATGAAAGATAAGACTTAATCTTACTATGTTTCTTGCCGGCTCTTCTTAATTAGTCTGACTTCCGACGCGATGGTAACGAAGTTACCTAGGTAGGACTTGCTCCTTGCTCCGCTGGGAGCCACTGGTTTGTCATCATTATGCCTAATCGTAATTGTTTTGATCATCGAACATATGATGCAATCGGTATTCTAACTTGGTTGTAACATTGAAACTTACGATATACAGGTGACCTTATAGCTTAACTGTGAGTCATATACAGCGTGGGATAATTTAGAATTTTGTAAGCAGTGATGGCAATTACTGCGTTTGTTTCGGGTATTTATCAATGACTTGCTCTCCCCGCGGTTGCACCCACGTTTCTTTGAGATTTTCTAATACGTTAATACTAACTAATAATATAAATGCGAAAGTAACTCTGTCTGTCTCGCTTTCACGCTAAGTCTACTGAACCGATTTAAATGAAATTTGGTACACAGATAGTCTAGAGTCTGAGATAGGATATAGACTACTTTTTATGCCGGGAATATGTAAGATCTCCCGGGTACGCGGGTGAAACCATGGGGAGCCACTATGTGAGATAAATGTTTCCAGTCAATATTTTTGTATCGAAACTGAGGAACAATGTCTTAAATTATATTTCCATAAATGTCAATAAATTATATCATTTTTTCGGGTCTAGTTGTAAGTCCTACATAAGTAACTTCGTTACCATCGCGTCGGAAGTCAGACTAATTAAGAAGAGCCGGCAAGAAATTAGGCATAATGATGACAAACCAGTGGCTCCCAGCGGTTTCAACCGCGTTCTCCGAAGATCTTGAATTTTCCCGGAATAAATAGAAGCCTATGTGTTATCCTGGTTATAAACTATCTGTTCCAAATTTCATCTAAATCCGCTCAGTAACAAAAAAACACATTTGCATTAGTTATTATTGTATGTAAAAAATATATCTATAGAATATATTTTTCACCAATCCATTGCTAGTGCGAAATTACTTAATGATAGAAATAAAATACTTAGGTATATATAGCAATTTATTTGTATTCAAGATTACGGAAACTGTATTGATACTGTTTCCTTCTAAGAATAGTTAATAAAACCTTGACTTGTCGAGTGATTGTAAACAATACCATTTTTAGCTTTTCGCATAATAAGTTTATTTCATTTTTACTGCAAATTTTCCTCCAAACAAATTGATCAAAATTAAATAATAATAGACACAAATCAAACATATAAATTTAAAGGGATAGCCACACAATATCGCATGTTACAACACAAACGATGTTAATTTACCAAGCAGAACTTTCCCCGCACGTTTACGCTAACATTCCTACATAGCAGTGGCTGACTATACGTACTGTTTCGGTTAGTGATGTCTGCACATATTATATTAGACTTTTATAACAGTCAACATACTGGTTAGTCTACTATCAGCTTTCCACTCCATGAATTAGAGCGCCAAACAGGCCAATACACTTCATCAACTAGTTTTAAACACTTTAAACGTATAACAAAGAGTACTGTCTTATTCTCGCAATAATTTACTGGGGTGGCACGATATTGTTTAAATATTAGGGTTTCAGGTATATTATGCGAAAATGTTATAGAAGCAAAATCTAGTAATTTATTTAGAGGTTTTGAGTTATTGAAGAATCAAAAGTGGCAACAAGTAAGTAGATCGTGTAATAATACACTCGGCGCGGTGCTGGCTAGCCAGTTCTTTTGCTTGAACATAAAACACCAATCAAGTCTCATATAAAGTTGGGGCCAAAACTAAAAGTTCCAGCGAAAAATACAAGAAAAAATATGACCCGGTCGGGGATGTCCTCTTTTTTTAAAAGACATGAAAATGTTAGTCTCAGGTGGCTTTTACACCTTATAGATGTATTAGGTACCTTCGTGAATTGATGTATTAAATATTTAAGTTAATTTAAGAAACATGTTTATGAGTTACGTTTTAAGTTTTGATATATATACTGTGGGTACATCAAGTATTTATAAATAAATAACATTTACTAATATGTACTTTCCATATAGGTAGTTCACACACTTTGTGTGACTCCAAGTCCAACTAACATGTAGTGTCATCGATGGCCAAATTGTAACTTGCTACAAATCTCGAGACGTATGAGCCCCGTTATTATTTGTCTCGTCTTCTCCCACTATGTCCGTCTCTTTTTGGCACAAAGATATACCTACTTAAGTTCTGTCAAAACTTCTACCGTAGAAATGTAGAAAAACATGGCAATGACCTCTCGGTCAAAAGCACGGGCATCGGCTACCATACAATCAAAATCTTATACTAATGCTATAAAATCATTTTAGATTACATACCCACCTACTAATTGCTACTTTTCACGTAGATTTTTTACGTGATTCTTGGTTGT
Organism: Thyatira batis; assembly: GCA_905147785.2. Lineage (NCBI taxonomy): Eukaryota > Metazoa > Arthropoda > Insecta > Lepidoptera > Drepanidae > Thyatira > Thyatira batis. The sequence goes on from LR990507.1 coordinate 3,128,966, forward strand.
TAGTGGCGTTTCAATCAGATATGAGGTTTTATTTGTATTTTACTATACTATATATACCCTATATGTAACCCAAGTGTTTTTTTTTATACCACAAAGGTGGCAAACAGGCATACAGTCCGCCTGATGTTACCAGAATATTTTTAATACGAATATTTCTACAATTTAAAAAACGTTATGTTTACTTGACACACTAATAACAATGGTCTTGATTCAGACATAAGTACATAAAAAAAAAAATTAAAGATTTTACCCGATTGTGGCTATTGCAAAAAATTTCTTAGATATGCTTTCCCTACTAAGCTACTAACATTTATAAATGAGTCAGTTTGAGAAGATGTATGTTTGTTACATTTTATCCCGGGAAAATTGAGTATACCCGGGAACGCGCATGAAACCGCGGGGACACTGTAAATAATACTTCAAACATAATAAAAAAAACATTAGTAGGTATAGATAATAAGTATTTTTTTACAATTTTATTAGACAAACATACCTCCATTTTGGGACTAACCAAGATCATAAGGTTAACATGTTTTAATAACCTTGCAATATGTACAATGTCACACCTATTATACTAGAAACTAGATCACTCGCCGAGATATTTATTTATCGACTCGTAATATTTTAATGGCGTTTTTAGGGTTCCGTACCTCAAAAGGAAAAAACGGAACCCTTATAGGATCACTTTGTTGTCCGTCTGTCCGTCCGTCCGTCCGTCTGTCAAGACCCTTTTTCTCAGGAACGCGTGGAGGTATGAAGCTGAAATTTATATCAATTACTCAGGTCTACTGTCCCTTGAAGCTGTGAAAAAATCAAACTTCTAAGCCAACGCAATCAAAAGATACAGCCGTTTATGCCGCAAATTTTCGACACTTGCAAGGGAATCAAAACCTACAGGGTGCTTCCCGTGAACTCAGAATCTTGAAATTTGGTACGAAGCAACGTCTTATAGCATAGATAAAGGAAAAATTACGAAAACCATAAATTTTTTGTTACATCACATAATATATTTTTTTTTAATAATTTTAAACTTACTACCCATTTCCTCATAAACGCGTAGAGGTATTAAATTGAAATTCATACCAAATACTCAGGTCTATAATACCTTTAAGCTGTAACAAAATCAAACTTCTATGTCAACGCAATCAAAAGAAACAGCAATTTAAGCTGCATATTTTGAAACTCGCAAGTACTCGCAAGGGAATCAAAACCTAAAGGGTACTTCCAGTCGACCTAAAATCTTGAAATTTGGCATGAAGCAATGTTTTATAGCACACATAAAGGAAAAATTCCGAAAACCTTAAATTTTTAGTTACATTACAAAATATTTTGCAATAAAAATACCATAGTTATGACTCGATTGTCGTAATGAACGAACTTTGTAAACCTTGCAGGTTTGTACGGAACCCTCGGTGCGCGAGTCCGACTCGCACTTGGCCGTTTTTTTTTATCTATTCTGTCGTTTATCTGTAACTAATAACTTCAACCTCTTCGGAATTAAACTAGCCTATATCTATATCAAGCTTTCGTCTATATCTATACAAAATTAGTATAGTGGTTTTGTTCTGAAAGACAGAGTAACTTTCTAGTTTAATATATTAGTTGGGATTTTTTATATTTACTCCATGATTAAATAGCTTGCCACAGTTCCGAAATATGTATGTATTAATAATTTCCTACTTTTCCGTTTGAGAACTTATTAGCCCAATGTTTAAATTCTCAAATATTGCTAAGTTAGCATAAATATTTCATTTAATAGTTTGCTTCCAATTTAAATATTTAATTTAATAGTACTTGAAACTCTGATTAAACCTCTAAGTCCCTTGTAGGTGCAAAAAGTTTTACCTTGTCCGCATGGCATTGATAAAGGCGAGGAAGTCGAATGACACTGGCGGTTTTTGACAAGTGATGGTAATAATAAACCCTAAGGTCATAGCATTTGAGTAGGAAATGGATTAGTCAGGGCCTCTGGACGTTTGTGACTGTCTTTATCTATAGGTACCTACTAATATTATAAAGAAGAAAGATTTGATTTTTCCTCTGTTACGAATAGGCTTCGAAACTACTGGACCGATCTGAATAATTCTTTCACCAATAAAAAGCTACGTTATTTGTGAGTGTCATAGGCTATATTTTATCCTTGTATTCCTACGGCAGCGGGGACTATGCGGATTAAACTGCGGGAGGAAGCTAGTTTGATATCGTATAGTCAAGCTCGCTTTTATCTATTTAGTTACGTAGAAAGTATAATGTTTTTTAATAATCAATAACTTATTTTATCTGTATCCTGAATATCAGAAAAAATATTTTATGTAGGTCTTTATAACGCGTAGTTGATAGTCAAACGAACATCTTTTAAGGTTCTTAAAATAACTTTCCAGACAACAATGCGTAAAGACATAAACAGTATATTTAATAAATAAATATCCTGAGACATTTTTAACACACGACACGGCCAATCTGATTCCAAAGTAAGCTTCAAATGAAACTTGTGTTATGGTAACCAGATAGCTGATATACTACATATAATACTTTAAAAAAAATACATATTATAGATATTTACATCCAGACACAGAACAAACAGCCATATTCATGCATACAAATGTTTGTCCTGGGTGGGATTCGAACCCACGACCCGCGGCTTGAGAGTCAGGGTCACTAACCACAAAGCCAACCGGGCTGTCATCATATTTGCTTCCAAAATAATATTTTTAGCAATGCAATACCGTTCATATAAATATTATAGTACATAGAACACTATCTTTAAAATGGTTATTTTTCATTGTCCAATAAATTCTTTGTTTTCACAGTTGGTTCAAAAAGTCCATGAACTACCGTTGCATTCTGTTATACAGTGTTCCCTTCACTATAATGACCTCACTTCCTTGTATGACATGGCTTGCTATCTCTCTTTTACTATCAGGTTTTGTACACCTGTCTCTTTCTCTCACTATATTTAGCAAGTGCGCCGCAACCTCGGTACGCTTTTAATTGAGATTTATGAGCTTTGTTTACGCATTGTCTGCTTTTGTCAAGTTTATATGTATACTAGCGACCCGCCCCAGCTTCACACGGGTGCAATGCTTATACATCATATTAGAAACCTCAAAAATTGACAATGTTTCTCTAACATATTATGCATGTATTGTATATAAAAACCTTCCTCTTGAATCACTCTAACTATTAAAAAAAACCGCATCAAAATCCGGTGCGTAGTTTTAAAGATTTAAGAAGACAGGGACAGACAGCGGAAAGCGACTTTTTTATAATGTAGTGATAACTAGTTGCCTCCGCGCGGTTTCACCCTTGTATTTCTCATCCCCGTAGGAATACAAAGATAAAATATAGCCTTTTACACTCACAAATAACTTAGCTTTCCATTGGTGAAAGAATTATTCAGATCGTAACAATAGTTTTCAAGTTTATTAGTTATATACAAATCTTTCTTCTTTATAATAAGTAGAACTAGTTTGATTGAAATATTTTTGCCGGATTTTACGTGTACGACTTTAAAACCGGTGTTAGGTAGATTCCTAGAACAAATATTTGTTCGCGAACATGTCTGTTTTATATCCGTTTAGTATGAAATTAAATCATTTATTTAGTGACCATAGTACCTACCTACTTAAAAACTGACTAGTTTGTAATCATTTATTGCAGTGTTTGAAAGATATCTAAGAATTAATTTTTGTTTCCAAGAATTGAGCGCGTTGAACATTTAATAGCTTCAGTCAGAACAAGTTGCCGAGTGTACAACAATTGTACATAAATTAAAACTTGCAATTGGGTTTCCAGTGTTGCCTGTGTATAAAAAACTACCTGCCTCCGCGCGGTTTTACCCGCGTAGTTCCCGTTCCCGTGGGAATACAGGGATAAAATATAGCCTATGTTACTCAGTTATAATGTAGCTTTCTAATGAAAAAAGAATTATTAAAATCGGTCCAGTAATTTTTGAGTTTATTCTTTACATACAAAAATACAAATCTATCCTCTTTATAATATTAGTGTAGATGTAGAAAACTCTAAAATAATTGATTGTTTACCTATTCCCAATGATATATTGGGAATTATCCCTGATTGGTCTTTCCTTAAGGAATCATTATATATACACTTGAACCAAAAACAACATCATCCCAAGAGCCCTATTCCGATATATCAAATTATATATACATCTTCAAGGATTGTACGTTTATTATTAGAGTAAAATTTACCTTATAAATCACTAGCTACAGGCCTGCGGTTTCGCCTGCGCAGTTCCCGTTCCCTTAGGAAAACGGGGACAAAATGTACCCGCGGTTTCACGCGCGTACCCGGGAGATGAGGTATTCCACCAAGCGTGTTAAGTTAGTCTTCTAAATAATAAATATTTTTTTCTATCGACATTTTTATTTCTTGTCCCCACACTATGCGAGTGATATTCTTAGGTGCGCTTCGTGGAATAGGAAATTAATTATTTTAAATTTTTCATTTGAAGCGCACCTACGGGGGCGCTTCGTGGAATACTTTAGGTGCGCTTCGTCTGGGTGCGCTTCGTTTGGGTGCGCTTGGTGGAATACCTCCGGGAGATCTTCCATTTTCCTGGGATAAAAAGTAGCTGATGTCCTTTCCCAGGCTCTAGAGTATCTGTGTACTTAATTTCATTTAAATCGGTTCAGTAGTTTTAGCGTGAAAGCGTAACAGACAGACAGACAGAGTTACTTTCGCATTTATAATATTAAATAGGTACATATATATTTAATGACACTACAAAGTCATAAGAGTACCTACGTGTCCCTTACCGGTTTTATTATCACTCACTTGAGTCAGAAATTAATTTATGTATTTTAATTACAGGTACAACAATGCTACCGAGGAAAAGAATATTGTGTTTATTACTAACCATATTGTCGATCAAACCATCAGAGCAGTATGGCTCAGGAGCACCATCTGGGGTAAGTTAACTTCATCATCATCATCAGTTTCCGACCCCCGAATTCCCTGGGAACTTGAATTTTCCCAGAATAAAACCCAAAGTACTATTCCAGAACATATTGAGATCCCTTCATCTGTTCATAAGTAACAAGCATCCGTCCATCGTAATAAATGCATTTATATACATAGTAGGATATTTATTTACCTTAGTATAATTACTTTCCATAGCAGTTAAGAAATAAGTCCATATTCTGTGTATTTTCCTGTGTGTATTTTTATAAACAATAAATATTATTATTATTATATTACTTTCCATAGTAATAATAATAAATAAATATCCTGTAACATTTTTCAAGAAGGGCATGTTTCTTAAACATCGATGTTTTTCAAGCGATAGTTGTTTTTAAACGATGTTTTTTTAATATCGATCATCCCTAAACATATTTAACACTTACACAATAATAATAAAATCAAGTTTTACCATCTGATATGTAGGTACACCAGGCAGATACTTATGTACACTGTACAGCGTTTCCCACATTTAACACGTAAATATATAGGTAGGGTACCTACCTATATTTTTTAAACATAGAACTAAAACAGAATAAAGAGCATTAGTATATAGCTCTAACTAAAAAAAACTAAGCAACTAAAATATGCATAGATATGTTCAATTCTTTTTCTTCTTCCTGTCCTTATCCCGTTCAATTATATTAAAACAATATAGATCAAAAATGATGGTTTGAAATTAATATTGGATCGAATGATTTCATGCAGGCCTGCATCGACCAGTTACCCCGCCACGGAACAATTCAACCACAGTCGTCAGTGCCTCCGTTCATGATACGCGCCTCCTCATCCCAAGTGAGGCAGGGAGACACACTCAATGTCACGCTGGGGAGTCCTGAAGGAGCCCCTCTGCCCGTTGGAGGGTTTATATTGCAGGCCAGGTCTATACAGGTTAGTAAGCTAAGTTCATCACAGTACCTACATCAGAGTGGACACAAAATTGTCTGAAACCGAATCTATTTGAACGATCCTTATAAAATGTTGTAGTTTATTTTGCCACTGCCACACTTATTGGTGGCACATTTTTTGTCGGAATTTCAGTATTTCCTAAAAGGCAATTCAAGCAGGCTATCAACGGTTGCAATCCTTAACTGATTATGCTGCAATATGGTATAGGAAGTTTTGTTTGGATTTGTTTGAATATAATATTATTATTTCGTCGTCGTCGTGGTCGTCTTCAGCCTAATCATATTATTATTTATCATTTATGATTATCAAAGTAAATAAAGTACAAGCTTACCTCAGTTGGCATATGAAGATCCCAGGATCTTTTACGGGTTAGAACACTATACTGTTATGTGTATATCTGTGTTTCTAGGCCTGTGCTAATAACTTATTATTTACCAGGAGCCAGACATCATTGTTGGCATGTTCACATCAGTCCCCGACCCTGCCGCCACGCATATAGTAACGTGCACCAACTCGAATGACACCGTCACTCACTCCTCTCCTGAAGCGAAGCCGGCGATGACCTTCCAGTGGAAGGCGCCTACTGACTTCCTCGGTGGAGTGGAATTCAGGTACTATCAGCTATCTTAATAGAGTTAACAGACCGGCTGACTTTTTGGTGTGTTTCCAGGAGATTTTCAGTGAGGTTTTACCCACTAATTACCAAGTCAAACTTGTGTCAAGAGAATCAATACAATTTTTTTTAATTCATACATAAACTAATCTAATACATCTTAACATTAAACGCAATGGTAAAGAGTACCTACTGCTAAAAATCTATACTTATAATAAATCTGTACAGAGGTAAATTCTGTACATGAAATACATTTTCAAAATAACTATCAGGGGGTGATTAGTGATCGATACTGGTGCCAAAAATGCAATCAGTAAAATTTTTGTCTGTCTGTCTGTCTGTCGGTCTGTGTGTTCCTTATAGAAACAAAAACTACTAGACGGATTTTAACGAAACTTGGTACAATTATTCTTCATACTCCTGGGCAGGTTATAGGATACTTTTCATCACGCAACAATCAATAGGAGCAGAGTAGTGAAGGGAAATTTTGGGAAACGGGAGAAGTTACTCCATTTTTTAAGCTTCCGTCGCGTGTTAAAGTTACATAGAAATTATGTATGACGGAAATAATCTACATAAAATTTTCTAAAAAATATCCCGTAACAGCATATGTCTATCTTTTATAGTTGACTCAGAATAACACGTGTAACTCCTGATAGCTTAGCAGTTCGGAGCATTCTGATTATATTTGTTTACTCTTACGTTTGTAATACTCTCACTCTCACTAATCCCTAATTTAAAAAAGTTTACATTATTACCTATTCAATAAAAAAGAATCATAGAAATCGGTATAGAAACACCAAAATTATAGAAGAAATAAGCCATCGCGTCGTCACACGTGAATACTAAATCATACTATAAGTAAGGATTATTTTTAAACGACTTAAAAAAAGGAGGAGGTTCGAGGAACGAAGTCGCGGGTTAAAGTTAGAGTTAGCCCAAAGAAACTATTCCACGCGAACGAAGTCGCTGGCAGAAGCTAGTACTAACATAAATGTAGTTAATAGGTACAATATTATTATTAAGTTTTTATGACTATTACAGAGCGACAGTAGCGCAAAGTTACGACACATTCTGGAAGGGTGTGGAGTCACCACTAGTGGAGGTGGTGACACCTGACACAGTGGTCAGCACATTTGCACCGACCCCTACTTCAAGACCCACCACCCAACAACCGCCAGTCATACTGGAGTCTAAGGTATACTTTATGTGATACCTTTTGTAGCTAAGACTTGTCTAAGTTCTTAATTAAATCGTGGTTAAATTTGTCTTTGAAATTGTTCATCATTATACTGATTTATGAAGCTAACTGTTGGTGTAATGTTTTTTGTGCTAATATAATTTAGATTAGAGGAATATTTATGTATCATACTTATATTTTATCTAAGAGTTATTTTACCTATACATATTTTAAGGCATATTCGTTTGTGTAAGAGTTCCTAGTCATTACGTTAATATCTAGTTACCGTGACACAGTTTTACTTACATATCCGGGATCTTTAGGTAGTTCCAGGATAGATATATATATATGTTAATCTAGAACACATTAGTTTGTCATTCCCCAACTAATCTATAACTCTTTAAGTTTGTTTTGAAAAGAGTAATTGCTGAGTTTATCGTCGGTATTAATTAGGCCGCTTATTATTTGGTTTTAATATTGTTAATAGACAGATAAATTGTTCTCTATCTAATATGTATCTTATACATACAAAAACCCTTATTATACCTTGTTGTTTTCAACCTTCCCCTTTTATTTCAGCCAAAGATAGAACCCCCTGCTCTCGACGTCGTGTACCAGGGATGTGCCGACACAAAACTCTGTTACGGCGTCCCCCAAAACTGCATCCAGAGCGGGAACTGCAAAGGCATAGTCGCAATATTCGTCGCCGGCGATACTTATACATTCGAAATCCAGGGGACTGGCAACCCTAAATACGTTGCAGCCGGTTTGAGTTCAGATGACAAGATGGGAGACGATAGTGCGATGGAATGTGTTAGGAACGAGAACGGACGTATCAATTTGTTCACGTCTTGGACATATCCAAAATCAGAGCCGTATGTCAGCAGGTCGGATTCGCCACAGGAAATAGTTCAGCTTCTAGAAAGTTCACTGATCGATGGGAAATTATACTGCAAATTTAACAGGGATGTTGTGTCCGTTGTGAAAGGGCAGACCTTCGATTTGGCCAAAAACAAGTATAATCTCATGGTTGTTTCTGGAGAATCGATGAAAGGTAAGATTTCATAAAATAATACAATTCTTTAGTCTGTCTACCTACTCATATTTCTAACTAAGAGTTTGACAATTTCTCTCAAATAATGCGTATCCAAATACAATATTCACGAAAAACCGGATTTTTTGTCAGGTTTGTGGTCAGTACCCTGTCTTTTAAGCCACCAGTCGTGGGTTCGAATGCCATGACTATCATGTGTATGCACAGACACACTGTTTGTTCGTTTTCTGAATGTAAATATCAATCATATGTATGTATTTAAAATGTAGTATATCAGCTATTTGGTTATCATGACACAAGCTCACTTTACAGCTTACTTTGAAATCCGATTGGCCGTGTGTGAACAATGTCCCAGGATATTTATTATTATTTTATATATAATTTAAACAAAATAAATATCCAGGGACATTTTTCACACACGGCCAATCTGATTCCATACTAAGCAGAGCTTGTGATATGGTAACCAGATAGCTGATATACTACTTTTAAATACATACTTACTTATATAGATATTTACATCCAGACACAGGACAAACAGACATATTCATGCACACAAATGTTTGTCCTGGATGGGATTCGAACCCACGACCCGCGGCTTGAGAGTCAGGGTCACTAACCACAAAGCCAACCGGGCTGTCGAGAATAAAAATATTATGTTTTATAGATGCGGATCGAGTAGGGTTCCACAGTTTAGTGTTCGAGTCGACGGGTGAGCCTCTGGCCTTGTCCACGGTGGGGGCGGCTGCTGGCGCGTCTAAACTACTGCTTAAACTCCACGGCTGCCTCATGTTAGCGGCTTGGTTGGGTACAGCGTCCCTCGGTATATTACTTGCCAGGTAACTATCATCATCAACAGCTCATATACGTCTCCACTCGAGCTCGAGCCTCCCCTAACATTGAGGGTGCAGGCCATAGTCCACCACGCGGGCCCAGTGCGGGGCGGACTTCACATGCCTTTGATTGTGACATCTCGGGCATGCAGGTTTCCTCACGATGTTTTCCTTCACTGATAGCCAGTGGTGTGAATCTGTACGTAAGTTTTTATAAACTCAGAGGTACGGGCCAGGGATTTGAACCGGCACCCTCATGATCGTGAGTCGGTGCGTTCCCAACTGAGCGACCACGGCTATAATAGGTAACTATCACTATATATTTATATGTACTAGTGACTCCCCGCGGATTTACCCGCGTACCCGGGAGATCGTAGCTTATTTCCTTTCTCAGGGTAGACTATCCGTGTACGAAATTAGAAATGCGAAAGCGAGACAGAGTTATATCTTACTTTCAGGATAAAACTACTGAACCGATTAAATGAAATTTGGTAGACAGATACCGATATTGTTAATAAGGAAAATTGAATTGTTTTACTGTTATTTTTATATCTGTAATTTTGTAATTTAGAAATTGACTACAAGACTAACAAACTTTCTATTGATTTGTAAAAAAAAATCTTAAATATACAGATTTGTTATTATAAAAATTCCTCATTTTATTTTAATTACTTACTGTAATCACATAACATACCCAATGTTAATTTAATACTTTTATTTTGCAGATACTTCCGACAAACTTGGGTAGGAAAGCAGCTCGGTGGAAAAGACATGTGGTTCGCCGTAAGTATCTAAATATAAAAAAATTTAAATCCATAAATATTAATGAAACCTTAAACTATAACCAATTAGATCTAATCACTTTATAAATTACGGAATTCTATGATAAGAACCCCCAAAAATATCGTTTTATTTGTAAGTTGGCTAAAAATAATAATAAATCATAGCTTATTTCAGAGAGTATTACAAATATTACAATATACACGTTTATTTGAGAATACATAGAATTTTTCTCATTACATTCTATGCTTAGCTATTGTGCAAGTACAACCCTGTCTGTGTGTTTCAAAAAACATACCGGCTGAATTGAGAACCTCCTCCTTTTTGGGAAGTCGGTTAAAAATGAATAAAATCAATCAGTCGTCGGGCACATCGGGATATCCCGTCATTAACAACAACAATATGTATTTATATTTATTTGTTTGTTATGTAAAAATTTTTAACATTTTCTCGGCTCAAATTTATAATGTACTTATTTGGTAACGAATTAATTATTTTTACATAACAAATGCGTTTTAATTGTTATCTATAATTCTAAGTGGCCGGGCAAGTATTACGTAAGCAGATTTAGTACAATTAGTTACCCAACCCATCCCCCTTGTCATCAAAAGTAAGCAAAGCTCTTAACCAGTAGTGCTTATGTAATATATTGTACTTGAACGGCCCCTAAGCGGACGTCTAGTCAATTTTAAAACGACTTCAAAAAAAAAGGAGGAGGTTCTCAATTCGACTGGTATTTTTTATTTTTTTTTATATTGACACTTGGTTTAAACATAGTCATAATAATTTCCAGTACCACAGAATCCTGATGGTTGGCACATGGTTACTGACCGTGGTGGGATTCATACTGATCCTTATAGAAGTGGGCGGCTGGTCCACTACTGGGGACAACCCTCACGCCATCACGGGAACTGTGACCATCGTGCTCTGTTTCATACAGCCTATTGGTGAGTTTACTTTCATATATACTAGCCGCCGTCACGCGGTTTTACCCGCGTAGTTCCCGTAGGAATACGGGGATGAGATAGCCTATGTTATTTATGAATAACGCAGCTTTCTATTAGTGAAAGAATTGCGCAATTCGGTCCAATAGTTTTGGAGCCTATTCGTTACAAACAAACAAATCTATCCTCTTTATAATATTAAGTATAGATAACACTAATGTCCACTATTGGTATAAAAAGTACTTATGTCCTTGCCCAGGCTCTAGACTATGTACCAAATATCATTTAAATCTGTTTAGTAGTTTTAGCGTGAAATTGAGACAGACAGAAATTCGTATTTATCTATATATATAAAATTCTCGTGTCTCAATGTTAACTACCATACTACTCCGAAATGTCCGATTTTTATGAAATTTTATATGCATATTCAGTAGGTCTGAGAATCGGCTACTATCTATTTTCTATACTCGTAAGTGATCACGGGAACCGGAACTACGTGGGTAAAACCGCGGGGCGGCAGCTAGTAATATTATATTAGTTAGTATTTAACAGTATAAGCACCAATGTAACATGTGTGTAATATACAGTTATCCACAAAAGTGTTAACTTAAATTTATGTACATTTTTAGGGGCATACTTCAGACCTCATCCCGGCACCAAAAACAGAACATACTTTAACTGGGCCCATTGGTTTTTGGGTAATGCCGCCCATATCATCGGAAGTAAGTCATACCTACACTATTTTAGTGTTTATAATTATTTACTGATAACAAGAGAATATAAATTAATTTAGTATTTACATAAGCATATTTTTTGTACGAACAAAACAAGGTAAAATTTAGCAATAAAGCTCATAAAAGCAATATGTTAATAATTATATTACTATGCATCTAAGCCGTGGTGGCTCAGTGGGTAACGCACCGACTAACGATCATGAGGGTGCAGGTTCAAACCCTGGCCTGTACGTGTGAGTTTTCTAAAAACTTATGTACGGATTCACACCACTGGCTCTCGGTGAAGGAAAACATCGTGAGGAAACCTGCATGCCCGAGATGTCACCTACACCCCCTCATTGTTAGGGGAGGCTCGAGCTCCGAGCGTGGAGACGTATATGAGCTGTTGATGATGATGCATCTATTGTGCTATAGAAATGATATAAAATCAACCTTGAGAGGAAGTAGGTATCGAGTTAAAAATGAGATGAAATAAGAAATTATTACCTTTATTTAAAAGCCATGACTTTCCCTGGACATTTTATTAATCTCGTAAATACCTTTTATTATTTATTTATTATAATAACATTTTATTTTAACATAAGGTATTAAGTACCTAAGTATTCGTTATCTGGGCAGTTGTACAATTTTATTTTTGTAGAACTGTGTGATATAGATATACATAACTATAATAATATGAAACGTGTCTATTTATTCGCAGTTGTCACAATATTCGTCGCTCTAGACCTACAGAAGGCTGAACTGCCGTCGTGGAGTCTCTTCATACTGATCGCTTTCGTCGTGTTCCACGTCATTATGCATGTGGTGCTTTCTGTAAGTTTTCTATACTAATATTATAAAGAGGAAAGATTTGTTTGTTTGTAATGAATAGGCTCCGAAACTACTGGACCGAATTCTAAAATTCTTTCACCTTTGGAAAGCTACATTATCCCCGAGTAACATAGGTTATATTTTATCCCTGTGTTCCCACGGGAACGGGAACTACGCGGGTAAAACCGCGGGGAGGCAGCTAGTCAAGCCAAGAGCGTGTAACCAACCGTCCCTGAGATTACCCGCGGACGGACGGACATGGCGAAACTATAAGGGTTCGTAGTTGACTACGGAACCCTAAAAAGCGACACATGAAGAGATGCAACATAGATACCTCTCGTTGGGAATATTTAAGTAAATCGTATATGTATACGTAAAGTATTGAATTTTGTCAATCTAACTATGGAACCCTACCCAGCGCGTATCCTTACACGCTCTTGGCCTGTTTTTCTATTAAATAAATATCCTGGGACATTTTTCACACACGGCCAATCTTATTCCAAACTAAGCTGAGCTTGTGATATGGTAACCAGATAGCTGATATACTACATATACTACTTTTAAATACATACTTATATAGATATTTACATCCGGACACAGGAAAAACAGACATATTCATGCATACAAATGTTTGTCCTGGGTGGGATTCGAACCCACGACCCGTGGCTTGAGAGTCAGGGTCACTAACCACAAAGCCAACCGGGCTGTCAATTAGATTTTATGATTGAGAGTCTAAGACACAGGCAAGGTGTGTAAAGCTGAGGACTCTCAATTTATCCTAGTTATATTTTAAACGTCAAAATCTACTTACTGGATTTTTATAATGCAACTTAATACCAAAACATCTATATAACTAATACAACAGAATTATATATAGGCAGAAGTCGCAGGTTGCCTTATATTATATACCTAATCTAATTGTAAGTACCTACTGTTGTAGAAGGTAGGTAAGCAATGGTCGGGTAATAACTGTCTCTCAAGTAGCTTAAAATAAACTCAAATAATAATATTTGCCTACCTCATTAACGATAGCGTATTTCATCAAAAAGTAGGTACATTACATTCGACAGACCAATTGGCTTTGTGGTTAGTGACCCTGATTTTCAAGCCGCTGGTCAAAAACATTTGTATGCATGAATATGTCTGTTTGTTTCGTGTCTGGATGAAATTATGTATGTTTATAAGTATGTTTTAAACGTAGTATATTATATAGTATATCACCTATCTGGTTACCATATCACCAGCTCTGCTTAGTATGGAATCAGATTGGCCGTGTGTGAAAAATGTCCCAGGATATGTATTGATTTATAATTTTTGTTCCAGCTCACAGTATGCGTGTCAGAAGGTCGCATAAGCAATGGTCGGGTAAACTCTTTCCCTATGAAGGACATGCTCGGACAAACAAGACAGGCCACGCAGATTGACAGGAGTAGTGATGCACCGGTAAGACAGAGTCATTATGTCTAAGCGCTGAAAATTATAAAAAACACACAAAAATTGGTGTTGCAAGGGTTCATAGGGAACGGTAAACCGTTACCATCGAGCATGTAACCAATAGAGTAGAACTGTTAACAGTTTTGTTAGAAAACAAAATACGCCAAAATGCTGCGCCGGCCCCTGTGTTCTGATTGGCCGACTCAAGGTCAAGTGTTGCACTAGACGTACACACAGGTCTCTTATTGGTCGGGTACTGTATTAGTTCGAGCGTGGTTTGTTAGTTATACCGGTTATACGTGACAAATCATTGATGCGTTGCTAAACAAATGGCTCACTATTGCTACTCTATTGGTTACATGCTCGATGACCGTTACAAACTACGGCGCTGTTTGGCAAAAACGCTAGTGGCGCGAAATTTAATTCTATTCAGTCCGCCACAAAGTTTTATTTATTTTTTATGATAATTAATATTATATTATCTGTGTCCACAGTTCTCCGGCTTCAGAAAACTACTGCTTGGCATCTACACACCGATATTAATGTTGTTCGTGATCGCCATGATCTGCCTCGTCGCCCTATCGCCTATCAACGACACCTACAAGACCATCTTAGGCTCTTAATAATAAGTGATATTTATAACTGTGTGCGAATCAAATATCCGCTGTGGTGTAGTATAGAATAGTTACGTTAATTGCACAGTATTTGTTGTTGAAAACTTGAAGACTCCTTCATGGGTTGCCATGCAGATTAATAGACATTATTTTTGAGGTAACTAGGGATGCGAGTTGAATGGGAAAGAATCGATTATACGAAAATAATAATCGATTATTTTTTAACATCTCAAGAGGTAACCCTATCCGCAGTTAAGCAGAGCTGGCACTTTGTTAGGTTATCGTATTTATTACAATAATATTACAATCTGCGCTGGCTAGCCATTTGGCTTTCCTTTGCTTGACTTGGCTTGACACGCTACCGCGTGTCTAGATAGACAGAACAGAATGTTTATGCAGTAAATGCTTGTCCTGCGTGCGAATCAAATCCTTTGTAATGTCTAGTTCTTTTTTTACTTGTGCTACTAAGCAAATAATTCTACTTAATTAATGTATAAGATGACAAGAAATGTAATAAATAGTTCTGACTTTGAAAAACGTTTGGAATTGTAGAATGCTCAAAACAATCTCTATTTATTATTGTATAATTTGATGTAATATATATTTTGATATTATAGATTAATTTATTATTCAACTGTTCTAAGATGAAAATATAACGAGATTTAAAAATATCACACAATATGTACCTAAATTGATCAAATTATAGTGATATTTTTTATTACTATACTTAAGTTCTGTATTTAATACTTTGTTAAATGACAAGTCCCACACATACTAATAAAATAGTGTTAAGTATTAATGTAAATAATAGATTTTGTTTATAATAATAAAGACTATTGTCTATAAATATTTATTTTATTTAAATTACATAATTTATTTACAATATAACATCCTAGCCAAGAATTAAGCTTACTATTTATGTTTTATTTACATTCTTAATTTATTCATGGTGTGACATATGGGCATCAATTTCATTTAAAATCAGCTAATGAAATTCAGTCTCTGATTTACCATTTTGACTGTACCTACCACTTGGATGATTCATACTAACTAATTTCAGTACATTGTTTGCCTAAAACTCAAACTCTGGACACACAGAAAGACATGGTATTCCCTGAGTTAGAAGCAAAGTAATAGACAAGATAGTTACATTGTCCTTATCAATAAATTGCATTTATAATTTATCAATAAACAAATCTTAAGTATCCGCATCAGGTATTTGTGAATCTTCAACTGTCCTAGAATACGGTAAATACACTTTGAAAGAGAACTCTGTACGGGGGAAAGACCCCGGGTTTACCACTACACAATCTTGATAAGAACGGGTAAAAGGCTGAAAGTGATCCGCTACAACTATTAAATCAGGTAAAGGATAGAGGCTCAGCGCATTTGCATGCTGCCAATGCACAGGTTGAACTCCTAATGATAACGGTGACAGTGTACATTGACTCATTAATGTCTTAGTTAAATGATCAGGAATGTCCCCACAGTCAGGAAAATGTACGGAGTTCCTACACATTTTCATTACCAAATCCTGTCTAATTATTACCAATTCTTGTGTACAATATTGTATTCTGCATGGGTTTGTTGTAAAAATTACTGTATCACCCAATTTATCTCTTATATCTTGGGTAACGACGTTTGGAAGTGCAGGCCTTGGTAATATATTTGCAGCAGCCGGATCACCTCTTCCCGGAATGAATACAAACTTGCATGATTCCCGTAGTTTAGTAAATGGGTATATAACATCGGCCAAGTTTGATAATGCTGCTTTTAACTGGCTACTATGTTCTGAACCATATGGGTAAGAAAGAAATTCACCCATGATCACAAAAGCAACAGGTGGAAAATCATTATAACCAGAAAATAAACTTTTGAGCTTTGTCATAACCGTGAAATTATCAAACCAAACATCTGACAGAAATACAATCATGGCATCTTTGTTTTCCTGCTCAATTTTAAGCAAACTCTGTGAATTTTTAAGTAAACTCTTAGATTTGCCTCCAAAAGTATTAATATTGCCAAAATAAGGTAAACATGTAGATCTGCTCTCTGATGGGGGTAGCACAAGGCCTATAACATGCAATTCATTGTCATCATAATATCCTTCGGCCAAAACAAAA
Source organism: Thyatira batis (assembly GCA_905147785.2). Lineage (NCBI taxonomy): Eukaryota > Metazoa > Arthropoda > Insecta > Lepidoptera > Drepanidae > Thyatira > Thyatira batis. The sequence continues at coordinate 3,145,971 of LR990507.1, forward strand.
CTGTTTTCTGTAAACAAGCCAGAGTGGTACTGTGTTTGAGACATGTCTAATGCAACACTTCCTGTTGGATCTTCTAGAAAGAACTTCCCTTCCTTTAATTGTGTAAGAAGTCCTAATGCAACTACATCATCAACTCTGCTTGATGAACTGAGTAAAACCTCAATGTTTCTTAATTTAAAACCTTTGTCTTCTTCTAACGATGGTAATGCTGCATGCTGCGTAAATAGCTTATTCCTCAATGTTCTCTGCCAAATAATAGTGTAGCGGTCGATCAAAAACTGCGATTTCCATTTAGGTTCAGGATATAAATGCTTTCCTGCACTCACGTCTTTTACAAACCTTTTTCGGTCACTATCGTAGCACAACTTGGGGACACTAAACGCATCAATAACATTAAAAACAGTTTCCGATTCCTCCAAACCTGAAGTCATACACTCTTTGTAAGCCACTTGTAAATGTTCCTTTTCTAAAACTGGCTGAGAATGACATTGGTGCAGAAGATGAGCTGTTAGTTTATCAATCATGGTCTTCCTCTCTTCTGCCTTTAATGGCAGCAATTCTTCAGCTACAAAAGTGCTTGCTTCACGGCGAACCGTGAAGCCACTGAGTTTGAAGGCATTATTAACTTCAGCGCGTATTCTTTGTAAGTCCCCCATTTTATACTGTATATTTATAACAAGGTCGTTCACGATTTTACAAATGAAGGGAGTTTCTTCTTTATTTATATTTCCAATTTACTTAACATGTATTTTAGTATTGTTAGTTAGGTTATGTAAACGTTTGAAATTTCAGTTTTGACTTTTATTTTGATTAAAAGCCCGCGAAATAAACTAGTAAATAAAGTAGTGATGGGCTGCCTGGGGTCAATCCCCAATCCACTCATACCACAGCGTAAAAAATATCGTATGTATACCCAATGAAAAAAAAAATATATAAAATTCTTCCGCATTACTGCAAGAACTTTTGAAGTCATATTTCTACTTAAATTACATATATATAATTACGTTGATTTCAGAAATATGGCTGGTAGGATAATTTTAAATAACAATCTACTTAAATAGTTCGACAGCTTTTTTTGGCACATGACAGTGGTGTCGTTTCTGACATTGACATTTGACAATGACATATAAACTTTACTTTTTATTTATCCTTGGCCGCTTTCCGAATTACAACGTCATCGCTCAAAGCGCTAACATGGATAATTGGCGTACCGATTTAGATATCACGACTATGACAGCTTAGAGCCGTCAACAATTAGGAACGCTTGTGATCGCGCTCACACGGCTCACAACCTCAACGTCAAACGTCAAAACAAAATCACTTGCACCTTGCACCGGTCAAGTCTTAAGTAATTACCTTTCTTTTATAACTAATACAGCGAATACTATTATAAAGATATTATTTGAAAATGGAAGATCAACGGCAACGCCTTGGCACTTAAAAAAATACCTGAATACATACTAGATTTAGCAGTACTGCATAATAATTGTATACTGCAGAAAGATATGGTACCTATTGAAGACCATTTACGGGTGTTGCGAAGAGGGTGCCTTATTAACGACGGCTTAGACGGGAGAGGAGGAATGCAGAAGCGATAAACATTGACCAATAATTAAATAATAAGGACATTGTAATATAAATGAATAAATATTTATTTAATTATTGTATATTTTGTAGTTTTAACATCCTATAACATACACATAAGTTAGTATTATATTGATTTAAAACTTAAATTATACATAATATAACTGGATGCGAGAATGTGCAACACTTGCACAGGTCATATTCTCTTCCTAATTATTAATAAATTATATTATTATATTAGCATATAGGAAACGGGAACATTTTTAATCAATATAATGCTAATGGAAGAGCAGGTCTGTATAGAAAAATGATGGGAATTAAGCAGTTGTTGTATTAACAACAATAATAATTGAATGTGTTTTTTATAGTTCCTTATGTCAATTTCTGCAAAATTTCCATATTTTCTCTATGCTGCCGCTCTTTCATTAGCATATATTTATTAAAATTTTCATGTTTTACTTTTGTTCTTTCTTCCCTATACTTATTCATTTCTTTTCTAAAATCTTCTAATATGCAATCAAAATTTTATTTCTTTGATTCAGTTTATGGACTAATATTTTCTTCATCTGGTGTGGTGCGGGTCCTAGCTCTGAAGCCAGCGCTACAGGATTAGCCCATCCAGTGGAGTCAAATAACTCATTCATTTGCTGAAAAATAAATAACATCAAGCATGAATTGTTTGTTGTTTAAACTTTCAAACTTAGCACATAGATAAACATACCCTGGAATAAAACAGCATATTTGTAATATACCTACTAAAGAAAATGCTAAAATAATTTTCTTTGAATTCAGCAAGTTCTACAAGTACCTAAAAAACTTACTGCTAAGATACTACTATATGATCAAACAATCAAACACTTTTATACAAACAGTTCTGTTGAAGAATTGAATATTGTAATACTACAACGACTAACCTCAGTTTATTTGGTCACTGTATAGTTAACATGATATGGAAAACACTACAGGCTACTAAGCTTAAAGTATCTACACATAACCAGATATAAAATATCTCAATAATTACCATGTTGTTCTGTTTGTTCATTCTGCATCAAAGCATTTGTATCAAAGTTATGCAGCAACTGCTGTACATATTCAGTATCTGTAAACAGCAAGTACCAGTTCAGTAAACATTTAATGATTTATCTGAAAGCATTTTTGCATTAAGAATGCAGTTCTAACGACTGCTCAAAGGATGGAAATCTCAGCCCTTATGCCACTTACCTCTCTGAGCCCTCTCGCATTACTCTAACGTGAGCATAAGAGAAATTTGTCGCTCGTTAGGGCCGTCGGCTATAGTAACTTGAATACTCATGATTCGAATATTTCGTAGTATTTATTGTTTTCCTTTGATACTGTAGTAATTTCACCCAGAGCAGCAATCACTGAATCAGAATACTTGAGCACAAAATGAAATAAGATGCGACTCAAATGAAAACAGCACAAACAACCACTTGTCATTTTTGACAGCGCTCACGGTGATTTTAATTTAGAGCTGGGTCGGCGTGAGCGCAAGATGGCGCATGTCATGACGTCATCTATGACGACATAGGAGATATCGTTATCGCGCTCAAGCTAATATGGAACGGGTTTTTGGGCGCTCAAATCGATTTAATCGTAATTCGGAAAGCGGCCCTTGTTTGTTGTTTTGTTTTGCTTTCTAAAACTAGCATTTCTTTATTATGATTAATATAATGCCTTGGAATCATCATTGGATTGATTCATTTCGATTCGGTCGACATAAATTGTAAAACCTTTAAATAATGGAGCCATACTTTACATTAAATTGTAACTGGATTAGACGATTCAGTAAACAATGCGAAATTTCAATTTCACCCATGAACGCTCTGTGTTGTAATGACTCAGCCGGTCGGCTGACTGACTCACGTCAGTCAGCCGACCACGTAGATTAGGTACTTTTTTCATAATCTATTTGCCTACAACCAAACGCCGACAAAAGGAAATCTAACCTAATTAACAACAGAACTTATACAACAGAGTTATTTGTTTATCGTGGGTGTAAGGTGTACGAACGGTTGGTACTTACTCTAATTACGACATAATATATTTATTCTGTATTTACTCTTGTCATAAGTTCCACTCCCTCGCTGTCAGGACTTGCTTCTGGCGTCTGTGTTTCTTAATGCCTACAATCTACGGATTTTCAAGGGTAGAGTGAATAGGTTTCTTCCGGGCAAGCATGTTCCATCTTAGGTTTCGGCAACATCCTTATAGACGGGTCAGAGACCAAATGCAAGCCCATCACTAATAAAAAAATATGGTCATTATTACAAGAAAATATTATCCTTCTGATATTTTATATGCAAAAGTTTGTGAGAATATATATATGGATGTTTGTTACTCTTTCACACAACAGCAGCTGGAGGTATCTGGATTAAATTTGGCACATAGGTTTTTTTTTTTATACCACAAAGGTGGCAAACAGACATACAGTCCGCCTGATGGGAAGCAGTTACTGTAGCCTATGGACGCTTGCAACACTAGGGGCGTAGTAGTAGAAGTAATAGTGGTAGTTAGAATATGTTCTGGAGTAGTACTAAGACCACTTTTTATCCTGCGAAACTTAGAGTATAATAAACCTCTAGCAAGGATACCTTAATTACTTGTGTTATTTTTATTTCATACATTAATGTACAAAATAAATGAATATGTTTTGTGTTTTTATTCCCAAATTTTTTGCCACGAATAAAAAGTTTATTTTATCACCAAAGTTTCTATAACTCTTATTTGTTAGTTGATGTGAGTTATAACAACTAAAATTAATGCTTTATATTTTTGTTGCAGTTCCGTTGATACCATCATTATGGATTTACAGGATCTATTTGATAAATTGGCATGGTAAGTGGTCATAGAGAACATCATTTAAAATTAAATCTTATTTACCGAGCTTTAGGGTTCATATTCACATAACTTACAAATATGCTTTAAAATTATAATAATTCTATATTTACTTAGAGTTAAGATTTATTATTTGTTATGAAACTAGATCAAGTTTTAGGGTTACCCATATTTTTCAATTTAACCCATTTAAATACATACTTATAATGGATAATGAAATTACCATATTTATGTATACAAATGTTTGTCCTGAGTGGGATTCAAACCCACAATGTATGATCATGCAATGATCCTATGAAAACGTATAGTTCTCTACTAAATAAATAAAATGATAATATGTAAACTACAACTTTAAACTTCATTTTAAACTAGGTAAAAGTCGATGATTATTATTGAAGTTTAGTTTTTAAACTTACATCTTAAAATTACTACCATTGCATTAGTATATATAGTATTTAAGTATCTCTCTGTAAGTGATTTTTTGTTAATCTTATGACGAAATAAAGTTCTCTATAGCATGGTATATGCAAAAATTGAAATCATGTTTACAGGTGCAAGCCAGCATGGGGTTATCTAACCATGAGTAGAGAGACCAATGAACTGCTGAAACAATGTGCCGAAGTACCCAAAGTGGACCCGTCTGATGATATTGAACAGATCATCGAGAGGAGCAAAGCATTTCCCATACCCTTCCCTATAGAAACTGTCAGGTAACCGATGATTTTACCACAAATTGGATTTGTAGTCATAATCTACACTAATATTATAAAGAGGAAAGATTTGTTTGTTTGCATTAAATAGGCTCAGACTACTTGACCAATTAAAAAAATATATTTCACTGTTGGAAAGCTACACTATCTCTGGTGAACATAGGCTATATTTTATCCCCGTATCCCCACGGGAACGGGAACTATGCGGGTGATACCGCGCGGAGGCACCTAGTCCCTACTAATATTATAAAAGCGGTTCACATCACTGGCTTTTAGTGAAAGAAAACATCGTGAGGATACCTTTAATTTTGATATCTCAGGCATGCAGGTTATGCCTGAGATATCAAAATTAAAGGTATGTGATGTCCGCCAATCAGCAATAGGCTCGCGTGGTGTACTATGGCCAGTGACGGATTAAGACTACTTGATGCCTAAGCAATCCACGCCTGTGGGCCCCCCTATCCTTATGTCAACTAGAATCGGTTTTTAAGATCTTTACCGCTTACAAATATTAGTTTTATGAGAAATTGAGAAGATGAGATTTTTATATCTATTTATTTGGTGCCCCCCAGATGTGATGCCCTAGGCAATTGCTTAATTTGATTAAGGGTTAATCCGTCACTGACTAAGGCCTATACCCCCTCATTGTTAGGAGAAGCTCGAACTCCTCGGTGGAGACTTATATAAGCCTAAGCGGATGATGGTAACTCTGTTATGCTTTCACACCTAAACCACAGATCCAATTTTAATTAAATTTGGTTTTATTAAAAGGTAACACGTGGTGGCTCAGTTGGGAACGCACCGACTCACGATCATGAGGGTGCAGGTTCAAATCCCTGGCCCGTACCTCTGAGTTTATAAAAACTTACGTACGGATTCAAAACCACTGGCTTTCAGTGAAGGAAAACATCGTGAGGAAACCTGCGTGGCCGAGATGTCACAATTAAAGGCATGTGAAGTCCGCCCCGCACTGGGCCCGCGTGGTGGACTATGGCCTGCACCCTTAATGTAAGGGGAGGCTCGAGCTCCGAGCGTGGCGATGCGTTAATCCAAGTTGTAAACTGTATTCTAAATTTAATCCAAATCTGTTCAGTAGTTTTCGCGTGATATATTATAAATGCGAAGGTTTGTGGGAATGTATGGATCTATGTTTGTTACTCTTTCACGTAACAACGGCTGAAGGGATCGCGATGAAATTTAACACAGTAATAATTATGTTCTGCAATAATTAAATAAATATCCTGGGACATTTTTCACACACGGCCATTCTGATTCCAAAGTAAGCTTCAAAGAGAGCTTGTTATGGTAACCAGATAGCTGATATACTACATATAATACTTTTAAATACATACTTTATAGATATTAACATCCAGACACAGAACAAACAGACATATTCATGCATACAAATGTTTGTCCTGGGTGGGATTCGAACCCACGCCCGCTTGAAAGTCAGGGTCACAAACCTCAAAGCCAACCGGGCTGTCAACAGAATTGCATTGAACAAACACATAGGTTACTTTTTTTATGAATCTGCATATTCGTTACTTTACTAATTCTTATCATGTGAAGAAGCTTGTGAATTTTAATTGTTTGATTTTTTTACAGTACGCAAAGTGACACTTCTTCTAAACGACGTAACTCCGAAGAAGGCAATTCATCTATAAAAATAAAATTGAGGAAGAAACAAGATCTAATGTGGACTCGAGTTTAGAATTTTATTAATAACTAGCTGCCGCCCCGCGGTTTCACCCGCGTAGTTCCCGTTTCCCGATCCCGTGATGACTTAGCCTATTCTCAGACCTACTGAATATGCATATAAAATTTCATAAAAATCGGTCAAGCCGTTTCGGAGGAGTATGGCAACGAAAACTGTGACACGAGAATTTTATATATTAGATCTTTCACTGTGTTATGTATTTTTGAAAATGTATAAACATGGCGCCAATAGTCGGCCATTTTGTTTTTATAATTTTCTCTCTCGTAGTTCAGACGAATCTAACGAGACCTTACAATCTAAAATCCATAGTCATTTTGGCTATTTACTGTTGCAAAGAAATATACATACCTACATACACACGAAATCTTTCATAAGTGGGTAACTTTTAGAGCCTAAACTGAATAGAGGCATTGAATTTAAAAACAAAAACTCTTATCAGTAATAAAAAAAAACCAATCTATCGTCTAAATATTCAAAATAAAAGTTGATTACTAAAATACATATAAATTTGTCTAAATTAAATTAGGAATAATAAAATGTTTTAAAAAAAATTTATATACTTATTTTAATTGTAGTATATAGATAGTACATTTCATTAATAATTTTTATTTAGTATGTAGCTATATATACTTTACTTATAAGTTTTGTATATATTTATTTGTAGTTGATGTGTAAATATTGTAATAATAATATTAAGTATGTAAGTTATTTGTGGTTCTAAAATAAATACACATTATAGAAATCGAATGAAATGCTCTACAGTGTTATAAGAGTATTGTATTGTATCAAAACACGCTTTTGACACATGCCTGAACTATTCTCATTAATCGAATACCAACCTTAAGACATGTGCACAAAGTCTCAATTAGATTACCACACGTTTGTTTACATTATATTCATTGTTTCCTCTATTTATAAATGGGGACGAACGGTGAACGCTCTTTAAAAATTGCCAATTAGCAATTTTATTGCTGAATTTATTCGAATTAACATTTTAAACTCGAATTCGATTATATGGTTCGATTTTCGAAGTATTATTCTTCTCGCGGACATAAAACCGGAATATTCAAATGTCTAAGCAAGAATGTTGTTTATAAATAGATTTATGATAATTAATCAATTCGTGTTTTGACTATTTTTTGTTGTATTTCATATTGTATTGAATGTTATTAAAGTTAAGTTTCAACTGTTTAAATACGAACTTTAAAAAATAAATTATTTAAAAACTAAGATATTTGTCTATTTATTAAAAACTTTGTTGTTCTAATTCCATAATAAATTACTGACTTCTGTTTTCCTAAAGTTGTCTTTAATTTAGACCTCTATCTAGTATATTTCAAAACATGTTTTTTCTCTATAATCATTACTTAATGACCAAATAACTGGCGTGTATCGATGGAATGAGTCATTTCTTATCTATCATTCACTCATTCGCTGTTCATTTCGTCTCCGATTGGCGATTTATTTATCACTCTAGTACATTTTCTACAATCGTTGAGAAATCACGCGCGTGGCGTTTCTAGTCTATTTATAACATAAAGACAAAACATTTGACAATTTGAATTTTGAACACATTCATATTATTTACATTAAATTATTAAGTGGCCGATTTAAGAAGACAGTTAAATAGTGAATTGTGGAAGTTGACTGAGTTTTATATAAATAATTCGGTTTATAATTGTGACAGAACATACAAGAGTGTTTTAAAAATAGTTTACAGCTGTTTTAATGGATTTTAGAATTGTTTTATTCAGTTGAATGGTAATTTTTTGTTGATTCAGATGTGTTTACTTTAGATAAGTCATATATCAGATTCTAGCTTCCGTCCCGCGGTTTCACCCACGCAGTTCTCGTAGGAATACGAGGATAAAATATAGCCTATGTTACTCCTTGATAATGAACTTTAGCATAGCTTTAATTAGTGAGAGATTTTTTTAATCTGTTTAGGCGTGAAAGCGTTAGAAACAAACATACTCTTGCCTACGCATTTATAATATTTAAGTTCATATCGGACTTTTCTGTAATGTAGATATTTATACCTACCTATTTGTCTATTCAAGTAGGATTTAAAATCAATTTATAGTCGTAGCCAGGAAGTACCCAAATATTTTTTTATAAATTAGTTTTATCAAATTTTTTGGAGGATATAATTTTTTTTTTATATTAAATTTATAATGACCTATGCATTTTCTTCGAAGGTGTTTTCATAAGTACCTACCAATGGTATTAATCCTGAACTTAATAAATACGTATTTCATTTTGAACATAGTTTCCCTTTACATCATTTGATTTAAATTAATATCTTAGGAGGTATTATAATAGTTTCAAAATAACTCCGCAGCAAAAAAATATCAAGTAGGTACCTATTCGGTAGGGTATGGTATGGTAGCTGAGACGCAGACAAAGTTGCGTGCAGCTAGTAAGTAAGATTAGTAATTTTATAAATGAAATGAAATATATTTATTCATTCAAATAGGCCTTCACAGGCACTTAAAAAACGTCGACTCTAATGCTCGGTTCGGAAGGTTGCGTTTGCTGAGAAGAGCCGGCAATGAACGCAGCAATAACTCTTTTCAAAACAAGTTTTAACAATAATTATATTAGTCCTGCTAGAACGAGCGCTATATCCAGTATATAGGAATTATTAGATAAGTAAGTAACTATGTAAATATTTATACGAAAAATAACAAGTACGATTCGTGACAAGCGAAACGTCCCGTTATAGATATCATCACTACATAGTATAAAACAAAGTCGCTATCCGCCGTCTGTCTGTCCCTATGTTTGCTTAGATCTTTAAAACTACGCAACAGATTTTGATGCGGTTTTTTTAAATAGATAGAGTGATTCTTAAGGAAGGTTTTTATGTATAAATCATTACGCTATGACGAATAAGAGCGGAGCGTCAATCAAAACTGTTGCACAAACGGGCAAGTGACGATAACGAAACAAACAATTTAGTGAACTTAAAACGCTCTTAAAACATGTTTGTGATAATAACTAGGTAGATTATAAAACAAAGCTCTACACCGCCGTTTGTCTATCTGTCTGTCTTTCTGTCCATCTGATACGTCAACTCAAACCTCTTTAACGCACACTATAGTAAGTTTTCACGAATAGAAAATCAGACTTTGAACGGGTGAAACCGCAGGGCAAAACCTAGTAAAGTAATAACATAAATGCGGAGAAGTTTTCCGTTGTACATTATTATATTGTTTATTCATTATTAAGCAATTGATTGGTTATGCAATAATTAACGTGGAATGTATTTGCGATAGTGAGTAACTTTGACGTATGGACTAGCTTGTTAGGTTTCGTTTCACCCGTTCCTGATGATATTTAAGTATTGCCATGATAAAAGAAATACATATTACACACCACCATAGAGTTTTTTTACTACTTAGTGGCTTTTTTTATTATTATTTATTTATTTAAAGCCTGGGTTGTCCCACAGCAGGGCAAAGGCCTCCCATCCCGCTCTCCCCTCTTCCCTGTTGTTTGCCTTTATTAGTGGCCTTTATTCAAACAAGCACTTATAAACAGTCACTCTTAATGCTCGGTTCTGAGTTGCTTTTACTGAGAAGAGCCGGTAATAAACTCAGCAAATACTCTTTTCAAAACTAAATAATGATATTTACAAAACGTATGAAATAGCTTGTAACGAGCATTTCACTGCCAACTGCCAAGGGTCTTTTTCTAACAAGTAATCTTTAAATGCTCTTTTATTGTGAGTGAAATTGGCTATATTTTATCCATGTATTCTTACGGGAACGGGAACTACTATCCTACTAATATTATAAATTTTGTGAACATGTGAATTACTCTTTCACGCAAAAACTTCAGAACACATTTGGATGACATATGGGAGACAGATTGTTTTTAACCTGAATTAATATATAGGCTACTTTTTATCCCGGGACGATTGAAGAGGACGACCCGGGAACACGGGTGAAACGGTGTGGAGCCACTAGTAATTTGTTTTGTTGAATTACTGAAACAAATTAATAACATGAAACTTTAGGTATCTGCGAGATTAAAGATCATTGACTTTATCGCAGTTTCTGACGTTACGAGTGAATACACTGATTACACGCTTATATATACCTATATACTTATCACAAATCCATGTTTTGGTATTTTGACTAGCCAAATGGTTTTTCGGTTAGCGACTTTGACTTTCATGCCCCCACTATGAATGAATATGTCTGTTTGTTCTGTGTCTGGATTTAAATCTATACTAATACATAGGATAAAGCTGAAGAGATTGTTTGCTTGAACGCGGTAATCTTAGGAACGTCTGGTCAGATTTGAAAAAATCTTTCAGTGTTAGATAGCCCATTTATCGAGGAAGGTTACAGGCTATAGAAAGGGAAATACGCGGGTGAAACCGCGGTGCGGAAACTACTTAATCCTTTATAATATCTACACAAGTAGAACCTAACTAGTACCTAATAAGTATAATTGTAGTAGGTACTAAGTACAACTTGTAAAAATATTAGAGAAAAATGAAATTTTGCGGGGACAGCTAGTATATAAATAAATTGATTGTTCCATTGAAGAGTCGCAATTGCGTAATAGGTACATACCTAACCCTTATCAGCAGACAGTCTCGAGTGAAGTCTGGCAATGTGCAATGAATATTTTCCGAGTGTTTACACCTCGTTCATATAATTACACTTCATTATTGTAAAGATTAAATAATCCTAGTTATTTAGAATTGCCTATGAATAAATTTAAGGAACGAGTCAAGTCAGCTTTGGTACAGAAGGCTTATTACAGTAGAAAAGATTATATTAATGATGGCGAGGCATGGGTATAGCGCTCGTTCTAGCAGGACTAATATTGTTAAAAAATGTTAAACCTTGTTTTGAAAAGAGTTATTGCTGACTTTCTTGCCGGCTCTTCGCAGCAAAAGCAGCCTTCCGAACCGAGCATAAGAATCGACGTTTTATAAGTGCCTGTGAGGGCCTATTTGAATTGATAAATATATTTCATTTCATATTTTATTATTAATGCGAATGCCTGTGAGTATGGATGGATGAATGTTTGTTACTCTTTTACGCCAAAACGGCTGAAGGGTAGTACTTGAAATTTGGCAAGAGTACATTTATCACGGCAAAATTGAAGATCCCCTTGGACGCGAGTGAAACCGCTAATTGATAATTAAATAAATAGTGTGTTCAAAATTTTATAATTCCGTAAGTAGAATGTGAACTGATGGTATTCTTTTTTATTACAGAAAAGTGATGTGAATCGAAAGACTGAAGATTTAGTATTATTTGATTACAAATAGTAATTAATCTAATTAAATATGGATCCTCAAGAGCTAGTACCGTTAGAATGTAAGTACCTACTTATATGTATTTATCTCACACGTCATACATTTTATTGATGTTGTAAAGACTGCTTTACAATGAATGTTTTATTATACAAGGAAAATATACGACATAATTTCACCTAACTATATGTATATTTATCATCTACACTACACTAATATTATAAAGAGGAAAGATAAGTATTTTTGTTTGTAAGAAATAAACTTAAAAGCTAATGGACCGATCTGAATGATTCTCTTACCAATGGAAAGCTATATTATCAGGAACAAGATAAGCTATTGGGAACGGGAATTACGCGGGTGAAACCGCGTGGAGGCAACTAGTTTTCAATATTTTCATGATTCAATTTGTGGTAAGTAGGGGAGACTGGGTAACAGTGAACCGCGGGTCACAGTGGATAATGTACACTAACATAGTATGTGTTGCACTCACGCACACAAACAAACCTTCATTTGCCGCTCGTCTATACCTGTTTGCGTCGCACTAGTCGCCGGCGCGCTATCGAAGCGGGAGTACGCGCTGCCTCACTCCGGACTCAACGTAAGTACCTAACCTATTTTTTTACGAATTTTTAAATTTATTTAATTCCTAATTGAATAAGAAATGTAGATGTTTTTGCAATGACGTATACTTGTCATACCTTCGATCCGTTGTAATACATATTGATTTGTCCTTAAGACAGATAGTTTTTTTTTGGTTTATATTTTTTTTCTATAACGGTCAATGGGCCACAGTGAATCATTCTGTATTGGGTCACAGTGAACTGTTGATCCATTGTAACCCAACAAGCTAAGATTTATTTTTACTTTATGTTTTAGGTAAAAATGCCTCGCAATCGAGTAAGAAAGACTACTATCGGACTTCATACTGAAGAACAGATGAGTAACGCTCTAAAACTTATTACGCTCTACAAAATAGCAAATAATTTTTACATGCCAAACGTGGCAGATATCGCCACGGTTGCCTTACATGACATTAAGATGATTTTACCAAAACCGAAATTTTCTGGTAACACAAAAAGAAAACAGTGTATATATAACTTTGACCTAGATTTTTCTAAAATTGATTTACGTTAATTGTATGTGTGTTCTCGAATTGTTACAGTTGAAAAATGATTTTATGTTTGTTAATTGTCAGATCTTAAGAAAAGCTATTTTTAAGTTTATCAAAATGTGATTGATATTGTTTATAGGACTATAAAAACTTTTGGCATGATAGACTGGCTAGTACTATAAAAAGAAAGAAGTATTTACATGTTTTGTTTGCAATTATTTTTCTGAAGCGAATTTATGTTAAGTTAATGTTTCTTTTCAAGTTTAATGATATATTACTGTTAAAAGAAGTTTAATGTTTTGTTCATTTTAGGTATAGGAATACCTACCTATTTTTAAGTTAATTAAAATGTGATTGCTACTTTTTCATAAGATTATATTGACGTAAAAGACTGTCTTGTACATGGTTACGGATAAAAATATTGTAATAATATGAAAATTGATGTTTTTTTAAATATTTCTTTGCAATTGATCCTGAGTGCCCCAGCCGATTCACTGTCACCCGTGCAGTGATCCAAAGTGACCCGTTCCCGGGCCACAGTGGATAATTTCTCATTTTTTTTAAAGTGCCTATACCTTGTAGATTTGTTTAACTCACGCCATGAAATGTTTTTTATTTTAGACATTAGATATTCATATTATCATTTAATTTCAGAGATGTATCATTTTGTCATAAGCTACAGAGTAACACTTCTTTAAAAAAAAAATGATTCACTGTTACCCAGTCTCCCCTAGGTGTTATTTTGGGCACTGTTGCTACCGCTATTTTTACGAAGTGATTAGACTAGAGAAATACATTTTGATTTATGTCTCCGATAATATATAATCGCGATGTAAATTTTTTCAAGATTTCGATAAATCGACCGATTGCGTTAATGTAATTGCGTAGGTAGGTAGGTATCTAATGTTCAAATTTTCTGCATGACTATTATTATTATTTACGTATTTCGAATATTTTGGGAACATATAAATGTAGGAATAATCGTGGGAAAACTTACAAAAAATAGCCTTTGTTCTACATATTCTAACTCTTTGATCTTCAGCAGTTCTGGAGTGAAATACTAACAAATGTGCTCACAAACTTTTGCATTTATAATAGATATTACTAGCGGAGTCGGCAGAGTTTGTTCTGTCCACCAGCGCCACCTATCGGGTCTAAATTGATGTACCTATTATACATAAAAACCTTCCCCACGAAATAGTACGTAATGTGGTGAAAACCGCGTGAAAATATGTTCAGTAGTTTTTGTGTTCATCGCGTCAGACAGACAGACAGAGACGGCTGGGACTTTGTTTTATATATAAAGAAGATAATATAACAGGATTCATCTCCACAGCCGGCATTCGTGTCCAAAATCGCCCTCATACTACTCGCCAATGCTACCTCGCGCCGCAGTCCTGCTACCGGGCGCCACTGAGGCTCTGCAGACTTCTGGCCTTACTTATCGTCCTGCCAAGCCTGTTTATCTTCATCCCTCTCTATATGAGGTAAGAAATACACGAGTTTCATTCGCATACGCTTGTCTTTTAAACAAAATGACCGATTTGCTTTCATCATCAGCTCATATGATTGACAGGCCGGCTGGGTTTCTGGTTAGTGACCCTGACTTTTAAACCGCCGGTCGTGGATTCGAATACCACACCACACACACAGGCAGGACAAACATTTGTATGTCTGTTTGTTCTGTGTCTGGATGTAAATATCTATATGAGTATGTATTTAAAAGTAAATATTTAGAATATCAATTATCTGCGACAAACAGACATATGCCGTCTCAGCACGAGATAATGCGTCGACAAAATTTTGTCGACTTGCGCATGTTAGGCCTGCTGGTTACCATATCACAAGCTCTACTTAGTTTGGAATCTGATAGGCCGTGTGTGATAAATGTCTCACGATATTTATTTATTTTTATACGTCTCCACCGAGGACGATGCCCCCCCTAACAACGATGGGAATATGCCATAGTCCACCACGGGGGCCTAGTGTGGATTGGAGGCTTTACATGCCTTTGATTATGACATCTTGGACATGTAGGTTCTTCACCGAAAGCCAGTGGTGTGAATCCGTACGAAAGGCACGGGCCAAGGGTTTGAACTTGCACCTTCATGATCGTGAGTCGGTGACTGAGAATGACTGAGAATTACGCGGTTGACAACGCGCAGCGGGAGCTAGTACTCAGTATTTACGTACTATCATTAAAACAGATTTTTTCCTCATTTGCAATAGTAAAAGTTGTTCAAATAAAATAATTATATCAGTACTTTCAACCTTGTGTTGTCCCCAATGATAAGATGGTCGTTACACGCCACTTAAAATCAAGTATTATGTTTACTAAGCACTCACCTAATTTCAATTCCAAGTATCGCATCCAACTAATCTTACTGTAATAACATATGCGAAAGTTTGGATGTCTGTTTGTTACTCAATCACAGCGCAACGGCTGAAAGATGACAACAGCGACCGACAACCAGCGGTTTGAAAGTGAGGGTCGCTAACCACAAAGTCAATAATGCAATATTCCTATTCTTTTTATGAACAATTATAGGTAACGAGTTGACCCGGTAAACTTCGTTTTGCCTCAGCATCAATAAATAAAAATGCTGAATGATAATTGCAGAATGTTTCAACTTTAGTAAATAAATGTGGTCAAAACTAAACTGGCACGAAAAGTATTCGTAATCAAAAGAAAATGCTCGATTGACATAGCTTTACTTTTTTTTTAATTACATTTGATGTTAATTGAAAAATGTTTATATCACAAAGGTATATAAGCAGTTTATAAAATTAAGTCTGTAATTTTAAATTTGATTTTTGAACGACCAAGTATTATGTGCTTTCTTTTTCAGATACAGGGTGTTCTCCGGTCAAATGTATCCAATGAGTATGACGGACATGAGGCTTATTGACAGCAAAATATCACCTACTTGGTGCCAGGTAGGTACGTACACTTCTATACTATATACCTATCTAAAAGCTAATTGTACTGGGAACTACTCTTTTAGTCTGTTTAGAAGCGCCTCCGCGGCTTTATCCGGAACTTAAAAATTTCCCAAGGACGATTTTTTTAGTTGCTCTAGTTGCTCCGCTCGGTTTCACCCGCGTTCCCGGGGACTTCCAATTTTACCGGAGTAAAAAGGGGTCTATGTAAAAAGCCAGGTTATAAACTATCTGTTCCAAATCCGTTTTGTAGTTTTTGTGTGAAAGTGTAACAAAAACGCGCATCGTGAAACCGCGGGGCAGAATATAGTTATATATACAAACAAATAAAATATTTTATGCGAACGGAAATCTCACCGATTACATATCTGGACACGTGTCGTGTCTGTCTGTTTGTGTACACATAAGATATATAACGTACCTACTCAAAGATTATGTAAACATTTTTACAAGCATTTTACAAGTCGCACTAAGAGAGGTTTACATAGCTTTACTTATATTATAAACTAGCAACCCGCCCAGCTTCGCACGGGTGCAATGCTTATACATCACATTAGAAACCTCCAAAATTATCAGTGTTTTTCTACTACATAATGCATGTATTGTATATAAAAACCTTCCTCTTGAATCACTCTATCTATTAAAACCCGCATCAAAATCCTTTGCGTAGTTTTAAACATTTAAGAAGTCATACGGACAGACAATGGAAAACGACTTTGTTTTATAATATGTAGTGAAGTAGTATAGAAGTACAGACATCCGAGTTCACTTACCACTTTCCCTCAAGGCCGAAAACATCAGCTGGGTAAAATAAACTACACAATGATATATCCTTAGACAAATAACGTTTTTATTTATACAACAATAAAGTCTTATATTGTTTACACAACATAATTTGATAATGTTGCTATGGCTATAATATGGTACTCCGACCGATAATGGGTTATCATGAAACATTTATCATTTACTGTTCGGCTTACTTGATACAATATAAATAAGCCGTTTGATACACAACTGTGCCGAAAACAATATTAACTATTGTAAGATAATAATCCCACTTCACTACATATTATAAAGTAAATTCGCTTTCCGCTGTCTGCCCCTATGTTTTCTTAAATCTTTAAAACTACGCAACGGATTTTGAAGCGGTTTTTTTAGAGAAAGGTTTTTATATACAATACATGCATAATATGTTAGAGAAACACTGTCAATTTTGGAGATTTCTAATGTGATGTATAAGCATTGCACCCGTGCGAAGCCGGGGCGGGTCGCTAGTAAGTATGTTATAAATGCGAGAGTTAGTATGTCAGTATGTATGTATGGATGTATGATTGTGACTCTCTCACAGAACGCTAAGGGATCGCAATTCAATTTGGCAGAGTTAGGGTATGTTCTGTAAAAGCACCTAGGCTTTTAATACATGGCCAATTTGATTTAAGACTAAGCAGAGCTTAACCAATAGCTGACAGACTACGTTAACTAAATGCGTATAGATAACATAATACATCCAGACATAGAATAAACAGAAATTTTTCACGCACACTAATGTTTGTCCTGGATTGGTTCGAACCCACGACCGCCGGTTTTAGAGTCAAGGACTCCAATCACAAAGCAACCGGTCAGATCCTATATAAAATCCATCTGACAAGTTTATAGACAGCAGAAAATGCTAATAGTCATGTTTAGAAGCGATCACGCATGTATCACGTGGGGTGATAGAATTGTCACGTGTCGTATCACACATTAGAATCACGTATTTGTGATAATATATCATACTCATAGTATGATCATTTTCATATTAATATACTTTACGTATGTAGGTATGTAATCTTTTGAACTTTCGTGTGAAACTGTGTGTTAATCCATAAGGTGTTATTTCAGTGTGGCATATATTGTCTTACTCGAGTAATAAACATCACATCACTTTAAAGTAAATATTAGATATTATTCAAAATTAAAGCAACATTTAAAACAAGGCAATTTTAACATCTCCGTCATAATACAAAAAATATTGGTACATGAAAATTAGGTACATAAATATTGCAGACAAGCTGCTTCCGCGCGATTTCACCCGTGTAGTTCCCGTTCCCGTGGGAATAAAATATAGCCTATGTTACTCCCTGATAATCTAGCTTTCCATTGGTGAAAGAATTATTCAGTTCGGTCCAGTAGTTTTTTAGTTTATTTATTACAAACATACACTCAAACAAAAATTCAATATTTTCCTCATTATATATTACTAGTTGACCCGCGCAACTTCGTTAGCGTCACTTGCCCGTTTTTGCAACAGTTTTGATTGATGATCCGCTCCTATTCGTCATAGCGTAATGATTTATACATAAAAACCTTCCTTAAGAATCATTCTATCTATTAAAAAAAACCGCATCAAAATCCGTTGCGTAGTTTTAAAGATCTAAGCATACATAGGGACAGACAGACGGCGGATAGCGACTATGTTTTATACTATGCTGTGATATTAGTGTAGATATAGATATTACTATGATATCTCGTGTTTAGAGGCAAGTGGTGAAGTCCAACGCTACATTCAACGCTTTCGTCGTTCCTGGCCCCCCGGAGCTGATGGAGGAACTGCTCCCAGTCTCCATGACGAGGGAGTTGGAGTTAGAGGACGACATGAAGGAGTACTGGGGATTCTACTTGCTTAAGGGCTCTTCGGTTACTGTCTCCACTTGTGTCAGGTAGGTGGAACTTTTGTTTTCGCGTTGTGAGTACCGCCCTTATAGACAAGGCCGAGTAGCGCCGGCGGGGCATGCGGTTGTAAGGCTTACGCGTGTCCCGTGTTATTATATTAAACCTATACCTCCATAAGAAAAAAATTGATCCCCCCAATCCGTAAAGAAAAGGACTTGGTTATGATCTATAAATTATAAATATTATTAAGATTGTAATATAACACGTCTAAGAACCACCGTTGGAAACAAAATGCAAATCGGCACACCCATATAAGAGCTGTTACATATTACATCCCCATTCATAAGATATTTAAGGTTTTTCTATTATATTTTGTTCGTCAGATGGCCAGGAGCATCTCTCATCATGATCAAAGGTTACAAACACCTCCAAGAATGCGCTTACATCGGTGATGACTCCTCAGAGGAATTGGACGAGCTGATCGAAGCGTACAACCTCGGTTTGATGACAAACACCACGCTGTTAGAGAAAATACAAGAGTTGAAGAAAGTTGACGGAAAGGCCAATGACCCTGGTGAGTTTATTGACCTTTGTTTCGTTTGGATACTACCGTAATGATGGTAACGCTACCCGCAGCTAGATGGCGCTTAAATAAATCAAACACAAATCCTATATCGCACAAGAGAAAATTCCTGCGAATTTAATTTGATTCCATGTTAAGTTGTGTTCAAACCCTATTAATAAGTGCTGAATAATCTATTATATAAATCACAATCAAAGGAAATCTATGTAATACTTTGATTGATCAAACTTTGATATATTAGGTTACTAGTGGCTCCTTGCGGTTTCACAGATGTATCAGGGAGATCTTCCATTTTCCCGGGATAAAAAGTAGCCTGTGTTCTTTCTCAGACTTTAGACTATATGTGTACCAAATTTCATTTAAATCGGTTCTGTAGTTTTAGCGTTAAAGCGAGACAGATAGACAGAGTTACTTTCGCATTTATGATGTATTAGTTGAATTGTTTTGTTTGACAAGTATGTAGGTACCTACTGCCCTACTATCTGGTTCTGATAGTAAATGTAACGCATTTTTATCGGTTATATTTATTTGTGTGTTTTTAATCTAAACGTAAGATATATCAGGTCGAGAGGTTTGTCATATTTTTATAATAATAGATATGTTATGATAATAATATCCCATCAAAAACATTAATGTGTAATGAAGCCAAGTTCAATATCATGAATATGCGACGTTATAAAAAAAATATATCCTGGGACATTTTTTCACACACGGCCAATCTGATTCCAAAGTAAGCTTCAAATGTAGCTTGTGTTATGGTAACCAGATAGCTGTTATACTACATCATCATCATCATCATCAACAGCTCATATACGTCTCCACGCTCGGAGCTCGAGCCTCCCCTAACATGGAGGGGGTGCAGGCCATAGTCCACCACGCGCCTAGTGCGGAGGCGGACTTCACATGCCTTTAATTGTGACATCTCGGGCAAGCAGGTTTCCTCACGATGTTTTCCTTCACCGAAAGCCAGTGGTGTAATTCCGTACGTAAGTTTTTAGAAAACTCAGAGGTACGGGGCAGGGTCTCATGATCGTGAGTCGGTGCGTTATCCACTGAGCCACCACGGCTGTGAACAAACATACTTTGCAAGTTAAATAAAAGCTTGTAAAATGACGTGTCATTTTTATTTATTTCAGGTACAATGAAAAGACATAAAGCTGGAGTCAGTTTTCTCGACCCGAGTGTGGCGAACGGATCAAATGTGTCCTCATCAGAGAATATGCCCACTGTTGATGTAACTGATCATGACCCTAAGGTAATGATAAAAAACAATATCCTGGGACATTTTTCACACACGCTCATATTACATGCTTAGTTTGGAATCAGATTAGCCCTGTGCTATAATGCCCCAGGATATTTATTTAATACTAGTACCACCTCGCGGTTTTATCCGGGTTTACGGGATTAAAAGTGTTATTTCAGAAAACTCAAACTTACGCATTTATAATATTAGTTAGGATTTAGAATATTTAGATACTTTAATCAGCCCTGTGTAAAACTTATAATGTACTAGTGGCTCCCCGCGGTTTCACCCGCGTACCCGCCTTCCATTTTCCTGGAGTAAAAAGTAGCATATGTCCTTTCTCAGGCTCTAGACCATGTATGTATCAAATTTCATTTAAATCAGTTCAGTAGTTTTAACGTAAAAGCGAGACAGACAGACTGAGTTATCTTCGCATTTATAATATTAGTATAGATGCGTGTTATTAGACAGCCCGGTCGGCTTTGTGGTTAGTGACTCTGGCTTTCAAGCCGCGGGTCGTGGGTTCGAATCCCACCCAGGACAAACATTTATATGCATGAATATGTCTGTTTGTCCTGTGTCTGGATATAAATATCTATAATATGTATGTATTTAAAAAAAGTAGTATATAAAGTACAACAGCTATCTGGTTACCATAACACAAGCTTCATTTGAAGCTTACTTTGGAACCAGATTGGCCGTGTGTGAAAAATTGTCCCAGGATATTTATTTATTATTTATATTTATCGTACAGGAGCTCCGTGAGATACTGGAACACCTCCATGCGATCCGTCAAGCGGCTAAGACAGAGTCGCAGAAGTACTACCGCCCTCCCTCCCACCTCATGTCGCTGTCGGCTTTACATAGACATAGAGACACTAATGTGGACAAGGATGAGAGGAAATGGATCTCTTTTGAAGGTATTAATTCTGTTAAACATTTGTATGCATGAATATGTCTGTTTGTGGCTGGATGTAAATCCTACTAATATTATAAATGCGAAAGTTTGTAAGTATGGATGTATGTATGTATGGATGTTTGTTACTCTTTCACGCTCCAACGGCTGAAGGGATCTGCTTGAAATTTGGCACAGAGCTAGAATATGTTCTGGAATAACACATAGGCTACTTTTTATCCCGGGAACGCGGGTGAAACCGCGGGGAGCCACTAGTAAATAATATTAGACCTAGGAGGAGAGGAGGGCATAGACATACCTACATTTTAGGAGGCATATTCTACGCAGACAAAGTCGCGGGTACCGGCTATATCTATATAAGTATGTATTTAAAAGTAGTATATGTAGTATATCAGCTATCTGGTTACCATAACACAAGCTCTGCTTGGTTTGGAATCAGATTGGCCGTGTGTGAAAAATGTCCCAGGATATTTATTATTATTATTATCATTGTTGTGTTTGTTCTAGTTTAGAGGTTACCGGTGGAGATTAAATTTTCCCGGTATAAAATGTATGTATGCTATTTTAGAGCATATCCTAAGTGTGTGCTAAATTTCATTCAAATCTCTTCAGCCGTTGTAACGTGAAAGAGGAACAAACATCCATAGGTTCATACGTACACGTATTCTCACATAATTTTGCATTTAGGTATAGTACCTATTAGTAGGATAATTTCAGCTACGGTTGAAAAAACTGCTTAAAATTTTAATTGTAATATGAACAGAACATAGGTACATACATAGCTTGCCAAAATATACAATCTAAGGTTCTTTAAATCTAATAATAAAGAATATTTTTATGAGAAAGTAGGAATAACCAATAATATCAATTTACCCAAAATTACATTAATTTAATTTATTTCTTAAACCTATTACAGACATAGATGGTGGCAGCAGTGAAGTAACTATAAATGAAACTAAACCAACTACACCTTTACCAAAAACGATACCGGAGACAATAAACAAAATTACAGAAGACAATAATGTTAATTTAACCACAAAAGTAAATAAAGAAGAAATAATTGAAACTACTTCTATACCAATTACAGAAGTACCAAATAAAAATTCTGAAATAAATAAGGTGTCATCTGCTCCTGTATTAAATGAAGTTGAAACGGAATACAGAGCTACGGTATGTAATTTTAAATAGTTTCTATAAGCATCACATTTTAGATACTACGTGTCTTTTTAAGCCAAATATCTATTAAGCATCTATTAATAAAAGGTATATCATTAAAAGGAAAATGTGGACAGGATTATTTTCTATAGCAGTATTATTTTAATCTTACCTTTATCTTAAAATTATATTGATATAAGAGCTATCTTAAAGCAGTTTTATATTTGACCTCAGCATTTTCTAAAGAGCTGTCACTCGACTGCCAATGCAATAAATTCCATGTTTTAAATTTAAAATATGACACAGATTAGCAAATATATTTCTTTACCCCCCAAATCCGTCAATGTTTTAATGATACTGTTTATTGCGCATTTAAATTACAATAATAAAATAATATTATTTTATTGTACTAGTGTAATAAACTGCTTGTTAGTGCGATGTCATAATATGTCATAATCTTAACATATTATGTATACTAGTCCCGCCCTGTAGTTTTATTCGCGTACGAGTCACAAATTACGTAGCTTTCAATTGGTCAAAGAATTATTAAATCGCTCAGATCGCTCCAAAACAACTGGTTTTGGAGCCTTTTCATACCGAACAAAAATATAATCCGTCCTCTATATAATATTATATCAGTATAGAACAGTAGTCTCTTGTCGACATCTGTACGCTTTGAGTTTAAACTACGCAACGCTCCGTTTACGTAAAGCTCACTGATGTAGTTTTATTTACTAGAGAGGTATTCCGATGGATCATAATTTTTTCCGGCTTAACTGTACCAAATTTTATTTAAATAATTTCATTAGTTTTCGTTCAAGCGAAACAGACAGACAGAGTTACTTACGCATGTATGATAATAGTTAGGATCTACGCGTACTTTAAAGCAGCAAATAAATTCAGCAAGTAATGCTTAGTGGGAAGTAACTTATCATTCTTGTAAATGTTTTATCTTTTTTATCAACAATTTGTTATGTTGTCAAATGAAAGTACTGAGTTTGAACTGGGATGAATGTCTCATATTTTTGCGATGTAGATGTTATGTCACTGTAAGATTGTAAAAGTCGCAAGATTATAATCTATCTCGCGATATAAACTGTCTGAAGATTGTGAATCACACCATCTAACTAAAATGGAAAATGGAAAAGTTTATGAGTATAGATGTATGTTTGTTACTCTTTCACGCCAGAACGGCTGAAGGATTCGCGATGATATTTGTCACAGAGTTAGAATATGTTCTGGTATGGCATATAGGGTTACCTTTGGGAAATTTAAAGACCTCATGGGAACGCGGGTGATACTGCGGGGAGTCGTTAGTACTGCATATATTTTAACGCATTGTTTTCAATTTTATCCAACGATATGCCACTCTATAGGAACGCAGAAAAAAAATTTGGGAGGTACCCTAAAAAAATATTTTTCTAGATTTTATGTTTTAACTTTGTCGACCCTGTAAATATCTACACTACCATACAAAATAACAGCTCTGTAGTATCGCGTCTAAGCGTCTTTGAGATTACCCGCGGACGGACGGACGGACGGACGGACGGACATGGCGAAACTATAAGCCTAAGGGTTCTTAGTTTACTACGGAACCCTAAAAACCTACCCTTAAATATAACGCTTTCTTAGCAGTCGTGTAATAACGTAACCAAACTACAGTCCAGTTTACAAATTTTACGTTGACAAATAAATGCTATGGAGGGTGATCCAATTCGATGATTAAAGATGGTCATTATAAATTTCAGACTGAGATTATCGAAGAACCAAATTCCCGAGAAGTGTTTGCAGATGTTTTAATGAGACTTCAAGCTTTAGGTGATAGAGGAAAAAGAGTTTTGATCAAACTTCATGAGACTATGGGAGTCGAATTTGAAGATCAGGTAATGATGACCATTTATTACTGCAGATTAGATTTGTATGAGCTTGGATTTCTAGAAATTTGAATAGTAGAAAAATCAATGAAATATGTAATATAAAAACATTATAAAAAATGATTTAAAGAAGCTAACTTACTGCCTCTTTCTGCTAAGCTATCAAAGTTAATGAATGGGACAATTTTGAACACACAAATACTTTACGGACTAATGCAGATCAATTCGATGCCAAAAAACATCTGCTACATATTGATGATGAAATAAAGTATGTACCTGTATGCTTTCAGCCGCAAACTGAACCGAATAAGAACATAATGTCAGCGGTGAAGGGCAGTGATGAAGAGCTGGATCGATTGAGACAGGTTTTAGTAGAAGCCATAAATGAAGAAAAGACAAGACCTCAGAGACAACGTAAGTTTTATGACATGAAATCGTTTATAGACAGCACAGAGACAACAAAAATATTAATCTTCTTTAATTTTTTGTCGTAGTCAAAACATTTGTACCTAGTTTTAGCAAAAACACTGCTTATGCTTATGCAACTGCAAATTGTTCTGCATAACTTTAGGGTTGAGAATATTCATAAAAAACAAAAATGGAGGTATTGATTAACTTAGGTTTCGTCAAAGTCTTGCATAAACGAGTTAGAGACCAATGCAAGCCGATTATTATAAAAAATATAAAAAAAATAACAAATTGAATAATCAAATTAGCGATTCGCAAAATTTTTCCACATTTTTCAACTTAACAATTGAAAATGCTTAAAAAAATTTGATGATTTTGAAAAACTTTTTTACAGAGAAACGTCGCGATGCCATGGAACAAGCGCGCGCCAAGAGGGAGCTGATGCTGGCGCAGTTGGAGCTGGAGAAGCAACTCAATGAAGATGACGAAGCTAGGAATTATGCTGCTGAAGAAGTTAGTATTATAATTATTTATAAAACCATCGAATGTGAATACGAAATAATTATTATTTTCAACTAAAGATTTGTCCTGGTACAATTTGTGGTTAAATTAAGTTCCATTGGGTTAAAGTTAATTGGTTAAATTATGGGGATCCATTTTATCGTCATGTCTGCATTCTTTAAAACTATATCCGACCCTATCTTCCGACATATATATAAGTACCTTGTTATAGTATTTTGGGCTTTACTGCACACTTTGTGACTGAAATTTAAAAACTGATAAACATTTTAAGACCGCGACCGTACGTCCCGCCCCCCTACCTCATGCAGCACTCCGGCACATCCATGCGCGTGCGGCCCGCTAGATAGAAGACTTTCGACAGTTTCGAATCTGTTACTTTAAACTCTGAGTAGGATATCACCAATAACAAATTATTAGGAACTTATAACCTTATAGTATAGTTTAGGCCTTGCTGAACTGAATTAATAAATAATAAATAAATAAATATATAAATAATAAATAAAAAAATTTAATTTAAAAACTGAATTGACTTGCATTTCGGATGGAACCGAAACTTGTTGTAGAATTGGTGATGGCGGGCGATGGTCCTCGCCACTGAAATCACCTCTAGACTGGTCTTCTGACAAGATTAAGCAAACTTCAAGATTACGTAGAAAATGATTTATTGAATCAAACTTGTTAATTAATTATGTAATTATTTTAAAGATAAAAACAATGTAATTTAAATAAAGTTAACGCAGTAAATCAGGCGTGATCCGTGTCACAATTGTGAGATGTGGACGGACCGAGTGCCTTGACAACTCTGCCCCGAGCCGGTTTTTTTTTTTTTTTTTGAAGGGACTAGAAGGTGTTAGCCTCTGATGGCTTTTACACCTTTACGCGGGCAATCGGTGAGCGCTGAGGGCTCTCAACCGTAAATATATTTAAGCAACTGCGCTGAGGGTGTCCCCTGCGGGACCGTGCCTCGGCTTTTTTTTTTTTTTTTTGAATGGACTAGAAGGTGACAGCCTCAGATGGCTTTTACACCGTTACGCGGACTTTTTCGGTGAGCGCAGAGGGCTCTCAACCGAAGGAAAATTTAAGCGACAGCGCTGAGGGTGTCCCCTGCGGGACCGTGCCTCGGCTCAGGGCGTCACTGGGGGAAGTGGGGACTCACTTGGCATGATTATTTAGGGAGCGGACTGGGTCGTTGCTGCGGCACGGGCCGCACTAACGAGACGAGACTGGGTGGGATGTCGCGACGGTCCTCGCCGGCGAGGACGGAATCGGATTTGTGTATTAGTGTGGGGTTGTGTGTCGCGAGCTGAGTTACCGGCTGCAAGCTGGTCTTGAATTTTGGTGGTTTCGTCGTCAGACTCGGCAAGGACGATCCTTGGTCTGCGTACGCTGGATATACGGGATAGCGTGTAGCTTGCAGCTTGCACGATTAACGGGTTACTGCTGTTAACGGCGGAATCGAAATAGAACCGTGCCTCGGCTCACCGAGCGCGCCGCTTTATACCCGCTGTCCGTACCCCCACCTCTCCTGACTCACAGAGTGGCGCGATGATGTCATATTGCACGTGCGCGCGTTTGAATAACAACATTTTAATAATGCTGCGTCCCGCTATTCCGACGACGCTGCTGTATGTATCCCGATTGTTGTATTCCACAAAGGCTGAGGAGGTTGTGGAGTACATAGAAAAGAAAGTTAAATTCAACTTGAGGGTCACGAAGCTGGAATCGCGTCACAGCGTAAATTTTATTTCGTTTGTGGTGCGGGTTCCGACTCAACATATCGAGACCTTCACGAAGGAGGACTTTTGGCCGAAGGGTGTCGTATTTCGGCGTTTTCGCGGAACAATACGAACCTCGCTGGCGAGCACGTCGCCGTCTCTACGTGCCTAATTATTTAGTTGTAATTTTAATATAATATGTATACTTAGATTTAAGGTATTTATAATATGGGCCTAATTGCCTGAAATAAAGGATTATTATTATTATTATTATTAATAATGAGCGCCGACATGCATTATTAATTAATTATTGCGAAGGCTTCCAGATAAATAGCTTATATTGTTAATTATTGTTGCGTGACTTCTAGACAAGTAGCTTGCATTTTTAATAATTTTTGCGTTTTCTTATAGATATGTAACTTGTATTGTTAATTATTGTTGCGTTGACTTCTATTCACTTTTTTTAAACTTTCGTACGGATTCACACCACTGGCTTTCGGTGAAGGAAACCTTGTATGAACCTGGATGACCGAGATGTCACAATTACAGGCATGTGAAATCCCCAATCCGCACTAGGGCCACGTGGTGGACTATGGCGGTTGTGGAGACGTATATATGAGCTGATGATAATTTGTTATTCAACCTCCAGGGCTTACAGCCGGACGGTTACGCGGAACACCACGTGCATATAAACGAGACGACACCGCTGGACATGAGCAACTCGGAGTTCTGGTCGTCGTTCTCGAGCAGCGAGGAGGCGCTGCTGGAGTGCGCCGGGCTCGTGCTGTCGCTACCGCTGGCGCCGCACGCCGCTTGCTCCAGCCATGCGGGGGAGGGCGCCGCGCTGCTGGCGGCCCGGGCCAACGCACTCACGTACAGGTGGGGTGGGGGTGGGGTCGGGTAGCTTGTGTTGTACTATGTGATGCGAGGAGGCGCTGCTGGAGTGAGTTAGGCTCCCGAGCAACGAGGTAGACGATAGGGCTATGTGGTCTCGATCCATCGTGGAAGAGCACAGCGAGGGTGCTTGGGGAAGCTGCCAATCGCTTCCCCCGAGACGGGCGATTAGCGTCGCGCATGGAGGGGTACACGGTAAGTGTCCGCACGGAGAACACTGATCCCTCTATAGCGCTGATGGCGACCACCGTGGGGTTTTAGCCATTCGAGTCCGGTATAACCCGGCCTCAGTCCACGGAGCGGCTGGGTATCGTATCCATGAGAAATTCCCAACAAAAACGTTGACTTTCAGATATGTAACTTGTATTGTTAATTATCGTTACGTTAACTTCTAGACAGGTAGCTTGCATTTTTAATTATTGTTGCGTCGACTTCTATAAAGGTAGCTTGTATTGTTAATTATTTTTACGTTGACTTCTAGGCAGGTAGCTTGTATTGTTAATTATTGTTGCGTTGACTTCTAGACAGTAGCTTGTATTGTTAATTATTGTTGCGTTGACTTCTATGTAAGCAGCTTGTATTGTCATTTACAAGTTTTCGTTTTCTCATAGATTAGGTAAGTTAAGTGGGCATTATGTAGTTAAATTGGCTTTTAGATGGCTATAGTTTGTGTGTTTGGCTCGTCTTTTGATTTATCTATTTTAACAGAACACGATATAACAAAGAGCATAAGCCTCAAAATAAATTATAACTAGCTTATAATTCAAACCGTGGTAAACAAAAATCATAATATTTAATGGAAATACGTATGTATGTATGTATGTATACTAAGAAATACCAGTGTTGCCAATAAAAATGCCATCTCTATATCATTTAATTGATTTTCTCTCCAGGGTACCAGCAAACGGATATTACTTCTTCGTGTTCAACTCCGAGAATGAGGTGCAGAGGAACTACATAAGAGCTCGGTTCGACTTGCAGAAGACGCGGTACGATGTGGCTCGGACGAAACTTAGGGAATGTACCAACAGTACGGACAGATGCGACTTGTCCCTGGATATATTCTCAAGCCAGAAGGTGTGTTGTGTTATTTACTAAATAACCCGGGTTCCCGAGGGAATTTTAATATTTGTACGTACAATCGAGGTCAGGAAATGTTTACCACCTTAAGGTTTATAATTTGCCTGCAAACGTCCATGTTACTAAAAGACGATATGTCATTGGAGGATACGGATTATCGGACAAGGACCTATGGAAACTTATTACAAGTAATTATTTTCACACCAATCCTTTTAATAAATGTCACAATCTGTTAATAGTATGACGATTATATGTCAAATTTTATATTAAGAAATGATGTTTGAATTGATAGTTTACAACTTTAGGAATGCAAGTACCTATTTTGGGCTTTATTGTACACAGCGTGACAAAGAATGTTATTTGAAAACTGATAAACATTTATCATTTATAGACCGCGATAAGTAATAAACTCGGTCTAAATCACTTTAACTGTTATCTACTTTAACAGCGCCTGTTTATATATTAAGAGAAATGTTCCTTTTTCCTGAGAATATTTGCAGTATAAAATTATACAGTACGGTACGTTTTGATGAATATCGTCTCCTTTATCTTTAATTTTGACAAACTAGTTTATGAATTCGACCTACATACTTTTATCAATCCTCATATCGTTAAGTTGTATTTTTTATGTTATTATACGTAGGTACCTACATCCTGTTATTCAGTAATAGAATAGGTATAATAATCTATTTATTTGTTAATTGATCGTAGTTTTAAATTATTTCAAGTAAATAACAACTTTAACAACTGCCTTTCTATTTTTTCATGGATGCTATTGTCAGAACTGGTCCACAGGCAAAAAAAATCATCAAAATTGCTTGACCCAAGCGAAAGTTCTGATAAAACATCTTTATTTTAAACAGATTTTCATACGGTTTTCACCAAATCACGAAGTATTTCATGAGGAAGGTTTTTATGTATAGTACATCAATTTGGACCCGGTAGTTGGCTCTGGTGGGCAGAACGAAGTCTGCCGGGTCCACTAGTGTAATATAAAATATATCTTATCTATATGAAATTTCAGGTGGTTTTAGAAGTGCCGTACAGAAACAACGATTCCTTATGGAACGAACAGTTCGTCATAGTAACGGAGTGTGAGCCGAGGACATCGATCTACATAGCCTGCGTCATTGCCGTACCGATTCTGATATTAATGTTCGCATTCCAATGATATTATTCTGGAGAACCATTTGAATTTCAAATGTGGGTGAAACTACGAGATTATGAAAATACCAAATATTTGTTCGGTATACGAAAAGGGTATGTACAGTACAATTGAAAATCAGTAGTGCAAGTCGCTAGATGTAGTGCCATTTTCTGTTTAAGTATTCTAAGAATAGTTAAGTACAAAATTGTTTACTTATATAATTAAGTTTAAGTCATAAATTGTAAATTGCAGCCAGAGTAATGTACAAATTATAATAGTTTTTTAGTTATGTAATTTTAAATACGAATTTAAAAAGGTGCTATATTTTTGTCATCATCATCAGATTTGTCATCAAAACCTGTTAGATTTCTCTACTCTACTTAGTATTTACTGATGGATTCCCGCGTTCCCAGGGGATCCTAAATTTTCCCGGGATAAAATGTAGCCTATGTGTGCAAAAACATGGTCTGACTCTGTGGAAAATTTCATAGCGATCTCTTAACCCGTTTTGGCGTGAGAGAGTAACAAACATATAACCATATATTCTTACAAATAATCGTGTTGTGTATTTATCAGACTAATCAGTTCTAAGAGCTGTTTTTGCTTGAAACAGGAGTTTTACCTGACATACAATACCGACTTCAGTCACTGTGCTTTCTCTTTGCTGTGGTCAAAAGGCATATTTATTATTTAAAACTCCACATGTCTCTTTTACGACATACTTTTTATTTAACGAGCATTTAATCGACAAATGTCTGTCGTTATTACGAAAACTGTTTCTAATTATATTTATGTTGAACTAGTGGCTCCCCGCGTTTTCACCCGCGTTCCCGTGGTATCTTCAATTTTGCCGGGATAAAAAGTAGCCTCCGTGCTAATGCAAGTTATAAACTACCTAGGTATCGGAGCTCAATCAAGCACTTAAGAATAGTCACTATTAGTGCTCGGTTCTGAAAGTTGTTTTTTACTGAGAAGAGCCGGCAATAAACTCAGTGATTCACCTAGACGCAACAAACAAATGACTCTACCTACCGAATTTTATTTGTCCTGGGTTACAATCGAACCAACAACCAGCGGCTAATCAACCGACAAGTTTGTTTACGCTAGAATTATCGATTACCTTCCGTAGTTAAATACAAAGCTATTAGACACACATCACTAGGTCAATTATTATAATCTAGACTATCTAGAGTCTAGATCTAGACTAGACAATGGACGCTCCTATTCATCATCTACAATGTAGCCATTGTCGAGATTATCTCGATTATTGTCTATAATTATAGGAACGAATCTTATCAAGACTCACAAATCGGCAAACTATATCTATATACCTATATACTAAATCGGCCAATTATATAAAAAAAACTAGCTGCCGCCCTGCGGTTTCACCCGCGTAGTTCCCGTTCCCGTGACCACAGGGGTATCAAAAATAGATAGTAGCCGATTCTCAGACCTACCCAATATGCATAAAAATTTTTCATGAGAATCGGTAAAGCCGCATCGGAGGAGTTTAATCACAAACACCGCGACACGAAAATTTTATATATTAGATATGTCAATATTTACGTATTAGGTTTCACTCGCGTTTCCAGGGGACCTTCAATTTTCCCGGGATAAAAACTAGCCTGTGTCATTCCAGAACATATTCTAACTCTGTGCCGAATTTCATTCGGATCCCTTCAACTGTTGTTACGTGAAAGCGTAACTCATTCTAACAAACGTTTGCATTTATAATACTTATTAGCTTCTACCCCGCGGTTTCATCCGCGTTAAATCGCGATCTTAAATTTTCCCGGGATAAAAAGTAGCCAATTTGTTAATCCAGGGTGTCAGCTAACTCCATACTAAATTTTATTAAAATCGCTCTAGCTGTTTAGACGTGAAGATGTAACAAAGATACACACTCACAAACTTTCGCCTTTATAACATGAGTGTGATTAGTACTTACGAAATCATATTTCTGTGATTTTCTATTTGAAAATTACTAGGTATTTAAGGTGAAATTTTATATGGGTGGACGTTTGACCGCCAGAATTGTTGAAGAGATCTAGATTAAGTTTGTACGGCGCAGTCAGAATTTGTTCTAAATTAGATCCCAAAACAAGTTTCCCGGAGTAGAAACGTACTCATTGACCACGGGTGAAACTGGGAAGCTAAAGCTAGTTTGTAAAATTAGAAGAATAAACAGTTGAAGGTATTGTATGTGTAATATTCCCACACACGCCTCAAATCGTCAAAATCATTGGACCATTAAGGTGACCAAGCACTGAACCGTAGCGTTAACGTTGTAACATATAGGTACATACATGGAAATTATGAAGAACTAGTGGTTCCCCGCGATTTCACCCGCGTTCTCGGGAATCGTAAATATTCCTTAGGTAAAAAGTAGCTTATGTGTCATTCTAGAACATAATAAATCTGTGCCAAATTTAGATTCTATCCCTTCAGCCGTTCTGTCGTGAACGTGTAACAAACATACATACATTCTTAGAAACTTTCGCATTTATAATAGATATTATTAGGATGATCGTATCAAATCTTGCAATGAAATTTTAAAGCAGTTTGTTTGGATGAAAATAAATTAACAGCAAATTTAAAACATTTATATTTGTCAACGCACGTAATATGGGTATTAAATATTACTATGTATATATATACCTACTATATATATACTAGTGGTCCCCGCGGCTTCGCCCGCGTTCCCGGGGGATCTTCAATTTTCCCGGGATAAAAAGTAGCCATGTCCTTTCTCAGGCTCTGGATTAGCTGTGTACCAAATTTCTTTTAAATCGGTTTATTTCCATCGGTATATTATCGATTAGTGATAAGTCTATATATACTAACTCTATATATTATTAGTGATAAGTAAATAACCAAATAGCTATATTATACTTGTTTTACTTCTTTATTTTCTACACTAATATTATAAAGAGGAAAGTTTTGATCGTTTTTTTGTTTGTTGTTTTGGACCCTACCAATGGCTCCAAAACTACTTGACCGATTTGTAAAATTCTTTCTATTCCCACGGGAATGGTTACTACGCGGGTGGAACCGCGCGGAGGCAGCTAGTATACCTACTATAACATATTAATGGCTATGTTATTCCAAATTCTCGTCTTCCATTATGAGTACAGTAGAATAATTCTTGATGTCTCATCTATTGAAGTTTAAACTTAGCTGTAACAATTGACAATCAATCCCTCGTCGCCTGAAGTTCAATGACCGTTCAGAACCGCGTCTTGGCTTTTTTTGCTAAGGTTCTGTTACTTAAACGTCTCTAGGTCGACGGTCTGTCTATGCTCTGTCCCTCTCATTAAGTAAGGTGTCGCGTGAGAGGACCGAGTGCGGCTTGTATTCTCCTAAAAACTATACTTAAAGCTAATTGTAATACTTATTGTTCAGGCATTGGTTGTAGGTATAATCATGCAAAACTAAATTCTATGGTTGAATACAGACTATAATAGAGTCAGAATTTTTTGTTCTATTCTAGACCAAATTGAATGATTGTGAGAATGGACATTTGTTACTCTTTCTCGGAACAACGGCTGAAAAGGTTGAAGTAAAACTTGGCGCATCGATAGAATATATTCTGGTTAACAAATAGAATAAGTATTTCGGGAATATTATTATTATGCCGTAATTTGTATGAAGAAGAATATTTTTCTTAAAATAAAAGATATTCGTATAAAGATATTGAATAAAAAATAAATTTCTTGAAGTGCTTCAAATATAAAATAAATCCTGATGTGAAACAGATGTTATCTCTAGGTACATATTGATATGTTTATGTTGCAATTTCCTGCTTTTTTGACTCAATGTGATGATGATGACATTTTAGAAATATAGTAATTTTTGCATACCTAATATGTTTATTAATGCAGATTTATGTAGATTTCATAAAAGTAGGTAATCAGAAAATCTTATTAAAATTGGGATTTTTTAAAGCCACAATAATACCTGAATATGTAAATATTATAAATTCGTAACATGATTCTGAGATTTTAATTCATTCTTCATAGTGTTTTCTTTGAAATTTGTATTTTCGATTGTTTAATAAAAGAGGCTGTAAAATAATACAGTTCAAGGAAAGACACAAAATAATTATAGGTATTCAGTCTGTTATATGCATTTGAAAATACCTTTTTTAGAACCTCAAGTGTAGGTACTTTAGTTAAAACAACTAGAAAGGAAATTATAGTGGGATTTATCTCACACATTCTAACAATCACTCATACTTTCTACGTTAGACAGGTATAAATGCAATATTAAACCGAATTACAGGATGTTAAGGTTGTATTTACGTTGTAATAAATAAATTGGGGCATCCATTATTGTGTTGTCGCTCAATCAATCAAATAATGAGAATGTATTATTATAATTATTATCACTTCTTTAAGGTACATAGTAAGTAATTGTATTTTGTACGGAGGTACAAGAACATACCTTATAATCTAACTAGACGTCGCTTTTTTTTTTGGTAGGGATTTGAAGGTGTTAGCCTCTGATGGCTGTTACACGTGTACAATCGGTGAGCGCTGAGGGCTTTTTTTTTTTTAATGGACTAGAAGTTGACAGCCTCAGATGGCTTTTACACCGTTACGCGGACTTTTTCGGTGAGCGCAGAGGGCTCTCAACCGAAGGAAAATTTAAGCGACAGCGCTGAGGGTGTCCCCTGCGGGACCGTGCCTCGGCTCAGGGCGTCACTGGGGGAAGTGGGGACTCACTTGACATGATTATTTAGGGAGCGGACTGGGTCGTTGCTGCGGCACGGGCCGCACTAACAAGACGAGACTGGGTGGGATGTCGCGACGGTCCTCGCCGGCGAGGACGGAATCGGATTTGGCTGAGGGCTCTCGACCGTAGTAGATTTGAGCAACTGCGCTGAGGGCGTCCCCCGCGCGTGCGGGACCGTGCCGCGGCTCAGGGCGTTGCTGGGGGTGGGGGACTCACTGGTTTGATTATTTAGGGAATAATATCGGACATTACTAGACGTCGCTAGAGTATACACTTCGTGTGTCAAAAAGCAGCAAACATGTCTGTTTTCTACGCCGTCATTTAGTCCGCGATCGACAGTTATTGCCTTCAGACGTTAAAGAAAAGTCTTTATACAAAGTTATCTAGTTAGAATTATAGGTCTGTGGAAAAAGGTTGTAAATGTCATAGTAAAAATGTTTTACCCAAATCAAAAGCAATATATGTTTTAAAATTCTTTATTAAAAAAATGTTTTAATAATTAATATGTACAAAACATAATTGTCTACTCAGAGAAGTACAAATTTTACACAATTGTTATTTTTTTACATTTGTAATAAGAAACTAATAGAGCTAGAAATAACATAAATTTTACAATGTATAGATTGAGGAATAAAGGTAACAACAAACAAGGTAACTCTCTTAGAAACTAAACGGAAACCGGTAAGGCATTTTTTTCAATATTAGACTTTTTCGTATTGAATAGGCTCCGAAACTACTGGACCGATCTGAATAACTCTTTGACCAACAGAAAGCTACATTATCATGATCATTACTTGTACTATATTTGTATAAATATTGTCAATTAGCGGAGTAAACGAAGCGAAAAATACGGTCTTACCTCCGAATTTTTTTACTGTGAACCGATTTGCATGAATTTTTTGGAATTAGGCTCATCTTACCCTTAACTTTAAAAGTGAAAATGATCTGAACTCCGCCTATTATTTTTAAGGGGTGTAAACCACCCCTTAATGGAAAAAATTACATTGAGCCATTTTATCGCTAGAAAACATGTCTAATAGCAAATGGTGAAATTGTAAAGTATTTTCTTACATAATTACCTCATATTAAAATCATTTTCAACCCCTTGAAAATCTTACAACCCTTGCAAATGTGTCATAGTATGGTATAAATATATACCATATAAATATATTATGGCGATAATATTTGTGTATTATCGCCATAATATATTATTAATATAGGTTAGGGTGCGGCGGGGGTGGCCCTCGGGCCACCCTTAAGCCTCGAACGTCTAAATGTTCTGAAATGAACACAAAAAAAGTGACAAAGACTTACTGTCCTAACATAACATTGATTACTACGCCCAAATATAGTTATTTTACACATTGCCGGTGGACCAGCAGGTATTCCATATAATTCCGAGGAAATTTATACATTTCCTAGGATATCGATGCATTAAATAGTTTTTCAAACAATATTGTACACAGTTCCTAAATAGTATCGGAACTGTACACATTTCCTAGGATTTGTATTCAATTCCTTGATTTCATACATTTCTAGTAGCATATATACACATTACAATAGTTGTGGGTCTCTAGTATACTGCGTACTTTCACATTGCTCCAAATATTCGCACTCCGAAATTTTCAGTTACTAAGTAGATAAAAATATGTTAAGTTTTTGGACCATAACTCCTTCAATTTTCATGCTATCACAAGTTATAAAACACCATTGTAAAGGTAATTAAAAGAGCTACAACATCCTTTATTGCAATATATAGTAAAAAAACCTTTTTCTGAAACGGTGAAGGGTTAAAGGGCTTAAGAGAGGCTGTGATTCCGCTGCCACGCGCTCTTTAAACAATCATAACTCCGTCAATTTTTGTTTCACAGAAAAACCAAAACATCCAAATTGTTTGTCAGAAAATTATCAATTTTTTTATTTCCACACTTTTATACGTATCTGTCGTCCTTTTTGAGATATTATGAAAAATAGGGTGGAATTTTATAAATATTTGAAAGTTTGTTTTTTATATAATCATGAATTTTTTGAAAAATATGTGTCCTGAAGCAGCCAAACTGATACTATCCATCAAACTCTTCATAATAAAGTTAATTCTAGGCGGAATACGATTAATTTTAATTGTGGTGGAAATGGCACTTATGAAACCCATTGATTTAAAAGAAAAAACATTAGATGCTCCCCTTATTTGCAATACAGCTCACTTATTTTACGTGCAAAAGACTTTAAATAGTGCTCATTTTAAAGCTTATTTTATGCGCTACAAAACCCTTTTGTATGTAAATGCATAAAATGCATCTGCTCGCCACTAGATGGCATTGACCACATCGATTAAATTTCAGATAAAATAAAACACGGCTTTGATCTTTAATATCTAGCTTAATATTGCACGGAGAATACTTTATAAAATACCAAATTGTTCATTGTTTTACCTGCTACAACTTTGTTCTTGATGAAATTTTCGATAAACGTATATTTTTGGAGATATTTGCAAAAAACCGATGAAAACCGTGAAAAAATTGCAAATTTTCAATAGCCAATAACTTGAAAAGTATTGGATTTTTTGAAAAGCTTTATATAAGATTTTTGCTTAAAATTAGGCCTTCTATTCATATCCGAGGCAATTTTGAAAAAAAAGAAATTCACCCCCGAGAAGGGGTGGCAACCACACCCAGGGTGGTTGCGGAGTTCAAATCATTTTCACTTTTGAAGTTAAGGGTAAGATGAACCTAATTCCAAAATTGTATGCAATTCGGTTCACAGTAAAAAAAAACGGACCCATAATGCTTCATTTACTCCGCTAAATTTACATATTAAATCTGTCAGGAATATGGAGTCATTTATATACTGTATCTTTAAACTAATGTTGTACCGGTTTCTATTTTATTTTGGGCTCTGTTATACGAATAAAATCGAAATATTGTTTTTTAAGTATACAATAATATGAGGCTGTAACTGTGATACTAGTCTTAAATGAGATATTGTTATTAATATAAATGTTAATAATAAAATTATTATATTATTATTTGGTCTTAATTATTTTACAATACTCAAGTACACATAGATTTTTTTATATATAAAAAACTTATATAATAATATCCGAGAGTAAGCATATTAAATTGTCCTGGATAAGAATCGATCCCGCGACATGATCCAATTAAATAAATAAATGGATGCTGATAAGCAATAATGTGCCAACCCACAAATAGCTGATAGTTAATATACTACGTTTAATTACATACTTATATAGATATTAGCATCTAGACACAGAACAAACAGACATATTATTCATGCATACAAATGTTTGTCCTGGGTGGGTGATACGAAGTCAATGGTATATAAAGGTAAATATCTTAGAACATTTTTCACAGATAGCTGATACACTTTTAAATAAATACCTACTTATATATTTACACCCAGACATGTGCATGCACACAAATGATTGTCTTAAATGGAAATCGAACCCACGACCAGAGGATTCTGCGTCCGGGCTAACCACAAAGCCATCAGACCAGTCTGGGTTAACGCTCTCACAATATAATTGACTTTTAAAAACATAGTTTTTCATTTCTCTGTGCTAAATTATCTACACTTATATTATAAAGAGGAAAGATTTGTATTTTTGTATGTAACGAATAAACTCAAAAAGTACTGGACCGATTTTAATAATTCTTTTTTCATTAGAAAGCTACATTATCACTGAGTAACATAGGCTATATTTTATCTCTGTATTCCCACGGGAACGGGAATTACGCGGGTAAAACCGCGCGGAGGCAGCAAGTTAGAAATAATTAATTATTGTATTAGGCTTACATTAAACATCGACTTCAAATAATAAACAGTACGAACTCAATCGTAGTTCCGTCGAAATATATGTTAACCTATTTCTATTAACTATTAAACAATTTTATAAATAGAAATTAAATTTTAGGCCAACGAGTTTTGGTTACATAGTAGACTAATACCTACTACCTAATATTATTAATGCGACAATAACTATCTGTCTGTAACGCTTTCACGTTTAAAACACAGAACATGAAATTTGGTAAGATATAGACTAAAGCTTGGAAAAATAAAATTGTGTATGTGATTTTTAAACGACTTCAAAAACAGGAGGAGGTTCTCAATTCGACTGGTATTTTTTTTATTTTGTAATAAATAAACTCAAAACTACATTGCCGATGTCATAAATTATTTCACCATTGGAAAGCTACATTTTATAAAAGGTTATATTTTATCCCCGTATTTCCACGGGAACGAGAGCTACGCGAGTGGAACCGCGCGGAGGCAGTTAGTAGGTTATATTTTATCCCTATATAGATATAAACATCTAGACACAGAACAAACAGACATTTTCATACACACAAAGTTAAAACTTTATTTTTTAGCACATCTATAAATAGGTATGTTTCAATCTATTTATTAATATATAACTAGTGGCTCCCCGCGATTTCACCCACGTGCCCGGGGGATCTTCAATTTTCCCGGGATAAAAAGTAGCCTAAACGTTAATCCAGGGTTAACTCGATACCAAATTTTATTGAATTCACCCCAGTCGTTTAAAAGAAGTAACAAACATACACACTCACAAACTTTCGCCTTTATAATAAGTATTAGTCTATACTAATATTATAAAGAGGAAAGATTTGTTTGTTTGTTTGTTTGTAATGAATAGGCTCCGAAACTACTGGACCGATTTCAAAAATTCTTTCACCTTAGGAAAGCTACATTATCCCCGAGTAACATAGGCTATATTTAATCCCTGTATTCCCACGGGAACGGGAACTACGCGGGTAAAACCGCGGGGAGGCAGCTAGTGTGATAATAAAATGACACAAGTATCTAGTACAAACTCGTATATTATCAAAGAACATAGACAAATATACTAAGTAAAATTGTATAGACATAAGAATTTAGGTGCGTTCCAAATAAATGGAGTACATACGTTAATTTGCCGAGTTATGTAGCACACTTCTCAATGAATCTGTAATTATCATCCAATTATGTCCAGAACTTATTAGCTGGTTCCATAAAATACCTCTAAATAACCTTTACGGTGTATGGCCATGAGGAAACCGTGGAGGGTCAGTGGCAACGCATTTGACAGCCAGTTGCCTTTGTGTCACCGATCGTGGGTTCGAATCCCACCCAGGACAAACATTTGTATGCTTGAATGTCTGATTTTCTGTGTCTGCATGTAATTGTCTGTTATATGTATGTATCGCAATGTTGTATATGTAGTATATCAGCTATCTGGTTACCATATCACAAGCTTTGGTTAGTTTGGAATCAGATTAGCCGTGTGTGAAAATGTCCAAGGATATTTATTTATTGACTCACGATCATGAGAGTGCAGGTTCAAATCACCCGCAGCTCCCTCTGAGTTAAAAAAAATTCACACCACTCGCTTTCGGTGAAGGAAAACATCGTGAGGAAATCTGCATGCCCAAGATGCCACATTTGAAGGCATGTGAAGTCCAACAATCCGCACTAGACCCGCGTAGTGGACTATGGCATTGATCTTTTTACGTTTTTAACCCTGGACTATGAAGTCGCTTGCTATGGGTTAAATTTAAACCCAGGACAAACTTTTGTGTTCATGAACATGTCTGTTTGTTTTGTAGGTGTAAATATTTATATGTATATATATTTTTTGAAAATTCGTACATACCTATAGAGTAACAGATACATATCTGATACCTACCTATATTCTTAGTCTACTATTTCATGAGACAGACAAAGTTACTTTTGCATTTATAATATTTGTAAGGATTTTTGGAACACTTTGTTTGACTCTTTCTGTCTAAGAATAACATCGAAATATTTTAGAATTTAGTATTACCATATAATGTATGAACTCATAATCTATTCTCTTATCACAGTTATATTATTATTCAAACAAAAACTAGTTTCTAACCAATTATTACATTCGACCTCGGAAATGCCGATAAAGATTATCTGTATGGAACCTTTAAAAAACTAGCAGCCCGCCCCGACTTTGCACGCACGCTAATTCAATCAAAAACCTTACCTACTCGTTAGTGAAAATTATATCTGTCATGGGAAAATCGTTGAACTGGGGCAATCTAGATCTGCCTAAGTTTGTAATATGTAAAATTTATTAACATGCTCGCGGTGGACCCTAGCCTATATTTGTGTATTATCAAAATCCGATGCGTGGTTTATAAGAAAGCGGACAAACAGACATATGCAGATATCGGCTTCGTTTTATCAATATTTAGAGAAGTATTTATTATACAGGTTTCATATATGACATGTTTATACTCGTACATACGTCATTTTCTACCGTAATACAATAAAAATGAAGGACAATCTTAGACTAAGTCAGTTTTAAATAAGTTAAAAATTTCGCAATAAATTATGTCAGACGTTCTTCTTAGATAATAATGCCTTATAATTCTTATTGCTTATCGTGAGGAGCATAGATTTTGCTCAAAGTGCGTTTTCAGTTGACGTACACAGTGTTTACCTGTGTCAATTTATATATAGATACTTCATACACAAATATTCGACACTGAAAAATTGTGCATAATTTTTGCACAGCTTAAAATAGAATTTAGTCAAAATGTTTACAGCAATTTAGATGTATATCAATATGAGATGCTGAATAACTTAGTCAATCAACTATCGAGCATATTATTTGACATTTTAGAGCTCATCTTAAAATATCTTATGAGAACTCAATTATTACTTATGCTATCAATTGGTTTGATTTTATTCAAAGTAAATAAACATATTTCTCAATAAATCTCAGGATCCGTATACATACCAGCGAATATTATGGATTCAGTTCTCCTATCAACAAGCATGAAAGCAAAGGGTTTGTTAGCTATAAACTCAGCTGGCGGTGCTCGAACTAAAAACTGTACATCAGCAGATGCTGTTACACCTTCCTCTGTAACCTCGATACCAGCCGTTTGTGTCATCAGAGAAACGTGAATTTTATAGTCGCTTATCCCTCTCAAATCTGCAAGATCCGGATTAAAAATCCTTTTTACTCCCATATCGTATAAAAATTCCGGGACAGTCTCTATGTTGGTAGTCATTTGAAATCTTGGAAGTTTCACTGTGACTTGCTTAGCTCCTTGCCTTTTGAAAAAATTGAAAATATACGACAATCTGATCTTTTCCAATGCGAGAAACATATCACCGACCCAACTGTTAGGATTTGGTTTGAATATCAGCATAGAAAACCTGTCGTTCTCGCAAGGCAGTTCCAGTACCGTAGCGTGTATCAACGGGTAGTCGGTTATGTTAAATAATCCAACTTGATTCATCATTTTCACGTTGCCTATGAGATATGCGCCGTTTTCATTGTAGAAAGGTTCTATGCTCGTGTATGAGGAGTTGAATGGTTTCTTCCACTTCGTTTTGAAGTACATCGCGTCACTAAAGAACACTGTCGAGTTAAAGTCGCCACTATACACAATTTCGTTAACATGACCGTCTGTACCGCGAGACATTATCGAGTTCACTTTCATTGCCGATTTTACTGGATTAGTAAAGTCTAACTGCAACACTTTGATGCCGTACAACCTTTCGACGTTCACTTTGAAACGGTGTTTTACCGCCATCAGCTGATCGATCACGAGAACACCTCTCCTCTTAGATTCATTTCTCAATTCCTTGTTCATTGTTTTTATTACTTCACCTAGTTTTTTTCTGAAACACAAATGTCTATGGCGTTTTGTCACTTTAGTGATTTCCCGCAGTGTTGTGTTTGTGGCACCTTCGCCTATGGCATGCAGCTGGAGCCAGGTGGTGAGCGGTGAAAACACGAAATGTCCGTCAGTAACTTGGGTGACACCGTCCAGAATCCTCAGCGAAAATATATATGCGGGATGCTTAAGTTGAAGTAGCGCCGATCTTTGATTGCAACGGAACTTCTCC
Organism: Thyatira batis; assembly: GCA_905147785.2. Lineage (NCBI taxonomy): Eukaryota > Metazoa > Arthropoda > Insecta > Lepidoptera > Drepanidae > Thyatira > Thyatira batis. The sequence goes on from LR990507.1 coordinate 3,189,001, forward strand.
CCGGAGGCAAGGCATAATGTTGAAAGTAGTAATATTTTCAAAAGCATCGTAATTAACGTTCGTAAATATTTGTGTAACAAACGTGCGCTTGTATCGATGCCGCTCGTGAACTGAATGAACCGTACGGAACTTCGGACAACTCGCTCTAAAGGCAGCTGTAGACAAGTTCTCTAGGCGGCCGATAGATCGAAATGGATCGATCTGGTACGTCAAAATATTGCGGTCATATTTTGTTTTTGCGATGTGCGCTATTTAGATAACATTTTTTTTACTATAATGTAATGAACGTTGTTTTTATGTACTTGTCTATTTATTTTTTTCATTCGATAGAAGGTGGTGTGGTTTGACCAAATATTTAATTATTTAACAGAATCCCTTTTTTTGTTATTATAATAAATTTCCTAGTGTATTTAGATTAATCGGTGGTGTTATGTGACAGTTACTTTTCGTTTGTCTATTAATTTAATAATTGTTTAAAACATAACCCTTAGAAGTCCTGGCCGTCCTTGGTAGTCGGGTAATAACTCAGCTTTTAATTATTGTTCGAAGACTAATAAATACGTTATTAATAAGTCCTTACAAGGTGAAAAATAACTATAAATATGACTCTGTATCGAGATAAGTAATTTACATACCTTCAGGTACATCGCAAAGAAAAGATAATACGAGTACCTTTCAAGGTAAACTTCAACAAACAAAAATGTACAACTATGAGGCACATAATAGCATTTTATATTCTTTTTATAGTTTAAATTCAAGGTGAGAGTTTTATGCTTACTTACATTGAAAAAAAAACCTGGTTCGGGCTTTAAAAATGTATTTATTTCAATGTTCATGTATTAGGACAAGTTTACGCCGAGGTTTAAAGTATGAGTTTGATTATAGAAAGTACGTTTTATTACAATAATGATAACAAATATCGAGACCTTATATAAAAATAACGTTTATTTCCAAGAAACAACAAACAGTACGATACCGTTGTACATCATATATCACTTTTAATGATATCAATTAAGACGTGGTTGTAATTTCTTATATGCAAAGATGTCCAGATTTAAAAAGTCCGTTTTGTATAATCCTGAGCCAGTAAACAAACCTTGTGCGGCGAGAAGAGACAAAACGGCCCTATCTGATCTCGACAACAAAAGATTCTTATGACGTAACCAAGAAGCTTAGGTACATTATCATTCGGTCAATGTTAAACGCTGATAATAATTCTTAGATAGGTACCTAAAAAGAGTTTGAGACAATATCTAGTTCAATAGACTTAATCAGCTATAGAATTAGGTCATTTGTTACATTTGTTATAACTGGTTATTCCGAAAAAAAATGTCAAGATTACAATCACGCTTTATTGAAAGAGAAAAATTTGAGTTAAGAATATCAAAATCAGAATTTTTTATAAACAAATTGATCATTCAAACAATTCCACGAATACAAAAATATACCTCACAATTTCCGTGTTTAAGATAATTTAATTTCCATCACATTTATTTCCTTCCATTTATAACATTGACATCCAATTGTTTCTCAAACATTATGTCATTTGTGTCATGGATATGTTAACACGGTCGTAAGGAATCGTCCAAAACAATAACAAGCTGACAACATTTTTATATATTACTAGTGTTGTCCACAATTGGTTATACGGTTGCACCCGCGTACCCGGGAGATCTTCCATTTCCCCGGGATAAAAAGTAGCCTATGTCCTTTTTCAGGCTATAGACTATCTGTGTACCAAATTTCATTTAAATCGGTTTCGTAGTTTTAGCGTGAAAGCGAGACAGACAGAGTTACTTTCGCCTTTAGAATATTAAGTAGTTAGGATTAAAACTAGTGGCTCCCCGCAGTTTCAGGCACGTTCCCGGGAGATCTTTTATTTTCCAGAGATAAAATGAAGCCTATGTGTTAATGAAAGTTATAAACTGAGTTCCAAATTTCACCCAAATCCCTTCTGTAGTTTTTGCGTGAAAGAGAACAAATATCCATACATACCTTCGCGGTTATACCTAATATTAGTTAATAAAAAAGTATCTTTTTATTAATTTCATACTAATTTAAAGTTAAAAACTGATAATAGCCAGTTTTTATATGATTCGTTAATGAATCACAGATATTATTGATTTATGATTACACTTCTTATGACAGCTGATAACCTTGGGTAATCAGCAATTTATTTAAAAAACTAAAATTCTCCATATAACATGTTATATTTCAGGTGTAATTATTTTCAAAACATGTTCTCTGTCAATTCCAAATTATTTGAATGTACATGACGTTAGATAAATTTATAGAAACAGCTGTCCTAACAATTAACAGTTACAGACATTCAAGGAATTCTTTTGATGTTTAATTTTTAAATCATTAGCACATACATTTGACACGTTTTACATTGTCATACTTATTGCTTACTTTTATGATCACGAAACATAGGAGTGAAGTCAATATTTGTTTTAATACAAATTCGTTTCCGCCTCGCGGTTTTATTATTTTTTGATATTGTGCTTAAGAGAGAATAAGGCTTTAATCGCGTACGTAAATGCGAAAGTAACTCTGTTTAACACTAAAACTACTGAACCGATTTAAATTAAATTTGGTACACAGATTATCTAGAGCCCGAGAAAGGACATGGCTTATTTTTTTTTCCCTGGAAAATGGAAGATTTCCCGGGTACGCGGTCGAAACCGCGGGAGCCACAGGTAATATGTAAAAGAAAGAAAGAAAGAAAACATTTATTGGACACAACATAAAAGTCCAAATAAATATAACATGTTCAATCGATAAAAAAATGGTTTTATGTCAAACTTCTTACCAATACATGCACCTAATCTAATGTTTCTTAAGACATTATATTTTTACATGATAATATTAAAGATTTATTTCCAAATTAATATTGATCGATCGATACATAATTTCCGATCGAACAGTCTCCACCAGCCTTTATATTTAGTTAAAGGTATTTATAAAGTGATTGAAAGCGCAATAAGGCTGGCACAGACGCGTTTCTGCGTCCGGAGTGTGGTCATAAATTAATTCAAACATCATGTTTGATGCACACATGTTTTGCGCTTTATCAGATAATCTATTTTTTTTTAATTAGAACCGAATAGTGTTCCATGTCCCTGTTTAATCTAATACGGACTTGGTCGGAGCACACTCTCCGCAGATCACTTCTCACTCGACACCATACTTTAAGAGAGGGACAGAGTATAGACACAACATCGAGATAGGGTTTTGCCTTACCGAATCGAACATCAGATTCTTCGAATTTGATTCCAATGAAAAGCTCACTGTGTTTGTAAATATTATTATTAGAGATCCTGAGAATTTTGTCTGTTTGTTACACGGCTCAGTTGGCGTTATTGTTTTGTGTCTGAGTCAGTTTCCTTTAGATAAAATCTATTAACTGTAATAAAATTAAATAAATAAATAATATCCTGGGACATTTTTCACACACGCACGGCCAATCTGATTCCAAAGTAAGCTTCAAAGTGAGCCTGTGTTATGGTAACCAGATAGCTGATATATTACATATTAGTAGAGAACTACTTTCAAATACATGTACTTATATAGATATTTACATCCCGACACAGGACAAACAGACACATTCATGCATAAAATTGTTGGTCCTGTGTGGGATTCGAAACTACGACCCGCGGCTTGAAAGTCAGGGTCACTAACCACAAAGCCAACTCAAATTCCTAACTACATATATGTATTAATTCGGAACATATTAAACTGTTCAGCTGTTTTTGCGTGAAATACCTACAAAAATCCGTCGCGCGCGCTTATTATAGTAGGTAAGCTAGGATTTTTGGCACTAGTAAAAATATGAATGGTTATTTTTAAATTGGAATGCATTATTTAAAACTACGCGTCTCGTTTGTAGAAATGCAATGTATGAGCGTAAAAGCTAGTAAAATAAATTTCGTGGAAGGTTTTTTTGCGAATACTTTCTGAGATTACATACAAACTTCTTTCTCTTTATTATTTGGATTTATAAATAAATAATATATCCTGGGACATTTTTGACACACGGCCAATCTGATTCCAAACTAAGCAGAGCTTGTGATATGGTAACCAGATAGCTGATATACTACATATAGATACTACTTTTAAATACATACTTATATAGATATTTACATCTAGACACAGAACAAACAGACATATTCATGCATACAAATGTTTGTCCTGGGTGGGATTCGAACCCACGACCCGCAGCTTGAGAGTCACTAACCACAAAGCCAACCGGTCTGTCAATGTCAATTTATGATTCAATACCAAACTCAGAACAGGACATAATAAAAACTTTATGCAAATATAAGCTCTTGTAGCTAGACTACCTTTCTAGCTTAGATTGACTTTCGTTTGATATCTAACTGTATCCTAGATTAACATTACGGTACATTTGATACCGGCTACCCTATATACTATACTTACTAGCTGTCTCCGCGCGGTTTCACCCGCGTAGTTCCCGTCTCTGAATACAGGGATAAAATATATCCTATGTTACTCCCTGATAATTTAGTATTGCAATGGTGAAAGGATTTTTTAAATAGGCACAGTAGTTTTGAGTTTAATCATTACAAACACAAAAAAAATAACCTCTGTATAATATTAGTGTAGATTCAAACTTACGAATATTCTATCTCCCTCGCACAAAAAAAAATTTTTTTAGAGGTCTGCTACCCGTTTGAAAAGCCTATATACTACGTAACACACCCAGTCGGGGGGGCTCGGTGTATCGCACCTCTCATGCGACACCATAGTAAATGAAAGGGACAGAGCATTGACACATCGAGCTACTATCATTATATCTTATCGAATTGTACCCAAGTGACTGCAAAAATGGAACAGGTTCAAATTAACATAGATATTGATAACTAGGTGAGGCATTAAAATCGGATAAATCGATTAGGTCGTAATCGATCGTTTTTGGAATCGATTGATTTATTAATAATTAAAATATTTTACAGATAGATTTGGTTATCATCTGGTCATAAGGAATCATATTAATATTATGTAATTTTATTTAGAAATCAAATTGAGATGTTTGTCGGAATAAAACCAGGAAGAATACTATTATTTCTGACCTTCATACTGGTGACTTTAAAATTGCACTCTAAACCAATGTATCTACGACTTCAAATCGTTTGTTTTCATTAGAATGGAAGATGTGGCCTTTGACCTCAAATGCTTGAAATAACTAACATATAGAATTCGCATATTCTCGTGTCAATGGCCTCCGTTTCTTGATTATTTATTTAGGTAGGTACTCAGTAAGAAAATCAATTGAATTTTATAAACAAAACGTAAGTCCTAAAGCTCATTTTATATTATAAATGGGAATGAATGTTTGTTTATCACACTTTACCGCCTAAACCACTGAACCGATATCCTACTACTATTAGGGAAGGAGCTGACCCTTAGCACACAGGCTTTGCCTAATTTAAGGGTCAGAGACTTCATCTTATTTTAGAGTGTATGTAATGTGATCAAATAAAGTTTATTATTATTTAGATATATTTATTATAGAGCCGTGGTGGCTCAGTTGGGAACGCACCGACTCAAGATCATGAGGGTGCAGGTTCAAATCCCTGGCCCGTACCTCTGAGTTTAAAAAAAAAACTTACGTCCGGATTCACACCACTGGCTTTCGGTGAAGGAAAACATCGTGAGGAAACCTGCATGCCTGAGATGTCACAATTAAAGGCATGTGAAGTCCGCCATTCCGCACTAGACCCGCGTGGTGGACTATGGCCTACACCCCTCGATATTAGGGGAGGCTCGAGCTCCTCGGTGGAGACGTATATAAGCTGACAATGATATTTATTATTATATGCGAAAGTTTGTGTGTATAAAATGTATGGATAGGTAGATGGACGTTTGTTACTTTTTCTCGTTTTCTTTCTACAGAACGGATTTTTAAGAAATTTGGATTAGAGATAATTTATAACCAGGATTAATACATGGGCTACTTCTTATCCTGGGAAAATTTAAGATCCCCAGGAACGCGAGTAAAACTGCAGGGAGCCACTTGTCAAAAATAATTTCACCAATGGAAAGCTACATTATCGGGGAGTAACATAGGCTATATTTATGTTTAGGAATCTAAATTCTAACGGGAACTACGCGGGTGTAACCGCGGGGCGGAGGCTTGAGCAAAATAAAGTCTGGAGTATTTTAAAACTTTAACCTGGATTCGAATTCTAGATCTGTTGATATTTACGTAAACAAATAAGCAGTCTGAACGCGGTCTGTCTGTTTATCACGATAAAAAAACACATTTGTATGCATGAACATAATCTGTTTCATCTGTGTCTGGAATTTGGATGTAAACATTTATATATCTACTAGCTATTGCCTAGCGGTTTCACTCGCATTCCCAAGCTTTTGTGTTAGAAAAAACATCATCACACTCATATAATAAAGGATAAATTTTGTGAGACACTGGATTACCTAACACATAGGCTGCTTTTTATTCCGGGGAAAATAGAAGATCCCCGGAAACGTGGGTCACGGGGCCTAAGCTGGTTTAAGATATATCCTACTAATATTGCTTTAAATAAACGCAAAAGTTGGATGCTTGTTCCACTTTCACGCAAAAACTACTGAACGGATTTGGATGACATTTGAAACACAGATAGTATATAAACTGAATTACCACATAGGATTAAATAAAGTGTAATTACCTATATAAGTATGTATTTAAAAGAAGTATATGTTGTATTGTAGGTATATCAGTTATCTGGTTAGGTACCCTAACACAAGTTCTGGTTTGTTTGAAATCAGATTGGCCATGTGTGAAAAATGTCCCAGGATATTTGTTTATTTACCTTACTGAGTCAGAGGTAAAAAAATACTGCGATAGCCGTATTTCCCTATACCATAAAACATTTTATATTATCCTGTTAATATTATACCTAAATGCGAAAGTTTGCAAGAACGGCTGATGGGCTCAAGGTGAAACATGGCACGGAGTTAGAATATATTCAGGAATAACACATAGGCTACTTTTTATTCCGGGTAAATTAACTCCGAAAACGGAGATAGAACCGCTCGCGCTGGAAGGTAAGGTCAGACATAAAATCTACCATTTGAACTGGCAACGCCATTTACAAACATTTTGAAGACATAAAAAGTTATGATCCATTATGAAACTCAAATTGAATAGGTCATTAACAAACAGAGTTTTTTACTAGTCTGTTAGAATGTGTAACTTAAAAGCCAAAAATGGTTCTAAGTCCATAGTTTAGGTTAGTTTTTTTAAACGGAAACTTATTTTTACAGATGGCAAATCTGATTGCAACCTACAAACTAAGAAGCTAACCCCCATCATCCAAATCCGTTCAGTAGTTTTTGCGTGAAAGAGTAATAACTAACAAACATGCATCCGTACTCACAAACTTTCGCATTTATAATATACTTACTCGACCCGCGCAACTTCGTTAGCGTCACTTGACCGTTTTTGCAACAGTTTTGATTGATGCTCCGCTCCTACTCGTCATAGCGTAATGATTTATACGTAAAAACCTTCCTCTTGAATTATTCTATCTATTAAAAATACCGCATCAAAATCCGTTGCGTAGTTTCAAAGATCTAAGCAAACATAGGGACAGACAGACGGCGGATAGCGACTTTGTTTTATACTATGTAGTGAAGAAGAATTTTAAAATTGCACTTGCAACACCCAAAATAACTATAAATCACGGAAAATATCCCGTAACTTATACTATGTAAATGTTGACCCATCGTTCTTGGTTAAACTGTAGCTGCATTCAAAGTAATGACTACAAATTTAGCATACAAAACTCTTTTGTATTCTGTAACTCACACACAACCGGCGCGCGCGCAAATCGGCTTCGGAGCATCTCACCTCTCACGCGAAACCGTAGTTAACGAGAGGGACAGAGCATCACCTGTGGACTTCGACTATAAAAAAAATTGTATCTGCCTTACAGAATTAAACCTCTGGGATCAATTCTCAAGTCACGGTTGTTATGGGCGTGCTAGAATTACCTATTTGATTGAAATGAAACATGATTGGTGCGTTTCGCTCTATCGGATTTATTCGAGAGTATTCAATTGTTTCTTTTGATTTTGTTGCAGTTTCCCATAATATAAACTGGCGCCTTTACTTCCTTTGGGTGCAATGTACTAACACAAAACTGAAAAGAAAACAATAATATGATTATCTATACCTATAAACTAGCTGACGCGGCGAGCTTTGCTCCGCCATATTTTCTGAAATTTATTACACTTAAATTTTTAAGCTATTGCATAGCTTTTATCGCGGGCTCTGAGCGCGGCGACCGAATCAAGAAATTCCGTAACGAAAAAAACCTAACACATCGTCTAACGTCGTTTAAGTTCGGCAGACTTCGGCACGGTGTTTGTTTGCTATCTTCTTAACTCTTTGACGTTTTGAAAAAATGGCGTTTGACATTTATAAAAAACAAAACTCAATTTCCGTATTCGCGCGTAATTATTTTGTTTCTATTTCGTGGCAAGGGTACCACGTCATAAAGCCTAAGTATTCAAATACGTATGCACATCAGAATGCATATTATTAAAAAAAAGTTTTACGTGACAACGACTTTGAGTGGTAAAATAATTTTAATGTGAATATTCATTCGTATAGTAGGAAGAAGGATGAAATAATAGTAACAATTTAAAACCTAACGTGACGTGAGCGGAGCGTAACGCAGTTTCTTGAAGTGTCACCCGGCAAACCAATTTATAAGACGTTGTCACGTCAAAATATATGCTCAAGTATTTTTACAATGTACAAGGCGTCCTTTCTAACCTAACCTTTGTTTAAATCCAAATGTATCATTTATTTAGTACATGTAGCGGCCATTTGCATTTCTAAGCACGCGATGTTGGCGTATTGGTACAAATGTTTGTACGTTGGGCCAACATGGCAATGAAATTAGACCTTTTCTCTAAGATTTATATGAGCTAGTACTTATATATTTTTAAGCTATTGCATAGCTTTTATCGCGGGCTCTGAGCGCGGCGACCGAATCAAGAAATTCCGTAACGAAAAAAACCTAACACCCCCCACTCCGACGGGCAAGGAGGTGTGGCTTGAAGGCCGTGCATCGTCTAACGTCGTTTCAGTTCGGCAGTCTTCGACAGTCGACACGGCGTTGTGTGCGATTAGACGTATTGTACGACTCTACGAAACTCGCACGAATCGAGACGAGCTGCTCCGAAATCGGACGAATACATAAGCTGCTTATGAGAAAGTATATAGGTGTATATGTATTTATGTACAACAGTGAATAGCTGTACTTGTAAAATTTGTGTATGAAGTGTTTTGAATATGAATGAACAAAGTGCATTTATTATTAAAATAAATAAATAAAATTATAATTGCATAAGTTAATACAAAATGCTATGCAATGCAATAGCTTTACCGCGGCAGTCCCCGAGTGCCTCACGTAATTTTTTTTGGATACAAACCTTGCCCTGGCTATAACGATCACAAAAAATATATATCTAAAGATACAGGATATTATCCTGTAACATTTTTCACAAATGATTCCAAACGAAGTAGAGTTTTACTATTGTACCTACTGTTAGCTGATATTCTACATTATGCTCATTATAAATAGCATAGATACTTATATAATTGTTAATGCACACAAACATTTGTTTAAGAATTTAAGAAGACGGTGACCACTAGTAAGAACCTATATTTATTACTATGCACCAAGTACGAATTTATTTCTCTCACGACTTTTTTGTTTACAAACGAGCTAAATTTATGCGGCAAGTGTTCGCAATTCGCATATAAAATATGGTAGTCAGTATTTCTTTATATAAATGCTCAATAATACAAACAATAACTAATGCAATTTATAACACTTTCCTCTACTTACCTACTGACTACTTATTCTATCCGCTTACTGCTTGGTTTGAAGTTGGTGCCAAGCCACAGCATAATTAGTAGGTAAACAATATACAAAAGATCTTTGTTAAGATTCTCCATGATTTAATAAGGTCAACAAAACTTTGGCACCGTTTGCATATAAAATTCTAAATTTTAGAAATAAACGGTCCTTTATAAATTTTAATTTTTTTATTCATATATGGCTTGGCACCGACTTCAAACCATGCAGCAAGCGGAAAGAATAAGTAGTCAGTAGGTAAGTAGAGGAAAGTGTTATAAATTGCATTAGTTATTTTTTGCTTTTTAGTATTTTTGGAAGTCGGTTTTTTTTAACGTAGTTTTATTTTTATTTTTTGATTTTTAGTGATTTAAGTATGGGTAGGCTTATTATTTATTTAACAATCACAGAACACTATTAAACCTAAACGTTAATGAGATTAACCTTCAAGGTCAACCTAATAGCCTCAAGGAATACTATTCTCTATCCATATGCACGTATAATTTTGAAAGAATTTTCTCTGAACTCCTATCCTTTGAGGAGTTGTACCTTCCATCATCAGCTCATCCATAGGAAATCATCATCAAACGCAAATAATTGAACAAACTGTATGGTATTGACTGAAACATAACAGTTATATGCTTATAATTTGAGTGTTCTTCACGATTTCCTTGGGATCCCATCATCATATGCTGACTAGATGACCAGGGTACCAACTTGAATATGTACTCTAACGAACAAAAAAAGAATTACGCAAATCGGATTAGAAATGTTTAAGTTATCGACATACTAATATACAAAGTATCGTCAAAATGACATCGTCCAAATAACAATAATGCTTATAAAATAAAAACTACTAAACCAAACTGAAAAAAAATTTTATGGGACCATCTGGCAGCTATTTCGCGTCGAACAAAAAAAGAATCACGCGAATCGGTCCATTAACCGCGACGTAATCGATGTACATACATAGAAAAAAAAAAAAAAAAAAAAAAAAAAACATACCGGCCGAATTGAGAACCTCCTCCTTCGTTTTGGGAAGTCGGTTAAAAAGATGCTCCACTAACGACCCGCCTCCGCTTGCCACGGGTGCAACAAAACACCGTCATTTCAGCCTGTTGACACAAAATGTTACGAGTAATTAACCGTACGTAGGTTAAAACACACCGACTCACGATCATGAGGGTGCAGGTTCAAAACCCTAGCTAGTTTATAAAAACTTACGTACAGATTCACACCACTGGCTTTCGGTGAAGGAAAACATCGTGAGGAAACCTGCATGCCCGAGATGTCACAGGCATGTGAAGTCCGCCAATCCGTCAATGAGTGAATCCGTCCGTAAGTTTATAAGCTCAGAGGTACGGGCTAGAGATTTGAACCTGCAACCGTGCAACCTCATGATCGTGAGTCGGCGTTCCCAACTGAAGAAAGAAAGAAGGTCTTTCTTTTTTAGAGTTTTTTATTCAAATAGGCCTTCACAAGCACTTATGAATAGTCAGACTCTAATCCTCGGTTCGGAAGGTTGGTTCTGCTGATATAATGTGCCTGTGGAATGTTTACAGTCTGCCACACAGATGTTACATTGACTTATCTTACATCACATCTATTCTATGTAGCGTTGTTTAACCTTGAAATAACAGCACAGCGCGTACGCACGTTCGATTCCATGCGTCTCGCCTACTAATGAATAGTATTTTATTCACCTAACTTTACTTTACCTAGTTTCAACTCTTGACACAGATTTTATTAAAATTATTTTTTAAGCTACTATTATTGGTCATTTTTTTTGAAGATTCTTCTGTATTAGTATTAATATATTACCTCAGACGTTCCTTAGACATGACTAAGCTGATTACAAACTAAGCAGAGCTTGTTTTATGGTAACATGAATAAAAATATACATTTAAATAGATATACCCACACCCACCAAAACAAAACGGACATGTTCGTGAACACAAATATTTGTCGTAGTTGGAAATCGAACCCGCAACCATGGCGATAGCAACCAAACCAAATGACCCGTTTGATAAATTCTTAAAGTTGATTCTAGTCTTCTCTTACTCTGTAGTGAGGTCAAGGAATACGGGTCATTGTCACGCTATTTTTGACATAAGCTAGTGACGTACGAATGATTGAAATTCCGTATCGATATTTGATTAAATCGATTACACACGTCAATTGATTGGGCATGTATATCGAATGACAATTCACGCAAATTGATAGTTGGTAAATCCCTATTAGGTTAGTGGACGCTTACTTATTTTTTAGCCGTTGTTTCCTGGTTCGATTTGTTGTAAAATATTTATAAAATCAAATCAAACTAGGTACTTTTAAGTCGAATAGACCTTTCTTACTTATGAACAATCTTAACGCTCGGTTTTGAAAGTTACTTTTACTGAGAAGAGATTTAAAACTTACATAAAGTTTATGAAATCCTTCAATATTCCCGGGATAAAAAATTGCCTATGCTAAGAATTTGAACTCCCTCATGATTGACACAGCAAAGAGTAAAGAATGTCCCAGGATATTTATTATCTGAACTTAACCTTGCACTAACGTAACCTCGATGGGTACTATAAATAAGTGGTTGCAGGTGCCTACCATTTCAACAGATTTATTAGCCACTTATACAGTTACGAATACCTAGTAAAATTGTAGTAAAATCGTTCAAGGGTATGAATAAATCTTGTGTGACTATGATTAATAAAATTTTCATACGGGAGAATAAAATGGATTATTATAAAAACTTATTTGATTTTAACATCAATAATATGAAAAATAAATTAAAGCCGGATCAAAAAATGTTGCCAGGTTGCAGCGGAATCAGGAACTAAAATGTTGCCAGCATTTTATTATGAACAGTGAAATCTACAAGTGTCGCCCTCATTCCAAGACTCTTTATTTCTGGTCAGGTAAATTGGTATACCTATTATAATATGTTTACAGAACATTAACTTTTAATGTTGAAAATAGGTAAATAAATATAAATACCTATATCAGCCTACTTCATCTATATTATATATATAAAACAAAGTCTATCTGTCTGAAGGCGATGAACACAAAAACTACTGAACAGATTTTCATGCGGCTTTCACCAATTCATGGAGTATTTCATGGGGAAGGGTTCTTATGTATCGGTGGATCGGGGGATCCGCCGCCCACGCCAACGGTCCCATGCCGGAGATGCCCATTTGTTCCATGGGCATCTCCGGTGAAGTTGAGAGGGGGGCGGGACTCGCATGCGTTTTCGCATCGTGAGTCCCGCCCCCCCGAGACGGGCTCGGCCTCCAGCAGTGTTTTTGGGAGGCCGAGCAGCGCCGGCGGGGCATGCGGTTGTAAGGCTTACGCGTGTCCCGCAGCCCCGCCACACGGCGCCGAGGCGTCAATGGAACCCCAGGGGTTTAGTGGGTAGGCACCGGCACCTTCTGTGCCGGTGAGTCTCCACATAACCCGGCGGCTCCCCCCGGAGCTGCCGGGTATCCTATGAGGATTCCCCTGGGAAATCAAAAAAAAAAAAAAAATTACGTGAGGCACTCGGGGACTGCCGCGGTAAAGCTATTGCATTGCATAGCATTTTGTATCAACTTATGCAATTATAATTTTATTTATTTATTTTAATAATAAATGCACTTTGTTCATTCATATTCAAAACACTTCATACACAAATTTTACAAGTACAGCTATTCACTGTTGTACATAAATACATATACACCTATATACTTTCTCATAAGCAGCTTATGTATTCGTCCGATTTCGGAGCAGCTCGTCTCGATTCGTGCGAGTTTCGTAGAGTCGTACAATACGTCTAATCGCACACAACGCCGTGTCGACTGTCGAAGACTGCCGAACTGAAACGACGTTAGACGATGCACGGCCTTCAAGCCACACCTCCTTGCCCGTCGGAGTGGGGGGTGTTAGGTTTTTTTCGTTACGGAATTTCTTGATTCGGTCGCCGCGCTCAGAGCCCGCGATAAAAGCTATGCAATAGCTTAAAAATATATAAGTACTAGCTCATACAAATCTTAGAGAAAAGGTCTAATTTCATTGCCATGTTGGCCCAACGTACAAACATTTGTACCAATACGCCAACATCGCGTGCTTAGAAATGCAAATGGCCGCTACATGTACTAAATAAATGATACATTTGGATTTAAACAAAGGTTAGGTTAGAAAGGACGCCTTGTACATTGTAAAAATACTTGAGCATATATTTTGACGTGACAACGTCTTATAAATTGGTTTGCCGGGTGACACTTCAAGAAACTGCGTTACGCTCCGCTCACGTCACGTTAGGTTTTAAATTGTTACTATTATTTCATCCTTCTTCCTACTATACGAATGAATATTCACATTAAAATTATTTTACCACTCAAAGTCGTTGTCACGTAAAACTTTTTTTTAATAATATGCATTCTGATGTGCATACGTATTTGAATACTTAGGCTTTATGACGTGGTACCCTTGCCACGAAATAGAAACAAAATAATTACGCGCGAATACGGAAATTGAGTTTTGTTTTTTATAAATGTCAAACGCCATTTTTTCAAAACGTCAAAGAGTTAAGAAGATAGCAAACAAACACCGTGCCGAAGTCTGCCGAACTTAAACGACGTTAGACGATGTGTTAGGTTTTTTTCGTTACGGAATTTCTTGATTCGGTCGCCGCGCTCAGAGCCCGCGATAAAAGCTATGCAATAGCTTAAAAAAAAAAAAAAAAAGGGTTCTTATGTATAATACATCAATTTGGACCCGGAGGGTGGCGCTGGTGGGCAGAACGAAGTCTGCCGGGTCCGCTAGTTATATATAAGTTATTCTGCATTAGAAATAGAAATAATGACAGATGTTTGGCTAACAAGCGGCAATGATTCAAAACTAGAGACAAAAATATTTTTATTTTAATTAACACATAATATTGTATATGCCAAATTCATGACACACCTGGCTAATGATAAAATCTTACCTGCATTTGCCGCCTTTTTTTTTTAATGACGTGCGAATATTTCTGGCAACAAATACTTATTAATATTGAAAAAGACATGAAATTAAAATTACAGAAGAGTACGGATTTTTCGATTCGGTTTCGATTGTAACGAAATTCTTGATCAAAGTTAGTTCCAAAAAGTGTCACCGCACGATCGTGCGCTAGAATCGCTATCAAAAATGTATGAAATGACATTTATTCGATTAAAACTCGTTTCTCGAAAGCGTCGGGAGTAAGCCCTCTAACTTCTTAATTTTAAATTTCCTGGGTAAATTCTAAGAATAATTTTTTTACAACGGTACAAAAATATCCTTGAGTCAAGTCATAACCTATTTCTTCCGTGAAAAAGTATTATGGTAGTATTGCATACTAATTAGTGTTTGTCTTATAAATCGGAATAGAACTTAAAGCCTGTGGTATCACAATCAGGGCGTCTAATGTCAACTAGCCTATCAATAATTACAATCATGTGATGAACTATCAATAGATAATATTTAATTACCAATCATAATTTCTACGCAATGTTATTATTTAAGAGATAAGAAACTGTTTTAGCAAATATATATCCAACTAGCTGCCTCCGCGCGGTTTTACCCGCGTAGTTCCCGTTCCCGTGGGAATTCAGGGATAAAATATAGCCTATGTTACTCGTGGATAATGTAGCGTTCGAATGGTGAAAGAATTATTAGAATCGGTCCAGTACTTTTTGAGTTTATTCGTTACATACAAAAATACAAATCTTTCCTCTTCATAATATTAGTGTAGATTGGTGTAGACTATCCTACTAACCACACTTATATTATAAAGGCGAAAGTTTGTGAGTGTGTATGTTTGTTACTTCTTCACTTCTAAATGGCTGGATTTTAATAACATTTGGTATAGAGTTAGCAGACTTTTTATCCCGGTAAAATTGATCCCCCGGGAACGCGGTTGATACCGCGGGCAGACACTAGTATTATAAATGCGAAAGTTTGTGAGTATGGATAAATGTTTGTTACTATTTCACGCAAATACTACCGGACGGATTTGGATGAAATTCGGAACAAAGATAGTTTATAACCTAAATTACAACATAGGCTACTTTTTATCCCGAGAAAATTTAAGATCTTGCGACAACGCGGGTGAAACCGCGGGTATCCAGTAGTTAGAAGATTAATACATTTTGCATAATGAAAAGATACGGACGTAATAATTAAGATAGTCGAATGTCGTTGCATAAATATTTTTATAATAATGTTGGGAAAAGTCGATGTGTCGACAAGTGAGTATGTTTTATAGCCCAGTTATTTGAAAGAACAAATATATTTAATTGTATTTCTAAATTCGCTTTCTTTATCCGATCCGATATGTAAGTCAAATTTTAAGAGTCTTATCTTTAAAACTTTATATCGATAAATCACTCTTCGACGACACGACACTATTTCAAATCAAATATATATTCTAATAACATTCATCAATCATCAACAGCTCATAAACGTCTCCACCGAGGAGCTCGAGCCTTCCCTAACATCGAGGGGGTTTTGGCCATAGTCTACCACGCGGGCCTAGTGCGGATTGGCGGACTTCACTCACATGCCTTTTATTGTGACATCTCAGGCATGTAGGTTTCCTCATGATGTTTTCCTTCACCGAAAGCCAGTGGTGTGAATCCGTACGGAAGTGTTTATAAACTCAGAGGTACGGGCCAGGGATTTGAACCGGCACCCTCATGATCGTGAGCCACCACGGCTAATATAATAACATTATTTTGACCTAATTACGATTCAAAGAAACTCGTCAATGCAAAGTTATTGGCAGAAGTATATGGGTCACAGATGCACAAACATTTAGATTTACGCAAAGTCTAGTTTCTACAAATATCTGGGATTCTTCCGAAACCAATAAAATTTCGTAATCTGTTAATAATGTATAATGTTCGTTAACACCATCATAAAGAAAAAGTCAAAGATAAAACCCATATTTTATAAATAAAGAAAAAATACATCATAAAAATTAAGTATGAATTTTATTGGACTCGACTACGGGTTCAGTACAGTACAACTTACAAGGAAAACCAACTTTTATAAAAAAAAAAATATCCAGTATAATTGTTGCTAGTTTGTACAAATTTAAATCATTACCATGTTAGAAATACATTTAAAATAATTAACGTGGTAGCATTTGATAATAGACCACAAAGCATATTTATTAAACAGTAGTTATTAAACATTATGCCACTTATAGTCTTAGCTATTTATAATATTTAAACATTCCTCATATTCTGACTCGATATAAACACAAGCCTAAACTTAAGGCTCTGGCCTGCATTTTTGGTTGCTGAATTTATTCCCGGTACTTCTCAGTTAGAGGCTGACCTCTGACGGTAGTGGCTTCAGCATCTTTTAAGTTCAACTGATTTTGGGCCTTTAACACGAAAATTACCATGCGTTTTAACAATTCTATTACAGAACCCTAAATACCATGATGATTAAAGTCTAAAGATCATAAATCTAAGGATATATTAACTTGTAGAAAATAAATACTATGAGAAAGTCTGATAACTGACATTTAACTGACCTATATACATCAATCTTCCAAATTATTCAAAAACATAATTATGTATGAATATTATTACCAGTGTTAATATGTAAGAAAATATTCTGGTTTTATTTAATTGTGCATGGAATGTGAGAAAATGGCTAAGCGCCAATATTTTTACTACACATACATACATGATTGTCTTGGAAATCATTTTTATTTTTGCAACTGATACTAGAAGGTCGTGAAACATCGAGCATGTAACCAATAGAGTAGCAATAGTGAGCCATTTGTTTAGCAACGCATCAATGATTTGTCACGTATAACCGGTATAAGTGGTATAACTAACAAACCACGCTCGAACTAAAACAGTACCCGACCAATAAGAGACCTGTGTGTACGTCTAGTGCAACACTTGACCTTGAGTCGGCCAATCAGAACACAGGGGCCGGCGCAGCGTTTTGGCGTATTTTGTTTTCTAACAAAACTGTTAACAGTTCTACTCTATTGGTTACATGCTCGATGTCGTGAAATGAATCAATTATGATGTTACATCGTTGATTGAAAACAAACATTTCTGTATATATTTAAAGTTAGACCTAGGTACAACATAGTTTGGAGATAACCCGCAATTTCCTAACTTAGGAAAAAACTTAATTAGGTAGAAACTTAATTCATTTGACTTCAAATATAGGTAACTAGCTGCCTCCCCGCGGTTTTACCCGCGTAGTTCCCGTTCCCGTGGGAATACAGGGATAAAATATAGCCTATGTTACTCGGGGATAATGTAGCTTTCCAAAGGTGAAAGAATTTTTGAAATCGGTCCAGTAGTTTCGGAGCCTATTCATTACAAACAAACAAACAAACAAACAAATCTTTCCTCTTTATAATATTATTAGTATAGATTAGTATAGATAGATAATAAATTAATATCGTAGATTTTTTCACACACGGCTAATCTGATTCCAAACTAAGCAGAGCTTGTGATATATGTAGTAACATACGTATGCTTACTTTTTTAATACATAGGTACTTATATAGATATTTACATCCAGACATAGAACAAAAAGACATATTCATGCATACAAATGTTTGTGCTGGGTGGGATTCGATCCCACGTCTGGCGGCTTGAAAGTCAGGGTCACTAACAACATAGCCAACCGGTCTGTCGAATAAAATTGCTCTCTGATCTTAAAACATAAATATCTACTCCGGAAACGCGAGTGAAGCCGTGTGACGTTAGTAATGTACATAATAAATACAGTAGCTATTTGTTTTGAGAAACATTGAAATAATAATAGAATCCTTGCTATTGTTATGTTATACATAATTGAAATCGTGTTTTAATTTTACTAATAGGTATATTCTAAGAACTAAAGATAACATTCTACAATAAACAGAATACTAAATTGTTTGTATGTTATTGTTGTATGAACAATGAATTACAACAGCATTTAAAGATCTAAAAAACAATAAATATCCAGCCGTTCTCGAATCATGCCAACATATTTATTTATAAAGAAAGTTGAAATAAAGGGTAATAAACTATCCGTTTGTCAAAGATACAAACTTTCACTTTCACATTTATAATATTAGTACCTAACATATATTTTTTAAATCAAAAGCTACAAAGAAAAATATATCGACCAGCATTTTAGCTCTACGAACGCACTCCATTAATGCACGCATATAGGTACGTATAGTAAAAATATTTTCGAGAAATCATACCAGAGACCCGGCCAAGTTATCAACAGGTCACTTTCGATAACCCCCGAGCGTAACATCTTCACAAAATTGTCAGTATATCCTTTTCGGTGGTCGAAATGGCTCGACTCTACACTCTGTTGTATATATGCGTGCTAACACCCTCAATTTTTGGACAATGTACCCACGAGCGCGCCCTCAAATACTTCGAGAGGTCAGTGTACGAGTTCTCCATAGATTTAGCGTCGAGAATCAATCTGGAAACTGAGAGCCATTTCATCGCATCGACATTGTCACCTTGGTCTCTGATATCGACTCTCTCCCTCGGCGCGTCTGAAGACACACTGACAGAGATAAAAGATGTACTCAAACTGCATCCGCACAGATGTTTCAATAACATTTTCTTCCGAACCATAAAGGAGCTGTCGGGAACGACAGAGGGCAGTGTACTCGAGAAAAGCTCGGCGTTGTTCATCGACGAACGGTTAGTTGTGAAGGATATCTTCAAGAGGAACGCGGAGAAGGTAAGCGGATGCAGCAT
Organism: Thyatira batis; assembly: GCA_905147785.2. Taxonomy (NCBI): domain Eukaryota; kingdom Metazoa; phylum Arthropoda; class Insecta; order Lepidoptera; family Drepanidae; genus Thyatira; species Thyatira batis. The sequence continues at coordinate 3,208,640 of LR990507.1, forward strand.
CAGCGTGATGCCTTTCGACGAAGCAGTCATGGCAGCAGCAAGTATTAACAACTTCGTCAGCAGAAGCACACATGAAACAATCGAAGAAATTGTCACACCAAGCGATCTCATTGACGTATATCTCATCGTGGTCGACGCACTATACTTTAAAGGGACATGGAAGATTCAATTCCCATACGAAGACACGGAAACCAGTGCATTTTACAATGAAAGGAAAAACCAAATCGGCGATGTGAACCTAATGTTTGTCAGCAACTCGTTCAATGTTACATCACTCGATTTAATACAAGCTAAAGTGTTGGAGCTGCCGTACGAAGGTGGTAGGTTCTCAATGCTGATTTTCCTGCCTTACAATGACGTTTCTGTAACGGCTGTGTTGGAGAACTTAAATAAGATCAGTCTGTCGGCGATTTTCACCAAATTCGAGCAAAGAGGCGCCATGACCGTTGCAGTACAAATACCTAAATTCAAGATGACATCTGACATTGATAATTTGAAGGAGCTCCTGAACGATATGGGTCTGAAGTCGATGTTCGACAGCGCCAATGCTCAGTTCCCTGGTATATCAGATTTTCAGATGTACGTATCAAATTTCATTCAGAAGGCTGATATAGATGTAACGGAAGAAGGGACGACCGCGGCTGCCGTAAGTGAAGCAGCATTTGAAGCCAGAATGCTTCCCGAACAGTTTATCGCCAACAAGCCCTTCGTGTTCATGATTGTAGATAGAAATTTAAAAATAGCTTTATTTACTGGCGCCTATTCAAAGCCTAATCTTTATTGATTGAATGTTGGAACTCTTGAAAACGTTATGGTATTACTCATAACAATTACCATCTGTGCGAGTGAGTTAAAGAGATTATATGTTAATGATACATTTATTTGTTTTACTAGCTTCCGCCCCGCGGTTTCCAGGGTGCTTCTAAAAGTATTCCATATTTATTTTAATAGAAACTTCATTTTAATTATCAAGAACATTTTAAGACCAATAATAATAGCTAAATCAGTCCCGCCGTTCTCAAGCAGAGCGTATACTATGGTAATCAGATTCACTTCGTATGCAAACTATTTTTCGCTTACATTTTATATATAGGTATATTTACATCCAGACATAGAACAAATAGACAATAATGAGGCAAGATTTATAGGCACGTTTTATATATAAGCCATTAAAGTTTGTGTTTTTTTTAAACCATTTATCTTTTTGTCTGCAGCGTTATTCAATGCTAGCCGATTCGGAAATTCGTCAGATATTTTCAATTAGTTCATACTACTTAAACCCCCTATTTCTAGCACATTCTTTAACTATTGAAACGATAACATAACATAACTAATTAATGTATTTACGTACTTTAGTACCTACATAAATATTACCGAAAGTGTTTCTCTTACAGAGTTAATGAAACTTTATCAAGAGTCATAGGTTGATTGTTATAATCGTACGTTTTTTTGCCAATTTATAAACGATGCTAAGGTTACATGACATCATTCTTCTAACAAAACATTTGCTCTCTGATTTTAAGATCGCGCTATGTCAACATATTGCAGACATAAAACTGAAATGTCGTGGCGGCGCGCGGCTTTTTTGGGTTCCCTTTGGTAGTTTATTATGTACTAGCTATGCTCGCGGGCTTACATGTAATTATTAGTTAAACCACTCCTTATAAAATCAGCTATCTGCCTGTAAAGTCCCGTCTAAATTGGTTCGACAGTTTCAGAGATTGGCCGGAACATAGCTGTCTACAGTCATAATTAGACTCCATATATACAAACTCCAAAGTTCACATATTTATAAAGTGCCTACATACCTAATTACTTCTTAATCTGCTTTCTATTTCAGCACCTTAAAACATAAACGCGATAGACGCGAGTATAACCGCGGGACGCAAGCAAGTGTGTTACAAAAGTCATTAGGAATTCATACCATTAAAATTGCACTAGACTTGAAGTGCCGATGACGATATTCTAAGATATTGACCTCATGTCTATTTGCGTACACTCAGTAAGCGGTAGGTACTTAGGGTACCTAGATAAACACAAAAAGAAAATGGCGACTAGTCTAAATGTCAAAAAGTGAAGTTAAAATGACATCTCGATACCTATCAGAACTAACTTTCCCGTTCTCGGGGTAATAAGTAGCCTATGTGTTATTCCAGACTTGAATACAATTTGACACAGAGATATCCTATCAAATTCTGACGGGATTGAGTTACAAACATTTATATTTCAATCATAGTTTACGCAGACGAAGACGCAGGGGCCAGCTGGACTATTATATATGGATTGTTTAAAACTCAACTGTATCTGTTATGTACCTATCAGTTTTGGTTACGGCTTAATATCTTGCATGTAACTAAATAATTATATTGGGTATATGACATGGCAGAAAAGCTAAAATTATTAGCGACTCTTCCTAGCAAAAGCAACCTTCCGAATCGATGATTTAAAAGTATGCATTTCGTTTTAAAAAGAAGAGTAAGTATCTAAGTCAAAACAAATCTTCAAATTATAGGACGGTATAATATAATATTAATATTGTAAGGAACCCAAGCGTAACTCTAAGACTCACTTAACAGTTAATTTTTTAAGTTTCTATTGACAATTCTAACGTCTCACAGGCAAACCCAAACATTTGATATGATAATAAAATGATGAATTTACATTTCTTTTTCTAATCATTGATACTCTGTCAGACATAAATATAAACAAGGAATATCAAAATTTTATGAAATAAATAAATATACTTACTGGTAAATTCAGACACGGGCAATCTGATTCCAAACTAAGCAGAGCTCGTACTATGGTAATTACAAAAAAAACAGTTTAGACCCTAAAAGGGCACTAATGAACGTGGAAACTGGAGCTACTGCCGCTTCGGAAGTCCTCAACGGAGAAGAACCGACAAGAAACACAACAAGGTTATTTTTTTTTTCAATATTTTTTTTATCTGACGTAGCTAGTTTTATATACATACTTATATAGATGAAACGATTGTACTTATATTACTATTATTATTACTGGATAAGAATCGAATCCAACCGGAAACCGGCACCTCTAAGTCGGGGCCGGTATAATATTTGTACGCGAGAAAAACCGCGGTAAAGAAGCTAGTATGTTTATTGTAGCTATTAAAATGAAGGTTAATCAACAATTGTGTTCCTGAAGGGTACAAGTTCATGAGGCATACATTGATATGTCATCGTGTGCAATTGACTGCGAAATTAGTGACTGCATATCTAACTTTAGTGCATTATTCATTCATGATATTCAGAAGTCAGAAATAACATTGAGTATGTAAGAAATAACAATTGGTGAAGTATTATATACCTACATCTTTGCTTATTCTTTTAATTTAATATTATAAACAACTTCCCACCTGCAGTTTCAGCCGCGTTCCTGGCGATCTTCAATTTTCTCGGGATCAAAAGTATGATATGTGTTCACGCAGAACATAATCTAGGTATAATTATTAAAATACATAATAAACTCAAAAAATATCTATAATTATTTTGTTTCGTTTTATTGATCGGCTCCCAGCTCTCCAAAAACCCGAGTGCTAATCATATTCGACTGCTTCCCGCATCAATTCGCATGAAGTAATCAATTACTAATCGCTAAATGGCCGGAACGCTACCAGTAAAATGGTTTATTTACGTCCCAGACTAGTCAATAAACCAAGGCCAAGTTCAATATTACGTGACTTTATTTTATTGCAATCAGTTCATATTTACCACAAGAGGAATAAAACATTTTTATGATCTGTCGAAATAGCTAAAAACACCATTTATCGATAAAAAAAGAGGATGTTATGCCAAACCTCTTTGATATTAATATTTTTTTTTATTTGTTAAATCAATTCCATACTTTTTGATCCAACTTTTTTTTATTTGGAACTTAAATTTGGCGCGGCCTCTCGATTATGTAACTTTAATTTTTATTTAATTTAAAATAGGTAATACATAAATCAACGTAGGGAAACTTATCATATGTTATTGAGTCCACGTACAAAATCCTAAACTGATTTTACTGATTGATTTACAACGGAAGTATTTTGTCTGAAGGTTGGACAACATGAAATATGAGACATAATTTATTTATATGTTGCCAGTGTCGAATTACTAATATCTCAGGCTACTTTAATATTCCCGCCACGAATTCAGTTGGTATTGTTGTCACGAACAGAGTTTTTAGCTGTGGTTTTTGGGCACAGAGTTTTTATTAATAATAATATGTACTGTCAAAGTGGGTCTTTCAAATCTTGGCAATTTTATATACAAACAAGTGTTTTATTAACAATGATGCATACTAATAACAACGTCTGATAAGAACCAAAAACTTCTAAGACATTTTATAAATAGGCAATGGATTTTGTATATTTATATATTTTTTTTAGTAACTTCGTTTGTATTTGGTACTGATAGCAAAATGATACTAATTAATAGGTACAGAGTTTTATTTTGATAAATCAAACTGCCTATGGCGTGGCGAATGGCGAGGCAGTCCAACAGCGATATTTTATGCTATAAAGATTATTCAATACTAAGAAATAAAGTTATTTTGAACGCGCCTATAAATTATATCGAGCTATAAATAAAACCATCTGCTATCACAGTGCGGGTATTCTGTTTTTACCGTTTCAGTGAATGAACTCTAAAACTTTACCTACACCTCGCTCGCCGACAAAGTTTGTATTCTTTAATAGCGCGCAAAGTCGTATGCAGGTGAAAAGTGAGGAGATAAGAAATTACATATCAAATTCAATTATTCAGTAGTTCAGTACTGCTTTCGTCCCCCATTTTAGAACATGTTCAAACTTTGTGCCAAATTTCATCCAAATTGCCGATTAAACTTGAAACTCGATTAAAAAACTACTCATACCATACAAGGGACCACCCAGTGCTTCGTAATACTTCGTATAGGGCGAGTCAGTAAAATAAAAGAGAAACACGCGCAAACAATTAACTTTTTTATTGGTTAGTGGCAAAGGCCAGATAAAACTAAAATAGATATGTACTTGATTGGTACCAACCATAGTGGTTCGTTGAATGGAAGTTAATTTGATATTCCTGTAATAACAATAGCATGTTTTTTAACTTAATATAAAAATGCAAAATTGTCAAAATGTAATCTCTCGAGGTACCTATTGTTTTAAAATACTTTCATAAAAACTCAGTTACAAGCCGCTGTTACGAACAATTTTGCTATTTTTTCTCGAAAGGAAAGTACCTTTTGATTGTTAGTATAAACAAAACTTACGTCTCAGTTTCAAATTCAATCTAATTTTAATTATGCCAGAGAAAAATATGAATAATTTACTAATAAATATCATATACTTAATACTTATTTAAACTGATTACACTAATAATCACTGTTATAAATATCGACTATAAAATTAAACTAAGGGGCACTTCACTATTTTTTTTTTATTAACAAATATGTCATATCAAAACGTGAATGAAATGAAATGATTTGTTATATCTGTGAAATTAATATGTTTACAGTTTAACATTGTATATTAAAACATTTAAACTTTATAGTGTTTGTTTGTTTTGGGTATAAGATAAGACTAACCAGCCAAAAAACAAGTATACAAAGCGAAGAATTGGAAACTCGTACCTCATTATCGACGTTATCTCTGTCATTAATTGTTTATCAACAAATTAAGAACCTACCTTTTTATTGACAAAAGAAAAAATTTCAACTATAATTTATCATATCATTAGATTGCAATGATGCGTGTAAACACTTTTAAGGACTTTAAAGTTTTACCTAAACCGTAAGTACAAAGGTTATTTGAGTATAAAAACAAACTTTTTTATATATTATTTTTTTAGTGCCTTACATACGACATACATACGACGACTGACAGTGCCAGCTAGAAAAAGCATAAAGCCTTCCTTAATTGAATTCTACTGAATAAGATGCATCAAAGTCCGTTTTGTATTAATTGTTTACTTTAAAAGTATAGACTTCAGACCACAATCCCATAGTATGTGAAGATATAGCCAATTTTAGTAAAAAGTAAAACTTAGAAATGACATAGTTCAGAAATGTAGATGCAGGAACATCTGGCTTAAGATTTTTGAATTGAGAGTGATAACTAAGCTGTATTAGGGTCTATGTGTGTCTGTGAGTGACGGAGACTTTGTTGTGTTAAAAATAGAATTATGATATTAACTAGTGGCTCCCTGCGGTTTCACTGGCATTCTTCTATCTTCAATTTTCCCAGGATAAAAAGTAGTGTGTTAATCCAGGTTATAAACTATCTGTGTTCCATTCAGTAGTTTTTGCATAACAAAGTAACGTTTGTCCGTCTATGCTTACAAAATTTCACAATTATAATGAGGATTGGTATGACCAATTTCGGCCATGGCGACCACTTTGACTCCTAGTCAGTCTGGCGCTGATGCATCTGAAGATGGCTTATGTAGCCTATCTTCGTTATTCTTCTTATCAAAATAAAAAACAAAATTTTTTATTCAAATAGGCCTCAATAAATCACTTATGAATAGTCACTATTAATGCTCGGTTCTGATAGTAGTTTTTACTGAGAATATTTAGTAATATTTTTTATATTATTAGTAGGATTAAACTATCCTTGCTTGTCTGACTGCCAACTAACTGATAGGCCATTTTTTTTTCAGTGTGTTCACAGATCTTCCGGAGACTTACACTCTATCCCAGGAACAGTTTAAATTCTATGATGACAATGGTTTTGTGGTCATTAAGGAGTTCATTGACTTTGCATCGCTATATAGCTACAAGTGAGTTATACTTTTATTTATTTTAGAGTAAGAATTTAATTACATACAAAAATGCTGCACAAAAATATACATATAATAGACTAGCTTCTGCTCTGCGGTTTCACCTGCATTCTTGGTTAAATTTTCAGCCTATTTGTTATTACTCAAAATATTACAATAATTGTAACTGAGAGTTTAGAATCAATAAGTAAAATGGTAATAGGTAGGTAGTTGTAAAAAAAATGTAACAGATTAATCATTAATTTTACTATATAATGTTTTTTTAACTATACTATACAATATGGTAAATAACCAAGTTTCAAACCCCTATTTAGAACTTTTAGGGGTGGAATTTCTAAAAATCCTTACACCTATGTCACTTAAAGAACATTTGTACATTTTATACTACTAGACCCAGCGGTTTCAGCTATGCGTTGATCATTCAGTCAGTTTTCCTGCTAAGCTATAAAGTTTAGTTCTCTTCGACAACCGGTTGGCTTTGTTGTTAGTGACCCTGACTATCAAGCCATCAGTAGAGTGAGTTTGAATTCTACCCAGGACAAACATGCATAAATATGTCTGTTTGTTCTGTCTGGATGTCAATCTGTATGTATTAAAAGTTAGTATATCTTAAATTTTCCCAGGGTAAAAAGTAGCCAATGTCCTTTTTCATGTTCCAGGGCCTGTACCAAATTTCATTTATTTGTACAGTAGTTTAAGTGTAAAAGCGAGCTAAAGTTACTTTCACATTTATGATATTAGTAAGGATAGATAAAATAAAGCAGGTATAATCTCACTCTCTTTAAAGTATTATCCTATTACTATTATAAAGGCGAAAGTTTGTAAGTATGGATGTATGGATGTTTGTTACTCTTTCACGTAAAAACTACTGAATGGATTTGAATGAAATTTGGAATAAAGATAGTTTATAACCTGGATTAACATATAGGCTACTTTTTATCCCGGGAAAATGGAAGACCTCCCGGGTACGCGGGTGAAACCGCGGGGAGCGACTAGTTATACATATTTACAGGCAACGTTTCACTCAAATCTGCAATGGTGTTGTACCAAAAGGATCTGTGACAGTCGTCAAAGAGCCATCACTAGTCGACAAGCAGTTGAAGGCAGAAAATTATGTCAATAAGGTATTGTCTGTATTATATAGTTTTACTAGCTGCCGCCCCGCGGTTTTACCCGCGTAGTTCCCGTTCCCGTGATCACAGGGGTATCAAAAATAGATAGTAGCCGATTCTCAGACCTACTGATGCATATAAAATTTCATAAAAATCAAGCCATTTCGGAGGAGTATGGTAACTAACATTGTGTAAATTTGTCCATTAGTGTAAATTAGTGTGGATCTGTGTTTCAAATCTAATCCAAATCCATTCAGTAGTTTTCGCTTGAAAGTATAACAAACTTCCATCCACACATACATAATTACAAACTTTCTTATTAGATAAACTTATTATCTCTTTCTTTACAGATTCAAGATATCCTCTACGATGATATATTCATTACATATGGGGAGAATCCCCGGATGCTCCACTTGTTGTCCCAACTCATTGGTGAGGACATCACCGCTGTACACTCCATGTTTATCAACAAGCCTCCCGGGACAGGAAGGCATCCACCCCATCAGGTATCATGTTATTTTTTTTCCCCAGGATAAATAGTAGCCTAAATCCTTTTTTTAGGCTCTAGATATGATATAAATATGTGTGCTTAGCAAATATGTGTGCTAATTTTAATTAAAATCAGTTCAGAGGTTTTTTAGCGTGAAAGCGAGACAGACAGACTAGTATAGTCGTAGGGTATTTAATATAGCCTATGTTATATCTTACTCCCTGACAATGTAGCTTTTTATTGGTGAAAGAATTAATCAGATCGACACTCGACCGAACAACTATTTGTTAAGCCTTTTTATTACAAACAAATAAAACAAAAGTCGAATCTTGCCTCTTTGTAATTGTAGTGTAAATTATATCAGTTATTTCATTATTACGATAGTACATGCTGTCCCAGGATTCAGGGGTGGCCAACAAGTCGATCCCGATCGACCGGTCGATCGCGAAACTGATTTTGGTCGATCACGAACCACTATTTGTCGATCACTTACAAGTTCCATAATAATCATTTACTGACTTACGTTTCTAGTACGTTCTAGTATCTAGTTACATTTCTAGTAATCATAGAACTTGCAAGAATAATTGTTTGTATAAAAGCATATTACATAAATACCCCTCACTATCTAAGAAATGGGTCGATTGCGACACAGTTTTAAAATGAAAAGTCGATCCCACAAAAGTTGGCCACCTCTGCAATAGTTGTCCCACGCAACTTATTTAGCGTCACTTGTCTGTTTACATGCAACATTTTTAATATATGCCCTGCTTCTATTAGTTATAGCGTGATAATATATAGCCTATAGCCTTCCTAGAATGGGTTATCTAACATTGATAGAAAATTTCAAACAAAAAAACTCATCAGCTGTTTATATTAGTATAGAATCTATACTAATATAAACAGCTGATGAGTTTGTTTGGTCTATACTATAGATTAATCAGATTGGCCGTGTGTGAAAAATGTCCCAGGATATTTATTATTATTTATAGATTATGTTTCCAATTGTTCCAGGACCTATTTTATTTTCCGTTCAGACCGGCTGAGAAGATAATTGGTGCTTGGACAGCGGTGGATCATGTCAACTTAGACAATGGATGCCTGTACGTACTACCAGGCAGTCATAAGGAGAAGGTGTTACACCCACATGGTATACTACCGGTTAGTAAATAAAATTATTACAGACTAGCCGCCCTCGCGCGGTTTTACTCGCGTAGTTCCCGTTCCCGTGAGAATACAGGGATAAAATATAGCCTATGTTACTCGGGGATAATGTAGCTTTCCAAAGGTGAAAGAATTTTTGAAATCGGTCCAGTAGTTTCGGAGCCTATTCATTACAAACAAACAAATCTTTCCTCTTTATAATATTAGTATAGATAAGTCAAGTTTTAAGATAATATGTCACTTTTTTTTTGTTTTTTGACATTATTCACACACGGCCATCTGATTCCAAAGTAAGCTTCAAATGAAGCTTGTGTTATGGTAGATAGCTGATATACTACATATACTATTAAATTTAATTTATAAATACATACTTATAATACTTTTTTAAATATATACTTATATAGATATTTACATCCAGACAAAACAAACAGACATATTCATGCATACAAATGTTTGTCCTGGGTGGGATTCGAACCCACGACCCGCGGCTTGAAAGTCAAGGTCACTAACCACAAAGCCAACCGGGCTGACAAAACTATATTTTTATTATTGTATATTCTATTTTAGGATTCCAACAAATTATACCACGGTATACTAAACGAAGACATATTTGCGCCGGTCGATAAGAGGATACATCTAGATATGAGTCCAGGGGACACTGTGTTCTTCCATCCGTTCCTAGTCCACGGATCTGGACCGAATATATCAAAGGTATATTTTTTGCTTAGTTAAATAATAAATATCCTAGGACTTTTTCACACACGGTCAATCTGATGCCAAAATAAGCTGAGCTTGTGATATGGTAACCAGATAGCTGACTAGCTGCCTCCCCGCGGTTTTACCCGCGTAGTTCCCGTTCCCGTGGGAATACAGGGATAAAATATAGCCTATGTTACTCGGGGATAATGTAGCTTTCCAAAGGTGAAAGAATTTTTGAAATCGGTCCAGTAGTTTCGGAGCCTATTCATTACAAACAAACAAACAAATCTTTCCTCTTTATAATATTAGTATAGATAGATATACTACATACTAATTTTAAATAAATATCCTGAGACATTTTTCACACACAGCCAATCTGCCAAACTAAGCCGAGCTTGTGATATGGTAACCAGATAGCTGATATACTACATATACTTCTTTTAAATACATACTTATATAGATATTTACATCCAGACAAACAGCATTCATGTATACAAACGTTTGTCCTGTCTGGGATTTGAACCCACGAACCGCAGCTTGAAAGTCAGGGTAACTAACCGTAATATTTAATTTCAGAATTACCGTAAAGCAATAACATTTCACTTTGCGAATAGTTCCTGCCATTATATAGATGTTCAAGGCACTGTGCAGGAGGATGTTGCTAAAGATATCGAGAAGGAGGCGTTGCGAAGGGGATTTGAAGTTAGCTTTGTTGTAAGTAAAATAAATATCCTGGGACATTTTTCACACACGGCCAATCTGATTCCAAACTAAGCAGAGCTTGTGATATGGTAACCAAATAGCTGATATACTACATAAAGGTACTATTTTTAAATACATACTTATATAGATGATTACATCCAGACACAGGACAAACTGACATATTCATGTATACAAATGTTTGTCCTGGGTGGGGATTCGAACCCACAACCCGCGGTTCGAGAGTCAGGGTCACTAACCACAAAGCCAACCGGGCTGTCTAGTTTTATATAAAATTCTCGTGTCACAATGTTAGTTACCATACTCCTCCGAATAGGCTTGACCAATTTTTATGTAATTGCATGTTCAGTAGGTCTGAGAATCGGCTACTATCTTTTTTTCATACCCCTAACGCCCGATGTCAATAATCAATCCTGATCCATTTTTTGCTATCTAAGATTGATATATCAATCCATTTTCTGGGTGAAGCTTTAAAATCAATCTATCTTCGATCTACGATCGATCGAATCTGTTCGAAAATTATAGATTTGCTTGCCAATAAGCTATCCGTCCATTTTGACAACTCGTTGGTTTTAATTACGGATTGGAGATAGATTATTAACATCGGGTGTAAGTGATTACGGAAACGAGAACGGGAACTACGCGAGTGAAACCGCGGGGCGGCAGCTATATAATACTTTAACTTCTTTCCTGTATTTTACGGGAAAATTAAATAGTCAAGTTAACAATGAAATGACATGTGACGATATAGAAGATACGTACTATTAAAAATAGACCTTATTGCATCACTACAACATAGTATGAAACAAAATCGCTATCCGCCGTCTGTCTGTCCCTATGTATGCTTACATCTTTAAAACTACGCAACGGATTTTGATGCGGATTTTTTTAATAGATAGAGTGATTCTTAAGGAAGGTTTTTATGTATAAATCATTACGCTATGACGAAAAGGAGCGGAGCATCAATCAAAACTGTTGCAAAAACGGGCAAGTGACGCTAACGAAGTTGCGCGGGTCAACTATCTATACTTCTATACTAATATTATAAAGAGGAAAGATTTGTTTATTTGTTTGTAACGAATAGGCTCCAAACTACTGGACCGATTTCAAAAATTCTTTCACCTTTGGAAATCTACATTATAACATAGGCTATATTTTATCCCTGTATTCCCACGGGAACGGGAACTACGCGGGTAAAACCGCGCGGAGGCAGCTAGTACTGAATAAAATCTTAATTGGACTCACAAAGTGTTACCTTATTTTTTTCAGGACATAATGAGATACAGAGCAAGGCAGATAAAAGGTGTAAGGTCGAATTTATAAACTTTTTGGTACATATCAAAATGCCTGCAAGGTTGTAGTATAATTTATGAATTTTATTATACTATGTATACTACATAATAATTTTGTACTATCTCTAAAAGGTGGATTTACTTGGACTTTATACTATGGAGCTATATTGTCATACATATACTATTTTTATAAACGTGGAAGATTTTGATAATGTGGAAATTTACCCTCAGAAAATGGGACTCTGGGATGTTTTAATAAATAAATGGAGGAAAACTAAGTCTGTTTTTTGAGAAATTTCTATTGATAAAATAAATGTAAAATTACTGTACATAATATCATGTATCATATAAAAATAATCATTTGTGGTTGGGTTTAACAAAGATATATTTGTTTTTTTTTTTATTATTATTAAAAGGTAAATAAAGGTAAAAAATAAAATATTATTATGACTAAAATTGTGATAATTCTTTTATTTTATGGAATAATGTGATATAATTTTTGTATTTTCTTTATATAATAAAACTTTTCTATTGTTATTTTAATAGTTTTCTTACGACAAGTATTTACTCCACAACTGTTTTAACCAAATAACTAATAAGAATCTAGAAGAACATGTGATGAATGCAAGAGTTATCGTGAGCGGATGTTTGTTACTCTATCACGTAATAACGGCTGAAGGAAAATGTATAAAATTTGCCATATAGTCAGAACATATTTGGGAATAGCATATAAGCTATTTTTTATAGCGGGAAAATTGGAGATCCCCGGGAACACGGATGGAAGGGCGGAATCCAATTTTATATATTGACATCATAATATTTACGTATACACCGCTTAGTAAGTAGATACTAGTATAATTACTTATTCTAGTATATAAGTAGTATTGTAATTAAAAACGCATTAAATTATCGGTCAAGTGTGAGAGTCACTCGTACACCGAGGATTCAGTACGTAAACATTATTTTTATGAACTAAAATAGGTATTTAGAATTGTGCCGGCTAGTTGGAAACGCAAAAACATTTTTATCTATAGGCTAATATTATAAAGAGGAAAGATTTGTATTTTTGTATGTAACGAATAAACTCAAAAAGTACTGGACCGATTTTAATAATTCTTTTTTCATTTGAAAGCTACATTATCACTGAGTAACATAGGCTATATTTTATCCCTGTATTCCCACGGGAACGGGAACTACGCGGGTAAAACCGCGCGGAGCCAGCTAGTTTTTAATAAAACACCGTTCTGACTCTCGAAAAAAATCTAAGAAACTATATCCTTGAGCTCGAATTAAACCGAATCGCTCCGGAAATTCCCGAAGTTGTGATCAGCTCGGGCGACTAGACGGCTTCTTTTCAACTAGGCCAAAGTCACAATCGGCACATGACTATTTTTTGTTCCATTAGTTCCAAAGAAAAAAAAAGTACGTATTTTATTTTATTTTATTCGAGCTTAGTAAGCGTTGAACCCTAAAAGTGCTCGAAAGAAAGAGACAAATATATCAAACCGTAAAATTATATATTAATTACATTCAATCAATTTCAAATTGCATTTCATTTCTCGTTTGTGTACAAAATTGACGTTTTTGATAGTTTTGATAAAGTATTTTATGCGATGGAATTTAGAAAAAAATTCAAAGTGGTGCAGAATAAGTGAGTAATTTCATTCATTGACTTTGGGACACCATATGTACCTATCTAGATTAACACATTTTTTTAATCTCCTGTGAAAATGGAAAATTCAATTCTGGATTAGCACATAAGATACTTTATATTCCGAGAAAATTATAGGAAATCCGGGAAAACTGCAGCTAGTAAATAACTAAATATCCAGAAGTATAAGACATAACTGTACCTACCTGTAAGTGGAATCTTACGACTATAATAAAAGTGATTGTTTAGTTTGATGGATAGATAGGTAGATGCCACTTAATCAAATCGATACAAATATCTAAATGAAATTTGGCATAGAGTTTGTACCTATATGTTCTAAAATAACGCATAGGCTATTTTTATGCTATATGAAACACGAAAGAAACCGCAAGGTGGAAGTTGTAGATAAATAAAATTAATCAAGAAAAAAACTTTGAAACGGTTGTGCCTTTCTGTTTCGTACCTTATACTAAACCGCAAATTAATATAAATGATAAGTAATCGATTAATAATAACTCAAAACATTAGATATAATATAATTAATTGAAGTAGGTACCAAAAAAAATAAACAGCTTTAACATAAACTTAGATTATTTTTGTTCAATGAGAAGAGCGAGAATGATACTATGTTGTTTTGTAGTTTGACAATAATGTCTACGATAAAATAATTACGTGAGGCACTCGGGGACTGCCGCGGTAAAGCTATTGCATTGCATAGCATTTTGTATCAACTTATGCAATTATAATTTTATTTATTTATTTTAATAATAAATGCACTTTGTTCATTCATATTCAAAACACTTCATACACAAATTTTACAAGTACAGCTATTCACTGTTGTACATAAATACATATACACCTATATACTTTCTCATAAACAGCTGCTTATGTATTCGTCCGATTTCGGAGCAGCTCGTCTCGATTCGTGCGAGTTTCGTAGAGTCGTACAATACGTCTAATCGCACACAACGCCGTGTCGAAGACTGCCGAACTGAAACGACGTTAGACGATGCACGGCCTTCAAGCCACACCTCCTTGCCCGTCGGAGTGGGGGGTGTTAGGTTTTTTCGTTACGGAATTTCTTGATTCGGTCGCCGCGCTCAGAGCCCGCGATAAAAGCTATGCAATAGCTTAAAAAAACTCAGTTATTACGTGTGTAATTATAGAAATCATAAAGAGCCAATAAAATTGTAGGTATATCTACCTATGGTAAATGACCCAATGGTGGCCAGTTTAAGAAAAAAAAAACTGGTTTTTGTGAAATATTACCAAAATTGTGAAAGTTTCAGCACTGAATATAGTGAAACTATAAAGTCCAGTCCTTATTTAATATTTGTAATGTATTACGCGTGAGATACGGCAAAGCTGGATTCAATTAATTTAACAAATAAAAGTTGTAGTTTTGTGACCCAGTCTTGGCCAGGGAAAATACATTAATGGAGATCCCAGTCTTAGTCTTAGTTTATCTTTATTTTATGGCTAACACATCAAACAACACCAATTTTGATTTTAATTAAGCAATACTGTTTTACAAGTGAAACTTTCTGCTCACCGCCATAACGATTTCCTTAAGAAAAGCCGTCGTTGTCAATTTCAAATTATTTTACACTTTGCTTTCCCGCAAATTTGTACATGTAAGTGACTGAATTCAATAAAACGTTAAACTTAGATAGTTCGATGTCTAAAGTCTATGTCACAGTGATCCCAATGTAAAAACATTAGCTCATGTCCGAATTCTAGATGTTTCTTTCAATTTTTGGCCATTACTGGTACAGTGGCCACCACTGGTACACTTACGATACTTAGTTTCAAAATGGTAAGTTTTTGGTAATATGTTATTTAATTAAAAACGTATAGATATAGGTAGGTATATCTATGTTACAATCATCATCATTATACCTACACATAGGCAAAGACAATATAATTAAAAATCATTTTCTCTTCTGACCAGAGAAAACAATGGAAACAAAAAGTATATTTTTGGAAATAACGGAATAGTCCATCGATATATATGTACTACGTACTGGAATAGTCGGTGCGTTCACAACTGAGCCACCACGGCAAGTTTGTTCATTATGACGCAATTAATATTAATAGATTTGTAGGCTGATGAATGTGATTGAAAATATAATTTAACCGGGCACTTATTTTGTAATTTTCTTTGATTCGTTGGGAGCATTCATAATACATTGCCGGTTCGGAAGGCGCGTAGAGGAAGACAGCAGGCGTGGGACGGTCAATGTACTAAAAAATCTGCTTAGTATAGGTACCTACTATTGTGAAAGAGTTACACATTTAGGGGCTTGCTTCCTACATTATCTAATTAGGTATTTAAACTAGAGCTAGGCTATGTTTGTCAAAAACAAAATAGGTATTAATTTTGCATACGATAGATTTTTATATTACTGATTTGATGTTATTATAGGTGATAGTAATGACTTTTAAATGACATTGTTTTTGTCTTACAGCCGAAAATATGCAACTCATTTGCTCATGTTTTAAATAAATATTGCAGAGTGTCAGCAGCTTTGGCGTTTTCCATGATAGAAGATGCGAAGCATAAGCAGACTATCATAACAGGTGAACAGAGACAATTTTACGAAGACAACGGATATTTACTCATCAAACATCTGTACGATGCCAGTTTACTGGACAGCTTTAGGTAAGAAAAAAAATATGTTAAGGATATTCCTTTACAGAAAGTAAACTAAATTTTATACTTGTAACTAGAGCTCGTAGGTGAAATGATCACAAAATAACTTATTAACTTATTCTAGAATATATACTTACATACATATTTACCTCAATACTGACATTTAAAAATATGAAAAATTGGTTGTCTGTAAAGTCGGTTTAGTGACGATAGTTGAACGTGACAACCTCTTGCATCGCTCACTCAAGTAGGAGAGAGACGGATGTCGAACGCTGCCGAACGCAAAGGCCGATTGTGCTTCTTTGTCGCTCGTTCCGCGCTCTCGCTTGCACTTCAAGCCGCCACATGGAACGCCTCAGAGCGAGGTAACGCCGCATGACTCATCGTGCGTGCAGCCGGCTCTATCGAATTATAAGACGTTGTCACGTCAAAATGTGTCAGATGACGATAAAATACAATGCTCAGTACCGAGTTTGTGCCAAATTGTACACTGATTACTTCTCTACACTCCTCTTCATGCAAAATACATGAGCAGTTAGTGTTGCATACATGTGGCGCCATCTACGACTGAGTAGTGCGCAACATTCATTTCTAATAATGACTAGCTGCCTCCGCGCGGTTTTACCCGCGTAGTTCCCGTTCCCGTGGGAATACAGGGATACAATATAGCCTATGTTACTCAGTGATAATGTAGCTTTCTAATGAAAAAAGAATTATTAAAATGGGTCCAGTACTTTTTGAGTTTATTCGTTACATACAAAAATACAAATCTTTCCTCTTTATAATATTAGTGACAATTGGACGAAACCAAAGCAAATTATCATTTTAATATTACAGAAACCGCTTTACCGAAATTTGCAATGGTACAATCAGCAAAGACACAGTCACCATAGTCAAACAGATGTCTTCACTAATTGAAGGTTATAGACGTAAACCTGAAGACTATATCTACAAGGTAATAATTTTCATGTTTTTTTTTCATTGTTTTATAGATAATAAGTTAATAAATACTCTGAATTGTCTAACAGTTGGGAAATCAGTTTAATCTCCTTTTTCCATACCAAATTTTAATGGCAAAAATCACCGGTTCCACCAATCAATCACAGGTTGACAGAAAAATATAACTTTATCAATCCGTATTGCTAAAACTATATATCTTATTGTTGTTTGTTTTTATATGTAGACCTATTCAGAGGTTAAAATTATATTGTTAACCAGATGGTGTTCAGTAGGTATAAGTAGATTATATAGATGATATATTGAAATATCTGGGGGCAGGGCACGGCAAAAAACCCCGCCAAGTCGAGCAAAAAAAGGCCCGGCCATCCTCTTCTCGTAGCAGTTCAGGCCATTTTCGATATTTTTTTCAGATACAAGACATTCTCTACGATGAAGTGTTTATGAAGTATAGCGAGGACCCTAAGGCCCTCGGAATAGTGTCTCAGATCATTGGAGACGCCATCACGGTCCTCAACAGCATGCTGATTAACAAACCGCCTGGATCCACTAGACATCCCCCACATCAAGTAATATAGATAGATTTATTTATTTATTATGGGAAATCCACAGCGTTAAAAAAATATAAGTAAATTGTTGGTTAATAATAAATACATAGCCAATGACAGATTTCCACGGGTATTACATATTGTGCTGTAGTCTATAATTAGAGCAAAGTGATTGGAGCTAGAGCGATTGCAAAACAAATATTATTAAAATTACTAAATTAATGGTACAGTACAATACAATAAAAAAAAAAAGTATGTATGTGTGTGAATGGATAATGTGTGTGTGCATGCGTGTGTGTGCGTGCGTGTGTGTGCGTGCGTGTGTGCGTGTGTGTCCAGTGCCTGATAGTGATAGTGATAGATAGAGAATATGTGTTACACCACATATAAAACATAAAATTAACAATAAACATAGAAGACAAGAGTGTTACAATGGGCGACCTTATCACTTACAGTGATCTCTTCCAGTCAACCTTAGGATGGAGAGGATAATATATAATATACTTCTACATGACGTAGTTCAGATTAGCAAACAGACAAACAAACTTCAGCTTCATATATTACTAGCTGCCTACGAGCGGTTTGACCCGCGTAGTTCCCGTTCCCGTGGGAATACAGGGATAAAATATAGCCTATGTTACTCGGGGATAATGTAGCTTTCCAAAGGTGAAAGAATTTTTGAAATCGGTCCAGTAGTTTCGGAGCCTATAGATTATAGATAGATAATAGATATAGATGTAATAATCTTTTCCAGGACCTATTTTACTTTCCGTTCAGACCAGCCGAGAAGGTTACAGCTATGTGGACTGCAATAGACCCCTCTACAGTTGAGAATGGATGCCTTTATGTTATACCTGGCACCCATAAGGCCAAGGAGTTGTTAAACCACAAAATAGAGACGGTAGGTCTAACAAGACGTCGCGATTGTATGTACTGTGTACATGTGCGTCAAAAAGCAGCAAAATTGACAGCTTTCTACGCAGTCTAAATGACTGATCAACCTGCTTTCGGACGAATAAGCGATACGGTTGGTCTTCATACTAATTGAGAGAGACTTGCGTTATCTATTTAGATTATAAGTCTATTAAATATCAATAATAAAAAACGGCCAAGTGGCAGCAAGTAACATAATATAAAAGTTCCTGTAGTTCGTTGTAACTTTGTACGATGTTTTAATAACAGTGTTGCGGTTTACGATTTTTGACGTATTAAAAAACTACTTACTAGATCTCGTTCAAACCAATTATCGTTGGAAGTTCACATGGTAATGTACATCATATATTTTTTTTAGTTTTATTTTCCCAGCATTAGACATTAACATCAACATGAGTACAAAAAACACAGGCTGATCTGATAATGCCTTTCCAAAGTAAAAACAAATTGATTATATTAATGTTTTGTTTCTTATAGGACTCAAAGAAATTCTTTCATGGCGTAGCGGACGAGGAAGAAGTCGCTCCAGAAAGTAAAAAAGTGTATTTAGAGATGGAACCCGGTGATACGGTGTTCCTTAACTCCTATGTAGTCCACGGATCTGGACCGAATATGTCACAGGTAATAGATCTTACTGATGTATAATAAACGCTTCTGGGTATCCCCGCGCTCCCGGGGGACTTTCAACTTTCCCGGGATAAAATGTAGCCTATGTCCTTACCCAAAATCAGTTCGGTGGTGACGACACTAAACCCTTATTGTTAGTGGAAGTTCTAGCTCGGTGGTGACGTAAATGTATATTTTTCTTGGCGTCACAAATAAACATTTCTTTCTGATGATGATCATCATCATCATCAGGTCATATACGTCTCCACCGAGGAGCTCAAGCCTCGCGGCTAACATCGCGGGGGCTTATGCCATAGTCCACTACGCGGGCCTAGTGCGGATTGGCGGACTACACATGCCTTTAATTTTGACATCTCGGCCATGCAGGTTCCTCAAGATGATTTCCTTCACCGAAAGCCAGTGGTGTGAATCCGTATGTAAGGAAATCCGATTCCGTCCTCGCCGGCGAGGACCGTCGCGACGTCCCACCCAGTCTCGTCTTGTTAGTGCGGCCCGTGCCGCAGCAACGACCCAGTCCGCTCCCTAAATAGTCATGTCAAGTGAGTCCCCACTACCCCCAGTGACGCCCTGAGCCGAGGCACGGTCCCTCAGGGGACACCCTCAGCGCTGTCGCTTAAATTCTCCTTCGGTTGAGAGCCATCTGCGCTCACCGAAAAAGTCCGCGTAACGGTGTAAAAGCCATCTGAGGCTGTCACCTTCTAGTCCATTCAAAAAAAAAAAAAAAAAAAACCGTATGTAAGTTTTCATAAAGTCAGAGGTACGAGCCAGGGATTTGAAACTCATGATCGTGAGTCGGTGCGTTTCCAACTGAGCCACCACGGCTGATGATGATGAATTATTAAATTTGTTCTCTTCCAGAGTTATCGTAAGGCAATGACTTTGCATTTCGCGAGTAGCGATTGTCACGTCGTCGATTTGCGTGGTACAGTGCAAGAGCACATGGTCAATGAGTACGATCAAATGGTCCGAGACAAAGGTGTTACATATTATGTGAGTAATGTAATTTTTATCAAACTTTTTTTCAAAATTTTTGATGTTTCGCCTATTGGTCTATTGGATTGTATTGTAAAACAACAATTTTGAAATTCAGAATTGTTGGATACTGTACTAGCGGAGCCGGCAGACTTCGTTCTGCCCACCAGCGCCACCTACCGTGTCCAAATTGATGTATTATACATAAAAACCTTCCCCATAAAATACTCCGTAATTTGGTGAAACCAGCATGAAAATCTGTTCAGTACTTTTTGTGTTCATCGCGTTCAGACAGACAGACAGAGGCGGCGCGGCGGGGACTTTGTTTTATATATATAGACTAGCTGCCTCCCCGCGGTTTTACCCGCGTAGTTCCCGTTCCCGTGGGAATACAGGGATAAAATATAGCCTATGTTACTCGGGGATAATGTAGCTTTCCAAAGGTGAAAGAATTTTTGAAATCGGTCCAGTAGTTTCGGAGCCTATTCGTTACAAACAAACAAACAAACAAACAAACAAACAAATCTTTCCTCTTTATAATATTAGTATAGATACATACTACTATTAAAAATAACAATAAATACTTGTTTATATATGTTACGATATTCTAAATAACATTTAACATCATAAACATTTTTTTTTCAGGACTTGTGGAAAGTAAAAACTAAACAATTGGATCGCCTGAAATCTAATTTGTGAAGCTGAAAAGATATTGATATTTTTTTTGACATATATAGTAGATATTATTGTTGTTTCTTAATTTACTTTAAAGGGAGGGAAAATACACTGTAAATTTTAAAATCTAATCGTTATCGTGTTGGCTTTGTACTTAGTGGCCCTGACTTTTGAACCGCCTGTCGTAAGTTCGCATCCACAGGAGAAACATTTGTATGCATGAATATGTCTGTTTGTTCTGTGTCTGCATGTAATTATCTATATAAGTATGTATTTAAAAGTAGTATAATTGTTGTATATCAGCTATCTGGTTGCTTTGGCACAAGCTCTGCTTAATTTGGAATCAGATTGGCCGTGTGTGAAAAATGTTTCAGGATATATATTCTTTTTTAATGTAAACTATCCGAGCGTCATTAAATAAAAACAACTTATTCTGTGAACTATTAATACTTAATTTAATACAAAAATCTGGGACATTATTTACACACATCCAACCTTCTAATGTACAGGAGCTAATATAAAAAATGCATATATTGTAATCTAAAGGTACATACTAATATTATAAAGAGGAAAGATTTGTAATTTTGTATGTAACGAATGAACTCAAAAAGTACTGGACCGATTTTAATAATTCTTTTTGACGTGACAACGTCTTATAAATTGGTTTGCCGGGTAACACATCAAGAAACTGCGTTACGCTCCGCTCACGTAACGTGACGTTATGTTTTAAATTGTTACTATTATTTCATCCTTCTTCCTACTATACGAATGAATTTTCACATTAAAATTATTTTACCACTCAAAGTCGTTGTCACGCAAAACTTTCGCCCGTATACCGACTTTACAGGCAACCAATTTTGACGTGACAACGTCTTATAAATTGGTTTGCCGGGTGACACTTCAAGAAACTGCGTTACGCTCCGCTCACGTAACGTGACGTTATGTTTTAAATTGTTACTATTATTTCATCCTTCTTCCTACTATACGAATGAATATTCACATTAAAATTATTTTACCACTCAAAGTCGTTGTCACGTAAAACTTTCGCCCGTATACCGACTTTAAAACTTATTATTTTTTTATTAGAAAGCTATATTATCACTGAGTAACTTAGGCTATATTTTATTCCTGTAATCCCACGGGAACGGGAACTACGCGGGTAAAACTGCGCGGAGGCAGCTAGTAATCTTAATATATATAAATCTCGTGTCACAATGTTTGTCCTCAATGGACTCATAAACCACTTAACCGATTATAATAAAATTCGCACACCATGTGCAGTTCGATCCAACTTGAGAGATAGGATAGCTTACATATACTTGGACCCGGTAGGTGGCGCTGGTGGGCAGAACGAAGTCTGCCTGCTCCACTAGTATATAATATAAGTAACTATAGCTATATTAATGTAAATCAATGTTTTAGTAAGTACTATCCTTAATAAATGAATGATATAATTACTGTTATTTTTCTTTATAAACTAACTGCATATCCTACTAATATTTTAATGCGAAAGTTTGTGAGAATGTATGTATGTTTGTTACTCTTTCACGCAATAACGGCTGAAGGGATCTCAGTAAATTGGCACAGAGTTAGACTATATTTACTATATTGATCCAGTGAAAACTGAAGGTCCGGTAACGCGGGTGAAACCGCGGGATGGAAGCTAGTTCTTTATAAACTAACGTACATTTTGTATAGACTAACTGCTATAGGTAGTTTTGATTTGTTTTGATTATATTATTCATTGAAATGATAATGCATCAAATTGCTTTATTCCCACCTTTTTATATGTCCATATAATTTAAGTTGTTTAATGGAACAATAAAAAAAGCGGCCAAGTGCGAGTCAGACTCGCCTATGTAGGGTCCCGTAGCAGCAAGTTCTATAAATGATTTATTTATTAATATTATTATTTGAGTTGATTGACAGCCCGGTTGGCTTTGTGGTTAGTGACCCTGACTCTCAAGCCGCGGGTCGTGGGTTCGAATCCCACCCAGGACAAACATTTATAAGCATGAATATGTCTGTTTGTCCTGTGTCTGGATGTAAATATCTATATAAGTATGTATTAAAAAGTAGTATAATATGTAGTAGGTATATCAGCTACCTGGTTACCATATCACAAGCTCTGCTTAGTTTGGAATCAGATTGGCCGTGTGTGAAAAATGTCCCGGGATATTGAATGAAAGTTAATTGCGGTTCACGATTTATGACGTATTAAAAAAAACTACTTATTTGATCTTGTTCAAGCCGATTTTCGTTGGTAATGTACATCATATATTTTTTTTGTTTCATTATCCTCTTATTTTAAACGGAGCCTGGATCAGAACTGAAAAAGACAAGGCAGATGCATTTGCTTACCATCTCAGCAATGTATTTAAACCAAACAATCCCAGACTAAATGCGGATGAAACTGATATCGACCTAGTCCTCGACCAAGATTACCAACTGGACCTACCCATAAAGTCAATAACACCCAGAGAGATATGTGAGACTATCAACTCAATGGACAACAACATGGCCCCAGGCTATGACCTTATTACCAAGAAAGTTCTTCTAAAACTTCCTCGCAAGGGAATCGTGTACCTCACAATGCTATTCAACGCCATCCATCGTGTAGGGTACTTTCCAGACATATGGAAAGTATCACAAATAAAAATGATCCTTAAACCTGGCAAACCAGCACACGAAGTCACCTCGTACAGACCAATCAGTCTCTTGCCGGTCTTGTCAAAGCTTTATGAAAAGTGCCTATTGCAAAGAATGTTACTTGTCCTCAATGAAAAGTCTATTGTTCCTAGTCACCAATTTGGTTTTCGTAAAGAACATGCCACAATCGAGCAAGTTCACAGAGTGTGCAGGACGATAAGAAAGACCTTTGAGAAAAAAGAGTACTGCTCAGCTGCCTTTCTCGACATACAACAAGCCTTTGATAGAGTCTGGCACAAGGGTTTGCTGTTTAAAATTAAAACCTTATTGCCACACACTTTTTATGGCGTACTGAAGTCCTACATTACGAATAGAATATTTCAAGTAAGAGAAAATCAAACTACCTCAGGATTCTATGAAATTAATGCTGGAGTACCACAGGGTTCAGTTCTTGGTCCAGTACTGTACACTTTATTCACTTCCGACCTCCCACAAAACCCTCGGGTCACAGTTGCCACCTTTGCAGACGACACTGCCCTACTTGCTTCGCACAAATGCCCAACACAAGCGTCTCGCATATTACAGAATAGTCTAAATGAAACAGAAGAATGGCTAGCCAAGTGGAGAATTGCAGCCAGCGTAGCTAAATCTGTTCACATCACATTTACTCTTCGCAAAAATGATTGCCACTCGATCACCCTAAACGGTGTTCAGCTACCACACCACGAGTCCGTTAAGTACCTGGGCATGCATCTAGACCGCAGGCTCACATGGAAGAAACACATCCAAACCAAAAGAGACGAAATAAACCTAAAGTGTAGGGGCCTCCATTGGCTGCTGGGAAGAAACTCAAAACTAGCAACGGACAACAAGCTCCTTAGATACAAGTGCATACTTAAGCCAATCTGGACATATGGCATCCAACTTTGGGGATCAGCCTGTGCTTCCAACATACTCATAGTGCAAAGAGTACAAAATTACATCTTAAAGCAAGTATCAAACGCACCTTGGTTTATTAAGACTTCAGAGATCCATGACATACTAAATATTCCGATGGTCAAGGAAGAAATAAGTGCGCATGGTGATAAGTACAAAACCCGACTGCTTAAGCACCCGAATGAGCTTGCGGAGCAGCTTACAATTCCTGAAACCATTCGCCGTTTGAAGAAGCGGCGAGATATTTTTGACCAAACGAATCAGGCAGACTGATACTTAAAAAGGAAGGGTTGACTCCAATGGGAGTAGCGCCCTACCCGACAAACCAAATTCCAACACATCTGCTTATAGTCTACAGACTGATCGCATGATAAAACCAGGAAGAAAAAAAAAAAAAAAAAAAAATTATCCTCTTATTTTAGGAGTGAGGCGGACACACATTTACCACTTTGGAAGTCTCTCTCGCACAAACTAGTCAGTTTAGGAAAAAATGATGTTAGTAACCCTTTTAAAGAGCTATCCATAGATTTCCATATTTTTTTTTGTTTATTTCAGTTCAAGTTTCAACAGTATAGCTCTTATAGTTTCGGAAAAAAGTGGCTGTGACATACGGACAGACAGACAGACATGACGAATCTATAAGGGTTCCGTTTTTTGCCATTTGGCTACAGAAACCTAAAAAACGAGTAATAATTTTTCGTCTTTATTGCATTAAGTACCTACTTCGCTGTTATTGTTAAATGTCATTAGACGTCATATTATAAATGCAAAAGATTGTGAGATTTTATGGATGTAATAATATGCTTGTTACTCTTTTAGGCAAAATCTACTGAACGGATTTGGATGAAATTTGGGACACAGATAGTTTATTTAGTTTAGTTTATATACTAGATGAGGTAGTTTTTTTTATTTATTAATCAGTAAGTACCTACTTAAGTGATATCCATTACATACAATTGTTGTCGACACTTGTAATTGTCATATTTACAAAAAATGTTATATGCTGCTTCAAATTCGGAACGGACGAATCTGTTGCGCCCTACCTCTTACAAAAAAAATATGAGATATACCTAGATGTTAATTTTACGATGATAATTTATATTTTGAGTTTTATATTTTTTATAGATCCAACCAAATTAATTACAAAGCTATCAAGTACGTACATTATAATGCTTTGGTGGGACCCAAGATCTTATCGTAGCAAATAAGATTGCATCTTTAGTAGATACCTACCTACCTTGTCGTTTTTTTCAGGGGAGGGGCTTACAGTTAGTATTCATGCAGATTTTAATTCGTGTTTATTCTTTAAATCAGTTTGTAGTGTATTGACTAACTCATTGAGTATCTCAAATTTTAATACAATGAATGGTAATCTGAAATCTCTCCTTGAAAGGTAAGTATGTTCTGTTTACTTTTAATTTCTTTTTTATTTCTTTTTTAATAAAAAGGAAATGATGTGGCACCAGACATTTGTAATAGCTGGCGTAAATGAAAAATAATTTAAAATTTCACAAGAAGTGGTCTTATTGCTAAAAAGCAGTCATTAAATTAAATATCTTTTTGTCCGCTGACTACAAAAAAATAACTAACTACTACTAAGTACTAGTCATACTAGACAGTAGGTACCTACATTCATATTGCATACTAGTGGTTCCCGCGGTTTCATTCGCGTTCCCGGAGGACAATAAATTTTCAAGATAAAAGTGGCATATGTGTTACTCCAGAATTTTGTTTGTTTCTGTATAACGAATAGGCTCCGTATCTTCTGAACCGATCTGATTTATTCTTTCATCCAATGAAAGCTACATTATCTCCTGATATTTCCTAATAACTGACAGACCGGTTGGCGTTGTGGTTAGTGACCTTGACTTTCAAGGGTGGGACGTTCCTGGGTGGGATTCGAACACACGACCAGCGCGTGTGTTCGAATCCCACCCAGGAAAAACATTTTGTTCTGTGTTTGGATGAAATTATCTACCTATATAAGTATGTATTTAAAAGTAGTATATAAAAGTAGTATATCAGCTATCTGGTTATCATATCACAAGCTCTGCTTAGTTTGGAATCAGATTGGCCGTGTGTGAAAAAAATGTCTCAAGATTTTTTTTTATTTATTTATTATTATTAACATAGACTGTATTTTATCCCCGTATTCATACGGGAGAGGGAACTACGGGTGACACCTCGTTACTTACATTTTTGCCTTTATCCAGGGTTAAAGCTGATGGCCATAAATATATTCTATCCCGGGAACAACTCAAGTTCTATAATGACAATGGATATCTTGTCGTAAATAAGTTAATCGCTTCTACTCTTTTGGAATGTTACAAGTAAGTATATTTATATGTATAGGTATTTTAGATTATGAAACTATTCATTCCTAGATCAAAGAAGTTGGTTGGCTTTGTGGACTTTCGAGCTGATGATCGCAAGTTTGATGACTACCCAAAACAAACATTTTGTGTGTATGTAGATGTCTGTTTGTTCTCTGTCTTAATTTTACTAATATTATAAATGCAGTGGTTTGTCAGTTTGTTATTCAATCAGATTCAAACAGATGAACTGATCTGGCTGAAATTTGGTACGTGGACTTTGTACATAGTTTGGAATAATACAGGCATCTTTATCCCTGGTATAGGTCCCATATTGCCGAAAGCGACATTCACGCAGGCGACGCCGCGGGCATCAGTTAGTTGAATATAATTTCCAAGTTGCAAGTAAGCGTCTATTGTTCTGACAGGTACCTACCTACTTATATTGCAGAGATCGTTTCGTCCAGATATGCAACCGGCAAATCGACTCAAATCTTGTATCAATCGTAAAAGACCAAACTCTATTCAAGAAGGATCTAAAACCAGAAGATTACATTAATAAGGTAAAAGCGTGGATGCAACAAAACATATGAGATGTGACTATTAAAAGTACGCACTAGGCCTGCGTTGTGGACTATGGCCTAAACCCCCTCGTTATTAAGGAATGCTCGTGCTCCTCGGTGGATACGTATATGAGCTGATAATATGAATGAAATCAACAATCTTGAAGCGGCCATATTATATTACTTAGGTACTGTTTTTCAGGTACAGGAGATATTATATGATGAAGTGTATATGACGTACTCTGAACACCCTCACGTTTTGGACATAGTGTCACAGTTAATCGGCGAGGACATCATTGCTATGAGTAGTATGCTCATCAACAAACCACCAGGGACAACCAGACATATAACTCATCAGGTAATTATTATAATATTACACTGGGGTCGTTCAAGTATTACGTAAGCACTATGGGGGGGGGTCTTTGCTTTTGCTTGGGGGTCTAGATCTATGGTCTAGATGATGATTACGTCATCGGTACTTATTTACTTTTTTACACATATGGCAACCCACACATCGTTTTTGCTTTCCAATGGTGAAAGAATTTTTTGAGTTTAGATATTCATTACAAACAAACACAGACACAAGAATACAATTTTTTCCTCTTTATAATATTAGTGTAGATATTTGTAGAATATATGTATTATCTAATTACTTTATTTTTGTAATAGTTTAAGTTACTGTTATATTTTAGGATCTATATTATGTACCGATTAGACCATTAGATAAGTTTGTGGCATCCTGGACAGCTATAGACGATGTCGACACTCACAACGGATGCCTGTACGTGATACCAGGCTCTCATAAAGCTATGACAATATATCCACATGGACCTAAGATTGAGGTATCTGTATTATATTTTTCTAAGTGATATGTAGTACTAGACTCAAGATAATCACGCGCAAAATAAAATAAGTGACGATAAGTCATTCCTAATCGTCTTTCCGCCATGGCCTGCTACTTTTACCTCTTCGTAACCCACGTAATACTTTTAAACTAAGCAAACTCTTCATAAATAGTATTCTTAAATTATTTCGTACAAACATCCTATATCAGATTGGCACTATCCAATATGGCTTACTGTCTGATCAAGATGACTTACGTGTGTATCGCAATCTTTTATGTTTTATCGTGTTATTCGCTAACGCTAACTAACTTACTTGGCTTTGTTTAATTTTAGAACAAGGTGGTAATATTGCGACCTGCCCCCTTATTGTGCAACTCTCTCTCTCTTTCTGGCAGTTGTCCACTAAGCCGATTTCTTATTACATTGGCGGCCCCACGACCGCTGTCTCCCTCTACGCGCGCACTAAACCGTCAATGTATTATGAAATTTGCTCGGTGCACAACTGCAAGAAAGAGAGAGAGAGTTACACAATAAGGGGGCTGGTATTTTATTTTGATGGCCGGTACCAGGGTCGCGACCGGGCAAATGGAAAACGCTGCGTTAGACCATGATTGCCTTTAAATTGCAATCGCGTAGAATCGCTGTTGGAATCTGAATCTTAAAGCATGTTCTCAGGACCAAAAGCCATTCTTCGATGGTATATTAGATGAAGAGATATATGCGCCGGTGGAAAAGAGGGTAGATCTAATCATGAGTCCAGGAGACACTGTGTTCTTCCATGCCTGTCTATTGCATGGCTCGAGGGCAAACGTAACTAAGGTAAGAACTTACCTATTTATTTTTCAGTCCGTTGTTCGAATCAAATTTTGCTAATTATTTTTAAGCAGTTATCCTCAAATTAATACATAGGTACCAACATTTAGTTTGGATAACAATAAACAATTATATAAAGGTATATACTTAATTAAGTTTTTTACTATTAAATAAGTATGTAGGTACTAAAATACTCACATTACTAAAATTTGGTAATAAAAAGTAATAAAACTTGTTTCGTTTTTATCTTGTTGTTCAA
Source organism: Thyatira batis (assembly GCA_905147785.2). Lineage (NCBI taxonomy): Eukaryota > Metazoa > Arthropoda > Insecta > Lepidoptera > Drepanidae > Thyatira > Thyatira batis. The sequence goes on from LR990507.1 coordinate 3,238,271, forward strand.
ACGAGATGCAATGCATAAGATTACTTGTAAGTTTACCAACCGTAACCAAATGTATTGAAAGGAAAATGTAAGAACCTAAACTTTTTTGGAGGTAGTTACCTACATTAAGAGGTTTGGCATTTAATTAAGTAGCTCTTATGTGCCTGGAGTTTACTATTAGTGGTGTTGGAAGCGTCCATAAGCTACGGAACCGCTTTCCACCTAGTTTGACCGTAGGTACCTATGCCTGTTTGCCGCCTTATAATATTTTTTTTTAATATTAAAACCACTAAACTATTCCAAAATCTAATTACACGTCGCCAGTGTAGGTATGTATTTCGCGTGTCAAAAGATAGCAAAAATTTTTACTTTCTACGCCGTCATTCCGCGATCGACCGTTATTGCATTCGGACGTCAAAGTGACAGAATTGGAGTTCATAAAAATTGAGGCTTTTAGTTAAATTTCAACTCTGTGATTCTGTTTAAATCCTCCAGAGTTATAGGAAGGCGATATCGTGTCACTTCGCGAATAGCAGGAGCTGTTACTACGTTGATGTGACAGGCACCGTTCATCAGAACATAGCGAGAAAGATTCAAGAAGAGATCCGCAAAATGGGATTAGAATTGAGCTTCATTGTAAGTACCTATACCAAATAAAAGACAGTTACTTATGGTAGTTATGGATAAAATATCCCTATTAATCTGTCTGTACTAATATTATAAAGAAGAAAAAATTATATTTTTGTTTGGGTGTATATTTGTAATGAATAAACTCAAAAACTGCTGAGCCGATCTCCAAAATTATTTCACCTTTCGGAAGCGACATTATCAGTTCAGAGACATTATTTCTCGGGAACGGGAACTAGTTAGTGCTATATACATCACTACATAGTATAAATAGTATAAAACAAAGTCGCTATCCGCCGTCTGTCTGTCCCTATGTATGCTTAGATCTTTAAAACTACGCAACGGATTTTGATGCGGTTTTTTTTAATAGATAGAGTGATTCAAGAGGAAGGTTTTTATGTATAAATCATTACGCTATGACGAATAGGAGCGGAGCATCAATCAAAACTGTTGCAAAAACGGGCAAGTGACGCTAACGAAGTTGCGCGGGTCAACTAGTAACATATAAGAGGATTTTTTGTTTGTTTGTTATGAATAGGCTCCGAAATTACTATACCGAACTGAACAATCCCTTCACCAAAAGAAAGCTACGTTATTTGTAAGTGTTTTAGGCTATATTTTATCCCCGTATTCCTACGGGAACAACGCGGGTAAAACCGCAGGGTGGAAGCTAATATTTTATACTGTCAACTTTGCCTTACTATATTGAACTTCAGGTATCAAATGAAGAATGATAAATGAAAATGATACTTATTTTCTACAATAAAGAGTTGTATTTACACTAAGTTTTTTTATGGTTTCCAGGACATATGGCGCATCAAAAGCAAACACCTTAGAGGTATTCGCTCTAAATTGTAGAGAAAAAACATCTGATGATTTATTACATTAGTTAAAGTATATTGTTGGTTGTTGGTATAACATAGTAAAGGGTACCTTATACTTACGACTTTAAGGTACAGTTTCAATTGAAGGAAATATTTATTAAATAAACAATTTAAATATTAAAAATATACTTTTTATTCCATCTTTAATCTTAGGTTCGGTGAACTCTAAACACTATCATTGTTAATACTCTCTTTATGATATATCTTATATAATGATTTTGATGTATTTATAACTCTTTTTCTAACACTATAAAGTTGAGTTTCCAATGGCGCGGTATGAAAAGAATAAATTCTATTTTTTTATTTAAATATAAGTACATAGAAATGGATTACACTAATGTACGACGAAGGAGATAACGGCTTCACCGATTTGGCCGTTTTCTTTACCCGACTGCCAAGAAAGGGTTATTTTTTTTCCTGTTTGCCATAAAGACAAGGTTTATATGAAAGTTGATGTTTGTGATTTTTTATGACAATAAAGAAGTACATGAAATTCTGTAATTTAACACAGTGATATGGCAACCCCAAATTTAAAAATAATTCCAAAAGAATTGTACCTACTCGCGCGCTTGACCGAAAACTCACCTTTAAAATTAATGTAACTTAACTACATACAACCTTATTACATTTGACATGAACAAAACAGTTACAAACAAGTAGTAAATTAACAATGTATGTATTTACTTTTACTTTACATAGATACTTACCCCTTATTCGCACGAGAGTTTTTTTAAGGGACGTTTAAAAAGCGTTAAAATACAACAAATACATTCCTAAGTTTACGCGAGGCTTTTTTATCGAGCGGTGTTGCATTTTTAACTTTGGGTGTTGAAAATAGAGTAGGTATATTATGGTACTTGGAAATGCATTTTTTGTGTTTGAACGCTTCTTTAACGTCCGGTAAAACAACTCTCATGCGAATGAGGGCTTCATGAAACAATTTCAGTACTTAAAATTATAATAATTGGAATGTTTTTGTCAATTAAATTAAATTAAACGTCAACTTATTACTAAGACAATAATATATAATGGAATAATTTGTAGTTTCTATTTATTTATAATAATATTATGTTCTTGGAAGACATTTTTTTTACCTATATTAGACAAATTCTTCTTATATTTTAACACCTAATTTTAATAAAGATTTGTCTTTTAAAAGGACAAAATGCAATCTTTGTTTCGTTGTTATATATAAGTATTTATACTATATACCTTTTTAATTAAATTTATTTATTATTATAATTTATTTGTGCAATATACAGCGACAAAATACACACTAAATTCTTATAAACGGACAATATTTACAGTTATATTAATTATTATACATTAGAATTTAAAATTATGTTAATTATAGTGATGAAATAACTTACTTTTTAAAACTGTGACATGAGACTAGATCTTGTTTGAAATAAAAAAAAATGTGAAGAAAATAACTTAGGTACGAATTCGGTGCTAACATATCAATGAAAAGTATCAGTTGGTAACTAAAAATAATAATAGAAATTCTTCATGGTCTCCGTCAAAAATCTGTAAAAAAAAATCGTTGCGATGAAAAAAAAATAACATGGCAATTGTAATAATTTGATTTGATTTGTTTGTTTGTTAAACAACTCCCTAAGATAGTTTAAATACACTACTTTTCAATAGACATCCAAAATTGTATACAGAAAGTGAACAAAAATACTTGTTCATGCTCTCTTAAACATATTTGTCCTAAGTAGATGGAGATCGAACCCTCGACCAGCCTGCTAGGGTAGCTTACCTACAAGCCTGATAGAGTACATTAACATTCATAAAAAAATGGCGGATATCTGTCAAAATGTATTTTTGTCATAAACCGCCAAAAACTACTCTAGAAGTAGAATAGAATAGATCTAGAATAGAATCTAGAATAAAATAGAAGTACTATAGAACAAATTTAGAATTTTGTTGTTTTTTAAGTATTTTTCTCGTTGATATTTTTTTGTTAAAGACCAGAAATAATACGAAAAATAGTTTGAAAAACATAATTTATTAGTAAGCTTAATTGCTATATATAGTCGAAATTTCTCATAAACTGCCATTTAACTAAAACACAAGAAATTATTATTAACTTTCCTGTAAACTGTCATAAACATGACTGAAAAATCTTGACCATTTCTAGGTAAAGTATTTTAGTTGAATACCAATATTATGATTGAGTGATAAGTAAGACAGCATGTTCCAACAGAAATTAAATCATTATTGAATTTCAAGATTTCTTGAAAAGATTGCAAAATCAGAGCATTAAAGTCGAATTGCAAAAGTGCCTTCCTAAGACCTTTTCGATTGAATAAATATATTTGATTTCATTGTTGAGTTATGTGGACTCTATTCTAGATATCTCTATTTTAGAGTTATAAATTTTTATTCTACTTATATTATAAAGGAGAATTTTCTGTATGGATATTTGGTCACGCAAAAACTACTGGACGTTTTTGAATGAAATCTGAGGAACAGATGATTTATAACCTGAATAAAAAAAAAGTAGAGAAATCTTGACTTCAACAAGAAAGAATTATATACTTAAGGACATAGACATACAAAATGCATAAATCAAGCTTAATACCATGATCCAAACTAACTACAGCCAACTTAAAAAATATACAAAAGCGTGTTTTGTGTAAAACTTATTATGTAGTATTAAAAGCGTTAAGCGTTGCAGGCAAACATGAAACACCCTCAATTTACAAGTGAGTATTATTTAGTGTCACGTTTTTTTTGAGTAGTGTAATCTTTTTAGTTTAATAATTGAATATTTAAAAAATGTTAAATTTTAATGTTTAAAAAATTTGATTTTTTTTTTATATGGCGAAAAATTAAAATGCATACTCAAAAAAAACAGACAAAGTCAATAGACACTTGAGGAATTTGGATTGCCAAATGCACATTAATATTGATAAAATAATTCGATAGATATCATAAAAATATTGGCACTATATATGGAAATAACTAATGTTCTAGATAAAAAGAAAATATTGTTCTAAACGAAGTGAGAAAGACTTAAAATTTTTTTTCGATAAATAATAAAAAAAGAAGTTACTTTATATAGAACTGGAAAAAAACATAACAGTGCCCGTATTTTTATAATAATTATTTTAGGCTTTTTTTCGATAAAAACACTAACTCAAATTGTTAAAAATAATTATTATCTCATAATATTCATTAAGTAAAACAATATTTGTATCTTTGTTATGCTAGCTTACCATTTTAGCTTCTAATAATAATTAACAAATTAGGAGTTTTATTTTAATATATATTTTAAGCAATTAAAGAGTTAGAAAGTTTTTTGAATATAAAGCAGGTACCTATATACCTACATTACAGCTTATATCAAATTGCATTAAATAAAGGGCATTAAAACAATTTTTATAAGATGATTTTATTTTTATTATTGTATTAAGCACCATGTTATTATTTTCTAAATTATAATGTTATATTTTTAAGCCAAAGCTAATATTAAAAATATGAATTATTTGTACTAATTATATTATCCTATTAATTCAACTGGTATTTTGAAATAGCCTATTAATTTTCAAAAAAAATTACCTACATTAAAATTACCTATATATTCACAAAAATCCAATAAAGCTTTAAATACTGGCACTCTTTCTATAATTATAATAAAAATTACTATCTAAAGTATTTTATAATAAATTTGGTGTACACCTATATATAAATATCACCTATAAATAATTTGTATAAAAATGAGTAATTCGAGCTAAATTCATAAAATCTTTATAAAAAGTATTACTTACTCAAATCCTTGAACTTTTTTTTTATTGTAAAATATTTTAAGAGATTTGAATGCCTAGTTTTTATCAAAGAGGTTTAATTATAAAAACAAAATATTAAAATAATAATATCACTATCGTTTCGATATAAAAAAACAAAGCCTATAACACTTTTTATCCACAAAAGCCATCTATCTACATCCAACCTCTTAAAATATTTTACTTAAAAAAAAAAGAGAAAATAACTTTTCACCCGATCTAACTACAGTTACGTACTAAATTCAACCCACATTTCTAGAACCCATTTCTAGATTTTTTTTTATTACTACACCCATTTTCTACATCAAACCTCCTTTATTCCCCTTCTCTACCTCTATAGTCTACAAAAACTCTGACAACTTCACCTTCATATTTCCTTTGCGATGGCATGAAGTAAAAGTCTGGGTTTGGCGATAAATTCGGATTCGGATCTTGTCGGGTGCCCCTCGGGAGGGAGTATGTGGCTCGTTCCGGACGCCCTGTGTACCTGGAAATAAGGTATAATATTGCATATCAATTGAGGAAGGAATTTAGTACGCTATGACGTCATAAAGTATATATTTTTAACACTAGAGTCTTGAAAACAACACACCATTGCAAATTGAATTAACAAGTTCCTACTGAGTGTGGCGCCATCTTGTTCTTTGTTCGACAGAATATAATTGAAGTGATTTCTATTAGAATTTAATAGTAAACGGGTTGTATTGTAATTGGATTGTTTTTATTTTATAGGTAGTTGATTTGTAATAAATTAATATTCGAAGATATTTAAAGTGAGGTTATTTCACAACATTTTATTAACGAGCAAATTAAATTAAGATCCCTTTTTCATAAAATTACAATGATGTATAAAATTATATACCTATCATCATAGGTACATGTTAATAAAATAAAATCATTGAAAATAAATATATCCGTAAATAGCGAAGTATTAAAAAAAAACGCAAAAAAATTGCATGACAATATATGGATCCGCGGTATTTGGATAACAAAAACAAAAAACAGTCCTAGATTAGGAAACATTTTCCCAAAAAGAACGTTATTCGACCGTGACAGGACTCGAACCTGCAATCTTCGGATCCGAAGTCCGACGCCTTATCCATTAGGCCACACGGTCACATGATAAGCTAGACGAATTTATGTATAACATTCTACGTGACTCGACCATCCCTGACTCACCCTATTCGATGGAAATCGAAGATTATGGACGTGCTAATTACAATATGACTATAATCAAAAATTAAATTAGTTTCTAATATGTATGCAATAAAGTTCAATTTGTATTATTTTTGGTATAAAAATCGTGTAAGGTATTATCTCATTTAGAAAATTTAAATTGTATAGTTTTGAGATTTATACTAGACTAGTTGACCCGCGCAACTTCGTTAGCGTCACTTGTCCGTTACTGCAACAGTTTTGATTGATGCTCCGCTCCTATTCGTCATAGCGTAATGATTTATACATAAAAACCTTCCTTAAGAATCACTCTATCTATTAAAAAAAACCGCATCAAAATCCGTAGCGTAGTTTTAAAGATCTAAGCATACATAGGGACAGACTGAGGGCGGATAGCGACTTTGTTGTATACTATGTGTTATATAGTGATATGACTTACTTATATCTTAAGTCTTAACGAACTTCAAAGAGGAAGTTATCAAAAGAACTGTGATTATTTTACCAATATCATAAATATTATGGTCATAATACAGATCCCCTAGTTTTATCTATACAATGAAATTAATACTGTTTCGATGCTTACAATGGGACTTATCATAATAATACGCCACAAACTTATATAGCGCATCATTAACAAATAGCGTCAAAATTGTTGTTTTTCACAACTTATTATTGTAAAAGTACCTATATTGAATATTATCCTAACTAATATTATAAACTAGTGGCTCCCCGCGGCTTCGCCCGCGTACCCGGGATCTTCAATTTTCCCGAGATAAAAAGTAGCCTATGTCCTTTCTCAGGCTCTGGATTATCTGTGTACCAAATTTCATTTAAATCGCGTCAGTAGTTTAAGCGTGAAAGCGAGACAGACAGGCAGAGTTACTTTTGCACACAGATACACATTTGGTACACAGATATCCTAGAGCCTGAGAAAGGACATAGGCTACTTTTTATTCCGGGAAAATGGAAGAGGTACGCGGGTGAAACCGCGGGGAAACATTAGTAATTAATAAGTAAACTTACCCGTATTGTCCTCTTGGCCTTTGTAACGATCTCGTCTCATGATAATATTGCGCTGCACTATTAGAATGCTTCGGCGTCATTCGGCCATTCTCGTGGCTGTTGACGCTTCTTCTTCCGTTACCATTATGGCCGTTACCGTTGTGGCCGTTACCGTTATGACCGTTACCGTTATGGCCGTTACCATTGTGGCCGTTACCGTTATGGCCGTTTTTAGGCCTTCCGTTGCCGTTGGCCATAGCACTTGTAGGCCTCGGTGGGGGAGGGTCGGTGGGCCTTAAGGCCGATCGGGGCCTCACTGGGGCCGTTGAAGTGGTGCTATTGTATTTGTCGTCGTTCTCAAATGGCTCGAATGCATAGTTAGTATTCGCCGAGTAGTCCTTCCAAGCGGCCGCGTTCGGTATTAGTTGATCCTGGAAGGGAAACAAGTAAATTTAATACATTATTATAAGTTTTGCCGTGATTGAGTAACAAACGACCATACATCAAAATATTCACATTTCTAATATGATCATCATCAATTTCTAATATAAGTAAAATAAATAATCCTGGGACTTTTTTCAGACATATCTAATGATTCCAAACTTACAACTATACAAGTATACAATTTTTACATAAATATACATATCTATACTAATATTATAAAGAGGAAAGATTTGTTTGTTTGTTTGTTTGTTTGTAATGAATAGGCTCCGAAACTACTGGACCGATTTCAAAAATTCTTTCACCTTTGGAAAGCTACATTATCCCCGAGTAACATAGGCTATATTTTATCCCTGTATTCCCACGGGAACGGGAACTACGCGGGTAAAACCGCGCGGAGGCAGCTAGTTATAGGTATAAATACATACTTATATAGATAGCTACATCCAGAACAAACAAGGATAGGAGCGCACGACCGGTGCGTCTAGTCTAGTCAAGTTTGTCACAAGTCACAAAGCCAACCGGTCGTAGTTGATATTTAGATAGGATATGCTAGAGCTCACCTTCCCCTTAGCTTGAGTCCTAGTCCGGTAGAGCGTGCAGGCGGCCTGCAGTAACGCCACCAGTACTAACGCGGCGAGGCAACCCACCACGCCGTACAACTTGCGCTCAGACAAACCGAAGAACGAACGGGCATTCCCACCGCTAGGTTCCTCTATTGGACGACTCGATACCACTGGAAGTAAAATAAATGAATTACTAAGTTAATGTTAAATTGAACTAATATTATAAGTTGATGTTGCATGTTAATGAAATATTGTGAGAATGTTTGTATTTTTCTTAGTAATGTTAATATTATATCTCTCTTTTTAATGTTTAGGTGTGGGGAGGTGCGAACAAGACCAGTTTCCTTAATGTCGAACGAGCGCAAAGATCTTTGATTAAAGTTATGTACTCAAAGTCCTATAGGTTTCCTACATATTCCCTGTACAAGATCAGCGGCATTTTGTCAGTGAGAAAACTGTACATTATTAATGTAATACTCCGATATCATAAATCATTGCAGTTCGACCAGGCTAAGGCAAATAAGCGAAGAAAAGCCATTGTTGCAACTTCGCATCCCATTCGCACTGCTTTTGCTAGTCGTCAGTTTGATAACCAGTCCGTCTATCTTTACAATAAAATTAATAGTGTACTTGATATCTATCCTATGCAAGTTAACAAATGTAAAAAAGTTGTGACTGATTGGTTAAAATTAAAAACATACCGAGGATATTGAGAATCTACTTATTAGAATAACATGAACCGAGTAAAAGATTAAATCGCACAAATACACAGCCCTAAACAGGCCACCACACATACACACACATACACACACATGCATACACATACACCAAACCTACACATATTCACACGCACACAAACACACACGAAGACACGCACACACTCTAACTAACCTTGAATAATTTAAATTTTTCTTTCATAAACAGTTGTATACCTACTTAATATTATTGAAATCATTGTAATCCAAATGGGAAGTTGCGAGCCATTCCCAACACAAGTATCTCTGATTACTTACTGGGAAGACTCGGCGTAAAATTTTGTTTTTTTTTTTTTTTTTTTTAATATCAATTTGTATGCTTGAAAAGCTAAATGTGCTGTATCTACGTATTTATTTTCATGTAATAACATTTTTGTAAACCACATTTAAAACAAATGAATAAATAAAAAGTACCACAGTTTTAGGTTAAGTTTTACAAGCAGATCCTAACTAATATTATAAATGCGAAAGTAACTCTGTCTATTGGTCTGTCTGTCTGTCTGTCTCGCATTCACGCTAAAACTAGAGAACCGGTTTAAATGAACATTAGTACACAGATAGAGATCCTATGTCGCTTGGATATTTTTTCTTTTCCAGTGTCGATATATCACTACATAGTATAAAACTAAGTCGCTATCCGCCGTCTGTCTGTCCGTATGCTTAGATCTTTAAAACTACGCAACGGATTTTGATTCGGTTTTTTTAATAGAGTGATTCAAAAGGAAGGTTTTTATGTATAAATCATTACGCTATGACGAATAGGAGCGGAGCATCAATCAAAACTGTTGCAAAAATGGGCAAGTGACGCTAACGAAGTTGCGCGGGTCACCTAGTAGGTATATAGATAAAATAGATATCATGTCAATGTTTCTTATAAGATTTCTGTATCATAAATATGTATAAATATTACATTTTGAGAAATTAATCAAAATACTTACAACTCACTGGTTCGAATACCAAGAAATCTGGATCCACATTCAAATTGCCAATCTTCCCTTGAGCTAGAGTTTCCTTAACCGCTCTCTCCCAGCGGACCTTCTCGCCGTCTCCCTCTGTCGTATTAGTATCAGGTGAGACGGTGCTATCCAGAGATCGAGCACTGGAACCTTCGATTGTGTTCGAATCGATCGACTTGAGCGTTAGTTCGGCGATTATTGATTTTGTTTCGTTTCTGTAATAAAGTTTTGTTATTTAATTAAGTTTTCTTCTAAACTAGCTGCTGTCTGTTTGTTCTGTGTCTGGATTTAAATATCGATATAAGTATGTATATAAAACGTTGTATGTGTAGTATAAGGTAAATGCCCTTTACCTACACTTTGTATTCTCGCAAATTTGTACATATAACTGACTGAATTGAATAAAACGTTAAACTTAGATAGTTCGATGTCTAAAGTCTATGTCACAGTGATCCCAATGTAAAAACATTCGCTCATGTCCGAATTCTAGATGTTTCTTTTAATTTTTGGCCATTACTGGTACCTTGTCCACCACTGGTACACTTACGATATCAGTTATCTGGTTACCATATCACAAGCTCACTTTCAAGCTTACTTTGAAATCAGATTTTCCGTTGTTTATTTATTTATAACGTCGTAGGTACAATTTTAGTTTTTAAATTTACACAACAAGTATTGTGCTGACTACTTTGTCGTTCTTCAGTCTTCTACCATTAAACAAGATTACAGAAAAAATCTAGTTACTTACTGCATAAAGCCATCAACAACTACACCCTTGAAACCGGTATTGCGGCCGAGTTCAGCCTGAAGTGAGTCAGCCAGTTGTTTGCTCAGAGCTTCGTGCTCCGGACTACCTGACGCCGGTGGCTTGAACTGGTCGGCAAGACCCGTGATCCGTATCAACATTGTATACGATAAGAGGCCAGGTATCACTGGTTCTGTTGTGAACTCTTCTTCAATCGGCTCTGAAAATATATACATACCGATATTTGTAGTATTGTGGTAGTAGCAGTGACGGATTAAGACTTTTTGATGCCCTAAGCAATCCACGCCCATGGGGCCCCCTATCCTTACGTCAACTAGAATCGGTCTAGGTATCTTTTGGTGACGTGAGAGTGAGACGTGATGCCTTAAGGATGGATTTTTGTTGCGCTTCTTCTGGTACTCCCCAGACGTGATGCCCTAGGCAATTACTTAATTTGTTTAAGGGTTAATCCATCACTGGGTAGTAGTGATATATGTAACACTAGCTGATGCCCGCAGCTTCGCCCGCGTGGATGTCGGTTATCGCGCCCAAAAGTACCTAATCATCAAATATTGATCCCGTTCCACCAACCCATGGGAACTTATAACCCAAATATAATATTGAAATATCTTTGAACTAATTTTATACCCCCCGAAAAAGTATTTTATACGCGTTTCATGATTTTAAACAAAAAACCTTAATACTAAATTTAATTTCAATAACTTGAAAAACGGCAAAGTTTTATACTAAATTAGCACCCCCGTTTCACCCCCTTAGGGGGTGATTTTTAAAAAATCCTTTCTTAGTGCTCCCTTACGTTATAAAAGGAACGCCTATGCAATATTTCAAGTTTCACCCTTATAGTTTAGGCCCTGCAATACTGCTGGACCAATCTGAGTAATTCTAATACCTGGTCCGCAGGGTTTGATGCAGACCCTGTCCTCGGTGATGACGGGGACCTGGTGATGTTTGCTTGTGCGCTTGTTGACCGCGTCGAACCCGCCGCCTTGCGTCACGAACATCATGTATAAGCACTTGGAATCCGTGAACGCGAGGTCCTGAAATCAAAATTAAGTATTGCATATTGTCTCAGCAATAACATCAGCCATGGTGACTCAGTTGGGAACGCAGAGGGTGCAGTTCCAAATCCTGGCCGGTACCTCTAAGATTAATAAAAAATTACGTACGGATTCACACCACGGGCTTTTCGGTGAAGGAAAACATTGTGATGAAACATGCATGCCCGAGATGTCTCAATTGAAGGTATAATCGGTAGCTACGGTAACCCCTTCCCATGAGGTGGAACGTATGCCTGTTTGCCACCTTAGTGGTATATAATCCGTACTAGGTCCGCGCGGGACTACGGCCCAAACCCTCTCGTTGTTAGGGGGTGTATATGAGTTGATGATGACGATTTCATATTGTATTTGTTGTCTGTTACTGGGTTTTGTCGTGGAAGTCTGTGGTTGAGGCATAATTTTGTGAAGAAATTAATAACGTACGCTAGATTTGCTCTGATGGTTGTCCAAATAAAACGTATGTACTGCGAGGACGTAACTACAACGTAGGTTAGTTCCAAAATCCCCGAAACACTTCACATTCCATTGTAATATAAAACACATAATAACTGACTAATTTGAGATAAAATACTTTTTGAATGCATGAAACTGTATTTTTTCACATAACCCAATAAACCCTCCCAAAGTAATCGCGATCTATCAAACCAATTTAAATGCAAAAAATATATCGTTTTATAGTTTTCAAATAAATGATAAGAAAGATTATCACAATAAGCCAACAAACTTACCTTCTGATCACCAGTGTCTCTCTTCCTCACAAAGCTGAGGGTCGTGACTCCATCGACCAAGTACCCCTCTTCCTTGCTGAGGTCCTGGCGCGGGTCGACCCTGGGCGCGGAGTAGCCGCTCACCCACGTGTCCATGAGGAACGGCCTCCCCGACCGAGGGTCCATCCAACCGATGACGGCGTCTGTTTGCGACTGGGTTTACAGAAACGCTGGTTAAACTTGGGATTCCTTTTTAGTGATGACACAATTTCTTCCCTTTTTGGCTAGTTCTTAACTATTTAAGTAGATATTTGGGCTCTATACCTATTCTATATCTACTCAATATCTTTGGTTAGGTGTTAACTGTTTTGTTATGTAGGTAGGTACTGAGTATATTCTAGAAAAATTAATATAATTTTATGTAGACCACGCAACTTCGTTAGCGACACTTGCCCGTTTTTGCAACACTTTTGATTGATGCTCCGCTCCTATTCGTCGTAGCGCGATGACATAGCCTATGGCCTTCCTCGTCAAATGGATATTTTTATTTTTTCAAATCGGGCCAGTAGTTCCTGAGATTAACGCTTTCAAACGAACTCTTTACTTTCATATAATTCTTCTTCATTGTTATTAGACTTCAACCCGATCTTCACAATAGCATTCCCAAATAAATCCACTTACCATTTTCCTGTCATCGCTGAATCCAATGCCAGTCCATTCCTTAGTGTGTTTCGTCTTGATAATGAATCTTATCGAGTCCTTCCCTCTCTTAAGCCCCAAGTACTCCCACGAAGCGTAGTACTCGCATGTATTGTTCGCTGGGTCGCAGTTTGTAGGCAGCTTCCATTGTCCGCCGCACTTATCTTCTAGCGGTAAAACTCCGCCGGAGATGGAAGATTTTGTTTCCTCTGTTGAGTTACAATTTACAATATAGGTAAAATACTAAATTCGGCATTTTTATGATATACATAAATCCCATGAATAATAAAGTTAAGTCAATATTTGACAAGAAAAAGATGACGAGGAGAACTAAGATGCTTGGAGAGTATCAGAAACCAAAACCCATATTACAATATACTTAAAACGAGAGTAATAAAACGAAAAAACACACTAATTCCACTGGCAGATGTGAAACATCGAAATTATTTTGAATAAGTTAGGTATATGCATAAATTAAACAGATTACGACAACTACGTATGCATATCAAGATCAAAAAATCAAAATCTAAATCTTTTTTCTTCAAATAGGCCTCAATAAAGCACTTATGAATAGTCACTATTAATGCTCGGTTCTGATAGTTATTTTTTACCTATATCATCAAATACGCCACGCCAACAATCAGGTTTACAACCATCTTAGGTTCAAAACAATCTAACATTATACTTAACTAAACTTAACTAAACTAAAAGGGAACTAATCGAAGACTCACCAAAGAAGTTGATAGTAGCGACGCCCCTCTGGTCTCCGTGTCCGTGGTACTTAAGCTCGTCTTGCCGGTAGAAGTCCCTCGCGACGGCCGGTCCGCGCTCGAGTCCCGAGGGCGGCGAGTGCACGTAGCGGCCGGGCTCTTGGCCTCTCGCCCATATCACGTGCATCAGGTCGTCCACGAACGAATGGTCCGTTGGCTCTTTAGCCTTTTGGATATACAATTAACTAGCGATGTGCCGAGTACGGTTTGACTCGAGTCAGACTCGATTCCTGCTTTGGACTCGCCTACTCGAATACCAATTTATTTTGATTCGAGTACGTCAGACTCGATTCCGGTACTCGAGTCAAGAAGAATCGATTCGTACTTGCTAACTCGATTCTATTTATGCGAGTTCAATTGACTCGAGTCTAGTATACGAGTTTTGTTACGCTCTATGTTTTTAATTATCTTTCATTAAAAAGTAATTTAAACAACATTTACCGAACTTTAAAACACAAACGAATAACTGAAAAGTAATAACTTTGATACCTGATAAATAATAACTTAGATACATAAATATTTAGAATCATGAAGCGTCTTCATAATCGGATATGAGCAATATTTCTTTTGAGGTCGATGCCAACCGCAACATTAGGAAAAAAGGAATCGGTAATGAGGGTTGATTCGAGTCTAGCTGGAATTCAAATACTGACTCGAGTCCAGCCGGACTCGAGTCAGTATTCGAATACCAAACATAGAATTCGAGTAGAGGGAATCGAGTCATGATTCGAGTACCGTATAAACTGACTCGAGTCGACTCGATCCACCAAAACAGCGACTCGGCACATCACTACAATTAACCCCGTTTATAAATAAATAGTGGCCGTGGTGGCTCAGTGGGTAACGCACCGACTCACGATCATGAGGGTCGTACCGTACCTCTGAGTTCAATAAAAACTTATGTACGGATTCACACCACTGGCTTTCGGTGAAGGAAAACATCGTGAGGAAACCTGCATGCCCGAGATGTCACAATCAAAGGCATGTGAAGTCCGCCAATCCGCACTTGGCCCGCGTGGTGGGCTATGGTCTACACCCCCTCATTGTTAGGGGAGGGTCGAGCTCCTCGGTGGAGACGTGTATGAGCTGATGATGATGACGATAAATAAATAAATGCTGATAAGCAATAATCTGTTAACCTTCATAAACTTAGTTTTGAGAAAATGGCGTTCAAAGATAATGTGATCTTGTATGATATATGTAAATAAATCCATTTTTTATGTATTTTTATGTTTTAGATGACTTGAAATACTTTTGAAGAATATTAAATACATGATTCATTATATATATCAAAATCTTTGCTTTCGACTTTTTGTGGGTTGACACATTATTGCCGACGCGGCCGGGCTCCTAGCCTCGCGCCCTACGTACCGACATTTGTGGTAAGTTAACTATGAATTTAACATGTAGTTTGAAATTTAATAACGGATTTAGAAAATATGCAACGATATATATTTTAATAAACGTACCTTAATCTTTTTCCTGAACATAATGGTGGTGACTCCATTTTCTTC
Source organism: Thyatira batis (assembly GCA_905147785.2). Lineage (NCBI taxonomy): Eukaryota > Metazoa > Arthropoda > Insecta > Lepidoptera > Drepanidae > Thyatira > Thyatira batis. Next base: position 3,253,962 of record LR990507.1, read on the forward strand.
GAATCCTGATGCAGCGGTGACGTCATCGTGTCCTCCCCAGAAGGTGTCCAAACGTGGTGTTGATCTGCAAAATGATAATACCCAAATAATGATAATGTTGAATATGCAAACTTATTAGTATTTATGGGTAAATTTGATTTTATAAGATGAGTTGTTTGGAATGGGTTTTCGTATTTTGTGATTTATTTTACACTAGTGGCTCCCCGCGGGCTCACCCGCGTACCCGGGAGATCTATGAACTTTCTCAGCTCTAGACTATCTGTTTGCCGAATTTCAAAAGAAAACAAAGTCATATTTTGACAGAATCGTTAACTTACCGGTCTCTCGTATAATAATCCGACACCCTATGGTAGTTCCCTCTAGCGGTGCCAATTACTATATCAGTACAATCCATAGGGTTGAAGTCAAACTTCGGCACATATTCATGACTTGGGAAGTAACCTGAAATATAACATGATTAATATAGAACAAAACCATTGTTAGAATTAAATAGGCTTTTTTCAGAAAGTTGCTTTTGCTGAGAAGAGCCAGTAGTAAACTCAGCAATTACTCTTTTTGTAACCCACTTAGATCTAATAGAGGTAATAAAATATATGCCACTGAAACGGATTTTCCAAGTGAGTACTGACTGACGCGTGTACAAAAATAGTATGATGGGTAGCGACACTCTTTTAAGTTGTTTGTAGATCTATGTATAAGGTTAAACGTGGTCAAAAAGTTAAATGATTTCACATATATATAGTTTTCTTACATCCTTTGGGTTCTCTTACGATTTGTTGCTTAAATGGTTCTTTGACTATCCCTTTCCTTCTTAGGTAAATAAACAGAGAAAGAAACACAGCGTTTATTTTACAAAAATCGGCTTGAAATAGACAAATATGGTGTCGATGCCACTCACCACAGTGCAGTTTAGTTCACTCATTCATAAAATAACATTTCGTGTAATCACAAGAAGATTTTAGTTTCTTATTCCAACAGACTTACCACCATCTCTCATTAACATTTTGATGACAAAATAATATTCATATAACACAAAGTAATAAAGGGTCATTGCCAACCATCTTGCCTTTTCTTCTCAGTTGAAGTTAGTTAGCTAGCTAGTAAAGTAAATAAAAGGATTCTCTTTAAGAACAAATCAATTTATCCTAATGTGAGATGGTGATAAGGCCACAGTAGTTTTAGTTGAAATAATTATCAAAAACAAAGAAAAGTAATCAGATTTCCACAGAGATGCTTCCAGTCCTTGAAATGAGTAAAAGAGTCACAAAGAAGTTATTAGGGAACAGAATATTTTCCTAGATAATCACCAATATAGAAAATAACACAAGTAAAGAAAACAACAACAAGTTAAAAGAAAGAAAAAGGAAGGGATCAAGGAATAGGGTAAACAAGAAAAATTTGCACCAAGCTGAGCAAAGCTAGAAAATATTAAAGCAGAGTTTAAGTTTTTAAAGCCAGAAATAGATTTTTTTATTCCGTCATGCATAGAAATCGACATAAAAGTAAATTATATTCCCAATATATATAAGTATATTATAAATAAATATTATTTACCAGACAATAAATTATTACGAATCAATATTATCACAATATAGTGCATAAAATTGCTATACAAATATTGATTTTGGAAATAAATTCATTGGTTTTAAAGCCCGATCAAAAATATAAAAACGTCGACGTGTTCTGGTAGAATTAGGAACTAAAATGTTACAAGCACTTCATTGAGAACAATCAATAAATAAGTACTTTTAACAAATGTCGCCCTCTTTTCAGGGCTTTTGTATTTCTTACTGGCTTTACATACCTTTTTGAACACCCTGTTCTTTACTAAATGTTACACTTACAAATACAATTTCCTAAAAGCCAAATCAATTTTAAGTCGAAATAAAAATATATCCGTCCCTCTCACTAACGAAGTATGCTGTATTGTATTTATTGTCTAGATTGAGCTTTAAAAAATAGGTTTTTATTATTTACAATGTACATAGTAAACCAATGAATTTATTTGAAAAAAAATGTGCAAAGCGCATGTGCGTTACCTGCGTCTTCTGTAAGTCCCTTCACTAGCAATGTCTCGATTTCCGGTTCAGCATTAGGTTCGGGAGTGGGTTCGGGTTCGGATTTAGGTTCAGATGTAGGTTCGGGCTCGGATTTGGGTTCAGATGTAGGTTCGGGCTCGGATTTGGGTTCAGATGTAGGTTCGGGCTCGGATTTGGGTTCAGATGTAGGTTCGGGTTCGGATTTGGGTTCAGATGTAGGTTCGGGCTCTGATTTGGGTTCAGATGTAGGTTCGGGCTCTGATTTAGGTTCAGATGTAGGTTCGGGCTCTGATTTAGGTTCAGATGTAGGTTCGGGCTCTGATTTAGGTTCAGATGTAGGTTCGGGCTCTGATTTGGGTTCAGATGTAGGTTCGGGCTCTGATTTAGGTTCAGATGTAGGTTCGGGCTCTGATTTAGGTTCAGATGTAGGTTCGGGCTCTGATTTGGGCTCTGGGGATGGCTCGGGCTCTGATTTGGGCTCTGGGGATGGCTCCGGCTCTGATTTGGGTTCTGGGGATGGTTCGGGCTCTGATTTAAGTTCAGATGTAGGTTCGGGCTCTGATTTAGGTTCAGATGTAGGTTCGGGTTCCGATATAGGTTCAGGGGATGGTTCGGGCTCGGAAGTCGGTTCGGATGTAGGCTCAGGAGTGGGTTCTAGTTTTGGCGCAATTTTGAGGTCAGATAAATGTTTAGACTTAGGCTTATACTTTGGTTTTGATGGAGTTGTTAAAGTTTTGGGTTCCGAAGACGGTTCGGGTTCGGGAGTGGGGGTTAATGTATCGATAGGGGTCGATGAGTCGGTATCTGTAAAAACAACAACGGCACCATGCAGCATTATATTTACATTAGTATGTGTGTTCATTTGTTTGTACAATTTTGCAGTTAGTTTTGCTTAAAATAAAGGCCAATGTGTGTGCTTTTGTTCGCGATCGCTTTGCTGTTTTAGCTCTAGTGTGGTTGTGCATATGAATGTGTGTTTTATTTACACTTACTTTGAGTCGTGTTTCCATCAGCAGCTCTTCTGCGTCGACCTTTGTGACATAAAACAATAATCGTTAACCTATATATACTTAACAAATTCAAAATTGTATATATACCTACTTTAAGTTTGGAATAGGACACAGGGAACATTTCATTGTCATTTGCCGTGATGGCTCAGTTGGGAGCCCACCATCTCACAATCATGAGGGTGCAGGTTCATACCCCTGGCCCGTATCACCGAATTTATAGAAACTTATGTACGTATTCACTGGCTTTCGGTGAAGGAAAACATTGTGAGGAAACCTGCATGCCCGAGTTGTCACAATTAAAGGCATGTGAAGTTCACCAATCCGCACTAGGCTCGCGTGGTGGACTATGGCCTAAAAGGCCTAAAACCCCCTCGATTGTCTATTGTATATGAGCTGATGATGACTTTTCTTCGAGGCGGAAGTTAATATTTGTTTTAGTAATATTTAAGTGTGACATAAATCTTCTGTATTTTCTTTATTAATAGAGTTACCTTTAGAACTGGACACTTTGTATGAAACGCTAGTTTTAACTGTGACGTCATTCCCCAGGTTTTTAAAATCGAATCCGTCTAAGGAGTGCATCGCTACTCTTTTATTTCTGTTGTCGTTTTCTGACGGTTGTGTTGTGGTTTCTGGTTTCGGTTCTGGTTCTGGTTCTGGTTCTGATTTAGGTTCCGGTTCCGGTTCTGGTTCCGATTTAGGTTCAGGTTCTGGTTCTGGTTCCGACTTAGGTTCCGGTTCTGGTTCGGCTTTAGGTTCAGCGGTTGGTTCCGGTTCTGATTTGGGTTCAGGCGCTGGTTCTGGTTCAGCCTTTGGTTCGGGTTCAGGGAGGGGCTCCGGTTTTTGTGTGCTTGCTGGAATGTGAAATGAATTATTATTGTTTTTGTTCCGATTAGTTTCAATAGATGGCGTTCAATAGATAATAATAAATTTACTGTCAGAAAAGGTTGCTATGTTTTTTTTATAATTATTCTTAGCATCATTAAATTATTTTAATTGGGACTTTAAAAGCACTTGTAAGTGAGGTTAGTTTTGCAAAGAAAACCCGTGCCATGAACTAAAAACTTAGCTTAGTTTGATGATAAGAATTGTAACCATTATAATATAACAATTAATGTCATACTTACGCTTGTGGTCCATGGAGGGTCCAAGAACAGGAAAGTTCTTACATTCCTTAGTAAGGCCGGAAGGACGCCATCCTAGACCTAGAAAAGAAACATGATTATTTAAATCTTGTCCTGAAAAATTTACTTGAAATGAGGTGAGGGCGCCACTTGTAGAATATATATGTTCCCAATAAAATTCTGTGGCAACATGGCCATGTTTTATATAGTCATAATCACGCGTGAGTGACGCCCCTAGTGTTGCAAGCGTGAAAGGCTACGGTAACCGTTTCCCATCAGGTGGGACTATGTCTGTTTGCCACCCTTGCGGTAAAAAAAAGCATATCACTTTGCATACTTAGATAGATAGATAGATAATATGTTATTGTTACACCACATACAAAACATAAAATAAACAAGGAACTTACTTACTTCTTGTTAAAAGTAAGAATATGTTCAGGAAATTGAAGATGAAACCCCAAAGAACCACAAAGTATAAGATTATGTAATATTATATCAAAAAGTTTACTAAGTTTATATTTTGGTGCTTACCAGCATAAGATGTCCCGTTCACCATCATGATAACCTCAATTTCTGCCTGTTCCTTGATGATCCTCCAGTACAAGTTGAAGGTCTTGGACAACTCCCGTTTACTGTACAGAGCAAGGTTGATGTTCTTGTCCTTCCATGGTGCCTCTGGATAATTGTTAAAATAGACGTCACAATCACAATAATATTATAATAATTCTAACAAAAACACTTCATTAAATGCACTTCAAAGTATCACTAAGTACCTAGTATTTATGAAAATAACGAAATCAATACAGTCAAACTTGGATAAGCGAAAGTTCAGGGGAGCACAATCTCATTCTCGCTTATAGAGGTTTCTAACTAACCCAAGTTCCCGCTAATGCAGGTTCATGGGTAGCGTTTCGCTCTTAAAGAGGTACACAGCAATAACAAGCCAGAGCAACTACTAATGTCGCAAATATGTAATATGATAAAATTGGGATATTCAGACACTCTTGTAATCTTAATATTTCCATGTGCATCATATATTTTATTTATTTATTATTAGTATTTAAAGCCTGGGTTATCCCACTGCAGGGCAAAGGCCTCCCCTCCCGCTCTCCCCTCATCTCTGTTATATACTTTGGTGGGAAATAATATTATGCCTATTATACTTGAGAAATTCTTCAAATTCCTCATGGATCACATTAACAGGACTAAACACACGGTACCTAAATCGAATTTCAAACTAAACACAGCTTCTATTATCGTAATAAATAATATACGTTATACGTATTTTAAAATACATACTTATGATATACATTTAAATCCAGACATAGACCAAACAGACACATCTACAATCCCCCTGGTATTACCAAATTTCATAGGGATCAGGCGGACTGCCAGCCTATTTATCAACCTATGACATAACAGAAAGAGACAGCATATAATGTTGTTTCACTCACTCTTATTACACCCTTTCCCGTAGAATCCATGGGGGCAGTAGCACATTTTGCTCGGAGATTCAGTAGCATTGATGTCAATGCACTTTCCTCTAAGACCACAGTCGTTATCTTCAGAGCATTCGTCGGAGAACTGACAGCGGGGTCCATTGTACATCTTGTGGCATTTACACCGGCCCAGAATATGGAAACCGTGGCCTGAACACGTCTCGTGGTAGTCCTTGCCTGGATGTGAGGGAGTTTATTGATAATCGACCTTATAGCTTAAAAATAAAGTCCAAAGTCCATCCAAATCGGTATATATGTTTAGTGTAAAAATATGATAGAGTATTATAGTTAAAATTAAGTTTATTCTGGACTTAACACACTTAGATGAAACTTGGGACACCATTTTCCCGGGATAAAAAGTACCCTACGTACTTTCTCAGGCAAATTTCATTTCAATCGGTTCAGTAGATTTACCGTGAAAGCGGGACAGACAGACAGAGTTACCTACTTGCGCATTTATAATATTAGTTAGGAAGTTTAAGATTACTACTAAATAGACTACCTACTAACACATACCTATAGGATACATTCTAATGTTTTTAAGCTTTAATAATAACTAACAAACAAATCTATCCTCATTATATTAATATAGATATAATTTATGTGTAAATGCATAAACTGACATCTGTCAAAATATAATTTAATGGTCATTAATTTATGTAAATCTGATAGGTATCTATGAAACACAATACAGATCACCTTGAGATGTGAATAATTCTGAATTTATTTATTGTCTTATCTTGTGGAATGCTGAAGTCATCAGTCCAGTAAGTAGGAATGTTATTTCAATGTGAACTGGATGCAAGGAGATTAGTTAGATACCTTCACAAATACTACAACTACCTTTTACTATAAATGCTTATTTATGCATGGATGTTTGTTAGTCAGTCACGGTAGTATGTCTCAAGATGAAATTAGGCACATGAAAAGGTACCCTACTCTTCAATAGCAAATAGGAAATCTGTTATCCCAGGTAGACGCGTGAACCACGAGGCGGAAGCTAGTTTTAACCCCCCTCTAATTTCCGCCGCATATTCTAACTCTGTGCCAAATTTTATCGAGATCCGTTTAGCAACACTGCCACCGAAAAGAGTGACATTAGAGAACGAACTTGCTTTGCTCTTACGCACCAGACTGTTATATTGTTATACCTGAACTTGTTACGTGTTCACGAACAATAAATGAGATTAAACCGCATATGACAAAATATCTCGTATTAGTTATCTCCTACGGTTCGACCAAACATCGATACATTCTTACAAAGTTTTACATTGAAATGAAATGAAATATTTATTCAATCAAATAGGCCTTCACAGGCACTTATGAAACGTCGACTCTAATGCTCGGTTCTGAAGGTTGCTATTGCTGGTAGGCAATAATCATTGTGATTTAGATTTGAGCTACCTTTAATTAAAAATCTTAGGTTAGTACTTATATAGTTTTTATAGTGATAACTTACGAGGCAATATATCTATATCAGCACACGACCAAAATCTATAGTTGGCTCCCCATTCACCGGCCTCCCTTTGGAGTTGCAGCGTGCAGTTCTCGCAAGAAAAGTCTGTGGGTAGTTTCACTTCATACTTTTGCGCACTGAAACACAGTAAAATAATAAATTAATAAATATATATAAAATTCTCGTGTCACAGTTTTCGTTGCCATACTCCTCCGAAACGGCTTTACCGATTTTTATGAAATTTTGTATGCATATTCAGTAGGCCTGAGAATCGGACAACATCTATTTTTCATACCCCTAAGTGATCACGGGAACGGGAACGGGAACTACGCGGGTGAAACCACGGGGCGGCAGCTAGTAATGTATATAATAATCGTCATTTTTATTCCAATCTAAAAGCTTGTACTATGGTAACGATATAGCTGAAATACTATGTACATTAAATACATACTTATTCAAACCAACTGGTTAGTTTAAATTTTACGTTATTTACCTGCGTTCCACTCTACCATTTTGTTTTAGTAAATCATTGTAGAAATCTCTAATTAAAATATGTAAAACAATTTAAATAACCAGGAAAGTCTACACAAGATTTTCAGAATATTTTTTCCTTTCAGCTGCTAATTTAGTTTTTAATAATAAATCTTCTACCGTTAATAAAACAAATGAATGACTCACGTGACGTCATCACGAACAAATTCCGTTCCGCCAGCTCTTGGCGTCAGGTCAAGTACTGGTCTCTCAAGTTCATCTAATATTCTTAAACTAAATCCACCCTGCAAAAAAATAATGATAATCAAAAAAAGAGTTGCGCCCAACGTGGGGCTCGAACCCACGACCCTGAGATTAAGAGTCTCATGCTCTACCGACTGAGCTAGCCGGGCTATGAAACAAGTTGTGAAATTATCAATAACATACCCGGTGAGCATACGCCAGATGCCAATGAACTGTGAATGATGATCCCGCCAAAAATGATGTTTTTAGCGTCCCTGAAACAATAATAATATTCCAATTAGAAATCAATCAGGGACATCGCCTAAATAAACAATACATTCGTTTCTATAAAAAAATAAAGCCACCTAGTAGCGGATAGCGGTACTCCATCGTCTTGACATAAATTCAAATTAGTTACATATAACTCCCAGAGATGTCGTAACTAGACTTAGAATGTGATTCGATTGTTTTATGTGGGAACCGGCTTGCAACATTTAACAAGCAATATTATTTAGTATGGCTGACAAAACATATTGTTACATAATTAAATACGTTCTCACGTTAATTTACGCACTTCCCACTTTGTCGAAATTGTTTTAAATAACTTTTAGTGTTTGTTATGAGATAAGAGAATTTTACTTTTTATTTGAAAAGACGTACGTTTGAATAGTAAATAGAACGAAATGAGGTTTCGAGGTTAAAAATTGAATTATATGTATGTAATTGGTTTACTATGTGGTTTGCAAGTCTTTAAAACGCCGGTCGTAGGTTCATTTCCCACTGAGGACAAACATCATGCTATTTGTGAATTAAATATTACCTTAGCATTTTTTTTACTAATATAATAATGAATACTATTTTCATTCTCGATCAAGCTATTACTGAAATCTTAATTTCTTCTTATTTGAACCCCAGATCTCACTACGACATACGTTCTTAAAACCACTGAGTTATCGATGCTGTTAATCCTATCAGTCTGTAAAATTGTTTTAGTAATTATTTTAGATAATAGGTACCTATCGTAAGTGTACCAGTCGTGGCCACGGTACCAGTAATGGCCAAAAATTAAAAGAAACATCTAGAATTCGGACATGAGCGAATGTTTTTACATTGGGATCACTGTGACATAGACTTTAGACATCGAACTATCTAAGTTTAACGTTTTATTGAATTCAGTCAGTTACATGTACAAATACGCGCGAAAACTTAGACTAAGGCTGGGGTATCCATTAATGAATTTTCTCTGTCCAAGACTGGGTCACAAAACTACAACTTTTATTTGTTAAATTAATTGAATCCAGCTTAGCCGTATCTCACGCGCAACACATTACAAATATTAAATAAGGACTGGACTTTACAGTTTCACTATATTCAGTGCTGAAACTTTCACAATTTTGGTAATATTTCACAAAAACCAGTTTTTTTTTTCTTAAACTGGCCACCATTTACCATACTTTATTGTTACATATAAAACATAAAATTAACAAGAAACATAAAATACAAGAGTGTTACAATGAGCGGCCTTATCACTTAAAGTGATCTCTTCCAGTCAACCTTAGGATGGAGAGGATTACACTTACATAAAAATATTTACTCGAAAGTTTAGAGCTTTAGAAAGACGGGTAGATTAGATGGTTTGTTACTCAATAACGCCAGAACAGGAGAATGGTAAATCCATATAAATAAATTTTAAATAAATAAATATCCTGAGATATTTTTCACACTCGGCCAATCTGATTCCAAACTAAGCAGAGCTTGTGATATGGTAACCAGATAGCTGATATACTACTTTTAAATACATACTTATATCGATATATACTTATATAGATAACTAGCTGCCTCCGCGCGGTTTTACCCGCGTAGCTCCCGTTCCCGTGGGAATACAGGGATAAAATATAGCCTATGTTACTCGGGGATAATGTAGCTTTCCAAAGGTGAAAGAATTTTTGAAATCGGTCCAGTAGTTTTGGAGCCTATTCATTACAAACAAACAAACAAACAAACAAATCTTTCCTCTTTATAATATTAGTATGTAATCTATACTCCCGACCCTAATCCCGACCCCGACACAGAACAAACAGACAAATTCATGATTTGGATGAAACATAGCAACTTTATACCATGGAGTTGATATGTTGTGGAATAGCACTGACTAAGTACTTAAGTATATCCCTGGAAAATTAAAGATCCGCGGAGTCGCGGGAGAAACCGCGGGGCGGAAACTAAAATAGGGACAAGATAATAGGTCACCTTTGACAGATGTCAGTTTTATATTCATAGTGAGGTGACCTGCTTAAAAACATCGATTAAATGAATGAATCGAATGAATCGATACAGACTTGAAACATATGTGAATTTTAAAAATGATCATGCGAATCCCTGTCCCATTATTATTTTTTCTTTCATAAATTAAAGGAGCAAAATAAGACAAGTACCTACGTAATTTAACAAAAAAATTGCTTTTATTCACTTGAACTATCGGAACTATCGGAATAGTTAAAAGAATAATAAATATGTATAATTAGGTTTTATTATAATCACAACGTGGTTATAAATTTATGGTGATTTTTCTTCACAAGTAATCATTGCATTCGATTCAACTTACAATCCTATCAGCTTTCGATTTTTAGAGTAACATCCCTAGTGTTTAAAAAGAAAAAGGGTTGACTGACGCAACATTGTAACGACGTTCAGTTCTTTAGATCAGAAATTGTTTATTATGTTTAGAATGGTTTATTAGTGAAAGCAAATCGTAAAATTACTCGTATCGGTCATTATTACAATAAATATGTAAACGTAATTGAAAAAAGTTAAGCAATTGTGCAGTTCTTATTTTATGCCCGCCGTTACAAGGTTACGTTGTTGAATTTTGATGAAATGTCAAAAGTGACCTATTATCTTGTCCCTAGTATAGTAATTTAGTTACATACTACTAGGTAGGTAAAATAATGTGCTGTCTGTGTCTTTATTTATTATAGTCAGCAGTTTTCCCGAATTATTGTTTTTATCAGACTGAAAGCTTAGATATCGTGACTACCACGCCACTGGTCCTGTGTTGGATTCCCATCCAGGACAAACATTAGTAAAGTGAAGAGTTACCCTATATATCAGTTACGTGTTTATATTTTGGTGTTAAAAAAAAGCTTTAAATCACAGCAAGTAACATTAACGTACTAAAACGTCTTAACACATGATCGACACCACTAGACATAGAAACACAAAATTTCGATAAAAGAGAACTAATAATTAATTCCGGATTTAATTCGACCGTGACAGGACTCGAACCTGCAATCTTCGGATCCGAAGTCCGACGCCTTATCCATTAGGCCACACGGTCCTGTGACGTAAGGTCTTGGAAACTTCAATAGGATGAAGAAGAATGCGCGCGCAATACCAAAAAAAAATCAATAACTGCAACTTTGTCAAAGGCTGTATAAGCCTTTGACCTGTGGGTAACAGCATATATTAAAAAAAAGCCGGCCAAGAGCGTGTTAGGACACGCGCAGTGTATGGTTCCGTAGTTAGATTAACGATACCACACAATAGGAATGTCGAATAAAACAAAATCTCCCCCTTTTACGTGGAGGTACCCTAAAAAAATTTTAAGATTGTTGTTTTAACTTTGTCGACGCTGCGCTGTTAATATCTACTACCATACTAAATTACAGCTCTGTAGTATCAAGCGTGTCTGAGATTGCCCGCGGCCGGACATGGCGAAACTATAAGGACTCCTAGTTTACTACGGAACCCTAAAAGTCAGCCAAGTGGAAGCCGTTCCGTAGTTATTACTAATGCAAGTATTTATCAAGATACTTACTAATATTATAAAGGCGAAAGTAAGTACCTACCGGTCTGTCTACAGTGACGGATTAAGACTTCTTGATGCCCTACGCAATCCACGCTCATGGGGTCCCCTATCCTTATGTCAACTAGAATCGGTCTTTAAGCCATTTTCGGTCCGGTTTTTGGTGACGTGAGAGTGAGACGTGATGCCCTCGGCAATTGCTTAATTTGTTTAAGGCTTAATCCGTCACTGTCTGTCTATCACGCTTTTACGGCCAAACCAACTTTGATGGTGCAGATATAGAAACTAGTAGTAACTATATACATATTAGTACTAAGTTCATCTAACATTATCTTCGCCTTTACACAGTAAGTATTAAACAAAGTCACTTCCCCGCAATCTGTACGCGTAGACCTTTTGAACTACGCAACAGATTTCAAAAATAAATGGAGTGATTTAAGAGGTTTATGTGCATTGCAAGTTTGTTTACTTACTAATATTTATAAATGCGAAAGTTACTCTGTCTGTCTGTCTCCCGAATTAAATGAAATTTGGTCCGCAGATAGTCTAGAGCCTAAGAAAGGATATAGGCTACTTTTTATCCCGGGAAAATGGAAGATCTCCCGGGCACACGGGTGAAACCGCAGGGAGCCATTATATGTAATACGTCTTTGAAAGTCCTCGTCTGATTACAAATATTAGTTTTACTTGTACAAAGCTATAGGTAGGTAAGTGTTATTCCTGAGGTTCATAGGTTTTTCATATCCTCAAGACGCGGGTGAAACCGCGGGACTTAAGTTATATTAAAGGTAACTAAATAAAATCTATACTTAGCAATGAGAAAGTGACAGACCTAAATAACAAAGAAAGATTTTTTATTTAATCTTTAAATTTTTAAACAAGGTCCAATCAGCATCTATCTATTAAGTAGCTGTAAAAGATAAATCTGTCAAGGATTCTGCTGTCACTACAAAAGGATCCGCAGCCGGTAGGATTCGAACCTACGCTCCCAGAGGGAATCTGATTTCGAGTCAGACGCCTTAACCACTCGGCCACGACTGCTTGCGCAACCAATGCGAAATTATCGTTCATTATAATAAAACTTTTTTTTCGTATAATCTTGAGGACCAACCGGAATAATTTGATAAAATACATTAAAGAAATTATGCATAATATACGTATTTACATAAACGTGGGTACGTAAATGAATAATAATATTTATTAAAAAAATAATGTATTTTAAATACAATTTTTACAATTTTTATTTTAATCATCTTTATCTATTTGTTATAATATTAGGGAAAATAAATTGAACTAGGAGCTACTTATAGATTGCATATAGTGAAAAAAAAACATTAAAAAATAACCTGTTTCCATAAGAATTCATGTTTCGCCAACTGTTTACGTTCTAGGTTCGACCTCGGTGCCTAGGTCATCGACCTTAGGTATAAAGGTGTTGACAAGCTATAGTACTAGCTCTTACTGCCTCAACTACTACAGAATAAGTTTGTACTAAAGATAGAATTCAAAATGGATTAATTAAATATGACATCGTCAGATACATTTTATGAGACCTATCTTCTCAGCAATCTTGGATGCTGATAAGCAATAATGTGTTAACCCTCATAAACTTGATTTTGAGAAAATGCAACATATGTAAGTAACCAAGCAACCTTCCGAACCGAGCATTAGAATCGACGTTTCACAAGTGGCTGTGAAGGCCTATTTGAATTAATAAGTATATTTCATTTCATTTCATTTCAGATGGTCCGCGCAACTACGTTTGCGTCACTTTCGAGATTTTACAAAAAAATAATATTGGAGCTTCCCTCATATTGGTACTAGCGTGAAGCTTGATAAGGGTGGATCTTTATTAATGAGAGGCATTGACACTGTTGACAGGAATGTGTCATAAAAAACATATTCAAAAAAATACAGACGATTTCTTTTTAAAACAATTATGCTATGCAACCTCAACACTTTCCCTCATTACATAATTGCTTGACATTGTAAGCCCAGAGCAAGGCACATTTTAATAAGCTTGGGCTTAGGAACTGCTTTTGTCATGATATCAGCTAATTGACTAGTAGTGTCTGTCCTTTGTACATCTACAAGTCCTTCTTGTACAGTTTCTCTAACGAAGAAATGTCTAACACGTATATGTTTTGTTCGCTTGTGAAATTCTGGGTTATTAGCGAGTCGTATGGCAGCTTCATTATCTACTTTCAATGTAGGTATCCCATTCATATTCGTTAGTGAGGTGAATATTCTCTGTAGCCACACGAGCTCACGGGCTCCTTCACTCGCTGCAACTATTTCAGCTTCTGTAGTTGAAATTGCAACAGATGGCTGACGTTGACTAAACCAAGATACAACCCCTCCAGCATATAGACAAGCTACTCCTGTTGTAGAGCGTCCTGTTTGCTCGTCTCCTGCATGATCTGCATCACTATATCCTTGTATTATATTAGATACATTATCTGCTGTATACTTGATTCCATAAGAGCAAGTACCTTTGATGTACCGCATTATTCGCTTTACACGAAGCCAGTCATCTAGTGTTTCTAGCAGTCCTGTACTAGTTATGAGTAGTAAAAATAAACTTAAGAAATATATAAAAATTAAAAAAATCATTAAGAAAACTGAGAAATTAATAAAGAAAAATAAAGTTTTTTGGAATAATAACAATAAATTGAGGAAAGAGCGTAGATACTTAATAGATGAAGTTAATATGTCCCACTTAGAGTTGAAAAAAAACAAAATTAGTTATGAATCAGTTTCATATCAATTACAGTCAGAAATTATTAGTCTGAAAGATATGTTATGTTCAATAAAAAATAAATATGACACTTCACAAAAGGAGATGAATGAGTACATTCTAGCTATGAATGAACTGGTTGAGGTTTCCAAATATAATAATGAAAGGTTCCAATCATTATCTAACCACCAATGTGATTGTTTTAAAAGCCCCTCAGACTGTTCTCAAGCAGACTGTACCCTCTCATCATCCCTTAATCAGCCACAAGTGATGTGTGCTGATCCAGAAAACACTTCCTGTAGTAAAAATAATAATAATTCTTATACACAAAATATTGTAATGTTTAGTGATGAAATGGGAAAAGATATGGGTGTGCAACTTAGCCACTGTTTAGGACAGCCTATAATCAACACTTGCATGCCCGGTGCATCTTATTCCCAGATTTTAGACAAAATTACTAATAGTTCATTTTCAGAAAATACCACTTTGGTTATATTAATTGGTAGAAAGGGAAATGTAAGCAAGCATGCCCTGACTAAATACTTCACTTCAATGACCTTATTAAATGTCAGACACATTGTAATGTTTGCATTTCCCTTTATAAAAAGTGTGCCACAGATGGAAAATTTGACTAGGCATAATTTTAATACAATTATTCATACCTTGACATGTCGTCATAATGATAAATTCCATTTCATTGATACCAATAGTTTATTTGGTAATAAATGTGTTTTGATTAGGGATAATTTTTATCTTTACAATAATTTTAAGAGACAATTAGCAGAATCGCTATCATATTATTTTAAAAACCTAGCCAAATGTTTGGCTAATCAAACGGCTCCTATTGAGCAAAATAATATTAGTATTAATTGTTTACAGTCCTTGGAAGTTTTTCCAAGTAGTCTACCATCATTGAAAGGTATTTCAAATTCTTTAAATTAAGTTATGAGACAACAGAGGCATTCTCTGGCAATAATGGAAAAAATAATATTAGTTTAGAATCCTGCCCAGAAAATAAACACAATTTATTACCTCATAAGTTGAACAAGTATTCTATTTTATGTAAAAAACATGTTAACCTGGTACATCAAAATATTCAAGGAATGCTGGGCAAGGAATTAGAACTGGAGCTATTCATGAACTGTAATAATATTGATATTTTATGTATTACTGAACATTGGCTTAAGGACCATCAGTTCATATTTAGCTTCAATAACCACCAGGTAGCAAGTTCGTTCAGTAGACAACAGTTTATACATGGTGGCTCGTTAATACTTATCAGAAATAATTTGAAGTATAAAGTCCGTAAAGATATTGTGAGCCTGTCTATTGAGCGTACTTTTGAAATAGCTTGTATAGAGCTTGAGCAGTTCATTGTTATGTGCGTATACAGACCCCCCTCCGCGAGCTATGATTTGTTTGAAAAATGTATGGAAGAAGCAATATTAAAATTAAATAAAGTTAATAAATATATAATTATTTGTGGAGATTTTAATGTCAATATTTTAGATGATAATGTCATGAGTCATAGAATCAAATCACTATTCCTGTGCTTTAATCTTGTAAATCTTTTTTTTGAGCCAACTAGGATAACATCTACTTCAGCAACCTGTATTGATAATATATTTACAAACATGCAGCCAGTCACTAAGTCCATCATTAGTCAATTGAGTTCTGATCATTGTGGTCAGAGTGCATCATTCAATATAACTGGGAAAATGGTAAAAAAAAAAGATATTAAGTGTGTACCTATGAGTGAATATCGCCTTAAAAAATTTAGAGACAATGTAGAGAAAAAAGTATTGAACTTGCCTTTTAAAGATAATGTAAATGACCACTATCATGCGATTTTAGACTTTACCAAAAACGAATATAGTTCTGTATTTAAATCTAAAACTATTAAACAGAAAGCTGATAGGTCATTCAGTGATTGGGCGACGGTAGGAGTTCATACGAGTAGGCGTAGATTGTATGAACTTTATAGTGAAAAGCAATTTAACCATAGTCCTGATTTTTTAAATTATGTCAAAAAATACTCAAAATTATTTAAACGTGTTTGTGTACTAGCTAAGCAAAAGTTCATTAGTAATAAAATTATAAATAGCACTGACAAAGTTAAAACGACCTGGAAAATAATTAATGCAGAAACCGGCAAAACCAAATCGTGCGACCAGGAGTTTCGACTTATGATAAATAATAATATCATTACATCTGATACAGAAGTAGCTGCCGCGTTCGAGTCATTCTTTACTGATATTCCAGTTCTTACTACTAAAACACTTAACTCGTCTCCTACCCTCGCTGAATCTTTACTAAAGGAAAATGTAACTAAATGTACTGTTAACTTTAAATTTTCTTGTGTTACCCCTATTGATATAATTAAGGCATTTAAATTAATTAATATGAAAAAAACAGTTGATCTATGGGAACTTTCAGTTAAACTTATAAATTATATAATTGATTGTATTGCACCGCATTTAGCATCTATCTTTAACAAATGCATCAATAGTGGTATATTTCCTGACTTAATGAAGTATAGTAAAGTAATTCCTCTTTTTAAAGCTGGTAGTACATCAGACCCTTCAAATTTTAGACCTATATCTGTACTACCAACACTAAGTAAAATCTTTGAAAAACTCATACTAAATCAATTAATGGGACATTTTAATAGTAATAATCTTTTTCATAATAAACAGTTCGGATTTACAAAGGGTCGCTCAACAACCGATGCCGGCGTTGAGCTTATTCAACATATCTTTGCAGCCTGGGAGGATTCAAAAGACATAATAGGGGTTTTTTGCGATTTATCTAAAGCATTTGACTGTGTCCAACATGAACTGTTAATCAGGAAGTTAAGCCACTACGGTATAAGAAATCAAGCACTCAGTCTTATAAATTCATACCTAAGTAATAGAATTCAGAGAGTAAATATAAATGGAAAGGTGTCCCCTGGATCAACTGTTGCTATGGGCGTCCCACAAGGCTCAATCTTAGGTCCTTTCCTTTTCTTAATATATATAAATGACCTACCCTACCTTGTTGAGAAAAAAAATGAGGTTGTATTGTTCGCTGATGATACTTCACTTCTTTACAAAGTGAAACGACATGAATTAAATTATGACGAGGTGAACAATGCTCTCTCGGATGTGGTAAATTGGTTTACTGTAAATAATCTGCTTCTAAATGAGAAGAAAACCAAATGTATCAAATTTAGTCTACCAAATGTTCGTCAAGTAGACACATGTATTAAAATTAAGAATGAAAATATAGACTTTGTAGAAACCACAGTATTTCTAGGTATCACTTTAGATGTAAAGCTTCAGTGGGGCCCTCATATTTCTCGGCTGGCGAACAGACTTGCTTCTGCAGCATATGCAGTAAAGAAAATACGTGCACTTACTGACGTAGATACCGCGAGATTAGTTTATTTTAGTTATTTTCATAGTATAATGTCTTATGGCATTCTCCTTTGGGGCAGTGGTGCCGACATTAACACTATTTTTGTTCTGCAGAAGAGGGCTGTTCGTGCTATATACAATATGAGTCCTAGGGACTCTCTACGAGATGAGTTCAAAAATATTAATATTTTGACTGTACCTTCACAATACATCTATGAAAATTTGTTGTATGTACGTAAAAATTTACATGTTTTTCCGAAAAATAGCGACACTCATAGTATCAACACCAGAAATAAGCACAAACTCGCTATACCTGTAACTAGACTTACTAAAGTCAAAAATTCATTTAAGGGGCAATGTATACGTTTCTTCAATAAACTACCTAAAGATATTCAGGATTTACCAATTTATAAATTTAAGCAGGTAGTGAAGAAAACTTTATATCAAAAGGGCTTTTATAGTGTATCAGATTACTTGTTAGAAAAAGACCCTTGGCAGTGAAATGCTCGCTACAGGCTATTTCACACATTTTGTAAAAATCACTATTGTATTAGATCTAAGCTGGTTTTTTTGAAAAGAGTAATTACTGAGTTTATTGCCGGCTCTTCTCAGTAAAAAACAACTTTCAGAACCGAGCATTAATAGTGACTATTCATAAGTGCTTTATTGAGGCCTATTTGAATAAAAAATATTTGATTTTGATTTTGATTTTAGTGTCGGGTTTTCTAGTTTTCTCGAAACTACTCCAACTGCATATGCTATGTCAGGTCTTGTCCCTGTCATTAAGTATGCTAACGCGCCCACTGCCTCTCGATAAGGAAATTTATTAACTTCAGAGTTCTCTTGTTCAACTTTCCCTAACTCAGAAGTCTTTTCTATGGGTGTCGACACTGGATTGCAATTCATCATCTGAAAACGTTCCAATACTTTCTTGGCGTATGATTCTTGCTTTATAGTGATTGAGCCGTCCAACTGCACTATCTCAAGTCCAAGGTAGTATGACGCCGGCTTGTAAGTAATTTTTAGCATCTGCCCTAATTCCTTTAAAAATTGGGTTGCCAAAGTTTTATCTGTCGCAGCTACAAGCCCGTCATCCACGTAAAGAGTTATCAAAATCTTCTTATCACCTATCATTTTGGTGAAGAGGCAACAATCTGCTGGATTAGATGTAAAGCCTTTTTCCAGCAAAATTTCTTCAAAGCAGGAATTCCAGCATCTGGGGGCCTGCTTAAGTCCATATAAGCTTTTCTTTAATTTACACACATTTGAAGTTTCATCTCTAAAGCCATCTGGTTGCTGCATATAAATCTCTTCAGTTAATTTGCCATTCAAAAAAGCTGTTGAAACATCAAATTGCGTCAAATACAATTTGTCTTTGGCGGCGACACTTAGTAAGGCTCTAACTGTGGCCATTCTTGCCACTGGACTAAAGGTCTGTTCATAGTCAATTCCTTTTCGTTGTTTGAATCCTTTGACTACTAGCCTAGCTTTGTATTTGTCTATACTGCCATCTGGGTTTCGCTTAATCCGAAAGACCCACTTGCAAGGAAGCGCCTTTCTGTTCTTGGGTAGCTGACAGAGCGACCAGACATCATTCTGTTTAAGAGAGTTCATTTCACTATCCATTGCATTCATCCACTCAGCTTTATCATCCCTTTCGACAGCTTCCTTATATGTTTCAGGATATATCTCTGTAATAGTAGAGCACACGTAGTCTTTGAATCTTTCAGGACGTGAGAGATTATCTCGATTGCGCAAGTTGTATCGAGGCGCTACGTCTAATGAAGACGGTTCGCTTACTTCTAATTCCTCATCAGCGTCAACAAACTCTTCGTTCACACTATCGTTTTCTCTGATATTATTATCTGAAACTTGATCATTTCGAATTTCATCTTGACTTGCATCATAACTATTTTCCTGCTCTACAGCAATTTCAGGATCTTCTATATCTGAGATAAATGATGGATTATTTATTTCTAAACTGGTAGGTGTATCTACAGTTATTCGAAACTCGACGTTAGTCTGAAAAGTTATGTCTCTAGACCTAATAGTTTTATTTCCATCCCAGATACGATAACCATCATTGTTTTCGTATCCTATAAGTATCCCTTTTATTGCTTTTTTGTTAAGCTTCTTACGTTTTTGTTTTGGAATGTGAGCAAAGCATTCACTACCGATGACTCTCATGTGGCATATTTTTGGTCTTTTTCCATGCCAAAGTTCAAAAGGCACCTTGCCATCCACTCTAGTTGGACCTGTCCTGTTAAGCACGTATGCAGCTGTGTTAACGAGTTCAGCCCAGAGTATTTGCGGTAGCTCACCTCTTGCGTGCAACATAGATCTCGCTGCTTCAACCAAAGTACGGTTTTCACGCTCACTACACCCATTTTGTTCAGGGGTATAAGGCATTGTTAGCCGTTGTTGAATACCATGTTTTTCTAAAATATTTTGTACCGCTTTATTATCAAACTCACCTCCGTTATCGCTAAGAAGAGTTTTAATAGTATGTCCTGTCGTCTTGACTTCTTGTAACATTTGAAGAAGTTTGTCCTTTACCTCAAACTTGTTTTTTATAAAATAAACCATGCGATATCCAGAGTAGTCGTCCTTGAAAAGTACATAATATTTGAATTTTGAGATACTTTCTACAAAAGGGCCGCAAACATCAGTGTGAATTAATTCTCCTACAGCTGTTGCTCTTTCTCTAGTTCCAAAAGATTTCTTGTGTGACTTTCCATAAATACAGCCTTCACATTTTACATTGTCAGGACTCAACTGTATACCGAGTTCTCTTTTTACAAGACGGATTATATGTTTCTTGTCCTGATGCGCAAAGCGCTCGTGGTATAACTGTAGCATATTAGAACCAGTCACAGCATTAACCTCTATGGTCTTCGGTATGGTTGACATAATTGTTTTCATGTCCAATTTATAGAGACCTCCATATTGGCTCCTATTTCCAACAATACTTGTTGTGCCATCAATATCTAGTCGACATTCTCTAGTTCTAGAACTGAAGATACTGTTCTCCATCCTATCTTGTGCCGCTAGCACCGAGAAAAGATTCTTCGTAAGTGATGGTACTAACCACACATCATGAAGTAATATTCGGACTATTTTGCCACTGACGATTGATTCTACTTCCACGATGCCTTTCCCTATAGCGGGAATAATGCTTCCGTCCGCAGTCGATACGGTATGATCAGAATCAAACTCGTGCAATTCCTTGAAAAAATCACTCCTTACTGCAATGTGAGTTGTAGCTCCGTTGTCGACAAACCAGCTCTTACTGTCTTGAATTTGTCCATTGGAACAAGCATTCACCATCAGAGAAATGTGTTGCACTTGCTTAGATGTAGAAGCAGTTGTAGATGTGCCTGATGTGGGCTTGGGCGGTCTCCCGTCCTTGATCCACTTTTTGCACTTACGCACTATGTGTCCTTTACCGGAACAATAGTTGCAGATTAACTGTTTCTCATTGCTTTGCTTTTCTCTCTTCTTATCAGTATGTGTAGCCGTTAAGGCATGTTGTGTAATGTCATCTTTACTTTCTAGTGCTCTCTCAAATGCACATAAATGACTTGTCAAGTTATTTATCGTTCTTTCATTTTGGCTTAACAATAACCAGCTAGATTTAAACGCAAAATATTTATCGTCAAGCGTATCAAGAATTTTGCAAATCAGGAATAAGTCCGGAAGTTTTATAGTGGCATCCATTTTTGTGATTTCTAAATTCAAATTATTATATATGTTTTTCAATTTTGACATATGAGTTGAAATATCATCTTGCATATTATTCTTGAAACCAAAAAAATTCTATGCACAAATTATATGCTCTATCATCCGACTGTCCATCAAATAACCTATGCAATTCCTGCCAGACTTCTGCTGCTGTCTTAAATCTCATTATTTTTTTAAGCGTATCTTCACACATATTTGTTGTAATTATGAGCAGAGCGCTACATTCAGTCTTCCTATATTTAGCTAAGGCTTTATTGTAGGTGCCGACTTCAGCGTCACCAGCTCCAATAGTAGGGGTAACGGGCTTTTCGAGCGTTCCTTCGGCTGCTTCCATAGCACCTTCTACACCTCGTAGCATTATGGAAATCTTGTACTTCCATGTTGCCCAATTTTCTTTCCCTTCCAAATTACCAATTTGCAATTTTGTTGTGAAGTTATCCATCTCGATAAATTACTTTAATTTATTTATTTACGTCCATGGGCCCATAACCTGATAAGGGTGGATCTTTATTAATGAGAGGCATTGACACTGTTGACAGGAATGTGTCATAAAAAACATATTCAAAAAAATACAGACGATTTCTTTTTAAAACAATTATGCTATGCAACCTCAACAAAGCTTAGGTATATTATAGCTTTATACAGCATATTATAGCCTTTCTCGATAAAAAGGTTATCAAAATTAATATTATAAATGCGAAAGTAACTCTGTCTTTCTCGCTTTCACGCTAAAACTATTGAACCGATTTAAATGAAATTTGCTCCACAAATACTTAGTCTAGAGCCTGAAAAAGGACATAGGATACTTTATATCACGGGTAAATGGAAGATCTCCTGGGTACGCGGGTGAAACCGTGGAGAGCCACTAGTTATAAATAAAAGAAGGGAAATGTAGTGGGAATCTTAATATCTGGATTTTAAAAAATATATTTTTATTATGTAGGTATCTATCTATATTAATATATATATATTTATATAGGTATGTATAAAAATTTCATTAACAGTGTAATCCCAACTTAACATGAGTCATCTTAAACAACAGTAATATTATGTTAACGACTGTCATTTACCATAAATACCACAGAGTTGTGGCACGATCCGAGGCAATTGTAGTATTTAAGTTACATAGCCAATTCTCGCTCCTTATATACTTCCTTCCCGCGGTTTCACCCGCATTCCCGGGGGATTTAAAATTTCCCCGGGATAAAGTAGCCTGTGTGTTATACTAGAATATATTCTAACTCTGTGCGAAATATCATCGCAATCCCTTCAGCCGTTCTGGCGTGAAATAGTCTTCTATACTAATATTATAAAGAGGAAAGATTTGTTTGTTTGTTTGTTTGTAATGAATAGGCTCCGAAACTACTGGACCGATTTCAAAAATTCTTTCACCTTTGGAAAGCTACATTATCCCCGAGTAACATAGGCTATATTTTATCCCTGTATCCTCACGGAAACGGGAACTACGCGGGTAAAACCGCGCGGAGGCAGCTAGTCATAAATACATCCACAAATTCTAACAAACTTTCGCATTTAAAACATGGATATAAATGATATACATTACTTACATAAAAAACATTACTTTTCCTGTCTATCTGTGTCTGTTTGTTCCGTTTAATCTTTAAAACGACTGGAACGATTTAACTGGACTTTCACTGGGAGATAGCTAATGTTATAGGGTACTCCTCTTGCTTTAGAGAAATAATAGAGTTTAATGATCGGCTAGCGTTTATAATACTGGTCCACATGGGTTTTATTCTTATTCTATTCATATAAGATTCATTTTGAATATCCATATTTGGTAAATCTAATTGATTTTATACAATTTGCTCTCGTTTATTTTTTAAGATCTCTCATCTATATTCTCTCTTTTACATTGTATTTTAACATAACATTAGGTATGAAAAAAATAAAAATAAAACTACGTTAAAAAAAACCGACTTCCAAAAATACTAAAAAGCAAAAAATAACTAACGCAATTTATAACACTTTCCTCTACTTAACTACTGACTACTTATTCTCTCCGCTTACTGCTTGGTTTGAAGTTGGTGCCAAGCCACAGCATAATTAGCAAACCTACAGTAAACAATATACAAAAGATCTTTGTTAAGATTCTCTGTTAAGAACTTTGGCACCGTATGCATTTAAAATTCTAAACTCTTCTTTAAAACGCATGCTCTTGGTTTGTGAGTTATTAATATTAGAAATAAACGGTCCTTTACAGGACCACTATAGTTGTAGAATGTAAATTACATTTATTTCATCGTCGTTTTCATTTGTTTCTCATTGTCATTTATCGTTATTTATTTACGTAGGTTAGTAGTTAGTAGGTTATCGTGTAGAAATTTATTTGTTACACCATTTTATTTCTTTAAGTAATTTTTTTTATTCATATATGGCTTGGCACCGACTTCAAACCAAGCAGCAAGCGGAAAGAATAAGTAGTCAGTAGGTAAGTAGAGGAAAGTGTTATAAATTGCGTTAGTTATTTTTTGCTTTTTAGTATTTTTGGAAGTCGGTTTTTTTTAACGTAGTTTTATTTTTATTTTTTGCTTTTTAGTGATTTAAGTATGGGTAGGCTTATTATTTATTTAACAATCACAGAACACTATTAAACCTAAAC
This sequence comes from Thyatira batis, assembly GCA_905147785.2. Taxonomy (NCBI): domain Eukaryota; kingdom Metazoa; phylum Arthropoda; class Insecta; order Lepidoptera; family Drepanidae; genus Thyatira; species Thyatira batis. Next base: position 3,278,108 of record LR990507.1, read on the forward strand.
GTTAATGAGATTAACCTTCAAGGTCAACCTAATAGCCTCAAGGAATACTATTCTCTATCCATATGTACGTATAATTTTGAAAGAATTTTCTCTGAACTCCTATCCTTTGAGGAGTTGTACCTTCCATCATCAGCTCATCCATAGGAAATCATCATCAAACGCAAATAATTGAACAAACTGTATGATATTGACTGAAACGTAACAGTTATATGCTTATAATTTGAGTGTTCTTCACGATTTCCTTGGGATCCCATCATCATATGCTGACTAGATGACCAGGGTACCAACTTGAATATGTACCCTAACGAACAAAAAAAGAATTACGCAAATCGGATTAGAAATGTTAAAGTTATCGACATACTAATATACAAAGTATCGTCAAAATGACATCGTCCAAATAACAATAATGCTTATAAAATAAAAACTACTAAACCAAACTGAAAGAAATTTTTATGGGACCATCTGGCAGCTATTTCGCGTCGAACAAAAAATCGCGCGAATCGGTCCATTAACCGCGACGTAATCGATGTACATACATAGAAAAAAAAAAAAAAAAAAAAAAAAACATACCGGCCGAATTGAGAACCTCCTCCTTCTTTTTGGGAAGTCGGTTAAAAATCATAAAATACATAAGCACATTCAGTACTTTCATGTATATATTTAATTATATTCGTAATGTGGGCAGTTCAAAACAAAAAAATTCATACAGCGCAACAAAAAAGTTTTTTTTAATTTGCTTACCTTTCGGCATACCACAGGGTGGTTTCGTCCTGGAGTTGTCCAGGAAGTCCAAGTCGTACCGTCTGGCTGGAGGGTACGTTAAAGCAACATGTCCATGCGCAGACGCAAACAGCGCGCTGGCAACACACAACAACGTCACGGCCGCCATTTTGTTTTGATTACGTCACTGGGCGCCGCTCCTCATGACGGACGTTTGATCATGTATTTATTTCAGTTTCTTCTCATTTTGATGGTGTGTAACTGTAACAAAGAAAAGTTCTGTTAATATTTGAAACTATAGTCATCATCAACAACTCATATACGTCTCCACCGAGGAGCTCGAGCCTCCCCTAACATCGAGGGGGTTTAGGCCATAGTCCACCACGCGGGCCTAGTGCGGATTGGAGGACTTCACATGCCTTTAATTGTGAATCAAGCCACTAGTCACGGGGCCACTAGTCCACCATCAAATGGTGATAGTACAAAGAAAATGGACTTTCATAAACATCAAAAGCTAAGACTACAAGCCCATGAAGAAAAATTACCGGTGACATGAACCACCGTGAAAAACCCATAGGAGGCTGTTACTGTATCCTAAAACCTAAACACTATGCCGTCAGTTCTGAGCGGTACATGTGAGTACGTGAGTAAATGGAATTTCTCAAAAACATTGAAGGTAGGGTAGGGTAGGTAGGGTAGGTAGGGTAGGGCGCAACGGATTCGTCCGTTCGAAATTGGAGCGGCCCGACTGGGGTAGTACCTCCACCTTTCAGAAGACCGCAGCCAAATAACACTACATGTAGTGTTGTGTTCCTGCGGTGAGTAAGGTAGCCAGAGCTCCATGAGGAGACGCTATAGCGGCAGTGGGGGGACCAGGGATGTCCCTTTCACTGCCTATACAGTTGCTCCCTTTTTTATAGGGTCGGCAACGCGTGAGTGACCCCTCTGGTGTTGCAAGCGTCCATAGGCTACGGTAACCGCTTCCCATCAGGTGGGACCGTATGCCTGTTTGCCACCCTTGTATAAAAAAAAAATTACGTGAGGCACTCGGGGACTGCCGCGGTAAAGCTATTGCATTGCATAGCATTTTGTATCAACTTATGCAATTATAATTTTATTTATTTATTTTAATAATAAATGCACTTTGTTCATTCATATTCAAAACACTTCATACACAAATTTTACAAGTACAGCTATTCACTGTTGTACATAAATACATATACACCTATATACTTTCTCATAAGCAGCTTATGTATTCGTCCGATTTCGGAGCAGCTCGTCTCGATTCGTGCGAGTTTCGTAGAGTCGTACAATACGTCTAATCGCACACAACGCCGTGTCGACTGTCGAAGACTGCCGAACTGAAACGACGTTAGACGATGCACGGCCTTCAAGCCACACCTCCTTGCCCGTCGGAGTGGGGGGTGTTAGGTTTTTTTCGTTACGGAATTTCTTGATTCGGTCGCCGCGCTCAGAGCCCGCGATAAAAGCTATGCAATAGCTTAAAAATATATAAGTACTAGCTCATATAAATCTTAGAGAAAAGGTCTAATTTCATTGCCATGTTGGCCCAACGTACAAACATTTGTACCAATACGCCAACATCGCGTGCTTAGAAATGCAAATGGCCGCTACATGTACTAAATAAATGATACATTTGGATTTAAACAAAGGTTAGGTTAGAAAGGACGCCTTGTACATTGTAAAAATACTTGAGCATATATTTTGACGTGACAACGTCTTATAAATTGGTTTGCCGGGTGACACTTCAAGAAACTGCGTTACGCTCCGCTCACGTCACGTTAGGTTTTAAATTGTTACTATTATTTCATCCTTCTTCCTACTATACGAATGAATATTCACATTAAAATTATTTTTCATCCCACCATCTCGGAAAGAGTATTTTGACGTGACAACGTCTTATAAATTGGTTTGCCGGGTGACACTTCAAGAAACTGCGTTACGCTCCGCTCACGTAACGTGACGTTATGTTTTAAATTGTTACTATTATTTCATCCTTCTTCCTACTATACGAATGAATATTCACATTAAAATTATTTTACCACTCAAAGTCGTTGTCACGTAAAACTTTCGCCCGTATACCGACTTTACAGGCAACCAATTTTTTAATCTTCAATATCTGAGTGGAAAAGCCGTTTTTATTCTCTAGAGGATAAAGTAAATTGAATTTGGAACATCGTGTGCACTAAGTTTGTGAATTAAAAAAAAACATTAAACCTATTTACTGCTACCTCTATGGTGCCGAATATATCATACAACTTTATTTTTTTTTGCATTTAGTCATTTCCTCGCTGAGGTGGAATGAAAAGTTACGTGTTGCACTCGAGTGCAAAGATTTTTCACCTCGTGCTCTTTTGATTCCCTCGCTAACGCTCAGGATTCTAATTTTGAATCACTCGCTGCGCTCGTGATTCAATTTTAGAATCCTTCGCTTGCTCGGTCATCAAAATTGAACACGCGGTTAAAAAGCAACTTTGCACTCTTGTATAACAAATAACTATTACCACTCAAAGTCGTTGTCACGTAAAACTTTTTTTTAATAATATGCATTCTGATGTGCATACGTATTTGAATACTTAGGCTTTATGACGTGGTACCCTTGCCACGAAATAGAAACAAAATAATTACGCGCGAATACGGAAATTGAGTTTTGTTTTTTATAAATGTCAAACGCCATTTTTTCAAAACGTCAAAGAGTTAAGAAGATAGCAAACAAACACCGTGCCGAAGTCTGCCGAACTTAAACGACGTTAGACGATGTGTTAGGTTTTTTTCGTTACGGAATTTCTTGATTCGGTCGCCGCGCTCAGAGCCCGCGATAAAAGCTATGCAATAGCTTAAAAAAAAAAAAAACATCTGTCAGATAATACGATCTTGTTGTTGTATGAAATTGCACCAATTTTCTTAGCACATAATCACTAATATAATGTCTAATGTTATATCGGTTCGAAGAAATTCACTCTAAGTGTGTAATCATACATAATTACATTGTCTTTCTCTCGTTATATTACTCCCTACTAATAATATAAATGCGAAAGTTTGTGAGTACAGATGTATGTTTGTTACTCTTTCACGCAAAAACTACGGAACGGATTTAAATGAAACTTGGTGCACAGATAGTTTAGAGCCTGAGAAAGGATATAAGCTACATTTTTTATCGGGAAAATAAAAGATTTCCCTGGTATGCGGGTAAAACCGCGGGAGCCACTAGTTAATATAAGAATTTGGCTTAGAAAAAAATTATCTGCTATTTTGCCACCAAAAAGGTTATTTATTTACCAAGTCAATGAATGACATTTATTTAGTTTATTTTGATTTTTCTATTAATCTATTATTGTTGCATCACAGCCCTAGACGAGATTGTAGGGCTGTTCCGCTTGAAACGACATTATATGTCATGCAATTTTAAACTCTAATTCCATCCCGATAAGATTGCTAATAATAAACAAAGGATAATATTATAGGCTAATAAATAAAGTTCGATTATGTCCGTCACACAACACCGGACACTCGGACACCCGGACACTCTCTACTACTTTCACTATAACAATACTGCATGTTGTTATTTTCGCTTCTTATAGCCATAAGATGATACTTGATGTAGGAGTAGGTGACACAAGAATTTAAAAAAAACAAAATAGGCCTGTGTACTACTTGTCTCTTTCATTTTCTATAGGATGAAGGGAGAACGAATACTTTAAATTTAAGTCCAAAAATTAATAAAAATTTGCAGGATTTAGATGTAACATTCTACACTTATACATATAATTATACTTTTCTACACTAATATTATAAAGAGGAAAGATTTGATTGTTTGTTACGAATAGGCTCCGAAACTACTGGACCGATCTGAATAATTATTTCACCAATATAAAGCTACGTTATTTGTGAGTGTCATATATATTTGTTATCCCTGTATTCCTACCGAAACGGGACCTACCCGCTAAAACCACAGAACCGACTTAAATGAAATTTGGTACACGTAATAGTCTAGAGCAGGGGTGGCCAACTTTTGTGGAGAAGAGATCGACTTTTCATTTCAAAACTGTGTCGCGATCGACCTATTTCTAAAATGGGTCGACAGGTCGATCGTGATCGACTTGATGGCCACCCCTGGTCTAGAGCCTGAGAAAGGATATAGGTAGGCTACTTTTTATCCCGGGAAATTAAAAATCCCCCGGGAACGCGGGTGAAACCGCTGGGCGCCACTATTTATGCATTATTATTACGCTAATTAACAAGACAATAAATCATTTGACGTTATCAGAAAGTGAATGACCTCACGATGTTGGAGTGAAAGTGAAAAGTGACTCCGACCACCTGTGTATAGAATATTTATCACTTTATCCTCTACTAGCTGCCTCGTAGTTCGTCCCGCGTAGTTCCCGTTCCCGTGGGAATACAGGAATAAAATATAGCCCATGTTACTCCCTGATAATGTAGCTTTCCAATAGTGAAAGAATTTTTGAAATCGGCACAGTTTTTGAGTTTATTCATTACAAACTTATACACAAAAATACAAAATTTTCCTCTTTTTAATATTAGTGTAGACGAGTGACAATGCCTTTTTATGGACAATTCTTTATTCATTAGACGTCTTTATCAATTTTTATGTTCATATATACCCTGCGGTTTTACTCGGGTATGTAGCCTATATGTTATTGCAGAACATATTCTAATTCTGTGCCAACTTTCATGTTGTTCAACAAACATACATCATTGCATACATTCTCACAAACTTTCGCATTTATAATATTAGTTGGATGCGTGTCAACAGTGGTTGATGGGGTTTTAATAAAGCTAATCACAGAGTTAAAATCTGTTTAACATCTATACTAATATTATAAAGGAGTAGAGTTTGTTTGTTTGTTTGTTTGCTTGAACGCGCTAATCTCAGGAACTACTGGTCCGATTTGAAAAATTATTTCGCCATTGGATAGTCCATTTATCGAGGAAGGCTATAGGCTATATATCATCACGCTATGACCAATAGGAGCGGAGCACCAATGAAGAATGTTTCAAAATCGGGAGATTTCTTTTCCAGTGGAGAGCTTCCGCTGCGTACGCTGCATAAACGGTTAAAGTTACGCTAAAATGATGTATAACAGAATTGTTCCCCTTCAAAAGTTCTAAAAAAAAGTCCGCGACAGCATATGTCTACCTATTAAGGTTGGCTCACTATAACCACTTTTATACTAACCAAATTTGTTTGAAAATTAAGCATTATTTGTGATGGTGTTTTTATAAAGATGATATTAATCCTTATCCAAATAAATACGTTATTCATCGCAAGTATTTAATTTAAAACAAAATTGCCATTTACATCATTCAATTTCAATGAATATCTTAGGAGATATCGCAAATTTAAAATAACATCGCACCAAAATAATTATCAAGTACTGCGCGCGCCTTTATGTACTGGGCCGGCGCGGTGTGCAGTCATCAGTTGCCTCTGCGAGGCCATCCTTCTACGTAAACGAAGGGGGTTGAAAGTTAGCGTCAGCCCAAAGTAACTATTCCACGCGGACGGAGTCGCGGGCAGAAGCTAGTTATAATATAAATACTCTTCATAAGTAGGCACCTGAAAGGCGATTAAAAATTAGAATGATAGAAAACATGGTACACTTTTCTGTCTGTAACGCTTTCACTCCCAAAACCACAATACCAATTTTCATATAATTTGGTACAGATGCAGACTAGTGTTTGGAGAAAGACATGTGTACAGGTAAATTTTGATCCGAGTAAATTGGTTCCCTAGGAATGCGGGTGAATCCGCGGGGTGGAAGCTAGTTCCTTATAACGCTAAATGGGAGTGTTTGTTTGAAATTCAAGTGATCAATAATAGTCAATGTTTTACAAACAAACATTATGTTTTAATAACGATTTACTGAGATTTCAAAACATAGTTTACTGTTTTGGAAGTTATCTCTAACGATTACGATATCTATACCGTAATTTCAGCATATTGCTCAATATCCGATATGGTCTAGTGGCTAGGATACCTGGCTCTCACCCAGGAGGCTCGGGTTCGATTCCCGGTATCGGAAAATTCTTTTTTAACTATATATTCTCTGGAATAGCTTGTTATTTTTTTACAAGAGTAATAAATCGGAATTCGTAAGATTATTATGACCCGATTTTGACGCTTTTTACGCTCGAAATTCACAAATATAACACATATTTTAGGCAAAGCATGTTAGAATAAAACTAATGCGTAATTCTTTAAAAACATACACAAACACAGGAAATAATAAGAAAAACCCATTTCTCTAAGGAAATTAATCTTATTAAAATTAATTGTGAAGAAACAGTTTTAATAACGCATTTTACAAGCCGAGTCATGCCATCTAGCTGCGAGTAGTGGTACTTAATTGCTGTCATTCTTGTTGAAGTAAGGTTCTTATAGTTACTCGTGTGAATCCAGTTGGAACCATGTTTGTTGATTGGTCTATTATTGATAATTAAAAGCTTGTTTCTCATATATACTGATTACCAAGGCCCGAGACCTTTTGTTTTTGTATTTATCTATTGAGGGTGCCTATGTTCAGCAGTCGACGTCTTATGGCTAATATGATGAAATAACTTTAGAGATAAAAAAATCTCTTTATTACAAGAGATGATAGATCACTAAATTAGAAACAAAAAGCCAGGGTCGAATTTAGTACGTAGACTAATTGTCAAAAATGACCAGATAAAAATAGAAAACGTTTAAACAAACATTACAATAACGCCGTGAAAAAATTAATAAATCAAACTCAGTGAAAATAGTGCAAAATAATCATATAAAAGGCTTGAAATGGTCGTGACAAAGCGATTTGTTTCTTGTCATACCGCCTTCATGGTACTTAGTAGCGCAAGGTTATCATTTGCCTTCGCATTAACCCTTTTGCTATGTAATAAGAGCTATAATCAAACACTTTCATTATTGATTGAATTGTGAATTCTGAGAATTATTCGCTTTGAGTTTAAAGCTTATGCCGTTGTAATAAAAGATGTTTTTCTTTGATTTTATACGAGGAAGTGTATGGCTTCCGTTGTAGGTGGGAAAGATTCTATCAATTGTTAGGATAATTTGACCTTCCTTGATGCAGCTTGGGTTGATGACTTGTCTATCACAATACCTTTGTTACTTAATTAATAGTAATTATTCAGGGTGCTAATGAACTACAACAGGTCACGACAGTGGGAAAAAATATTCCCTTCTTTTAAATTCTTGATGTATGGTACAAGCTTAGACCATACAACTTATTCTGCGATTCATATTATCGCTTAGTTAGTTTCTTTAAAAACTCGATAGGTTTATTTGTAACTTGTAGCTCTGCAGTTAGGATCTTCAATTTTCCCGGGGTCAAAAGTAGCCTATTTGTTAATCCAGGTTAGGTTTAAGTCGTGTGTATTCCAAATTTCATTTAAATTTGTTCACAATTTCCATACATCACTCACCAAATTTCGCAATGTTTTTTTTACCCTTTAAAGCCTTTTTTCTCTTGCTCAAATATCAAAACAATACGACCCGACCTCCCGTAGTCAATTATACAAACAATCAAGGTGAGTTGCCACAACTGTTTGCGTTTATATTGTTTCTGTTTTTACTCGAAGCCCTTTGAAAGTTACCGATTGTTTATAAGTTCACAACGGTTTTGTAACTTTTTTCGCCACGTTATATGACCGATGGAAGGGGAAATCTTGTGACAGGTTTTCACTTCTGGGCGTAACTCTTATTTTCTTACAGCTTTTTATTTGAACCCGGACATATTGATGTTCGGGTTAAAAATAAAGGGGTGTTGGAAACTCTCATTTCTATATTATATATTTTTATCGTCTAATTTTATTTGACGACAGCTATCTTTAAATAAAATGACTGCTATCGATTTTTCCTTAAAATCACCAAGCAAGAAATTCCTAACACAAGTGCAGTGCAATGACATAGAAGTAACACAACCGAGATAAGTACTGGTCGAAATGATTTACACAAGACGCAACAAAAACTAGCATTCAAAATACAGTTAAGAGACAATGCAATTCGTTAAAACGCCGATGAATCCAATCCTTTACAGTTACAGTTGACACAGCGGTTAAATATTTCATCAGTTCTTAGTTACCATGGTTCAAATGATGATCTTTGGTAAGAAATCTAACTGCATGCGAAAGTTTGTGATGATTTTTATTACTCTTTCAATCATCACCAGCTCATATACGTCTCCACCTCATATACGTCTCCACCGAGGAGCTCGAGCCTCCCCTAAAAACGAGGGGAGATTAGGATATAGTTCATCACACCTAGTGCTACTCAATACCGGGTAAATGAATCTCGATGAAATTTGGGACAGAGTTGGAATAGCACATAGGCTACTGTTTATACCGGGAAAGTTTGGGCACCGGGAACCTGGGTGTTCCCGCCGGGTAGAAGCAGCTACCACATAACTCTTAAAATGTTATGTAAATATATCGTAAATGTAACGGTCAATTTCTACAAGATATATCTATGTTTTTTTTAAATAAATGAATAAATGACGTACTAGCCTAGCTGAATATCACCCAAAGCTAATATGGGGTAGACAAGCTTAGTAATTTACAGATAATTATACCTTTTTGATAGTTATTTTAGTAGTTTATGGGTTGTAAAAAAGCAGTTACAGTTTTTGGGGTAAATAGATATGTCACCAGTACTGAAATAAAAAGTTGAGCCAAAAAGCGTAAAATCCGATAATGGACGTGAGAACCGAAACGAAAAAGGCCATTTTGCAAGTGATCATCTATTATGCCATCGGATAAATTCAATTCGATATGAAACATCGATTACAACAGAAACTATCGATTTACAATTTGCATCGACATACGTAATCGAGTTGGTCAATATAGATTAGATTGTTTTTTAATTACATTATTACTGACACCTTACCTACTTCAGCATGTTCATGGACATGAACAGGTTCAAGTCTTTCAACATAATTTACTATTTATACAACCGGTCCACGATCATTAACCTTTATTAGTGTGAATTCTAATAATAGGAAAAAATATTCAGATAAAACGATCGAAAATTACCAACAAGTCCTTGACTTGTGTATGGCTTCCAATAGGTTGGTAAAGAAATTTTATATTCACTAACGTACGCAAAAAAACATATACATTTGTATTTTTACTACAGTAAGGTAAAATGAGACTAGATGTTTTACCAGGGACATTTTCCACACACGACCAATCAGATCCCAAACTAAGCGAAGCTTGTACTGTGGTAACCAGATAGTTGATATACTACATATACTACTTTAAATACATACTTATGTAGATATTTACATCCACACAGTACAAACAGGCATTTTCATACATACAAAAGTGTTATATAATATAGTTTTTTTTGAATAGGGTGAAATAAGTTGCACATAGATCTTTATACGCCTCAGGATTCCTGTATTTTTATACGATATTTTTATGGAATAGACTGCTGCAGTTTTAATATAAAAGAAAAACTTGGTCAATAATTTTATTTCAAGCTGAATATTCTTCGACGCGTGATTTAACTATATAAAAATTAAAAGTAAAAGCGAATTGAATCTCGATTATTCATTATGATCATAACGATTCGTTTACGGTCGAACGATTGCGATGATCGATATTAATGTAATGTTAATACGATACATTTATACGGTTATTGTCATTTACGAGGCTGATGACCGATCGATGGATAAATTCATACATTTATGATTATGCTCGGTATTAAAAAAAATTATAAAATCCTTATTTTAAACACTTGATTCCTCTAACTACATATACACATAAACTGCACAATCGCCCGTGTATATTAGAAGTAAAACCACAAACATCTAAAACACACTTTCATAGCATTTTGTAATATTGGATAACCAGTAATAAACAGAACCTACTTCCCGCAGCAGTGACAAAGAAAGTGTAGTTATATGTGTGAAACAAGTTAAAATGTGTAGCAAACAAGCGACTGTGCGAGTGGCTCGTTCTAAATGCGATTTCAAACAAACTTTCGCTACTACGCCCGACTCTTGACGTAACTAAACGCGTAGCAATGCGTAAAAGATGCTTTTCTTTTATTAGTGTGAGAGAATTGCTTTGATTGATGCGATCAAATTGTATTAGCCTCACATTGTTAAAGGTTGAATGTGTGTTTTATGTTACTTTTTATTAATACCTGTGTATTTCTTTTCGCAGTTGCCTCTGCAGTAGCAAAGGGTTTTTCACCCAGATGAGGTAATATCAACGGCAAAATCGGCAAAAAAAAACGGTGGGAGGGACGGTTTATAAACTACCTGGTCGACAGGTCCAAGTCGATGTGCAAATTGAAGTTGATATGTACCACGGGGCAAGAATATAATGCAGTTTATCATGGCTGCGGGTCTTGGAATTGAAATCTAATTTAGGTTGTGATCACAATAGACCGAGTGTGATTGTAGATATAAGCTGCTCTTAACCAAAGTCACTAAGCTTCTAATAATCCTACTAATATTATAAATCCGAAAATTTGTGAGTATGGATATTTGTTACTCTTTCATGCTAAAGCTACAGAACCGATTTGGATGAAATTTGAAACAGAGATATAGAGGATTTACACATAGTCTACTTTTTATCCCGGAAAATTTGAAGATCTTCCGGGAATGCGGGTGAAACCACGAGGAGCTAGTAGTCACATATATATCTAATAATAAAGCGAAAGTTAGGCAGTAGTCTACAATAATTTCAACTTTGCATTCAACTAGGTGCAAATTATAGTAAATGAGCTGGCGATCTGAAACACCTCACATAATCACACGAAGTAATAGTAATGTTAGTTTAAGGAGGTTAATTATCTTGCCGCTCCAAATATAAGCTCTCAGCTCACGCGATACTGGCATGATAAACTGATGAGAGGCAAGATATGATTTTATTTTTATAAAAAGAAGTCCAAAAACTAAAAAATATGTGTTCTCTGTACCTGTCTCTTATATACTAATAATATATAAAGCTGAAGAGTTTGTTTGAACGCGCTAATCTCAAAAATTCAGTGTTAGATAACCCAGGAAGGCTATAAGGCTTATAATAAGGCTATAATCACGCCACGACGAATAGGAGCGAAAACGGGCAAGGCAACTAGCACGAGTATAAAATCCAAATAATGAATTTATTGAATTACATTCAGATCCTTGGTTTCGATCTTACTTAAATCTTAAAAATTAAGTTAATCCATAACATATTCCATCTACAAAACAAATTTATTTTAATTTCCTTCATAATTGAATATATTTATTTATATTCGAAGTTGGTTGTATAGACAAGAATAAGAATAAGATAAAAATCAATTTAAAGATTACAATCTCTTGCCAAACTCCAAGCCCTGTCAAAATAAACCCAACCAGCTAATGTTCTCAAAAAAATATCGTTTAATTGATAAATCTATCCATTCAGAGTACATGATCAATGGCAATAGTACCCCGACAGGTGCGTAATTGGTTACGAAATACCCCACGTGGGTACTTACATAGTATTTATTGAGTAATGAATGGGCCTTGACATAACATGAAGTACCATTATAAATTCTGTTGGTTGTGTATTGTATCTATTCACAAAGATGTGTGCTCAATGTTGCAAGTAAGTAGGTTTTTTACGATTTGAAAACTGTCAAAGTATTTTATTGCTGGTAATAAAAGCGGTATTTATTAAATAATAGCAGATGTTTGGTAGGTTTAGAAAGATGCGATCACACCTTTTATGAAATCATTTACGACTTGTTTCTGTCCGTGGCTTTACTCGCGCGTTATAGGTATTTTTGATTAAATCAAACTAGGCTGTGTTATAAGTGTCCTAATACAATTTATCTACAACGTCAAAGAAACGAACATTTATGGGCAAAAAATAACGTGTATAATATAAAACAAAATATATTGCCAATTTAAAAACACTCATTAAAAATAAACAAATGAATGGGATTCCAAATTCGACCCTGGAATGTAATTTACAGGCCACTCTACAATAGATGGCGTTGTAATTGAAAATCAATTAAAATCTTTTATCGACTCTATTGGAAAGCGAAAAAGTGGAGCGTACGCGATTTTTTCATGGTATTGCTTCGATACTCGATCAAAATGTAGGTATTATACGAAAATCGCAGACCAATGAAAGTGATTTGTTTGCATGTTTTTTGTTTAGTTAGAAATTTTAGGAAAGCATTTCTTGCCGCGATTTGCTGTTTCAGTTTTAGTTAGTTCACGGTCGTTACAAATATAAGTACCTACCTATCTACGGTTTCATTATTACAAAATTCTATTAATTTAAACACGTAATATACTAAAATAGTATATGTTTTAAAATAATATATTGGTATCGACGCTGGAAAAGAAAAATTATCCAAGCGACATTTTGGGCCAATTTGAGTTATATACATTGTTAGAATCGCCAGATTTTTCTGCGTCGTTTGGTCTTACTCACGTCCTCCTACGTTTGATGTCGATTCGACTTGGAAGTTCGCGAGAGTTCAATTTTTTCACTGAAAATTCAAACTTTAAACAGCTCTACTGTAAAGTTAGTCTGATGTCGCTTGGATAATTTTTCCTTTCCAGCGTCGATATGTACTTTTATTTGTCTCTGGTAATAGGAAACATAGCGTTTGTTTGACAAGTTCGTTCAATGCGAATACATATATTGTTAATTGTACAATTGAAAAGGGAAATTGTTTCTTCAAATCGTATCTATAGTTCTATAGAAACCATAACAAACACCATTATTAAAGAAACAATGGACTGAAATGATTTAATTGCTCCATAAAATGAACTACGATATTTATCTTAGAGTATTGTTCAATGTACATTCAGTTGGATAAATTTCGTTTGTTTACGAGCTATTAAATGTCTCCACGCTGTTCCACCCGCGTAGTTCCCGTTCCCGTGGGAATACGGGGATAAAATATAGCCTATGTTCACCGGAGATAGTGTGGCTTCTCAATAGTGAATGAATTTTTCAAATCGGTCAAGTAGTTGCGGAGCCTATTCAATTCAAACAATCAAAGAAATATTTCCGCTTTATAATATTAGTATAGATAAAATTACAAAAAATAAAACAGTTACAGTCTTATTCATAATGACTTATCGGAGGTTTCAAAGCTCGCTAAAAGTAGATTGTCAAAAAGTGTTATTCATAATCGTTCGATAGCGCTAAAACGTATTCTTATCGAACGTTTGATAAGCTTAAAAGACGTTTTAACTAATATAAGTTTATACCTTCGATAAGCGTTTTATTATGAATAAGACCATTAGACTTTAAGCAACCTAAAATGAAAGGAAAATCTTCGTGTGTCCGTCAGTATTTTTTTTGTAAAAACTATTTTATACCCATGTATCAAAAAGAGACAGACATATCGCGACAGAAAGAGATACCATCTTATCAATAGTACATAGATGCCACATGGAATAATATTATTTACCTCATTGTACCAACAAACTACGTTCAGCTATTCGATTTAATCTGTGGTAAAAGCGAGAAAGTGATAGTATGAGCTATATATTTCCATCTCTTTCACACTTATGAAGATTGATGCAACAATATAAATTGTTAGCTATTTTCACTTTTTGATTAAAGATTATAAAAAAATACAACTATCTTTCGAAGCGCGGTTTCACTCGCGTTTGCGGATCAGGATAAACATAGTCGATGTGGTATTCCAGAACATATTCTATCTCTGTGCCAAATTATATCCAGTTACCTTCATGACTGAGTAGGAAACGGCTATCCATAACATTCGCTTTTGTATTTCACTAGTGGCTCGCCGCGGTTTGCCGCTTTGCCAGGGATTTTAAATTGTCTACCTACATACGTGTTATTATTACTTACTACCGCGCAACTTCGTTAGCGTCACTTGCCCATTTTTGCAACAGTTTTGATTGATGCTCCGCTCCTATTCATCACAGCGTAATGATTTATACATAAAAACCTTATTAAAAAAACACATCAAAATCCGTTGCGTAGTTTTAAAGATCTAAGCATACATAGGGACAGACAGACGGCGGATAGCGACTTTGTTTTATACTATGTAGTGATAAGTTAGTAAGTTAGTAACTAGTTTCTGACGTGAAAGAATAACAAACATACATCCATAACTCTATAAATTCTTTAAAACTCGCATTTATACTAAATATAAATGGAATTAATTTAAACTGTTTCACACATAAAATGACTAATACTAAATATTTAATTACTCAATTAAAATCATTGTGCAACGCTTTCTAAGCAGCTTAGTATATTTACTTACATATCATCATAATCATCATATAAATTCCATTCGGTGAAGTTATTTGGCTTTTATCATTATCTATACCTACTAATATTATAAATGCGAATGTAACTCTGTCTGTCAGTCTTGCTTTCACGCTAAATCTACTGAACCGATTTAAATGAAATTTGGTACACAGATAGTCTAGAGCCTGAGAAAGGACATAGGCTACTTTTTATCCCGGGATAATGGAAGATCTTCTGGGTACACGGGTGAAACCACGGGGTGGCTAGTCGTCATATAAATTACATTCGCTGAAGGTCTTTAGCTTTCATTATAATTACTAATTAGTATAAAAAACTTGCTCATGAAGAGTTCCGTAGCAGCAAGTAACATAATATAAAAGCTCTTGTAGGTAGTGCGTTGGAGCTCCAACAAATTTCAACAGTATAGCCCTTATAGTTTCGGCAAAAAGTGGCTGTGACATCATCACTAAATAGTACAAAACAAAGTCGCTATCCGCCGTCTGTCTGTCCCTATGTATGCTTAGATCTTTAAAACTACGCAACGGATTTTGATGCGGATTTAATAGATAGAATGATTCTTAGGGAAGGTTTTTATGTATAAATCATTACGCTATGACGAATAGGAGCGGAGCATCAATCAAAACTGTTGCAAAAACGGACAAGTGACGCTAACGAAGTTGCGCGTGTCACCTAGTAAGTAATATAAGGGTATAAAAATCTAATATTATGTAGGTACTTATTAATTGGGCCGGGGCCTTATTTAGAACCCTAAGAACCACTATGAAGATGTCTGAAAAATCCCTCAGTATTACACAACGCAAATGTCTGACGGGACAAGTGACATAAATCACTGTGACAGAATGATACGGCAAACCACACCTTCCAATGTGAAAATGTTAAGTGAATCCAAACATTAGCATAAGTATATATAATAATATGTATGTATAGAAAAGTCGATTGTTTGTCAGTAAGTGACTTTCAATTATTGAGTAACATAGGAATACACAGTGCTAACTACAACCACGCGGTTTCACCCGGGCAGTGCAGTTTACAGAATACAAAGGCTTTACTATCAATAGAAAGAGTTTAGTATTACGAAATCTATTGGTTTTGTACATTTTTGTTTTATAGGTTTAAGGTTATTGACCTTCTGTCACGATTACACTGTTTCTAAGATTATATGGATCAAAGCTCCACGGGGGTTCATAGAAAGTCAACCTTTTGGTACAAGTGGAGAGTTGAAATTCATACGCGAAAGATGTGAGGAAGTATGACAGCCCGGTTGGCTTTGTGGTTAGTGACCCTGACTCTCAAGCCGCGGGTCGTGGTTCGAATCCCACCCAGGTCAAATATTTGTGTGCATGAATATGTCTCTTTGTCCTGTGTCTGGATGTAAATATCTATATAAGTATGTATTTAAAAGTAGTACCTATATCAGCTATCTGGTTACCATATCACAAGCTCTGCTTAGTTTGGAATCAGATTGGCCGTGTGTGGACAATGTCCCATGTCACATGATAAGTCTTTCACGAAATAATGCCTGAATGGATTTAAACGAAATTTGGCACACCGATAGAGGATATTCTGGATAAACACATAGGATATTTAATAACCCGGGAACAGTGAAGATCTCCAGAACAACAGGCAAAACAGTGGGCAGCTAGTAGTTTGAATTCGAAAGTTTTCGACGATGTTTGTTACTCTTCTACACAACAAGGGATTAAAACGAAACTAGGCAAACCTGTAGATAATGTTCTAAATTAACATATAGAATACTTCTAGCCCGGGAAAATTGAAGTTCCCCGGATACGAGGGTAAAATCGTTTTAAAATCGTATCTTAGCCATGACATAGTCATACACGTGAGTCAAACTAACTCACAAGTTTCTGATTAAATTCCAATTAGAACGTTCAGCAAAAAAAACTGCTTGGTACTTAGTTGTAGCTACAAAAAATGGGTTTTTAAAACGCAATCAAGTTTTCTTGTTTCCTGTACTGATTTAGAGCGTAAATAACTGTCCGCAGTTACCATACCAAAGTCACAATTACTCGTAATCTATGAGTATTGTGTAATCCCATGAATCAAGTTTGTATAATAGACTTTACCGTCTAGGGTTTTCACCCGCGTAGTTCCCGTTCCCGTAGGAATACGGGGATAAAATATAGCCTATGTTACTCCCTGATAATGAAGCTTTCCGTTGGTGGAAAAATTGTTCGTTTCGATTAGTATTACCTACAACTAAATTGAGACTCATAATTATAAGATAACTACTAGCTGCCGCCCCGCAATTTCACCCGCGTAGTTCCCGTTCCCGTGATCACAGGGGTATCAAAAATAAATAGTAGCCGATTCCCAGACCTACTGAATATGCATATAAAATTTCATAAAAATCGGTCAAGCCGTTTCGGAGGAGTTTAATCACAAACACCGCGACACGAGAATTTTATATATTAGACTAGCTGCCGCCCCGCAGTTTCAACCGCGTAGTTCCCGTTCCCGTGATTCCAGGGGTATCAAAAATAGATAGTAGCCGATTCTCAGACCTACTGAATATGCATGTAAAATTCGGTCAAGCCGTTTCGGAGGAGTATGGTTACTAACTGTGACACGACAATTTTATATATATAGATTATTCAGGTAAAATGTTCTTAGAACATCAAAGGTCGACATATGAATCAACAAGAATGCTGACTGCGACGCGTAGGCGTACCACAGCCGATGGAAATAGGAACTAAATGCGTTCAACATAAGATATATTTTGCTTTACATTTTAAGTTATGTTCTAAGTTACAGTACTACACAAGGTCGGTGAGCATGCATCTTGTATGAGGTCAAGACATCTTGTGACATAGGTAGGTACTAGGTACTTAGGTCATCTATGTCAGTGATTACTTAAGTGTAAATTTTTTACCCGACTGCCAAGAAAGGGTTATGCTTTACGCGCGTATGTATGTATGTTTGTAAATATGTTTTGTACATATACCAAAATTTTTATAAATCGCACTTTTTTGGTAGAAGCGTTCAAACTCACATTAAATACTCTTATCACACATTAAAGGTCCGGGAACGCGGGTGAATCCGCAGGGCGAGTCGTTAGTATTAATCTATACTAATGTTATAAAGAGGAAAGATTTGATTGTTTGTAAGCGATCGGAAAAAAATATTTTACCAATGGGAAGCTACATTATCAGGGAGTAGTTTCTATTTTATCCCCGCTACGTTGCCTACGGGAACAGGAACTAGGGGCAAGCTAGTATACTATAAACATCTATATACATATATAAAACAAATACCCCGCCGCCTCTGTCTGTCTGTCCGAACGCGATGAACACAAAAAATACTGAACAGATTTTCATGCGGTTTTCACCAAATTACGGAGTATTTCACAGGGAAGGTTTTTATGTAAAATACATCAATTTGGACCCGGTAGGTGGCACTGGTGGGCAGAACGAAGTCTGCCGGGTCCGCTAGTTATAGTATAAAGACAAGTAGAGTAGGTATGACAAGGCATACCTCGTCGACCTTGGAGCCGTGTATAGTGCGGACTTTCTTTCATTCCGTCGACTATGCTGTGACGTTCCGCGTTGTAGCAAATACAGGTAGGTACCTACTGATCACATGCGCTTGCGCATATTATACTATTATATACCTATGTCCAAATTTATCCCGGGATATAGAAACACCACGGGTAGCCACTAGTATCGATACTTAAATCTCTAAACCTACAGAATGTAGCCACCATGACGTAAACCATGAGGTTCGTATTTTTATTCATCAAGATAATGAATGGTCCCAAGATCTCACCTTCCACGAATTACGCAGCAAAAACAACCAGAACAACTGGTTGGTGGTGAAATTGCAAATTCAACGGAATTTTTCGGTAGGTACTGAAGATATATGACTTTATGAACTTTAGGCGCGGCTCTGGTCACTTAAATAACTGTATCCGCGAATAATAATTTGCCAACTAATATTATTAATGCGAAAGTATACGTAACTCGTTGACTGTGTCTTTTGATTTAAATTTGGCACAGAAAACGCATAGACTACCTTTTATACCTGGAAAGTAGAAAATCCCCGGGAAGGGGGGTGAAACCGTGCGGCGGAAGCTAGTATGTTATACTATATACATTACAACATATGTTGTATCACAAAGTTTGGTATTTTAGAAGAATAATAATATTTGTTATCAAGTGTTGTGCGTTTTTGAATAAATTAAATAATATATAGGTAGGTATTTTTTATTTCAGCTTCACGGATGTTAATATTAAAAAAATCTTACCCATAATACCTACTTCTACAGAAAACACAGAGCTTTAAGCTGATATAGTAAGCAATAAAAGCTCGCGGACCCCCAAAAGCATTTCGTAATCGTGAACCTGTTCATATTACCAATCAAAAGCTTATCAACAGGTGGTCTCAAAACGGCAACACAGTTGAAAAGAATTTATTTATGAAAGTGGTAACATTAATATGATGTAAGCACGGTTGTGGTCTAGATCACTGGAAAATTACTATAGTCTATGGTCATTATAGAGAAAGGAAATGCCTACATTTGTGCTGTGTTACTATAGTTAAATTAAAAGTCTAAATCTAGATCGTATCTTGCGAAAATACTGGTTTTTTCTAAGATTATATTAATTTAATGTATGTTAATTTTACGATATAATAATTAATAATAAATTAGAAGGTTGTTAAGAATATTACACATAAACCCAACGAATGTGATAAAGCAAAATTATAAAAATAACAATGGCTGACTATTATACAAAAAAATTACCCGCATAGTTCCTGTTCCCTTAAGAATACGGGATAGAATATAACGTATAGCACTCAGAAATAATGTAGCTTTTTACCAGTGAATATCATTTGTTTCAAAGATTACCCCCTGCACACATACTTAACCTATTTATAATATTAGTAAATAATATACAAAGTCATAAAAGAACAAAGTCATGTTTAGTGGAGTAAACGAAGCGAAAAATACGGTCTTACCTCCGAATTTTTTTACTGTGAACCGATTTGCATGAACTTTTTGGAATTAGGCTCATCTTACCCTTAACTTTTAAAGTGAAAATGATCTGAACTCCGCCTATTATTTTTAAGGGGTGTAAACCATCCCTTAATGGAAAAAATTACATTGAGCCATTTTATCGCTAGAAAACATGTCTAATAGCAAATGGTGAAATTGTAAAGTATTTTCTTACATAATTACCTCATATTAAAATCATTTTCAACCCCTTGAAAATCTTACAACACTTGCAAATGTGTCATAGTATGGTATAAATAAATATATACCATATAAATATATTATGGCGATAATATTTGTGTATTATCGCCATAATATATTATTAATATAGGTTAGGGTGCGGCGGGGGTGGCCCTTGGGCCACCCTTAAGCCTCGAACGTCTAAATGTTCTGAAATGAACCCAAAAAAAGTGACAAAGACTTACTGTCCTAACATAACATTGATTACTACGCCCAAATATAGTTATTTTACATATTGCCGGTGGACCAGCAGGTATTCCATATAATTCCGAGGAAATTTTACATTTCCTAGGATATCTATGCATTAAATAGTTTTTCAAACAATATTGTACACAGTTCCTAAATAGTATCGGAACTGTACACATTTCCTAGGATTTGTATTCAATTCCTTGATTTCATACATTTCTAGTAGCATATATACACATTACAATAGTTGTGGGTCTCTATTATACTGCGTACTTTCACATTGCTCCAAATATTCGCACTCCGAAATTTTCAGTTACTAAGAAGATAAAAATATGTTAAGTTTTTGGACCATAACTCCTTAAATTTTCATGCTATCACAAGTTATAAAACACCATTGTAAAGGTAATTAAAAGAGCTACAACATCCTTTATTGCAATATATAGTAAAAAACCTTTTTCTGAAACGGTGAAGGGTTAAAGGGCTTAAGAGAGGCTCTGATTCCGCTGCCACGCGCTCTTTAAACAATCATAACTCCGTCAATTTTTGGTTCACAGAAAAACCAAAACATCCAAATTGTTTGTCAGAAAATTATCAATTTTTTTATTTCCACACTTTTATACGTATCTGTCGTCCTTTTTGAGATATTATGAAAAATAGGGTGGAGTTTTATAAATATTTGAAAGTTTGTTTTTTATCTAATCATGAATTTTTTGAAAAATATGTGTCCTGAAGCAGCCAAACTGATACTATCCATCAAACTCTTCATAATAAAGTTAATTCTAGGCGGAATACGATTAATTTTAATTATGGTGGAAATGGCACTTATGAAACCCATTGATTTAAAAGAAAAAACATTAGATGCTCCCCTTATTTGCAATACAGCTCACTTATTTTACGTGCAAAAGACTTTGAATAGTGCTCATTTTAAAGCTTATTTTATGCACTACAAAACCCCTTTGTATTAAAATGCATAAAATGCATCTGCTCGCCACTAGATGGCATTGACCACATCGATTAAATTTCAGATAAAATAAAACACGGCTTTGATCTTTAATATCTAGCTTAATATTGCACGTAGAATACTTTATAAAATACCAAATTGTTCATTGTTTTACCTGGGACAACTTTGTTCTTGATGAAATTTTCGATAAACGTATATTTTTGGAGATATTTGCAAAAAACCGATGAAAACCGTGAAAAAATTGCAAATTTTCAATAGCCAATAACTTGAAAAGTATTGGATTTTTTGAAAAGCTTTATATATGATTTTTGCTTAAAATTAGGCCTTCTATTGATATCCGAGGCAATTTTGAAAAAAAAGAAATTCACCCCCGAGAAGGGGTGGCAACCACACCCAGGGTGGTTGCGGAGTTCAAATCATTTTCACTTTTGAAGTTAAGGGTAAGATGAACCTAATTCCAAAATTGTATGCAATTCGGTTCACAGTAAAAAAAAACGGACCCATAATGCTTCGTTTACTCGGCTAGTTAGATACTGAATGCATAGGTAATCAAAAATAGCTATAACCTTGAATGAACACAGAACTATGCACTAATATTTAGCATTGCAATGTTAACTATAAAATCACGTAATTTGAATAACATGAGACATGCATTTTTGTCACGCACATTTCAATGTCATTATATTGAACGTGTCCTATACAAATGAACTGTTTTTTAAAATACCTAGATTAATGATCAATTCCGTGATATTTTTAGGCTATAATAACTTACCTATATTCTTTGTAAGAATTGTAAGTTTCTTTGTCGGCTCAATATTGGTTGCTTTACTTAACCAATAAAATAAATCAGCAATAGAAAAAAATATATTAATAGACTTAAATTTATCGTTACTGTAATCACAAAAAGTATGTCTACGACGTCATGTTTTAAAATAAAACAAACAATAAGTTGCTGATTTGATATCCGATGCTTCAAATTGACTCGACATCAGTACAATATTCGTACTTATTTTACAAAAAAATATTATTTACACATAAGTAATCATCATTTTCCGATCTAAATTTGTTTTTATTTTACGAGAATTTCAAAACGTCTAAATGATAAATAAATAATGATAAAAACTCAAAACACAATCTCGTACGGCCTTAAACTGACCTTAAAGCAAGTTTACATAATTCACTCATTGTTTAACTTTACCCCGCCAACTTCTAGAAACAGTTGTGCAAATCAAACGCAACCGATTATGTATTCTAACACTATAGCAATAAGAATTATATATGCGTGACGGACGGTTAAGGTAATTTGGTCAAGTGTGTATTACCAAATAAATGCCCCATCCGCTTATAAATTCGTTAAAGATGGCCTATAGATAGTGTAACGGTTTTTACAACTCAAGATGTTGAAATGAACTTGTCAAAAATAATAATACAACGGTATATAAATTAAATTGGTAAAGGATAATAATAAAAGTACTCACCAAGTAAATAACGGTACTTGTCTATTGGTAACTTGATAAATCTGAAAAAAAAAACAATCTTGTCATTTTGATTGCATATCGAAACAAAATTGTCACGTTCACAATTAAAATTAGTTCATCCACTCAACAATAGATGGCGCTGAAATTAATTTTCGTTACGCAATGTCGCACGCAACCCGCACGCACAAAATTGCGAAACTATCTGCAAGTTAATTACCGGTCTCATAGCTATTTATGAATGTAAACAATCGTAGATACAGTGATTTGGAATGTGGGCCGACTTGTAACAGGTATTTTCATTGTTTAGTTGTCGATGCGATTTGCATACGCGTTATTTCACAATTCTATCTGAGCAAAGCACCCACCCGGTGGCCTATGTTCATAAATTGGTTCTTGCAACATACAAATTGGTAGCAAACAAGTTAGGAGGTTCGCTAGTTGTGAAAAAGTACGTTCATGGCATTGGTTCATGGAATAAAACATGAAAAAACACAAAAAAATATGCCCCGGGTGAGGATCGAACTCACGACCTTAAGATTATGAGACTTACGCGCTGCCTACTGCGCTACCGAGGCTGATGACTATCGCGTCGAAATAGGTCAACATTATGTAAGCGATAGTGTGTTTTTATCCATTTATGTGTTATGTGTATTACCTTTTAATTTCTATGATAATAGAATTTTATAATACTACGTGATTGAACCACATGGATTTTATAATTAATTAAATATGAAAAAAAAAACATTTAAATTCGAGTAAGTACCTGCCTTAAACCCGCAAAGTTTTACCCAAGAAAAAAATACGACTATTAGTTTTATTTAAATTCGTAATATCTGATTACAAATACAAATTGTACCAAAAACAGATCAACCGCAACGAAGCGCATCACATGAAATAGTGATGTATTACTTGTCGTGTCGAGCTATCGATACATCATAAAAATCAAACGATAGATAGTGTACTAGTCGATAAACAGTTCAAGCACGTTCGGTAACGTCTCACTTTCACTCAATTACGACGAACGTCTTTTCTTCGTTCACGGGTTGTGCTTAGCATATTACCTATGTTTTGTTTCACATATAACTCATATGAGGGAATGAGAAGCATGTATACTCATTATATAAGATATGTACTTAGTATATTTATCCTACTAATATTAATAATGCTTATATTTGTAAGTATGGATGGATGAATGTTTGTTACTATTTCACGCCAAAACGGCTGAAGGGATCTGTTTGAAAATTGAGTTAGAAAATGTTCTGGAATAACACATAGGCTACTTTTTATCCCGGGAAAATTAAAGGTGGGTGAAAATGCTGGGAACTACTAGTACCTATATAATAATGAGCTGTGCCCGCGACTTCGTCCGCGTGGAATAGAGACTTCAAATTCTTAAAATTGGTATAACTTTTTTATTTATGAACCGATTGATATGAAACAAACACTTAACGTTAAGTAAAACTTACTAAAGCATATTAGAAATTATGACATATAAATTGGATGGGTCGTTTCTGAGATTAGCGAGCACAAACGCATTGGGAAACATACTAATATTTTTTCTCATAAGTATACTTTAATAAAGTTAATTTATATGAAACAGACAAATCCCAATCCTAGTTCTACTATAAACAAGTTACCTTTCCCGCACGCCGCCATTTTTGGATCTTACCATAAACAACATAGAATTGAGTCCACTGTAGATTATTCACATTCTATTTGCTTCATTGGATAAGCCTAGATTTTATTTCGAACCTAAAATGGTAAATGCTAGTTTAAATTTTTAAATCATTCACGGAGTCCGGTTCTGTGGATGTTTTTTTTAAAGTTACTATAAATTTTTTTTTTTTTAAAACCCGGTTGGAAAGGGTTAATGCCTTCAAACAACTCCACCGATTTTCATCCTAACTAATATATTACCTAAATACCTATGCGAAAGTAACTCTAGTAAAAGTAGCCTATTTGATAATTCAGTATTTAAACTGTGTTAAAAATATATAAATCCGTTCAATAGTTATTACGTGAAAGAGTAACAAATACGTAAATACTCACTTTCGCATTTATTATATTACCTAATAAATATGTTATATGTTTATGGAGCTTGGGAAAATATGTAACGACTTAGGTATTTTTCTTTTTTATTTTTCCTTTTCGCTTTGCATACGAATAATATAAATATAAGTTAATTTTCATTATTTAATTATGTAAATGTTTTGTCAATAATAAGTTTGTTTATAATCTTAATATATATAAATCTCGTGTCACAATGTTTGTCCTCAATGGACTCATAAACCACTTAACCGATTATAATTAAATTCGCACACCATGTGCAGTTCGATCCAACTAGAGAGATAGGATAGCTTACATATACTTGGACCCGGTAGGTGGCGCTGGTGGGCAGAACGAAGTCTGCCTGGTCCACTAGTATAAATATAAGTTAATTTCCATTATTAAATTATGTAAATGTTTTGTCAATAATAAGTTTGTTTATAATAGCTAAATAAATCTTTATATTACCTAGTTATTTATGCATTTAATAAACAGCCTGTATTGTGTTGACATACTATTTGGAAAGATGATTTGTCGGGACAAGTTTTGTGTTGTATTGTAACTTTGCATCAATATTTATTGATATCGTAAAAGTTTAATTATCACTTTACTCAGAATAACATTAAACATCCAGTTATATGACCTTTTTAATATTTAATAACGATTTGTTAATGCATAATACAAACAAATATGTAAAAAGAATCACACTAATAATAAAAACTAGGTGACCCGCGCAACTTCGTTAGCGTCACTTGCCCGTTTTTGCAACAGTTTTGTTTGATGATCCGCTCCTATTCGTCATAGCGTAATGATTTATACATAAAAACCTTCCTCTTGAATCACTCTATCTATTAAAAAAACCGCATCAAAATCCGTTGCGTAGTTTTAAAGATCTAAGCATACATAGGGACAGACAGACGGCGGATAGCGACTTTGTTTACTATGTAGTGATGCGAAAGTTTGTGAGGTGTGTATGTTTGTTACTTCTTCACGTCTAAGCAGCTGTAGTGATTTCAATAAAACTTGGTATAGAGTTAGAATATGTTCTGGAATAACACATATGCTATTTTTTATCATTCGAAAATTGAGCAACTAGTTATATAGATAAAATACACTGAAAGAGTAACAAACATCCATACATCCATACTCACAAACTTTCACATTTATAATATTAGATGGATATTTTGACTGATTAATTTTTTTTCTCAAGACAACTATTTTCGAGATATTTATATTTTTCGATCTGACAACCTTTGAGCCACTAGGTTTTTTTTATATACCACGACGGTGGCAAACAGTCAGGCGGCCCACAAGATGGAAAGCGGTTACCGCAGCCTATAGACACCTGCAACACCAGAGGCATCACGGGCGCGTTGCCGACCCTTCAGAAACCTATTGACTCCTCTTTTGAAGAACCCTATACTGTATTCCCCGGCGAAAACCTCAGCAGGCAGTTCATTCCACATTCCAGTTTGATATTACTCAATAGAAGACATACATGGCGTCCAATCAACGAAACCTTAATTTCATAGCACGAATTATCCCACACTCGGTTTTTATTGATGTTTCTTGTACCGAAATATGGCTTTGTGTAATTATATTTAATGTTTAAACCACATGTAGGTACAATTTATTCATATAATGATGATATGACTCAATCTTCGAGGTGTATTATGTTTTGCGTTTTTGTTAAGGCCCTTACTACTTAGGCAGTGAAATCTAGTTAATGTGGCGATCACAATAGACCTAGTATGGTCGCAGTGATACAAGCTCTGAGAAGACGTGAAATAGCCACTTAATCCAAATAATAATAAGGAACTTACTTACATGTTACATGTTTGATTTCGTGTAGTCTGTATTATATTGGTCTATTATATTTTTGTTTATTATGTCCCAAATAAATGCATCTTAACTTAACATACAAAAAAAAAATACAAAATCATTTATTTACAGCGGTTCACATGAGGGACACATCTTAAGAACATAAACTAACATTGAGCCTTATTTATACCTTTTTTTAATATCGTTTAAAACATAGGTAGTACAGTATACAGTATTTTACTGCATTTATTTTATTCCTTTACTTGTGGTCCCTAACCGAGCAAGCTCGTCCTATGGGTACCAATTATTATTTAATAATAATAACATAATGGAATAGTACCTTTTTTTTTCAAGAAAACGATACTTAACAACTTGAAAGCAAATAATATTGACCCCTGTTAGGTACAAGCGTGTTAAGGATTAAGGTATCTAGCAATATTAACCAAAGAGGTTGTGTTTCCATCATCATTTTTTGCCGGATGTCATCATCGTAAACTTAAGTCATGCTATCCAGTACAAGGTCGTATCTCAGTTTATAAAACTACTAGCTGCCTCCGCGCGGTTTCACCCGCATAGTTCTCGTTCCCGTGGCAATGTATGGATAAAATGGTAGGTATAAAATATAGCCTATGTTAATCTCTAAAAATGTAGCTTTCCAATGGTGAAAGAATTTCCGAAATCGGCACAGTAGTTTTTGTGTTTATTCACTACTAGCTGCCTCCCCGCGGTTTTACCCGCGTAGTTCCCGTTCCCGTGGGAATACAGGGATAAAATATAGCCTATGTTACTCGGGGATAATGTAGCTTTCCAAAGGTGAAAGAATTTCCGAAATAGTCACAGTAGATTTTGTGTTTATTCACTACAAACATACACACAAAACCATTAGATTTTCCTCTTTATAATATTAGTGTAGATGTGGACATACACCAAATGTAAAATCGACAGATGTATGTGATGTAACATATGTAGTTTGAACTAGTTATTTCTCTGCCCAATAGATGGCGCTAAAATGAAATGAAAGCAAATAATTAATACGAACCAAAGAGTCGATAACGAAATAAATTGACACAGATGTTTTGATATTAATTCAAGTGTGATATAAAATTGTGAAGTTGAACGTTGTTTTTAGTCTTAGTCCATCAAGCCGGAAAGTTTATGAGAATGCAGAAAATGTTAGATGTTTGTTACTCTTTCACGCAAGAACGGTTTAAGGAATATGGTAACTTCGCACGCCAAACAAACTTGGTCAGAATTATCATCTAAAATACTTTTGATTCTGCGTCATATCATCATAAATGCGAAATGAGAATGTATGTTTTTTTTTACTCATTCACTCCAAAACGCGCTGAAATTTGTTACAGAGTTAGAATGAAATTTGTTAGCAAGTACATAAAGAAAATATAAGTACCTATGATGTTAGCTCCTAAGAAATTACTAGACACCATATATGGTATTACATATTAAGCATACCACCTTGTGATAATTGCATTTATCTATTTAACTGTGCCAATGTTCACTATGAAGAATCTAGGTATATCGACTTAAATACCTAAGCATGCGGTTCGGTAGAAAAAAACAAATGCAAAAAATATAAATTTTATCGTAGAGATAGATTGGATTTTGGAGTAGAGCATGGTCAATCCTAACTAATATTATAAATGCGAAAGTAACTCTGTCTGTCTGCCTGTCTGTCTCGCTAAAACTACTACATATATCGATTTAAATGACATTTGGTACACAGATAGTCTAGAGCCTGAAAAAGGACATACGCTACTTTTTATCCCGCGTAGTTTTCGTTTATGTAATTATTCCTCAATAGATTGTAATGAAAATAAAATGGAAAAGTTTTAAAGTAGATATCCGAGCAATGCGAGTGAAACCACGGGCGACAGCTAGCTCATAATAACTTGCATAGTTAGCACAGTGGATGCGGTCACGGCCAGCCGTCCGCACTTGACGAGATTCTGACCTTAGATCCTACTAATCCTACTAATATTATAAATGCGAAAGTTTGTATGTATGGATGTTTGTTACTCTTTCACGCTCCAACGGCTGAAGGGATCTGCTTGAAATTTGGCACAGAGCTAGAATATGTTCTGGAATAACACATAGGCTACTTTTTATCCCGGGAACGCGGGTGAAACCGCGGGGAGCCACTAGTCTTAAATAAATATCTTGTCCTTACCTACGTGAAACTGACTTTATAAAATCTATCAATTTTAGTACATACAAATGTTTGTCCTGGGTGGGATTCGAACCCACGACCGGCGGCTTGAGAGTCAGGGTCACTAACTGTATTCCTACGGTAACGGGAACTACGCGGGTGAAACCGCGCGGAGGCACCATTTAATTGTTTGTTTGTTATGAATAGGCTTCGAAACTACTGGACCGATCTGAATAATTCTTCCACCATTAGAAAGCTTTGTTATTTGCGAGTGTCAAGTGCTATGTTTTATCCCTGTATTCCTACAGGAACGGGAACTACGCGGGTGAAATCGCGGGGCGGAAGTTAGTTATATGATACTAGGTGATTCGCGCAACTTTGTTAGCGTCACTTGCCCGTTTTTGCAACAGTTTTGATTGAAGCTCCGCTCCTATTCGTCATAGCGTAATGATTTTTACATAAAAACCTTCCTCTTGAATCACTTTATCTATTCAAAAAAACTGCATCAAAATCCTTTGCGTAGTTTTAAAGATCTAAGCATACATAGGGACAGACAGACGGCGGATAGCGACTTTGTTTTATACTATGTAGTGATAGAAATATGCAAATGTATTTTTTTAAAAGGAAGCTATGTACTTATGGAGTTTAAAAACATATCGTTGAAATCTTAAATTGTCACATTAAATTATGTGTTTATCATTATACTTAATTGCCCGTTAAGTAATTAAAAAAAACTGTTGCATAAAAACTCTTTGGTAAGTGCGAGTTCGGTACGCGTGGAGTGTTCTGTAGGTAATATTGTTTTTCATTCTTCTTTTTTTTTAAATAAATTTAAATTTTGATTAACATTGAAAGAAGTGAATTAGCTTTTTATTTTGATTTTTCATTTCCCATAATGTTTCTACTTGCATTATGGTTCAAGGCATAAAAATCCTCGAAGCCCTATTAATTCAGATTACTTAATAATTTCGGTGAAGGAAAACATCGTGAGGAAACCTGCATGCCCGAGATGTCACAATTAAAGGCATGTGAAGTCCGCCGCCACACTAGGCCCGCGTGGTGTACTATGGCCTACACCCTCTCGTTGTTAGGGGAGGCTCGAGCTCCTCGGTGGAGACGTATATAAGCTGATGATCATGACTTAATAATTTTGACTGAATTCATATTATATTATCTTTACCCGTAATTTATTCAAACGGGCACTTCACTATTTTGACGGTTCTATTAATTACGGAACCCTAAATCAACAAAATAGGAATGTTAACTCATTATAGTTTAATGCGTCTGTGAAATACTAGCAAAAAACTGGGTCTAATTAAAGCACTGACACAATTCCTGACTTCCATACCCCGACTGTATGCTCGATGCCGACTGTTGACCAGCGACATGTTATTGATAGACTCCTAATACCTACCTATTCGCATACTGCAAGTGTCAACAGATTTGTGCGCTCGGCGGTCCATGGTCAAGACAAAGCAGGTCAATCGATAGTGGAATTTCTGAATGCGTTTGCTCTACACTAGAAGTCTACTAGCTATCATGTCGATGGTGTGTACCCAAGATTATTACAAAATGTTCGTCGGAAAAAATGTCTTTGTACAAATGAACAATGTGTGTAAAAAAATGTTAAATCTATGGTGAATGGTATATTAGTGAAGTCAGATGTATTGCTAGTATGTAATAAATATAGGCTTTGTGATTAGCAAGCTGCCGGTCGTAGGTTCGAATCCCATGTTAGTTCTGTGCCTGGATGTAATTATCTACACAAATATGTATTTCAATAGTAGTATATCAGTTATCTAGTTACTCCTCCTTAGTATGTAATCGAAAAATGAAACAGGATATTTTTAAATACAAATTTAGGGTAAATAAAATTAACATCATATTAATTAAATAACATTGCTGTAGTTTAGGACCTAATTCAATGCAAACAAACCAAAAAAATTACTTCCTCTTCATAAATTAGCGTAGATTTACAGTTCTTCTCATCATAGAAAACAAGCATCCATCCATAGTTACAAACTTTCGCATTTATCATATTTGACTAGTGGCTCCCCGCGGTTTCACCCGTGTACCCGGGAGATCTTCCATTTTCCCGGGATAAAAAGTAGCCTATGTCCTTTTTCAGGCTCTGGACTATCCATATTTCATTTAAATCGGTTCAGTAGTTTTAGCGTGAAGGCGAGACAGAGTTACTTTCGCATTTATAATCTAATATATAAAATTCTAGCGTCGCGAAGTTTGTGGTAAAACTCCTCCGAAACGGCTTGACCGATTCTCATGAAATTTTGTATCCATATTCGGTAGGTCTGAGAATCGGACAACATCTATTTTTCATCCCCTTAAATGTTAAGCCTATGTGTTATTCCAGAACATATTCTAGCTCTGTGCCAAATTTCAAGCAGATCCCTTCAGCCGTTGGAGCGTGAAAGAGTAACAAACATCCATACATACATCCATACTTACAAACTTTCGCCTTTATAATAGTAGTAGGATTAATATTTTACGTCGACGTTAACGTCTGCATATGTAAAACATAGTCCGTTTTGTCTGTCTGAACGTGATAAACACAAAAACTACTAAACAGATTTCCATCCGGTTTTCACCAAGTTAAGGAGTATTTCATGGGGAAGGTTTTTATGTATAATACATAAATTTGGACCCGGTAGGTGGCGCTGGTGGGCAGAACGAAGTCTGCCGGGTCCGCTAGTATTAGTATAGAAGTATAGATTAGTAGTAATACTCTCCGAAGAGGTTATACACAGATAGTAACATGTTAGCCAACATAACAGTATAGATGGCGCATTCTTGCAAACCTGTTACAGTAACGCATACCGAGATAGAGTTGCGTTGCGTCATCCACTCACACACCTAGTGAGGGGAAGCTGTCGATAAAACTAAACTTTTTATGTATCGATATTTTCGGATTTATGTGACACAGAGCAGATTTTTGCGATGTTAATATATCGAGACATTTTAAATGGGAAAGTAAGTAAGCGACATAGCTGCGCTATTAGGAAAGAATTTTGGTTCAGAGATAGAACAGAAGTTGGAGAAAGACATGAGGTACTATTATTCTTCTCAAATATTTTTCAAAAACGTATGTATTAAACTACAAGTAACTATATTTGTGGACGTAATCGCCTCGCGGTTTTACCCGCGTAATTCGCGATCCCATAGGAATACAGGGATAATATTATATATAGACTTTATTATAATAGCATAGATATCATTAGGAAATCCAATATTTCACAAACCAGAAACCATTATTATTTTCTCATAATTAATACGAAACGTAACAATAGCGCGAGAAATATGAACGCAAAAAATATAGAAAATTTTAAACCATTCAGTATTTATTTTAGATTTATTGATTTAATGCGAAAGCCGAGTTCACTAATTAGTGAATGTAGATTACAATTTGATATTAATTATTAAAAGTTAATTGACACAGTATAATGGCGTTGATTATCGCAAAAATAATTAGCTAACCGTATTTAGGTGTAGCCGCGGGGAACTTACTGACTCACGATTATTAGGATGCAGGTTCAAACCCCAGACTTTGAGTTTAATAAAAACTTACGTACGGATTCACACCACTGGCTTTCTGAAGGAAAACATCGTGAGGCAACCTGCATGCCCGAGATGTCACAATTGAAGGCATGTGAAGTCCGCCAATCCGCACATAGGCTACTTTATATCCCGGGTTATGGAAGATCTCCCGGGAACGCGGGTGAAACCGGGGGGAGGCACTAGTAACCGATATTTCCACCGCTAAAGGTCCTATTTAATCTATCTTCGATACTCATATATAAAGCTAAAGAGTTTGTTTGTTTGAACGCGCTAATCTTAGAAACAAAGGTACGATTTGAAAAGTTATTTCAGTTTTATATAGGCCATTTATTAAGGCATGGTATTTTATATATATCATTACGCTACGACGAATAGGAGCGGAACATCAATCAATAATGTTGCTAAAACGGGGAAGTGACGCTAATCTAATTGCGCAGGTTAACTATAGAAGATTATAATTCCCACGGCCATCACATTCACTTGAAGCCCAATCACGGCTATCAACATGTATCACACTATTGTGATGTTACGTGATGAGTGATGACCGCAAGTGAGTATGATCAAAACAATACGCCGGCAAACCATTGTTACACAAACAAACCAGTTTGTTGTACTCCTAGTTATAATGATCTGTGTCGTGCTAATTAGCTAGTTTGGAACTTCAAGTCACTGGTCGTGGGTTCCAAATCTATATAAGTATAAATAATTTATTTAATTAAAAAGCTACCTGATTCCAAACTAAGCAAAGCTTGTTACCATAAACCTAAATTTAAAATCTGTACATGCTCTGTTTAATTTGGGGTTATATTTAGGCGAGTATTCAATGAACATTAATTTAAAAGTCACGGCTCTTATTTGAAGCAATACTTCTAAAATAATAATGGGTAATCTATATTATTTTATGATTAAACGAAACACTCAATATGTATTTAAATATCAACTCGGCAATTAAGCAGTTCGTAATAATTGATATTTTGTGTTATGGGCACTCGTTTATTAAGTATAATAGTTTTTATTACGTCTCTGTTGTTACAAAATACAGAATATATATTGAGATGTCAGTTAAGCCAGAGATATTTAATGTATTTATTAAAACAATTAATATATATTTATAAAGATAATATATACAATCAATTAACGTATAGATTATAAATGCGAAAGTTTGTGAGATGGTTTGTCACTTTCACACTAAATCGGCTGAAGGGGTCCTGATGAAATTTGCCACAGAGTAACATTATGTCCTGGAACTCCTGGAATAAAACATAGGCTACTTTTTATCCCTGAGAATTTGAATTTTCCGCGGAAACGCAGGGAGCCACTCGTCATACTAATAATATAAATAGGAATGATTTGTATTTTTATACTTCTACTAGTGGCTCCCCGCGGTTTCACCCGCGTACCCGGGAGGTCTTCCATTTTCCCGGGATAAAAAGTAGCCTATATGTTAATCCAGGTTATAAGCTATCTTTATTCCAAATTTCATTCAAATCCATTCAGTAGTTTTTACGTGAAAGAGTAACAAACATCCATACATCCATACTTACAAACTTTCGCCTTTATAATATTAGTAGGATACTAATATTATAAAGAGGAAAGATTTGTTTGTTTGTTTGTTTGTAATGAATAGGCTCCGAAACTACTGGACCGATTTCAAAAATTCTTTCACCTTTGGAAAGCTACATTATCCACGAGTAACATAGGCTATATTTTATCCCTGTATTCCCACGGGAACGGGAACTACGCGGGTAAAACCGCGGGGAGGCAGCTAGTAACGAATAAACTGAAAACTATTAGACGGATCTGAATAATTCTTTCACCAATGGAAAGCTACATTATCAGGGACTAAAATATGTATTACTTTATTCCCTTATTCTTAATGGAACGGGAACTACGCGGGTAAAACCGTGCGGAGGTAGCTAGTGATTTATAAATTATCTAAAAACTTTAATTAAACTTACGTACACGACAGGACAGCCCTAAGAAAGGCAGTCAGGAAGTCTCAAATTACGTACATTTTAAACATAATCTCTTACATTTGTGTAATTTCCTTGTTTAAGAAAGCTGAGAATGTTTTATACACACAGTAATTGCTATTTATTTACCTGCCTACTGTATTTTTATTAATTCTCATGAGAAAGTCCTGTGGTCTTTGATGTTTAACTTTATGTCTTTACTAACTTCCACCCCGCGGTTTCACCCGCGCAGTTTCCGTCCCCATAGGAATATTGGAATAAAATATAGCCTATAACACTCACTAATAACGTAGCTTTCTATTGGTGTTAGTTTCGGAGCCTATTCTACAAACAATAATCTAATATTTTCTCTTTTTATAATATTAGAATAGATTGATTATATAAATATTATACATCCTGAAGTATTTTTATAACACTTATAAAAAAAACCTGTTGACATGTCCCGGTTAGGGACTCTAAAATCTAACTCTTGTCCTGGTTTCTAATGTTTAGAGATGGCAACCCTTGTCTACCGTGACCGTGTAAAGTGGCGGAAAAAGAAGGAAAAAGAAGGCCTATGCTCAGCAGTGGGTAGATACGGGCTGATTAAGAAGAAGAAGAAGAACCCTTGTCTAATCCGATGGCACACAGAACAAATCGGCATGTTGGAAAAATGCGGAAAGTTCTTCGCGCCAGCATATTGATTACGACAACGACTCACGCGCAGGCGTATGCGCATGTGAAATTGCGCGTTCTCTCACGCCTTCACTATCTTGTACGTGATCTGTGGGTTTGCTAACCGTTCGTAGTACTGACGGTAGTCCGTTTTTGAGCGGAAAGCGAAACGCTGAGGCTACTGAATTCAGAACTATTTTTAAACAACTTCAAAAAAAAGGAGGTTTTCAATTCGCCTGGAATTTTATTTAGTTAAAATCTGCCGGCTGACACGTGACTTAATAGTAGCGTCCATAGGCTACAGTAACCGCTTGCCATTAGGCGGACTGTATGCCTGTTTGCCACCTTTGTGGTATAAAAAAAAAACGTGACTTTCAAGCCGGTTATGGTTTCGAATCCCACCCACCAACATTTGTATGCATGAATATGTCTGTTTGTTCTGTGTCTGGATGTAATTATCTATATAAAAGTAGTATATATATATATGTAGTACCTATATCACCTATCTAGTTACCATAACACAAGCTCACTTTGAAGCTTGCTTTGGAATCCGATTGGGCGTGTGTGAAAAATGTGTATACCAGGATATTATTTATTAATCTACCGCAGCGCGATTTCACCCGCGTAGTTCCCGTAGGAATACAAGGATAAAAAATATAGCCTAAGTTACTCCCTGATGTAAGATGTTGAT
Organism: Thyatira batis; assembly: GCA_905147785.2. Lineage (NCBI taxonomy): Eukaryota > Metazoa > Arthropoda > Insecta > Lepidoptera > Drepanidae > Thyatira > Thyatira batis. The sequence goes on from LR990507.1 coordinate 3,313,903, forward strand.
GATAATAATTAATGGTTTAAATGTTTTATTATCTATACTAATATTATAAAGGGGTAGAGTTTGTTTGTTTGTTTGTTTGCTTGAACGCGCTAATCTCAGAAAGTACTGGTCCGATTTGAAAAATTCTTTCGCCATTAGATAGTCCATTTATCGAGGAAGGCTATAGGCTATATATCATCACGCTAAAACCAATAGGAGCGGAGCACCAATGAAGAATGTTTCAAAAACGGGAGATTTATTTTCCTGTTGAGAGCTTCCGCTGCGTACGCTGCGTAAACGGTTAAAGTTACGCTAAAATAATGTATGACAGAATTGTTTCCCTTCAAAAGTTCTAAAAAAAAGTCCGCGATAGCATATATCTATCTATTAAGGTTGGCTCACTATAACCATTTTTATACCATTCAAATTTGTTCGAAAATGAAGCATTATTTGTGAAGGTGTTTTTATAAAGATGATATTAATCCTTATCCAAATAAATACGTTATTCATTACAAGTATTTAATTTAAAACAAAATTGCCATTTACAGCATTCGATTTCAATGAATATCTTAGGAGATATCGCAAATTTAGAATAACATCGCAGCAAAATAATTATCAAGTACTGCGCGCACCTTACGTGCCGGGCCGGCGTGCAGTCATCAGTTAGCTCTGCGAAACCCTCTTTCTACGTAAACGAAGTCGCGGGTTGAAAGTTAGCGTTTGCCCAAAGTAACTATTCCACGCGGACGAAGTCGCGGGCAAAAGCTAGTTAATTGATAATACGTGACGACCTTGTGAATATGATCACGGTGATGAAGTACCTACATATTCAGAGTTCCGTGAGGTAATTAAAAACATATAGGCACGTGATATATAGGTATTTGCATTCTAAAACCGGTATAATAGCAACATATTTTCCATCAGCATTAGGATTAGGAAATACTCTATAATATATACAGATTTGTTTACACTTTAATGATTTATTATATAAAAATACCTATTCACTTAAGTAGGTACTTATGTTTTGTAATTTTCTCAAGCTCCATCATCATCATCATCGTCTTGCTCTTATCCCACCTTACGTGGGGTCGGCACAACATGTCTTCTTCTTCCATTCTCCTCTGTCAGTCGTCATCTCAGCACTCACTCCTTTCTTACTCTTGTCAGCTTTCACACAGTCCATCCATCTTTTCTTTGGTCTACCTGTGCTAATATATCCATCCACTTCCAATCCTAACATTCTTCTCGTCATATGACTATCATCTCAATCAATTTTCTCAAGCTCCATTTTATAAAAAAAAAATATGACCGTAGGTTAGTCAGTATTATTACTGTTTTATTTTACCACGATATTTTGCCTTTTCGTTCGTCTAGTTCTCGTTCTCGTAGGAACATAGGCAAAAATATAGCCTATGACACATTCAAAGAAATTAACTTTGTATTAGTAAAATAATTTTCAAAACCGGTTTAGTAGATCCAGAGACCCCTACAATTTTATTAATTTACCGATAAAATTCACAATTCTTGCGTACCTAACACATAAAAGTTTTAGATTAAGAATTTAATATTCAATTAATTTTAGTGAAATGAATATTACTAATCATAACATTGTCATTTATTTCTAATATCCATAAATTGACTGGAAACTTTCGCGACCGACGGCTAGTTAACATATTGTCGAGTTTTATCTTTCGCACATTCGACTTTCTGTTTTTACGTAATTATGTGCGTTTTTACGTGAAATTTGCGTTTTTCTTCGACACACCTTTTACCCGGCAGATGATATCGCGTGGCCTGACCACATTTTATGACACACATGTTTTATTTCCTTCATAATTGTGTGTGAACACATAAAATAAACAGTAAGAATTAATCTTTAAATCTCAAAGTAGGTACCTATTCTGCGAAATAAGTAATTGAAGCATCCTGTAACTCCATTGGAAATACATAGGTCCAGATGAATCTGTTATTTTTTATCTTTATAGATTTTTCTTTAAATTCGGATAATGATTTCTAATGGCAATATTGCTCGAAGGCCCTTAGCTTAGTAGGTAATAATGAAAACGTCAGAACTTTATAGGTAGATAGATTAGGGTTTGAGACATCTCAACAAACTTTTAAAGAGTCTTTATCGAAGCTTCGAAACACTTCATATTAAATAGCACCTTTCTATGACTCATTTGAGTATAACTATGAATAATATCAATTATGTAAGTATACTTAGCAATAATTACACAGTTGTTTAAATGAAACAAGTTAGTTATAAATAGGTATTTTATTTAGATATTACATCTACTTCGGCTTTGTAAATGTGGCATAAAAACCAAAATAAACACATAATATAGGTACACAGGTTTCATATAAGCTTAAATATTGTATGTTTGTTGACTCAAAAGACGTCTCAACTTTATAAGTACTTACCTATTATAGCAACAAAGAAGCAGTAGAGCTGTTATTAATACCAATAAATCCATATTAATTAATAGGAAACTCAGTTACCTAGGTCACGAAATGTACCTTTGTAAGTCATACAGAAATTGGTAGGTATATACAGGTGTCAGACAAATTGCTCATATCCTGATCAAACGAAAAAAATCATGGTCGTACAGTGCTGATTTTTCCGCCATCACTGTTTGGCTCCAACCTAAATATCCATCCATACACAATGACTTGTCTCTGGTTTTTATTTGTTTTTTTTTTATGTTCAAAATACGCACTTCGGTAAAACCTTAAGTTCCAAGTATCTACTTAGGTTGCAACACTTTCGCAGGAACCTATGTCAAAGAAAGAGTTAATTAAAATAGTAAGGAATATGACTGTTTTGACTGAATAACTAAAATTAATATATTTAATACCTGCTTACTTTGCTAGAATCGCACACAAGTGTTGTTAAGAAGTTGTAAATCAGTAATAAAACTCAAACTAATTTATATACAAAGTAAGTAACTCACCTTTCTAATCAGATTTCAGTGACTATTCAACGATCCAAGTTCCAATACATAGGTAAACAATCTATCGAATAATATAAAACTAAGTTACAAAATCCAATGGGACGCAAACTCGTTTACGTGTTGAGAAATTCCTTTCTTAACCGCACACTTATGCGAATATTAAATAGCAACACTGAAAAAATGCTAATAATTCATCGACAAACTCTAATATTATTCAGTTTTTTAACACATCACTCGGATAAATTTTTATTTCAAAACATTCACTGAAGACACTGCGCGGGCACACGACACACCTTACTTCGGCAAATACCGACTGACTGAGCCAATCCGCGTCTTGCATTCTCCAAAGATCGAGATATAACACAAACAAGTTCGAATGGACGTCAGCTGTCGTAAAGCAAGTTGTGTTGTGGGTACCATTCTCGTAAAACCGGACTTTAGCTTGACTTTACAACCTTCAACGGAATATAGATCTTATACATTGGGTTTTAATAAATATATTACAGTAAACTGATTAAAACATGGTCCAAGATTTCTTAACATGGCTTTAACATAAGTCTGCCTAATGAAACTGAGTTTTATGTGATTCTAAATAGAATTTAAAATGAAATAACCGAATGAGAAGTGAATGAGATATTTAGTAGATTGTAAATTAAGCTTTAAATATTAATGGATGTGGTATAAAATGGATTAAATGAAGCTCATATCAAGTTGATCACCTTAGAAGAAATGTTGTGGCCTCGACAGGTATGCGTGGTGCATATTTGAGTTTGTTCGAAAGCCAGGTACCTACAGAATCTTGATGTTATATGACTGTACGAGTGATGTGATGTAATATGAAGAGCTTTTTTATTGTTTCTGTGTTTATGACTTTACAGATTATTATCATTATGATTTTTCATTTGAATGTAGTTAATTTTATTTAGCTTAATTGAAACAAAAATTATGGATTATGAAATATATGTATATGTAAACGTTTTATTTATCAAACATCTGAATGTCATCGATAATTATTATATCCTAGCGACATCTATAGCTCAGTAGTTGAAGCAAATATTGTATATGATTTTATCATCTATGGATTTTATCAATAATGATTGTTAATATTCAAAATCTTGTTAGAAAAAATACATTTGTATTATTCCAATCGGAACATTCGAGCACAATGTACATTTTCAATAAAAATAATACATTACCATAGTGGCATCTACTCGATAATAGATGGCGCTGCAATAAAACGATTGGTTAGTCTAGTACAACTCGACTTTAATATTAACAAAATTACTTTATTCTCTTGTATTTCCAAGTAAGTAGTATTCTATTATACACTATGTTTATATTAAAACAGGTCTGCGTTTATATACAAAAAAATGGTTATAAAAATATCACCAATCCATAAACTATATGTAGGTGAAAAGAACGGTTTCTATCGATGAGTCACTATTTTTTAAGGTGTGTGGAATAGAAACCCATAGCTGTCACTCACGTATTTAGCCGCGGGCCGCTGGCGATACCACTTCCGTCAACAGAACTACGTGATTTTCATACTAAAATAGCTCTTCATTTAAATTGAATTAAGATCGATCGTGCTGTTTTGTTAGTGCGGCAGAAAAGTCATTTTTAGCCAGTCCTAGACTTGAAGCAATAATAATTATGTTCAAAATTGCTGAATGCTGAACTGCAGCGTCCCTAGCAGTCAGTTACGGTTTTTTTATACAACCCAATACTTACGAAAATAGTTTAAATTTGATATCAAATTTCAATAAAAATAACCAATATTTTCGTACAATATTTTATTATATACATTTTTAGCCTAATCCTAACTGATTTATGACAGTTTCATAATTGGTACACACACTTCACTACTTTTTAAATATAAATTTAAACTTGACTTGCCCAGCAAATTGAATTATACGGTATATATTTTACTTAAATAAGTACCTAAAGTCTGTTTTGAACACACAATTTAGTTTTTTAACTCGGTAATAAATAACATAATCCATATTTGTTTAGATTTGACAATTTAATGGCCGCAAACAGATTTATAGAAATGCTATGTTGCCTACTCAGTTTCTATCTCGCTCTTACACGATTTTTAACATAAAATAGATAATTGAGATCATTACATAAGACAAATACTAAATACAATTTGTACTAAAAATTAAAACGTACAATTACAATATTGTCAAACATTTATAATACTTTTGGATTACAATTTAGGATCATTATTTCAATTTACGACTAGATTTACACCAAATATAAAATATATGTCTTTCTCTAATTCTAATTATTTAGAATATGTGTTTTATCACACGACTACATGACATTTGATCAATTATTTCTACACAAATTACTTATCGTAAATTATTTCAATCGAATATGTATTTTAAAGACATTATTATAAGGCAGTTTATACAATAATTTTGTGTACAACTGCCGTTTAAATTCAGGATTAGAACATGCTATAGTATTGATATTTCTGGACCCTAAATGAACTTACTTTTGAAGATAATATGATAAAGGTTTTAACTGTTTAGACTAGGCCATACCAGTTAATCCTAGAGTGTTCGTATCTATATCAGGATAAACTAGTTTGGCCTAGTCTAAACTGATCTATCCTATCGGGCTTAGGACAAATTAGTTTGGACTAGGCTATACTGGTTAATCCTATCGCGTAGGGGCAAGTGCTGTACCTATGGACGGCTTTACCTATGAACACTATTAATATTTTAAAAACTAGAAATAGTTTAATCGTAATTTGAACGCATCCGTAAACATTTTTTACGTATGGTAACACTGGCTAGCGGCCATTGCGCTTAGTCCTTTGGATGTGCTTTGGTGGGCCGTTGAAATTTTTCTGCGCAAAAAGTAAGTGTTTTTGTTAATTTCCAAAGTATTTTTCTGTGATAAATTATATTGCATGTATAGTGTCGCTATTGCATTATTGTATTCAGCATTTTGTCGTTGATTTATGGAACGTTTAGCCCTTTTTCTCGAATTGTTTACTAGGCACGACCATTTTTAAGTTTTATCTCAATATTTGTACCTGTGGACAAGGGAATGATTGTACCTATGGACTGTCCACAGGTACATGCGCACAACTGTACCTGTAGACATTTTATTTGTTTTGGGAAATAATTGAGGAAGAAAAGAAAACATGCAGCTAAAATAGTGAAGAAGAGTGCACCTAAAAAGAAGCCTGAACTTATTGACTTAATTTCTAAACCTGGCCCTAGCACACGAAAAATATCCCCTAATAAAACCATTTCTGTACTCGAAGAGCAGCATTTATCAATAGTCACGTGTGTGGGATGTAGAAAATATGAAAACAAGAAAAATATGTTGACTTGTTGTATGTGTGAAGGGCGATATCATAAGAAATTTGTTTCGAAGTCTCACATGGACAATTTCGACTCCGATGTTGATGATGACTGTAGTTTTATTTGTATTAGATGCTTTAAATTAGACGACGATGGTTCAGATGTTTCTAGTACAGAATTATATAATAAGTATTATAATTCTAAAAAACGAGGAATGTAGATTTTTAAGTTATTAATTTTTTTGACTTTTTGAAGTTGTATTTGTAATTTCTAGTATTTTTAAAACGCTTTGTCCACAGGAACATAAGCGTCCATAGGTACATTTTTGGTGTCCAGAGGTACATAGGTAGGTTGTATTGTACCCATGGACAAAATAAGTAATTTTTGAAATATCTTATTTTTGCTAATATTGTGATAGCTATCTAATCAAAGACTGCTAATTTGTAGAATTTTAATTTTAAATTTTAACTCAAATTCTGGGAAACGTCCACAGGTAGAACACTTGCCCCTATAAGATGAACTAGTTGAGCCTAGCCAAAACTAGTTTGTCCTTAGATCGGGTTTGGCCGGTAACATATACATAGGGACCATAGATCTTGATGGTAAATGGTCACCTATGCCGCCCTGAGACAAAGTTATTAAGTCTCATGCTATTCCTATCGAAACAATACTACGAGTGGATGAATGCTTTCAGATTTTTTTTTTTTTATACTACGACGGTGGCAAACAGGCATGCGGCCCACCTGATGGAAAGCGGTTACCGCAGCCTATAGACACCTGCAACACCAGAGGCATCACGGGCGCGTTGCCGACCCTTCAGAAACCTATTGACTCCTTTTTTGAAGAACCCCATACTGTATTTCTAGTTGATCCATAAAACAGCTGATTTAAGCTTCACTATATTAGAAAAGCTGATATCCATTTTGCATATATGTATTATATCCCTGTATATTAAAATCATAGTGTGCTATGATTAAGCACATTTTTCCACATCACAATCTATCGATTGCCTCGAGTACCATCAGTCGGGGACTATCCAGCTGTCGTAGATGTACTGCCAGTCGATATGCTTGAAGTATGGATGGCGTTTGATCTCTTCAATGCCATCTTTGCCGGCTCCGAGACGTTCTGAGGGTTCATATGTGAGTAACTGAAAGGAAAAAGTATTTAAATTAATTATTTTTATTTTAAGGTCAAAGAAATTAATTAGGAAATTAATTAACGTGTTAAGAATTAAAATATTTATGAAGTTTTGATTGTTATAATGTTATGCATGTAGAAATTAATTGACGACTTTACCAATAACAATGTACTGAATGATAGAAATCCTATTAAAAATAAAATTTTATATTTATAGTAGTAATTATTCAACATATTAATATTAAAAATAATATGGATTTGTACGTTATACATATATAAATATCTATAAATTTTGGTCTCAAATAATTAGTTTTATTACAGCGCCATCTATCCAGGAAAGCGAGCAACTAAATGTTTGGTTTATTAATTAATTTTGAAGCAGTTACGTTACTCGTCGATAGATGGCGCTACTTCTTTTTCACTTCACATTCACTACATACTATAAAACAGTCGCTTTCCGCTGTCTGTTCCTGTCTTCATAAATCTTTACAACTACGCAACGGATTTTGACGCGGTTTTTTTTAACAGATAGATTGATTCAGGAGGAAGATTTTTATATACAATACATGTATAATATGTTAGAGAAATACTGATAATTTTGAAGATTTCTTATGTGTGTAGGTCGCTAGTAATAAATGTGATAAAAATTACCTGCGTAAGTAATGATTCCACTTCAACGGACAATCCATCCGGTAGTTGTAATATCGTGTGACTCGTGAATATACTTCTATGATAGTATGATAAAGGCTGTAAAAAAATATATATAGTTAAAATATTATAAACTAAAAAAACTATTAGACTAATAATTCTTTCACCAATGGAATGTTAGATTATCAGGAAGTAACATAGGCTATATTTTATCCTCATATTCCTACGGAAACGGAAACCAAAGACGGAATAAAAAGTACCTTATGTTTTAATCCAAGTTACAAGCAACATATCATCCAAATCCGTTCCGTAGTTGCGTGAAAGAGGTAACAAACATCCATACATCCATAAAAACTTTAATATTACTAGTGACTCCCCGCGGTTTCACCCGCGTTCCCGGGGATCTTCAAAATTCCCGGAATAAAAAGTATCCTATTCCCTCTCTTGGTTCTAACCTACCCCCCACAATTTTTTTTGCCAAGTCGGTTCAGCCGTTCTTGAGTTATAAATAGTGTAACTAACACGACTTTCTTATCTATACTTACATACACATATATATATAAAATTCTCATGCCAATGTTAGTTACCATACTCCTCCGAAACGGCTTGACCGATTTTTATATGCATATTCACTGGTCTGAGTATCGGCTACCACATACCTATTATTCTTTTTTTTTGCTATGTGATCACGGGTACTGGAACTACGCGGGTGAAACCGCGGGGCTAGCATTAGTATAGTTTATGATACTCACAATACCGCATAGTAGTTCATATAGCACCGCTCCATAGCTCCAATAGTCACATACACGATCCAACGACTCATCTTTGTCTTGATCTAATATAGCGTTGGTGTAAATTTCTGGGGCTTGGTACAAGTCTGATCGGGACTTGAACAAGGACATATCTGTACCGGGATACGATATAAAGTATGTGAGTATAATCTGACCTCTGTCCCCAAGGAGTATATTAGCTGGATTCAGATCTCTGTGAATTAAATAATCAATATTATAAAATAAGTTTAGTTTTAAGTTGTATATATGTTAACCCTAGAAATTAGTCTAAATATATTATATCACCTATCTATGTCGAGTGCACAATAAAAAATAATAAATATCCTGGGACATTTTTCACACACGGCCAATCTGATTCCAAACCAAGCAGAGCTTGTGCTATGGTAACCAGATAGCTAATATACTACTTTTAAATACATGCTTATATAGATATTTACATACACACACAGGACAAACAGACATATTCATGAAAACAAATGTTTGTCCTAGGTGGGATTTGAGTCGACGACCGACGGCTTGAGAGTCAGGGTCACTAACCACAAAGCCAACCAGGCTGTCTAAGGGATAAAAAGTAGCTTATATCATTTCTCAGGGTCTAGACTACCAAATTTTATTTAATTCGGTTCAGTAGGTTTAGCGTGAAAGCGAGACAGACATACAGACACGATTACTTTCGCATTTACAATATTAGTATAGATGCAATTGTATATAATTAATTACCTGGGCTGTCATATATTATGAGAGCCGTGTTGGTTTTGTAGTTAGTGACCCTGACTCTCAAGCCGCGGGTCGTGGGTTCGAATCCCACCCAGGACAAACATTTGTATGCATGAATATGTCTGTTTGTCCTGTGTCTGGATGTAAATATCTATATAAGTATCTATTTAAAAGTAGTATAATATGTAGTATATCAGCTATCTGGTTACCATATCACAAGCTCTGCTTAGTTTGGAATCAGATTGGCCGTGTGTGAAAAATGTCCCAGGATATTTATTCATTTAAATCGGTTCAGTAGGTTCAGGAGACAGACAGACACAGTTACATTCGCATTTATAATGTTTATAGATGTTATTGTATATAAGTACCTGCATATAACACCAGTATTGTGTAAACTCTCCAAAGCTGTGAGTATTTCCGCTGCCCATTTGCAAATGGCCGATGGTGGAAGCACTTCTCTCGACCGGGGTATGAGCTATAGAAAAGGATAGATATATTGTATTATATAGTGCTGTGTGACAGAGAAAGATATATATTATATATTGAGGAGTAAAATACTGAAAGGTTTTATATGAACATGGTAGTTTATGTATGAAGTATTGTGTCAAATATGCATTGGAACTTCACTTATGATTTCTACGTATTTTTTCACATACAATGATCATGTCTTATTTTAAAATATAATACCTACATTGTATGATAAGTAATACAATTTAAAATATACAATTTCAATTTCAATATCTTTTCTATAGTGACATCTTTTAATGTAGTAACCAGATAGCTGATACAATACAATTTTTTATGATTTTTTTTTATACCACGACGGTGGCAAACAGGCATGCGGCCCACCTGATGGAAAGCGGTTACCGCAGCCTATGGCCACCTGCAACACCAGAGGCATCACGGGCGCGTTGCCGACCCTTCAGAAACCTATTGACTCCTTTTTTGAAGAACCTATGATACATAGATATTTACATCCCGACTCTCTGTTTGGGAATTGAAAACAAAACCATTGACTAATATTCTGGATAGCTAACCACGAAGCCTACCAACTCATAATAACCTTTAAAAGACTAAAAAAAACTGAAAAAACTTACCCTACTTAACGTTGGAACATTTCTATCAGCATTTGTATCATCAGAATTTTCTATATCATCAATCATTTGTATCTTAACACTATCTTCACCAACTTCATCCACCAATTTAATCTTTGGCTGTTTTAATACTTTATCAACATTCAGCAATAACCTCTGAGAATTGATAACCATTTCACTAACATCACTATCATTATTATTCACAGCACTATCGACTTCACTATCATTATCATTGACAGCAATATCTATCTTTGAACTATCTATCACAACACTAACACTGTCTTTTACACTTGTATTAGCATTATCTTCACTAGCAATATGGTTATCATTATCATTGTCAGCGGTTGCATTATCTGCGCTATAAATTTTATTATCATTATCATTTCTCAGCACTATCGGGTCTGTAAAAACGTTTTCTAGGTTCACTTCTCTCGCTGGTGTGTTTGGTAGAGATTTAGCGTAGTCTTTTATGTAATCGAATAGTTTTTTTCCCGGTGCATATGATAGTATTAGAAATATTAAGTTATTCGTTTCTATGAAGGCGTGTAACGGTACCATGTATGGTATAACTGTTGGTAATATGGGTTGCCGAGTCTCGTTCGTTCTTTGTAAGAAGAATTCATCGAACTCCGTCAAATTATTTGGTACTTTTTGTATGACCTGTAACAGGAATAAATAAATAATATTAACTAACTAGCTTTAGCCCCGCGATTTTACCCGCGCAGTTCCTTTTCCCGTAGGAATACAGGGATAAAATATAACCTATTTCGCCTTTCTCGATAAATAGGCTAGCTAACACTGAAATATTTTTTCTTCCTGAGATTTGCGTGTTCAAACAAACAAACTCTTCAGCTTTATAATATTAGTATAGATAGATAGATAATGCCTATAGCATTCCCCAATAAATTGTCTAAAAGTGAAAAAAAGATCAAGTCGGTTTAGTAGTTTCTGAGATAAGCGCGTTCAACCAAACAAACAAACTCTTCAGATCCTAACTAATATTATAAATGCGAAAGTAACTCTGTCTGTCTGTCTCGCATTCATGTTAAAACTATAGAGCCGATTTAAATGAAATTTGGTACACAGATAGTCTAGAGCCTGAGAAAGGAGGATAGGCTTCTTGTTTTCTCGGGGAAATAGAAGATATCATGGGTACGCGGGTAAAATCACGGGGAGGCACTAGTTTAAATATAAATGAATATAATCTAACAGAGATATCACCAAACATTTGCTAATTTTCTTATAATAAAATTAATGTAGAAACAGCTAGATTAGTCTATTTCAGTTATTTTCATAGTGTTATGTCCTATGGTATCTTGCTTTGGGGCAGAGCAGCTGATATAGATACAATTTTTATTTTGCAAAAAAGAGCAGTCCGTGCTATTTATAATTTAAGCTCGCGAGCTTCCCTCAGAGATAAATTTAGGGAAATTAACATTCTCACAGTTGCATCACAGTACATTTATGCAAACATAATATTCGTCCGTCAAAACATTAGTCTTTTCACGAAAAATTGTGATTTGCACTCCATTAATACTAGAAATAAGCGTAAACTTGTAACATCTGCTTATAGACTACAGAAAGTGCAAGGATCATTTTTAGGACTTGGTGCACGGTTTTATAACAAAATCCCCACAAATATTTTAGATTTGCCTATGAATAAATTTAAGGAACGAGTTAAGTCAGCTTTGGTACAGAAGGCTTATTATTGTATAAACGATTATATTAACGATGGCGAGGCATGGGTATAGCGCTCGTTCTATCAGGACTAATATTATTATTGTTAAAGAAATTGTTAAAACTTGTTTTGAAAAGAGTAATTGCTGAGTTTATTGCCGGCTCTTCTCAGCAAAAGCAACCTTCCGAACCGAGCATTAGAGTCGACGTTTCATAAGTGCCTGTGAAGGCCTATTTGAATGAATAAATTTATTTCATTTCATTTCATTTCAATTAGGTTATCGTTAATCCTTCTTTAATCTGTAGATAGTTATTTATTAAGCTTTGGAGAACTTGTTCGATTCCCGGTCAGGGCAAAGTATAATTTTTCCATAGCCTGCGACATTCTTCACGAAGGCCACTTTGATACCAAACTTAGGAGAGCTTGTCATATGGTAACCAGATAGCTGATATACTACATATCGTCGGTGCGACTGCAATAGCGCGTAAGAGCAATTTGCAATACCGCGTATTTACAAAAGTCGCAAAAATGAGATTTCGCACCATCGACTTCTAAGTGTCTATTGGCACCTAATAGAACTCACACCATTTGAATTAGCCAATAAGAAACGCCCATTTCGCCGTTATATCAATACCGCGTATTACTTCTCAAGGAGTATTTGGCGGCAAAGCCGCGTATTTACTGGCATTGTAGTGGAAGTCTGGATAGGAATTGTGCGCACTCCTGATTTATGATTGATTATTATTGTAAATAACCAGTGTGTAAGTATATTTATTATATTTGTATTGAATTTTTTTTTATACCACAAGGGTGGCAAACAGGCATACGGTCCCACCTGATGGGAAGCGGTTACCGTAGCCTATGGACGCTTGCAACACCAGAGGCGTCACTCACGCGTTGCCGATCCTATAAAAAAGGGAGCAACTGTATAGGCAGTGAAAAGCGCAATGTACTTTTCGTCGAAAGGCTAAACAGGTATCACTCCTGCATACCCCTACGACGCTACTCCATCCCTGGTCCCCCCACTGCCGCTACAGCGTCTCCTCATGGAGCTCTGGCTACCTTACTCACCGCAGGAACACAACACTACATGTAGTGTTATTTGGCTGCGGTCTTCTGTAAGGTGGAGGTACTACCCCAGTCGGGCTGCTCCAATTTCGAACGGACGAATCCGTTGCGCCCTACCTCCTTCAAATGAATGCTTTTAATAGTGTGTTTTGTTAATATTCAAAATTCACTCGGGAATACAACGGGTACCTATTAATATTTTATAATAGTTTTTAACCCCCGACGCAAAACGGGGTGTTATAAGTTTGACGTGCCTGTCTGTCTGTTTGTGTGTGTGTCTGTCTGTCTGTGGGCTCGTAGCCTTTAAACTACCGGACCGATTTGAATGCGGTTTTTTTTATTCGAAAGGTCTTGTATTCGAGAAGGTTCTTAGCTATAATTTGTGAAGATCCATTCAGGCGTTTGAAGACTATCAGCTCAGTACTAAGTTGATGAAGGAGTTTTAATGTTTATAAGTGCTTAAAACGAGTCGGGGGTTTCTAAAATTTTTGTCAATTATTAATTATTTGACAAGTGGAAATGGAAGACGGAATGGGAAATATTGTTCTATAAAAATTTGAAAGAATTTTATTCGTTATGTGACATTAAATGATTATAATAAACTAATTTCAAAACCGCGGAACTACAAAAATTGACATTTTTTTTACTTAACCTTTAGCAGCAATATCGCGTATGTGATATATCTCAATATATAATAAAGATATTTGTAAAATCTTATGACATTCCTATGCAATATCATGCAATGGAACCACAAACAAGTTCAGTTGAAAAAATATATTATATTGACCATGATAACCAATTTTTTCTTCCTCCTGAAAAATTGATAAAATACTGATACGCAGTATTGCAAATTGCTCTTACGCGCTATTGCAGTCGCACCGACGATATACAATTTTTAAATACACACTTATACAGATAATTACATCCAGACACAGAACAAACAGACATTCATGCATACAATTGTTTGTCCTGGGTGAGATTCGAACCCACGACCGGCTTGAAAGTTAGGGTCACTGACCACAATGCCAACCGATTTATCAACTACTATTAAATTAAATTACACTAGTAGATTATATATCATCACGCTACGACAAATAGGAGCCGAGCATCAATGACAGAAGGGCAAGAGACGCTAATAAAGAGATAAAAATACCTTCATTGCGTAACATGTCTGTTCGCCTTTGTGTAACACTAACATTATACTTGATCCTAAAACCGCCAACACTCTATATAGAGATAGATCTTCATATGGTCTCTTCAGCATCGTTATAGGTATTGGACAGTGGAGAGAGCGGATATTGTCATCTCTTTCTGGTAACAGCTGTGGGGGAGAGAAGAAACATACTATTAGCCTTAATAAATTTATTTTATTTATTTATTTATTTAGGGACAAAAAACAGTTACACGATACAATATGTACTTAGGAGCTAATTAAATCTATTTAAATAACGTATAACCAACACTATTGTCCACGAATTCAAATAAAAAATACTTAAAAAAAGAGAAAAGGACGAACGGACGGTCACATATTAATTTGTGAATTGGAAGAAAACGACAAAGAAATGCAAGTTAAGAAAGGTTGGCGGTAAGCAAATTTATAGCCAATTTTTTAAATTTTGCGGGTGAGAATGCAAAGATATCTGAATCGGTAAAGTGTGTGTTATAAGTTACTACAAGGCGGCGAAGAGGTGCCCGCTCACCGGCGTTTTTTCTGCACTTCTCAGTGTGAAACAAACGCGGGACGCGCACCTCCCGTTGCAAAATAGTTCTAGGTACTACATAACATAATTTATTGGTCAGTTCATTACAATCATATTAAATATCCTAAATATCCTGGGACATTCTTCACACACGGCCAATCTGATTCCAAAGTAAGCTTCAAATGAAGCTTGTGTTGTGGTAACCAGATAGCTGATATACTACATATATTACTTTTAAATACATACATATTATAGATATTTACATCCAGACACAGAACAAACAGACATATTCATGCATACAAATGTTTGTCCTGGGTGGGATTCGAACCCACGACCCGCGGCTTGAGAGTCAGGGTCGCTAACCACAAAGCCAACCGGGCTGTAAGTAATAAAAGTTTTGGGTCATTTTTGTTTGTTCAATTTGATCTTAATCTAAGGATTTTTTTAAGTGCTTTTCACAGACTGAAAGAGATATTTCTGAACACTTTTAAATGATGAAATAGAAGTTGCTTTTGCTGAGAATAACCGGCAATAAATTCAACAATTATGTACTCATTTCTAAACAAAATTCAGAGCAAATTTTAATGTATTGTAAAACATTTGCAAAATTACATCTTTGAAGTTAATAATTCTAATGTTGTAGAAGTATAATTGAAATTAAATAAACATATTTATTCATTCAAATAGGCCTTCAAAGGCACTTATGAAACGTCGACTCTTATTCTGTATAGAACAATAGAACAACAAAAGCAGATACACACAGATTTGAACCCACTTAAACTCACTGGTAAAATCTATATATATAAAAGAAAGTGTTAGTTACACTATTTATAACTCAAGAACGGCTGAACTGATTTGGCTGATAAATTGGTGGAGAGGTAGCTTAGTACCAGGAGAGGGACACTTTTATCCCGGGAAAATGCTCCTTCGGGAACGCGGGTGAAACCGCGGGGAGCCACTAGTATTATCTAAAAGATTAAAAATATGCCTTAACTTGATACAAATAAGGTTCAAATTAACTTACACTCAGCTGGGCGTCACACAAATGGTTCTTGTAAATCTCCTCAGCGTATGACAAGTATTTATTAGTCTTTTCCTTTATTAACGCTCGCCTCTGTGGATCCGTATCGGCTGGGAATAGAAAGAAAACATAGCTTCAAAAGGATCCAATTTATCTATACTAATCTATACTAATATTATAAAGGAGTAGAGTTTGTTTGTTTGTTTGCTTGAACGCGCTAATCTCAGGAACTACTGAACTGATTTGAAAAATTCTTACAGCATTAGATAGTCCATTTATCGAGGAAGGCTATAGGCTATATATCATCACGCTATGACTAATAGGAGCACCAATGAAGAATGTTTTAAAATCGGGAGATTTCTTTTCCTGTTGAGAGCTTCCGCTGCGTACGCTGCATAAACGGTTAAAGTTACGCTAAAATGATGTATGACAGAATTGTTTCCCTTTAAAAGTTCTAAAAAAAAACCCGCGATAGCATATATCTATCTGTTAAGGTTGGCTCACTATAACCACTTTTATACTGTTCAAATTTGTTCGAAAATAAAGCATTATTTGTGAAGATGTTTTTATAAAGATGATATTAATCCTTATCCAAATAAATACGTTATTCATCACAAGTATTTAATTTAAAACAAAATGGCCATTTACAGCATTCGATTTCAATGAATATCTTAGGAGATATCGCAAATTTAAAATAAAATCGCAGCAAAATAATTATCAAGTACTGCGCGCACCTTACGTGCGGGGCCGGCGTGCAGTCATCAGTTAGCTCTGCGAAACCCTCTTTCTACGTAAACGAAGTCGCGGGTTGAAAGTTAGCGTTTGCCCAAAGTAACCACGCGGACGAAGTCGCGGGCAAAAGCTAGTTTATTTATATCGTGATGAAACCTGCATGCCTGAGATGTCACAATTAAAGGCATGTGAAGTCCGCCCCCGCACCAGGCCCGCGTGGTGGACTGGCCTGCACCCCCTCGATGTTAGGGGAGGCTCGAGCTCCGAGCGTGGAGACGTATATGAGCTGGTGATGATGATGATGAATTTATTATAAAAATTTTGAATGTTATTATGTCTTTTAGGTATATATTAAACATATTTATATAATAGGTATATGTATATTAATTAAGCTGCTATTCATATACTAATATTATAAAGGATAAATATTGATTTTCGGTGACTTCGGGCTACATATACCTACTATTTTTAAATACATACAATAAATATTTTTACATATATACAGAACAAACAGACATATAAATGTTTGTCCTAGGTGGGATTCGAACCCACGACAGGCGGCTTAAAAGTCAGGGCCACTAACCACAACCTCATTGAAATAGCTTTAAGCTGTTATGAAGTAAAACTACGGTTTTACTCCTTAGTTTCCTTATAGTCTTTGTATGCTTACCTTTCGCGATAACACTCACTATGGCGAAATTATGATGAAACATCCTGCTAATAATATAAATACGACAGTTTATGAGCATGGATGTTTATAACCTGAATTGAAACGTAGGTGAAACTGCGGGGAGCTACTAGTTAGACATAAATAATCTATTTTGTGTAATATTAATACTAGCTACTTCATCATCGTCTTGCCCTTATCCCACCTTACGTGGGGTCGGCACAACATGTCTTCTTCTTCCATTCTCCTCCGTCAGTCGTCATCTCAGCACTCACTCCTTTCTTACTCATGTCATCTTTCACACAGTCCATCCATCTTAATACTAGCTACTTAAACGTTTCTAATTATGTATTTTTGAAAGCATTTAGTTTAATACATGAGAAACAATAAAGTCATATCATACTAATATTATAAATGCGAAAGTTTGTGAGAATGTATGTACGGCTTTTGATTACTCTTTCACGCAATAACTTTGGATTAGCATATAAGCTACCTTTTATCCTGGGAAAATTGACTTTCCGACTGACTGCGGGACGGAAGCTAGCCATCGAATATTTTCAAGATTAAAATTTTCAGTAATGTATAAGTTAAATTTATCATTTAACTTGGTGACCCGCGCAACTTCGTTAGCGTCACTTGCCCGTTTTTGCAACAGTTTTGATTGATGCTCCGCTCCTATTCGTCATAGCGTAATGATTTATACATAAAAACCTTCCTCTTGAATCACTCTATATATTAAAAAAAAACCGCATCAAAATCCGTTGCGTAGTTTAAAGATGTAAGCATACATAGGGACAGACAGACGCCGGATAGCGACTTTATTTTATACTAGCTGCCTCCGCGCCGTTTTACCCGCGTAGTTCCCGTTCCCGTGGGAATACAAGGATAAAATATAGCCTATGTTACTCGGGGATAATGTAGCTTTCCAAAGGTGAAAGAATTTTTGAAATCGGTCCAGTAGTTTCGGAGCCTATTCATTACAAACAAACAAACAAATCTTTCCTCTTTATAATATTAGTATAGACTATGTAGTGATACTCACATGTATTATCGTCAGTATTTCCATGTTCTTGTATATAATGGCACAAGTATAGAAAATCCATGATTTTAGTATTAATATAAGTGTAGTGCTGATCACTACTTGGACTCGAATAAGCGATAATGTAAAAGATAAGGCAATGTTTATCGGACTTTGCAAGTAGTGTTGTCGATTAGACTATCGATAAAATAATCGATAGAAAGATAAGTATAATAATAATTGTGTTTAATTTATTACTAGCTTCCCCTTCTCGTTTTCACCCGTGTAATACCCGTTTCCGTTGGAATACGGTGCAAAAATATAGCCTACTAGTGACTTCGCGTGGTTTCACCTGCGTTTCTAGGGATATTAAATTTTCCCAGTAAAAAAATAGCCTATGTATTATTTCAGGTTATAAACTATTTATGTTACAAAATGCATACAAATACGTACCGTCCAGAAGATTTTGCTTAAAAGAGTAACAAACATACCTACATCCATACATACTCACAAACATTCGCATTTATAATATTAGTAGGATGTTAGTCCCTGTTATTCTAGCTTTCTATAAGTTGCTAGGTCAATATATTGAAGATCACTTCAGTCTCTGTGTTTATCATCATCATAAAAATCGCAAGAAATAATAAAAATATATATATAAATCGGAAAGTATCGATATAATTCAATCGATCTACACCCAACACTGGCATTATAGATTTGGGTGTGATAAAGACGATATTGATGCAAAATTGTATAGATTTTTACTGTAAGTTGAAAGATAAATCTATCTGTATATAAAAGAAAGTCGTGTTAGTTACACTATTTATAACTCGAGAACGGCTGAACCGATTTGGCTGAAAATTGGTGGAGAGGTAGCTTTGAACCAGGAGACGGACATAGGATACTTTTTATCCCGGGAAAATTGAAGATCCCGGGAACGCGGGGGAAACCGCGGGGAGCCACTAGTTAATAATAGATTGTAAAAATGATTAATTCTTAATATCAAGATATTATAATTTAAATATCTTTGGACATTTTTACTTACGGATAATCTGATTCCAAGCTAAGTAGAGCTAGTACTATGGTAACTATACTGATATATACAATTTTTAAAACTTATATTTATTTAGACTAGTGGTCTCCGCGGCTTTACTCGCGTTTCCAGGGGATCTTCAATTTTCCCCTAGATAAAAAGTAGCTTATGTGTTATTCCAGAACTTATTCTAACTCTGTGCCAAATTTTATCTCGATACCTTCAGCCGTTCTTGTGTGAAAGAGTAACAATCATACATCCATAGACCATACATACATTATTACAAATTTTCGCGTTTATAATAATAGTAGGCAGTAGGGTTTAGGCACAACAAAAAAATATTGTATGTTCCCAGAAAAACGATAAGGACAGCAAAATGTACTTTAAAATTCGTAGAAACATTACTAATACGATAATTGCTACAGTTTCTATCGAAATACTTTTTAGTATAAAATTAATTTACGTTTCATAAATAAACTAGTGGCTCACCGCGGCTTCGCCCGCGTTCCCGGGGATCTTTAATTTTCCCGGGATAAAAAGTAGCCTATGTCCTTTCGCAGGCTCTGGATTATCTGTGTACCAAATTTCATTTAAATCGGTTCAGTAGTTTTAGCATTTATAATATTAGTATGAATAGTGGTATCAGCTATCCTATAGTACAAGCTCTGTTTAAATACATCAGATAAGCCATCAACCAACGAAGAATGTTCCAGGATACACTAGCTGATACCCGCAGCTTCACCCGCGTGAACCTTCAAACTCGATTTCATTTGAATAACTTCATAAACTTTGTACCCCCGTTTTATCCCCTTAGGGGGTGATTTTTCAAAAATCCTTAATTAACTTTAGTAATGTTACTTAATGGCGTTTGACATCAGTGTCAGTTGCTTTAATTCAATACGATTTATAGTTTCGACAGGACAATGTCTGTCGGGTCAACTATAATAGTAATAGTATAAAAATAAATACTCACTCTGAACTCCAATCAGCATCTTCTCTATACCGGATTTATAACATTCGAAGGCCCTCGAATAATCTTCGACATATTCACATCTCGCAGCCAAATTCAACATATAACCTGCTTCGAACACATAGCTATCTTCCGTCTTTGTCTTACACTCCACGTTAGAGAGAGACAACACGCTTCTTTTACTGTACAAGGATGATCGTGAAGTCGTCCGGGAATCGTTAGAATTTAAAGATATAGTTTCTGAATTAGGCATTGTGTGGTAATCATCAAATTTTGACGTCGATGGAGCATCAAAATTAATTAAATCTGGCAACACTGATTTATTTTTGACAGACGGCTTGCTCTTGTCTATGGTTAGCTTGGTTAGCTCGTCGTAGAGGTCGCTACCTAAGCTCTCTATTGAGTCTATGGATTCCAGACTGTATGCTTTCGCTAGTTTATGGTCTTTTGGAGTTTGTCGTAGTTCCACCTCGGCCGCTTCATATATTGGTATCTGTGATATGAAGTCTGTTTCGTCTTTGTCTATGGTCTGGTTCCTTTGTTCGGTTCTTGCTGAAATGATAATATACATATTTTCTCAACTTAGAGTTATGACTCTTTTTTTAAGACGCCTGTCGTGGGTGCGAATTCCACCCAGAACAAACAGATGTTATTATCTATATAAGTATGTATTTAAAACGTAGTAAGTATATCAACTATCTTGTTACCATAACGCAAGCTAACATGCCTTGTGCTCACTTAATAAAAGGTACATATATAAATATAGCCTTTATAATATTTTTTATTTATTTATTTAAGGTTTACCAACAATTGTTTAGATATAATGCAATACACAAACCATACAAGAAAAACTTATTCCCATGTAACAATCACTTATAGGTAAACACCACATATAAGATATAAAAGGTAACAGCTATATAAAAGCTAGCATAATATTAGTAGGATTGTTTGTGTACTTACCAGATAATGATGGGCTGATGGTGTCATCATCATCAGTGTGATACTCCAAAGGTGGGGTTTCCTCGATGGGTAGGTGTAGTGAAGATCTGATGGCATTGATCATACCAGATGGCTGAGTCTCCGGTTCTGGGTACCCCGTCTGAAATAATTATTTAAAACATGTTCAGTTATAGAAAAGAAAACATATCCTGGGACATTTTTCAGACATGGTCAATCTGATTTCAGTCCAAACTAAGCAGAGCTTGGGCTATGATAACTTGAAATCAAATAAAACCAAAATATTTTATTCAAATTAGCCTTTACAAGCACTCATGATAAGTCACTATTAATGCTCGGTACTGAAAGTTGTATTTACTGAGAAGAGCCGGCAATAAACTCAGTAATTACTGTTTTCAAAGCCAACTTAGATCTAGCACTAAATAGCTAATACTTCTATGATAGCTGATATACTACTTTTAAGTACATACTTATTCAGATATTCACATCCAGACACAGGACAGACATATTCATGCTTACACTTGTTTGTCCTGGGTGGGATTCGAACCCACGCCCTGCGGATTGAAAGTCAGAATCACTAACTAAAAAGCCAACCGGGCTGACAAATAAATAAATGTGTTTACATAAAAAACATCTACATATATTAATATTAATAGATTTATACCTGTAGAAAGTTCACAAAGTCTGTACTGGTGAACAGCAGTCTATGTTCCGCTATGAATTCTAACAACGCCTTTATTGTCTTTCCTCTTTCTTCTATGACCTGTAAAAAGAAATCAAAAATCAAAATCTTTTTGTTCAAATAGGCCTCAATAAAGCACTTATGAATAGTCACTATTAATGCTCGGTTCTGATAGTTGTTAAAAAGAGAAATAAATAACTTGAGATGTTTTTCACACACGGCCAATCTGATTCCAAACTAAGCAGAGCTTGTGCTATGGTAACCAGATAACTGAATGATTACTTTTTTTTTTATTTCACTAAGGTGGCAAACAGGAATTTTGTCCCACTGGATTTAACATACTAACTTACATGCATAAAAAAGTTTGTTTTAGATGAGATTTAAAACCATGACCAGTGGCTTGAAAGTTAGGGTCACTAACCACAAAGCCAAAAGGTCTGCCAGAAAAGGCAACTAAATTTCTTAAGGTTATACTATACGCATCCGGACTATGGTAAGAAATACATATTGTTGATGTTTGAAATATAAAATAAATTGTAAGAGATTGAAAGGCCTTTTTTACTATAATGGTGTCTCTTTCTGTCATAGTATGCTTGTCTCTTTTTAGCACATGGATTCATATGTATATGGGGGTTTTAAAGACAAGATCCACACAAACATTTCCGTTTATAATAGTAGTATGATGCTAACCTCCTTGGAAAATCTTTTGAAGTAGCTATATCTGGGTAGTACGGGGAAGGTCCCCCGTAGATGTAAGCCTGCGTGCAGTGAGCGAATACTCTTGTGAAGCCTCTGCACATCACTGTATCGCTTCCACACCGACACGGCCGTCAGTGCTTCCGGAGATTCTATTGGGAACAGCTGAAATTTAATTATATATTTTGATGAATATTCACCCCTGTCCCTGGGGATTGTCATTTTGCCCGTGATATAAAGTAGCCTATGTGTTAATACAAGTTATAATAATAATAAATAAATATCCTGGGACATTTTTCACACATGGCCAATCTGATTCCAAAGTAAGCTTCAAAGTGGGCTTGTGGGATGGTAACAAGATAGCTGATATACTACATGAACTATTTTTTTTAAATACATACTTATATAGATAATTACATCCAGACACAGAACAAACAGACATATTCATGCATACAAATGTTTGTCCTGGGTGGGATTCGAACCCACAACCCGTGGCTTGAGAGTCAGGGTCACTAACCACAAAGCCAACCGGGCTGTTAACTATCTGTACTCACAAACTTTTGTATTTATATAATATTAGTGGGATAGGCTACTCTCTCTCTGGGCAATGTGTGAATGGCTGGAACAATTTCGCTAACTCTTTTTTTGTTTGTGTTTATTGTAAAGAGTATGTTCTTATGAAAAATACTGAAAGTTGCATTGAGGTGGTCTACATAAATAAATATAAGATTGTAATTCACTAATGATATAAAATTTTTCTTTAGTTATGTCAAAAATGAATATGGAAGCTTTCGGGAAGGAACTGTCTTCTGACACACAGCTCACGCTAGTTTAGAAGACGGGGAAACATTGTAAACTTGTATTTTGACTATATATTAATAAAATATTTCTTTCTTATACAGATATAGATAAATTTCAGACCTAAAGATAAACTATTGAAAGTTATTCAGTGCAGAAATAGCAGATAAAGAAATCTTATCTACATTTATTCATTTGTAGGTCACACAATATATTGATAGATACCTATCTTATTTTACTATTCATTGTTTGTTGTGCTTCCTTTATTATAATGGAAACAAATTGAAGTTTCATTTAAAGTTTTGCCTAATAAATTTATATTTATTTGAGACAACTCCTGCATAGACTATTAAGTATTGAAATATAAATTTATTTTGATAAAGAGTTATAAATTTATCTATGCAATTGACAGTAAAATAAACACTTTCAAATGAAGGGCCTTTTTGCATTTGCCTGTTTGTAGTAGAGTATTACCTTTGTTATACAAAAATAATAAGTTTTAAATATGTGCCGTTCATTAGGTACCTATACAATTAGACTATCTGCTCTGTTGGCATATCTTAATTACTAAAGTATTTAAGAGTTTTCAATTATAAAACAATACTATACCAGTTTAAATACAGAATGAGGTAAATAAGTAAGCAAACTGTTTAGAACCTATTTATTATAATATGTAGGTGCACAGAAACCTACTTAGGACAATGTGCTTGACAAAATGTTCCGTTAAGATTTCATAAAACATTATCTCAATAGACGTTCTTTGAGTAACCGAAACAGTCGACCTACTTTTGCATGCAAAAATAAGTTACCAGATGAATAGGTATGTAGTTATCCACATATTCGAAACGTTTAAAGGTAAATAAAATATTGATTATCAATAATATAAAGAAAATACTCTTACCACTGAAGTTATCTTGTAAATTGTAAATCCATTCTTATGTTTAGCTGTTTCATCGACTGAAAACCGGCGGACCCATTTATCTTTTGCCGACATTTTAACGTGTTTAAACCACACTACACTACTACTGAGAGTGAAGGCGATTGGTATTGTTATATCTTATCATAGTTTAGAAGGAAAATGTAAGCGAAAACTATATAAAAACTATAAAATACACCATACGTTAGATTGTAAGAAAAAAACCGTAACAACACAAAATTGTTATTGACGTGTGACGTATTCCGTGCCATAGAAAGTATCCAATATTAATGCAAAGCAAGATGGGTTGTTTGTTCTCGCTCCCACTTATGTCTTCAGCTATACTTGCTCTTCTACTCTAGTCCTAAGATGCGTCAAAATTTAAATAACGTATGCAATGGAACGCGATTTTTGACATTTTATTTAGTAGTGGTAGGGTAATTAAGTAGGTAAATTTATGTTGGTTGTTGTAGGTAGGTACAACCTATGGGTACAACCAGTCTTGCTTGTTAGGTATTCCGTATTCCAGACGTTATAGGTATATTATACCTATATTTACTACTTCCATTGCGAAATATTGCGAAATTGAAAAACAAAATGAACATTTATACGTAAGTGATAGTGGCCTGAAGGTCACAGTGTATTATGATAGTACGTAGGAGAAATAAATTAGGTAGGCAGCTAAGTCCCTAGGTTTGCTTAGCATGCCTATAAGAATAATTTTTCCTAATAGTGGATATCTAGGTTTAAACCTAGGTATCACACTGTAAGTTATTACCTAAGTAGGTACATTCTTGTGAAATTATTTATGTTTGCTTGCAAATCTTGCAATACTTAACATTAAAATAAAAATTGTTAAGCTTGCTTGGATAAAAATATGACAAACGTGTCGGGTAAACTCTACTGTTTTTGGTCATGATCATCACCCATAAAAAAGCGTCAAAGCGTCACCTTTAAATATGTTTAAAATGTATATTTCAGTTTTATATGTTTAGATGGCGCTGTTTTACTTACCTATACTAAATGCAAATACACAAGACAAGTCGGACTTAACTGCAAAATATCATCATGTTTAATAATGAAATCACCATGACCATAACAACGATACGTCTAAGTAAAAATAAGTTTAACTAACGGGATACATTTTGTTTATGATATAACAGATAGACGATAGTTTTTATTTCATTTTCAGAATTTCAAAATAAAAGAAGACTGCGACGCGAAGGCAATAGGTCAACTTGCAGCTTCATTACATATCCCCACCAGATCTCACTCAAACGAATGGCGCGCGGCGAGAGGTTGTGTTAGCTCGTGTTTCGTTTAGTCTGTTCCGTGTCGTGTTTCTCGCGTCCTCGACTGTTGCAACTATACTTTTCCTTCGAGAAATGAATGCAAAAAGTGACAAAACCAACCCATAACAACTGCCACACACAGCGACCGCAAAAAATGTGTTATCAATAACAGTGTATTGTTTGTGTACGTGATAATTGAAAAAAAAAACGTCAAGTAAACAACCGGATAACAACAAGATGGGTTCTAAAATCGAGTACGTGGATTCATCACATTTATACGCGACCAACTACGTTCGCAACTCGAAAGCTATAGGTGTGCTTTGGGCAATATTCACAATATGTTATGCCATAATAAGCGTGGTCGCTTTTGTGACGCCAGAATGGATTGGTGATTTAGAAACTGAATACCCGAGGAAGTTTGGATTGTGGCAAGTTTGTAGGGCGGACGAAGCCTTAGAAGACTGTAAAGGGAGGCTCGACGATTTCCTATCGATAAACGGATTGGTATTCAAAATTGCAACTGTGTTAGTGGGTATTGCCGTTGCATTGGCCCTATTCACAATATGTGCGATGTTATTGTTCTTCTTCTGCCAATCGACGACCGTATTCCACATCTGTGGATGGCTACAGCTCTTATCAGGTAAGAATCTTTACATAAAACTGTAAAATCATATCTGCACACCTTAAACTACTACGAAATTATCTTGAGTGAAAGTTTTGCATTTTAAACGGACAGCATCGTTTGACCTTGCCAAGACTTGATCGTTAAACAAGTCCAAAGTGGTACAAACATCACATGAACATAAAGGTTTTATGTATCTCCAGCAAATGTAGACAGGTGTGTGACTGTGGTCTGAGTTTCCATGCATCCGGTGCTTACTTACATGCCGGCAGGTGTAAATTCCTCCCATGAACAAAGTCTTATGGGACAAAAACGAAAGGCAATACGGCCAGTATATATTAAGATTTAAATGGCAAGGTGTTGCTAGAATATAAAATATGCCAATACAATAAAACGAACGGTAAAAATTGTAAGGCCTCGTCAGAGATTTGCATTGTTATCGGCAATGTGCAATTTTTCTGGTCAGCTGATAGTGAAAACGTTGAATATGTGCATTTCGTCTGCGTTTTTGATATACAATTAATCATACGTGCTTATAGACAAAGGTATCCTTGCGGGACCCTCAATAACCGGTTTCCAATCTTTAATATCCGGATTCCGTGGCTTTATCTTTCATAAAATATCTACTGATTCTGTCAGTCATCGACCTAACAATAATAGAATAGTAATAATATTATATCTTTATAGCAATATCAGTTTTTAAAAGTAGTTCTTTTTCGATCACAATGCAGTCACAAAACAAAAGGTTCCGCAAGTAAACACAAAGATAACAAGGCACTGTTACTTCTTAGTTTACCTGCAATGGGTGAGGATTCTATCGACTAAACTACGTCACCCACATCCGTCTGATCAAGTTTTAACAGTACAGTTGCAACTGTTTATTTTGTTACCTTTCCACGCGATCTTTCATGCATATTTTTTCAGAAACCATTTAAAATTACTTTCTGAATAAAACAGTGAATCAAGAAAGCTTGATTAATTATAAACCATTAAATCATAATTTACCAAGTGCAATAACAAGTATTTTTAAATGGCAAAGTAATGTGAGAATCTCTAATTACAAAACTTGTGTATGGTTCTCTGAAGTATTAAATAACGAGCAGCTTACATAGGATTATATATATAGTAAAGTACATATGTACAGAGCCAATAGTAGCATTGCCTTGGCACGTGAGAAAACTTGTAAATAATAAAAGGTACCCTTGGCTTTAATACTATGTCGATATTATATTGATTTAAATGTCATCATTTGAAGTAGGCTTAATGTCGAAGATCAGATTAAGGTGGAAACTATAATAAATTACCCTTTGGCTAGAGGTTTCGTTTCGATGATTGCTTAAATTGATGAAATGGTTATGGTGACCGTTATTATAGTTTCTATTTGAAATAAAAGAAAGTATTTACAATTACAGTTTCGTTTCTATAGCGAACACTTTATGCCTCGAATCATTGAACTCTCGTGGATTTGTGGAAATCGCAATTTGCGAGATGATTGTATGAGTAATAACCGAAACTGCAGGCCGGCTACGTAACCGGTAAAACTTCTTTGTCATGCAACAAGAATTCCGAGTAATCACATTACTTTGAGCTACTGCCAAGGGATATTACATTAGTGGACGTATTAATGAAAATAATTACTGTATTTAACTAAATGCTTTATGACTAACTTTCTACGACCTCAAGTACTCACAATACTCAGGTTGTTTCAAAATTTGCTAACGATATGTAAAACAAGCACAGCACAGTACCTAAGTGCCAAAGAAACTTCTTACATATAAGCTTAGTCATTTAATGCATTAAATACGCTTTGCATCTTTTTGCACATACCTTTAAATCCCTATACACAAACATGAGAGTGAAAAATGAGAGATTGGATTTGATACAAATCCGTCCCATTAAATAAAGATTAAATCAAATTAGCAAGCAATGTACGCACCGTAAAACACGAACACGTCTATCCTACATTACAACGTCCATTCATACAAAGGCATGACAATGTTAACATATCGTACGATTATGTAGCGAAGCCATGTCTGTATCTGACCTCATCAGAGCTAGCGAATTCACCAAACCGCTACGTGACCGGAAAAAAAGCATTCCTCGTCGCAACCACGCACGAATGGGTGGTATAGATTCAGAAAGTCAGAAACACGTTAATTAGAAGGGAGTGAGCAGATTTCGTTTTGAAACCTTTGAGCAATATGAGCGTAACGCAATTTTGACTTAAGATGATGACTTTCACAATTTACTAGTCTCAAACTAGGTGTTGGTAAGATTAGGAAGACATTAATATTTTATTTGAATGTTGGCAAATGTGTCTGGGATGTTCTTGTTTTGATTTGCAACTGTATTGCGAGTATCATGAATATTAAAAAGTTATTTAGAATCGTCGACTAAATAATAACAGTCTTTACCAATGAAATCGGTTATTATTGTAACAACACAAAATCTTATAACAAGTAATGGATTTTATATTACAACGAGAAATATCTTCTATGTATCAGAAAGAAATTGAACATTGCTTAGACAATTTAATGATACAGATAGTTTTTGTGTACGTTTTTTGAAGGCATGTTTATATTCCTGCGATTAAACACGAGAAAAAGATGCCGGCACGAGATTTTCAACTACAGTTATTAATGAAAACTATATAAAAATTGTACATAAGTTTCTTTCAATACTAAAATAAAACAAGGTCGAATAAAAAAAATCTTTCTTATCAGATTTCATAAACCTTTTCAGACATGCTTGCAATTATCAAACTCGAATTCACTAGTTACAGAAACTAAATTAAACTATCATAAGTAATATTGAATTTAAATTTCGCAATATTAAGTACTAAGCAAGGTTACCGTTCGATTAATTTCAGTTTTGATCTAGGTCTTTGCTATACATTTTAGGTGCAGACGTATTTAATAGTATAATGATTTGTTCCGGATTTATATTGATGTTAAAATGGATTTACTGCATTTTATGGTTAGCTTATTGTTACAAAGTTAATTAGGGATCTTTATATGAATAAAATACGTAAAAGAAAAACGAATATATATAATAAAGTGTATAATAATATTTACCGTTTTATGCTTCCCTAGGGGAACGTTTTAAACTGTTTTCTCATAAGATGTTATGAACATTTTAAGACCAAAAATAGCCAAATTGGTTTAATAACATATTAAGCCATTTATTTTTTGTATATATCTATGAAAAAAAGACAAGTTAGTTAAATGCCTTATAACTTTCTGTTTTTAACTAGATCTCGAGCAATATTTGAATAAAATATTTCATGCACGTTCTTTTAATTTATCATCAAATCAATTCACCATTGTGAAAAAAGTAAAAGTGAAGCGTAATAAATAATGATAGCAGCAAAAGTTACGCATCAAAGCGCCTTTACAAAACCATTTGTGTTAATGACTGGTACATTATTTTAAATTTTAAAATGCTTAATTGCTTAAAATAGTTATTAATAGCAGGAAGAATTAATTTCCTGAAATAAAATTTACGAGCTAATAGATTTCTTTAATGATGATTGGATGGCCTATTTTGGGGTATTGCACCCTAAATTTGATGTAAGTAGTTTTGACAATTTTATAATAGCACGTAACGCTTTACATATTCGTATTTATCAATAGACTAGTGGCTTCCCGCGGTTTCACCCGCGTACCCGGGAGATCTTCCATTATCCTGAGATAAAAATATAGCCTATGACCTTTCTCTGGCTCTAGAGTCTAGATAGTTTAGGGTCTAGCTAGACTATCTGTGTACCAAATTTCATTCCATTCGGCTCTGTAGTTTTCGCGTGAAAGCGAGACAGACAGACAGTGTTACTATCGCATTAATAATATTAGTTAAGATCTATTTAAAATACCTATACCTATATTGATTGCAATCGGTCACTTTGATTATGTCGCTTTCCTAGTATCAAAATTATTCTAATTAGGTAACATTGACGCCTTATTGAAATACATCTACTTCCTATTTAGCAATCTGTGGCTCTATTCGTATTTGAGGTTAGGTATTTTAGAATTTATTGTTTACTCTGTAATTTAGTTTCAGAAATAAAATTTTCTTTAATTAACATTACATAGAGATATGAAAAAGATTAGTTAGTTTCTTTCGACAGCTGAAAATATTCTTGATTCTATCAATTGCATTCTGCCTACATAAATCATAATCTCGAAAGATTTCTTAAAGAAAACCGCGTCATTTAAAACTAGTACCTACTTACAGTAAAAGCGCTGGTTAGAAAGTGGTTTAGCATAGACTTGACCAATCACTGGACTTGAACCTAACTAACAGGATGTCATTGGAAACTCACAACAGGATAGGTGAGTTTATTATTTAATGATCTTGATTAAATTATAATATCCTAGGACATTTTCACACGCGGCCAACCTGATTCCAAACTAAACAGAGCTTGTACTATGAATGAAATGATAAGTTTTTTTTTGTATGTATTATTATTGATATTTGCAACCATAAACAGAACCAATAGGAAGTTCATGTACACATATGATTATCCGTGTGGGAATCGAATCAAAAGCGTAAAAGAGAAAAATAATATTGATAGTTTATGATAATGTTGAGGCATACCTATAAGTTCACCGCATTTAATCACGGCAGAAATGAGTAGATATATTATACTTCCTCAGACTATTTACTTATGAAAAAACTTAGATTAATAGTATGTGTTGAAAGCTCCTTGCATTGAATAACAAACCTTTTTGCTCATTGATTCAAACTTAAGTAATTATAGCGTATGTCATCAAAGTGTCAAAGCGTTTCTGATATATGTCTCGAATATTTTTTGTAATTTTATTATTTTGTAAATTCAATTCTTAATAATGGCCACGTTAACAACATTCCCCGAAGACGACAAATGTCCAAAAGTGTGCAACGATATCGGTGCTTTTAAAAAAGCTGGCAAAAGTCCAGAGCAGGCTAAAGAAGATCTCAAAGCTGCTGAAGATGCTAAAGCTACACCTAAATTGGACGAAGGTCCTATTCCAACAACTCCAGTCCCTGAAGAAGGACCAGACTCTTTGAGACCACCTACTGAGGAATACCTGCCTAATTTGAAGCCCGGACCTGATGGTAAAGTGGATTGGACACCGTTAGGCAATATGACAGGCACTAGACCTAGTGTGAACAAGTATTCAATTAGCAGATACTCGCTTAGCGAATGGAGGAAACATAACGAACGAGTTTTAGATCCAGAAGTTATTACTGAATCTAACATAGTCGATTATAATGCTAAAACATCTATCATGCAAGCGTTTGGTAACATAGATAAACAACAAAGTGAAAACGCTAAGAGACTAAAGCAGAAAGCAAGAGATATATTTAGATGGAAAGTTGAAGTTGAAAAAGCATGTAAAGCCATCACTGATGAAGTGGAACAACTCGAAATTGAAAGGCAACGGCTGAAAGGAGCTTCAAGAGTTCTGATGCTTCCAGAATCAATTTCGAAAGAATGCTTAGAGCTTCGATCGAACAGATTCGAACCCGATTTAGTTGCTGATCTAGCTGAACAGGAGCTTATTAAAGAAATGGGTTTGGTGACCGAAGTGCGAGCAACACTGAAAAGTACTCTGGACAAAATCGAAGAACAAATGGCCATTAATAAAGCGGCTAAACACAGGATCGAATATGATTGGTGCGATAAAACTATGGCTTACAATACTGAGACTATTAACTTGGGCCTTGATACGAAATCCAACACTATAATGTTCAGGCCCGGTGCGACAAAATTTGGTGATAATACTGCGCCTTTGGAGTATTGGGAGTTCTTTTGCAGAGAAAACGTGCAGAATTGCGAAGCAGCTAGACAAAAATCGGCTGACTTGCGTGGCAGTCTTAATGCTATTCTTGTCAATGGTGGAAGGAAACTGAGAAACCAAGCTGACAGAACTGACATGGCACTAGCAGAAACTGTGGCAATAACATCTGAATTATGTACAAAACTGGAAGAAACCCTTAGAAACACATTACAAAGAATAGCAGACATGGAATCTCTGATCGATGATCTTCAAGACTCCGTTAGGAAAATGGATGCAGCTATGAAATTGGCTCAAACGAGATTGGATAATAGGAACAATGGGAGACCACATGGAGAGAACGTCAGAGATCAACCACATTTAGGGTTGATAGAAGAAGTTAAGAAGATACATGAGACGGTGACGTCACTTCTCGGACAGTTAAGGAATGCGGAGAGGGTGAGACAGGATTTGATGAAAAAAAGGATAATTTTGGAGAAGGACATAGCGTCAAAGAGGAAGACTTTAAGCATTGACAGAGATAGATGTGGCATGGTGAGATCTCATTACCCATCTGCTTCGGAACTGGCTGGTTACTGAATTGTGTATTTCTATACTTACCGTTGTTGGGATGATTTGAATTTATAATTATTTATTTTTGGTCTTTGGAAATGGTTTGTCGAACCATCGATGTTTTATTTGCTCTCGAATTAAAATTAGTTGAACCAAACAGTGAATGAGCGTCATAGTTTAAATGGGGCGCGTTAGAACTAATTTACCGCCTTTATAATAGCGTGAGTTAAATGCGGGGCTATGCTTCTTTTATGAAGTTTTTTATGTAGGTACCTATGTCATATTTGGTATTTTAACTGAATCTCTACAAAAAGGAAAAGTTTCTCAACTCTACGATATATTTTTTGTTGTATGAATTTAGGTTTACTGACTAACGGATTTACGAAAAGCTTTTAGATAACTAAAAGCACTCGTCAAATATTACCTCATATCATTATAGAGATGCTGAATTACATAACATCACACTTTTAAGCCATAACTTGCCAGTATGAGATTCTAACCGCAAACCTTTCACTCTTCACATTGTCTTGTCTTGTGTATCATCAGTTTACGCAATCAACAACGGTACGATTCGATGACATTTTGATGTTAAAGTCCAAGTATTCGTAAGGTCAAGTAAGTATTTAGTAGCAGTTGGTTTAACTCATTCCCGGGGGAAATTAATATTTCCCTGGATAATAAGTAGCATATTTGCAAAAGGGTGCGTTTCCACCAGAGATGTGCGAGGATGCGTTGCGAGGAATGTGTTTTTTAAGAACCAATAGAATCGCTTCATTGACCTAGTCTCGCTTAGTATAGCTCAATGAAGCGATTCTATTGGTTCTTAAAAACACATTCCTCGCAACGCATCCTCGCACATCTCTGGTGGAAACGCACCCTGACTCTGTGTTAAATTTCATCCGCGATTGAGTAACAAACATCCCTCCAAACTTTTGCATTTCTAATAAGTATATGATACATTCACAACAGAACAAGTAACATTTTGCTTTTGCCGCAATTACTTGAGTGCTTTGTATAAAATTTGCACTTTAAATAAATGGTTGTGTGCGTCTATTTTCACGATTCATGTAGAAGTTATCGTGTTATTATTCATATGATATTGTATGTCATTACCTAGCCTCGCTTAGTATAGCTCAATGAAGCGATTCTATTGGTTCTTAAAAACACATTCCTCGCAACGCATCCTCGCACATCTCTGGTGGAAACGCACCCTGACTCTGTGTTAAATTTCATCCGCGATTGAGTAACAAACATCCCTCCAAACTTTTGCATTTCTAATAAGTATATGATACATTCACAACAGAACAAGTAACATTTTGCTTTTGCCGCAATTACTTGAGTGCTTTGTATAAAATTTGCACTTTAAATAAATGGTTGTGTGCGTCTATTTTCACGATTCATGTAGAAGTTATCGTGTTATTATTCATATGATATTGTATGATGTAAGCTTTGTGTAATCTTGGATAAATGTTTTTTAACAAAACATAAACGTTTTTAGGATATCTCCCAAGTAAGAAAACTCATTCTAAAATAAACCTTATTTTCGGAAACATCTTTAGAAGTTCCAGAAGAACTATTGCTATACATTTTGGTTTCTATAATATAAAAACAAGTCGAGTTATTATAAAATACTCATAATAGATATGTATGCTTTGGCGGCAAATTATTATCGAGCAATATAGTCTCCGGTTTGTTCGATAATTCTATTATTATTAATAAATGAGGCCATAATGGTCAAAACATTATGAAAGCACCTATAACAGTAGGGAAGGAAGGCACAGAGCTTGCTGACAGAGTTCTTCAGGAAACACTGCACCCAGGAACAACTGCTAACTGTACAAGAAGTCTAAATTAAGTTGCTCGACATAATACAATAGCATTATTTACAGCCTCTCACGATACTAACACAATCATGGGAACATAATAACAAAGGATGGGTTACAGTGACCTTTCTTAAACTGTAGATGTAGCGATGTATGGTATGGGAGTAGGTATTGTTGGACTACTGGCAATCAAGGAGAACGGTTTTCTGAAGCTGGATTTCGCAACTGGTACGAAGTAAGTTGCTGAAACAAGATGGGGTAAATATGGGTGTCATGTGACTAATGTAAATCTACATAAAGTCTGCATTGAGGATTAGTTTCTTTAGTGATTGATCTGTGCAGGTACTAGTGTACGTGACATAAAATTCTTCACGCCAGCTTTATGAGAACAACATAAAAACTTTTTACAACTTCTAAAACGTTCGTGACATCGCCGCGGTGACTGGCCTTCCGAGGCTATTAAGTCGTTTAAAAAACTATATAACGTCACTTAATTTACACTTTTTGACGTGTTAGGTTAATATTTATTTTTTAAGAATATTTTACATGACAAACCTTTAGAAATTACCGTCACAATGGCAACAAACGATGTTAACAAGTACACCTGCCCACACATCTGTCCGACTAACCAGAAAGACGCTAAAGCTGTTAAGTTCGCTGAAGGCAATAAAACAACAGGAAATGAGAACCCACACGCTGCACCATATGTTCCTGGTCTCATCCAACCGCCGGAGAAGAAGGTGTATCCACCTGGGGCACCACCCCTGTATCTCCCGCAGCCAACAGATAGTACGAGTGGTGATATCCTCGGAATGGGGCCTATAGGCCCTTGGGCTACGGGTCACGTGAACTGGACCCCTCAAGCCGGAACAACCGGTGTTAGACCAGTAGTTGATAAATACTCCATAACAAGATATTCCACTGGCGAATGGAGGAACAATAACGCTTATATACTTACTCCAAGAGCTACTGATAAAGCGAGGGAAGTTGAGGCAAGAACTAAAAAGGAACTAGCCGATGCCTTTCAAAATATGGATAATAAACGAGAAGACAGCAATAATAAGTTGAAAAAACGTATTAAGGATCTATCGACTTGGAAAAAGAAAGTCCAAAGTACCGTCAATGCTATTGCAGATGAAATAAATATATTAGATCAGGAACGAGCTCGTTTGAAAGGGGCTTGTAGAATCTTGATGCTACCCGAAGCAATATCCAGAGAATGTCTTGAATTACGAACAAACCGGCTCGAACCTGATTTAGTGAGGGATGATGCTGAACAGGAGTTGATTAAAGAAGTAGCGATCGTTGGAGAAATACGAAGAGTGTTCATGAATACTTTGGCTAAAGTTGAAGAGCAAATGGCTATGAATAAAGCTGCAAAATCTAGCATAGAATTCGATTGGAGTGACAAAATGATATCGCTAAAATTAGACAAACGTAATTTGAGTCTCACACCGGATTCAAACTTAACCTTGTATCACCCAGGCGTGGCAAGATGGCCGGAAAACGCGACAACTTTAGAGTACTGGGAGCATTTTTGCAATGAAAGTATTAGGAACTGCGAAGAAGTAAGAAAGAGGTCTGAAGAGCTGAGAGGCGATTTATTGACTGTGATTGTGAATGGTGGACAAGATATGAAAATTCAAGCTGATAGGACAAATGCGGCTTTAGCTGATACTGTCGAAGCAACCGAAGCAATGTGCGAGAAACTTGAAGATAACCTAAAAGACAATTTACAAAAGACAGCGGATATTGAAAATCTGATTGATAACTTGAAAGAATCTTTGAGGAAAGTTGGCGAAAGAAACAAACTGGTGATGACAAGGCTCCACGCTAGAAACTACGACCGACCCAACGTGGAAAACTGTAGAGATGAAGCGCAATACGCTCTTATAGGTGAAGCGAAGTTTATAAGGGAAACTCATGATTCTTTGGTGGACCAGGTCCGTCAAGCTGAGACTGTGAGAGCTGAACTAATGAAATATAGAGGAGATTTAGAAAAAGAGATAGCATGTAAAAGGAAAAGTCTCAATATAGACAAGGATAGATGCGCGAGGGTTCGCGCACATATGCCTTCACCAGAAGAATTTGCAGCGGGTTAAATTGGATGAATAAAATTCTAGTAGGTACCTATAAACATAGCGTTTTATTCTAATGTCCATATCTTATTTCCTACTTCAACATCATTCGTACATTATTTAGAAGAATGTCCCCGGCGAGCTTCGGTCTCTTTCCGTCTGTCTGTATGTAAGTATGTTCAAATCACAATAACCAATGAACGGATTTGAATGTATATTTTACTGATATGATTTGAACTTCTCCAAAAGAGCCTCCATTAGTTCGATAACCACACAGGACAAACATTTAAATAAATATAAATAAAACTTTCGCATATATGCAACTAGCTTCTGCCCCGCGGTTTCCCGAGGATCTTATTTTTTTCCCGGGAGAAACATAAAAAAACCGCATCAAAATCCGTTACCTAGTTTTAATGATTTAAGAAGACATAGGGACAGACAGCGGAAAACGACTTGGTTTTATAATATGTAGTGATATACGAGATGCGAGTGATATGTATGCAATTAATTTGCACTCTCTTTTAACTTTCTTGTTCTGACTAAAACTCACGAACGATAGCAATTACATTGAGTGTTCCGGCATTAATGAAAAGAGGTTTTATACTGTTTGTTTGTCCATCCGAAGTACTAAAGTAAATTTATTTACAGCAAACCTAACTATGCATGTATTGTATAAGTACCTACCTACTGGATAATTTCCTACTGAAGTAGGATTGTGTTAAAAATAATTCAAACTTATTTGTTACGTTAGTTAGACTTTTGACTTTTTTTTACACTTCTTAAAATTAGGAGAGAACTAAGGTAACTGACATAGCTCGCAGGATCAGCAAGCTGAAGTGGCAATGGTCCAGCCACATCAGTCGTAGGACCGATGGCCGTTGGAGCAAACGAGTCCTACGGAGACCGCGTCTCAGCAAACGTAGTGTAGGACGCCCTCCAGCCCCGGGCGCGGTGGTCCGACGACCTGCGTATGGTTGCCGGGAGGGGCTGGATGAGGAGAGCGGAGGACCGGGATAAGTGGCGCGCATTAGGGGAGGCAGCAGTCCAGCAGTGGACTGATTAGGCTGAAGACGACGACGAAAATTAGGAGATACATTGATAGATTTTCATTTATAGGTACTTATCGTTGAATATTTCAAAAGCGTACTTAAAAACTACCGATTAAAGTATCAAACTAAACATTTGCCAATTCAATGCATAATCATCTTCATTATTTCGCCACAGATATGTGACCCCTAAACAAGTTAGAATAACGGTCAGTTTTACATAACGACGTTGGATAACAGCATTTGAAGATGTGTCTGTCTTGCACAAACATACTATTGGCATACAAAACTCAAATTGTTATCTTCACTCACATCTATTCAATACATTACTACCGGTATTATATCGATTCATTTGTTGAGTAATTTTAATTTGTGTCACTATTTTATTACCTTGCTATGTAAATGTATTAATTTAGTAAGGCTTATGAATGCATTGCCTACTTACCTACGATTTATTAGTTTGAAAAATACTTACCTACGGATTCACACCACTGGTTTTCGGTGAAGGAAAACATCGTGAGGAAACCTGCATGCGTGCGGCATACTGCGGCCTACACCCCCTCGTTGTTAGGGGAGACTCATTGCAATACAAACAAAATTACTTAACATGTCAAGTGAGTCCCCACTTCCCCCAGCGACGCCCTGAGCCGAGGCACGGTCCCGCAGGGGACACCCTCAGCGCTGTCGCTTAAATTCTCCTTCGGTTGAGAGCCCTCTGCGCTCACCGAAACAGTCCGTGTAAGGGTGTAAAAAGTGTAAAAACCCATAAAAATAATATATATATATACCTACATAACATAAACTGGACGCAGGTATAAATATTCGCCATTCATTAAGCTTATATGTTGTTATGTTACCATGTGTCTTTTTCTCATATTATGAAAACGCATTGTATTCCTAATATTGGTCCATCCGTCCATCGTAACCTACATCTGAGTGAGAATCTGATGTAACAGTAATTGTTAGGACCTTTAGTATAGCTTTTGTTTGCCAATGTCCACATTTCGCATAGTTGTTTATTAACTAAGTAGTTACCGTTCCGCGGTTCTATATATTTTTGGATACATTAGCTAGGTATGTCCAGTTGGGAACAGTGTAGATTAGAAACAATTTTCTTTTTAAATTTGTAATTTTATTTTAATAACTTTATTTCTTTCTAGTAAAAATAATAGACCCAGCAAAAATAAATAAAAAACGAAGCTCCCTTTAACTTTATTTATATTTATAACGCCCGTGGCACCGGAAATACACACTCTGTGAAAACTTTAATTGTCTACCTACTACGGATCATGAGATACAGCCCCTTGACAGACAGACTAACAGCGGAGGCTTAGATTTAGGGTCCCGATGGAGACCCTTCGGATACAGGACCCTAAAATGAATGGCTGAATAATGAAAACTTCAAAAGCGACCGGACCGATTTGGTTATCATGTGCAGCTTTAAGTACAGCTGTGAGAAGTAGTGAATGAGACTTAAACGTCGTGTCTCAAAGTAAACAACGCACTGACTATATCCCTGATATTGCCAAGACGGTGACCACTTAACTTGTCGCCCTACTTGACACAAAAAACGGCAATTCTGCTTTCACATCAAACATCGAGCTTAATAACCTGAATCATACTTGTCTGTTTACTCTGGTTCCATTTCCTCATTACCACTTGTCTGATTCACCGTCTGTTCATATTATCAATCTATATAGGTACTACTTAACTAATATAGTCAATGCGTATGCGTGTATGAATGTTTGTCACTCTTTAACGCGAGTTAAACGCGAGCTATAATTGCAGGGAACCGGATGAAATTTGACACAGAATATGTTTTGGAATAACTATAGGCTTAATTTTATCCCGGGAAATAAATAAAGGGAAAACGTGGGGAGCCGAGCCACTAGTCCATAGGTACTAATATTATAGAGGAAATGTTTGCTAGAATTTTTATGTTGCCGCTTATCTCAAAACTACATAGTTGACCCGCGCAACTCCGTTAACGTCACTTACCTACCTGTTTTTGAACGACTTCAAAAAAATGGAGGAGGTTCTCAATTAGACTGGTATTTTTATTTTATTTTTTTTGTAACATATTCTCATCCGATTTAAAAGATCTTTTCACTGGTCGAAAACTGCACTATTGCCTAGTTTATGTTTCTTATGGTCTTTACCCTCGTAAAGACGAGAGAATCCGCGGAACGTTATCTAGTTGCGTATTACAAACTTTCCGTTTCATTTTTCGCCACGTAACGTAACTGTGAAGTTACTTCCTCATTGCACCAATTATGTTCGCGTTAGATAACAGATTGTTGCTTGTCTCAACTTAATGCGAATTATGACGGTTTTCAACAAGTATTTGTTTTACCTAAGCAGTCATAATTGTACTGAGACCAGGGACGGATTAAGAGTTTAAGACTACTTGATGCCCTTAGCAATTCGCGCCTGTGGGTCCTCCTATCCTTATGTCAACTAGAATCATCAAACCTTTTCCGCCTAAATACATAAGATTTTTGTAAAATAAGATGATGAGATGTTCCTTAAGTACGAAGTAGTTAGAAGTAGTGCGACAACAATAAAAACCTAAGCATTATTTATTTATATGCATCACATCTGGGGACGTGATGCCCTAGGCAATTGCTTAATTTGTATAAGGGTTAATCCGTCACTGATAAACCATATATAAACTTTATATTCTGTGGATACTGACTTTATCTATCACTTAACACAGTAACTAAGCTGTAGAGAGCACGTGTTTAGTTTAGTCAACAAACAAAAACAATACATTTTCAAAGCCAAAAATTAGTTTAGGCCCTAAACTAATTTTATAGGTATATATTTGATGTTCATCATCATCATCAACAGCTCATATACGTCTCCACCGAGGAGCTCGAGCCTCCCCTAACATCGAGGGGGTTTAGGCCATAGTCCACCACGCGGGCCCAGTGCGGATTGGCGGACTTCACATGCCTTTAATTGTGACATCTCAGGCATGCAGGTTTCCTCACGATGTTTTCCTTCACCGAAAGCCAGTGGTGTGATTCCGTACGTAAGTTTTTTTTATAAACTCAGAGGTACGGGCCAGGGATTTGAACCGGCACCCTCATGATCGTGAGTCGGTGCGTTCCCAACTGAGCCACCACGGCGATCTCTCACTCTCGGCGATATTTGATGTTAGATTCGACTAAACCAATTTTAAAATATATATTTCACAAACAAGTATAATATAGTCAATGTAATAGGGTAATGTATCTCCTGGGACACGATACACAAAATCCTAGGGAATCGCGGGTGAATCCGCGGCGCAGTAGCTAGCGTATTTAAGATCCGTGTCAGCATCTATAAGTCGTCTA
Source organism: Thyatira batis (assembly GCA_905147785.2). Lineage (NCBI taxonomy): Eukaryota > Metazoa > Arthropoda > Insecta > Lepidoptera > Drepanidae > Thyatira > Thyatira batis. Next base: position 3,355,007 of record LR990507.1, read on the forward strand.
ACCGACTTGTCACGTATAAGCGTGAACTCACGTACTCGCCTCGCGTCGCAAAACGCACGCATTTGTAGAAAATGGAAGGTATCTAAATGTCATTTGCCATTAATGTCGCTTCTTAGAATATACTAGCTGCCTCCCCGCGGTTTTACCCGCGTAGTTCCCGTTCCCGTGGGAATACAGGGATAAAATATAGCCTATGTTACTCGGGGATAATGTAGCTTTCCAAAGGTGAAAGAATTTTTGAAATCGGTCCAGTAGTTTCGGAGCCTATTCATTACAAACAAACAAATCTTTCCTCTTTATAATATTAGTATAGATATAGATTATCGCCATAATATGTATTTACTCAGTCATTAGATTAGAAAAGAACTATTATATGATTTTGCAGTCTGTGAAATGGTTATGTCTCAAGGATAAATAGTCAAATAATTAGCTATTAATAAGTTAACAATATATCTAAAGTATTCGAGGTCATTAAATATGTATGTTTTTTTCGATTTCGTGTGTATTTTTTTACAATAAGCCATACAAAATTAAAAAGTAAATTTTGACATTTGATGAAGAGTTGATAATGATATAGAAGTCGTCTTGATATTTTAATCTAGATGGCACAGATTATTCAATCTAGTTTAGAATGTAAAGCTTTAAACATCGTGCATGTAATTAATAGTTTTGATTTTTATTAACCTGCTTTTATTTCAGAGCTCAGTGAAACCAACTCAAAAACAAATGTTTTGTATTTTCTACTTTGAACATATATATCCCCGCGTTTTCACCAGCGTTCCCAGGGACATAAAATTTTCCCGGCATAAAAAGTAGCCCATGTGTTATTCCAGAACATATTCTAATTCTGTGCCAAATTTCATGGCGATGTCTTCACCCGTGCTGGCGTGAAAGCCCACCTAACATATATCCATACATTCTTACAAACTTTCGCATTTATATTAGTGGTCTACAAGGCCTACATAAATCGAGACATAACAGTAGAAAAAAATTGTTTGATTAACGGAAAAACGGATGTCCGTCCGTCAGTCAATACGAAAGTCTACTACTGGCTCTGGTGGACGCCATTTTCCGTAATCGTTCGAACATCGAAAGTGTCTAGAGAGCTATAACTACACCTTATTTGACGAACGTACTTAACGTGTTATTACTTGAAAGCGAAGTAAATGTATAGACAGAGGAAAATCACTTTATTGTAGCTAAGATTTTATGATAGGTATACTAGTTCAAGCGATTTCTCCCGCGTTCCTGGGGGATTAAATGTTTACCAAGATAGAAACATGATAAAGTATCATCATCAACTCATATACGTCTCCACCGAGGAGCTCGAGCCTCCCCTAACAATGAGGGGGTTAAGCCCATAGTCCACCACGCGGGCCTAGTGCGCTGGCGAACTTCACATGCCTTTAATTGTCATCTCGGAACTCGGGCGTGCAGGTTTCCTCACGATGTTTTCCTTCACCGAAACCCAGTGGTGTTGATTTACACTATACGAAGTTTTTTAAACTCAGATGTACGGGCCAGGGGTTTAAATCTGCACCTTCACGATTCGGTGCGTTCCCAACTGAGCCACCACTGCTGATAAAGTATGACTTTATGTAAATTTATTATGAACATTATGACGAAGTTAATTTCTCATAAGTGTAGTAATGTAGGTAATTTTTATAATTACTCGGTCGGACTGCACATAATCGTATTACGTTACGGTCTGCGGGGTTGTGTGGGAAAGAGACATACTTCTTCTTCTTCTTTATTTAATTGGCGACTGTAGCCAGTAGCACAATTCCGCCAAATTTGTGTACCTAGTATTTGTTTCTTTGTCATACATACTTTGACATTTACATTTTGACTGGGATTGTTACAATAAGTCTTATATTTATTTTTATAATTAACTGTCTATGACTACATTTTAGATTCTGCCGAATGTAATCAAAACAGCATTAAAACTTATAGATACGAAAAAAATATTTTATATTACACCTGTAATGTATTTTAAATATTCTAAAACTAAAAGAATTGAATCAAAATTAAATTCAACGATTTTCTTTTACTTATATAAAAAAATTTCGTTATTTTTGAGTTTTATAATCTCTGTGGTATTTTTTTATTTACACTCAGCACCTGACAGAGATTCAATAACCAAATCCTTGAACTAATCAGAGACAATAGAGTACATGCCTTTGTACAATGCCAGGTTTCCCACACAACATTCGACTCGTTTCTTTTTAAATTGTCTATTGTTTCTGCATAAGTTTTGTTTTTAATTTGCTACAGTACCGCGTTCTGTGTTACGCATAGTGTCGAAATAAATACTAGAGAGCATTTTAAGAGATTTCTCATCTTGTAATATACAATTTACATTTTAAAGGTTTTTTTTTAGGAGAATGTGTCTTTTGGAAATTTTGGCTCGTCATACAATAACATATGAAAATCGTGGGACTTTGATTCTATTTTAATGTTTTTTTAGGGTTCCATAGAAAAAAAGTTTGAGTAAGCATCGTCTGCGTCCGGATTCGATTATGTAGCTATATGAACTCTATATCGAGCATTGTATGATTTTTTATATCAAAATACGTAATTATATTATTTAAATATACGGTTGGCATTGCCGCTAGAGGGGGCTGTACCTACCATGGAATGGAGTGTTAATTTCTATATAACAATGTTTTATATCTTACCCTAATGTAGCCAGGTACTATAAGTTATTCTCACGGAAGAAGTATTAGTTTAAAATAATACCTAGGTATATAATTATTTATTTCGTATAATTTTCTACTTCTTTCTAGATATATGAAACCAAACGGAACCCTTCCACTATGTGTGAACTTACGCATTTGATTTCTACTTTTTATGTTACAATAAAAAGAAAACCCGCAAAATTAGACACTCAAACAAAAGCCTATGAAAATTAACACAGAAAACGTAATTGCTCCAGAATTCATAGTTTCCCTTCATTAAGCCGTGAGACAGTGAAATTTAAATTATTAAGGCTTTCTTCACACGGAGCGTCGGAGCATAACGAGCGACTATTTAGTTGCTCTCGTTCTAGGTCGTTTACTCGTTTGTTACTTTCGATGTTGCAATCTCAGGCGTTCAATTCGCCGAGGTATAATGACACTAGCTCGATGTGTCAGCTTCTATGCTCTGTCCCTTTCGTTTACTATGGTGTCGAGTGAGAGGTGTGCTGCACCGAGGCCACCCGACCAAGTGCGGGTTACAGAATACAAAGTCAGTAATTGTTTTGCGGTTTGACATTAAAATGAAAAGTTGATCTCTCGTATCTCTGTTTCTGCTTGTTTAATGGCGTAATGCAACAACTTTTGTTTTTCATGACCATCAGAAAAGGAATCGACAAATAAGCATTTATATTTGACTACTAGTGGCTCCTCGTAGTTTTACCCGCGTTCCCGGGATCTTCCATTATCCCGGGATATAAAGTAGCCTATGTGTTATTACAGAATATATTCTAACTATGTGCCAGATTTCATCGCGATCCCTTTTACCATTGTGGCATGAAATTGTAACAAACATAGATCCATACATTCTAACAAACTTTCGCATAGTAAGTAATATTATTAGTAGGATGTATAGCGTCCCATAAAATGCCTTACATCAGCCACGGCTTTTATTCACCAAATTTTAAAACCTTAACAACTTTTTTTTCAATGGTGACTTCAGCAACTTCTGCAATAAGTATCTAGTACAATCTCGTCATACATGATATAGAAAATATAACAATTAAAGAACAGTAGAAATATGAGTAATATGTAGGTATATTAGGAAATTATAAACTAAAAATTACTTACAAACATTGTTATTTTTCCAGCCGTGTCTATGGTTGCCGGTGTGGCGGTCTACCCAGCTGCTTGGAACGAGACCTCAGTACAGGAAACTTGTGGTCCAACGGCTGACCAATACAATATAGGTAAGACTCTCTTATTTGTGTTATTGTCAATGAAAAATAAACCTTATGCTAAGACGAGAAGGTTCAACTATATTACTACATACTTATATATTTATACTTTATTATATGCTATAAAGTATTTAAATAGATTACTATCTTATGCACAATAAGGTATCCAACTGGAAATCCATTTGTTGTGTTTGAACGCTTTTTTAACGTCCGTTAAAAAAACTCTAGGTAGTGCGTATGAGGGCTTAAAATCTGATTTGCGGCTAGGCTATAGAGAAGAGACGGGAAGAGAATTAACAGGGTTATTTTACAGGTCGTTGTCACATACGATGGGCGTATCTGCTAGCCGTCATAGGGTGCCTTGACGGCGTGGTGCTGGCGGCGCTGGCCTTCATCCTCGCCACGAGACACGTCCGACTGCAGCCTGACAGTGGCTACCCATCCCCTTCATTATACAAAGGTGAGAACGAGATGGAACATCCTACTTATACAAAGTTTAACTATTTTCATCTAGGCTCCTCGCGGTTCCCGTTCCTGTGGGAATACATAGATACAATATAGCCTATGGTACTCTCTGATAAGGTAGCTTTCTAATGGTAAAAGAATTTTTGAAATCAGCACAGTAGTTTTTGAGTTTTTTCATTACAAACATACACACAAATATTCCTACTTATAATATTTGCCTAAATAACAACAGCCTTTAACTGATGTCGTACATAATTATACTAATAAATAAGAGGTAAGTTAGTTAAATAAGCTTTTATATTCATGCCGGTTTGTTGAATACAACTGTGGGGAGCCACTTTTATACAAGAAAGCAACAACCAACAAATTATTTACTGTATTCCAGAATATAATCTAAGAATGTCCGGTATAAAATCCCCTAAATAATCAAACCAGTGAGTCCCTCACCCCCAGCAACGCCCTGAGCCGAGGCGCGGTCCCGCAGGGGACACCCTCAGCGCAGTTGCTTAAATCTACTCCGGTTGAGAGCCCTCAGCGCTCACTGATTGCCCGCGTAAAGGTGTAGCAGCCATCAGAGGCTAACACCTTCTAGTCCCATAAAAAAAAACATAATCTAACTCTGTGCCAAATTTCATCGCGATCACTTCAACCTATCTTCAACCGTTCTGGCGTAATAACATACACACTCACAAACTTTCGCCTTTATAATATTAGTATGATTATCTACAGGAATCAAGTTCCCTTACGGAATTCACACCGTGACATATGAGTAGAGAAATAACGTGGTATAAGAACACGAGACGTGCCATAATGTCGAATTAAACAGAGTGTAAACTGACCGAGTTAGTAGCAAACAACTTTATACTGTTGCATAATGGTACTTGAATTACATATTAAACTACATGACCCGCGCATCTTCGTTAGAGTCACTTCCCCGTTTTTGCAACATTTTTCATTGATGCTCCCCTCCTATTGGTCGTAGCGTGATGATATATAACCTATAGCCTTCCTCAATAAATGGGCTATCTAACACTGAAATAATTGTTCAAATCGGTCCAGTTGTTCCTGAGATGAGCGCGTTCAAGTAAACGTATAGATCAATGTTACTAAGTACTACTAATAGTTTATATGGATATTTGTTACTCTTTCACGCAAAAATGGCTGAAGAGATCTGAATCTAGAATAGTATTGACACAATGGCTACTTTTTACCCCGGGAAAATTGAAACTAGTATCTATTTAATAAATTATTGCACCTCTTTCATCGACATTTAAGTTTTTACTTACTTATTGTAGGTATGTGTCGACGTACCTACATGAATTCCATGAAAGTAAACATAGCAGAGTTACCAACTGCATTTCAAATTCAACGTTAGTTCTATCGAACGCGTGCGACTCGACTTGAATCAAAATGTTTGTCATCATCATGTTTGCAATAAAACAATCTAAATTTAGTACCTTGGTAATTGGTAACTGAGATATACGTCCCAAAATCGAAGCTCGTAAAAAGGAAAGCTTGTTTTTAAAGAAAACAAAGTAAAATACCACGAAATTTAAGGTCATTAAGATAACATTGTATTTGAAATATCTAATTCTTCTGGTCAATCCATCGTAGTTAATCTTTTTCACTAATTTTTTTAGATAAATATGTTTTGAAGTACACCCAGTAAATTATAGCTAAATCGTACAATAATAATAAATTGGTGACTAAAAATCAAGTAGGAGTCTCAAAACTAGGTTGGCTTTGTGGTTAGACCCTGACTTTCAAGTCGCCGATCGTGGGTCCCACCCAGGACAAATATTTGTATGCATGAATATGTCTGTTTGTTCTGTGTCTAGATGTATGTAATTAAAATGTAGTATATCAGCTATCTGGTCACCATAACACAAGCTCACTTTGAAGGTTACTTTGGAATCCGATTGGACGTGTGTGAAAAATGTTCCAGGATATTTAGTTAACTCTTCTGTATAGCCTACCTAATCGACCGAGTGTGGTCATTTGCGTGTCTTCATGAATATGCTAACGGACGCGCGACACACTTACGGACATACTGTGACAAATAACACATGGTGCATTCGTAAACTTATTGAAATATCTACTAATACTAAAAAATCACACAAAAAAATGCATATCTATATTTAATAAGACAAAAACAATTGGACCGATTTTATAATATTAATATTAAATATATAGATAGGTACTAACTAATATATAAATTTCGGTGAATGAAAACATGGTGAGGAAATCTGCATGTGAAGTCCGACTAGGCGCGCGTGGTCTATGTAGGTCTATCGTAGTCTATGGCCTAAACCCCCTCATTGTTGGGGGACGCGGATAAAAAGTTTTGGCACATACCTAGGTATGCCTCTTTTTATCCTAGGCCATCATTACATAAATTCATGCAAATTTTGACGTAAAAAACGTTAAATCTACGTTTTTGATCGTAGAGGTGGACAGAAGACTATTTCTGGCACGATTAAGTTGTAAAGTGTAATTTTAAATTATGTATGTAGATAGCCTAAATACATAACTTAACTTCATTTGTGTGTTAATAGTATTCATAAATACACTGATGATATCACTTGAAAACCTGTTTCAAAATAAAGCACAATGCGAATTCTAACCTCCAAACTGAGTTCTAAAGTACAATTCAATACAAAGGTACAAACGTAAAAAAAGCTAAGCTTATTTTCCAATTCATTGTACCTATGTAAAATTAATAGTATTACATTTATTTCCAATTGTTAATGTTAGGTACTGATTAATACCTACAAACGTGTAAAAAAAAACGTGTTAAAAATTTTACGACGTAGTAGTCTAAATGCTTTGTTAAAAACGCAGAACTTCTGTGATATTTAGGCAGGTATTTAAAAAAAAATCATTAGGATAAATCTTTAAATACATAATTATTTAATGTATTGTTTTTTTTTCAGGTGAAGTAAACAACGCGTACGTGACAGATGCGACATCTGTCTCCGGTTCGCGGAAGTCTCTCGCGCTACAACCCGTGCTCATCATGCACCCGCACGCACCAATGGACATGGATACCTACTCACATTACTCAGGAAGAACGGCGAGATCAAAACACGGCATTTACGCAAACACTATGCATAATTATCAGTTGTAATAATTAAATAAGCCTCATTTGCGACACAAAAAAATATTGATATTTTGGCGCAGGTGGTAATGTTAAGGAAGCTCAACAACCTAAATAGTACAGCTGTTTGCCGCAAGATGGCGCTGTTTTAAATTATTTGTGTTGCAAAACTGAGTTTTGTAATATTATGTTAGTGTAAATACCTTGTAAGATCTTTATGCTTAGATAAATATATTTTTGTATTATAATAATGTACGTAACGTCGAACAATTAATAAATATTTTTTAAGTATCATCGAATGTAACAACGAAAAATACAAAAAGTAATATTGTGCCTTGTAGAAAGCGTGATAAAAATAATTTTGTAATATTATACTTCTATGATGATAAATACAAATCTTTTTATATAACGTTGTTTATTTTAGCTAACATATGAAATTACTTAACCATATTACTACATATCCTTTGAATATAGCAAAGCTAGATTATACAGTTTAAACTAATAATAAAAAAGAATATTTCAAATTAATGTGGATGAGCTATTTTCTGTGAACAAACTGTATACTGTGCTGCCATCTACCAGAATACTAAAGTGATTTTTTGTAGTTCACCAAGCACAGTGGTTCAAAAAGTTTTATAACTTTTTAAACAACGCACGAAAGTGTTATCCGTAGGCGCGCGTAGCGATGGCGTTGTTGTATATTAGCATGAGAAAAAAAAGAATCACGCGAATCGGTTCATTAACCGCGGCGTAATCGATGTACCTACATAGAAAAAAACATACCGGCTGAATTGAGAACCTCCCCCTCTTTTTTGGGAAGTCTGTTAATAAAGAAAATGCCGTATGCCTGTTTGCCCCCCTTGTGGTATAAAAAAAAAAAAAAAAAGAAAAGAAACAAGTCTTCACAAAATTGAAACAATTTATTGTGTCTGGATGTAAATATCTATATAAGTATGTGTTTAAAAAGTAGTAGGTATATGTAGTATTACAAGCTTTGCCTAGTTTGGAATCAGATTGGCCGTGTGTGAAAAATGTCTCAGGATATTTATTTATTCATCATCCAAAGTGTAGTTTCTGTGAATCCGTGATTCTCTATACAACTCTCCTCAGGCAAAGTGTACTTCGCGAGTAGAGTTATGAACTTGCGTCGTTTCTCCGTCAGTCCGTGTCTGCCTGGATCTCCGATAAGTACCTTAAATCACACGTATTTATCGTGTTAATATTTAATTATTACTAATTATACCCGCGATTTCACCCGTGTTCTCAGGAACCTTCTACTTTCGTATTTTAAGTATTAGATACAAGTGACAATCTATAAAATATATATACAGTAATGTACTTATTTGGCAGGCGTCAGAAAAAACCCACTTTGAGATAATATAGCCGGCAGGTAAGAGGTAGGTATTGTACAACATGAAAGTACTAATATATAGATTGTACTTACAGTTTTTCCATCTCCAGTCAACTTGTGCAGCCATTCAAACAGCACGTTAGCGAAATCTTCATCGTAAAACATGTCGCCAATCAAAATTGTATCGAATTCCTCACATTTCGATCCAATAAAATTATCAGTGCTTGTATGAAGTTTAAACTTATTCAAGTCTGCATTAATATTTGAAGCTGTAACTGCGTCTGAAAGTTAATAGAAATTTTAGCAACCATAATGAGCGGGGATGTAGCTCAGTGGTAGAGCGTTCGCTTTGCATGTGAAAGGCCCCGGGTTCGATCCCCGGCATCTCCAAACTTTTGCAATTTTTATCTTTTTTTTTACTTACATGGATCGATATCATTGGCAACAACGTATTTAGCGTTCATTTTAACTGCTGCAATTGATCCTGCACCACACCCACAGCCGACATCTAATATTCGACGGCCCTTTATCATTTTTTCGTTATCTAGTATGTACCTGGAATGAGACAAAAAGTTGATGTTGATTTATTATTATTACAGTATTGCAGCTGTACTAATAAAAATACTAATAATAAATAATAACTATACATGACTAAGAAATGCTATTTAAAATCCACCACCAATTCAACCCGTTCCATTATTCTTTGACATGTGACGGTAGCGCCATCTAACATCAATTTTATACACTGCTTACAGTCGCTGATGTCAAACTGGTTTCAGTTTTTAAACTACAACTGTGCCGCTACTCGTCAATAGATGGCGACTGAGTATGTGTAACAACCACACAAAAACAAAATACACATATTTTACACTCGTACAAAAATCTAAAACAAGGATAAAGTATAAACGTACGAATCTAATATTTAATAATAATTAGATAACCGTCTACGTCATAGGAAAAAATAACAACAATTAGTTTTACCCAAAAGTTACAGTTATGGTTCTAGGAAATTCTATCATTATTTTGGAAGTTCCAAAAAAATTATCGAGCCAATTAGAATAGTCCCAATTAAGTAGTATAGGAAGGCGATACAGAACACTAGGTTCTATTGTAACTAGTCATTTCCTAGAAAATAATTGGATACTCATCTACGTAGGTAGACAATCATTACCATTGTTTTTATAATTATTTGACGTTTTCTTGAAATTATCGTATTATTATGAACAGATTGATTACAAAATTTGTTTGGTAAATGCAGAAAAGCAAAAAAAATATTAGTAATTTTATACACAAACAATTAATTTAAATTTTATATAAAAGAAAATAACTTGATAGACAAGTTTATGACTGGCTCATCTGAGCCAAAAACATCCTTCCGAATCGCTCATTAGAGTCGCAATCATGAGTGCCTGTGAAAGCCCATTTGTATGAATAAATATATTTTATTTCTGTTTAGCTAATTTCAAAATTGATATAAATATACTATCTATCAAAATCAATAAAAAGATATTTTCTTTCAGGTAACCTTATAGCATGGTAAGCTTTAGTTTCTAGTTATTATTAACTTAAGTTCTAAGTAATACCTATAAGTATTGTATAAAATACAAACAAGGATAAAACACGTATCCCTACTACAATGACGTAGGTTGTGGTTAGACCCTTATCTATCCGTTTAATAATATTATAATAATAACATATTAAAGAGTATTATTACAAGTAACAATTCAAATCATAAGGAAATGACATATTTTATACTCGCATAACAATCTAATCTAAAATACTCAAATTTGATCTGGTAATAAAACATGTTAAGGGAGGCTCGAGCTCCTTGGTGGAGACGTATATGAGCTGATGATGATGATGATGAATAAAACAGGGAGCTATAAGTTTTATTTCGTCGTATTTATAAATATTTGTTTTCTTTCTAAATACATGGAGTTTCTTAATGAAGGCCAAAAAGTAATAATAATAAACGATCTATGCTAATATTGAACTGAGTTGATCTTAGTTATTGTAAATAAATTTAAGATTATTTTTGGTTTAAGTTTGTTTTGTGTGGCAAGTAATAAAGTAAATTTATTATTAAAAACAAAAGCTGAGGAGTTTTTTTTGTTTGTTTGTTAGATTGCTTGAACGCGCTAATCTCAGGAACTACTAGTCCGATTTGAAAAAAAATCATCGCAATCCCTTCAACCGTTTTGGCGTGAAAGAGTAACAAACATAGATGCATAGATTCTCACAAACTTTCGCATTTATAATATTAGTCTGGCTATTTAAAATATCCAGATTTCTGAGTAAGTGTGTTAGTAAGTACCTACTAACTGGTTTAATCTAGATTCGGAGAACACTACATTTATCACTCCAAGAAGCAGAGGCGGTTATCTATTTCTTAGAACAACCCCCACTCAGGGTGGATTCTCAGAAAACAGATTTTATGTAAATACTTTATAGGTTTATTCTGCGCGGGAGGGTTTCTAGGAAAATGTAGCGCAGAGAAATATCTAGATTTTCCAGTACTATAAATTGGTTGGTCATGTTTTGGATGAAAAGTTAAGTTTGACACGCGACTATGCTTGTTTTTATTCGATTTATGATTGCAAAAAACTGTGTTTTAAATACTATTAAGTTTAGGATGGGAAATAAGTGCTAATTAGGTATTTATTAATACATTTAATAATACAAAATAATACCTATCAAATCCTAAATCTTTTAAAGTATCATCGATAGTTTTACCTCAACTTATAATGAAGCAAATAATATTGCATGACAATGAAATAATATTACGCAATACATCCTATAAATAAATACCAACTGTTATATAAACTTTTATATTAATTTTTACCTGTTACATAACTAGGGAAAAAATAGGGATGAAAAGAACATTTCTAAAAGTAGAGTCTTGTAAGTAGGTGCTTGGTAAGAAAATAAATAATATGATATTGTTCTACTACTATACCAAATTAGAGCTCTACCTAGAGATACTATCAAGCGTCTTTGAGATAGCCCGCGGACGGATGGACGGACGAAAATTACTTACACATAAATAAAAGTAAATAAATAGATTACCTACATATTCAAAACGACAAACTTTTAGTATAATTAATTATTTTTTTGTACTTTAAAGTAGCTACGTTATAAGTTGTTAAATAGTTATTAGTTATTTACTTATTATAGAAAAAAAAAACACAAAGTAAAAAAAACTTTTCAGGAGACTGGAAAACTTTTTATTTTATAAAGCCAACCGCCTTGCGCGCTGTTACTACTTTCTGAATTTAATCCTCTTATTGACTGAAATCTATATCATGTGACCCATGGTTCGACGCGCAATGAGCAGCTCTATCCAACGGCATTAAAATGTAGAAACTGCCAATTTGCGACTTGAGCGGTGTTCTAAGCTAAGGGACAAAAATCAAAATATAATTTGAAATTCAAATTTGTTACGAAGCGGCGCACCGCCCCTAGAGCTGACTAATACAATGTTGTTTAGATCAGTCCGAGGTCACGCGTATGACGACCTCAGGGCTCAAGGTCTTGCGATGACATTGACCTCGAAATTATGATGACTCATGATTATCAAGATTTGATGATATAAGGGACGGTAATTTGATTCAGTATAGGTATGCCTAAATCAATATAGGAGAAATACTTAAGAGGTGTCAATAGGGATGGAAAGAAGTTTCTTTCGATTAATTAGTGAAGGAAATGTGTTTTTTTTTTATGTTATAATAATTTAGTTAGGTAGTATAGTGCGCGCGGAACTAGTAGGCGCCTAGTAGCGCCTTCTAGTTCCGCTCGGTCCCGCGAGGAAATGTGTCGTTAGAACTTTTTTGGTCTTAATTTTTTCCGTCTAGCCCCCTTTCGCGATAAGGAACCCCGTTCCAAAAATTCGCCAAACGCTATCGACTCCCAAAGAAGGTCAAATCTAATGGTAAAAATATATAACTAGCTGCCTCCTCGCGGTTTCACCCGCGCATTTCCCGTTCCCGTACGAATCCAGCCAAAATATAGCCTATGACACTCACAAATAACGTAATTTTCTATTGGTGAAAGATTTTTTGAAATCGGTACAGTAGTAAGTATTTATGTCTTATACCTATTTAATTTGGAATCAGATAGGCAACGTGTAAAAACATTATAGGATATTTATTTTAGAAAAATAAGAAGTATTTTCTTAGCTTTAACACTATGACTCATTCTTTCTAACCAAATAATCTCCCCTTCCAAAGTGTAACTCCCTGAAGTCCTCATAAATAAAAACCTCCTTAAAGGAACCCGTAGTATGACTCATACTATCAAATTCCTGAAAACCACTCCAAGATGATTCACCTATACCCATCCCTTTCTTACACATGGAGAGAGTATTGTTGTCTCGTTTCATTGATGTATTTTCCATCCCACTCGCTCGTGGAATGGTGTCTCTTTTTAACACGGTATGCGGTTGTAGTACTCTTCAATGGGTTAATTTTCTTTAGGACAATTCATAGTCGATGCGTTTTTTTATAAGCTCTCCCAATTTTTTTATAGTATGGTAACCAGATAGCTTATATAGTACATTAATATTGCACTCCCAGGACAAGACTGCACTAAGTCAAACTAGCAATTTTTTCTGAATTGATGGAAATGGTTATCTCATTGTATGTCAAAGTTACTGCGTATAACTTTAAAATTGTCCCATTAGTTGGACATTTTTGATTTTGCAAGTAAAATTTTCAGGCAAATTTTTGGCTATTCGTCTTTATATATAAGTCGATTCTGAGATTTTTCGACATAATACAGTGTTGTTCTGGGTGTGCGATATATTTATTGCACGCATAACAACAGATATTTATTATCTACTAAACATTAATATTTAAATACCAGAATGATAGTTTATCTAATTAATTAATTATAATTTATCTATAATTATAATATTTAGTAGGCATACAGAGGAAAGAATTGATCTTTTGTTTGTTTGTTTGTTATGAATACTCCGAAAAAATTTTTTTTTTTACCACAAGGGGGGCTAACAGGCATACGGTCCCACCTGATGGGAAGCGGTTACCGTAGCCTATGGACGCTTGCAACACCAGAGGCGTCACTCACGCGATGCCGACCCTATAAAAAAGGGAGCAACTGTATAGGCAGTGAAAGGGACAAAGCGCAATGCACTTCTCGTCGAAGGGCCAAACAGGTATCACTCCTGCATACCCCTACGACGCTACTCCATCCCTGGTCCCCCCACTGCCGCTACTAGACCGAGCTGAAAAATTCTATCACCAATAAGTAGCTACGTTATTTGTGCGTGTTATAGGTTATATTTTATCCCTGTATTCCGACGGGAAAAGGAACTACACGGGTGAAACCGCGGGATGGAACCTTGTTATTACCTATTTCCGAGTATCGGATTATATTAAAGTAAATATATTTGTCCTTCAGATAACGTAAAGTCCAGCTTACTTAATAATGATTCACAGAATTACAATATTTGAATACAGACAAAACCTGCACTATGAATTTAAGCAACTGAGTGACTCACTCAATGATCCAAAATTAATATGCACCTTATTGCTTTACTAATAAGATTGAATATCCAACGGTATAATATCGGTAACTTGGTCAAACTTAACTGTTTCAGATACAATGGAATGTGTGTTTTAAATGTATTGCAATAAAGTTAAGAATCAAATGTATTGCCATTTCATTGATAACATCAATTCAACTTGTAAATTGATAAGGAAAATAGTCGTATTTTGTGGGTTTTTCACGATTCGTTCAAATTTCAAAAGAGTTTCTGATATTTGACACACCGGTTGGCTTTGTGGTTAGTGACCCTGAGTTTCAAGCCGCCGGTCGTGGGTTCGAATCCCACTCGGGACAAATATTTGTATGCATGAATATGTCTGTTTAAATATCTATGTAAGTAAGTATGTATTGAAAAGAAAGTATTACCTTTATAAAAATATTAAAAAAAAACTGTAGAATCTCCATTGAGAAAACAATAAAAAAACATTACCTACCCTAAAAACAGGAAATAAAGTTTGAATCAACATAATTTTTTACAAGAATTATTTATTCACATATATCACAGAAAAAAGATCAAGTCTTGTTTGTCCTAGGTGGGAACTGAAAATCGAACCTACGATCCGTGGCGGTCGGGGTACCTAACCACTGAGCCAATGGACCCGTCAAACACCTTCGGTAAATCCCCCGCACTCGGCGCCATATTTAACTTGGGGAACTAATCTATACACTTTATCTTTTCCTTGTATTACCTATGCAAGTTTAAAGCATTAATATTCTTAGCATACATTGTCGAGTGCGACTAGGGTCGCCCTGTGGTTTTACCCACATAAAAAAACCTATTGTCCTATTCATTCCTACCCTAATAGGGTACACAGTAAGCTGTCGGTGACCCGTTAGCCGTTTTGGAGTGAAAGACGAACAAACAAACACAACATTTGTTTCAATGCCCCAATCTCAGAAATCTCTGTTTCCATTTGGAAAATTCTCGTAGAGTGAGATAGCCCATTTATTGAAGAAGGTTATAGGTTATATAACATCACGCTACAATCACTAGGAGCGGAGCAATGAAATTTTTGAAATACGGTGGACGTGATGCTGACAATGCGGGTCAGCTAATCCTACTAAACTAATATTATAAATGCGGAAGACTAAGATTATATGAATACAATACAATAACAGCTAAAAGGATCTAGATGAAATTTGCCACAGAGTTAGAATATGTTCTGGAATCCATACTAATATTATAAATGCGAAAGTAACTCTGTCTGTCCGTCCGTCTGTCTGTCTGTCTCGCTTTCACGCTAATACTACAGAAACTGATTTAAATGAAATTTGGTACACAGATAGTTTATAATCTGGATTAACACAGGCTACTTTTTATCCCGGGCAAATTGTAGATCCCCCGGAAACGCGGTTTATACTAGTCACTAGTCGATAATTTTAGTACGAATAAATAATTTTAGTAGTCTTTATGATTACGGTGAAATTGTGTTCATACCTCGCCGTAGCCTGTCCTCCTGGCCAATAGAAAGCCCAGAAGGGGTCTTTAAAAGGTATCATATCTTCAGTAGCCCTCCACAATGGGCAGGTTGGCGTGATCAGCCTCAGCGTCAGCTCAGGGGTGAGGTGCCGACGCGACGCCACCGCATGCTTCATAATCATAGATGCCATGTCCTTTATCATTACTGTAAACAAAATAAAATCCAGCCTTACTAATATTATAAATGCGAAAGTAACTCTATCTGTCTGTTTCGCTTTCACGCAAAATCTACTGAACCGATTGAAATGAAATTTGGTGCACAGATAATCCAGAGCCTGAGAAAGGACATAGGCTACTTTTTATCCCGGGAAAATTGAAGATCCACTGGGAACACGGGCGAAGCCGCAGGGGCCCACTATAAAATATAAAATAATGTTTATTTTTCTTGCTCCTTTCCAACTAGGTAAAAACTAATTTTTCGACAAGGGTACATTTTCTATATATATTACATACATACTCCTCCGAAACGGCATTACAGATTTTTATGAAACTTAATATGCATATTCAGTACCTAGGTCTGAGAATCGGCTACTATCTATTTATGATACCCCTAAGTGATCACGGGAACGGGAACTAGTAGAACTAGAGTGTCCGTGGAAGGCAGCTACTCTTTTGTTGCAATTATTGCTATAGACAGCCCGGTTGGCTTTGTGGTTACTGACCCTGACTCTCAAGCCGCGGGTCGTGGGTTCGATTCCCACCCAGGACAAACATTTGTATGCATGAATATGTCTGTTTGTTCTGTGTCTGGATGTAAATATCTATATAAGTATGTATTTAGAAGTAGTATATGTAGTATATCAGCTATCTGGTTACCATATCACAAGCTCTGCTTAGTTTGGAATCAGATTGGCCGTGTGTGAAAAATGTCCCAGGATATTTATTATTTATTGCTCGATCGTGAAGCAAAACACTAAGATCAATAAAATCGTTCACAATAATAATCCCAGCGCTTCCTCTGCCATTTATCAAGAACAACAGTATCTAATTATAATATTTGCAGTGTTGAGAATATCTAAGTATTTACGCACGGGTTTAATAATCGCTAGTTTTACGCTAGGTATACTGTGAAGGAAAACGTGAGGAAAATTGCATTTGATTTACATCAAATTATATAGCACAAATGGTCAGTAAAGTACCTACATATTTTACTTTGTTGTGGTAGTAAATTGTCTAGGACTAAAAGGGATTTTTTTAAATATAACTAACTAGTTGACCTGGGCAATTTCGTTAGCGTCACTTGCCCGTTTTTGCAACAGTTTTGATTGATGCTCCGCTCCTATTCGTCATAGCGTAATGATTTATACATATAAACCTTCCTTAAGAATCACTCTATCTATTAAAAAAACCGCATCAAAATCCGTTGCGTAGTTTTAAAGATCTAAGCATACATAGGGACAGACAGATGGCGGATAGCGACTTTGTTTTATACTATGTAGTGATAATATTTATGAAGAAAAATAATACTATTAATCGACGTTTTACAATTTCACGAGATCCTACTAATCACACTCATATTATAAATGCTAACAAACTAACTTTAGCATCTATATATATAAAAGAAAGTCGTGTTAGTTACACTACTTATAACTCAAGAACGGTTGAACCGATTTGGCTGATAATTGGTGGTGAGGTAGCTTAGAACCAAGAGGCGGACACAGGATACAAATTGAAGATTCCGGGAACGCGAGTGAAACCGCGGGGAGCCACTAGTTTATAATATTAGTGGGATGTGAGACATGTGTGTGTTACGTGTGTGTGTATGTCTTGACGCAGATCACGTGGTTCCTGGAAAAGTATTTCGAGTATTAAAGAGTAGATAGATATGTATGTATTAAAGGAAGAGTATTTTCGTTTTTGGCATACACTGACTTCTATATAACTTTTCTATTGCCAAGAACTTTTGATTTAGATTGAGTTTAACAAGAAATTTTAACGGAACTTTTCCTTTTCCCTCTTTATGTAACTGTATATATATACCTACTATCCGATTACATCTTCCCCGTTTTTTCCACATTTATCATTAATGCTCCGCTCCAATTTGTTGTAGCGTGATGTGATTACTGCATAGCCTTCCGCGATAAATGGGCTATCTAACACGAAAATATTTTTTGAAATACGAACCATTAGTTTCTGAGATTAGCGCATTAAACCAAACAAACTCAAATGCTTTATGATTCAGATGTGTTAGGCAGCAATTTTGCAGTAATATCTTTAAATGAGTCCAAAGGTTAAATAGAGTCACTTTCACTATGAATCTGTTATCAAGAACAACTTTTAGGAATCCGTTATATGTTACAAATTATAGTTGACCCGCGCAACTTCGTTAGCGTCACTTGCCCGTTTTTGCAAGTTTTGATTGATGCTCCGCTCCTATTCGTCATAGCGTAATGATTTGTACATAAAACCTTCCTCTTGAATCAATCTATCTATTAAAAAAAAACGCATCAAAATCCGCTGCGTTGTTTTAAAGATCTAAGCATACATAGGGACAGACAGACGGCGGATAGCGACTTTGTTTTATACTATGTAGTGATTTACACTAATACTAAAGAGGAAAACATTTTTTGTTTGTTTGTTATGAATTCGCTCCGAAACTACATGACCGATCTGTATAATTGTTTCACCAATATAAAGCTACGTTATTCGTGAGTGACATAGGCTATATTTTATCCCTGTATTTCTACAAGAAAGGAGACTTTGCGGGTGAAACCGTGGGGCGGAATCAAGTGAATTATATTTAGATATTCAACGAGTTAGGTGCAAAGGTTGATATTACATTATATTTAAGGTTACGATAGACCAGTTCTTTTGACGTAGAATAGCGAAGGTCATGAACTATGAACCTCAAATGGTTTTAAGATTTTAAGAGTCGGCGTTGCGTGAGTGACGCCCCTGGTGTTGCGCGCGTCCATAGGCTACTGTAACCGCGCGCCATCAGGTGGGACCGTATGCCTGATTGCCACACGCGTGGTAGGTATAAAAGAAAGTATAATGAAAACATCTTAAGAACTACCAATGCAGCCTTAGTAACAAAGAAAAATTAGTTCGAACCCACGACCGGTGGGTATCAAACGACCAAGTCAACAGACTCATTGAAAATTGAATTGAATTTTGATGTTTATTGGGTATAAAACCACCAAGTCAACATACCCATCAAACATGTAGGAAATTAAAATTTTCATGTTCGTATAGTTCATAAAATCGACTTCGAACCCAGGACAGGTATCAAACTACTTAGCCAACGGGTCCACCGATTTGCATGTACATGTTAATTTGTAGCTTCGTTATATCCTTAGAGAGCCCCATTGTACATATATACCGTAATGATATATTTAGACTTCAAAAGTGGTACATATTAATGAGGGCATGAGGTTATATTCTGTTCATGGCATTTTATAAAACTATCAAAATTTTACTTTGAAAAACTATAAATAAATAAACATCCGGGGACATATTTCACAGACGGCCAATCTGTCCAAAGTAAGCTTCAAAGTGAGCTTGTGTTATGGTAACCAGATAGCTGATATACTACTTTTAAATACATACTTATATAGATATTTACTTCCAGACACAGAACAAACAGACATATTCATGCATACAAATGTTTGTCCTGGGACTGCCTGGGAGGGATTCGAAACCACGACCCGCGGCTTGAGAGTCAGGGTCACTAACCACAATGCCAACCGGGCTGTTGAATGATTAAATACAGTTTGAAAAAATTCAAATCGTCAATAACAATGTTGATACGTAAAAGTAAATCTTAGTGCACACATAATAAGGTCTCTAATAATAAATTGAATAGCGACTCGCCAAACAAGTGAAGATTTCAAGGAAACATAAATTTGAATAATGAATGAAATACACAGAAGTTAGAACTATAACAGTAGTAGGAAACTACGTTGTTTTTGAAGCGGACATATTAATAATAATTAGGTATTCCTAAGAAGTTCCTAGTAAATCGTAATGTATTGTACTCCCACGAAACTATTTAAATAAATATCCTGGTACTTAAAAGATAAAGTTAAAAGTCCTTTGGGTGAAATTTGTAGGCTACTTTTCATCCTAGGAAAATTTAATATTTCCTGGGGGCGCGGCTAAAACCGCGGGGACTCACTATATAACACACTAGCTGCCTCCACGCTGTTTTACCCGCGTAGTTCCCGTTCCCGTGGGAATACAGGGATAAAATAAGGCCTATGTTACTCAGTGATAATGTAGCTTTCTAATGAAAAAATATTATTAAAATCGGTCCAGTACTTATTGAGTTTATTCGTTACATACAAAAATACAAATCTTTCCTCTTTATAATTTTTAGTGTAGACTTCAAATTGGTCCAATTCTACATGTCATTGATCTGTAGTCAAGGTCGGTATATGACCTACAAATTGTGGAGTTTGCCAGACACGCCACGCCAGACGTATTTCAATGGTATACTCCTGCTACAACTCCGGTTAGTGACATTTACCCTTGTACCTAATGTTGACAGGTCGATTGGCATGGCTTACAATTTAGTAGTCATGGGTTCGATACCCACCCAGCATAAACTTTTGTAGGTAGGTACGTTATTTTTTAGTTCAGGAAGATTTAAAGTAAAATAAATACCACAGGTTAAATATGTATGTACTAGCTGCCGCCCCGAGGTTTCGCATAGTTCCCGTTCCCGTGATCACAGGGGTATCAAAAATAGATAGTAGCCGATTCTCAGACCTACTGAATATGCATATAGAATTTAATAAAAATCGGTCAAGCTGCTTCGAAAGAGTATGATAAATTAATATTGTGACACGAGAACTTTATATATAAGAAGATGAAAGCTTCGTCATGTTTGTTTTGTTGTGTGTTGGACCTTTAATATTCTCAGGATAAAAAGTAGCTGATGTACCTACTCTCTTATGTACTCTACATTCTGTACTAAATTTCATCGAGAACGGTTCGGTGGTTGAAAAGGAGTTAAAGTGATTGTCTATCTGGTTTCCAATTACAAGCTTTATTATATATATACATATACCTACATATTTTTTTCTTGTTTTCCTTTCGTGTTTACACCCCCGTTCTCATATTTTTTATAGATCCCTTCCATCCTAAGGTTGCCTGGAAGAGATCACTATAAGTGATAAGGCCGCCCAGTGTAACACTCTTGTCTTATATGTTTCTTGTTATTTAAAAATTTATCTATGGTGTAACAATAAATAATTATCTATCTATCTAATCTATCTATATTTCCAATCAAATTAACAGTTTATGATGAAAGTCCCATTTATTTAAATAAATATCCTGGGACATTTTTCACACACGGCCAATCTAATTCCAAAATATATTTTATTTATATAATTTATTTTATTTATTTATTAAAATGTAATAAATTATTATTGTGTCGTACAAAATATTGTTGACATGTTTTTACCGAAAATTGTTTTTCAAAATAGATAGACAACTTACGCCCAATTTATTGATAGTAATTGTTTTCATGTTTTGTAGAGTCGTAACTACGTAACAGCCACCCACTTTTAAATGCGCATAACTAAATCACAATAAGGCAGAATCTGCGTCAATTATATTGTGATGTCTTTGCTCTACATTGTCATATGCTAGACTAGCTTCTGCCCGCGACTCCGTCCGCGTGGAATAGTTACTTTAGGCTAGTGCTAACTTTCAACCCCCTTCGTTTACGTAGAAGGATGGTCGCGCAGAGCTAACTGAAGACGGCACGCGCCGGCCCGGCACATAAGGCGCGCGCGGCGCGGTACAGTACTTGATCATTATTTTGCTGCAATATTATTTTAATTTTGCGATATCTCCTAAGATATTCCTTGAAATCGAATGATGTAAAAGGCAATTTTGTTTTAAATTAAATACTTGCGATGAATAACGTATTTATTTGGATAAGGATTAATATCATCTTCATAAAAATACCTTCACAAATAATGCTTAGTTTTCGAACAAATTTGGTTAGTATAAAAATGGTCACAGTGAGCCAACCTTAACAGATAGACATATGCTATCGCGGACTTTTAGAACTTTTGATGAGGAACAATTCTGTGATACATCATTTTAGCGTAACTTTAACCGTTTACGCAGCGGAAGCTCTCAACCGAAAAAGAAATCTCCCTATTTTGGAACATTCTTCATTGGTGCTCCGCTCCTATTGGTCATAGCGTGATGATATATAGCCTATAGCCTTCCTCGATAAATGGACTATCTAATGGCGAAATAATTTTTCAAATCGGACCAGTAGTTCCTGAGATTAGCGCGTTCAAGCAAACAAACAAACAAACAAACTCTACTCCTTTATAATATTAGTATAGACTAGTGGCTCCCCCCGGTTTCACCCGCGTTCTGCGGGAGATTTTCAATTTTCCCGGGATAAAAGTAACCTAGGTATGTCTAGACTGATCTATATACCAAATTTCATTTAAATCGGTACCGTAGTTTTAACGTGAAAGCGAGACATACAGACAGAGTTATTTTCGTATTTATAATATTAGTTAGGATTAGGATTATTGGCTATTGGAGCCTATACTACAAAACCGCTAAATTATTATTTCACCAATGGAAAGCTACATTATCTAGTAAGCGATATAGGCTATATTTTATTGTCATATTCATACGGGAACGGGAAATACGCAGTTATCACAAGCCATACTAGCTGCCGTGGTCGCCCCGCGTTTTTACCCGGGTAGTTCCCGGTCCTGTTCCCGTGATCACTTAGGGGTTTGAAAAATAGATAGTAGCCGATTTTCTGACCTACTGAATATGCATATAGAATTTCATATACATAAATCGGCATTTAAAGCCGTTTCGGAAGAGTATGGTATAACATTGTGACACGAGAATTTTATATATATAGCGGACCCGGCAGACTTCGTTCTGCCCACCAGCGCCACCTACCGGGTCCATATTGATATATTATACATAAAAACTTTCCCATGAAACACTCCGTAATTTGGGGAAAACCGCATGAAAATCTGTTCAGTAGTTTTTGTGTTCATCGCGTTCATACAGTCAGACAGAGGCGGCGGTGACTTTGTTTTATGAATGTAAAATGACCTATTTCACATGCGCAGATGCTTATCTATCAGACGGTAGGCGACATAGTCAGGTTCAGAGATATCGTGCAATGGCACGGACTGGGTTTTAAATACAGAGATAACAGACAAATTCGTAGAAATCATTGTTTTTTAATATGATACCTACGTAAACACATTAGATTTAGAGGAATGACGCCTTAATAGATTTTTTTGGCAAAACGTAGCAACTAAACGAGTAAAAGATATTTAAATTTTATGTTTGGCCCTAACCTGTAGCTTAAGCTAGCTAAATTCGATAAATTAATACGAAATTTGGCTCACCGATACCTACGAAAAAACTAGGACAGAAGCTAGTATATGAAACAAAATAAATCGACAGGTACTTAACCTTTAAAAGACAGATGTATGCAATGATTTTCCGCTGAAGACTCACGTTTTCAACGTAGTTTAAACTATTTCACGCCAGAACGGCTGAAGGGAGTCGCGATGAAATTTGGCACAGTTAAAATATGTTCATTATTTTTTTAAGCCGTGGTGGCTCAGTTGGGAACGCACCGACTCACGATCATGAGGGTGCCGGTTCAAATCCCTGGCCCGTACCTCTGAGTTTATAAAAACTTACGTACGGATTCACACCACTGGCTTTCGGTGAAGGAAAACATCGTGAGGAAACCTGCATGCCTGAGATGTCACAATTAAAGGCATGTGTATGTAGTCCGCCAATCCGCACTAGGCCCGTGTGGTGGACTATGGCCTAAACCCCCTCGCTGTTAGGGGAGGCTCGAGCTCCTCGGTGGAGACGTATATGAGCAGTTGATGAAAATATGTTTTGAAATAACGCAAAGGATACTTTTTCCGAGAAAATTGAAGATCCCGGGAACGCGGGTGAAACCGCGGAGGACCACTAGTGTTTATATAATGTCAGGCGCCAGCAGCATGTGAGAGACAAACACGAGGCAGGAGATGTCGTCCGCTGGCACTGGCGCGGGCGCATCAATTCCAGATAATTACTGTACTGTACAATACGTAAATAAATACCTAACGCCCATTTGTATATGTTATTAGATAAAATAAAACGTTGTTTTGAATATTTTTGGATATAAACAGGTTTAACCTAATCAGTTGATTTTTTGTTTACATGTCATTTATTATGTTGCTGGGTATGTAAGAAAAGTTGGTGATGTTTTAATCAGGAGAAATGTAGATTTTGATTGAGTGGAAGGTTATCCCGTATAATATGTTAGAAAGATATGTATATACCTACGAGTTTACATAATTCGCATTTTATGAAAAAAACACACTGGATATTTATTACACTTTGAGATGAAATAACATCTCAAAGTTTCTTTATACACTAGACACAAAAAGTTAGGGATATAAAAAAATATTGAAATTTTTGGGTGATTTTCAACGAGTTGTAACTTCGCGGAAAATAATCGTACAACAAAAAAAGAAAACCGAATTGTAGCTACAAGTGTCTAGTTTTTAGATATGACCATGAATTTTTTGTATTATGTTTGGATCTGGAGAAATACAAAGAAAAGTACCGAGGAAAAAAAATTACAAATTTTCTGTCGTCTAAAAAAGGGCCTATGGGCTTCAAAAATGTTTTTTTTATGGTTTTTGTCAAATCCTCTTTTAGGATATTTAATGCCCTTTAATTTGTTGTAATTAAGAAGCCTGTACAATGATTTACCACGGAGTTATTGACAATCAACCGAAAAAAGGGATTTTTAACTTTGACGATCAATAACTCTGAGGATAATGATCGTATAGGAAATCTAATAAAGGTTTTGAAAACTACACAATACTTTCTATAAGAAAATGTGAACGGTCTTTGTCGAAAACATTTTCATTCACTTAAAAACTTTGTCTGAAAAAAAGGCGAAAATTTGCATAATTAAGGATATTTAGATAACTTGGTATCACTTGGGATAAAGTGAATGAATGAAGGATATCGTCGGTAATTTTTAAACCTTAAAGTATCCCGGAAAACCCCTGAAAAATTCAAAGCGCTGCAATGCTTCTTACTTAGTGTCCCGAGGCTCTAAATTTATTGTTTTCGCTAAAAACACCATTATGAACGATGGTTGGATTTTAATCATTTTTTCAAAGAAAACATTTATTTTTTCTCAATAACCTTTATTGCTTTGATGTAAAAGATCGGTTTAATTCAAAAATTTTGGATAGAAAAAAAAACTTTTTTTTTTATTTTCTTTTTTTTTCTTGACTTTGTGTGTGTCTGTCTGTATGTCCATCTGTAGCTATTGAAGGGTCTGCACGTATACAGGTCACAATTCGGTACCGCGTATTGCCTCTGTTTTGGGTCACTGCTCGTAAGCGCTCTCGCATGATGACAGATCATCGAATGTTTTTTTTTTCTATTCGACATTTTGAAAAAAAAGTCGATCATTTTCATCAAAGCAATAAAGATTATTGAGAAAAAAAAATGTTTTCATTGAAAAAATGATTGAAATCGAACCATCGTTCATAATGGTGTTTTTAGCGAAAACAATAAATTTAGAGCCTCGGGACACTAAGTAAGAAGCATTGCAGCGCTTTGAGTTTTTCAGGAATTTTTCGGGACACTTTAAGGTTAAAAAATTACCGATGATATCCTTCATTCATCCATTTAATCCAAAGTTATAGCAAGTTATCTAAATATCCTTAATTATGCAAATTTTCGCCTTTTTTTCAGTCAAAGTTTTTGAGTGAATGAAAATGTTTTCGACAAAAGCCGTTCACGTTTTCTTATAGAGAATATTGTGTACTTTTCAAAACCTTTCTTAGATTTTCTTTACGATCATTATTCTCAGAGTTATTGATTGACAAAGTTAAAAATCCCTTTTTTCGGTTGATTGACAATAATTTCGTGATAAATCATTGTACAGGGTTCTTAACTACAACAAATTAAAGAGCATTAAATTTTCTGACAGAAAATCTAACAACAACAATAAAAAAGTCATTTTTGAAGCCCATAGGCCCTTTTTTAGACGACAGAAAATTTGTAATTTTTTTTCCTCGGTACTTTTCTTTGTATTTCTCCAGATTCAAACATAATACAAAAAATTCATGGTCATATCTAAAAACTAGACACTTGTAGCTACAATTCGGTTTTCTTTTTTTTGTTGTACGATTATTTTCCGCGAAGTTACAACTCGTTGAAAATCACCCAAAAATTTCAATATTTTTTTATATCCCTAACTTTTTGTGTCTAGTGTAGTTTATAGTTTCGCCATCTCCAGAGATGGCATCTACTACAGAGCTGTAGTTTGGTAAACAGCGGGGTAAGTTGGTACATAATTACAATCAGGGACAGTTTCCATATTTGGTTGAGAGCCCTCTGCGCTCACCGAAACAGTGCGCTTAAGGGTGTAAAAACCACCTGAGGGCTGAGGCTAACCTTCTAGTCCAATCAAAATGAAAAATAAAACACAAATAGTTTGTTACATTAACGATTTATCTAAAACGATGTTTTACTCAACTGCGTTTGTTTAAAATGTGAGAAAAAGGCGTATTTAAACATGTGGCCATGGCCTTACGGTAGCGCCATTCATATCGCAATTCCCACAATGCTGAATCATCGTGAAGCGATAGAACGATAACAAAGAT
This sequence comes from Thyatira batis, assembly GCA_905147785.2. Lineage (NCBI taxonomy): Eukaryota > Metazoa > Arthropoda > Insecta > Lepidoptera > Drepanidae > Thyatira > Thyatira batis. Next base: position 3,381,518 of record LR990507.1, read on the forward strand.
TTATTGGTCAATGGACGACAGTGTATGACCATATTAGGTAAAATTAAATGAAATCCTAACAATATTTTAGCTTTTGTGAGAATGTGTTGTGTTGTATATTACTCTTTCACGCTGAAATGGCTGAAGGGATCGAGATGAAATTTGGCCCATAGTTAAAATATGATCTGGAACAACACTTTAGGCTACTTTTATCCCAGATAAAATGACCACCATTCATAAGCGCCCGTGAACGGCTTATTCATATACGTCACCTCCGACGAGCACGAGCCACCCTTAATCCCGCGTATTGCGGATTGGCAGACTTTTTTTTTTTTTGAATGGACTAGAAGGTGACAGCCTCAGATGGCTTTTACACCGTTACGCGGACTTTTTCGGTGAGCGCAGAGGGCTCTCAACCGAAGGAAAATTTAAATCGGCAGACTTCATCATCATCGGCTCATATACGTCTCCAACGAGGAGCTCAGTCTCCCCTAACATTACGTGACGAACTTTACGTGCCTTTAATTGTGACATCTCGGCCATGCACGTTTCCTTATGTTTTCCTTCACGAAAGCCAGTGGTGTGAATCCGTAAGTTTTTGAAACTCAAGAGGTACGGGACGGGGTTTGAACCTGCGCCCTCATGAGCGTGAGTCGGTACGTTCCCCACTGACCGACCACGTCTATGTACTAAGTTTGTCGAGCATGAGGTGCCAACAATGACTCATAAATCAATCGGACTTAAATATTTGGATAATAGTGATTCTGTGTAAATTATAGTAATTATGCACAGGTGACTGATAGCACGTGTGTGACAAGTAATCGATCACACAAATATTAGATAATAAATAATCAGAAATAATATGAGTATCTACCTCTGCCCGTTACTCTGTTTACTACAAAACCACGCAACGAATTTTAATACAGTTTTCGTTAATAGAATGAATCGTGATAATATTTAGCACAGATTTAGAATATGTTCTGGAATAACATACCTACACATAACAACCTAAGATCGATATTTTAAGATCCCTCGAAAACGTGAGGAGCCATTAGTGAATAATAAAGAAGATTCATACCAAACATGTTCATACCCTTAATATTTTCAGGGTCTACCACCAAACAAACAAATTGGTCAGTCAATTTACCAGCTGCATTTACGATCTAAAAACCGTGAATACGTTAAAACTGAAACAAACAAGAGGAAAACTACACGTTGTAAGTACCTAGGTACATCCTATAACCTTATTATTATGCTAACGGTGTCTGGACGACGAACATACGAAAATGAAAGCAAACGTAAAGAATAAATCGGTTACAGGCCTTGGGGAAAACAGAATAGGAACAGATGCATTATTTGAAGACGGATTTCCAAGTCTTGGAAAATATGAATAGTATAGTAATCGGACAAATATTTTAAGCGGCTTTTTTTTGTATGTAAGTTTGTAATGAATAAACACAAAAACTACTGTGCCGATTTCAAAAATTCTTTCACCATTGAAAAGCTTCATTATCAGGGAGTAACATACGCTATATTTTATATCTGTATTCCCACAGGAACTGGAAATACGCGGGTGAATCCGCGCGGAGGCAGCTGGTGTGATATAAAAGCTTGTCGCGAGAAAGAATTTACTTGTCTAGGTAAAGAAGTAAATTAAAAAACTTGATATGATAAATTTTAACTATAAAATTTTGCAAACTAAGGAAATACGAGTACCTACATAAATAAGAGAAGGAACCAAGCATTAGAGTGACTGTTCTTAAGACTTAAGTGCATATTTGAATAAAAATATTTTTAATTAGAATTATTTTGTCATTTTTACGATAGTGGGTAATTTATTATGGACACTTTTGCTAAGGGATAAATTATGAATCCATTAATCTGCATGACATCTCATTGGACTTATCATTGAGGAGCTACATCAGCACAAGTGAAACATTTCTCACCCTACCTAAGTACATAGTTTATTTATTTCGTCACAAAACAACTGTTCACACATTCAGTTGAGTAATATTTAATTGATTACAAATTGAACAATTTATTTTATTTGCAACAAAAAGTACCACACATATAGTTATTTACTAACAAAACCGCACTAAGTGCATCCGTTCAACTCTGGGACTCCCCAACATGAGTATGCCTCCGATAGAGCCCCTATCTCCTTACATCCTGAGTCATCAGAAACCAACAAAGCAATATCAATCTTATTGCAAACTATTAAAGATTACAATTAAAAGCAAAGAGAATTGACACATGTATTAATTGTGTTACAGAATTGAAATCCACCACAGCTGTTGTTACAAAAAATTACCTATAATCCAAATCTACACTAATATTATATCGAGGAAAGATATTTTTGTATGTAACGAACAAACATTAAAAAATATTGGACCGTCTGATAAATAGTTTCACCATTGGAAAGCTACATTATCAGGGACTAACATAGGCTATACCTATTGTATTTTTGTATTCCTACGGGAACGGGAACTACGCGGAGGCAGTTAGTTAGTAATAAAAACCTTAAGCTCGGAGCATTCTTCCTTTGAAACAAGATTAGAATTCCTTACTAGCTTCCGCCCCGCGGTTTCATTCGCGTTCCCGGGGATATAATATTTTAAGTTTAGCAACGCATAGATAAATTAGCGGGCGGGTGCCCCAGCTTCGCACGGGTACAATGCTTATACATCACATTAGAAACCTTCAAAATTGACAGTGTTTCTCTGACATATTATGCATGTATTATATATAAAAATCTTCCTCTTAAATCACTCTGCCTATTAAAAAAAGCCGCATAAAAATCCGTTAGGTAGTTTTAAAGATTTAATATGACATAGGGACAGACAGCGGAAAGCGGCTTTGTTTTGTAATATGTAGTGACTTAAAGACGCAGAAATAACAATTGTTTTAAAGAAGTAGAAAATAGACAATAAGCAATTTACCTACTATGTATGTAAAATATGTACATATAGCGAAAAACTTTATTATGTTAAATGCTACAATAGTAGTACTTAATACTTATGGTGATTCATGATTTTAGTAATAAATTTATTTATAGTTTTCCACTCTACATTGTCTATTTATAAATAATGTTAATCATGAACCTACTTAATTGTTAATAATATGACACTTAGTAGATCTTATATCCTACGTCTTACAATTGCATAATAACAAAAAGTATTGACAAAATTTGCGAATTGATAGATATATAAAACAGTCTCTGTTCGTACTGGATAAATAAATTAATGTTTTATGTATTTAAATAAAAAAATATATGGTTCAAGCTTCCGGCCTGGGTTTCACCCGCGTAGTTCCCGTTCCCGTGGGAATAAAGGGATAAAATATACCCTATGACACTCACAAATAACGTAGCTTTCTATTGGTGAAGAAATTATATAGGTAGATCGGTCCAGTAGTTTCGGAGCCTATAATAAGCACAAACAAATAATCTTATCCTTCATCTGTATAATGTTAGTTTTTATAAATTTCATGCTTTTATGTTTGGTAGCTAACGGTTTCGAATAAAAGGTTAAATTTGATATTGTCATATCATTGTATAAAACAATACTCATATAGTATATCTTCTATATATATAAAATTCTCGTTTCACAATGTTAGTTACCGTACTCCTCCGAAACGGCTTGACCGAGTAGGTCTGAGAATCGGCTACTATCTATTTTTGTTCACGGGTACCGGAACTGCGCGGGTGAAACCGCAGGGCGGCAGCTAGTAATAATATATTATTATGCAAAAAAGTCGTTGTGGAAAACCATTTTGAAATTATAGTCTTGGAGAATATTAAAATGCCTCTGATAAAAAACACAAACAAGTTGTGACGACAACCGACATGTTACTGTTACGTAGAACACGTCTTTGTCTGACCCTGTCCTCATTTCCATTATAAATTGTAAACATACCATTGCAAATCCTTTTTTATATGATTATCCTTATACTTTTCATTCAATTGTAGGTATTTAAACTATTTATGCTTCATCTACATGCCCGAGATGTCACATTTAAAGGTAAATGTGAAGTATGCCACCGCACTAGGCCCGCGACTATGGCCTATACCCCCTCGTTGTTAAGGGAGGCTCGAGCTCCGAGCGTGGAGACGTATATGAGATGATGCTGATTCTTTACATTATAATTTTGAGAATTTTAAGTAACTCAATAATAGTTATTCTATTCGTTTGTACCTACAAAAGCTTGTCAAATCACACTAATATTATAACGCGGTTTGTAAGTATGTTTGTTTCTTCTTTTACGTCTAAATGGATGGAGTGATTTTAATTAAATTTGGTATGGAGTTAGCTGACACACCATAATTAACACATAGGCTACTTTTTATGCCGGGAAAATTCGAGACCACCGGGAACGCGGGTGAAACCGCGGTGCAGGAGATAGCACTCTATAACCTATAACTTATAAACAAACCCAAGAGGTGTTTAATCTTTTGTTTATATACTGGACTGAGCCACTGGGCTTGCGTAAGATCCTGTTCCAAATATTAACGGCTAACATACGTCAGATATCTAAAAGTCAACGTACATAAGCTGTTCAATTCAGAAGTCTGAACATATGTTATATTTTTATATAACCGAGTTACTCTTCATTTTAGCACTGTTACAACTTATGTTGGGTCTGAGATACCGGTTCTATATGACGTAGTGTTAACGTGACGTATGCAATGATATTAAAAGCAATAAACTTTAAACTGGAAAGGAAAATATTCTTACTAGCTGAATGGAAGCTTTCATTACGCGGTTTCACCCGCATAGTTCCGATTCCCGATGGAATACGAGGATAAAATATAGCCCATGTTACTCCCCGATAATGTATCTTTCCGTTGGTGAAAGAATTATTCAGATCGGTCCAGTAGTTTCGGAGCCTATTCAATACGAACAAACCAATGTCTCCATTTTATATATTGGTGTTTATTTATATACAAATCTTTCCTCTTTATAATATTAGTATAGACAAACCCACACATATTCGTCAATATACTTACTAAAGGTAAGATTGCTTCTATAAAAATGATTTTTCAGTACCGCGTTCCCGGGGGATCTTCAAATTATCCCAGGAAAAAGTAGGATGACATTATTGAGATAAAACCATCCATCCTTACATACACGCATTTATAATATTAGTTTTATTATAATCAGAAGTATATTAGAAGAAAACATGTACGTAAATAGTAAATAAGTCTTTTCCAGCTGGCAACACGAAATAAGGTAAAATTGCAACATATTTAAATCAATTTCAAGTGCAAATTATCGTACGCGAAATAATCGGTATCTTTGACATATTTTTGCCAAAATACACGACGTGAATGTATGTGAAACTTTTGATTATTATCTAATAAATTTGATAATTTTAGTAAGGTAGGGCACTGGAAGCTAGAATAATTGGGACTTCACCGTTTAAGGAATTCCTTCATTAATTTATCATATTTTTTGTGGTAACATTTAGTGATATAGCAACTCGATCGAAACGTCGAGGTTAGTCAAAATATTATAATTTTGTCAAAAGTCCACTCGATTATATATAACTAGTGGCTCCCCGCGGTTTCACCCGCGTTCCCGGGATAAAAAGTAGCCTATGTGTTATTCCAGAACATATTCTAGCTCTGTGCCAAATTTCAAGCAGATCCCTTCAGCCGTTGGAGCGTGAAAGAGTAACAAACATCCATACATACAAACTTTCGCATTTATAATATTAGTAGGATTCTTCTGTCTGTGTGTTGACAGTGAAGTCTTGAACGGCTGGAGCGATTTGAATGATTTTTTTGTGTGTGTTCTAGTGGATTCGAGGATTGTTTATTGGATTGGACCCGGTAGGTGGCGCTGATCGGGCAGAACTAAGTCTGACGGGTCCGCTACTCCGCTAGGAAACTAGCGGACACATGAATTTAGTTCAAGAAAGTTTAAAAAACACTAGCAAATAGGCAAAATCTCCAGAAATGCGGATAATAATCTAGTTCATTATACTAAAGTTCAGTTAAAAGAGTCATTGCATTGTAATTATTGACATTGCGAAGGTAAACGGTAGTCAAGTAATTAAATATTCATATAATGATAACAATGTACCAAATGTAAACCTAATGTGTGTATTGCTGTCTGTTTGTGCGCAATAAAGACTATTGGTATTAAATATAATATTTCACACGGGTTCGATCACTAATAATCACTAATCTTATAGATGCGAAAGTAACTGTCTGTCTGTCTAGATTTCACGCTAAAACTACTAAACCGATTTATATGAAATTTGGTACACAGATGGTCAAGAGCCTGAGAAAGGACATAGGCTACTTTTTATCTTGGGAAAATGGAAGATCTCCCGGGTACGCGGGTAAAACCGCGGGGGCCACTCGTTTCTAATGAACAAAAAAAACATCTATTTTTTACTTTTATATATTAGTGTAGATATAGATAAAAGTGTAGACAAATGATGATATTGTGATGCAATATGCAACGTGGTTCATTAAACGTGGCTTGGCCGACGTGGAAGATAAAAACAAAACATTATTTCATCATACATGCCTAAACCGCAGACTAATGGGATGAAGGCGTATACTGTGACCTTCTTACTTTACGATGACTATTCACAACTTCATTTTTAAAATAACTAGTGGCTCCCCGCGGTTTCACCCGTGTTCCCGGGAGATCTTCCATTTTACCGCGATAAAAAGTAGTCTATGTCCTTTCTCAGGCTCTAGACTATCTGTGTTCCAAGTTTCATTTAAATCGGTTCATTAGTTTTAGCGTGAAAGCGAGACAGACTTTATAATGTTAGTATAGATCTAGCTTCCGTCGCGAAAAAATAAAATAGATATAGTCTATCACTCCTTGATAATGTAATTTTTCATTGGTAGAAGAATTATTTAGATCGGTGCAGTAGTTTCGGAGCCTATACACGAAAAAACAAATTTTCCCTCTTTGTGGTATGCCGTATGCCTATTAATGTAGATATAACAAAAAAATTATGGTAAAATGTACCTAAAATTACCTATGAGTTTACCAAGTCATATTTTCTGAACACAAACGGTTCACATATGGAATACAGAAATCAAGAACACAGTTTTTACCTACGTATAGTCTAAAATTAGTTTGTATATCAATGATATGCTAACCTATATATATATAATATACCTGTTTTGTTGTTACTTCGAATGTTACACATCCATAGTGACGTTTTATCCTGAAAATAATACATTAAAGTCGCAGAAACAACGGTTTTAAACAAAAATATACAGCATTAGTAATAACCACGCAACATTTAAACAAGCAATTATCCTGATAACCATCACTATGCAAAGTACTGATAACAAAATGGAATTAAATACTTAATAAATAGCTATATAATCTGTATTGAGTTATCAGATAACATAACCGCAGACTCGACATGAGTTTAAGTCTTGATAAAGTTATTTTTAGAGACACAGTTTCAAATGATTCATAATTCGTCTATTTATAATGTATCGGAATGCGGCATGCGCCCGCGCAGGTTGATAATTGATACGAAATTCTAAGAATGACAATTCATTGTTTTGATGTTATAGGCACTAGTTGCTCCCCGCGGTTTCAGCTGCGATCCCGGATAGTTTTCAATTTTCTTAAGCTAAAAAGTAGCACATGTGTTATTCCAGAATATATTGTAACTCAGTGCCAAATTTCATCGCAATCCCTTCAGCGGTTCTGGCGTGAAAGAGTAACAAACACATCCATACATTTTCTCAAACTTTCTCATTTGTAATCCGTTCAGAAGTTTTTGCGTGAAAGACTAACAAATATCCATCCATCCATACTTACAAACGTGCGTATTTACAATATTAGAAGGATTTTCGATTAGGATATTCAAACATCCAAAAGTGAATATCCTCCAAAAACGCGACTCCACTCACTCCATTCTACACGTACGTACGCAAGCCGCGACAGTACACACGGACTCATCTAGGTCAGCCAAGTTCACGCCAGCACGTGCTGCGACGGCGGGTGTACACATGCCTTCAATGAAATTTGAAGATTTGCAAATGTTACGTGACAAGATGGCGACGTACATGCAAAATTCACGTTGTGAGAAGTACCGAACTTTATATTTATATATTCTTAGTATATTGAACTCTTACTTATACCGCTTTGCATATAATTAGGTATGGTTCGAATATTTATTCAAAATCACACAGCATGAGAGACATCAATTCATAAAACTCTTGAAGTTCGTGAACGTATAAAAGAGCAAAATACTAAAAGGGAATAATATCAACTACGTTTATTACGAACATTTGAGGACCAACAATACCCAATGGAAATATATCAAAATTAAGAATTCTTGTAAGTTCTATGTTTGTGAGAATGTATGGATGTGTTACCCTTTCACGCAAGAACGGCTGAAGGGATCGCGGAAATTTGGCACACAGAATATGTTCTGGATTATCCCGGGAAAATTTAAGATTCCCGGGAACGCGGATGAAACCGCGGGGAGCCGGTAATAACTCATAGTAACTGACATAGTAAGGAAGACAAAGTCACTGATAACAGAGGGCTGGTACTGATAACCTGAATTGATAAGATAGCACGACGGTGTGTCGTGTCAGGGCTACTACTTAGTAAACGGGATAAAAAGTAGCCTATGTGTTAATCCAGGGTGTTAGCTAACTCCATATATATTAGTAAAATCGCTCCAGTATAGACGTGAAGTAGTAACAAAACAACACACAAACCTTTAGCCTTTATAATATTAGTGTTATACGAGGCTAACTTATTTGTTTTTGATAAATGTGCTTGCGATGTTAGTCTGTAAGCGATTGTAACACACTTTAATTAAATTTGTTAAATTAATACATACATAAGTAAATGTAATTGTTAACACAATTAACACACATACAATTGTTGACAAAAGGAATAAATAAATGAGTAGTTTAGGACTAGCAGCAAAAGCAACCTTCCGAACCGAGCATCAGAGTCGACGTTTCATAAGTGCCTGTGAAGGCCTAGTTGAATTAATAAATTTATTTCATTTCATTTCTAGAACTTGGGAAAGGACATAGGCCACCTTTTATCCCGGGAAAGTTAAAGATCCCCAGAGAACGCTGCGCTGGTAAAAACGCGGGCCGGAATTTAATACAGACTATAATTCCGATAACTACGTATCTAGATATAAAATCTAAATTCAATAGACACGCTTTCCATACCTAGGTATACAGGATACGTGGAACAATAAAACATTCCATGAACATTCAAAATATTCCATAAAACAATGGATTAGTTCTGAAAACTAACTAACGGGTCATAGTTTATTGGGTCACGAGGAAGGTCGATCGAACCTTGACTCTGATACTAAGCTTCTAGGAAAGATCGATAATGTTATAGGCTGTGATGTTCTAGTAGCTATTAAAATGATCCTGGGAGACCTGGGACATTCATTACTCGTTCTGGGACTTCTAACAGCCATTTAGTAATGAAAATTTCTTCAAATCAAATCAAATCAAAATCTTTTTTATTCAAATAGGCCTCAATCAAGCACTTATGAATAGTCACTATTAATGCTCGGTTCTGAAAGTTGTTTCTTACTGAGAAGAGCCGGCAATAAACTTCACGACGAATATAGTTGACATCCAGACACAAAAACAGACGTGTAGCGCACAAACGTTTGTACAATGAGGAAATCGAATTGTGAAAGCCTAACTAGCTTAGTTTTTTTTAGAAGCTAACTTGTCAGATATCACATGTTTCGACACGCGGTAACTAGATATGGTATTACCCAAAAAAAATACAGTCAATTGTGTAAAAATCACCTGTGAACTCTTGTTTATACATATATCCTACTAATATGATAAATTGTGAGAATGTATGTAGGTACGGATAAATATCCTGGGATATTTTACTCACAAGGCCTATCTGATTCCATGCTAAGCAGAGCTTGTGTTATGGTAACCAGATAGCTGACATACTACATTTACTACTTTTAAATACATACTTATATGGCCATCCATGTGTGTTACTCTTTCACGCCAGAAATTTGGAACTGAGTTAGAATATGTTCTGAAATAACACATAAGAAAAATTTAAGATCGCCGGGAACGCGGGTGAAACCGCGGAGAGCCACTAGTGTATATAAACCCAGGATATTTACATAGAATTGGGTTTTCCATTGTTTTGAACAACTGACATCTTTTGACCCTTAACATAGCGACGCATTCGTAGAAATGTTTATAATGAGAAAATTACTTTATCGAATGGAATTCCTAAGTTTTGTTTATTTATTTGCTGGTTTCCCTGGTGATTATTGGAACGATTAATTGTCAGTTGACAAATTACTAATTTATTTCTAATAAGTGTTGCCAACCAATTTAGTAATTAGTACCTACCTAATGACTGTCAGTTTCGCAAATTATTTTGCTATTCAAACAAATAACGATAATGAGTTTTATTTTTATTTAATCAACAATGGCAATCGGCCATATAAATAGTTTTGGGGTTTTTGATTTACCTCTTTTTGTTTTTTTTTACGTTGATTTCGATTGAGCATGTAGAGATAATGCTCTACTTTTTTTATCTAACTCATAGAGCATAGTGAAAGGGGTGTCATACAAAATGTATTTTTTTTCATAATAAAAAATAAACTTTTAAATCGCTACTTATTGCGCAGATGCGTAGAGGTCATTACACTTTAAATAATGATACCTAACGATGATTCAGTTATTAATTTATCGATTGACCTTTAGTTTGTGATCCACAGAAATAACGATTGATCGAAACATGTGTATATGTTATAGAATATAATAGTCATTGTGCTAATTATTACAGTTATATACCTAATAGCTAATATCATAATAGTATGGAAGGGAGTTAGTTATTATACATCTTAAATATTTATTAAAAGCTGCTTTTCGACTCGTATTAATTGTTGAGTTTAAAAACTAGGACTGGATCCTTACATCAGAATTATATGAGTAAAGCATGCAAGACCCAAGATATACGGTCTAAATTAAACTACTCAATGCTTTTACTATATTACCAGAAAACTAATTTCTAAAGATAGTTCTGCTTAAACACACAAATGTTTGCAACAGATGGGTATCAAACACACGACCCAAGACGTGAGAAACAGAGTCTTACCAACGTCATAAAGTAATGATGAAACTATAAGTATACATTTTAAGATCCGTGTTTCACAAATACTTTTCTCAACACCGGATTTCATCGAATCTTATTTCGGTTTGACGTAAATACTCACCTAGATTAAAACGGTTTTTTAAACAAATTTCGAAATGTTGATTAAGTAATACGTCACATAAAAGTGTCTAGTGTCTCAAGGTTTACTACGGGTTAATCCTTGATCAAAGAATTTCTGCACAAGATATACTTAGAGAAATATGTACTGTTTAAAAACTAAAATAAACGAATCGTAATGAGGATGTTTATTTGAAGAAGAATGGACCAGTTTTAAAGGAGACCTTTGCAACGTCATACGTTGTGAACTACTTTGTCTTGATAATGTTACAAGGCAAAACCCTAGCGTTAAGTTTTTTAATTATATCATGCGGCAGTAAAGAGAGCGTCGTACGTCAGCCAGAGAAAGTAAAAAAAAACAAGGACGTATCGCAAAATTCAAAGGTTATAAGGATCAAAACGGTTAGCCGTTACGGTAACCCGTGAAAAGGTTAAAAATGTAGGTTTAACAGAGTAATTCGTATCCTGATCGAAATACTACCTTTTTTTTTAAGGTTTCATGTATAAATACTGCCGAGGATGCAACAGTATTCAGCAGTTATTCCTTTTGAGGTTATAAATTTTGTAGTTATTATTAATACTTACATATAAATCATTAATACAAATATTGGTTATTTACCTGCTAGTACATTATCAAAGATATGCGTATGATGAGTGTAAAAATATTGAAAAATGAATTTGCGTCAGTTGGGAAAAAGAAACATATTTTTACTAGGTACTGTAAGTGTCTAATGCCATAACTAAACAAATTTATGTATTCAAAGATAAACCAACAAAATATTGACTTGGAAAAGCCGAACTTATCGAACTCCAAGATATTGTTGACAGTTATAATAATATGTGTAACTATAATTAGGATGACCCGGTATCTGTAAATGAAATCTCAGTGCCGAAAGGTAGGTCAGTTATACAGAAAAACCCGGATTTTACAGCATTCAACAATAAGCCTATTGTTTGATAGGGTACGTTTTTATCACAATGGACTATGACAAAGCTGTAGATTTTTTTACAAATATCTAATTTCACAGTAAAGTCAAAAAAATCCCGTCGTAAAAATTGGGGAATACCAAACCAAAAGCCACAAAAAATCATCCACATACGTCGAAAAACATTGAAAATACTTGCAGTAGGTCGTCTTGAATGTAGCAAAATCATTAAACAAGGTCATTTAGGTGATTAAATGATGTTGTTTTACATTTCAGCTTACTTGAAAGATTACAAGTAGTCAAAATTGTATGTATTGGAATTTGGTGAAAGTTGTCACTTAGATCATTGTAGTAACGTATCCTTTACAATTATGATGCAAAATTGAGGTATGTAGTTGATGATAATATATGTTAAAAACAACATAAGTATGCGTGTATAAACCACGCGCACACAAGTAAGTCCAAAAAGTTACAAAATTCTTGCAACCACGCCGTTTCCTCTATCAAAATAAAACCCACGATATCGCGGGAATTCCGAATGCGAGCGGATAAAACGTTTCACACAAGCAAAGTGGATAACCTTAGCAATAACATGTTCAGCTGGCCAACATCCCCTTTGTCGCCAGTAAATGTACTAGCTAAGGGGGGAAGGGGAAGTCAAAGAACATCAGCTACAAACCCAAACACGTTGCAACCGGCCACAACTTTACACCGACCGATGTCGTACGCACACAAGCACGTCCCGATGATGTACGTATACGAATACTACCACAACTTTGACTCACAAGTAAAAATGTATGAGAAATTCCGAGGAATATCCATCGATACAGTACGAGCGCTACGCACACACTGACAGAGGCACAGCCGTCTATATAAATCCCCACTCCGTTTGCTTCGCATCAGTTCTTACCTCGCATTCAGAGAGACCCCACGCCACATCGCCTAGTGAAGTTGTGAAATCATTGTGACATAAAAGTTCATTGAGTTGCGAACATTTTATCTGCCTGTGTATCGGATCGCATAGAAAACGCTAGTTGTTGTTTGTGCTGTGCCAGTGAATCCGTGACAATTCCTCACACTTGGAAAGTTCCAAAAATTTGTGAAAATTCAGAGCTGCGTAGCATCAGAGTGTCAAACATGTACAAAGATATAGTGATCCCCGTGAAAGCTGAAACCTTCAGCGGAATGGCTGCTAAAAGGTAAATTGAGAAACATTGTGCAATAAACACTTGACTATTTAAATCCCCACTTAACGAACGAACAGTAAGCTGACCCAAATCTTGTTAATGACGAGATGGTTAAAGTGAAAGCCACTTAAACACTAAAAGATCTTTTGAGTGACCGATTCCTAATGGATATTTTTTATTGCAGCTCCGTAAGCCAATGCATCAAGTCGGTGCTGAGGCGGGCCTGTGTGGAGAAACGGCTGACTATCGGCCTACTGCCCGCTGTTCAGTACCTGTCGAAGAACAGCGATGGAGCCCTGTTCTGTTTAACAGTAGAAGCTCCACCAGGAGACAGCGCTACTCACATGCAAGAGGTGCTGCTACAAGCCTTCTGCGTGGAGAATGACATTTATGTCATCAAGGTAAATATTGTTTTGGCAACTATTCTTCGACGAAATTAATTTACATTATCTTACCATTCTTTGACAAAAAAATCGATCTAAATGTGAATATTTTTTATATATTCGATATAGAATCTTAGACCGCAAGGGCTAAAATATGTAAGTGGTATTAACGATGCATTTTCTCTTGTTCACAGGTTGATTCTGAGGAGAAAATGGCCAAATTACTCGGCTTTCGAAGCGCCTCTATGGACTTCAGCTGCGTGTTAGTCCACTATCCTTATACCGACCCATTTAGTGACAGCCAAGAGATCGATCTTTCAGTTTTATCGGAATCTGAAAGGGATTTGATCGAGCACTGCGACAGCAATTGGGGGTACTCCCAAATGCCAGTCATCAAGTTGCCAGAGAAGTGAATAATTTGAAGAATCATTTTATTGCGGAATAAAAAATGATAATAAGAACGACCACTTTCGGGATAGTTCTTGCCAGTCGGCTTCGGCGTTAGCGCCATCTAGTATTCAATAGTTGAACTTAACGTCCGCTTTGTGGACTTTTTTGATTGACTGTTCTTCTATTGTAAAAACTATTGTACATTTTCTATAATGTTTGTTAATAATAGCAATAACTTGAAATATTGTAAAATTGGAATTTTTGCGAAGGGAGATTTATATTGTCTAAAGTTGCATGCGTTTTTAAAATGTACTTAAATAAAATAATGATCTAGAAAAGGAGATTTTGTCAAGATGATTTGTAATTTTATATTGTAAATTGTAGAAATAGTGTTAAGAATAATATACTGTTATAATGTATAAAGATTTCTTCTTATTTATTTCCCACTTGAAAAATAAGCCTTTATTTTACCGATCAGTCTCTAAGGAAGGACAAACAAACTAATAGTAGATAACAGATACTATAGCCAAATATACTAATATCGTCGTTATATAGTTATACATATTTTGACAAATTAAAATATAACATTTACAACATTACAAACTATTATATACATATTTCACATTACATAAACAATGCTGATAACGATTTCTATGAAATTGTTTTATAACAACTGAACCTATTATAAAACGATTACATTATTTTGCTGATTAATTGAATAACAATTTATAAACACTTAAAAACACGTGTAAAAACGTTATATGAAATGACCGTTAAATAGGAAACTTAACAAAGCGCCATCTGTTGGCGAGTAGCAGTACTAGTATCACTGTTTGTAATTCTTCAGCCAATCTTCTATTACAAGCGCTACACCTCTTTCACCAATCATAATAGATGGCGCATTAGTATTACCGCGAATCACAACAGGCATTATAGAAGAATCTATTACTCTCAGGCCAGAAATACCATAGACCCTCAATCTAGGATCAACTACGGCTTTGTGGTCCCATCTCGGACCCATTTTACATGTTCCTACCGGATGATATGTTGTCGAAGTATAAGATCTTGCCAAACAAACTATATATTCGTCCGTTCCCCAATCGTAATCCTTGCAGGCTTCCAATTCTTTTGTGACAAAGTAAGCACCTCTATCTTTGAAAGCTTTCGTTTTACCAAGACTCAATAAGAACCTTACGCCTTTGATTAAAGGTATAAAATCTCTTGGATCAGCGAAATAATTAGCATATATCAATGGGTCACTGTGTGGATCTGTTGAATTGAGTAGCAACACTCCTCTACTTTTTGGAGTTAAATTCATTGTTCTAGGTAAAACACCATCGTAGTAAGACGTTGGAAATATAGTAGCTAACTCATAATCAGTAGGATTTCTTACGTATTCCCTCCAAAAGACATGATCTACTTGATACTGTATATCGGGCGCCGGCAAATTTGGATCAGTTTTGTAGAACCCTATAGAATTGACCGGTCCATTACCAGATAATGGACCACTTTTGATTTCAGCATTATGATAATTGTATAACTCCCGGACAACTTCTTCATTGCTGACAGCTGTCGCAGTTTTATTGGGCAAAGCTACAACTATACCGTTAAATGTTACATGGTCGTGAAGGTTTTCACCAACAGCTGAATCCTGAACCACCTTTATTCCCAAGTCTTGCAAGTGTTCCTTAGGTCCGATACCAGATAGCATCAGTAATTTTGGAGCATTAATTGCACCAGCACTGACTATGACCTCTTTCGTTGCCGTAGCAACATAAACCTTTCCATCTTTCACGTATTTAACTCCGTAAGCTCTTTTATGTTCGTCTATTAGTATCTTTACAGTTTCAGAATTGATTCTGACTACAAGATTCTTTCTTCTGTATCTGATGGGTTGAATGAATGCGTTGTAAGCTGAAACTCTTTCTCCGTCTTGGGCTACTGCTTGGCCCTGCATAGTGCCTATCTGTTTAGCACCATTATAATCCCTTAGTGGAAGACCAGCCTCGTGAAAAGCATCAGTTAGCATTACAGATGGCGTATCGATGTATGGGTATCGAGACACGGACTGTTCACCATCAACTCCGTGATACTTACGATTGAGTGATTCCACATTGAGATTTTTTTCGGATTTCTTGAAGTATGGTAGCACCTGTACAAAAAAAGCAGTTCAATTAAGCAGATACATTGTTGCCTAATCTAGATTTGCTAAATATTAATCTAGATTGTTATCTTTAAATTGATAATAACGAGTTAATTGAACTTACCTCTCTATAACTCCACCCAACGTTGCCCATTTTAGCCCATTCGTCATAATCGACCTTACTGCCCCGAATATAAGCTAGAGAGTTGATTGAGCTAGACCCTCCTAAGGTTTTACCTCTAAAATATTAAAACAAAATATACATATACAGTGTAGTATTAAGCTATTAACAAGCAATGAATTATAAGCGCCTGACAGCAGATTGATAGCATTTTAACTAATAATAAAATATGAGCATGAAAGCAAAAAAAGGGCTTGAAATAACATTTTTTAAATCGTGTGGACTTTTATTTCTCGTTGTTTTTTGCTTCAGTGAAGTCATTTATCTATTCAGGAGTTATTCTTACATCCAAACATAACCTTTATGAAATATAAGAATAGAGTATAGATTTGATTCAGCTAAGCTAATTAAGTACCTGGGCCAATCGCATCGCTTCTCTGGCCTGGCTAGACAGCTTCTTCCGTCAGGCATTGTCCTATACTTCCAATCTATATTGGAGCCGAGGAGGGCGGTCGACAATCCCGGCACAAGAGTCACATCTGGTTGTTCTGGACCAGCTTCCAACAGCAGTACCTGTCATGAACGGAAAAATGAAAATTTGACCCTTAAATCACATATGTAAAGGTTCATTTTACAACGACTACATATATTGACTAGGAGTCAAAGTGGTCGCCATGGCCGAAATCGGTCGGACCAATCATCATCATATTATAGGAATTCTGAGGGGTTAAAAATGATATAGCAATGCAAATATTTATTTACTACAGTATTATTGAACTTTGTTTGATACAGGCCGCCACAATATAGGATCAAAATAACTAGATTGACGATAGGTTTTAAGTTTTACAACCACCAAATCTGACAGGAAACGGCTAAATCTTAAAACTGCTGAACCGGTTTTCATAAAACTTTATTAAGAACAACCTTTCAGACATAGTCTAGATATAAGATCCCTATTTTGCGATTTTTTTTAATTAGAAAGATGCGCCTGAACAAAGGCATAGATGGTAGGCATATGTTTTGGAATAGCACATAGGTTTTTATTCATCCCGGGAATGCTAAGAAGACCGAAAGCTCATTATAATGTTTGAGGTAACGCCGCGATTTGGGACACATGTTTAACAGGAGAACTTTTATTTGAGACATGTATGGACTGAAATGTTATTCACCTTCCACTTTTTGTTGGCAGTCAATCTATTTGCAACGACGCAGCCTGCCGAGCCGGCTCCAACTACTATGAAATCGTACTCTTCCTTTCCATAACTGTCGATATTATCGATAATTCTCTCGTAACAGTCATGGTTGTTTCGCAAATATTCCTGTTTCCTCCTGTCTTTGGAGTCACCGAAGAGTCGCACGAGCAAGTTTAGGTACACATAACCGAATGAACTACACGCCGATAGTTCAGTGTGTACTGGACACACTTCGGTTAGGTTCAGTGGTTCCCATAACATTTTTGGGCCTGAAATTGTGTTTTGTGTTATCTTAAAATGTTTGTTCTCGAAGCTTGCAGTTGAATTTCAGAACTTTAAAATTCGATTCGATCGAAGTACTCATTGAAATAATTAAAAAGGTTAAGTAGATAATTATGATTGATAAAAATACCGTGACGACTCGCGCGTGGACTATTCCAAATATACTATTATATTATTTTGACTAACCTGACCTGTAAGTAAATATTCTGAGATAAACGGGGTGAATTGGAAGCTACTATTTGAATAAAATATTTTTTTTAATACAATTGCTCTAAAAGTGGTGTATTGCAGGGACGTATAGCGTTCGGAAAGTGGGCTATTACACACTAGTGCTTTTTTTTTGCCTTTCCCGAACTCGTGCGTACATCTTTCCCAACTGTCAAAATAATGTCTATTAAAAAGAAAAACCAACCATGAAGGTTTTACTAAAGAGTTTTTATGATTAATACAAATACGTATATTTTTAAAAAGAAGCTTGTAATTTATCTCAATATCAGATTTAATGAATTAGGTTAGGTTTCATTTCATCTCATTAAATTTCATTTTCATTTCATATCAATAAAAAAAATATACTGAAGACTAAGCTGTATAGGTAGTTACCTTTGCCTACCAAAATGGGCGAAGAAAAAAAAACTCTGCTTATAAAATGGCGCCAACCGTAGGCGCCATTTTCCAGAAATTTTCATTGCGAGTTTAGTTTATTGTTTTTTTATTATTTTATTAAATTGCTTTATTTTTTCGCAACTGTATTAAAAATAGTCGTTCAGTACACTTGCGGAACCGTCATTGCAACTTGTTCCGACTGTCAACCCTCGCCTTCGGCTGCGCCGCGGCTCGGGTAGTCATTCGTCGGAACTCTTTGCAATGACAGCCTTTCCGCACTTGTAACGAAATATACTATTATACCATACTCTATTCAGAAAGGACGATAAAATTATAGCAACAAGCCTTCTAAGTCAGGTTATAAAAATCTTACCCCAAGTAGATTTTTAGATTCCTAACAGTTTAACACGCGTTTATATCGTACAGAATGTTATTATAAATTGAGTAATTGTATTGATGATTTGCTTAGCCTTCACGTTCACATGATTGTAAGAAACCGACGATTATGTATCGACCATGAAAGTTTAATATAACGTGTATCATAATTTTTAGTCTTGAAAACAATACAATTTTACAATTTTTATACAGATCTAAGTTATAAAATACTATTATTGTGAAGAGATATTGAAATTTTCTCGTATCTATTCTCGGCTTCTCGCGCCACCGCCACGTTTAAAACTGGCCATTGGTTGATTGACAATGTTGACAATTAAGACGCCATGACAGTCAACCATAAGAAGACCATAAGAAGTGTGAATATGATTTAAGAAGGGGACGGCGCGTACGCAGTCCCCACTATCAAAAATTACGCGTCCGAGTTATCCACATTAGGGATAATCACAGAGGTCAACCTCGCCGCAGTGCAATGGTGAGGTCTCGCTCTGGGGGAACCGCCTTTGTGATCACGGTGTCCCCTACGCCAGGTAAGTATGCCTTGTTCTACGCGCCGAGGGGTAGTCATCAAACCGCGGAGACTCTTAACATCGCCATGTAGAAATTGTACTAAAATTTTGTAGCGCCATCTGTGTTTAAACTTAAGTACTACTTAGTATATTAGGTGACGTTGAGATGAGGACTTTATGGTTTATGGTAAGTCTTGTACTACCTCGTTTTCCATTTTGTTTCTCAAATTAAAATTCTCAACTGATTAAATAATACTCTATTTTTGTAACGGTTTGGATAATACCGAAAACAATAAATAATAACGTTAAATCTACTAATATTGATGAAGAATTTTGTACAACTATACATAATTTTGCTGCTAAAATTGTTGAATAACATGCGAATCAATTATACACACGAATATTAGTGGGATTATAGAGGTGTGATCCATCAAAAGGTTTATGTAATTTATGGCTACTGTATAAAATAATGGTAATTGTTTCGCTACATAATGTTTTAAAATCATCATACACATTATTCATGCTAAAAAGATCCGCAGCCGGTAGGATTCGAACCTACGCTCCCAGAGGGAATCTGATTTCGAGTCAGACGCCTTAACCACTCGGCCACGACTGCCATGCTAACATTGCTGAATTTTGTGATTACAATCTACACTGAGAAAACAGGATGGCAACAGAATTCATAATGATATTTTGTGGCTTCTAGATACTAACTACAATATAAATTCAAACATAATAAATACCTCGGTTTTACCAAAATATAGTCACAAATGTTTATTTAAAACCACTATAATAGAAATTAACAGGAAATGCCTAACCATTAAAACATCACGCTTTATTCGAGTAAAACTGCAAAATGATGGTCGAAATAGGAAAGTTGGGTTGAGAACAATAATGTGAGTACATTTAGTTTTAATAATTATCATAGTAAACCATAGATGTACAATTAAATTGACATTGATGTCGATATAAAAGTAAAAAAATAACTAAGTAATTTTTCTTTTTCAATTATCACCGTTTTCATTCGATTTGTACTTGTTTTAAAAAAGTATAAGACCTTATTTTTATAGTTAGGTTTTTTGGTGCTTAAAATTGTATATGTTAACTTGTAATATTACTAGTGGCTCCCCGCCTACCCGGGAGATCTTCCATTTTCCCGGAATAAAAAGCAAATTTCGAAGCCTATGTCCTTTCTAGGGCTCTGGACTATCTCTGTACCAAATTAAATTTCAATCGGTTCATTATAATGAAACTAAATATTAAATTAGATAAAAATAATGTTTTGTTGCGAAGGTCTATGGTTGAAATTTACATTTCAAGACAAGAATTCAACTCGGGCGTGTACTTATTACTGTTATAGATAAATATAATGTATGTACATATTTAGAATTCTATCTATAGCTCGCAATTACTGAATTTATCAGTCAGGTACCTAGTTAATAAAATAACACTGTCCTAGTTTTTATATTATGTACATACCTCGATTCTCTCATACAAAAAAAGTACTCGTTAAATTTGTCTTAAACCGTAAATATAAATAGAACAGGAAAAAAAACACAAAAAGGTGATTTCAAGGGGACACCCGGGTTTGAACCGGGGACCTCTCGATCTGCAGTCGAATGCTCTACCACTGAGCTATATCCCCGATGAAGAGAGTGGTAAAAATATCGTAGACAAAACATGCTTACTATTGAGTATTGACACAAGATAAATCGTTTTCTTTGCTTTTCAGAGCTACGTGAAAATAAGAATTTTATTTTAAGTTTTATGCTGCAAAAAACGGTTTCAATAAGTATTTTTATAAAAGGGGCAAATATGATTCAGATAAAATCTGTAATTATGTAATCAAATACTTAACTAAAGTAATTTTACAGAAAAAATAATTTCTTCGAAGCAACTTCGCTTGTCTATGATTTTTTTATACTAGCGATATTTTGTTTAGAGATGCAAAAGAGATTTGCGCCCCCGGGTGGGCTCGAACCACCAACCTTTCGGTTAACAGCCGAACGCGCTAGCCAATTGCGCCACGGAGGCTATGACCGATGTTGCGAAAATGATGATAATAATATACGAATACTTAGCGATGCATAATAACATGGATTACTAGTTCTCGCTCTTCGGTTTTACCTGCATTTCCGGGAGAACTTCAAGTTTTTACGACAAAATGTGTGAAAACTTGGTGTGGCTGTCCAATGTGTTCAGAATACTCTCTTTTTAGTAAATGCAACAAATAACCCAGATAGGTTGCGTAATAGTAATAAACACCATGTATTCCTACATCCTTACAAACTTCCCCATAACAATAGGTTATGAAGAAATATAAAAGGTTCAGGTAGGGTTTGGGAAACTGTTGAAGACATTTCTCAACTTATATACTGCAAGAATTTCCAGTAACAACTAGGATGATGACGATATTTTTAGGGTTCCGTAGTAAACTACGAACCCTTATAGTTTCGCCATGTCCGTCCGTCCGTCAGTCCGTCCGTCCGCGGGTAATCTCAGAGATAGTTGATACTACTGAGCTGTAATTTGGTATCGTAGACGTTAACAGTGTTGACAAAAATAAAACATAAAATCTAAAAAAATATTTTTTTTACACGTACAACGGAAACAAACAAAAAGATCTCCATTCCTATATTGTGACATATCGTTGGGTATCTTATTAAAAGATAGCAAAGGTTTGGTTTGCTAAGAACGCTTTCCGATTCAGGGTTCCGTTTACGAAATATTAAGCTTTAGAGTTCTAAAAGAAACCATGCTATTAGCATATATAATGAATTAAAAAGGAAAACTATCACGGCTATGTTGGATTTACAGGTTATCGAGTTATAGTCGGCCACTTAACAAATATCCTAAAATCTACGTAGCTAGATAAATGTTTTCAACCTTGTTGAAATGGGTCACATGTAGCAGGATTTGGTTTCCATGATAAGTTAGTAGTTCCGTCAACTTTCCACAGATGGCGCTACTAAATTTTAGTACAATTTCTACATGGCGATGTTAAGAGTCTCCGCGGTTTGATGACTACCCCTCGGCGCGTAGAACAAGGCATACTTACCTGGCGTAGGGGACACCGTGATCACAAAGGCGGTTCCCCCAGAGCGAGACCTCACCATTGCACTGCGGCGAGGTTGACCTCTGTGATTATCCCTAATGTGGATAACTCGGACGCGTAATTTTTGATAGTGGGGACTGCGTACGCGCCGTCCCCTTCATTAATACTTGTCATCTCATCGCGGGACTTCTATTCGGACCAAGGTATCCATCAACGACCCATGTATGTTGATGGTTTTCTATTCCGTCAACGAAACGTTAACGTTGATTTGCGTTTGACAACTAGGACTAATTAATATTAGGATTAATCTATACAGGTACAAAACATGTATTTATAGTCTCACAAAAGCTCTAGAACGGCTGGACTGATTTAGCTATTTTGGTCTTGAATTATTTGTGAAAGTACAGGAAAGGTTTAAGAAAAGTAAATTTGAAAAAATGCTTGGAATATAATGAAAAAAAAAACAATTTCGCTCTTCCTTAGAAACCACTCCTAACTGTCAAACAATTGATGTCCGTCTAACGTTGAGAAAAAAAAATTAAGGTCGTTGAGAAATCAATTTTAAGTTTAAGGCTTTATTTTGTAAACTGCTAATATAACCTTTGTGACATGAACATTTTTCAAGCAACATCAAATGTAAAAAATAAAAGCTAATTCATATCGAGCATTTTCTTTTGATTACGAAAACTTTTTGTTCCATTTTAGTTTTCACCACATTTTTTTTAACAAAGTTGAATTATTATTTTTGCAATTATCATTCAGCTTTTTTATCAGTACCTACGAAGATTGCCGGGTCAACTAGTTTTAAACAAGGAAATCACTCTTGAAATGATACTTTACAACTTAGAAATGTAATAAGTACCTTGATATTAGTTATTATATTAGTATTTTGAGCTTTACTGCATACTGTGTGACACAGAATGTAATTTGAAAACTGGTTAACATTTTTAGACCGCGACAGTACATACTCGGATATAATAGATTTTTACCCAGACACAGAACAAACTGTCAAGTTCATGAACACAATTATATTCTTGGGTAAGGGACGAAACTTCCTCACAAAATTTCAGATACAAACAATTTGTGGATTACATAATATTATGCAACTATGTATTTACTTTGCGAGCGAAACCGGACACGAACAGCATGGATATTAAATAAATAATTAATTAAAAACAAAATATATACACCAACCTGTATCATATAAATGAATAGATAGGCCTAACAATTGAGCAAATTTTAGGCATACCAAATGTATACCTACGAAATGGAACAATAATTTCACCTCTATCCATAACTCCCGTATGGTCTAGTGGCTAGGATACCTGGCTTTCACCCAGGAGGCTCGGGTTCGATTCCCGGTACGGGAAATAATCTTTTTGATTTGCACATTTATTTTATTTATTACTTGTTGACATAATTTTTTCTTCTTCATCAGTATAACGCGTTTTTTTGCAGGATTTGCTATTGTATACTTTATGTTTTCACAGTATAAGGTCTTGAACATCTATCTAGCCTGTTAAAATAAATGCTGTAGAACGATCTTGTAATTTATTATGGAAAATGCCATTCTAAAGAAAAAAAATTATAAAAAGTTTGTCAGAAGTGGGATTCGAACCCACGCCCTCAGAGAGGACCAGAACAACTCGTACTCATGTTGAATGAGCAAGGAAACCTTGAGTCTGGCGCCTTAGACCGCTCGGCCATCCTGACTGTTGACTACGCTGTCGAAATTAATGAACTGATTCAAATGCAAAATAATATAATTTATTTGCGCTCAACATATCACTATACGTAATGTATAGATTATATTTCAAACATCGTGCAAATAAAATTACATTCTTAACGTAAATTTGTTACTTCTGTGGTGTTTTACGAGAGACTAAAAAGAGAGATTTTAAAATAATACCTATGCTGAGAAATCACGGGAGAGAATTAATATTATGATTGTTATGAAAGGAAAATAATACAATTAGTACAGCGCCATCTATGTAATAAGCTTGGAAGGTTTTACTGTACTTACATAGCGAAGGGGTTTCAATTACGTACGTCTACGTCGCAGTGTTAAAATTCGCCACTAGATGGCCCATGTAGAGGCCATGCTTTTTCTCACGGCAAGTTTACATCAACATTTTTTATTCAAGCTATCACCACATAAAATTTCACTATATAACGAATTTACACTGCACTACATTACAAGTAAATAACAAGTTAAAATTGAGATAAAAACTAGTCTGTTTGACTAGTTTGGAATTCAATACATAACATTTATCAGGTTTTTCAGAATACCCATCGCATTTCATTAACTTGAACACTGAAACTCGAAACTGAGAACAACTATAACTAAACCCAACTCAAAGAACACTATATCACTCACTGAAAAAATCAAGTTTCCATATTAAACACTGCGTTTATAACTTTTCACTTCAACTGTTGAAAACTACGGTTGAAAACAAAACGAATGTTGCCATTAATAAAATCAAATCAACATTGAAATGGTGTTGGTTACCATAATAAGGACGAAAAAAACTGCTAATTAATTTATGGCAAATTTTCCCCATAATCAAAATTTAATGTTTTAAAAAATATATTGTGTTGGCTGGCTAAAACCGTTAAAATAAAACCCATGATTTTCCTTTCCTTACTATATTTGCAAGCGTAAATAAAGATATTAAGATTTTTTTTTATACCACAATTATGGCAAACAGGCAAACGGTCCCACTTGATGGGAAGCGGTTACCGTAGCCTATGGACGCTTGCAACACCAAGATTTTTCAGTTATTTATTATTTTATCGCGTTTAAAGTTAGCGCCTTAGCGGTCAATCTTAGAATGTAGCGTCGGAAGCTCCCAGAGTGGTAGTACATAATTCTTTTAACATTAACTAGATGGCGACATTAGCGACGCATAATAGCTACCCAAAAGGGTCATGTTTAGTAATAAAATTTATACCAGAGAAACGCAAAACCTCATTTAAATGCTCAGATATTGTCTAATACTGTTTAATTACAAGACTTGGTAAGGTGTAAGAATAATAACAAGTTTCTTTCCACAATACAATTCAATATTTATTTCATAATTATTATTCAATGCTGCTCTTCATTCAATTCATTGTCATAAACTTGCAGTAATAATTATCCATTCCAACCTCTTTATCATTTATTCCTTGTCTAATTCTAGGTTTTAAAATAGAATATTGTGTCTTATGTAGGTTCTAAAATATAAGGATTCTATGTTACAATTAATTAAAACTGCTTTACATAAAGTGTCTTCTTACATTGATAGTTATTTCCATAAATAATCATGGGAATATTCAACAAGGTGTTACATTATCAAGGTATTTAATGTGGTACTTACTAGGCATAGTTAGTCAAATATTTGGCTTACAATTAAGAAATAAATACTGTAATAGAACAGTTGAACATTAAACCTTTGAAAATATATTTTAGCCAAATAAACAGATTGAAATGATATCAAGAATTAAAGAAGAATTTAATCTTGTTTGTTGCCTGTTCTTTTCATTTGAAAGACAACTTTTGAACCCATATCTTAGACAATTACAAACACTATATGGGCCTAAACTCTATGATTACCAATAACTTTTGTGGTTTACGCATAAAGTACCTTGAAAAGGGTAATTTTATTTCAGATCCCATTAAACTCACTTATGTACAAAGTTCTTGTGTCACAATGTTAGTAACCATACTCTTCCGAAACGGCTTGACCAATTTTTATGAAATTTTATATCGATATTCAGTAGGTCTGAGAATCGTCTACTATCTATTTTTGATACCCCTAAGTAATCACAGAAACTATGCAGGTGGAACCGCAGGGGGCAGCTAGTATATATATTAGACTAAAATTTTATTAGTATGCCACATTTGCATAATATGATACAAGTCATAGATTCTGCCTTAATGGCCATGGTGGCAACCACTGCTGGAACAATTTCCTTCGGTTACTTGCCACAACAATGAAAACTGCTGTGAGAGTTCACTGAGATATTCAAGCGGGAGGGTGCTTCAGTACCCATGTGTTATAAATCGATATTCTAAAAAAAAATGGTGCATTATGCATTTAAGTTATAATGACGTTAAAAATCCCGAGATATTTATATCATAAGCCAATGATTACAGCGGATTTCCTTCATTCCAATATTTGACAATCATCGTCATCAACAAACCCACCGTTCAGAGCATCATTCAAAATTTCATTTCTACATTTCTTCAGTTCATTATTAATGAAGTTCCTCCGCTCATCTCTACATCTGTGCTGTGAAACTTTCTCCGGAGGCTGTCGATCGACTATGCCCTTAGTAAATGTGTATATAACCGTCGTAGAGTCACCTTCGATAAACGCCAAGTTCACCGTAGGGCCAGTTTCTACCGTACATAGGTTTTCTTGCACCTTGTTTATAAAATCGATACTAATATCGTCATACGTCGGAATTGGCACATAGATGTTGATTTTATCATGCTTACTTGGTCTGGCGACTATGTAAAGCGTGTCAATATCCCTGTTGTAGCAATATTCCGTATCGTACATCAGTTTTTCGTCGACCAAATGTATATACAATTGATAGGCAAGTGACATTTTCATGTCTGAATTGCAACCCAGAGATCTCATGTCTTCCTTGATTTTTGATTCTATATCCATTTTTGTGTATTATACGAGATTTTTCAGTATACAATTATTTGAAAAGATATGGAACACAGTTCCGATTCAGTACAGTACAACCGAAATACGAAATTACGAATATAACCTCAGAATTAAACGTTAATTTGACTTACTGACAATACAACAATATGACAGTATTTTGATCAGTGGTGCCAGCAAAAAATACAAATATTTGCAAAGGGATTTTTTTAAAGGATGATTCTTTTAAGGAAATATTTTTTGGCTTTTTAGGTTTTCATTTCACAAAAACACTATATTTATTTTTATATTCTTTATTTTATAACACAAGTTACATTCCAGTGATCATCAGATAGGCAATACAGCGAGTGATAACTGATAGTTATTTGGGTGGGGTAGACTTTATGTAATAACCATAATATTTTACAAAAATAAAACCACTACTATGAAAATGCCCATCGATTGAAGAAAAAGCGGTGTCTATTACTACGGAAATAAATAGTATCTAAGTAATAAGAGTTTTATCCTATGAATGGTTACAAAAATATCTTCAGTCGTTATTTACAAAATATAAAAAGTATTGGCTTAAGATTAAAACTATTATATCACTAAGCTAGATAGTTAAATAAAAATATAATTAATACATAGCATAAACTTTTGAGGGATGTGGCCACAACCTTAAAAGTTAAAACTTTTTATATTTTTTTCATTCCTAAAGTAATCATTAATTCCTGGTGGAACCAAGTAAAGAGCCTCTGAAAATACTATTTACAAGATTTCACCTAAAATAGTTTTCATTATAAAAGTGATTTGATTAAGTTTATAAATAGAAACACTTATAGACAGTTCCTAATAATTACACATTGACTCAAATATTTCGAGTTAAACTAAAGTTATTTGAAACATTAGTAACTTTTATTGTCCCGTCACATTCACTAAATATTTTGAACACAAGTCTTTAATTAGCACCAATTTTATTGTTTTATAAAATAATTATAAAACATCTTTACTGGTTTTGATGCATTTACCTCTAAAACAGATTTCCGTTTCGTGTGAAATTTCAGTTGACATTGATGTGCTTATGACATTAGCTGGATTCATGAATGAAGATACTGATGACGATTCAACTTTCACAACCGAGATTTCTGTAGCACTTTTTTCTGATTCCGTCTTTTCTGTTGCATTCGCCTTATTTACATCAATGAATTCTGTAACAGCTTCACTATTATAACTGTTCATAGCAGTGGCCGTTATTTCTTCAGGTATAAACGTACTTTCAGTAGTCACTATTTTAGGTTTTGATGGCTCAGTTATTTCCATGTCTGTTTTAGTATCGTTATTTTTATAAATATCGCCATCATCTGACGTTACTCCAAATAAGTAATCCATTAAGCTGAATGCATCAGATCTGTTGGTGATATCAGTTTTTTCAGAAGTAGTGGGTTCTGTGGGTGTAGTGTAGTAAATATCGTCGTTTGTGGGATCTGGGGAGCCAGTACCTAAATCGAAGTCACCAGGGCTGACACCGGTCTTCTCAGTTTGTGTCTCTTTCTCTATGATCGATGTGAGACGAGCTTCAGCTTCAATCAAAGTTTCTTTTTCTTGCTTCTTTCTGTGAAGTTTCGGTATATCAACTGTCGGTAGAACGTCTATGATTGGCAATGGCTCATCGTTGCTGGAGAAAATATCTTTGAGGAACTGGAATCTGGGTTTGTATGTAGTAACTGCGATCCTTGGCTTGTCATTCTTTTCAGTTTTATCATGTACGTTTTTAGACTGTTTGACGGCTTGTCCCAATCGGTTGATTGTGTGCGGGTAATATTGTGATTCAGCGAATTCTATTGATTCAGTAGTGACTGGACGGACTTTGACTTTCTTCCAGAAACCACGACGGCGTTCTTTGCGGCCACTTTCTTCCTGAAATCGAAAAAACATGTTTATTAACACTTATATATTATGACAGCCCGGTTGGCTTTGTGGTTAGTGACCCTGACTCTCAAGCCGCGGGTCGTGGGTTCGAATCCCACCCAGGACAAACATTTGTATGCATGAATATGTCTGTTTGTCCAGTGTCTGGATGTAAATATCTATATAAGTATCTATTTAAAAAGTAGTATATGTAGTATATCAGCTATCTGGTTACCATAACACAAGCTCAATTTGATGCTTAATTTGGAATCAGATTGGCCGTGTGTGAAAAATGTCCCAGGATATTTATTTATTTATTTATTTATTACTTATTTTACGATATATCATTAGGCTAATGATAAATAATCATAAGTAAATATGTTATGATTGTAAGTTAATATGATTTTTTATTCTATTCTTACCTCATTTATTAGACCCGAACCTTCAGCTGTTGTTTCGACTGTCGTAGTTTCATGTTGTATCGGTATTGTTGATCTTGTATTGATATCTCCCGATGATATTATTCTTTCAGGTGGTATCTCTCCAATTTCTCCTCCTTTATGTTTCATTACATTACTCGTGTATTCGTTTTCATCTTGTTCCTCAAGGCTTTTCATTACCTCTTCTAACATGCTCTCAAACGTTGACATGGAATCACTTGAGTCACTCTTAGTTACCTTGCTCTGTTCAACTAGCGCCTCCAAGGTCGGTGGAATATCGGGTATTTTCTTAGTATTTCTATTATTAGTAGCCGGTGTGACAGAAATAAGAATATCTTCGTATTCGTTTCTTGCCGTTATTATGTCTAATTCGTCTGTATCAGCTTTCCTTTCAGTTGTTTCAACTTTGATTTCATCTATAATATCATTTGGGTTGTATGGTTTGAATGAGTCAGTTGATATTTTAGAAGACCATTGTTCCATCTCGGGCTCTGCATATTTCGGTCTGCTGATTGAAAAGTTGGAATCTTGGTCTTCAGTTTCTTCAGGTTCTTGTTCAGGCTCAGGTTTCTTGTTATATCTCTCTGAAAATCTAGGTCTGTGACTGTATCTAGAGTATGGAGTATTTTTTACAGTTGTCGTAGATTCTGTTTGCACTTCTGGTTTCTCCGTTGGCTTTTCAGTAGGGCGTCTACCTCTAAACCTATTCTTTACCTCATAATTATTTTTTCGGGTAACTGATGCCTCTGTGGATGTTGTGTATGAGTTAGTTGGTCTTCTTCTACGGAAGTGGCCACGCTTTGTCGTTGACCCTTGGGTTTCAGATAAGGTAACTGATGGCTCGGTTGTTGGCTCGGGCTTATATACGGGATGCCTGTGCTCTTGAACTTCAGGACGCGAGTGTACTTGCTTTGTCTTTAAATCAGCTTCGATTTCATCAATGCGCATTGTTGTTCGGCGTCTATCAAAAGCTGGTCTGTAAGTAACTGCTTGGGCTGGTCTTCTTCTTTCTTGTTTGGTCCTCGATGTTTCTGTAGATGACGTTTGGTGGTATTGTCTTATGACACCTGGACGAATGCGAACTCTGTTATATGAAGGTGTTGTTTGAACCGTATTTACTTCTGCCTCGGTCTCTTCGTTTCCTTCTTGGTTTGGTGCATCGGTTTCTTCAACTTCAGCCACTGTCGTTATATCTTCTTGTTTGATCGTTGTAAATTCATTATTTATCGAATAGCTTGGTGCGCTTTGCTCTGAATATGTGTTGAGAGGTTCTGTGGCATATGAAAGTACTTCAGACTCATGTTCGATTTTCGGCACGGGTGTGGTTTGTTTCCTATAACTGTCTTCTTCCTTTTCCTCCCCGGTTTCATCATATGAAGATATGGCATCAACAGGAGCTAAGCTACTTCTTGATTGATAAAAACTATATTCATTGTTGCGAGTAGACTGACCTCTAGAATACGGTGATTCTGTCTGAGGAGTTCTTGACGTAAAGGTAGGTATATGTATATCTTCATTTGTATCAGTTTCAGGGAGATGTTGTGTTATTGTCGCTCTCTCGTTAGTATAAGCATTCTCCGCGTCATATGTCTCAGTAACGGTTTCCAGATAATTAGTAACTGGCTCAAATTTTGCAGTGGGTTCCGTTATAGCTTCAATATCAACAGTACTAGTTCTTTCCATGAGCGTTACGGGGTAGTTTTGATGAAGGACATCTCGTTGATATGCCAGGTCAGCCTCTTTACTATTATGTGACTTTACTCGTTCGTAAGTTTCATCGTTGTCAGATGGTCTGTAATGAACACGCCCTCTTGTTCTTCCTCTGTTGGATTTTGTAGTGCTTTCATTGGAGTCTATTGGTTTCCTTGTGGGTTTTTCAGAAGTGATTCTATTAGGTTCGTATCGAGGTCTTGTTGGTAATGGGCGTCTTTCTCTCAGAGGTCTGCGGGTGGCAACATATCTAGTACTAGATTCATTTGATTCTGTCCTAGGAGTAGTTGTATAACGTGGTCGGCCTCTATTTCTTAAAGGCCTTCTGGTACTAGTTGTTGTGGTGGTAGTAGAAGGAGTAGTGGATATATATTCTTCTGTTTCGTAATTAGTCTCATATTGATTGTATTCATACTTCGTTGGTGGTGTTTCTAAGTCTGGTACAACAGGTAATTTATTTATTTCATCTGTAATACTTTGTTGTGATACTGCAGGTTGAGTTTCATGACTTTCTGAATATGCTGTAGGACTATAACTACTGATTAGAGGACTACTGTCTGTATTAACTGGACTAGCAGGCTGTTTATTTTCTGAACTAATTTCAGCCTTTGTGGTATAATCATTAGTATTATAAACGGGATATCTAGAATTTTGGACTTCCGATTCGTAATGTATTTCGGGAGAGTAGTTTTGTATGTAATTTGGTGATGACTGTTGTTGGTACTTTGGTTTTTCCGTTGCGATTTCCTCAGATTTAGGTGGTGCTGTAGTTGACGTAGACGGACTAGTTGATACTGGAGGATTAAATACCGGGGCTGCGGGTGGGGTAGCGTAATTCTCTTCAAAGTAGTTATGATAATCTAATGGAGTACTGAAATGGAATGCTTGGTTTATGGAATACGGATTGTGAGTCTCAAGTAACTGACTAGGATATGTCGATGGTGATTTCGTTGTCGTGCTGATGGTTGTTCTCACTGTAGTAGTAGATGCAGTTTGTTTGGGAAGGTTGTATGAAATTGCCGGCTCCCTATAACGATGTACTGGTTCTTTATACGACTGGACCGGTTCTGGTTTGTAGGAGTTCTGAGGAGTGTTCATATATTGAGATGGGTTATACTGATTTTCGGCATTGTTTAAGAAATATCCAGTTTTCGGTGGAGCTGTGGCGATAGT
The DNA here is from genome assembly GCA_905147785.2 of Thyatira batis. Taxonomy (NCBI): domain Eukaryota; kingdom Metazoa; phylum Arthropoda; class Insecta; order Lepidoptera; family Drepanidae; genus Thyatira; species Thyatira batis. Next base: position 3,413,775 of record LR990507.1, read on the forward strand.
GGCTTCAGGCTCTTTAGGTGGTCTGATTGTTGAAACTGTTTGAGGTTCAAATGAATAATAGTTCGATTGGTAATTATTCGTTGGTGAATGGGTTCTTGGTGCGTTCGTACTGTAAAAACTGACTTGTGGTCTTTGTGTTGCAGGTTTCTGTTCAGGTTTGTAAGATGGAGGTGGTGAATAAGAGTTTGGTGTGATGTTAGCTGATTGAACAGGCTTCGTTGGTGTTGGTGTAGTTTCTTTGATTTGTGAGTTTATCACAACTGATCCAACATGAGGAGATGGGAACGGAATCTTTGCAAATCCTTGTGGTGTATTGTAGCTTAGAGGTGCCACGAAGAAAGGCAGTTGTCGCAATTTCTTATCCGTATTCTCGATGTTAGACAAGTAAGGCAGCTCAAACCTCACATAATTTTCAGGTGGAGATAGATGCGATGGTCCAATGAAAACTGATGGTGCGTTTATTGGGTTGACAGAATCCAAAACAGCAATAGTGTTTGCACTTTTCAATGATGTTAGCACATCTCCAACTTTGATTTGATTGCGCTTACTTGCTTCGTGTGTCAAAAATATTGCTAGTGGTGGTTGATGAGGCTTTAATTTCTTTGGTTTTGGTGTAACGGGTGGTTGCGTTTGGAAAGGCAATGTCGCCGCTGTAAATTTAGAGGTTTGATCCAATTCTTTCGGTGATTTGTAATGACCAAAGTACTCCTGTCCAGAGTAATTCTCATCTGGCTTAGCTACTGGCCTTTGGAATTCATTAGCCAATGATTGTTTCAAAGGACTGGGTCTTTGTAAACCCTGGGCATGCATATCTGTATTTACCAACTGCGATGAAGTGATTGGACTTCTAAAATTAAATTGCCCTCTATTAAGTTGTTCCAATGGTACATAAAGCAATTGAACTTCTTCTCTTTCCAGTTTCTGATTGTTTTGAGGAACAGTTTCAACTTTTTGTGCTTTATCAAAGTTCTCGAACTTTATCTTTTGCAGCGATTGAGGTTTCTTTTTTGGTATATATGTGAACTCATTACTAGCGTTGTCAGCTCTATAACCATCGACGAATTTTGGAGCTTCTGGTCGTATCTTTGGTACCTGATTATTGAATGGTTTGATTTGAGAGGAGGCAGGTATGCTTGGTTTTTGGAAACTCTCAAATTTAATGGGATTGGCTGCAACCTGCTGTGGGTATTGCTGGGGTAATTGTTGGGGCACTTGCTGAGATACTTGGTGAGGCAGTGGCTGCGGTCGAGTGACCTGTTGCTGAGGGGTGTTTTCAAAACTGTATTGTGGAGCGACAAATCCTTGGTTCAACGGAAAATTCGGTTGAGACAGACCAAACCTAATGCTTTGCCCGAAGCCTTGATCCGTTAAGTAATTTTGGGGAGCAGATGGTACAGCGGGCATCGATTGTAGATACAGCTGTTTATTACTCGGTGAATTGAAGTAAGTTCTCGATGGGAAAGCATCTTGGCCAAATCCTGTTGGTCGTGACAATCCGGGAAAAGGTTCTGTCAGTATTCTTGGTTCGGCTACGGCTTGTCTCTTAATTTGGGGCGGTAATGGTTCTCTTTCTACAGGACCGGAGAGTGGGACCCAATCGCTGATATCAGCGGTGTATGTGCTGATCTGTCGGGACCATCTTGTCTGGTCTTTCTTTGCTGACGTCACGGCCAGGAGGGTGACAAGGCAGATGAGGCGGTGCACTGTTCGGTGCGCCATCTGAAACAAGTAAAATTACCAAATAAGTAAACGAAAACCTCGCTTTGAAAATTAAAAGAAGCTTACTAAACTACTAGAAATTGTTTCTTTAAATTGAAATTTAATATAATATCTCATATTTATTGCTGCTCTTACGCACGTATTAAATGAAAAATAAGTAAAAATAAAATATTAATGATTTAAGTACTTAAGGTATTTAATTATGAATGTTTAAAATATCCTTTGTCTTATTTTTAGTACATTAACCTTTCAGTATCAAAGTCATAGGAAATTGTTTGATTGCCTGTGAGTTTTTCTGTGAACAATGTGTATTGCACGCACGATTGCTATTTCACAATGATTGTGAGAAAAAAGAACTACAAATACAGATGTATGGATAAGTTGCTAATTATATTAACAAGTGGTTACTTAACCGGTAATTTCTCATAGTTAAAGTAAATAGTTTCTAGTATTTAACCGTTAATAATTAAAATAAAAAAAGAATTAAGATGCAGGTGTCGTATAAAATCTTTGCCATACTACCTTTTTACATAACGTCGATATGCGTGCAAAAGTCGCTATGTGTATTTACAGTAGACGCAAAAATGATTTTCGCTAAAAATACTCACAGTATTTATATAAATATTGTGGGATAAAGGATGGATGGCACGGTACCTTTCTCTGCTTCCACTGGTAGTCGTGGAACTCGTGGGTGACCCTTGCCTTTTGGTGAAGTCTTCGATGCTCCTGGTCGCTGGTTAGGGTTCCTCCTCTCACAAGTAGGGTTTTGCGGGGTGACAAACACTAGGTACACTACACTGGCGTGGCGATCCGGGCCCGGATGATGTTATTGGTGTGTTGCGGAGCGGTGCGTGCGGTAGGTACGGCAGAGGAAATCGAACTGGGGCGGGTTGTTTAAGGGATGCGTATGCGTTGACGATCGATTTGCAAGTGAGAGTGTATGAGAGAATGAATGTTTGAGCGAGTGAACGAATTGTATTGTGCGTGTGGTAATATATTTGATATAATAATTATTTGTCTGTGGAACGGCGCGAACAACTCCCCCGGCCTAGAGGTTTTCCTCTAAATATTTTGAAAAGTGAGAATGCGAGTGAAATTTATTATTATTAATTTTAATTTTTTTTTTTTTTTTTTATTCTGAGTTTAAAATGATATGCGATCTAAAAACTAAACTAGATACTCTTAATGTCTATTTATTATTGAGATGGTAAAGGACAAATCCGAACTACCGGGCGAATATATGATCCAGAGATCGTTCTAACTTTGACAGTTCTTACAATATTATCCTTCCCCGGATATATTGCGTCAATAATTCCTAAAGGCCAACTTAGCGGATGAGTATTGTTGTCCTTTATTACTACAATGGTACCTACTTCTATAGGCTTTGACGGAGAATTCCACTTTGCTCTATGCTGTAAAGAGGTAAGGTATTCCTGACTCCATCGTTGCCAAAATGAATGAGTAATTTTGTTAAGCAATTGATAGCGAGACAAGCGGTTATCGGCAATGTCAGTGACATCCTCAGCGGGTAAAAATTTTAGAGGAGTTACGTTTAAAAAATGATTAGGAGTAAGTGCGCTAATGTCTGAAGGATCTGAGTTTAAAATACTAAGAGGTCGACTATTTAGTAGACCTTCAATTTGAACGAGAACAGTATTGAATTCCTCATAGGTGAGTATTTGAACACCAATTGTTCTCAATAAATGAGTTTTGACACATCGAACGCTTATTTCACTGAGACCATTGAAATGTGGACCATAAGGGGGACTGTGTTTAAATTGGATTCTATATTGAGATAATAATTGTTCGCTTATATATTTAATGTGAGCTGTGGACTGTATTATGGAGTAAATTTCGTTTAATTTGCGTTTTGCGCCAATGAAGTTAGTACCTCCGTCACTATAAATCATGGAAACGGGACCTCTACGAGAGATAAAGCGCTTAAAAGCATGTAGAAATAAATCTGAGCTTAGGTCTGTCACTAACTCCAAGTGCAATGCTTTAGTTGTAAGACAAACAAATAGGCAAATGTACGCCTTTTGACTTTTTATTCCGCGTTTGCGTAAATGCGTAATGAAGAACGGTCCAGCGTAATCAACAGCTGTGTTAACGAATGGTTTGACCTTTGTCACTCTAAACGCAGGGAGATCACCCATAGGAGGAAAAGTATTATTTGGAGAGAGTCTAAAACATCTATTGCATTTATGTACTCGCTGACGAACCAAATTTCTGGCAGATAAAATCCAGAATTTTTGCCTAATTAATGATAACAAGAGTGAAGGACCTGTATGAAGGTTGGAGATGTGATAATAATCTACAATAAGTTGAGTGACGCGTTCTTTAGGTGGGAGTAAAATAGGGTGCTTTTGACCATAGTCAAGTTGAGAATTAGTTAACCTTCCTCCTACTCTGAGAATATTATTTGAGTCTATAAATGGGTTGAGTTTAATAATATTTTTATTATTGCACAGTTTATTATTTTTTAAAGCAATAATATCCTTTTTAAAATGACTGTCTTGAACGTAGCGTATGAGATACATTTCAGCTATTTCTATGTCTGAAATAGTAATATTATCACGAGAAGTTATGCGTTTGGAAAATCTTAATATATAAACAATAATTCTAAGTAATTTTGTATAATTAGAGACACGGTCAATTATTTCTGCAAAAGGGTGAGAGGGAACAGCGGTGTCCACTTGACTTATCAATGAGACAGTTTTCATTTCCATTAATTCTGAAGTATAATTAGAGCTAATTTCAAATGGTTTAATAGGCCATTGAGAAACAGGGTAAGCTAGCCATGGAATGCCAGAAAACCAAAGCGGGAGATTTAATAAAGTTTTAGGCGTAACAGGGCGAGAAACTATATCAGCGGGGTTCTCACGTCCGTTGATATGAAACCAATGAGAAGCGGCTACTTTAGAGTTGATTTCGGAAATCCGATTTGCGATAAAAGTATGAAATTTATATGCGGGTGAGTGTATCCAAGTGAGTGTTACCGTCGAGTCAGAAAAAGCGTAAATGTTATTAATATTACAACGCTTTGATAACGTTTCCTTTACAGATGAGATGAGATTAGCTAATAGAAGCGCGGCACAAAGCTCGAGGCGAGCTAAAGACATTTTATGTAAGGACGCTACGCGGGACTTTGCGGTGAGTAAAGATACGGATCCCTGGGAATTGTCATCGGGACTGACGCGGATATACACGGCGGCGCCGTAACAGCGCTCGCTCGCGTCGGCGAAACCAATGAGTGTAATGTTAGTACCTAATTTGATACCTACATGGCGGGGAATTTGAATATGTTCAAGGTAAGAGAGTTCTTCATGAAATTGATCCCATTTTGCTTGAATAGTGTAAGGTACTGGACTATCCCAATCGAGTTCATGTTTCCAACATTCTTGTACGAGTAATTTCATGAATGCAGTAACGGGACTAATTAAACCTAATGGATCGAAGAGACGTGCAGTAACGGAAAGTATTGTACGTTTTGTACAAACTTGAGAGTTTATATTAATTTTAAATTGAAATGAGTCGTCTATGGGGTTCCACTGCATACCTATAATCTTAGTGGTTGTATTAGCATCAGCGTCGAAATCAATATTTTGCGGATTTTTAAGAGCAGAGGGTATTTTTTTCATAAGATCGGGATTATTAGAAACCCATTTTACGAGGTTGAAACCACCAGACTTCAACATAGCTACCATTTCGCGATGGGTTTGCTCGGCAGCATTGACATCGTCAAGAGAACATACATAGTCATCCATATACATATGATTTTTAGCCTCATAAGCTGCTAGAGGATATTTATTACAATTATCAGCTGCGAGTTGGCGGACTACTCTCATAGCGAGATAGGGAGAACTTGAGATACCAAATGAAACTCTATTGAACTCATAAGTACATATGTCAGAGTTGGGATCAAATCTGAAAAGAATGCGTTGAAAAGGTTGGTGTTTAGCGTCGAGTTGTACTTGAAAGTACATCTTTTCGATGTCAGCTGTAATTGCTATCGAGAACATGCGTAAATTTATGAGTAAATCAAAAATGTTACTTTGTAAATTGGGACCTACGTACAAAATATCGTTAAGCGATTTGCCTGATGTGGTTTTGCAACCAGCGTCTAGTACTACGCGGGTCTTGGAAGACTGTTTATCAGGTCGATAAACAGCATGATGCGGAATATAATAATGCGGAATGTTCTGAGCGGGGTCATCGACCTTTGACAAATAGCCTTGATCTATGTATTCTTGGATTGTTGCGTTGTAATTTTTGCGAATTTCCGGGTTTGCATCTAATTTCTTTTCTAAGTGAATGAGTCTACGTTTAGCGGCTATGAGTGAGTTCCCTAATTCGGCGTGAGACGATTTAAAAGGAAGCTGTACGGTATATCTGCCCGTATCATCGCGTGAGTACGTAGCGTTGAATATTTGTTCACAGGCCTCATCATCTGGGCTCATGTGAGACTTGTTAGGGACACTTTCTAGCTCCCAGAAGCGTTGCGTGAGTGTTTCTAGTGCGGGTGGTTCATTAGAACAGAAAAATGTTTTATTATTAATTTTAGTGTTTTTATTTTCAGAACGAATAGAGGAACAGCGGGTATCACAATCGGCCCTGCCGACGGCGATGTAACCAAGTGTCGTTTCAATAGCGACAACGGTGGAGTCGGGTGACATTATTTTATCACTACCGATGAGAAGCGGGAATAATTCGTTGCCTAGAAGGCAATCGATATCAGCTGGCGAATGGAATTCATCGTCAGCCATTGGTATGTTCTGTAAATGAGCGATCTTAGACGTATCAATAGGCACGTTGGGCAAGCGGTCGGTGATGCTATCTATCACTCGAGCGTTAATAGTATATGAACAGCGTACATCGTAGCGCGAAAATATTTTAAATGTAGTAAAACCAAGTGATGAACTTTCAGCTTGACCTATACCTGTAATGGTTGTGATGGCGGGAATTATTTTTAAATTTAAACGATCACAACAAGCTTTAGTAATAAAATTACTCATTGAACCTGTATCAATAAATAAGCGTACATTTGAGGGTTGATTATTTTTAAATACGTATACAGAAGCGGTAGGTAACAATACTGTAGTATTATTATACGCGTGCATATCAGCAGTAACTGAAAGCGCTTTTGAATGATTGCGCGCAAACGAGTGAGCGCACGGTTGCTCATTGTGAACGGTGTGCTCGTGATACACCGGCTGAGCGGCGTTAGAGGAGTACGCGTGAAGCGCGTGCGCGTGTTGTTCTCGCTCGCACGACGCGGCGGCGGCGGCGGCGGGGGGCGCAAGCGGCGGCGCGGGCGCGGTAGCTGTCCGCGGCGGCGGCGGCTGCGATGCACCGAACGGTCGAGCGTTACCCTGTGCGTTCAGTGCATGTGGTACGACGGCAGGTTCAATTTTACGAAAGTTATCTAAATGTAATAATGTATGATGTTTGCGTTGGCATATGGAACACGTATTTAAAGATTTACAAAATTGAATATTATGAAATCCGAGGCAATTGCGGCAGAAATTATTTTTATTTACGAGATCTAATCGAAATTTAGGGTTTTGTTCTAAAAATAGCGAGCATTTATAAAGAGGGTGTGCGTAATGTGCGTTGCAAATCTTACATGAGCGATATTGTATCTCCTGCGTTTGACCTTGACTTGAACTTGTATTAGCGACATAAACTTGCGTAGGTTTTGATTTTGAAACTAAATTATTAACATGACGAGGGGTATAATGAGATTTAGTATTTGAACTACGAAGCGTATCTATTTTATTCTGTTCTTTTAAAAATTTTGTTAATTGTTCAAATGTAGGTATGTCAACGTGTCTATGTAATTGCTCGAACGTTTTTACCGTTTCTTTGTCGAGTTTACTAAGGGCGATATGAGTAATAATAAAATCAGACAGGTTGTCAACACTCAGACGGCGTAAAGCGGCTTCGGCAGCGCAAAACTGATCGATAAAGCAGTCGATAGACAGATGCGGCTTAAAATGTATCATTTGTTCTATATACATAGAAGCTTGTACCCTAGTATCTTGATATTTTTCTAAGAGAGAGTTCCAAATAATTACATAGTTATCAGCTGTAGCTATTACCCCAGAACAAACAGTTAAAGCTTTGCCTGACAAACAACCAACCAAAAATTGAACTTTTTCAGCATCAGAAAGTTTCGAATTCTCGTGAATTAGACCTTTAAAGTTTTCATAAAAGAGTGGCCATTTATTTGGTGAACCATCAAACGACACTAGTTTAAGCGAAGGCAATTTACGATTTAATAAATCAGAACTGTGTTGTTTGAGTGTTTGTGTTTCTGCGTATTTTATATCACCGTACATTTCGTCAAGCGATATTAATTCGGAGTAGTTCGGTTTTGCCGATGGTTTAATTTCTAACTGAGTTATGTTCCAAGAATCAAGAGTTTCTATGAAATTAGATCGTATTTGATCCAATGCGCTAATGCGAGATAAAAATTGCGTTCTCACTATAGGATCGGAAACCTTTAGGCTGAGATCGTACATTTTCTGAACGATTTGAAACAGACATTGTTTTTTAGATTCTAACATTGATAATTTTGATTCTAGACCCTGCTTTGAATCATCATCATCAATTTCTTGTATTTTCTTTCTGTGAGTAGCCATTGTAAACAAGAATAACAAGAAAAATCGAAATAAAATTTATTATTTTTAAAGAGGGTGATTTGATAAACTTTCCGAGTGTGGATAGGCAACCGAACCAAACGCGATGCGTTGGTATGCGAACGGATTGAACGAGCGAGTTAAATGAAGGAACGTAGGTATACCTATTCACAATCAGAAACGATAAATCACAATATGAGATATTTAAAATTTATATTTTAAGAGTTAACTATATTTTACTATGAGTTGTGTATATATGCGTGTTTGAAAGCGAGAGAGAATATAAATTTACGAAATTATAAAATTTACGTAATTATTTTTTAAAAATGTGAGATCGAGAAATTCATTTGCGAATTGAAATATTATTAAAATATGCAAGGATTATGCTTAATAATCATAGATTAAGCGAGTTCCGTTCGAAACTAAAGCGTATTAAAAAGATGTAATAAGATTTTTGTTTTGAGTACGTGACCAATGATGTGCGAAAAATGGCTACCGGTCGGGTCGTGTAGTGTATGAGTAGGTAATTGAATAGCGTGTTTTATAGAAAATGCGGGAGCGGAGTGGAGAAATGAGAAATGGATGGATCCGGGGAGTGGGACCAGAACTTGTGGGATAAAGGATGGATGGCACGGTACCTTTCTCTGCTTCCACTGGTAGTCGTGGAACTCGTGGGTGACCCTTGCCTTTTGGTGAAGTCTTCGATGCTCCTGGTCGCTGGTTAGGGTTCCTCCTCTCACAAGTAGGGTTTTGCGGGGTGACAAACACTAGGTACACTACACTGGCGTGGCGATCCGGGCCCGGATGATGTTATTGGTGTGTTGCGGAGCGGTGCGTGCGGTAGGTACGGCAGAGGAAATCGAACTGGGGCGGGTTGTTTAAGGGATGCGTATGCGTTGACGATCGATTTGCAAGTGAGAGTGTATGAGAGAATGAATGTTTGAGCGAGTGAACGAATTGTATTGTGCGTGTGGTAATATATTTGATATAATAATTATTTGTCTGTGGAACGGCGCGAACAAATATGAATGTCACATAACTAAAATATCACATTCTGTAACCTTTTAATATTATCAAACGGGTGTTTTGAATTGAAATGAGGAGTAAAACTGCATAAAAGCGGAGCCTATTCAATGTTGTTTGCATTGAATAGGCTCCGAAACTATTTGGCCGATTTGAAAAATTCTTTCACGTTGGAAAGCTACACTATCTCCAGTAAACACGGGCTATATTTTATTCCCACGGAAACGGGAGCTACGCGGGTGGAACCGCGTGGAGGCAGCTAGTTTAAAATCCAATGGAGACGTGGCCTGCAGCCCAAAAAGCCCATATATACACCCATGTTTGGTAGGTTCCATCACACGTCAGGCATAGAATGAAATACCGTAATCTCCATAGCTTTACCGTCACGAATGACGATCCGTTTTACGTAACATCACGTTACAATACGTGTTAAATACATGCACGACGACATGCGTTCTCCTAGACGTAACAATAGCCCTTGGTTTGGTGTTTTACGATCAGGGTTGCCACACTAAAATAAACATTATTTTTAAGTTACACGATGCTATTTGCGGTTCTATTTCTATGCTAAGTTTTCGTCCCGCGTTTGGCGTCTGATCGGTAAAGTAGTTTCGGAGCCGATTAAATTAAAAAATCAAATAATCTAACAATCCAAATCTATATCTATTCTAGATAATATTATAAAGCTGAAAAGTTTGTTTGATAATTTGTTTAGTTGAACGCGTTAATCTCAGGAACCATTAATTGAGGAAGGTTAAGCTATATTATATTCCTGTATTCCTACGGGAAAGGAAACTACGCGGGTGAAAAAACTCTAGTCATTAGATTCAATAGGTATCTACACAAATATTTCGAGAGTTTTAGCACATGTACAAATACAAATACAAATACTCTTTATTGGTCACACATAAAAAAATAACAATAAGTACAAAGAAAAAACAACAAAAACAATGTGTAAACAATTTAGGCGGCCTTATCGCTGAAGCGATTTCTTCCAGGCAACCTGGGGCAATAGGATATAACATAAAGAGGCTTGTGAAGAATAACATAGTTAATAAATAAAATAAAAAATAAAACACAAGAAAATCCTAATACATACATTAAAATAATAAGATAAACTAATACATATTCATATATTACAATAAATACTACAATTACAGCAAATAAAACAACAATACAATAAGCTAGGTGAAACACTGATTTAAATATTTAGAAAATGCGTGAACAACAAAGATTTGAAAGAGTTCAGAGTTTGGGCTTGTCTTATCTTTACGGGAAGTGAGTTCCACAATTGGACAGCTTGTACAGTAAAAGATTGAGCTACGAAGTTGGAAGAATGAGAAGGAGTGTTTAGACGGAGAATTTGAGAACTACGGAGAAGGTGAGCTTGAGAACTAAAATATTCGAACCGTTCTTTGAGATAAACCGGGGCGCTAGGATTGAATAATATAGAGTATAAAAGTGAAAGAATGTGTGTGTTCCGGCGAAGGCGGATGGGAAGCCACTTGAGTTGTCGACGAAATTGAGAGACATGGTCATATTTGCGTAAACCAAATATAAACCTTATACAAAGATTTTGAAGTCGCTCAAGTTTATTCAACTGATCTTCAGTGAGGTCAAGATAGCTGACATCCGCATAATCAAGAATTGGTAGAAGCAATGATTTGGCAAGCGCAATTCTAGTGGCAATGGGAAGGAAATTACGCAGGCGTCGGATCGATCCAGCCGCAGCAAACATCTTCCTACTGACCTCCGCTACTTGCGGTGCCCAAGATAATGTACGGTCGATGAGGATGCCGAGATTCTTGACCACATCGCTGTAAGGAATTATCACTCCATTGAAAGCAACCGAGGGCAGCTGCTCAAAATCAACCCGTGAGATCTGAAATTTACTGCCTATGATTATTACTTTTGTTTTGTCTGGGTTAACAATAAGGCCGTAACGCTTGCTCCAGTCAGAGATACAATTTAAGTCATTATTGGTTGATAATATAGCACTAGGGAGAGAATTTAGAGTGGATTGTCGGTATATTTGGAGATCATCTGCATAAAGGTGGTAGAGAGAAGAAATGTTTGTACGTGTACATATACTAGTAAAAAATAATAATTATGTTATTCTAAAGCTATTTAAACCACAACTTGACCAGATGGTTCACATTTTACGTTTTGTTACTATAATTTGCGCAATCTGAACTCCAATTTGCATAGTATGTTAACGTAAACGTGACACTTATGGTAAAATGTTAGGCATTTGGGTCGTTCGCTTTATATTCAGGACAAACATGCCTTTATAAAGTCAAATTAGAATACCTACGGGGCTATTAGTTATGTAACAAAATCCTACTAATATTATGAAGGCGAATGTTTGTGTGTGTTTGTAACTTCATCACGTCTAAACGGCTCGAGTAATTTTAATGAAATTTCGTATGGAGTTAGCTGACACCCTTGACTCTGGATTAACACATAGGCTACTTTTTATTCCGGGAAAATTTAAAATTACCGGGAACGCGGGGTAGAAGTTGCATATTTTTTTCCAAGTTCTATTTATTTGAATATTATAATTGTGTGAATCAAATCACACAATTGTAGTGATTTGATTCACAAGGCATTAAGGCATGTTTGTTGTTAAATTGTTAATATATTAACAACAAACATGCCTTAATTTTTTTTTAAACGCATGATATTTAGATGGCATAATACTTACTTAATTATTATAACAATGTCATAACATGCGTAATAATATGAATTATAATTAAATAGAGAATTAAAATATTATAAAATGATGATTGTTACATAAATTGCTTCTTAAGTTTCTCCGTTAAAATTATATTAAATCTAATATAATGCTGCAAGGGAAATGTCTGTATTAAAAGCGGTACAAAGCAAAAGCGGCAGCGGATACAAAATATGTGCTTAAATCTTAGCATTTTTTTTTTTTAACTATTGGTTTATTAAATTAAATAAAGTCAGATACTCGAGAACAGCTGGTTTCCATAGTTTTGGATTTGTCTCAGCCTCGAATGGTAGAATTAATATTAAACAAATAGAAATTTATAAAAAAAAAACAAATACTCTCGAAATGTTTCTGGGTTTCGTATCTGTCACTTTTGATATTTATTGTCTGTACTCAGTAGTTACGAAGTTCTCCGGGTCAGCTAGAGAATTATTAAACATGAACTAAACATTTCATCTTAAATTTTGAAAAAAACCTCCAAATAAATAATAGAAAAAAAAACCTTAATTTATGGTTTTATATAATAGAGACGAGTATTATTAAACTTTTAGTTGTAATTTTTTAACAATACCTCAGCAGCTGAGACTACATTTAAGAACAACGATGTAGTGTGCTTAAACCGGGGCTTAACATTGACGTCAAACTATTTCAATCTAAAAGTGGCATTATTCTTACTACATCTGTTGTAATATAATCTCTGCCCATAACTTGCACCACTCAATTCTCTACAGAGGTAATTGAACGTATCGTAAAATGTACTTTTTAATACAGTTGCTCAAAAAGTGGTGTATTGCAGGGACGTATAGCGGTCGGAAAGTGGGCTATTACACACTAGTGCTTTTTTTTTACCTTTCCCGCACTCGTGCGTGCATCTTTCCCAACTGTCAAAATAATGTCTATTAAAAAGAAAAACCAACCATGAAGGTTTTACTAAAGAGTTTTTATGATTAATACAAATACGTATATTTTTAAAAAGAAGCTTGTAATTTATCTCAATATCAGATTTCATGATTTAGGTTAGGTTTCATTTCATCTCATTAAATTTCATTTTCATTTCATATCAATAAAAAAAATATACTGAAGACTAAGCTGTATAGATAGTTCCCTTTGCCTACCAAAATGGGCGAAGAAAAAAAAACTCTGCTTATAAAATGGCGCCAACCGTAGGCGCCATTTTCCAGAAATTTTCATTGCGTGTTTAGTTTATTGTGCTCTTATTATTTTATTAAATTGCTTTATTTTTTCGCAACTGTATTAAAAATAGTCGTTCAGTACACTTGCGGAACCGTCATTGCAACTTGTTCCGACTGCCAACCCTCGCCTTCGGCTGCGCCGCGGCTCGGGTAGACATTTGTCGGAACTCTTTGCAATGACAGCCTTTCCGCACTTGTAACGAAATATACTATTCCTCAAGATGTTAATTGACTATACATAAGTAGGTTCGTGAAAGTGTCTGCTATTTCCTCTGGTTTGAGTTCTTGGTCTATTAAATGCGATGGTGTTTTGGTAGAACTTTCTAGAACATATTCTTTAAGAACAGTGCATTGTGTATCAGCTTTATTTACCCTAGCAAAGAAAATGCGCTGTAAAATAATAGAAATTGGAACACTGTGATTTGACAACACAGACACTTTATTATTTAAACTTTTGAAAATAAGCTGATGACTGTATTAAGAAATAGTAATTACAATAATATTACCTATTACATTAAGTATTAATAAATAACTGTAATGAGGAAATTAAATGCGTTTAATATTTAATGTTGCCATTTATATGAAAGTGAGATTTATTTTATGTCTGATTTATAACAAGCAATAAAGACTGAATATAGTATTGTATGATAGAAAGTTATTTTATTTCATCATAGTCCTCGTATTTATAGCTGGCTTTTACGATAAGAAGAGAATTTTTCGCAAAGATAAACTAGCTTTTGACTTCACGGTTTTACCCGCGAACCCGGGTGATCTGATCGTGAAAGTGATCTTCAAAATTCCCGGGATAAATCATGTGTGACCGAACTATCTATCACTATGTTTAGTTATATCTAAGACCTAAACATATATATCTATGAGAAATATTAAAACATCCAAACTTTCGCATCAGTAAAACTAAATAGTAAGAAGTAGAAATCGATACGAAGAAAAAAACAGTATGAATAAATAGCAGGTTAATATCATATTAATTTAACTGAAATAACTTAAAATTGAAGGAACTATATTATACGTAGTCTGCAAAGCCAAATATTTTTGCTGGCTCAAAGATAGAGAGTTCCTGTGCCACGCCTATAAAAAAAACAATACCAACCTCCTTACTAACCGCTAACCAAACACTACATAATGCACAAATGACATTTTCTACCACTATTGATTTATCCGAGTGAAAGTGGTAAGTGGTTACAAATAATGACGTTTTCACCACAACTTTTAAAAGGAAAACTGGCTTTTATTGTTCTAATGGTTAATTGTATTACATAATGGAAAGAAATTGTCTATTAATTGTTTTGAGATTTTGATACAATGTCCATTTACCGCCAATTTGGAAGCCCAATCATTGTCACATATTGCCGTCCTTATCGTTTAATACATAGATGAGAGGGACAGAGAACTTACTCCTTTAATACGCGTTACTACATCAAACACTAATATTCTGTTGAGAGCCCTCTGCGTTCACCGAAACAGTTCGCGTAAGGGGAAAAAACTTTCTAGTCCTTATCAATGGAAAAGAAAACGCTAGGTCAGAATAAAATTATAATTGTATTTTGTATATTTGGCTTTAATTATCGTATAATTGTACAGCAATAACTAACTTATTAACATTTCTCGTACGAAGCGTCAATTTGTCAATAGTTTTGTAATAATTGCGTCGAAAATGTCGTGTTTGTAAATTGTTTCTTCGGCACATATTTGCTCGGAAGCGAGATCGGCCGTTGATCTTACACTTGTGGTACAATAAATGGTATATTAATATAAATTTTAATGTAAATGTTTAGAAAAATACCTTTACAATTGTGTATAAGCTTGGAAAGTAAGCATTGCAAATAAATTCTAGGGGTATTTTTCCCTGTATGAAATAGACTATAAAAATATTTTCAATCCAAATGATTGAAAATGAGGATTTAATATTTTAGAGTAATTAAGGATATTTAGGAAATAAAGAGGCCTATGTGTTATTCCAGAACATATTCTAACTCTACACCAAATTCCATCGCGATTTCTTCACCCGTTCTGGCATGAAAGAGAAATAAACATCCGTAAATGAACTCATACTTTAAAAACAGTTCTATCCACAGCTGACTGACGACTATTTTTGAATTGAGAACTCTTTCAAAAACCACTCTTGGAGCTGCTTGAACGCAACCAAATAAAGTGTAGTTGTTAGGTTGACAGCAAGTGTACATCAAGATACACTGTAATTGAATACGGTTTATGCAAGCATTACACTCACGTAGAACGATCATCGACACGGGAGCTTGGCTCAATGGAATCTTTAGACTGTTGCATCTGGTCATACCTTCCTTGTTCATGTTTAATTTTAAAACAAAATAGGTAGTTTGTTCTTAAAACTACATTTAAAAGAAAATAATATTTTCTTTGTTGTAATATTATAAACAGTTTAAATACTATTTTATGTATTTTTATTCGGTTGCTGTTGATGAAAGTTTTCGATATCGTATAGGTAAATCATAAGTCAGTGTTTAACTATTGGATTTGGCGACAATAAAAAGAGACAACGATACTTTAAATTTGAGAAATTATGAGATCTCTTTCATACGTTTCATTACAAAATTCCTTTAAATAAAGGCAATTCAAACATGCGTGAAAGGACGACGCATGCATCATCGCCCATCTCGGGCACACAGTTGCGTTGCGTGCAACGGAACGTGATTCGAGTTGTTCACCCACTTGTACACACGTTCCGTTTTACGTAATTTGTACGTATAATGTGATTATTTTATTTATTTACTTGTAATCAATGTTTTTTATTTAAAAAGAAAAATTAAATAACTTAGATATTATTATATTTGTTTTGAGTTAGGTAGTTAACATAGAAAACTAGCGCCCAGCTTCGCACGGGTGCAATGCTTATACATCACACCTTTGGAGAAACCTCCAAAATTTTCAGTGTTTCTCTTGAATCACTGTATCTATTAAAAAAAACCGCGTGTAAATCCGTTGCGTAGTTTTAAAGATCTAAGAAGTCATAGGGACAGACAGCGGAAAGCGACTTTGTTTTATAATATGTAGTGAACCTGGAGTGAAAATATAAATATTCATTTTCTATATTGTACCTGAATTTCAGATTGTTGTATCTTAACCACATCTCTGCTAACATATTTATGTTCGTGACTATATAGTCGTTAGTTGTTGTTGCAAAAATACTGTCATTAAATACGTCTATTGTATACGAGTAACTGTTATGCCGGTCCGTTTGTCATCGGTATCGAGTTGAACGATTGTGTGGAGGAAGCCGAGACTCGGGTTGCAATCGTTATGAGGGCACTCGGTTTCATTCTTCATGTTCAAACGAAATTGTAAAATTGATGAGTTTATAAGCAAACTAGCTTCCGGCTTACGGTTTTACCCACGTAGTTCCCATTCCCGTTGGAATATAAGGATAAAATATAGCCTATGACACTCACAGATAACGTAGCTTTCTATTGGTGAAAGAATTGTTCGAATCGCTTCAGAAGTTTCGGAACCTATTCATAACAAACAACAGACGAAAAATCTAATCTTTCCTCTTTATTATATTAGTATCATGAGAATGTATTTAGATTTTATAAATAACTGGTAAATAGTGGTTCGGGGCAAAAAGTGAGGGGAAGGGCAATCTATCGAATTTTAAATCTATCTTACTAAATATTACATTAAGAACCACCATTTCGTTAAACAAACAAATTTCCACATGATCAAGAATAGCATCCTGACTATGGTCCTTCGAGCCGGATGTACTATGTAGTATATCAGCGAATTGGTTACCATAGCACAAGCTCTGCTTAGTTAAGATTGGCCATGTATGCAAAGACCCAAATATATATTTATTATTTTCAAAATGGTCGTTTCAAAATGGTTCTTATGCCTTCTTCATCATCATCATCATTAACAGCTCATATACGTCTCCACCGAGGAGCTCGAGCCTCCCCTAACAACGAGGGGGTTTAGGCCATAGTCCACCACGCGGGCCTAGTGCAGATTGGCGGACTGCACATGCCTTTAATTGTGACATCTCGGGCATGCAGGTTTCCTCACGATGTTTTCCTTCACCGAATTAAGCCAGAGGTGTGAATCCGTACGTAAGTTTTTAAACTCAGAGGTACAGTGTCTTATGCCTTCTATTACAACACTATTGTAATCTGGATTAACAAATGCCATTGAAACTGGTTCTATAGTTTGGACAATACGGCGCGTGGGAAATGTCGCTTGTACCTACTATTACAAGGAGGTTTGCTTTAGTTCAAACTAGTGTCTCCCTGCGGTTTCACCCGCGATCACGGGGTATCGTAGCCTATATGTTATTCCGGAACATATTCTAAATCTGTACCAAATTTAATTGCGATCCCTCCAGATATATCGATACGTTCTCACAAACTTTTGCTTTAATAATGTTTGTAGGTTGTCGTTCTATGTGCCCTTGACTTACTATTTCTAGAAACAAACGCGTAGGTAACACTAACAAGTGAGTATATACTAAAACTATGTGCAGAAATCGTCGCATGCTTAACCTTCTATATATACACTTATACTTATATAAAGAAAAAAAATGATTTTTCGTTTCTTAGTTTGTTTCTAACGCCTAGGCTCCGAAACTACTGGACTGATCAACAATTACTATTTCACCAATGGAACGCTATATGTGACTGTCATAGGCTATATTTTATCCCCATATTCCTACAGGAACGGGAACTACGCGGGTGAAACCGTTTGAGCAAAGTATTTATACTGACGATCCAGGCGGTTTGTGGCCAACAGACCGACTTCAAAAATAAAGTAGTTATTTTATAAGCAAACCGGTTCAATCCAGTTAACTGATAAGTCACGTTTAGGACATAACTGTGCAGTTTACGTGAAAGTTAGTACCGGGTTAGTATCCTTATAGTGAACATGATAAACTTGTTAGGTTAGTCATAAGAGATGTACTTAGTTTTAGTAAACGTGGTTTTTACAATTTAACTTGTTTTTTTTGTGTGTATGTTTTTTTTATTCGAGACTTTTTAACTAATGGCTTTTTTATGGATAAATAAATAAATATCCTGGAACATTTTTCATACACGGCCAATCTGATTCCAAAGTAAGCTTCAAATGAAGCTTGTGTTATGGTAACCAGATAGCTGATATACTACATATAATACTTTTTAAATACATACATATTATAGATATTTACATCCAGACACAGAACAAACAGACATATTCACGCATGTTTGTCCTGGGTGGGATTCGAACCCACGATCCGCGGCTTGAAAGTCAGGGTCACTAACCACAAAGCCAACCGGGCTGTCAATAAAACTGTTATCTCTATAATCTTGGTTAATAATGACTCTACCACACTACCCTACATGGTTACTGACCATTAAACAATTAACCAATTAACGAAACGCATAATACTTAACACGCAATGGTTCAGTGGATTGTAATGCCGTTTAACTCGTTCGGTGCTCGGTCAACATGACTATTACACTCAATACATAATAGCTGACATATTTGTTAGTGTCTTCCGCCATAAAGTTTGCATTCCCAGACTTCCCGGGGATCTTAAATTTTCCCGGGATAAAATATAACACATCCTAGATACTGAACATGCTAACTTTGGCATGTATCAAATTAGTACGATATTATCTAAGAGGAAAGATTTATTTTTATGTTTGTTTGAATACATCTCTCACCAATGGAAAACTTCATTATCAGGGAGTAAAGTAGGCTATATTTTTATCCCCGTATTCCTTCCTACGGGAGCTACGCAGGAGGCCGGGAGGAAGCTAGTCTATACTTCTATACTAATATTATAAACAGGAATGATTTGTATTTTTGTATGTAACGAATAAACTCAAAAAGTACTGGACCGATTTTAATAATTCTTTTTTCATTAGAAACTACATTATCACTGAGTAACATAGACTATATTTTATCCCTTTATTCCCACGGGAACGGGAACTACGCGGGTAAAACCGCGCGGAGGCAGCTAGTGTTTTATAAAAGCGGTTCCACCCGATAAGTTTCCGTTTTCGTAGGAATACAGGGATAAACTATAGGCTATGTTACTCCCTGATTATGTAGCTTTCCAATGGTGAAACTATTTATGAAATCGGCACTGTAGTTTTTGAGTTTATTCATTCCAAACATACACATTACACACACACATTTTTTTTCTCTTAATAATATTAATGTATGTAGTAGAGGTTTATTGGAAAATAATAGAGAACAGAAACAAGGCAATAATCTCTATATTTTTTAAGCAATCGTCAAGGTAATTTAAATCGTATCACTAACAATTTAACGTCAAAAATTCAGTGATGGTTAAATGAATCACTTCAGAGTAACCAACCGTAGTGATTCTTTCTGATAAGTAGAGCGTTGTAATTCTCGTGGAATGGTTTCTAAGTCGTTTCCTTGTCAGCTAGGTACCTATTCTGAATCCAAACTCTATATGCTATCTCCCTCTGTTACACCGTTATCAGAGGGAGATAGACTAGATAGTACGTTGTGGAAATTCAGTGTCAAATAGTGGACCTCACATCTGATTGCAGTCAATCATATAAGTATTTACTTCAACAAGGTACTTAGAAACTAAATTTAATTTATACCGCGACGCGTTCCCGAAAAAAACAGCCTAGACAGACAGATATTCGGACCATAAAATGGTTGTATTTGGATTCCGTTTTTACATTTTAGTTACGGAACCTTAAAAAATAGAATAGCTAAAAGCCTAAAACCAAACCGAGTTATAATCTGACTTGTACTTGTAAGGCTTATTTGATACTAGCTGCCTCCCCGCGGTTTTACCCGCGTAGTTCCCGTTCCCGTGGGAATACAGGGATAAAATATAGCCTATGTTACTCGGGGATAATGTAGCTTTCCAAAGGTGAAAGAATTTTTGAAATCGGTCCAGTAGTTTCGGAGCCTATTCATTACAAACAAACAAACAAACAAACAAATCTTTCCTCTTTATAATATTAGTATAGAAAAATATATTTTCGTTTTCGAGTTTTAGCAACACTTACGAATAGCTATTATACTATGACCATGGTGTAAATCTGACTATGGTGTTTATAGAAACTTTTCCTCCTACGGGGACGATATTGGCTACTTTTCCTTGCTAACCATTTCCTAAACCATACTATGAAGGTACCTTAAAAAATTGTATCTACATCACGGAAGAAATTAAAACTGTATCCATAAAATCTTATACGTATCACCAATTACTTTACATCTATGCCACGACGAAATAAGCCTTACGCCCCATGAAATAAAGAAATTACAAGTGATATCATAAAATGGTGTATTTCCAAGACAAGTACCATAATTGGTATGCGTCTAGTTTCACAAAAAAGTAAGTGAAATGACAGGAAGAGTGGCCGGTCCAGTTTTGTAATGGATTGGATGCAACCGGAGGGAACCGGTTTTGTCTAGCTGTGACTCGCTTAAAGCGGTATAAAGTGAACAAACAATCTGACAATGTGGCTTCTGGACAAAATATATATCTATGGTTTTGGATATCTTCTATATTCCGAGTTACATACAGCATCTGAATAGGCTCGGAAATTACTGGACCGATCTGAATAAGAACCGAACCACATCTTTCACCAATAGAAAGCTACGTTATTTGTGAGTATCATAGGTTATATTTTATCCCTGTATTCCTACGGGGAACTACGCGGGTGAAACTGCGCGGCGGCAGCTAGTAATGATTAGATTTTTTGTTTATTTGTTGGTTATATATAGGCTCCGAAATTACTCAACCAATCTGAATAAATCTTTCACCAATAGAAAGTATTTTAACCCTGTTTTCCTACTGGAACGGGAACTACGCGGTTGGAACCGGGGTGGAAGCAAGTTTACACTAATAAATTTAAAGTAGAGATAGTGATATATATAGCAAGAACATAGACTATACTATATAACATGGTGAGGTAAATCTGACCTGCTTGTTGCACAATTGAACTCATATCGTGATTCAGTATCGATGTAACATGAAGGAAGTTATACGTTATTTAATACGCCTCTGGCGCCGGCGTATTCTGTTACTAAGTCTCATGTAAACAACCATGTAAGTGGCCAGATTTTATGGTAAATTAGACCTTCCTACATGCTTGATTTATATAACAGGACGATTAGGGAAGTCTTCTCGTGCAACTTGATCGAAACGTCGAGGTTAGACAAAATGCAACTAGTATTATAAACGCCAAAGTTTGTATGTATGTTCCTCATGTTCCTTATGGATGTTTGTTCCTCATTCACGCAAGAACGGATTTGGATGAAAATTTAGACACATTAACACAAAGGCTACTTTTATTCCGGGAAAATGGAAGATCTCCCGGGTCACTAGCCAGCCACTATGAATTTATGTTTTAATGAAAATCGACGTGCGAATCGTCCCGTTATAGGTATTATATCAATCATGAATCAAGTTCAATACGCTTATTTTACAGCAAATGAAATGAATATGACAGAATTCAAGGGATAATGTGCGTGCCGGTTAGAAATGGGTTAGTTTATTCAAGAATTTTAAACTACTAGTGGCTCCCCGCGGTTTCACCCGCGTACCCGGGAGGTCTTCCATTTTCCCGGGATAAAAAGTAGCCTATATGTTAATCCAGGTTATAAGCTATCTTTATTCCAAATTTCATTCAAATCCATTCAGTAGTTTTTACGTGAAAGAGTAACAAACATCCATACATCCATACTTACAAACTTTCGCCTTTATAATATTAGTAGGATGTTCAAAATGTCATTGTGAGTTACGAACATAAAAAATATACAATTTAAATAGAGAAAACTGTTTATTACCACTGTGTTCACAAACTACATGGCAAATAACAGTTTTCAAAGCTTCCTCAGAAAGTAAAACGCAGGATACCTGCGCCATAAAACTGGCCATGCGTCTCGTGAGGCAATATACCTGTTTACATACAAACATACATACACACATATATATATACATATTTATATGTTGAGTCAAACATCAATGACTACTCTCGCTTCCGGTAAAAGTTAAGTCACTTTGTAAAATTCTTGGTAATTGTTGTAAGGCTTGGAGAAAATTTTGTGAAGTAATGTTGGTATACGATTATGGTGATATTTATGGAAAATATCGTGAGAAAACTGTATCCTGATATTATATTTTCTGTTTATTAGTGTTCCTTTAAGGCTTTGTGTACCTAAATAGCATATTTATTTATTTAATTTTCTTTTAAGAAGAGGCACAGTAAAATAGTCATTGTAGTTTAAACATACATATAGGTTAGATAGGTTACTAATATTATTATAAATGCGATTTGGGTGAAATTTGGCACATAATTAGGATATGTTCTGGAATAGTACCTACATGTATTTATTAAAGGTACTAACATAGTTTGTAAGGTATTGTATACTAACAAAAAAGGAATTTATGTTCTGAAATATAATGATAAATAAAATTTAAAAAAAATAGGATTTATTCCGGGAAATTGGAGATATCTGCCCAACATGTAACTAACAAGAAATTCCGTCTATAAATGTCCACCAACAAAACATACATAAATCATAGGTACCATCTGATTTTAATTTTTTAACCGACTTCAACAACGACGAGGTTCTCATTTGACAGTAATTTTTTTATAGTCTGACGTTTATGCAATTCTTTTTCAGACGTATGACGACATGATACACGGATGTCGGATTCACTTCATAATTTTAAAAATAAACTCAAAAAGTTTTTTGAAGAATAACGTCATATTTTATTTCTTATTTTTATTCATTTATCATAATTACATTTAGGCTTTTATTTAATATTTAAAAATTGTAATGTTCTGGTCACAATTTTATTGTTAGTTCCATATTATATTATGTTAGTTTTATGTTAGTTTGTATGCTGTATTACACTAGTTCTTTTGCTTTTTTCTTTTTTATAAATGTTGTGTACACCTATAATAGGTGCACATATCAGTGAACATTGTAAATCATACCAAAAAAAACCTATGTAATATTTTCAATATGTGTACTGTTGGTGTATGTTATAATAAATAAATAAATTTAAAACATCCATGAGTGTTATAAAACTCACTTTTGTATAGCGGTCAGCGGGCGCGGCTGTTTTCACTTTCGAACAAAACTTGTTCCACTGGCTGTCACTTTGACTTATGTTTGTGTGTTACTCTACCACTTTTTGTGAAAACTTTAACTTATACCTAACTACTTTTTGTGAAAACCCTGAGCTACCAATCTACTAATCCTACTAATACTATTAATGCGAAAGTTTGTTAGTAAAGATGGATGGATGTTACTCTTTTACGCAAAAACATTCTGAACAGATTTGTTTATAACCTGGATTAAGACATATGCTACTTTTTATCCCGGAAAAAATTGGAGATTCCTCTGGAGCGCAAACACAAACTGCCGTGTTTATAATATTAGCCGGAATTGAAATAAAGTTAGCAATGACCATAATTTTGTGTAGCAGAAAGAAACACGCTATAAATAATTATTGAACCTACAAATTGTGTAGTTTTTGTAACGTATACCAAGTCAAGTCCTTGATAGTTAGAAAGGTAAACAGGTGTTGTTTGCCCTTTACTGAATAATATCTAATAAATTACTCTAGTTATTAACTAAGGAGGTTATACTGTAAACTAGTGGCTCCCTGTGGTTTCACCCGCGTACCCGGGAAATCTTCCATTTTCCCGGGATAAAAAGTAGACTGACCTTTCTCAGGCTTTAGACTGTGTACTAAATTTGATTTAAATTCGTTCAGTAGGTTTAGCGTGTAAGCGAGACAGAGTTACTTTCGCATTTATATATTAGTTAGGGTAAATATCCTAAGCATAGCTTGTATTATGGTGGTCATATAGATGTACTATATGACCACCATAAAAGTATGTATTTAAAAGTAGTATATCAGCTATTTGATTACCATATCACAAGCTCTGCTTAGTTTGGAATCAGATTGGCCGTGTGTGAAAAATGTTCCAGGATATTTATTTATTTTTATTTATATTAATGAATTTAACGCAACTTTTTGGCAGTCAGTTAAATTGTAGAAAGAAAGCGAGGGTCAAGCACGGACTAATCTAATAGCTTGTTTAATGAATTTTATGGAGCATTAGTTAATTGTTACGGTATGAAAGTTGGCCTAATCAAGGTAGACACGGTTTTAAACTATGAGAACGCTATGTACCTTGTAGGTAGCTTAGTATACCTACAGTAATTTTTATTCTATATAAAAATTATAGTAACTCCCCGCGGTTTCACCCAAGTACCCGGGGATCTTCAATTTACCCCGGATAAAAAGATTTGCTACTGGATTAACATAATAAGCTACTATATGTTTGTATGAATCTGGGTATTGTACTATGCTTAGTTTGAAAAGAAAGAGAAAAAAGAAGTTTGTTAAATAATGTCGCACTTGTGGCAGGATATTTATTTCAAAAAGAAATAGATTTTTCGACTCTATATAACCGGGAGAGCTTACACCCAATTTATCGTAAAAGCATAATCATTAAAAAAGACAAGGTTATTGTGTAAAAAAATCGTGGAAAGCACGACCCGACATTGGCAATGAAAGTGAGGTCGTCGACCTCACGCTTCATAGATTATAGATAATAAATCATGCAGACACGACACACCTAATTTACTTTTTATGCCTACGAGCCGAGCTAATGATCGGAGAGAAGCTTTCTTTGTTATATTACAAAATTGTTGAAACGTAGTCTGTTATTTTTGTTTCATCATCAGAAGTGTCTACGCGTCTTTAATGGGTTTTCCTTCGGTTGAAAGGACTGATAAATTGCGTTATGAGGTTTTAAGTATATGATGCTTGTTGATAATAAATGTGGTATTTATTTTGTAATTATATCGTATTGATAGTTTCTAGTAGACAGCTACAAATATAGATGGAAATGCGACTTTTTAAGACTTATATTATAATGAGGACATTTGTATTTGAAACTATTAGACTACTCTGAATTATTCATTCGTCATGGAAAACTACATTATCAGGGAGTAACATAGGCTATATTTTACCCCCATATTCCAACGGGAACTAATTCTTCTATTATTAGCTTGTTTTGAGAACCTGTTCAATTATTTTTAGTCTAAGTACCTATATAATTGGACAAAAGTTACCTGAAAAAGATTGCTTCAGCAAATAAGTACAAGCAGATACCTTCAGCCGTTTTGGCGTGAAAGAGTAACAAACATCCATGCATACTTAGAAACTTTCACATTTTAAATATTAGTAGGATAAATGATAATCTTCTTCTTCTTCCTGCCCTTATCCCGCCTAAGCAGAGTAAGCACAACATGTGTTTTTCTTCCATTCCTCTCTGTCAGCCGTCATTTCAGTCATCACTCGTCTTACACATATCGCCTTTCACAAAATCCATACTTTCTTCGGTCTTCCTCTCCTTTTACGACCATCCACCTGCACATTCATAACTTTCCTCGTTCCGTGATTTTCATCCCTCCATAGGATAAATGATAATCTATGGTTAAAAACAGTTCTACAGTCTCACTAATGACTCAGCACTCACACTAATTGTGAAATGAACCTGTCATAGAATCCACTACACTCTTGACCTCAAACAATACAAACCTTGACACTCGAGCGTGTTTCCGTAAGAACTATCTCACGAACAAAACAAAACACTACCAATATTTCGTAACCCAAATGCTTTCTACGTTTATTACATCAGAACCTACTTTAAATACATCAATGTAGTTGTTATTCTGTACACGTTATTGTAACACTCAATTATTCTGTCAGAACGAATTATATAATAGGTTAGATCGTGGAAGGATTGATTTTTGAGTCACGCTCGACCATTTATGGGTTTATTTGAGTGAATGCTGCAACGCTTCAATACTATAGATATTTGGATTTTAGGAATGTCGGTCTAATTCTTGTAATTTTTTAACTCCTGACGTAAATCTGTGTAGTTTTACTAGTAATGGTAAACGCAGAATCAACTGACACAATTCCATGAAGTACCTATGTACTACATTCTGGGAAACATTTGACTATGCAGTTAACACATTCCGCTTATAATGAAAATTTCACTCCATTCGGAGTCGAAAATTCACTCAGTGCCTTAATTATTTTTTTAATTTTAACTATGTTATTTTCGGACATCTTTAAGTATTTTTCTAAATGAACCCCAAACATTGGTAAATAACTTTCTACTCTTCGTAAAACAAATATGGCTTCCCTTCAGTAACGTCAAAAGGTCAACGAACCTGTCGCCGTTCGGACAGTTTTAGCCAAAATAGTGAAAGTGACTCTGACCGTGGGGCAAATATTTTGAATTCATTAAGTATTAGATATTATGGGAATCGGTGAATTGGTTTAATAAAAGTGAAAGTGGGAGTATTGGATATCAGTTCCGTAACAGTCTAAAACAATATTTAAGTTGGTAAAAGTAAACGCGTAAGATTGTTTGTGTACCTAATTTACTTAGGACCATGTCGTAATGAAAGTTTTGGAGGTTTATTTAAGCGTATACCTACCTATATCTAAGACACGACTAGAATATTTTTTACTTAAAAACATAATAGGTAGATATAATAAATACGAAAGATTTTGAGGTTGGGTAAATTGGCACACCGATAGAATATACGATAGACCTACTTACTTTTTATCTCGGGATTGTATGTTATTTAATGTTTATTTACTAGCAGTAATTATAAGTATAGTTTTTTATTTGAGTGTTTACAATTTGTAGATATAAGTACATACAGCCAGTGTTTAGTTAAACAAAGAGAATAGTAAACTTCGTGTGACCAGACCAAAGCTAAAGCTAATTACTATTTACAAACGCAAATAGTTTTCTCAAATGACCGGTCATTACCATTACTTATACATATTAGGGTTGGCAGCACTGGTCAGGTTAATTTTTTTTTAAATATTTGTTTTTTTGTTCTTACATCCTAGTCGAATGGCACGAAAGGTTAATGAATTGTTTTACTGTATTTTATTTTATTTACATAAATATTCTTTATACAAACATTCAGATCGATCAATTTAACCTATTTCCTACTTATATTTTGAACGCAATCGTTTATAACGAGATATAGATACTTGTTAATATTTCACGCAACAATTAATGGGTCACATTTTCTTCGAAAAAACGCGGGTGAAGTCGGGTGACGGAAAATAAACTACTAAGTGACAACCCTAGTTGTATCTCGGCGCTGCACAATTTATCTGTAGCGTGAAAATGGAAGCAAATACAGTTTCCCCCCATTAGAAATCTAGGATACTTACATCCGGTGTAAGTTAGCTACATGAGTACTCCATTATGAGGCCTATTGTAGGCCTATTCAACACCTATAACCGACCCTGACTTTCAATCCCCAGTTGGTTCAATTCCCACCCAGAACAAATGTATGTATTTAAATAAATATATGGATGTATAGTGGCTTCCTGCGGTTTCACCCTAGTTCGCGGTCTTTAAGTTTCCCGGATAAAAAGGAGCCTACGTGTTATAAACAATCTGTGTTCTAAATTTCATTCAAATCTGTTGAGTAGTTTTGACGTGAAGTGTAACAAACACACATCCATACCAACAAACTTTCGCATTTAAAGAAGAAGTCTGATTAATGATTGAATCAAAATTAGGTACCTACTACATTTCCTTTAAAATCGGTTATTCTAACTAATATCATAAATGCGAAAGTAGCTCTGTCTGTCTTGTTTTCACGATAACACGAATCAACCGATTTAAATGAAATTTGGTACACAGATAATCTAGAGCCTGAGAAAGGACTATGCTACTTTTTATCTCGGGAAAATGGAAGATCTCCCGGTGGTATAAGTATGTTTCACCCGCGTAGGTGGATACTTTGTATATATTTTATTTATACTATTTTCTTTTCCATATCTGCAGGTTTTACTAGTGGTTACCTAAATATTATCTCTATTATTTTACTAGAATTGCATTGACATTTATTTTATTCCTACATATCTTTAGATTATACGAAACAGCTTTGAAACTTAGGAAATACGTACATTAAATATTAGGATGGTTAAGTTCTAAATAGGCCCACATGAAGTGGTATCACAAGTACATTAAGTTAAAATAACTTGAAACTTGGTACATAAATTGTATTGCGCCATATTAGGAGCTAAGTTATCTAAGTTAGATCTAAGTGTAGGCGCAAGGTGAACCGGGCAAGTTTAAGTTAGTCAAATTGTACTTATCTCGAATTAAACTGACTTGTTTGTACAATTGTGTTGAAAAATAAGATATTTTTAAGAGACACATCTTTTCAACAAATTTCTGCTGAAAAAAATTAAAGTAATTTGAATTTAACAGACTTTAAACTTCGATATTTTAATCTCTTTTATGGAGATACTGGCATTCCCGGGAATAAAATAAGTGTCTTTTCTTCTGTTACAGGAAATATTCAGAACACTGAGCGATATTTTATCCAGATCCCTTCAGCCGTACTAGTGTGATTGAGGAACAAACATCCACCCATTAAGATGTATGTAGCTTCAAGAATGATTAAACTACAAGATGAGATCTTCTAGGTGTTGAAAACTTTGAATTACATCAAATTGTATAACTTACTGCATCACTTCAAATCTTCTCAGCACGCAATGATTTGTTAATTTACCTGAAAAAAAAAGAAAAAAATGTTAGGTACTTTATTTTAGATACCATTCTGAACTCTTAACGTATTTATAGACAACTAGCTGCCTTCGCGCGGTTTTACCCGCGTAGTTCCCGTTCCCGTGGGAATACAGGGATAAAATATAGCCTATGTTACTCGGGGATAATGTAGCTTTCCAAGGGTGAAAGAATTTTTGAAATCGGTCCAGTAGTTTCGGAGCCTATTCATTACAAACAAACAAACAAACAAACAAACAAATCTTTCCTCTTTATAATATTAGTATAGACTAGTGGTTCCCCGCGGTTTCACGAGGGGATAAAAAGTAACTAATGTGTTATTCCAGATAATACTCTAATTATGTTGCGAAATTTCACAGCGATCCCTTCAACCAAAGAGTAACAAACATCCATACCAACAAATTTTCGCATTTATAATATTACTAGGATTCTGTTCTCTAAAGCATATATAGGCAACAAGTAGCTCCCCGTGGCTTCACCCGTGTTTCCAGGGGATCAAGGAGCCTATGTGCTTTTTCAGAACATATTGTAGCTCTGTGCCAAATATAATACTGATTTACTACTGAACTATAGTGATTAAAATAGGGACAAGATAATAGGTCACTTTTGACAGATGTCAGTTTTATATTCATAGTGAGGTGACCTGCTTAAAAACATCGATTAAATGAATGAATCGAATGAATCGATACAGACTTGAAACATATGTGAATTTTAAAAATGATCATGCGAATCCCTGTCCCATTATTATTTTTTCTTTCATAAATTAAAGGAGCAAAATAAGACAAGTACCTACGTAATTTAACAAAAAAATTGCTTTTATTCACTTGAACTATCGGAACTGCTATCTTCATCACTGCTGTCAGCACTCAGAGATATTATTAATTCATTTTCAATAATATTGTCTATTCTCACATCTCGTTCAAAATCTTGTAAAATTATTTTCTTTGTCTTCTCCACGACTTTTGCACCCAACATCAATGACCTTTCTATTTAGTTATTTTTTTGTATTTTTATAGTTAGTTAAAAGTATAATAAATATGTATAATTAGGTTTTATTATAATCACAACGTGGTTATAAATTTATGGTGATTTTTCTTCACAAGTAATCATTGCATTCGATTCAACTTACAATCCTATCAGCTTTCGATTTTTAGAGTAGCATCCCTAGTGTTTAAAAAGAAAAAGGGTTGACTGACGCAAAATTGTAACGACGTTCAGTTCTTTAGATCAGAAATTGTTTATTATGTTTAGAATGGTTTATTAGTGAAAGCAAATCGTAAAATTACTCGTATCGGTCATTATTACAATAAATATGTAAACGTAATTGAAAAAAGTTAAGCAATT
Source organism: Thyatira batis (assembly GCA_905147785.2). Lineage (NCBI taxonomy): Eukaryota > Metazoa > Arthropoda > Insecta > Lepidoptera > Drepanidae > Thyatira > Thyatira batis. The sequence goes on from LR990507.1 coordinate 3,444,055, forward strand.
GTGCAGTTCTTATTTTATGCCCGCCGTTACAAGGTTACGTTGTTGAATTTTGATGAAATGTCAAAAGTGACCTATTATCTTGTCCCTATATTAAGTAACAAACATACATCCAAACTTTCGCATTTATAATACATAGTGGCTCCCCGCGGCTTCGCCCGCGTTCCCGGGGGATCTTCAATTTTCCTGGGATAAAAAACCTTTTCCTGGGCATATGTCCTTTTTCAGGCTCTGGATTATCTGTGCACCAAATTCCATTTAAATCGGTTCAGTAGTTTTAGCGAGAAAGCGTCACAGACAGACAGACAAACAGAGTTACTTTCGTATTTATAATATTAGTATGGATTAGGTATACAATCTTTCGATTGCTATCAGTTTAATACGGCTTTAATATTTTGACATGAAATAACAAGACGTACCTAATTCTTCAATTAACGCATTTTTATGACAAGTCATAACTCGGTTTACGACACTCTAATTAGATTACAAATGGATTAATCTATTTAATATTTGAATTCCTCCATTTCACTATATTATAATTAATTATACCAGAACTAGTATTTTGTAATTGAAAATAGAAATTAAATGCCCATTATTTTTGCTGTTAAATATGATGTGAAACTGAAGATTTACTGATTTCTAATTCAACATAGAACTAAAGTACTTGATACTGGTTGATTGCTAGTATTAGTTATACAAAATTTCCTAGTAGGTAACCTCTTTACACAAGAATTTATTTTTAAGCTTTTATTGTACAGCTTTGAAACATATTTATTTAAATAGGCCTTTAGAGTCGCTGGTGGATCGTCGACTCGCGTTTATAATTTCGCAAAGCTTTACCGGCGCGTACGCATCATTAACTAGTTCCCATGAGAGATAAGGTTATACCATATATGGTAAAGGTACCAACGTTTGTGCCATCAGACGTCAGTGCGTAAGCCTATTGCGAAATTATTCTGTTTAGAATTCCCTCAAACACTAATCATAAATTCCATTATAAGTATATTTTTTTTGTTTATGGCTTGAGCGTCTTGACTCTGCCAGTGTCATATGGTTTTGAAAAACGAGACAATAAATAAGAACAAATTATAAAAATATCCACCCGCGTTCCTGCTGGATCGGTGAAATAACAAATATACAATTCGGTCCAGCCGTTTTTATTTCATACTTAGTTTGTATTGAATTGGCTCCGAAATTACTAGACAGATCTTAATCAATCTTTTAACAACATAGCTGACATGATTCCACACGTCCCACCTGATGACAAGCGGTTACCGTAGCCTATGGACGCTTGCCACACCAGGGGCGGCACTCAAACGTTGCCGACCCTGTAAAAATCTCTTCTTTCCCTTCTTGAAGGGGAGTACCTATAGATTGTTTTTCTTTATACAGTACCATAGACCTTCGTTGCAACAGATGTTGCATCATGTGGGAGTTGGAGTAACGCGTAACCTTCTATCTATTGTGTAGGTAGTCATTTGTCATTACGTGGAACCTTTACTAGTGGGCCGAAGAACAGCGTATAGTACCAACTGTTTACTGAGTGTAGCAATTGCTGAGCGTCTCAGCAAAACCAACCTTCCAAACCGAGCGTTAGAGTTTGACTATTTATAAGTGCTTGTAGCCCTATTTGAATAGTGTTGTTATGTACCATGGCGCAGATGCCAAAACACTTCCAAAACTGAACCACATTTGAGTGGCGAAACGGACGATCTGAACCGTGAAGGATACACCATTGTTTGATGGAACAAAACCCTAATTAAACCATTCTGTATCGAAACAATCAGAATGCATTCTCCTCAGGGTACATTACTAATTCTGACATCCGATACTGTGGTTCTGAAGATTCAAAAGAAATAATATACAGTGTGATTCCGCTGGATCTCTTCTCAGTCTTCTTCTCCTTCTCGGATCTTCTCTCAAATCTTAATCTCATACTTAACAGGAAATCGCCACTTGTTTCGCTTCTCCACTAAGCATCGTGTAGATACAGTAGAAAGCTCGAAAGCTCAGTAATTCAATTTTTGATCTTTCACAGCTATTGTACGCTTAAGCTTCATAATCAAAATATTTTTATTCAAAAAGCCCTTTTCAAGCGCTTGCGAACAGTCACTCTTATTGCTAGGTTTAGATATTTCAGCAATTACTCTTTTCAAAACCAAATCGAGTGAAATAGCTTGTAGCGAGCATTACACTGCCAAAGGTATTTTTCGGACAAGTAATCCGGTACACTATGAGAGCACTTTTGATATAATGCTTTCTACAAAGATGTAACATATTTTTTTGTACTTATTCTGTTAGCAAGTCTGCTTTAGATACCAACTTCGCGTGACTAAAAAAAACTCGCTAAAATCACATATTGGCGTTATTATACCGGTTCCATATGTAACACTTTAAACCAATTACATCGATTAAATGTTGCCAGCTACCACGTTACCTGTGTTGCCACATGTGGGAAATTACCAATCAGCACGTTATTAATTTTAATTTTTACATTTTGGAGCAATATCCCCCGAATGGCGGACGGGGTTTTGTCGATATTGTTTCTGTATCATACGTAATTTTAATTAAATCCGTATTTTTATTCTAATTTCGAGAGAAATTTTATGCTCACTTCAATATATTGAAAAAAAAAACTGTTATACTAACAGAATCCTGCGTATACCTATTGACGGACAGTATTTAAAATAGAAAGAAAGCTAAGTATCAAAAAGTTATATTGTTCGATCTATTATTTTAATTTGTGAACGGTCATATCTTTTAGCTAAGAATATAATAAGACATAACTTACATAGGTTATTTCGACAAATGTGTAACCTAAGTATGTTAGTCAGAGAAACCATGTGAAAGCTAGTCAGTAGCGTCTCAATGCTATATTTCCAGCCTACAACACAGAACAAGGCGTCTCACCCAAAAGCGTAAGTAATAGCCCGACCATATTGGGACCGTAACAAAAACCTAAAAAACAATACATTACGCTACTCCGCCGGTTTGCGTAATCCAAGAAATTAGTGTAACGCCAAAACAAAAGGTAACGCAAACGCGTCAGTTAACGTAAGAGATGAAAGTACGACAGCGTTTCCCCGACTGGTTTTCGGCGAAAGTTTTATAATATGACGAAAGAAGAAAAGATTTAATGAGGCAATAATACGAAATTGATGGATTTATAACTAACTAGCTGCCTCCGTGAGGTTCCACCCGCGTAGTTCCTGTTCCCGTGAGAACACGGCATTAAAATATAGCTTATGTTACTCCTTGATAATTTAATTTTCCAATTGTGAAAGAATTTTTGGAATCGGGACAGTAGTTTTTGTGTTTATTCATTAAAAACATACACACAAAAATAATTTTTTTTTCCTCTTTATAATATTAGTGTAGAAAAGTCGTTTATCTATATCTAGGTATATATACTAGGTAATAATAAAAATGTAACGGATCGACGAAGATATATATGAGAAAAAATAATATTGGGACCTTTATCAATGCAAATAGAACCCAAAACAATGATTTTTTGTTTTTTTTTGTCTGTGCTCTTTAATCTCAGAAACGGCTTATGAGATTTAGATGTGGTTTTCACTAATATACGCAATTATTTCTACGCAAAAGAAGTTGCGGGCTAAAGATAGCGATAGCCCAAAGTAACAGCAGTTTGTTTGCTCAATATACCTAGGTTTCAAACGAATATGCAATTAGTGTGCGATTGATCGACCGACTTGTCACAACATCCGTAAGTCAACGGATCTGGTCGGCGGTTTGCAACAAGCGGAAATGTACTAAGGAATGTTAATAACTAGATTACCTACTACAGATTTTTGATTTATGTAGTACCGGCGTATTAGAGTCTGAATTATCTCTAAGAAATCGTAAAGGGTAAGAATGACACGACTTAAGAGGTCACATACCCTTTCAATAGTAGTATAGTATAGTTAAAGATTTTCCAAAAATGTTTTAGTCGGATATGGAAGTGTAAAATTCAGTCAAATCTCTTGTAAAATATAATGAGCTACAACTACATTGTAATCACACATGCAGCGGGGATCCCAAGTGATCAAAACCCAAAACACGCAAATAATTTTGCTCATTACAAAATGACCACAATTAGAAATAGGGGTGCCCTATGTTACTTATATTACTAAACTATATCTATTGAATTGGTATATTTTAAGACGGAAGATATTTGCCAATAATCTTAGACAAGCAAATTATTATCAGCGTTTCATCACGCGAGCGCAAATATGTATGCTATTACGATTACAATACGATACGATACAAAAACAATTGTCGATCCACACGCTACAATATTACTATCAATCATTATAGTCTCTATGATAGAATATTTAATGAAGATAATTGTTAAAGATACTACAACAGAAATTACAACAGAAGTATAAGTTCTGGTATCAGTAGTTTATGTTTTAAAGAGTTAGAAATAAATAACAAACTTCTTTCCAAACTAAGTGCTCACATTTGAATATTATATGCAATACCACTGTAAACATAAAGACACTCATAAAGATCTAGATATAAATGTACAAGCCAATCCGGATCCAAAATGAAAGGCCATTAAAGTAGTATCACCTCCAAACGGAGTATCAAGTGAAATTGTTCACGATGCTCCAGATAATGTTCTGCTGAAACTGCGGCGGAAAACTGCGGTCGTTGTACCGGCGGAATTCATACAGTTTCCATTCTCACACGATTTTGTTTCGAGGAAATGCGCAACGGTGCAAAATCTCCAAATATTTTGCAGGAAGTTTGAATATCCTTATAACAGCTAAGTAATTTAAGTTTATCTATTTATTAATGAGGATTAAAGGAATAGTTTGTGTTAATATTTTTTTGTTGTTTTCGAGAACTAACTTCCCGCAGTCCTAGGGTATGTTATCTTATATCATGCAGGAATAGTCGAAATATACGATTTTGAAGATATCCTAGATACTTAAATTATACCTTTTACACACCTATGCCTACTTCTACATCTTTAAATATTCATAATGCAAAATTGAGTAAATATACTCTCTCCTATTTCACTTGTATTGGATGTTAAAAAGCTATCAATAATATTGATAAGGAATTCCGGCAAAATGAAAATCACCGACATTGCTGTAACCTGCCATGCAATAATTACATGAAATTGCATTCAATTACACGCGTTTGATTCGCAACAATTATTATCAAATTGTAGGTAATCATCAAATAATAACATTTATTTCCTATCAAGCGTTTACGACACACGCTTTGGCTATATAAGTAGAAGGCAAATGCAAAAAGATGGTAAATGAAAAATATGGTCAAATAGAAACGAAAATATTTACTCCATGGTTCTTCTAACATGGGAATCTTTAAGGGAGTAACAGCTTTCCACCTGGAGTTTAAGCTTATTTCTCACCTCTAGTAGTAATGAAAATAGTACGAGATGTTTAGTACTGATTTTATCAAAATCCATAACCTAACTGTTTCTCTTTCCATTTCAGATACCGAAAGAAACTTCAGTTCGGCGATAGCTTTGATACTTTGAGGAGGAACGATTAGAATAGAAGTTGCATCAATACATCAAAGTTTAATTGCCTATCAGATGAAGCCGCTTATTTAATGATGTAGCTAAAATGGCAAGCATGCTTTTCCAAGAAAGGAATTCGTACTCAAATGAAGCTAATGGGACACACCTAGGTCAATTACACACCGCATAGCTAACGACTAGTACAGGAGCCATTTACCTACCTGCAACGAGGAAAACATAAAAAATGTGATGAAATAGTGAATATTATTTAATTTACTAATAGCGTCAACATAAATGGATAAAATTTCTAAAAGGACTGCAATAATTAAACATGATGAAATGAACAACTAGGTTTTAATGTAGATTTTGAGGATAAAAACCCACAATGCAATAATTTGAATAAACATTCAAATGATGCATTGGTAATATTGGTATGATTGTTCCAATGAATTACGCAAAAGTTAACGAAATTCATACGCACTGTGCGAGTGTTCTATGTTAATAAATATCAATTGAAATCGTGTGGAAATGAAAACAGTTGGCCCACTGGGCTACTTAGTCGAGATTGCGAATCACACGCAGGTCTATCTACACTTGCCACTAACTCGAGAGTTCCTCATTTACATCAATATTTTGTTGTACACCGGATATATATGCGTGTAACTTAGTAGCTGGTTTAATTGACAAATATTTAACTTTATAAAGATGAGATACATAGGTTTATATTCATATTATAACAGTGTAGAATAAATGATTTTTAAAGATTAATTTTACTCAGAAATAGCATATAAATTGGGGAAGTGTTATATGGTACTTTCGCTAAATAAAATTGCCAGGAGCGAAATTATGATTCGCTGCATACTTAATTGGTAATTAAATGTAATTTTTTTTCTCTTCTATCTAGGTATAACAGCTTTTTATCCATTTAGTTTTGATAAACATACTTCTATACAAATATATAATTGGAAACGATCTGATGTAACGCTAACTAGAAGATTTGATGATGAAATTTTACTTTCACCTGTCGGAGAATACATTTAAATTGGTTTGTATTGCTGTTGTAATATGCATTTGAAAGATGATAAATTATCATGGGTAGATTCATATAAGTACAATATTTTATGAGCTGGGTTAAGAAATCCATGCGGGATATCTAAAATAAGATTTTGAGGCGTTAGTAAGTAAGTAATTGGAAATTTTAATGCCGTGACGAAGGTCAGAGAAGACTCTACAATATGCTTGAGCATTCGAAAACTATAGTATGAGAATTGGCCAAATAAATAAACCCAAGATATATAATAATAATATTTTCATATTTAAATATTTGTAAGCCATTGAGTATTGGAATTTTATACTGATTTACTAATTGCAATCCGTAATAAATGCAGGTTGAGAATTCAAAGTAGGTACCTACTCCAGTGAAGGGATTTTAATAAAGCGTTTGATAATGTATGCCTCGACAACACACCTAAGAATTAATGCACTATAATTATTTATAGCCCTCTAAAGCTGTCTATGTTTATGATTTAATCGATATACTTTAGTTTTGAAATAATTTTACAGTAGGTATAAATATATTATAAGTAGGTATTAGGTTATTCATGTATCGCAGTTCCTCAAGGAGGAATATTTGGTCCATTAGTATTTAATCTATGTATGTATGGTGTACTAGTGGCTCCCCGAGGTTTCAATCGCGTTCTCTGAACATCTTCCATTTTCCCCGAGATAAAAAAAAAAGTGTTAATCCAGGTTTAAACTTCATCCTAATCCGCTCTGAAGGGATTGCGTGTAAGAGAAACAAAACAAACATCCATTTAGTTAAATATTACTGTATAAACTAGCAGCGAATCCGTAGTCATAAAACGGTTTATTCGTCGTTTTTTTTTAGTCCCGTAGAATATAAAAAACATGTAGACTACATCAAATTAACGTAAAACCTGCATTTATGTAAATATTTATTTTTAGTATTGCTTTGACCTCACAGAATATACAAGCAAACATTTATTTACTCTTGAACTTCAAACTGTTATGAAACATCAACAATATAGAGTAGTTTAGTATCCTATTCAAACATTAGCCCACTGTCAGTTTAATAAACGTTATGACTAAATCAAGTTTCAGTTCCGGGTTTCTCTGCTTTTGCATATTTGCCGTGTAAAATCGTGTCAACTATATTTGGTTTATGACAACTTTCTGTTGATGAGCGAAAGTATTCAGAGGTCATTGACACGGTGACTTATGACCGTCACCTGTTCAGCCGTGCTATTCGATCTAGATCTCGAACGGTGGACAGGTGGGTTCATCCTCTCACCTGATTGCGGTACGTGTGAGGGAGATAGATATATTAGATTGGCTTGCGATTTACGTCGAGTTTGAGAATAGGATAGTTGGTTTTGATTTTTTTAAATCTGTTTTTACCAAAGCTCCACTGGTGTAGGGACACGTTATGTTACGGTAGCTGTTGAAAAACTCTTATTGTAAGAATATAATATAATTTAATATATAATAAATAGCATTTAATTTTAATCAAAAAGTTGCCCTTGCCGGTTCTTCTCTATTATAGAACGACTTCCGAACCGGTAGTACCTTCAGCAGTTTCGACTTCGATAGGCGCCCTTATAGGGCCTAAACTGAATGAAAGCTTTTAACTAACCTAACTTATATGTAGTAGGTAAACGAAAAAAATGCTCACACTTTTACGAAGAAACACACGTTTGAGTGCGTGTGTTTAAGCTTCGTACCTCTCAAATAACTTTCTATTTGACAAGTTATTAAGAGGCTATCGTTTACTATTGTAATGTAAATGTGAAACCAAGCTCCATTCATTAACGCACAATATAAAGCTCGCTATTCACTCTACGACTATTGAACGACAATCGACTTATCGCATGTGCGACAAATTTGTTGTAGGTATAATTGGTTTTTGAGTCAAACAAAGTACAACCCGTTTCAGTTTTTCTAATCTCTCAATTTATTGTACTTCTATTTCACCTGATTTCCCTATAAAAAGCAGCCTATGTGTTATTCCAGAACATATTCTAACACTGTGCTAAATTTCATTGAGATCCCTTCAGCCGTTGTATACGTGAAAGACTAACAAACATACATTCTGACAAACTTTTGCATTTATAATATTAGTAGGATTGCTTTTTTAGAAGACTTTTATAACATAGATAATAATATATTCTTAGACGTTTCATTATTGTCATTGATTTGCAATCTGAAAGTGATTAATTAGTTTTGAAACATTCAGAATTAATTTATGAATTAAAATGCAACGTTTTAATATCATATTGGCTAAAATCATGTACTTAATGAATTATAATTTTATGACTAACTATAAATAACTGGACGATGCATTAAAAAATTAAAATACTAGAAAGCTACATCCGGTAACAGATTCTATTCCATTTATTGTCGAATTCACAAAATACTTGATTATTCATCATTGGCCATAGTCCACCACGCGGGCCTAGTGTGGATTGGCGGACATCACATGCCTTGAATTGTGACATCTCGGGCATGCTGGTTTCATCACAATGCTTTCCTTCAACGAAAGCCAGTGGTGCGAATCCGTACGTAAGTTTTTAAAACTCGAGAGTTACGGGCCGGGGTTTGAACGTGCACCCTCATGACTGTGTGTGAGGCACCACGTCTTATTCTGACCACAATATTACAGAGAAATTATAGCTTTTTAAGTTTTTACATAAGTGTTTAAGGTTTTTAATTTGCGGTTTAGTCGAATACTGAATAGCCCACTTTATACGCCCTTGAACTGAGAGGTAGTGAAAGTGGAAGATTGTCCGTCTGTCCGCCTCCGGACCGGACACTCGGTTATACAAGATGGATTTTGTTGTGGTTATTCATTTTTTATATTATGTGATATGGTCATACAGAAGTTATGCGTTTTGGTATTGACTAGTTAGAGCTCAAATTTATTCTACAAATATTATATTTAGGAAAGTACCTAATGTATGAGTAAACGGATATGCGAGTGCAAGTTGAGATGGAATATAGGATAGATATTTATGTATTTTGTTCTATGATTATGTCGAATGAAAAAACTAAGAAGTAATAATTGATATTATAAAAATTAATTGCAACGGTTAAAATAAGAGATCAAGATTTAAATTAAAGAAATCGTCATCTCATATAAGTCTCAATTGCAGGAGCACGAACATCCCCTAACAAGGAACAAAAAATACTAAGAAGACACAAAATTTTATAGTATAATTTACATTAATTAATAAAAAATAAAACAAAATCTTACCTTTAAAAAAACGCCACTCGTATCCCAAATCTCCTCTCAGCTCCTCTCAACAGTTCGTGCACTCAGAAAAAATCCAAAAACAAAAAAAAAACTACAATTTTTTTTTATTCTATATCGTCGACTGAATCACATTTTCCGTCAAACAAAAATGGTTCATCATAATCACGGTTAACTTGAGCCAAGAATTTATTAAGTTAGAGTTAAGTAAGCGTGCGCACACATCGACTGTCACAAGAAAACTAACTTCAAGCTGTGGAACCGACGAGAGAACTTAACTATCACTTAAGACACAGGTCCGCACTCAGGCGTGATCCAAGTTAATACATTCCTGATTCAAAATTCATAAAATGGTTAACACGAGGCCATTAGTCTGACTAAATTAATTTGTTAATGTGATATTCTTTAATTGTATATAATCTTTTAGAAAGCGACGGTAAATTTGTTAAGAATATGATTGTTAAATATTTAGGTTACAATATGTAAGGTGGGTAATTAAAAAAATACAAACAATTATTGCAATAACATTTAAATTAAGTAAATAGTTTTTTACCTGGTCACAGTTTTTTTGCTTAATTTTGTTACAAACACGAAAATAAACTGAAATAACATAAGGTATTTTTGATTGCATGAAATTTTATAATTATAAATAAACTCAAAATTTTAATAAATAAATAACAAAACCTTGGAAATCCATCTCTGTACCTAATAAAACGCCTTCTTCTATAAGTTTTTTCTGATTTATTTACATACCACTAGAAACTTTTTATACTTCCTGCCAAACACCACCTGTCTAAAAAGCTCGCTTGATCAAGCCTTTTGATAATTTGATGGCTTTAGGGATGGGAAAAAAGGTAATTATCATTTTAGTCCTTTCCCGAAATTTATTAGTAACCCAAACTTTCAAGCCCCCGGTCGTGGCCCCAATCCTACCTTAGGACCAACATTTTTAAGCATAAATTTGTCTGTTCTTTGTCTGGATGTAAATGTATAAATGAGAATGTATTTAAAGCCTCCTTAGCCGGTTGCCATACTACAAGCTCTGTTTAGTTTGGAATCAGATTGACTATGTGACAAAAACGTCCCAAAATATTTATTACTTATTAAAAATATATATAGATCGGTCCAGTAGCCTCGAAGCCTATTCAGTAGTATAATCAAACAAAAAGACTACTAACTAACCGACTGGCTAAGACTTTTGTAGAATATACTCTGTCTATCCAGCGACCCCCTGAGCCGAGGCACGGTCCCGCAGGGGACACCCTCAGCGCTGTCGCTTAAATTCTCCTTCGGTTTAGAGCCCTCTGCGCTCACCGAAAAAGTCCGCGTAACGGTGTAAAAGCCATCTGAGGCTAAAACCTGCTACTTAGTCCATAAATTTTTTTTTACAAAAATACTCTGTCTGTAAACTTTCTTCTCAAATTAGGCTCTAATAGATACCTATGTGTGTACAAGTTAAGGCATGTGACAGAATTATTAGCACGACTTGTGGATGCAGAAGGTGAAATTATCGCGTAATGACGCCCACTTGTTTTCACAAGAATTCGGCGGACAGTCGCCTGGGGAAACCAGTACCTACTTACCCAACTGCGCTGAGTAGGAGGGGTGATGTTTAATGTTCATTTTATATTGGTTATTAAAAATAAGTGTCTAGAAAATGCAATGCAAATGGGTTAGCAAACACATCTCATTTGTCATTTAAATGTTTCATTGTTACACAAGTAATAAAAATAATAATAACATATTCCAACACATTAATGTATCTTCAAAGGGCCTCTAGGTACGTGTTGGATCTGTATCCCCACGCACGCCTTGCAAAAGGACCGGCCTTGGGAAAGATACTAATAATAATAAATAATTTATACATGATATTCTGATGTACATATATATATCATGAATTAAGTTCGCAAAATTAAAAAAAACTCTATTTCAGAAGTGAGATTGGCAAACCATTACTTAGGCAGAGAACTAAATTACATATCATACTAATTATTTACAATCACTAAAAGAAGGGTTTATGAACTTGTAGCAATTATAGTAGGTACCAATCAAAAAAAATCCTTCGAATGTTTCCCAAATAGAAAAAGTAAGTTTTCCTTACTGACTATACCTATCCAATATTTTACTTATGAGTTTTCGCTTTCTTAGGCGCGACGCGTCCGCCTCGCCGCAAACTTACGCAACTGTCACCCTACCCACTAACAAGTTAACAACCTACCTACTGCTTACCAGCCTGTATCATAGTTTCGACTACATATCTATATATATATATATAAGAGAGTACTCCTTTTGAAAAGACCCTCTGGTGGTTCCTCTGGTGTTGCGGGTGTCCATGGGCGGCGGTAATCGCTTACCATCAGGCGATACGTCTGCTCGTTTGTCGACCATCACATAAAAAAATAAAAAAATATGTCAAACTAGTGGCTCTCCGCGGTTTCACTTCTTCCATTTCCCGGGATAAAAAGTAGCCTATGTCCTTTCTCAGGCTCTAAACTATCGGTGTACCAAATTTAATTTAAATCGGTTCAGTGGTTTTAGCGTGAAAGCGAAACAGACAGAGTTACTTTCGTAATTTATAATATAAGTATGGATTCTAGATACTAGCAGTATTTTTCTACATTAGTATATAAATATCGTGGGACATTTTTCACACACGGCCAATCTGACTCCAAACTAAGCAGTTTGTGCTATGGTAACCAGATAGCTGATATACTACTTTTATCTTAAACACATAATCATATAGGTAGATAAATAGTTACAACCAGACATATTCTAATCCTAGTTTCTAGTACCTATTTTCCTACACTATACAGAGGAAAGATTTTTTTTGTTGTTGTTGTGAAAGAGTGCTACCGCCGGGCGTAATTTAGTTTTTGATATCATATCTACGTAGCTAATTTGTCAAACTTATTTGTAATGAATGACATAAGGATGTAAGTTCTTTATAACTGAAATATCATTTAAGAATTTCCCTTTCAGCGCAAGTAGATATCTTCGTCTACATAAAAACAAAGTCCAGCGAAGAGCGAAAGGTACTCAGACGAACGTTAAGTGTCCCGTAGGTAAATAATAATATATTTATTAGTAGGTAACACTATAAACAACAAATAATAGTTTACAGTAAAATAACTAGGTATTTATTTATATAATCATACTTTTGACGTGACAACGTCTTATAAATTGGTTTGCCGGGTGACACTTCAAGAAACTGCGTTACGCTCCGCTCACGTAACGTCACGTTATGTCGTTGTCACGTAAAACTTTCGCCCGTATACCGACTTTATTAGTTAGATAGTTTACTGAATCAATCTATGGGACAAAGGAAACAAACAAACTCATCAGCTTTATTTCTATACTAATATATAAAGCTGAAGAGTTTGTTTGCTTGAACGTTGTAATGTCAGAAACTATTGTTACGATTTAAAACTTTAGTAATCGAAGTCGCGGGATAAGGTTAGCGTTATAAATCAAAATAACTAATTCCACGCGGACGAAGTCGAAGTCTGCCCTGCCTGTGTCTGTAGTATAAATCAGTAAAGTCGTAACGGTTTACGTTATTTCAGAAACGGACTCCTAAAATCTTACTTTCCATGCTTAAGACGCCTCGGGGCAAGAAAGTCTGTATGTATACTATGTACCTGTATTAAACTCCGGCCACCTGGCTTCAAGCAACATGATATAATACTTAGTATAGAAATTCCGTAATAGGCCGATAGTATAATTTATAACTAAGTATAATATGTAATTTGAGATCACTTTTAGGTAATGAGCAATTTTTATTATGCAACCGGATTACGGGTTTTCTATAACCAGTTTTGTTTATTACACGTTTAATAGTTAGTTTTGGGTGCTAACAAGTTTATAATCTGAGGCATCCAAGAAATTTTGGAAAGGAATTTCTGCCGCGCGGTTTCACCCACGTAGTTCCCGTTCCTATATGAGTACGGGATAAAATATAGCCTTCTAGTGGCTCACTGCGGTTTCACCTTCTGATCTTCAATTTTCCAGCGATAAAAAGTAGTCTATGTGCTATTCCATAACATATTTTAACTCTGCGTCAAGTTTAATAGAGATCCATTCAGCTGATCTGACGTGATAGAGTAACAAACATATCTACATTCTCAAAAACTTTCGCGTTAATAAGGATGTAGCTGACAATATAGTTTCCCATCGGTGAAAGAATTATTCAGATCGGTTCAGTAGTTTTGGGAGGCTATTTAATACGAATAAATTAAGAAAATATAAAAATAAATCCACTTTACAAAACTAGTATACCTTAATTAAATTATTATGTTAGTAAGTAAATTAAATAGTTATTTTAATGTTCACTTCATGTGTAAAATAACACATAAAATTAAAAATATTATCAGAGGATGTCATGTTGGGACGTCTATTACTCTTTTACGTTGGATGTCTTTAAAAATAACAATTACCTTAATTCTTAATACATAACTAAACTCTAACTTAACCAGAAGGTAGCTTATTTAAGCTTGCTTAATTGTCGGAGTTAGTCACTTCCTATCTAACTACTATTATAGTTACTTATCATTACTATAATATTGTGCAAACTTTGGTGAGTTAATTATAACTGGTAGTTTGGCGGTACAATAAAGCTGGAATCTACCTTGACATAATAATTAAGTCTGCATACCTATTGCATAATAATAGCCGTGGTGGCTCAGTTGGGAACTTGGGAACGCACCGACTCACGATCATAAGGGTGCAGGTTCAAATCCCTTGCCTGTACCTATGAGTTTATAAAAAAACTTACGTAGGTACGTACTCACACCACTGGCTTTCGGTGAAGAAAAACATCGTGAGGAAACCTGCATGCCCGAGATGTCACCACTAAAGACATGTGAAGTCCTCCAATCCGAACTAGGCCCACGTGGTGGACTATGGCCTACACCCCCTCGATGTTAGGGGAGGCTCGAGCTCCTCGGTGGAGACGTATAATGAGCTGATGATGATGACCTATTCCATCATACATGATTTATATTGATCGGTACAACAATAATCTACTAAATTCATTCGCGCATCGCGTGGGGATCACAGGGATAAATACCGAAACTTTCTATTGGTGTAAGAATTATTAAGATCGGTCCAGTAGTTACGAAGCCTATTCATAACAAACATAAATTCGAATCTTTCCTCTTTATAATATACCTAAGTAATAAGAATAGATAAACTTTTAGGCGAAAAATTCACTCGCGAAATATGGCGGGAAACAAATAGATTCATTATGTTTGTACCACTACTGCCATCTGTATAAATCTTATTACAATTGTTTTATACATTCAGCGCCATCTATGTGTTCAGTCGTAAAACGAAAAGTCAACTGAGGCTCTTAAATTTTTATAGCATCTATCAGTGAGTAGTGAAACTTCAATGTATAGCTGCGCCATCTATCATCAGGTAGCAGTACTACGTCGACAGAATGGTTTAGTATGGTAGATATTTTGCAACATAGATGGCAGCATTGTCTTTTTCATTCTATATCTACTAAATAAATATTTTTTTGATTGTAAAAAAAATACCTAAAAATTAAAATTTATTATAGTATTAGATTTAAGTATATTTTATAGATATTTAATAATAACTATTGGAATAGTGCTTCATTGTCGCGGAAGTCAGTCAAAATAAATTGTACTTATGCTCCAAAACTAAACATTAAATTGATCGTTCTAAAACTGATTGTTATTTACAAGTAGTCTACTAATATTATATTAAAGAGTGAAAGGATTTGTTTTTTTGTTTATTTATAGGTAAGGTCCGAAGCTGCTGTACAATCCTTTCACCAATAGAATGCTTTATTTGTGAGTGTCATAGGTTATATTTTATCCCTGTATTCCTACGGGGATGAAACCGGGAACGCGGAAGCTAGTACGTAACGCTCTATCAAAGCATCGCACTCAGGCCACAGATGTTCGTTTGTGCAGAAGTCCCAAGATATTTTAATAGTCATAGTAGGTATAAATGTGTGGAGTAATGTTCTACATTCAAAATGGTATCTTGTCATGGGTGACTGGTGACGTCATAATGGCGGAGTCGTGTCCGGCGACTCCGGCGTCCCCGCGGAGCGCGCCCTCGCCTCGCCGCGTGTGGGTGTGTAGCTAGGGTTTCCATTGCCACACACAATAATATAAATTTAAAAGTACCTACCTTTATTTTATGAAAGACTAGCTGCCTCCGCGAGGTTTTACCCGCGTAGTTCCCGTTCCCGTGGGTATACACGGATAAAATATAGCCTATGTTCATCATCATCATCAACAGCTCATATACGTCTCCACCGAGGAGCTCGAGCCTCCCCTAACATCGAGGGGGTTTAGGCCATAGTCCACCACGCGGGCCTAGTGCGGATTGGCGGACTTCACATGCCTTTAATTGTGACATCTCAGGCATGCAGGTTTCCTCACGATGTTTTCCTTCACCGAAAGCCAGTGGTGTGAATCCGTACGTAAGTTTTTATAAACTCAGAGGTACGGGCCAGGGATTTGAACCGGCACCCTCATGATCGTGAGTCGGTGCGTTCCCAACTGAGCCACCACGGCTTTTTTTTATATAGCCTACTAGCTGCCTCCCCGCGGTTTTACCCGCGTAGTTCCCGTTCCCGTGGGAATACAGGGATAAAATATAGCCTATGTTACTCGGGGATAATGTAGCTTTCCAAAGGTGAAAGAATTTTTGAAATCGGTCCAGTAGTTTCGGAGCCTATTCATTACAAACAAACAAACAAACAAACAAACAAACAAACAAACAAACAAATCTTTCCTCTTTATAATATTAGTATAGATGTTACTCAGTGATAATGTAGCTTTCTAATGAAAAAAGAATTATTAAAATCGGTCCAGTAAGTAGGTACTTTTGAGTTTATTCGTTACATACAAAAATACAAATCTTTCCTCTTTATAATATTAGTAGTTATAGATTATTCTTTTATATGACTACTACTTTTCACACATCTAAAATAGTCGTTAATAAATATAACTTTTCCACAGTGTCAACCCTGGAATAAAGAGTAATGAATTCCCCAGCGTGTGGGACACTTCATTTGTCTCTCACTACTCTGTACCGGACGGAGTACCTACAAGATACCTTCATTAGTGTGTGTTGTTCCATTCATTACAAACCTATGTATAATCAGGGAAATATATTAATTCTCATGTTCCAAGCTCTTTATTGGGTTTGAGATAATTATTATTATCTCAAACCCAATAAAACAATATTAATATAATTGTTTAATAGGTAATCCTAAGCTATAATATCTACAAGAAATTCGTTAAAAAATCTACATCTATACTAATATTATAAAGGAGTAGAGTTTGTTTGTTTGTTTGTTTGTTTGTTTGTTTGTTTGTTTGCTTGAACGCGCTAATCTCAGAAAGTACTGGTCCGATTTGAAAAATTCTTTCAGTATTAGATAGTCCATTTATCGAGGAAGGCTATAGGCTATATACCATCACGCTATGACCAATAGGAGCGGAGCATCAATGAAGAATGTTTCAAAATCGGGAGATTTCTTTTCCTGTCGAGAGCTTCTGCTGCGTACGCTGCGTAAACGGTTAAAGTTACGCTAAAATGATGTATCACAGAATTGTTCCCCTTCAAAAGTTCTAAAAAAAAGTCCGCGATAGCATATATCTATCTATTAAGGTTGGCTCAATATAACCACTTTTATACTAACCAAATTTGTTCGAAAATTAAGTATTATTTGTGAAGGTGTTTTTATAAAGATGATATTAATCCTTATCCAAATAAATACGTTATTCATAACAAGTATTTAATTTAAAACAAAATTGCCATTTACATCATTCGATTTCAATGAATATCTTAGGAGATATCGCAAATTTAAAATTACGTCGCCGCAAAATAATTACAAGTCTGCAAAAATAATAAAATTGAGAGCTGTTTTGGTTTTTTTGTGTAATTCTTATGTTTTAAGGTGTGCTGAATTCGAAAATAACTTTCATTTTATCCTAGAACGTCACGTTTTCTGACAATGTAGGTGTTTATGTTAAACAAGTCTTCATCTTATATAAAACATAAAAATTTTTAAAAATTATAATCTATACTAATATTATAAAGGAGTAGAGTTTGTTTGTTTGTTTGTTTGTTTGTTTGTTTGTTTGTTTGGTTGAACGCGCTAATCTCAGAAAGTACTGGTCTGATTTGAAAAATTCTTTCGCCATTAGATAGTCCATTTATCGAGGAAGGCTATAGGCTATATATCATTACGCTATGACCAATAGGAGCGGAGCACCAATGAAGAATGTTTCAAAATCGGGAGATTTCTTTTCCAGTGGAGAGCTCCCGCTGCATACGCTGCGTAAACGGTTAAAGTTACGCTAAAATAATGTATGAAAGAATTGTTCCCCTTCAAAAGTTCTAAAAAAAAGTCCGCGATAGCATATGTCTATCTGTTAAGGTTGGCTCACTATAACCACTTTTGTACTAACCAAATTTGTTCGAAAATTAAGCATTATTTGTGAAGGTCTTTTTATAAAGATGATATTAATCCTTATCCAAATAAATACGTTATTCATCGCAAGTATTTAATTTAAAACGAAATTGCCATTTACATCATTCAATTTCAATGAATATCTTAGGAGATATCGCAAATTTAAAATATCATCGCACCAAAATAATTATAAAGTACTACGCGCGCCTTTATGTGCTGGGCCGGCCGCGGCGTGCAGTCATCAGTTGCCTCTGCGAGGCCATCCTTCTACGTAAACGAAGGGGATTGGAAGTTAGCGTCAGCCCAAAGTAACTATTCCACGCGGACGGAGTCGCGGGCAGAAGCTAGTTATTTATAATTGCGTAACAAAACTTATAATTTTATCTAAAATACATTAATTAGTAAGCACTAAACACATTTCTTTTTCCCAGTGAGACTTTTTTTGCTATATTTTCGCTTGTGGGAAGCATCTGGAAGGTCTCTTTGAAGCGTCCAACAGTAGCCTGCCATCATTGAGACGCTCCATCTTCCCTGGTATCTTTTTTCCATCTCCTTAATATCTTGGTGAAATTCTTCACCTTGCTCTTCACTCACATCTCCTAATTTTTCTGGGAAGTAGTCGAGGTAGGTATTTCAGAAAATGTACTTTTAAACTCTATAAGCAACCTTGAAGCTTGAAATGCTTTTAACTCTTTATTATATTGCACTATATTGAACCAAGAACTATAAGAAAAAAAAAAAAAAAAACCGGCCGAATTGAGAACCTCCTCCTTCTTTTTGGGAAGTCGGTTAAAAACAATGACGAGTTAACACGTAATTGTACCGCGTCACTTTTTAAACTATGGGATCGCGCACTTTCAGGTTAAAATATGTTTATACTTATTTGTTAATGTTGCTCAAACCTATTCCTAATTTAGAAATAAATGATTGTTATGTCTTGTAAACATTTAAAAACAGCAATGAAAATAAATGATACCTATCATTTATGACTACAAGTTAGGCGAAAAATCCCTTTTTTGTAATAAAATTTTGCATTTTGTAATATAACCTTACGTTCTGGAATTTTTTGAGTATTTTCTTAGTTTTTAGAACACCCTAATACATATAAATCAGTTAGAAATATCCAGACAGCATTTTTGTTGTAGACCTGTATCAAGTACTGTGCGCGCCTTTAAGCGCTGGGCCGGCGTGCACGGGCAGTCATCAGTTGGCTCTGCGAGTCCATCCTTCTACGTACCTAAATGAAGTCGCGTGTTGGAAGTTAGCGTTAGCACAAAGTAACTATTCCACGCGGACGGAGTCGCGGGCAGAAGCTAGTTAATCTATATAATACAAAGTCGCCGCCGCGTCTGTCTGTCTGTCTGAACGCGATGAACACAAAATCTACTGAAAAGATTTTCATGGGGTTTTCACCAAGTTACGGAGTATTTCATGGGGAAGGATTTTATGTATAATGCATCAATTTGGACCCGGTAGGTGGCGCTGGTGGGCAGAGCGAAGTCTGCCGGGTCCGTTAGTACCAAAAATAAATAAATAAATAATATCCTAACTAAATATTAGAAATGGGTAAGTAACTCTACCTGTCTCGCTTTCACGCTTAAACTACAGAACCGATTTAAATGAAAATTGGTACACTGATAGTCTAGAGCTTGAGAAAGGACTTTTTACTTTTTTTCTTTTTTTTTTACTTTTACTTTTTTCTACTTTTTATCCCGGGAAAATGGAAGATCTCCCGGGTAGGCAAGTGAAACCGCGGGGAGACACTAGTTAAACATAAAAAAAAAAATTATAAACTATATTTTGTTTAATTTTCCAATGCAACCTCTATCATTCCACTTTAAAACTAACAGTGCATTCGCTCTGGTTTCTAAAGATCAAACAAACTTTTTATTTGTTCGTCCAGTTGGCACCTCCGGTCGGTGCGTGATGTTGGTGCACGGTGCTAAAAGCTGCCATACGTTTGGAACACGACCGATTGTTAGAAATAGTTTGTATAAATAAGCATATGTGACATATTAATGTTTTTAAGTGGCTGTTAAGATGCCGTAGGTAGGTACTTGCATTGAGTTATGTGTCGAAAATAAATAGAAATAAGGTAGTTTTTTGAGTAACGCACTAACTCATTTACCTACTTGAATTAGTTAGGTATTTTGAAACTAGCTGCCGCCCCGCGGTTTTCCCGCGTAGTTCCCGATTCTCAGACCCACTGAATATGCATATAAAATTTCATTAAAATCAGTATAGCCGTTTCGGAGGAGTATGGTAACTAACATTAACAATAGCAATCCTTTACGTATCTAATAAATCAGTCGTTACATATTTTCTTTACGGCTGAAGTAGGAATGGCGGAGGCACCTTTATAGTTTTTCTGTTGATTAATAAGGA
The DNA here is from genome assembly GCA_905147785.2 of Thyatira batis. Taxonomy (NCBI): domain Eukaryota; kingdom Metazoa; phylum Arthropoda; class Insecta; order Lepidoptera; family Drepanidae; genus Thyatira; species Thyatira batis. The sequence goes on from LR990507.1 coordinate 3,464,662, forward strand.
ATTCCATTGCCCATACGTATTCACAGAACAACAATGTAAATAGATATACCTACCTGAATGCTCCCGGCGACCGCTGACTCGTCGTTACCCACAGACCATCAAACTGATCTAGACACCACGATCGCTAGTAATTTATCTATCTACTTATTATGCTCGTCTCGATTCGTGCGAGCACCGTTAGGTTATTTTCGTTACATAATTTCTAGATTCAGTCTCCAAGCTCAAGGCCCGCGATAGCTATGCAATAGCTTAAAAACACTTATATATTTACGTAATAAACATTGACGTCATTTACAGACATAGTTTGTGTGATGTGCTACTTGCAAAGACGCCGCACGGAGACGCAAACAATGTGAAGTTGCGGTGTCTAGTGTAATCAATGGTCGATGGCCCCACCATATTTGTAGTGGGTATTATTTAGCAACATATTGTCACAAAAGCTTTATTTTAACGCCTGTATACAATGTTTGTACTATAACAAATTGGTTATACTCCTTACCATGTTAGCTATGTTTGTGTTAGTGTTTTTATCTTTTAATTTTGGGGATTTTTTTTGTAACGGTACTTTGATTGACATGCAGGTTTTCTTCAAAAGAGAATTGATAGATTTTTAAGAACAGATATTTAATAATCTGTCTATTTTTGTTAGGTCCTTATACATTAACTAGGTCACATTACATTACATAGATATCTACTGAGTTCATTACGCTAGGTTAATTTTCAAGACTCGACAAGAAGAATTTAAATTGGAAACAAAATTAACATAGTTTGTTAGTATATTATGCTAACAAACTAGTTCCCGTACCCATAGGAATACCTACTGGTAGGTACAAAATATAGCCTATGACAATAACAAATAACGTAGCCTTTTCGTTGGTGGAAGAAAAATTCAGATCGCTCCAGTTGTTTCGGAGCTTATTCCCAACAAACAAACAAAAAATCAAAACATTCCTCTTAATAATATTATTAGTATACCTAAATAAATATCGTGACGACATTACACACGACCTTTTTGATTCTAAACTAAACACAGCTTATACTATAGTTACCAGATACCTATATATTTCCTACCTAGACATTAATATGTTCATTCACACAAATCTTTGTTCTAGGTGGAAATCTCAAGACTAGCAACCAGATGGTAACTCACTTCGAATCTTGTCAGAGTATTTGAAAGGTGCAAACTCCCCTATAATGCATTTCACCTTATTAGCAATAAACAGAACGAGAGGGACGATGCTCAGCCAATAAAAGTATGGTCCAAGGTAGTGATTAAGCGAGTTTTATGTTCAGAATCTACACTAACATAGTAAAGCGGAAAGATTTAGATTGTATTTTTGTATGTAACGAATAAACTTAAAACTGATAGTCCGATCTGAATTATTTTACCAATGGAAAGCTACATTATCAGGGAGTAAAATAGACTATATTTTATACCTAAAGTACCTACACTTGTTTCTACGGAAACGGAAACGGGCGAAGCTAGTGAATTATATGAACAAAATTGAATGACTACAAACTAAGTTAACAAACATTTCAGTATATATATTTTACCTGCATGCCCGAGATGTCATAATTGAAGGCATGTTTTATTAAGTCTGCTAATCTGCAATAGGCCCGCGTGGTGGACTATGGCCTAAACTCCCTCGATGTTAGGGGAGGCTCTGGCTCCTCGGCTGGCCCTGCCACACGGCGCCGAGGCGTCCTCGGAACATCCAGGGGTTTAGTGTGTAGGCGCCGGCACCTTCTGTGCTGGTGAGCCACCACATAACCCGGCGGCTGTCTCTCCTGGGAGCTGCCGGGTATGAGCATTCCCCTGGGTCATCAAAAAACCAAAAAAAGGCTGCTTTGAGCTGATGATATATTTTACGTATTTTGCATATGAATAGATCGTCAAAGTGGGATTTGAATTCAATACAGGGGTATGAAAGTAGAATATGTAAAGTATGTTTTCTCAGCAATTCATAGATTTCATGTGCTTTTTTCCATGATTCGAATCTACGACCATCGCTATAGCTTTCAACTTGCACCGCAAAAGATAAATCACTAAGGCTAAAACATCATTAATATTAAATCATGGGGCCACTGATTTATAAGCGAAGGGCTACGGGTTCGGTGCTGGGGGGTGCAATTTGTAGCGTTGAACTTGGCTTAACTTGTGACTTATTGTGATTTTTAATGTGTGACCTGGCTTATTGTTGACCTCGCTAGATTTCAAATAAAAACATACCTAATCAAAATATAAAACCGACTACATCTACCTATAGGTAGGTACCTACTTACTAATATCATGAATGCGTAAGTTACTCTGTCTCGGTTTCACGCTGAAACAACTGAACCGATTTATATTAAACTAGCTGCCTCCCCGCGGTTTTACCCGCGTAGTTCCCGTTCCCGTGGGAATACAGGGATAAAATATAGCCTATGTTACTCGGGGATAATGTAGCTTTCCAAAGGTGAAAGGATTTTTGAAATCGGTCCAGTAGTTTCGGAGCCTATTCATTACAAACAAACAAACAAACAAACAAACAAACAAACAAACAAACAAACAAACAAACAAACAAATCTTTCCTCTTTATAATATTAGTATAGACTAGCTGCCTCCCCGCGGTTTTACCCGCGTAGTTCCCGTTCCCGTGGGAATACAGGGATAAAATATAGCCTATGTTACTTGGGGATAATGTAGCTTTCCAAAGGTGAAAGAATTTTTGAAATCGGTCCAGTAGTTTCGGAGCCTATTCATTACAAACAAACAAACAAACAAACAAACAAACAAATCTTTCCTCTTTATAATATTAGTATAGATTTGGTAAACTTAAATTCTAGTAGGTAGTTTTATCACGGGAAAATGGAAGATCTCCCGGGTACGCAGGTGAGACCGCGGGGAGCCACTAGTTTAAGTAGGTACATATGTATTATATCTAACTATCACATACCTACCTATTTCTGCTTAATTCCTAATTAAGTATTTTCGATGAGAAACTTTCGCATTTATAATATTAGTAGGATAGTATAACTATAGTATAAATATAGCCTATAGATAGAGGGGATAGGAAAATACCCTCACGTGAGTGGCCGAAGACGTGTGAAAACAGTCGGCGGAGAGCGTGCTCGCCTCATTTACAGATATACAGAGTGTTTGAAGAAGGTAGGATATAAAACTAGTGGCTCCCCACAGATTCACCCGACGTACCCGGGACATCTTCCATTTTACCGGGATAAAAAGTAGCCTATGTCCTTTCTCAGGCTCTAGAGTCTAGAGTCTAGACTACCTATGTGTGTACCAAATTTTATTTAAATCGATTCAGTAGTTTTAGCGTGAAAGCGAGACATACAGATAGACAGAGTTACTTTCGCATTTATAATATTAGTAAAGATAACCGAGCATTAGAGTCGACGTTTCATAAGTGCCTGTGAAGGCCTATTTGAATGAATAAATTTATTTCATTTCATTTCATAACATCAAACAATTTAAGAAAAAAAATGCTGTTCATTTTATTCTATGTAAGTTCTTTAACTAAAATGATTGTTGCTTCCTACTTATATTATAAATGCGAAAGTTTGTGAGTATGGATGTTTGTTACTCTTTCACCCAATAACTACTAAACGGATTTGAATGAGCTTTGGAACGAAGAGAGTTTATAACCTAGATTAGCATATACTTTATTCCGAAAAAATTGGAGATCCCCGAAAATATACCTATGAAAGCAAAATGCTTGTATAGGGATTTATTCATTGGCGATGTTTATTTCGACACAAAAAAATATTATTCATTTATTGATACTTAATTGATACTTGAAATAAATGAATTATTATTATTTTATATTATTATTATTCATTTAATAATTTTGACACAAAAAAATATTATGTTTTTTTTTACCTTCATAACTGGTAAGATACCTTTATTTGGGATGTGAACGTCAAATTTTCCACAAAAATAAAGTATACATTTTTTTTCTTTATTTCTATAATAGGGGTTTTGTCACACAGTGACTATGTCACCCCCGTTAGTTCTTAACACTATGATAACAAAACAAAAAAAATTATGTTACATCACATAGGTATATAGTTTAAGTATAAAAATTCATCAAATAAAAATGATATTGTTCAAAAACCGAGCACGCCGTACAAACAACTGTAGTTCACATTGAATTTTGACATTTACCCGCTAATTGGCGTATCAGCTCGCTGCTACCGTGCGCCCGCGCCGCTTCCGGTAGCCATTGCTCATTTAAACTCCATTCCAATTTCAAATTTTTGAATTTTGATTTTCGAACGACAATCGAACGCGTGGGAGGTCCCATATTCTTTTGTTTTTCGTAATACAATAGAGTGGATTTTACTATTGCATGTTTATTTCTTTTTGGACTCATGAATAAAAGGTTCTCACGAATATGAGTTTGTGGTAAATTAGGGATTTTCATTATAACATTACTACCGATATTATTTAATTTTACCGATATTATTGCCGGCTCTTCTCAGTAAAAAACAACTTTCAGAACCGAGCTTTAATAGTGACTATTCATAAGTGCTTTATTGAGGCCTATTTGATTAAAAAATATTTGATTTTGATTTTGATTTTGAATGTTTCTATTTCATATTGCTGTTCATTATATTCGTAGAATATTTAAAATAAATAAATATTACTTTTCCACTCTACCGATCTAATTTTAAACTAATAGTGGAGTAAATGAAGCATTATGGGTCCGTTTTTTTTACTGTGAACCGAAGTGAAAATGATTTGAACTCCGCAACCACCCTGGGTGTGGTTGCCACCCCTGCTCGGGGGTGAATTTCTTTTTTTTCAAAATTGCCTCGGATATCAATAGAAGGCCTAATTTTAAGCAAAAATCATATATGAAGCTTTTCAAAAAATCCAATACTTTTCAAGTTATTGGCTATTGAAAATTTGCAATTTTTTCACGGTTTTCATCGGTTTTTTGCAAATATCTCCAAAAATATACGTTTATCGAAAATTTTATCAAGAACAAAGTTGTAGCAGGTAAAACAATGAACAATTTGGTATTTTATAAAGTATTCTACGTGCAATATTAAGCTAGATATTAAAGATCAAAGCCGTGTTTTATTTTATCTGAAATTTAATCGATGTGGTCAATGCCATCTAGTGGCGAGCAGATGCATTTTATGCATTCTAATACAAAAGGGTTTTGTAGTGCATAAAATAAGCTTTAAAATGAGCCCTATTCAAAGTCTTTTGCACGTAAAATAAGTGAGCTGTATTGCAAATAAGGGGAGCATCTAAGGTTTTTTCTTTTAAATCAATGGGTTTCATAAGTGCCATTTCCACCAAAATTAAAATTAATCGTGTTCCGCCTAGAATTAACTTTATTATGAAGAGTTTGATGGATAGTATCAGTTTGGCTGCTTCAGGACACATATTTTTCAAAAAATTCATGATTATAAAAAAAACAAACTTTCAAATATTTAACAAACCCACCCTTTTTTTTATAATATCTCAAAAAGGACGACAGATACGTATAAAAGTGTATATGTAAAAAAAAAATGTAAATTTTTTTACAAACAATTTGGTTCTTTTGTTTTTTCTGTCAAACAAAAATTGACGGAGATATGATTGTTTAAAGAGCGCGTGGCAGCGGAATCACAGCCTCTCTTAAGCCCTTTAACCCTTCACCGTTTCAGAAAAAGGTTTTTTACTATATATTGCAATAAAGGATGTTGTAGCTCTTTTAATTACCTTTACAATGGTGTTTTATAACTTGTGATAGCATGAAAATTTAAGGAGTTATGGTCCAAAAACTTAACATATTTTTATCTACTTAGTAACTGAAAATTTCGGAGTGCGAATATTTGGAGCCATGTGAAAGTACGCAGTATAATAGAGACCCACAACTATTGTAATGTGTATATATGCTACCAGAAATGTATGAAATCCAGGAATTGAATACAAATCCTAGGAAATGTGTACAGTTCCGATACTATTTAGGTAAACAAGATTCACAGCTTACAGCCAAAAAGAATCACATTATACAGACATATCTTAAAGTAGTTATTGAATAAAAAAGAAGGAAACCGTCATCACAGCAAAATTACAAACAATACAAACTTAAGAAATAAATAATTATAAAATGAAACAGATTGTGGGTCGTCGCGTGAGTTGTGTAGATGTAGTAGTGTACCTAAGTGAGCGAGTAATGAGTGTATGCGTGTGTGTGTGTGTGGAGCCGAGCATCTATCGCGTATCTTAACGAAGAACAAACTGCAAACTACCCGCACGAGAAGAAAAGATAAATGTTAGGGTGGGCTTACATATCGGGGTTTAAATTATTTGATTAAAAATATAAATTTTGAGCAAATTAATATTATTGATCTATTTTCAAATTGTTTTATTAAAATATTGATTTATTTTTGAATTATCTTATTTACTTATATACTTTTTTTTTTTTTTTGATAAATTAATTTGTTTTCAAAATATTGAAAATTCGTTTCTTGAAAACCGCTTTGGATATATTAAAAATATCTATGTCGCCAAACAGTCTGTTATACGTGCGTGGCAACCTAGACGATACCGTGTTAGCGGCATAATTCGTACGGTGAGTGGGCACGTGAAAGAGTTGAGTATGTCGAGTACGAGTACTTGGCGCACGCAACTGTAGCATTCTGTCGACTAGAACTGTACAATTGAGCGCACCAGAACAGACATCATGCAACATTGACATGTCCTGAAGTATCCGTCGATTGCGTAACGTCTGAAGACAATGTTTGCGGCAAGAGGACTCATAGTCATCACACGGTACTCCACATCGGAAGTTCAGTTGCCTTATAAATTTTCTTTGTATGGACTCAATGGCATGCTCATAGATCACGTATTGTGGATTCCAAATTTGGCTACAGTACTCTAATGCACTACGAACATACGCATAGTAAAGTACTTTTAAGCAATCAAGACTTGTAAAAGGCTTAGTTACTCGATAAATAAATCCAAGATTCTTATACGCTTTATCGGCCAGGTATTCCACATGAGAAGCGAACGTCATTTTGGTATCCAGTATCACGCCCAGATCCCTCACGCGATTGGTGGTTTCTATCGGAGAATTGTTAAGAAAGAATTGGTGTTTAATTGCGACATGACTACGTGTGAAACAAAGATGCGCACATTTAGCAGTATTCACGCCGATTCTATTTACGTGACAATATTGTGACAGTCGATCCAAGTCGTTTTGCATTTTATGACAGTCATCATGCGTTTTAATATTAAAGTAAATTTTTGCATCATCTGCGTATAATAGGAATTTAGCATGGTGAAAGCACTTATCTATGTCATAAAGGTAAGCCACATATAGCAAAGGTCCTAGCAAGGAACCTTGTGGCACTCCGGATGGTATACTAATATAGTCTGATCGAGCTCCACCAACAACTACCGCCTGTCGTCTATTACTTATATAAGAATGCACCCATCTCAGGAGATCGCCCTGTATACCGAGGTCGCGAAGCTTACGCAAAAGGATGATGTGGTCTACACGGTCGAAGGCTTTCTCAAAATCCGTGTAAATCACATCAACCTGGGCCCGATTCTCCATGCCATGAAGAATATCATCTACGAATACAGAAAGATTGGATACTGTAGAACGACCCTTGATAAAACCATGCTGCTGCACTGGAACACCTTTTTGAATTATAGGATATATACTGACATATATTAGTTTCTCGTAGCATTTACTGAATACATTTAAAATTGAAATGGGTCTATAGTTCTCCACAATTGACTTAGATCCTTTTTTATGCAACGGTACCACATGTGCTTGTTTCCAAACCGATGGAAATACGCCCTCTCTGATGGATCGATTGAATATTATAGTTAAAGGTAAGGCCAAAGAGTTCGCACATTTAACTACAAACACTGGAGGGATTCTATCACTTCCAGCACCTTTTCGAACATCAAGACCACGAAGAAGCTTCAGGACGGCTTCCTGAGTAAAAGTGACACTATTTATACTATCACAGCTATCAAAAGTAAGACCCGAAGTACCATATTGATTAGCCGGAGGCACAAACATATTTTCAAAGAATTTACTAAAGGATTCAACAATATCAAGAGTGGATGTTAATTTTACGTTTCCATATTTCATTGAACTGGGATACCCTGTTACTGACTTACGTTTAGATTTAACGTAGCTCCAAAGCCTCTTCGGACTCGTTTTGATAGCTTTTTGTGATAGTGCCATGTATGTACGATAACATTCATCCTGAACTACTTTTTGTCTTGCTCTAAGAATGGAAAAAGCGTCATAGTCAAGTGGATTTTTATATAATTTCCAGTATGAGTGAACTTTTTTCTTCTCTTTAATTATATTAATAAGAGCTCTGCTGAACCAGACCGGATATCGCCGAATACCATCAGTTCTTATTCGCGTAACATATTTGTCTATGACCCTGTACAATATTTCGTATAACCTTTCTACGGCTCCCTCGACGGATCCCTGGTAAAGAAAAGACCAGTCTACACTAGAAAAGTGAGCATTAATGTCGGCATAGTTTGCTTTGTGGTATAGGTATTTATAGTATACATTTTTTGGCAACAGAGGTATGGAAATGTCTGGCGCGGATACATCTAAAGTAGTGTGATGTTTATCTTCCTGAACTAAGGGAGTATCACCTTTATTTAAGTCTAAATGAAAATTACTAAATAAAAGGTCCAGGGTGTTTCCCGAGTCGTTGACAAATATGTTATACTGTTGAAGTCCTAAAAAATTCATTTGGTTCATTAAGTTAATTCCGGCGTGTTGAAGCTCAACACTGCCCTGTTTTAGATGTGTGGGACCATGTGACCCCCAGTTTATTTGAGGCATGTTAAAATCGCCAATAAATAGAAAGTGGTCGTCAGGTACCAGTGCAGCAACATCAGATAACCATTGCGTAAGTTGAAGTATCCGTTGAGCTAAAAGATTTCCGGGCGGCATGTAAACCAACGCTATATGTAAATTTTTTTGCGAGCCGAGCGAACGTCCGTCCACAGTAGCCCACAAACTTTCAACATCGAGATAGTCACGCTGCCACTCGGGCCTCGGACTTAGGTTTAAACGATTTGAAAATAGCATCATAACTCCCCCTCCATGAGAACCACGATCGCGTCTAATCAAGTTGTAGCTATCGTTGGTTAGTTCAGAATCCAGAACACCGTCATTAAGCCAAGTCTCGGTAATAAAAATTAAATCGTGGTCTAAATTTAACAAGTTGTTGCTAAATTCCAGTGTCTTGGATCTTAAACCGCGTACATTTTGGTATAAGAACCGTAATCCATCAGCAGCCATTGAGATGAATACATATCTGAACACGTAAAAATATTGGACGGTTATTGAACATTATACAAAGTGACGCAGTAGCTTGCAGTGGGACAGCGACTAACATTACAGAATAGTGTTTTTGAAGTTTGTGATAGATGTAACGGCGGACATGATGTATGAAATAAGTGTTTGTGTAAATTTTGTGTAGAAACCGCTTGTTGCGATTTGTGTATATGTGTGAAGTGTGTTGTTGTTCACGCGACGGTGTATAATAAAGATAATAATTGTAAAAATGTATTAAAATTATAAAATTACATATTATACCATTTTTTCTAAGTCTTTTTCTTTGGATATCAGAATGAAAGGTGACTTTTCGTTTTTTCGGGTGTAGACACGGCAGTTTTTTGTCCAGACAAATTTATAGTTAGAAAGTTTAGCCTTATCTTTGCATTTTTTCAGTAGTTGTTTGTTTCTTGCTGTAAGATGTTCATTCACGTATACGGGTTTCGCATCACCATTCACTTTGATATCCTTCGTAGTAGTACCACGCATCCTTCTCGCAGCAGACAGGAAAGCATCCTTTGTAGATCGTTGCCGAAAACGGACGATGATTGCCCGAGGAACATCTATTGTGGGTCGTTTTGCACGAACCCGGTGAGCAAATTCCATGTCCGTTTCGTGCATCTTCAGTCCAGCGTGTTCGGCTATACTCATGACTATACCAGAAAGTGATTCAGAACTACTCTCGGGAACTCCTACAACTTCAACGTTCTGTTGTCGTGTCCATTGTTCCTGCTTAGTCGATAAATCCTCTACTGTAGATAGCCTGTTTTCGAGCGCTTGGACATTATCCTTTAATAAACGGTTTTCCGATTCCAACTTTTTTATTGCACTGTTCTGGGTACTAACCGATTTAAAAATGATGTCGTAGCGATCACTCATGAGCTGTACGGACTCTTCCATATCCTGAATCTTTTTACAAAGTGCCTCGGTTGCTTTATTGACGATCCCAGTAACGAATTTAGGGATCTCTCCCTGAACAGCAGCAAGAATTTCGAGTCGGAAGCTAGCCATGAAGTCTTTGTCTAGGTCCTGCTTTCGTCTCGTGATGTTTGATGGACGAAAGGCAACAAAGCTTTGATCCTCGTCTTCAGTAGGCACCCTTGACGACTGTCTAACTGGTGTATCATTGTTATTGTCCCTTCTTTCTTGAACCTTACATTGGGGGCAAACCCAAGTAGAGAAGTCCTTTGATGTGGTCCTCGCTAGCCCAACGCACAGCAGGTGGTATTGTTGTGGACAAGCTGCCGCAGAGCAAGATATTCCTTCATCTGCATTGATAGGTGATCGACAGGCGTTGCAAACACTCATGTTTATTAGAAAAAACTCAAATTTGGCAATTTTAAGAAAATTAGTAGCAAAAAGCGTGTTAACGGTTCGAACTTTTTTTTTTTTTTTTTTGTATAAAATATTGTTTGAAAAACTATTTAATGCATAATTATCCTAGGAAATGTATAAATTTCCTCGGAATTATATGGAATACCTGCTGGTCCACCGGCAATGTGTAAAATAACTATATTTGGGCGTAGTAATCAATGTTATGTTAGGACAGTAAGTCTTTGTCACCTTTTTTGTGTTCATTTCAGAACATTTAGACGTTCGAGGCTTAAGGGTGGCCCAAGGGCCACCGCCGCCGCACCCTAACCTATATTAATAATATATTATGGCGATAATACACAAATATTATCGCCATAATATATTTATATGGTATATATTTATACCAAACTATGACACATTTGCAAGGGTTGTAAGATTTTCAAGGGGTTGAAAATGATTTTAATATGAGGTAATTATGTAAGAAAATACTTTACAATTTCACCATTTGCTATTAGACATGTTTTCTAGCGATAAAATGGCTCAATGTAATTTTTTCCATTAAGGGGTGGTTTACACCCCTTAAAAATAATAGGCGGAGTTCAGATCATTTTCACTTTTAAAGTTAAGGGTAAGATGAACCTAATTCCAAAAATTTCATGCAAATCGGTTCACAGTAAAAAAATTCGGAGGTAAGACCGTATTTTTCGCTTCATTTACTCCACTATAAGCAGAACTTGTAGGTACTAACTATATCTACCCACTAGCCGCCGTCGCGCGGTTTTACCTGCGTAGTTCCCGTTCCCGTAGGAATACGGGGATGAAATATAGCCTATGTTACTCATGAATAACGGAGCTTTCTATTGGTGAAAGAATCGTGCAATTACGTGCCAAATAGTTTTGTAGCCTATTCGTTACAAACAAACAAATCTTTCCTCTTTATAATATTAGCATAGACAACACATAGGCTCGAGAAAATTGGGGAACGCGGATGAAACCGGAGAACAGTAGTTAGTATAATAAATGCTAATACTAGAATCAATTGATACATCGAAATTCCTGCGTGATGAACGCATACAATCTCGAGTGGACATATCATAATGTCGAGTGCCCTACAATATGATATCGAAGCCATATCGTGGATGGAATAAGGCACTCAGTCTGTTGCTATGCTACAGGAATGTGGGGGTGGGAGGGCATCCAGAGGACATACGGGAGAAAAACAAGACTTTCTCATGATCCATCTTCATATTATAAAACAAAGTCGCTTTCCGCTGTCTGTTCCTATGGCTTCTTAAATCTTTAAAACTCTTCTCTTCTCTTATCCCGCCTAAGCAGGGTCGGAACAACATGTGTTTTTCTTCCATTCCTCTCTGTCTATAAATCTTTAAAACTACGCAACGGATTTTGATGTGGTATTTTTTTGAATAGATAGAGTGATTCAAGAGGAAGGTTTTTATATACGTACAATAGGTAAATGCATAATATGTTAGAGAAACAATGTTCATTTTGGAGGTTTCTAATGTGGTGTATAAGCATTGCACCCGTGCGCTGGAGCGGGTCACTAGTTATAAATAAATGACAATCTGATTCCAAAGTAAGCGTAAAATTGAGCTTGTGTTACGGTAACCAAATAGATATACTACATATACCTACCTACTACTTTTAAATATCCTATACTTACATAGATAATGTCACAAATAAAGGCATGTGAAGTCCTATAGAGGGGGTTTAGGTCATAGTCCACCACGCGCACCTAGTTCCCCCTCGATGTTAGGGGAGGCTCGAGCTCCTCGGTGGAGACGTATATGAGCTGATGATGATTAACAGGACGATACGCGACTAGACTATTACCTAGATTCTAGATTTGTATTAGCACAAGCCCTGCTTAGTTTGGAATCAGATTTTATTTATCATGCATTGCATTATTGTTTTTAAAAATTTTGGTTCTTCAGCGGTCATAGTTAGGGTTCAATTTTGAATAACATTTTGCGGTGCCGTGCGTAAATCACGACCGTACATTCCAAAGTATTGATGAAGGATGAATTAATTTATCAAGTCAAGTCTTCCCAGTCCGCCATCTTGACGCGACGTTTCCTTGAAAACGGGATGTCTGTCGCTGCCTTTAATTAAATGGAAGTATTCGGTATTTCTACTAAGTTTCAGATATTGCGAACGTAACGTACTTATACCTAGGTATATACCTATTTACTAGCTTCTACCCGCGACTTCGTCTGCGTGGAATAGTTAATTAGAGCTAACACTAACTTTGAGCGACTTTGTTCACGTAGGTAAGCTCTCACAAGGAAAAAAACGATTATTTATTCCTTTCCGTTCCTATTGGTCGCAGCGTGATGATATATTATTAAGCCTTCTATGGGCTATCTAAGATTATTTTTTCAATCGGACCAATAGTTCCTGTGATTAGCGCGTTCAAGCAAACAAACAAACTCTTTAGCTTTATACATACATTAGTATAGATGTATATTATATCTATGTAAAAATAGGTACATACCTATACATATAAAAATGTTAGTCATATTCAGGCAATTAATTGAATTATATTATAACTAAGTACTACTATAAGAAGAACTACTGGTTTCTTAATCAAATTATTTTATTTATAACCTTGATGAGGATTAAATTAGTAGATTAAGTACAATTCTTCTAAGAAAATTCAAAAATTTTTTTCAGCTTTCGGCTCCGACAAAAAATTACTACCTATGTATAATTAAAAACACCGTGTGAATTCTTAATTGAAAATCAATACCAAGAGTTTAAGCGATTTTCCGCCCTAATAACTAAACAATCATAAAGGAGTTTACACAATGATGTAACAACAGTTGCGTGCCGGGCCGCACGCGCCGCCCGCCTCCCGTTAATCGTCTAATATCTATTTATTATTGTTGCACGCCTGTTTGCAAGGTCATTAACGCAGCGGGTGTCTCACTATGTGTACACGCTCCCTATAAGCCGTACTGTGGATAGAGGTGCAACTTTATTGAAGGATTTTTCGATCTGTCATCTTAGTTATTTAATTTTTTACACGAAAGATTAACAAAATGATTTTTGTATGAATTTAATAAATTGTATAATGAATTGTGCCTTTTATTTTTCTTTATTTAGATGTCTATTTAGATAGATATAGGTAGATATCCAAAAGATATATCCCGAGATATGTTTTTCATCATAATATTTTCCTAGCAATAAGTTAATAAATTCATAATACATAGTACCTACCCAAGTACGTAGAATACCTAATAACTTAATCAATTAATGATGGATACGTATGTATCCAATTTAAAACTATTAGTAAAATGTAAATTTCTCTTTACAGTAGACACAAAATACGCAGCCTTTTTCGTCAAGTGTACAATACCATGAAAAATCTACCGATTAATTTGTAAATGAAAATAATTCGTCAATCGCTTCAGGGCAAATACAGTTTTGTTAAATTGATAACCAGTTGCCACTAACAAATAAACATGTTGAAGACATTTTTACGCCTCCCGTAATTTAATTTTAGACTAGTTATCATCCCGCGGTTTCACCTGCGTCTTCAGTCCACACCCTAATAACTAATAGTTTGGAAGTCACCCGTTACTGAGAAGAGCCGACAAGTATCAAAAAATCCTAACTTAACTTAACTTTAAGATCCTTTTAACCGACTCAAAAAAAGGAGGAGGTTCTTAATTCGTCGAAATATATTTTATTATTTTTAATGGATATCAGAAAGGGTGACTGATTTCACTGACACGTGCGATGCCAAATCAAAATCTTCGACTGTCAAATCAATTTGCAAACTAACTTTTAAAAATACTATTATTAAATTCCTTCTCTAATTAACAAACGAAATGGAGAATACACGTCAAATAAAATTACAATCAAAATCAACAATATCGAATAATTAAATATTTCATTCTCACGAGAATTCTACATCAATCGACTAGTTCGGACAAAATTAACTTTACTATTAACTGTATAATGTGCAAGCGAAAAACGACCTTTACTTTTCAAGAATAAAGTTTAATACCTGACTTTTTCATACGCAAAGTTCACTTGGTGTTATGAGGTCAAATCAAGAGACAATACAAAGTTAAAATGCACTCCAAGTCAATGTAAAATAGGCATAATAACTATAACGATAAGGGTCAGATATTGAGATTTGAACGGAAGAGTTATGTTTGTAAACGGGTATTGTAAGTATTGTAACCCCTGTTGTAATAAATGTGAATCAGCAAGCAGTTAAATGCACCTTTGGTATATGATATTGTGTTTTATTCCACTTGGATCCCGTGGAGATACAGAATGTATTAATTTTTAAATCTATATGTACTAACATTATAAACCTAAAAAGTTTGTTTATTTGTTTGTACGTGCTAATCTCAGGAACTACGATTAGATAGCCCATTTATCGTGGAAGGCTATCATCACTCTAAGACTTATGAAGAATGTTGCGAGATAAGTGTTTATTTTACCTTTTGTGTTAAAGATTCGCTAAAATAATATAAGTATAGCAGAATTGTTTTCCTATAAAAAAAGTAAAAAAATGTCCGCGCCAGCGTCTATCTTTTAAGGTTGACTCGCTTTAGTTACTGGGATTAAGGCAAACAAAGACTCCTCAGCTTTATAACACTTACTAGTGGCTCCCCGCGATTTCTCCCGCGTTCCCGAGGATCTTCAATTTTCCCGGGATAAAAATCTCCTAAAAATCCTATGTCCGTCTCCTGGTTCTAAACTCCACACCAATTTTCAGCCAAATCGGTTTACCCGTTCTTGAGTTATAAATAGTGTAGCTAACTCGACTTTCTTTTATATATATTAGTATACCAAGAGAGAATAATCATAATGTTTTTTATATCTGAGGGTCAAATCAGGTCCCAATAGGAAGGGGCCAGTGAACCCCTGAATGACGGGACACGTGGCCCACCTGCCCGCCACGTCACCTCCACGTCACCGCCACGTGGCCTATATTGAATCGTCTGTCTGTCTGTTACATTGTTGTATTAATGGAGCTTCGAAAATATAGATGGATAAAACATACCCATCCTATAAGTACCAGATGTTGAATGTGGGAAATATAAAGCCTTTTTAGACTGTAGTCCAGTGCCCTGTGGATTTAATAAAAATAAATAAATATCCTGGGACATTTGTCACTCACGGCCAATCTGATTCCAAACTTAGCAGAACTTGTGATATGGTAACCAGATAGCTGATATACTACATATACTATTTTTAAATTACATACTTATATAGATATTTACATCCAGACACAGTACAAACAGACATATTGCATACAAATGTTTGTCCTGGGTGGGAATCGAACCCACGACCCGCGGCTTGAGAGACAAGGTCACTAACCACAAAGCCAACCGGGCTGTCATAATAATACTTTGTTAATATTTGTTTTTTTATGGAAAGTAATTTTCGTCCCGCAGTTTCACCTGCGTAGTTCCCATTGGAATACAAGGATAAAATATAGCATATGACACTCACAAATAACGTAGCTTTCTATTGGTGAAAGAATTATTCAAATCGGTCCTGTAGTTTTTGAGTTTATTCTATACATAGGTACAAAAATACAAATCTTTCCTCTTTATAATATCTTCTAAGTATATTAAATTCTCGTGTCACTATGTTAGTTACCATACTGCTCCAAAACGGCTTGGCCGATTTTTATAAAATTTTATATGTATATTCAGTAGGTTTGAGAATCGCCTACTATCTATTTTTGATACCCCTGTGATCACGGGAATGGGAACCACGCGGGTGAAACCGCGGGGCGGCAGCTAGTATTAGTATAGATATATTTATAAGTAGGTACGGATGCCACTAAAATTGTTTCATGAACAACAAACTGTATCAAGTTTAGAAGACAAACAATAAGTAGTCTTTGTTAACATCTCTCAGACGATAATTAAAATGAAATACGGCTAAATTCATCGCACTGCTCTTTCTAACTGTTATAAAGTTGCTACTGAGGATATTTTTCGCAAAATTAAACCATAATTTCCCAAAAAACAAATATACATACAAACTTGACCCCCCATAATCCTAAACGTAACATAAAAACAACGGGGGATGCCAGCGCGAAAAAATATCCCCCATTTTTCCGTTCAGCAAAGCCGTTTTATAAATCAGGCTTTAATACAGTTTGAAATATGTTTGCCTCAGAGCTAGTTACTGGCAGTTTGTATTCTAGTGTTTACTGCGGGATCATGGCTTTACGGACCGGGGTTTTAGGGAAAAATTGTGTGTCGGTGTTGCTAGAGGAAATATTTTTGCCGAATATTGTGGATTATTTTTGTTTGCGACTTCGTGGTTTTTGCAAGCTTTGTTTCCTTTGATAAATTTGTCTATTTTACAGATTCTTTTTATGTACGGGATTTGTAAAAATCTCTAAATTTATTTGTAATTTACTAATAATATTATGAAATCGAAAGATTTAATTATTGTTTGTTTGTTATCAATAGGGTAGATACGAAACTACAATACCGATCTGAATAATTCTTTCACCAATAGAAAGCTACGTTATATGTGAGTGTCATCTATATATATATATATATATAATAGCTGCCTCCCCGCGGTTTTACCCGCGTAGTTCCCGTTCCCGTGGGAATACAGGGATAAAATATAGCCTATGTTACTCGGGGATAATGTAGCTTTCCAAAGGTGAAAGAATTTTTGAAATCGGTCCAGTAGTTTCGGAGCCTATTCATTACAAACAAACAAACAAATCTTTCCTCTTTATAATATTAGTATAAGACAAAAACGTCAGTACCGATTTGGCTGTAAATTGATGAGGAGGTAGCTTAGAACCAGGAGACGGACATAGGATTTTTTTGTACCGGGAAAATTAAACATATCCGGGAATGCGGGTGAAACCGCGGGGTGCCACTAGTAGGCTATATTTTATCCCTGAATTCCTTCACGAACGGCGGCTACGTGGGTGAAACCGCAAGGCGGAAACTAGTAGATTATATACGGACAAACAAACTCACCTGCATTCAGCAAGCTATGCCATCCGCTGTAGGTATCGAGATACAAACAACAATATATTAGTGCCCGAGGGAGAGAGAACAGGGCTTAGCTCTTACGCTGGGACCGCCATAGGGATGGGCTGTCATATCGATAGATCTCTTATCGATACTTTGGAAAAAGTGTTAATTTTAACAGTCATGAAGGGGCAGTGAAATAGGTTGTGTTATTTAGAATTTAGATAAAGATTATAATTAGAACAGATTTCGTAATTAATTATTTTTATTTAAGTATACTTTTACGTAGTAATATAGTTGTAATATATCGTTTCACATGCCCGAATAATTTGAGGCAACTCAAATTCTGTGCGCAAATTCCGAAAATTAATACATATCTACATATTTATATAGATAGTTCGTTCCTATAGTATTCGATATAATATAATTAAGTACTCTTATTTATTTAATTTAAATTAAAAATAACCTCAATAGACTTATCCCATTCTGATTTATAATATACCTATTGGGTCTATTCTACAACTCAACTTTACAAATAAATATTTGATTGTTATTATTTTGTTTCTCTTACCTATCGATAAATACTTTTTGCATTACATGTCCCAGCACTAAAAGGTAAACTTTATGCGGGCAGCGATTTAAACGCTCGGCGGAAGAAGTATTAATTTTGAAATGAAATATTCTCTCAGATACTGAAGCTCTAAAGATATTCTAATGTTATATTTGTTTTTCAATCTTTTATTTTAATCACTTTGAGTGAAAATCCTTTTGTTAAAGGGAAAACAATCCTACTAATATAAGGAATACCTAAATGTGAAAGTTTCTAAGAATGTATGGAGGTATGTTTGTTACTCTTTCACACCAGAACGGCTGAAGAGATCGCGATGAAATTTGGCACAAAGCTGGAATACACATAGGCTACTTTAAATCCCGGGAATGTGGGTGAAACCGCGGGAGCCACTAGTATTAGGTACTATATTTATATCAAAAACTATTTATTTTGTTTTTATGTAACTATGTACCTACTTGCTATCGACGCGTTACCGGGGCATCCTTTTAACCTATGCATAATTATCTTCATTTTCATTTTCTCTCATCCATACGAGCGAAGTCGCAGGCAGAAGCTAGCAATTATTTTGTATAACATTGAGACATGCAATGAACAGGTTATTCAAATAGCGAAGTCAATATTCATGATGCTTTTTTTGAAACCAGAATTCTCGATCATAATAGGTACCTATACTTTAAATATTATAAAATAATACACACTTAATTAACTAATGTTTTAAGGTCGAATTTCCTTTGGTGAAAAATCAAGCTTGGTCAAAGATCCACCGTGACGCATTAACACTGCAAACGTCGGGCGAGAGTTAAAAACCGTGTAAGTTTATTACAATAGCTAAACTAGGGTGCGAGGGTAGTGCACTGTATTGCAATATAAATGGACCACCAATTAAATTATATACGTTTTAACTTGTTTTAATAGATAGATACAATTTTTATTCAATTCTAGTAACTAAATAAATATTAGATATGAAATAACGGTGTTTTTAACCGACTCCAAAAAAGAGACTTTCAATTCGAGTGATTGTTTATTATTTTATAGACATTGTAACCTACTTATAGTGTAATCAGACTAATCAGTAATGCGAACCAGATTTGAAATAGCAACGAAGTTTTTATTCAGTACTAGTGGCTTCCCGCGGTTTCACCCGCGTTCCCGGGATCTTCAATTTTCCCGGATAAAAAGTACTCTATGTCCGTCTGCTGGTTCTAAGCTACCCACCAATTTTCAGCCAAATCGTTTCGGCCGTTCTGGAGTTATAAATAGTGTAACTAACACGACTTTCTTTATTATAAATAGGTTTTTTTTATGATTGTGCTATTAATATTGTCCGGTACTGTACAACAAGTTATCTGCCGTAAGGCGGGTTCAGACCCGCGTATTAACTTATAATAAACTGCGCGCGGTTTCATGCGTTGCCTTACATGATTGTGTATTATAAGCCTTATTAACCGTTTCTATTTATCGTCGTGAATAAACCTTAGCTGTTAGGTTATAAGGTCCAATTTTCTTTGAAATATTTGTCTGAATTTAAGTTTGGTGTTATTGCATTTTTTATTCGGTATTTGAACCCTTTTGGTGTAGAAATAAGGTTTGATTTCCAATAATTTTTGTGTTAGTTGAGATATTTTAGAATAGGGCAGATAGGCATACCTATTTGATATTAAGCTAAGGGAAGGTTTTTTTATTAAAAATCATCGCTTAGCGCCTTTCTTCGCTATAATAGCATTTTTTTTTTATTGTTTGTTTATTCAAGCTAACTTTGAAGTTCAAAGTAATTTTCATATCTATACTAATATTATAAAGGAGTAGAGTTTGTTTGTTTGTTTGTTTGTTTGTTTGTTTGTTTGCTTGAACGCGCTAATCTCAGAAAGTACTGCTCCGATTTGAAAAATTCTTTCGCCATTAGATAGTCCATTTATCGAGGAAGGCTATAGGCTATATATTATCACGCTACGACTAAAAGGAGCGGAGCACCATTGAAGAATGTTTCAAAATCGGGAGTTTCTATTTCCTTTTGAGAGCTTCCGCTGCGTACGCTGCGTAAACGGTTAAAGTTTCGATAAAATGATGTATCACAAAATTGTTCCCCTTTAAAAGTTCTAAAAAAAAGTCCGCGATAGCATATGTCTATCTGTTAAGGTTGGCTCACTGTGACCATTATTATACTAACCAAATTTGTTCGAAAATTAAGCATTATTTGTGAAGGTGTTTTTATAAAGATGATATTAATCCTTATCCAAATAAATACCTTATTCATCACAAGTACTTAATTTAAAACAAAATTGTCTTTTACATCATTCGATTTCAATGAATATCTTAGGAGATATCGCAAATTTAAAATAACATTGCAGCAAAATAATTATATTAAGTACTGCGCGCGCTTTAAGTGCCGGGCCGGCGCGTGCAGTCATCAGTTAGCTCTGCGAGAACATCCTTCTACGTAAACGAAGGGAGTTGAAAGTTAGCGTTAGCCCAAAGAAACTATTCCACGCGGACGGAGTCGCGGGCAGAAGCTAGTATCTAATAACCTGAATAATAAATGTCTATTGGTATTTTTTTCTTATTTAGTTATCCAATAGGGTTTAAGGTTACTATATGTAACGTAATCTATACCAATAATATTTTAAAGAGGAAAGTTTAAATTTTTGTATTTTTGTTTGTTATGAATAGGCTCCGAAACTGCATGAAAAATAATAAGGTACTTGTACCTATACAATTAAAAAAAATATGTTTTAGATGCTTAGAAATAACGGACGTAGGTAGGTACCTACCTACTCCTATACTATAATATTTTTTTTCAAAATGAGTAGGTACCTACCCCAATATCCACAGATTAAACAATCACTTAAGCTTAGATCAACACTTAACCTCACTTAAGTCTTAAGTAGAGGTGTTCCCATCAAGATTAACCTTAATGTCTTTACTTAAAACTAATACAATTACTTGAGAGAGGGACGGAGGTATGGGTGGGAGGGAGACAGGTAGAGTTGTTGATTTGTTGCGAGTTTGGAACTGATGGATTTCGATCATAGTTCTATTATTAGGCACTAGCTTCCGCCCCGCGGTTTCGCCCGCATCCTCGGGGTATCACACTTCTATACTAATATTATAAAGAGGAAAGATTTGTTTGTTTGTTTGTTTGTAATGAATAGGCTCCGAAACTACAAGACCGATTTCAAAAATTATTTCACCTTTGGAAAGCTACATTATCCCCGAGTAACATAGGCTATATTTTATCCCTGTATTCCCACGGGAACGGCAACTACGCGGGTAAAACCGCGGGGAGGCAGCTAGTATATTATAAAGGCGAAAGTTTGTGAGTGAGAGGCTGGAACGATTTTATTAAAAGTTGGTTTGGAGTTAGCTGACGCCCTGGATACATAGGGTACTTTTAATTTCGGGAAAATTTAAGATGCCCCGGGAACACGGGTGAAACCGCGGGGCAGAAGGTAAGGCATAAGGTAAATATTTCCGACAATAAAATAATAATGATACTTACTCATAATAAATATCCTCACATGACTGTACATAGGTAAAATCTCTTCTTCTTCCGATTCTTGATTATGCAGATGTCAGCTATCTTGATCTCACCGAGGAGCAACTAAATAAACTTGAGCGACTTCAGAATTTATGTATAAGATTCATATTTGGTTTACGCAAATATGATCATGTCTCTCAATTTCGTCAAAAGCTCAAGTGGCTCCCAATTCGCCTTCGCCGAAATACTCATATCCTTTCACTTCTCTATACGCTATTATTTGACCCAAGAGCTCCTTCCTATTTAAAAGACAGATTTGAGTACTACAATTCTTCTCCTCATCTTCATCGTAGTTTGCATTCACTTAGGTTAAAAATTCCAACCCAATTTTATCCCAAATCGTACACAGTGGAAGCTGTCCGACTATGGAACTCACTTCCGCATAATATAAGGCAAGCTCAATCCCTCAATTCTTTCAAATCACTTGTAATTTCACACTTTCTCACTCTGTAACCGTAATCTCATTTATTTTATGTTCACCTTCATACATGTATTTATTATGTCTATTTTTGGTTATATTTATTAGTTTATTTTATTTGTACCTATGTTGTGTATTAGTATTTAAAATATAGTTTGTGTATTTTATGTAGTTCTAATATAAGTATTGTAAGTATATATACTACGTCAGCCATTTTTTACTTAATCCTATTACCCTAGGTTGCCTGGAAGAGATCGCCTTGGCGATAAGGCCGCCTAAATTGTTTAAAGCACTTTTGTATATATTTATGTTGTTAATTTTGTAATTTTTATGTGTTGTAAACAATAAAGTATATTTGTATTGTATTGTATCGTATAGGTGCTTGTAAGGCCTAGGTATTTGAATAGAAAATATTTTGATTTTTGATTTTATGTTATAATCCCGAAAATATTCTATCTGTGTGCCATATCTCATGTGAATACCTACCTACATATACCTACTTACCTATTGTTGAGTAAAAAAGTAACTAACATTTACCTATTTACACATCCGCCAGTGTCTTAAGGTAACGAAAAAAAAACATTTAGGTATCTAGGTAGTCGAGTAGAACCTTATAGTTTCTTCGGAAGTCATTTAAACCATTGACCATTTACCTACCTACGTTGTTTTGGAGCGAACACTCAAACGTTGAACTTTACACCCACTTCAAACAGTTATGTGAATCTAAAACTGTATTTAGGTACCTACATTTCCAGCGATTCGTACCTACACAAAGCATTTTCGGTAAAATGGGAAATCTAATTTCGCTTTGTGAAATGCCTCGAGCTCCGTCAAAGCGAGTGTGCAAGGTATTTGGCGATGAGTCCTGTGCCGGGTTATTGCGTTTTTGGAGGTAAGTACCCGCACTACCTGGTTAATGGGGTACAAAAATTGTAGAACCTTACTTCTTTACACAATACTAGCTGCCTCTACGCTTTCATCAGCGTAGTGCCCGTTCCCGTGGGAATACATGGATAAAATATAGCCTATGTTACTCCCTGATAATTTGGCTTTCCAATGGTGAAAGAATTTCTGAAATCGGCATAGTTGTTTTTGTTGTTTATTCATTAGAAACATACACACATAAATACAAAATTTTCCTATCTATACTAATATTATAAAGGAGTAGAGTTTGTTTGTTTGTTTGTTTGTTTGTTTGTTTGGTTGAACGCGCTAATCTCAGGAACTACTGGTCCGATTTGAAAAATTCTTTCACTATTAGATAGTCCATGTATCGAGGAAGGCTATAGGCTATATATCATCACGCTATGACCAATAGGAGCGGAGCACCAATGAAGAATGTTTCAAAATCGGGAGAATTCTTTTCCAGTGGAGAGCTTCCGCTGCGTACGCTGCGTAAACGGTTAAAATTACGCTAAAATGATGTATGTCAGAAATGTTCCTCTTCAAAAGTTCTAAAAAAAAGTCAGCGATAGCATATGTCTACCTATTAAGGTTGGCTCACTATAACCACTTTTATACTAACCAAATTTGTTCGAAAATTAAGCATTATCTGTGAAGGTGTTTTTATAAAGATGATATTAATCCTTATCCAAATAAATGCGTTATTCATCGCAAGTATTTAATTTAAAACAAAATTGCCATTTACAGCATTCGATTTCAATGAATATCTTAAGAGATATCGCAAATTTAAAATAACATCGCACCAAAATAATTATCAAGTACTGCGCGCGCCTTTATGTGCTGGGCCGGCCGCGGCGTGCAGACATCAGTTGCCTCTGCGAGGCCATCCTTCTACGTAAACGAAGGGGGTTGAAAGTTAGCGTCAGCCCAAAGTAACTATTCCACGCGGACGGAGTCGCGGGCAGAAGCTAGTTTATAATATTTGTGTTTGATATAGACTAGCTGACCCACGTGCCCTGTTTTGCAACATTTTCCATTGATATTCCACTCCTATTTGTCGGAGAGTGTATTCCATTCCTATGTCCTTTATCTGATCCAAATTTTCATAACAATCGCTCCAGTGGTTTACCCGTGACAGACAGACAAAGTTATTCCGCATATTAATTAGGTATACCTACCTATTAGTAGAGATAGGTAGGTATATGGTGAAAACCGCAAAGCTATCCAACTTTGAGTATCCTGCAGGAGCAACATCAAATCTGACTCAGATATTTGTACCGAGCTATACCAACAGGTACCTACCTACTCGCAGTCGTAGTAAGGGTGCTTCAACGTTGCAATATGTTGTAATCAACACAAGTATAGTCTCACGTGCTTTGTATTAGCTTATATTGTGTTTTGGTAACTTATTCGGTTTTTTTTATATCACAAATGTGGTAATCAGGCAAACAGTTCCACCTGATGAGAAACGGTTACCGTAGCCTATGGACGCTTGCAACACTAGGGGCGTCACTCACGCGTTGCTGACCCTGTAAGAATCTCTTTACTCTCTTCTTGAAGAACCCCATGCTGTAGGTACCTTCTCCATTTATACTTAAGTACATACGTCCTAACTAATATTAAAAATGTGAATGTGAATTCGTCTGTTTATTATGCTTTTACGTCTAAACTAGAGAAACGATTAAAATAATTATTTCGCTAATGGAAAGCTACATTGTCAGGGAGTAACATAGGCTATATATTATCTCCGTATTCCTACGGGAATGGAAACTACATGAGTGAAGCTGCGGGGCGGGAGCTAGTCTTATTTAGTGGGACAATTTTGCAGTTCAAACAGGCAGATTTATTAATCTACGTAATTAAATACCTATAAAAAAATCATATACCTATTCATAATAATATTCGACAAAAAAACCAGGCTTACCTACAACAATTTTAATCAAAAACCCATTTCACTAAAAACAAAAATCATCTTAAAAAACCTGAATTCAAAATGATTATTTGCTACTCTCTCCCCCATAGGGGAAATAATTAATTTATCGCTGAACTTTCCTCCCTACACCGTAGTGGTGCTACGGCTACGAGGGCTACGAGCTACGTCGTAGCGCATTCCGCACCCACTTTGCTCTGTCGTGGCACTACAGCGCAATTACGTTAGCAATTGGAATTCAATATGAAAATTTCCATTATCATGATATGAAGTTACCTATATATAGGTACTTATATATGTTAAGTATTATTATTTAGATACTTACCTACACAGAGTCTTACTAATATTATAAATTCGAAAGTTAGTAAGTGGGTCCTTGACAAATTTCGCGCAGGTAAACTAGTCCCTTAGCAGTTATTCTTTTATTAGTAATTAATAGCACAATCTCTCATAAATTTTACTATATTTATGTTAAATACAAAATACATCACATAAGTAAACTTTCATTAATGAAATAACGACTTAATTTTATTTTTAATTTCTTACTTTGAAAGTAACATTGCGGTAAGGAAACCCGTTCTGTTACTAGTTTACCTGCGCGAAATTTGACAATGACCCAAGTATTGATGTTGTCGTAGGTATGGAGAAATGCTACTCATTCACGCAAAAAGGATTTGGGATAACATTGACGGCAGATAATTTTTAAGCAAGATTAACAAATAGGCTTATTTTCCTTAATTCATACATTACATACATTCTCACAAACTTAATTTATAATATATTATGATAGGTATTTTTATTTTAGTATAGGTAGGTACCTACCTCCAAGTCCCTTACAGAAGTTACAGAACACTAAGTGAAACCTTTGCACATTTATATTGGTGGAGATTTTTTAAATTACATTCCGTAGCCGCGTGGCCAATGTAGGGAGGGGCCAGGAGAGGCCGGGAGAGGCTCGGGGAGGTCTGAATAGGCCCACAATTGTTATACAGACCGTGTTTAAATTGAGAAAGTTTGAGTGCATTTGAAATAATTTTGACTGTTAGTTGTGAAACAATTTTTGCTATAGGTAGCTTACGGTTAAACTATTTTATACTTAGAGATTTTAATATTAGACATGAAATATTTTGAAGCTCTTATAAGCACATTAATAGTTAGATTATTTAATGCCACTCACATATTTGTGTTTTTTTATTAAACTACGAAGGTATTTTATATACCTACATTAAGTTAAAAATAAGAAAGGACAATTTAAATATCTTTTATTAAATTTATAAAAGGTTAGGTAGGTACCTACTTCATAAAACGTACATTATTTTATCACTCTGTAGAATCTATATATATAAAAATCAATTGCTGTTCGTTAGTCTCACAAAAAGTCGAGAACGGTTGAACTGATTATCTTTCCTTGGTTTTGAAATGTTCGTGTGGGTCCAGGGAAGGTTTAAAAGGTGAGAAAAATGGAATCATTGCCGGGAAAGTAGTTTCTGAGATTAACGCGTTCAAGCAAACAAAGAAACTCTACCGCTTTATGATATTAGTATTGAAGTATAGATTGAGGCAGTACGAAGTCTGCCGGGTCAGCTAGTGTCTATTAAAAACAATATCATGTGCTAAAAATGCCCGGAATCCTGTGACAGGAAGTGGCGACTGTGTTGCTAAATTATTAAATTCTTTCACTAATTTATTACAGAGAATACCTACATAGTTCTTTTTTTACAATGGTAGGTAGGTACCTTATTATGCCAACTTAATGAAAAAAGTTTTTATGTTAATGGAAAAAATAATTGTAGGTAACCTAGATAGGTATTTTACATGCTCTTATGTAGGTAGGTAGGTTATTACTTATTAATGTTTCCAATTAGGGACTAAAAAAGCTTTCTTTTTTAAATCATCTGTTAATATTATTTCCAAATTTAAACTAAATTCATTGAAATTCTTAAGGTACAAAAGAGTTTTAAGGTTATCAAACAAAATTCTAATGTAAGGTACCTACCTACCTACATGTTATCTAGGTGCCTACCTGCAAAGGCTGAACAACCTTACAAAAATGTTAAATCGATATTAAATGCAAACTTTTGGCATTAAAATTGTATCCATACATAGACTACCTACCTACCACTGATCAAAAATAATTCTCAGTTCGAATTATAAACAGGCGACTATCCTGAAAACTGAATTTTATTCAGAAAAGTACTCTGGCTGGCAATAAGTTATTTAAAGCGCGGACCAAAGAAAATATTTCACGAAAAAAAAAATTAAACAAAGAACCGTCTAACCCAACCCGCATTCCTTATTCAACGGCGTCCGAAAATTAAAGGCGCTTTTACAAGAAATCGCACTCAGTCGACGACATCCGAACGAAGCCCGACTGAAATATTTCCAAAGGATCTCATTCGAGTGCTCTTATTTACCAGCACAACTATAGCCACTTATATCGCGGGCGCACTCTCTCTATTTGTTTTTTCCATTACAAAAGAATGGAACGCCCTGAGCTCGCTATAGCAATAATATTTCAATATCGCGCCAACCCTAGACGGTTCAAAGTGATTTCCACGCCATCCCATTGGTCGACGCGAACCGAAGGCAAACGCGTTCGATATCCAAAAACCCCGTGCGACTGCGACAGCGATATACACGCGCTGAATTAAAACAACGAGATAGAACGAGAGGCGTATATTAATGTCGGTACATGAATGTTGCATGAACGCGAAAGGTCCGTATCAATAATACGTGCACGAATGAAATAATAGATTATTCGTTTGTTCAAATCGAACGTAAACAAAATGTAAGCATCCATTACTGATGCAAGGGTGTGAAGCGAGCGGAAGGGATAGGGGATCGGAGCGTGTTAGAGAGGGACGGCTATGTTTCCCGGGGTGTCTGCTCTCGGCGGTCCAGCGGCGACAATGTGAACAGTATCTGTTTTTGTACCAGTCGACGCTCGGTTTCCACATTAAAACGATCACTTTAAGGGCGAACCAATCAAATTGCAAATTTATACAAATTGATACTAAACGGGTTATATTAATTTTATAACAAAAATTAAGTGTGTAAATAAGTTGAGCGGAGTAATAATTAAAACTAATTGAGTGTAATATAGCGCTAATTATTTTGTATTAAAGCGGGTTTTCGCTGGAATTTCGTCCTTTTTCCTACGGTTCTGTGGTTAACTTTGAAAATTGACATTGGTCCTTCGAGCCGGGGTTGAAAAAATGCGCCGATAAACAAGTGTTACGGAGTGATACGGTAGTTTTATGTTTAAACAATTCTATCGATGATTTGTGGTGTTGTGCTGAAGACGATGTCGATATAGGGGGCGGCCAGGGTTGGCCTTTTGAGGCCATGCTCAATAACCTGACGGCGACAGCCCTAGGAGGTTGGTGACCTATTACTTATGACAGACAAAACATTTATGTCCTTCCTTACAGACTCAACTATTAATAACTTTAATTATATAGCATTCTATAACTACATACCTATACCTAGGTATACCTATGTAGATACCTACAGAGCAATTTTATGTTACTTTCTGATAGTCTAATCAGGTAAATCTAATGTCAAGATTTATGACTTCTTTAACATCCAACAACAAAGGACATATTATAGGTAAATAACTAGTGGCTCCCCGCTGTTTCACCCCCGTTCTCAAGGGCTCTTAAATTTTCCAGGGATAAAAAGTAGCCTATGTGTTATACCAGAAAACTCTATAGGTACCTACCTACCTACCAACAGTTTAATCGCGTTCCCTTCAGCCGTTCTGGCGTGAAAGAGTAACAAACATACGTACCTACCTACAGTACCTACATCCATACATCCATAGCTACATTCTTACATACTTTCGCATTTAAGTGTAATATTCGTAGAATACTCAAATTAACTAACTTTACGAAATTTCCCGTAGGTAGGTACCTAAAACTGTCCAAAGCTTTTAAAATACCTATTTTACGCGAAAATAATATCAATCCTATATAAGGTAAATGACCCAATGGTGGCCAGTTTAAGAAAAAAAAACTGGTTTTTGTGAAATATTACCAAAATTGTGAAAGTTTCAGCACTGAATATAGTATAACTGTAAAGTCCAGTCCTTATTTAATATTTGTAATGTGTTGCACGTGAGATACGGCAAAGCTGGATTCAATTAATTTAACAAATAAAAGTTGTAGTTTTGTGACCCAGTCTTGGACAGGGAAAATTCATTAATGGATACCCCAGTCTTAGTCTTAGTTGATCTTTATTTTATGGTTAACACATCAAACAAAACTAATTTTGATTTTAATTAAGCATTACTATTTTACAAGTGAAACTTTCTGCTCACCGCCTTAACGATTTCTTTAAGAAAAGCCGTCGTTGTCAATTTCAAATCACCTTACACTTTGTATTCGCGCATATTTGTACATTTAACTGACTGAATTCAATAAAACGTTAAACTTAGATAGTTCGATGTCTAAAGTCTATGTCACAGTGATCCCAATGTAAAAACATTCGCTCATGTCGGAATTCTAGATGTTTCTTTTAATTTTTGGCCATTACTGGTACCGTGGCCACGACTGGTACACTTACGATAGGTAGGTATATAGGATAGATATTATACCTACGAATAAGAAAATAATAGGTAGATATTATAATATTAAATATTTAATCATTATTCTGGGGTATTCTCTAAGGACGGTTAATTTAATTCCATTAAGTAGAACTTGAAATATTTTTAATTTTTTTTTTATTTTTTTTTTAAATACAGCCGAATAAGATACTGAACAAAATATGAACTGCGGAAACCTATAGGAAATAGTTAGCATATTTTTATGTAGGTACATAAACTACCTCCCGCACCGCGGCTTTACCCGCATAGTTCCTTTTTCCGTAGGAATACAGGGATAAACAGACTTCCTCGATAAATGAGCTATCTAACGCTG
The DNA here is from genome assembly GCA_905147785.2 of Thyatira batis. Lineage (NCBI taxonomy): Eukaryota > Metazoa > Arthropoda > Insecta > Lepidoptera > Drepanidae > Thyatira > Thyatira batis. Next base: position 3,494,567 of record LR990507.1, read on the forward strand.
AAATACTTTTTCAAATCGGACCAGTAGTTCCTGAGATCAGCGCGTTCAAGTAAACAAACTCTTCAGCTTTATATACCTAAGTATCTACCTATTTAGGAGGTACCTATAAGTAGATAGATATTTGTGGTTAGAAAAAATGGAACCCACGACCAGTAGGTACCTAGTGTTTTGACTCAGGAATCTAACCATCAAGCCAGCAGGCTAAGGCTCGACCGAGACGGGTTTTTCGTTTTCGGCCGAGACCGAGACCGAGAATAAAATAGAATCTCGGCCGAGACCGAGAGCCGAGAACGAGAATAGACATACAATTTGAAAGCCGCTCCGAACTCTCGGCTGTAATTAGCCGAGAACCGAGACTAATTTCTCGGTTGGATTTGTAGCCGAGAATGCCGAGACCGAGACCGAGACCGAGATCTCGGTCGAGCCTTACAGCAGGCCCGTCAAATAAATAAGAAATAAATTTATCTGTAGGTATCTAGGTATTAACATAAATTTCTACTTTGAATTCAAAAAATTTTACCGACCATCATTGAAGCAAACCATTTAAATATTTTTATTATTGACAATGTTCCTAAGGCTCCTTAAAAAAGTAAAATAATATAGAAACCGAAAAGATATATAGGTATTTATTATTATTATTTAAAGCCTGGGTTGTCAAAAAAAAAGAAAAGATAAAAAAAGATATTACGAGAGAAATATTTATTTACGAGTATTTATCTAATGACTAGCTTCTGCCCGCGACTCCGTCCGCGTGGAATAGTTTCTTTGGGCCAACGCTAACTTTCAACTCCCTTCGTTTACGTAGAAGGATGGTCTCGCAGAGCTAACTGATGACTGCACGCGCCGCGCCGGCCCGGCACATAAGGCGCGCGAAGTACTTGATATAATTATTTTGCTGCAATGTTATTTTAAATTTGCGGTATCTCCTAAGATATTCATTGAAATCCAATGATGTAAAAGACAATGTTGTTTTAAATTAAATACTTGTGACGAATAACGTATTTATTTGGATAAGGATTAATATCATCTTTATAAAAACACCTTCACAAATAATGCTTAATTTTTGAACAAATTTGGTTAGTATAAAAATGGTCACAGTAAGCCAACCTTAACAGATAGACATATGCTATCGCGGACTTTTTTTTAGAATTTTAAAAGGGGAACAATTTTGTAAAACATCATTTTATCGAAACTTTAACCGTTTACGCAGCGGACGCAGCGGAAGCTCTCAAAAGGAAATAGAAACTCCCGATTTTGAAACATTCTTCATTGGTGCTCCGCTCCTATTGGTCGCAGCGTGATGATATATAGCCTATAGCCTTCCTCGATAAATGGACTATCTAATGGCGAAAGAATTTTTCAAATCGGACCACTACTTTCTGAGATTAGCGCGTTCAAGCAAACAAACAAACAAACAAACAAACTCTACTCCTTTATAATATTAGTAAGTATAGTATAGATGATATTTAGGCAGATACAAAATAATAAAGAATCTACTGTTCATACATAGGTCATTCATAGGTAAGTAGGTAGGTAGATACCTCTAGGTAAAATGTAGCGTATCTAACTGCCGGCATACCCTACGCTTAATAATAAAATATCTAGCAACAATTTGGTGTTCATCCCCTTTATCACCACGCTGTTACCGGCGGGGACGGGGCAGGCAGTTCTGTTTTACGGGATTCAATTCCATTAAAGCCAGTTTATGAGCCGACCTTAATCCTACTAAGCCGGAGGGGTGTTGGAAGAAAATATTTGGGGGTTTGACTTTTATCCGCAATTTGATGTTTGTAAGTTAGAAGCCGTGTTTGATTTTTAGGGTATTTTAAAATGGTATTCATTTTTTCATTGACTTAGTTCATCGACTATTAACTAATATCAAAGTATCTAGGTATAGGAAAATGTGACCAATACCTAAACCCAATAATAGATTTACAATATATTGGTACCTAGGCCTAGGTTCTAATAGAAAGGTCTAATAGGTATATTTAGTTCAAACAGAAGACAAATAAAATACCTACCTAATAGATTAAGTCAAAGGTAGGTAAGGAGCTGATCTATACTATAATAATCTATACTAATATTATAAAGAGGAAAGATTTGTTTGTTTGTTTGTAATGAATAGGCTCCGAAACTACTGGACCGATTTCAAAAATTCTTTCACCTTTGGAAAGCTACATTATCCCCGAGTAACATAGGCTATATTTTATCCCTGTATTCCCACGGGAACGGGAACTACGCGGGTAAAACCGCGGGGAGGCAGCTAGTGTTCTATAAACGGCTGATATTTTTTTATGAAATCACCGTGTATTAATAAATGGCACCAAATAGGTACCTACATGGATGGAATGCACATAGGAGCCGCAATTCTACAGACAAACAAACACTTAAGTTCTAGTATTTATACAATTCGCCATATATATATATTTGGCATAATAATAAGCACCTATAAATGCGATAGCTTATCAGAATGTATGGATAGACGGATATTTGATACGCTTTCACGCAACTAAAGCTGACGGTATCAGGATGAAATTTGGATCAGTTATAATACCTATCTTATTAGGCTGATTTTTATATCGGGAAAATTGAAGGTCCTCAGGTAAGAGCTCGGGTGGAAGTTAGTATTAGTAGAATAAGATTTTGCCTTTGGAAGAATAACTTAGCTGAAACCGCTAGGTCTAGAAGCATGAGTTATGCACAACTGTTCCATAGATGACGCGTAGAAAGGATTCTCAATAATTCTACCCTAAGAGTGCTAAATGGGAATTGAAATTATTAAATAAAACTTCGTTATTTTTGATAGTAGCTGGAACAGTTTTTTTTAATTATCCATTCCAAACTAGGAACGAGAGTGAAACCACGGGGCGGATGCTACTTATTTATATAAAGTTTATAAGTCTATTAAATCCATCCGAAAATCGCTGTGAACGCGTAAAATATTCAAACGTTGCTTCTCAAGTTACGTGAAAAACTCCCAATTTGGTAGGAAATAGAAAATCTCGTAAAAGTACTTCGGCTGGATTTTTGCGGTCGTCCCATCGAGAACTTTACCAATTCACGGCATTAGCACTTTGGTTGAGTGGCGTAGGCACCTATTGGATTTATTAATGGTTACTGTCTTTATAGCTTTGAAATATTAATTTGTATTTTAGGTACACTCAATCTGATTCCGAACCTGATCTAGTTATAGGGTGACCAGATAACCACTTCATATTTTAAAATTATGTTATCAATACTCGCTTACCACGTTTTCATCCGCATTCCCGGGATAATAAGTAGCCTAGCAAGTGCCATGCTAATCCACTATTTGTGTTCCAAATTTCCTCCAAATCCGTTCAGTAGTTTTTATGCGAAAGAGTAACACGCATACATCTATCCATACTTACACACTTTCGTATTTAGATACTTATTATATTAGTAGGATCTACATCTTAAAATTATTGATGGATACTAAAAATATATGATTTAATGATAATTTGAAGCAAATTTGTGGATTTGGGTTAATTGTTGTCATAGACAGATAAATTGAGGTTGTGTATTCGGTGGCAAAATTCATGTTTTCAAAACCTATATTATTATTATCTATTAGTTTGAAATTATCGACATTATTATTAATTAAAGCATTAAAATATTAACTATAGATAATGGAAATTAATCAATTTATTAATTTAAACACGACAACAATTTCTTTTGTTTAATTAAACTGAAAATTAAAAAATAAGCCTTGGTGGTTCAGTTGGAACGTACCGACTCACGATCATGAGGGTGCAGGTTCAAATCCCTGGCCCGTACCTCTGAGTTTATAAAAACTTACGTACGGATTCACACCACTGGCTTTCGGTGAAGGAAAACATCGTGAGGAAACCTGCATGCCCGAGATGTCACAGTTAAAGGCATGTGAGGTCCGCCAATCCGCACTGGGCCCGCGTGGTGGACTATGGCATAAAACCCCCCTCGATGTAAGGGGAGGCTCGAGCTCCGAGCGTGGAGACGTATATGAGCTGATGATGAATTAAACAGAAAAAATGTATTGTGCCTGTTTCTACTTGGTTTATTTTGTTTGATGTTATGTATTGGTCTAGTTTTATTGACCGGTTATAGTCCTTAAGTTTAAAGAGCAGTCTCTGAGCTACTCAAAATTTAGTTTAGAAATCTTTCATAGTTTGAAGTTATATTAGGTACCTACAGATCTTTAAGTTATTGGCACTATTATTGGTTTTTCTATAATATATTACATCTAAAGGCTTAGGTTTTAGTTGTAAACTAGTTAATTTAATTTACACATAGGTATATAGCTACCCTTGCACCTTCTGCGTAATAAATGCTTGATTGGTACATTTAGGCACTTTTCTATTAGAAATTACGGTACCTACATAACAATTAGTTATAATATATGATACATAATATGTAGTGAAAGTAAAACATTAGAAATAAGGGTAAATAGGTAATTAAAATAATAAATGAAAGAAACATGATTATGTTATCTATACTAATATTATAAAGGAGTAGAGTTTGTTTGTTAGTTTGTTTGTTTGGTTGAACGCGCTAATCTCAGAAACTACTGGTCCGATTTGAAAAATTCTTACGCCATTAGATAGTCCATTTATCGAGGAAGGCTATAGGCTATATATCATCACGCTATGTCCAATAGGAGCGGAGCACCAATGAAGAATGTTTCAAAATCGGGAGATTTCTTTTCCAGTTGAGAGCTTCCGCTGCGTACGCTGCGTAAACGGTTAAAGTTACGCTAAAATGATGTATGACAGAATTGTTCCCCTTTAAAAGTTCTAAAAAAAAAGTCCGCGATAGCATATGTCTATCTGTTAAGGTTGGCTCACTGTGACCATTTTTATACTAACCAAATTTGTTCGAAAATTAAGCATTATTTGTGAAGGTGTTTTTATAAAGATGATATTAATCCTTATCCAAATAAATACGTTATTCATCGCAAGTATTTAATTTAAAACAAAGTTGCCTTTACATCATTCGATTTCAATGAATATCTTAGGAGATATCGCAAATTTAAAATAACATTGCACCAAAATAATGTTCAAGTACCTACTGTACTGCGCGCGCCTTTATGTGCCGGGCCGGCGCGTGCAGTCATCAGTTAGCTCTGCGAAACCCTCCTTCTACGTAAACGAAGGGGGTTGAAAGTTAGTGTTAGGCCAAAGTAACTATTCCACGCGGACGGAGTCGCGGGCAGAAGCTAGTGATTATTATTTTTTGTCCCTAATATGCTGTGACAATCATTTTTTAAGCCGCAGTTTCACGAAACTTTAATACATAGTTTAAAACATACCATAAAATATTGAACCTAGAGCTCACATTGTAATCAGCAGGTCACAAAGAGTGCTCGGAGGATACTAAGCAGCACGAGATCAAGCCGAACATAGAGCGGCCGCACCATGCGCTCGGCGCGCGACTCCACATCGCGCATAACATCAGAGCAGAGCACTTGCAAGGTACCACTTAGAATATTCTAGAACGATCACACACACACACACAAAATCCATTTCATTGTGAAGCCGGTTGGCTTTGTGGTTAGTGACCCTGACTTCCAAGCCGCCGGTCGTGCTAAATCCCACCCAGGACAAATAGTATGCATGAATATGTCTGTTTGTTCTGTGTCTGGATGATATGAACTAATATTATAGAGTTTGTTTGTTTGCTTGAACGCGCTAATCTCATAAACTACTGGTCAACAAACTTATGAACAGTCACTGTTAATTCTCGGTCCTGAGGAGAGACTGCAATAAACCTCAGTTCTTTTCAAAAATTTGATCAAATACAAGAAAGATTTATACAAATCAATAGTATTATAGTAATTATTTTTTGACCAGCATTGGCCTAATACGTATCTAGGTACCTACATGGAAAAAACTGTTTATGAGAGATACACGGATAAATGTCGTATGAATCATAAATCATACAAAAACATCATCCGATATATTCTCATTCAATATTAACATTGATGCTGTTTTCCTAAACGTACCTAACTATCTATCTACTGAGAAGTCATCTATTACTAACGTTTTTAGTTCCGGTATGTAATTTAAATCGATACTGTACCTACCTACTTACATAGATTACCTACTAGATTCATTGCATTGCCTTCTCACATTTAGATAAATAATTATGTAGGTCCTACAGTTATTTTCTAATGATACTACTAAATGTAAAATTGCTATTATTTAATATTTGATAAGTAGATACCTATTCTTAGTCAGATAGAAAATAACAAATCCTTAACAAAAAAAGCCCAGGACATTCTTCATATTCTGATTCACAACTTGATAGACATCAGACTAAGTATAGATATTAACACAGACTTAGAAGAGATTGATAGAGTTTGCCTTGAGCAGGTGTCAACCTAAAACCAGCGACTTGAAAGTCGAATTCGTTATATTAAGCACTAAGCTAATCGGTTAGGTAAGAAAATAAATGAGAGACTTGGTTTCCAACGCAGGTGGGATCCACCAACAGCACAGTGGGGGGCACATGGCAACAGTTCCAGTCAGCATGTCCTCATCAGCATCAGACAGCGATAAGCCGGCGAAACAGAAGAGACATCGGACGAGGTAAGCTTGATGTAGATGATATGTGAACATTATTTTGTAGGGTTATATATCCACAGAACGCCATAAATGAACCGAACCGTATAGCTCAAATCATCGTCTATGCTGATTAATACTTACAATGGTAATAGTAATATAGTAAAGAGTAACAAGAAAATGTTAAGTAATTGAAGAAAACATCATATTCTTATGTTCATACAGGGTCAGTAAAAGCAGCTACTGTATAGGTTATAAGTGATTATCTTTTATTTTTAATCATAATTATCAATTTACTTCTATCGCATGTTGGTTGTCATCATACCACAAACTCCTGCAAGGTTTAATGTTACCAGGTTTACGCCCGCACAACTGAACGAGCTTGAGAGATGTTTCTCCAAGACACACTATCCAGACATCTTCATGAGAGAGGAGATCGCTATGAGGATCGGATTGACAGAGAGTCGAGTACAGGTTAGTCAAATACTTTAGATACCAGAAGACATGTCTGCTACTAGTTTGTTTATTATTAATGGTTTTGACGTGGTCGGTAATATGCATTCAATTACATATAATGCTAAAATAAATAACCACAAAAGCTTTTTTCGTCATAAAACAGTGAGTTGGTCTGGATTCGTTCTAGTTGACCGTTATAGTATTTTTTATACTATGCCTTAAGATCCATGAATTCGTAAAAAAATCCATGACATAAAAACACTGCTGGTTTTACAGTTTTATTAATTAAGGTGAACCTATAAAATGCATTTGAGATACGTACGTTTAATTATAATTGAATTATGAATGAAAAAGAAACGCCGTCAAATAAAAACACACAATCAGTACTATGTGGGCGAAAGTAAACAAAAACCGAAATATCAACAAGAGCTTCGTCCATTGTTAATCAAATAATTCCAAAAACCGTTATACCTTTACCCATATCCGCTGAAATGTTCATACCACAAAAAATATAACATTTGTAAAAAAGTGGTCCAAAAAGTTCACCTTGCGAGACTCCCTCTTCGCACTCCCGGTACAAAACTTGCACTATATTGATACATTTCACGACACCTTCTACCTGATTTAACCTTCATGTTCAACGTATAAACAGCCTATAAGTTTGAGTTATGTCCCTTTAAAAGCCATATGAAACATGTGAATGGGTGGTCGACGCAGTCAAACGCTTTAGTAAAAACTTCATAGAAACGTATATTCGAGTTTTATGAAGCTTGAATGCAAGTTAACATTTTTATTGGTTTGACGGCATTGTGTATTAAAGTGCTACCTGTATTTTCTTTATTCAATTATTTTTACAACGTAAAGGAAGACTTCAATAAAATGCTTAAAACGTTGATTTGAAAACATTTATATAAGTAAGTTGTTTTATGAATGCTACATCTAAGTCAAAGTCAAAGTTAAATAGTCAAAGATATTTATTGCATTACAGGTAGATACATTAGATTAGATGTTATAACAAAATTGTGGTCAGCTGTAATATGCCGAGTAGGCGTGCAAAACTCGTCGCGTCATCTGAAGTATGACGTTTAGTAGAAATCAGACATTAGGCTAAACAAATTACCTACTTGCATAGTAATGCAAATTTAATTGCGTCACTATTTAATAAACACAGTTTTTAGTATAATACAGATTTTAGTATCTACTTCTACTCCTCTGTTAAGATCATTGGCTATATTTAGTTCTACCTATTTTTATTTACCAATGTTTTTGTCACAACTTACAGTTACACTAATCTGTGATGAACAACGTTATAATACCAATTCACACATAGTTTCATTCACAAAATATCATCTAACAAGCTCTGCAAGTATTGTAAATGCGTCTAATTCTATCAACTAACCGTAGTTATAGTAATCTGCTACCTGTCACTTTGTCCAAGCACTTAGTTTCAAGTTAAACCGTGCTTTACATTAGACATTAGTCTTAATTTGTGTCGTGTGTTGACCAATATTTGTATTTCGTTAACACTCGAGACTTACGGGTGGGTGGAACGACGAGCTTTTATTACCAATCAATGTATAAAGACCAGTTAAAATTTATGTTGTTGCAATAATACGATGTTTTTTTATCACATGGAACACTTTCTCATGTCTTGTCATGTCAAGTTCTCCTTCTTTATGACATGCTGGTTTTTGCCCCGCGGATTTACTCACGTTCCCGGTTCCGACTTCAATTTTACTGCAAATATATATGTGGTGAATGAAGAGAGCTACTTATGGGAAACCTAATTTTATATACCTTTAATTATTTTTTGTGCTATTCGGAGTGGAAGCGAATCTGATAAATCAAAGATCATAAAAATCTGTGCAGTCATTCTTTAGTTATAAATGGTGTAACTAATAACTTTCTTATATTACTTACTGAAATTCATTTCGAACAATCTAAGATAAGTTTCTAGTATCAATTTGTTGGTAGTCATGCTCAACTATATAAGCTGCAGTGTGTCACAAGCCAAGAAGACATTCGTAATCCGTGAAAATTGCCGCTTTATCGTCAACATATACTATTTAATGATTTACTGTCCACAGTTTCACAACAATTATCAATGCCTTAATTATTACTGTTGAGTGCAACTGAATTAGTAAGTAATTCGTTTATGATCAAGATACCGGGTTTCTAATGCATTGATATTTTGTTACTGTTAAATTTAATAATCTTGGTTATTTGTGAAACATTTAGATGATATTGAATATTATCCAAGATTTGGATTGATGTAGGCACATTGTTTCTTCTAAACAAATTTCAATCATAGAAGTCAAGTTTATAGATTATTATAGATTTTTATGTCGATACTTTTTTGAGTTCTTCATCATCGTTGTTGTTACGTTACTTCATCATATTCCTCGCTTTCCAATATAACATGTAGACCTCAATAAATATCAAAACCATTACAAACAAAATCCGTACACACAAAGCAAACACGGGTAACTTTAAAACCTCACGAGAGACGTGTTTTAAAAAGCGAGTAGCGTCCTAAAAAACGTTCACTACGCACAATAAATAAATAATAAAACCGAGATGGAGAATCTCACAGTGTGGCGCGAAGTGGCGGCCAGTAACTATACAAAAACGTACAAAATGTGAGGTGTTCGTACGTCTGTACCTGTGTGGTCAGATCGAACAATGGCTACTGTGATTTAGTCATTATTGGATTCAGATAGTCCATTGTTTTTGGGCTGATTCATTGCACCAATTTCATTGGTACAGTTTTTTAGATCATCAATAATATGTAACAGACTTCAAATCAATAGTAAAAGACTAACAATATCAACTGCTATATCATCGGATCACATGATATTTAGTTCTATACTGACTTCTTTAATCTGAAGAGCCTAATCTCGCTGGCTCGCTCTAAATAAAAAAATCTTTATTAGATTAATTTATATACCTATATGAAAATCACATTCAAAATGGTAAATTTCAAAGAATTTTGAACACAATAAATAAACCTACTGTAAGACATATTTACAATGGTGAGTCGGTCGGCTAATAGCAAACACTGCTTAGTTCAGACTCCATATTATTTGTTCGCATTATCTAAATACGCTAGCCGACGGGCAAATGGCAAACACTGCCTCTAAACATGGGAAATGCTAGCTGAAGGTTTTGCTTTAAAAATATCTTTGGTTTATTCGTAAAATCGAGGTTAGGAAAATATATAATTGAACTAGAACCACATGAGTAGATAAACGGAACAGAGGCAAAGCTTCCTAAGAACGTGCAAAATTGTTACCTATTTTAGTAGGGTTGTCACAATAAGTTAAGACAAATTAAACTAAACATTGGTTAAATAGTTTTATTATTCAGTATGATGGAATACTTTACAAATTACTTACTCTAATAATTTTTTTTTTAACAATTTATTGTTTCTTTTAATGGTGTGGTAAATTCTGAATTTAACATAGTTTTTTTTAAGTAATTTAATACGTTTAAGTATTTCGTTGCCAACATTAACAATATTTATTTCAAGATCGAAATATTCCCGAAACTTTTGCTCGAGCAATTCAACAAATGCGATAAAATTATAATAAAACAAACAACGTGCGTCGTGCAGACCCTGCGATTGTCAACTGGCTGTGCCGGGGCAAACCGGTTTTTGTCAGTCTCGCCGCGTACGCGACAAGCGGCCAGTGGTCACGCACACGCGCCCCGCGTGCTTGTAGTGGTGCAACCGATTCGCGCGGTTGTATGAAGCTTTGTCTCTGTTCCGTTTATCTACTCCTGTGCTAGAACTAAGAAAGCTCCCGTCGCGTAGTGTCAGCACCTATTCCTTACAATCAAATCTTTCGTCTTTATAATATTAGTATAGGTAGTAAGTAGGTAGTTATAAATTTAATAGAAATATATAAAATGCTAGTTTTAAGATTCGTCAACTCTGCATTAATATGAAACAATATAAAATATCATACCACTAAAATGCAGTAGGAATGACATTTTAGCACAATCATAAAAATATTATTACCTACCACACCGACGCGACTGCTGAAGAGATAAAGAAATCTAAATAAATTTACCGACCGATTTATATTGATTTCTCCATCTTTTGAGTTTAAGTAAAACAAAATAATATCCCAAGCAGTAAATTGCACAATATTAAATCGTATTAAAATTAATCCTTTTATTTGTTAACTAGCTTCCGCTCCGCGGTTTCTCCCGCGTTCCCGACCTTCTACGTCCGCGGCGAAAATGGTAGCTAAGACTATATTATTATAAAAGTCAATTCAGTGGTTTAGGCGTGATGGTATAACAAACAGACAGAGTTACTTTCGCTTTTATAATATTAGTAGGGATGTTCATTATTTGCACTTAATATGCAAAAACATTAAATAAAAGTGACCTATAATAGCTACCTATACCTAACGTGACCATAATTTTTTTTTGCCAGAGCGGGACATCTTTGGATTTTTTTGGATAACATTTATTTTATTACTAGTGGCTCCCCGCAGTTTCATTTTCGTACCCGGGAGATATTCCATTTTACCGGGATAAAAAGTAGACCTGTATCAGGCCCTAGCTAGACTATCTGTGTACCAAATTTCATTTAAATCGGTTCAGTAGTTTCAGCGTGAAAGCGAGACAGACAAAGTTACTTTCGCATTTAATATTAGTATGGATAGCTAACAGATGGATAACCCAAAATAAGCATAGCACTAATATAGTAATATTACACAAAATAGTTAAGTAGGCACGGCTTACTAAGCCCCAGTACTGGCATGACTTTGTAGTTTTGTATTTGTCGGCTGAACAAATCCGTTTTAAAATATCGGGTCTTGTTTTTAGATAGGTATTAAGTGTGGAATTCAGTACATAATTGATTTATCACTCGTAATCTGCCTTCCCGTGAGATGCGCCGTACGTACCACACATTTTGAACGGGAAAAGTACATTTTAAATTATCGTTTGGTCTGTTTCCCAAAGCGGGACAAAGTCGGCCTTGCTGGGGACAGCGGGACAGTCTGCCTGAAAGCGGGACTGTCCCGCCCAAAGCGGGACGTATGGTCACGTTACCTATACCTAATCCTTCCAACGGTTGTCTATAAGACCGCCACTTGTACATTTAGTTAAGTTCTACTGTTATTTTTTACCTGTTTTGTCGTTTGGTTTACACTGTACAATAATGAGTTATCTATCTATAGTCGGATTAATAATTCGAGTCAGAAAAATGACAAGTGCAACTGTCACTGATACAAAAAAGGGTGACCCGCTACAATAGTGATGTTCGGCAGTTTTGTTCTTTCAGTATCCGATACATAAATCTAGTCGAAAATCCCAAAATTTAATTTTTTTAAAACTAAATTAGGCAACCTACAACCGGTCTGCATGGAAGTCGATGGGGGAGGCCTATGTTCAGCAGTGGACGTCCTATGGCTGAGATGATGATGATGAAATTTGAATTAACTTGAAACCAAAATTAAATAAATAAAATCGAATAAATGTTATTAATTTAATAAACCTAACATAGGCTAATCATCCAATTCATATTTAATTAAAAAATGGATAAATGTACGAATAAATATAATTTATTTGTCCAGTACCCGTACAAATAGTCGCTTCCAAAACAAAATGGGGTCCATAGCGTGACAAGTGATGACTATAGTTCTTCCAATAGCCAAAAACAAATAATATACATAAGAGTATTTTATGTAATATTTAATTACCTACCGTGTATGTCTTCTGTTTTATTACCATAAATTACATGTTTTTATTTATATAAAGGCAATCTGACATTGAATAAAAAAAAGGAAAATCTAGTCGAGTTTCCTTTGTCCTTAGCCGCCTTTTAGTTGTAAAAATTCGAATCTACCACAACACTATTTATTTGGGACTAAAAACCTGCAACACTGGAAATGTCATTGCTCTGCCTACAATGAATAATCTGAGTATAACAATAATTTTCATTGAAATTGAAGAGTGTACCTACATGTTTCATGATTGTAAGCCGGTACATCACTGAACCACGGGTTTTAGGTATGAGTAGGTACTCAAACCTATTAAATTACCACAGAATATCCTTGCTGTGGTAATGTGGTTATCATCACTTATTGGTATGGAATGTATGTTCAATGTTTACCGTTCCGTTTCACCCAATAAACATTTCATGGTAATATAATCAATAGCTTCCACCGCGTGGTTTCACCCGCGTAGTTCCCGTTTATTAAGAATACGGGGATAGAATCTATATCACTCCCTGATAATGTAGCTTGCTATTGGTAAAAGAGACCAACGGCAAATCTTTCCTCTTTATAATACCAGTGGATCAAAATAATAAAATGGACTTTCTGTATTAACATAAAGTATTCACTTAAAAATAATTATAATGAGAAAAGAGAAATGTTGTTACTATAATCTGAAGGTGCGCCATTTTTTTCTGCATAATTATTTATATTGCCAGAAAGAAAAAAACATTTCATTACAAGAAATAAACATTCAAATAAGTACCCAAATGAAACGATTAAATTATTCATATCAAATTAACATTTGCAAAAAAACAAATTCGCCCTCAAATGACTCCATGAAAATATAGATAAAAATAAATAAACAGTGTCACACCCCTGCGGCAGGCTTGCATTATGTTTACCAAATCCTTTCATTATTAAAAAGATGTATGGCCGTAGTGATGTGCGACACTTACCTACACGTCGACAGTCGATATCGATGGAAATAGCGAGTGTGTTCCCATTTTAAATTCTCGACGATTAGACAGTTAAAATGTCCCGTCTGTCGTTACATGGGAAGTCTTTTTCTATCATTAATTATTCTGTCTCGTTTTTATTTCGTATTTTTATTTAGTTTTGTGATTGAAACGCGCTAATTGTTGAATATTCATTGACATCGGACGTTCCAAAAGTATTGTCCGGTTTTTATTTTCTTTACTTTGAATAAGTATTTTACCATGTTTTTTAAATAATAAATGGGTTTTTTACAGTTTTTATGCTTCTTATTTATAGATTATTTGATTAAAGTTTTATTTACAATAGCATATTTAATATGCTGTAACTATTCGTGGATAATATTTTTCTATCTTATTTGAATAGGTATTCTTATTGCTTTATATTAAACAATTCAATGTGAACCTTATTTTAAATTGAATTAGTTTTTCGATTCAATAACCTAAATCAATCAGTACTTATACAAGATCAAAACAGTCGGGTTACTAGATTTGTAAAAATGATTATAAACATGCTTTCACTAAACAATGATAAATGAATCACTAGTGGCTCCCCGCTGTTTCACCTGCGTTCTCGGGGGAAATTTAATTTTTCCAATCAGGTTATAAACTATGTGTTTTTCAAATTTCATCCAAATCCTTGCTGTAGTTTTTTCGTTACAGAGTAAAAAATCCATACATATTCACAAACATTCGCATTAGTAATATCAGTACGAAGTAGAATTAAAATAATCACCAGTACATTTATTAAAAAAAATAATACTACAAATAATAGCTAGTAGCGCCCGCGGTACATCACTAAAACATTAGGGAGCATTAGCATGGCCGCCGCGCCGCGGTATATTAAGATTTATTAACCCAATAACTTAGGGCAGAGACGCGCTCCCTGGTCAATGGTACCCATAATGCTCGGTTGTCTATGCCAATATTAACTCACGTGTAATGTACTCTTTATTTTTTATACCTGGCAACATTATTTTACGATAATTTTGGTAGATGACATAAATATTTTTTTTATAGAACATTGGTAGGTAAGTTTAATATGGTATCTATGGATTTTTAAATTATAGGTTTTAAAACATAATTTGATAAATATTTGCTTTGTGATAAATATGTTCTTTTTGAAATTGAAAAGCAATTGTCTGATAAAAATTTTATTTCATTTCAAAAATTTTGTCCGAATTATGCTTGAATGATACAACCACCCCACTAATATTATAAAGTTCGCGGAAGGATGTATGTTTGTTACATTTTCACGCATTTGGATACAATTTGGAACACAGAAAAATAAATAAATAAATATCCTGGGACATTTTCACACACGGCCTATCTGATCCCAAACTAAGCAGAGCTTGTAATATGGTAACCTGATAGCTGATTATACCTACTACATATTTTATTTTTAAATACATACATAAATGGTATATAACCTGGTTTAACACCTACTTGAGATTGAGGGCAAAACCGCGGGACTTAGTAATGTTATATTTGTACAAATGCCGTATTAGATATAATATATCTCAAACACTTGTGTAAATATTGTAAAAAGCAGTGGCTATTGATTTTGAAGCAAACTTTTTACTAGTTAGACAGAGGCGTTGGTGGTGTAATGGTCAGCATAGTTGCCTTCCAAGCAGTTGATCCGAGTTCGATTCTCGGCCAACGCACTTTTTTTTTTCTTATTTAAATATAATACTTCTTATATAGAATTTCAAATAACAACAGTACATGATTTGATCTAGTTTAAACAGATGCGTTGGTGGTGTAATGGTCAGCATAGTTGCCTTCCAAGCAGTTGATCCGAGTTCGATTCTCGGCCAACGCATAGTTTTTAACCAAATTTTGAACCAATGACATTAAAATATTATTATATGTCTATAGATTCGTTGTTTGTAAATGGTGTTTGGAAATTATCAGCAAGTCTATTCCATGATATATTTTGAAAACCTCGATTCCCGAATCATACTCACTCACCCATATTAAAAAACTAAAAAATTTAATTCAAATGATCACTTATAAAATTGTTACCATTTCAAATTAATTAAAAAAGAACAACATTACACCCCTTGCTAACTCCACACATAATAAAATTAATCCATATGTAAATCGTTTTATAATACGATTTTAACACCTGGTCATACCACCCTCATATCGATAGGCAGGTGTAACTGCTATCACTAGGTATATATCGATAAACAATATACTAATTGCGTATCACTATTTTAGTGATTGAAATAAAATCAAGCCAATGACTCAAACATATTAAAGTCTGTAAAGAAATACTGAATGTCATACAAAACATATATTAATGTAGAAAAAGTTTTCTACTTACATTACGCGACGCAGTAACAAGTGTTTCATATTTTTATGCGATTAAAATATTACCCATAAAAACAGTTTTCAAAAGAATTAAATCTATTAGTAGGTACTTCACGCACCTTTCACCCACATAAAAAAAAATCTGAAATCATACTGCAACCCCACAAGTTAACGCTAAAAGATAATGTTACCATATTTGAAAAAAAATATACACAAAATTCATCCCCTAGCAAACATTATGTGGATTTACGTGTGATTTAACATTATTCGTTGCCATTTGCAATAAAACTGTATTGAGGATCAGTGGCGAGTTAATTTTGGTGGCAACACTGGGGGTGCGCGTGATAAGTTGTGTAGGGGTCAGTTCGGTAGCGTATTCGATTCCCAGGTGATTTTTATTCCAAAGACGATGGTTATTAAGTATATTTTACTTATAATACCTTTCATTAATCAATATGGTACCTATTTCCTCCTGATATTATAAACGTGTAAATTTGTGAGTATGAATGTTTGATGATCGGTCATGCAGTAACAGCTAAAGGGCACTCAACCTATTTTAATGCGGCCAAAGATTTTCATACTTTATACAAAGAGTTTAAGAAAAATTATTTGGTTTATCTGTGGTTTTATGGAGGTTCAATCCGGTCTATTTACACAGATTGCATAAAAATATAATTTAGATGTTTTAATATAATTTAAATATGTGAAGACACAAAGACTGTTTTGTCTTTAAAAATAATGTTCTCTATTAAAAACGTATTAAATAAACAAGCCAATTCAATGGGACATTTTTTCCGTTTCAAAATTTACTTTCAACCTCGCGCAAAACAATGACATAAAATAAAGAAAATAAAACGCATCATAAAATTACTTTTCTTCATTTAAAAAGCAAACGGTACTAGCAAGTTAACACGCCGGGGTGTCTCTAATTATACCAACCCCCTACAAAACCCCGCCGGTAATCCGGGGAACTATATTGACTTTTAAATCTGTACTATCACCGCCTCCGGGGGCGATGGCAGCTGCTTCATTATTAATAGGGATTACAATGCTCAATTAGAATTGTGTTTGGATACTGCCGGGTAATATTTCCTAATACTAACCTCACAAAAAGGTTTTAAGCAAGTCTAGTAATTTACACTTATAGGAAAATTTTGTATTTTTGTGTCAATCTTTGTAATAAATAAACTCAAAAACTACTAGGGTAAACATGGGATAGATGCCCCACTTTTTGAAAACTGACTATAACTTTTTTTTTTAAAGCACTATTCGAGTGAGTTAACTATTTGTAACAACTATAGTCCTTATACTTACTATCTACTCATATCATTATTCAATGCATACCGTAGATTTGTAGATATTCGGCTCTAAAAAAGACTTATTGTTTGAGGATAGACGCCTACTGTATGGGGTAGTTGCCCCTGGCAAAATTTTGACATGAGTATAGATGCCCTACAATGGGATAGATGCCTCCGTAATAATAAAAAAAATCGTAGAAAATTAAATAAAATGTTTATTTGCTTTCTTAGTTGCAATACTATATTATAAGGTTTTCTTATCCTTCTTGTGTCTTCTTACATCCTGTCGTGTTGTGGGAAATCCTGCCTTTTCTAATTTTTGTATGTGCGCTACCTGACGTTTCTCGTTGTCGTCCAGTGTGGGATGTTTTCCTGAAAAAGAAGAAATTAACAGGTACAGAAAAAAACTGAGGATTCAAAAAGGACAAGTATGAAAAAACAAACTAAGAAGACAGTGCCTAAATTGAATTTGATTAGGGCAATTAATTCCTCTATTACTAACCCAAACTAAGTTTTTCACAGTTTTTTACCAGTACAGTGAAGTACGACATGTAAAGGTATAAACAGCTCATAAATAAACTGGAAAGTCAATTTTCCTACTAAGTTGCATATTAACTAGATAGTTACGTTATTTAAAAAAATCTTACCTATAGCCTAAGTACCTGTGAATAAGTCATAGAGGATTGATGCCTCTAAGGGCGTCTATACTCAGTCAATAGTGGGGCCTCTATCCTTTTTAGTAGGGATAGACGCCCCCGCAAATAAATAAAAATACTTAAATAATTTCGTAATTTTATAAACACACCATAAATATAAATGATACATACTATTTAAATAACAATACACACTTATAACTTACCTTCGAAAACGAAAGTTCTGAACACGTCAAAATGTCACTGTCACAAGAATCAAGCAAGCGCGATAAAATTTTGCAACATTTTTTTAACTCAAGCGGCGATACGTGCAGTCCTGTCGAAGCGCGTGCGTGGACCAGTGTTGCCAGCGAGGTATTTCAAAAGTGACCTGAACTGTCTAAAAAAGAAACCTTTAGTAACCTTTTGTATAGGAAAAATATTGACGGCGTTTTTTTTTTTTTTTTTTAGGCGCGTCTCTCAATTAGGTCTCTTGTACTCGTCTCCAAAATATTGACGTCGTTTTTTTTTTTTTTTTTAGGCGCGCGTCTCTCAATTAGGTTCTTATACACGTCTCCAAAATATTGACGTCGTTTTTTTTTTTTTTTAGGCGCATTAGGTTAATTTGGTTCAATTGACACACCTGAAACATTGAATCACCTAAAAGTAACCTTTTGTAACCTTTTCTGTGGTGTAACCTCCAAGTAACCTAACGAAGTCAAAAATCACCTGTGAGGTTACTAAAGTAACCTTCTGGCAACGCTGGCGTGGACTGAGCTGTGCGGGGCCAGATCTGTCTGAGGAACATGGCACTAGAGCGTGAACTTGGTTTTAAATTCTCTTTTTTTAAGGTGCGGCGTCTATCCTCCAAGGGCATCTATCCCACTTTTACCCTATGACAATTTCAAAAATTCTTTCACCATTAGAAAGCGACATTATTAGGGAGTAATATAGGCTATATTTTATCCCTGTATTCCCACGGGAACGGGAACAACGCGGGTGAAATCGCGTGGAGGCAACTAGTAAGTAATATGACAGAAAAGTCACTTATATTTTTCATCCCACCATCTCGGAAAGAGTATTTTTAATCTTCAATATCTGAGTGGAAAAGCCGTTTTTATTCTCTAGAGGATAAAGTAAATTGAATTTGGAACATCGTGTGCACTAAGTTTGTGAATTAAAAAAAAACATTAAACCTATTTACTGCTACCTCTATGGTGCCGAATATATCATACAACTTTTTTTTTTTTTGCATTTAGTCATTTCCTCGCTGAGGTGGAATGAAAAGTTACGTGTTGCACTTTTTCACCTCGTGCTCTTTTGATTCCCTCGCTAACGCTCAGGATTCTAATTTTGAATCACTCGCTGCGCTCGTGATTAAATTTTAGAATCCTTCGCTTGCTCGGTCATCAAAATTGAACACGCGGTTAAAAAGCAACTTTGCACTCTTGTATAACAAAACCATTGTCGTTTTAAATAAATCTGTCATTTTTCTTTATGTAAATGTCACCCGTGTTCCAGAATAGAAACGGTGAAATAATTAATTTTTGATATTATAGGTTACTTTTATACATAAGTGTAGATTTTGAAAATAGGTGAAGGAACGAATATTGTAGTTAAACAAAACTAACTTTGTCTGACTGCCTCAGTGTAACGCTTTCACTCCAAAACCACAGAACCGATTTTGATAAAATTTGGTGTTGACTACAGCCTACAATAGGACAAGCTACCTTTCATCCCGGGAAAGTAGAAGTTCCCCTAGGAACGCAGGTGAATCCGCGGAGAGCCACTAGTCGTTACATAAAACTGTTACTATTTTGCTAAGAGCAATGTCTAATAATTATTTTTATATCACTTTTATTCAGGTTTTCATATAAAGGTCCACTTTTAATAAACTTTTACAGTTAAATTACCAATTTTTTTTTGTCCAACAATCTCAACGCTATCCCCAAAAATCTGTACATAAATACCACCCTATGAAAAGAAATGCAATGCATTAAGCGAAACACACTTTCGCGTTTTGCGGTACATTTCTGTTCTCCATTGGGGCGAATGGACAGGAACATGCAAAGAGAATTAGAAATCTCCAGGGAGACTCTCCGTTTGTTATGATGCCCTGGTACTTTTGATACATAAATAATGGGTCTTCACGCGTTGGTCTATTGGGGGTAGGTAGGACTATTGATCTTATGAGGTTACTTCTAATTTTAAGGCGACGATAGCTAAGTACATATTACATAAATTAATGTTTGGTATCGTTAGTATCGGGTATCCGGGTATCGGGAATCCTTTAAAGTAACTTCTTAGGAACAAATCTTTTCATAAGTATAATATTATCGTTTGTTTGTATGAACTATGAATAGGCTCCGAAACTACTGGGCCGATCTGAATAACTCTTTCACCAATAAAAATCTATGTTATTTGTGAGTGTCATCTACACTAATACTTATTATAAAGAGAAAAGATTTGTATTTTTGTATGTAACGAATAAACTCAAAAAGTACTGGACCGATTTTAATAATTATTTTTTCATTAGAAAGCTACATTATCACTGAGTAACATAGGCTATATTTTATCCCTGTATTCCCACGGGAACGGGAACTACGCGGGTAAAACCGCGCGGAGGCAGCTAGTAGGTTATATTTTATGCAGAAGCTAGTAATAAGACATTTTTCTTTACATTTTATAGGTACATGACGATTTGATGTTTCTCATCTAAATAAAATTATTTAATATTCAATTTTGGTATGAAAACTGGTATTTTCTCATTTTATGAAAGGGTTTAACCGTGAATACAAATGGCGCTGACTTAATGAAAACGTTTCAAAGGAAGACGCCATTCAATTTACAGTCGCAAGCTCGGATTAGAGCGGACAGAAAGTTTGACACACAGAATTAACTTTTCGTAAACTGTAAATAGGGCTTTTATTTAATTGTACGGTGATAGGCTTTTTGTTCTTGTATATTTTTTTTAATCATCGATACAGTAATGTAATATTTAAAGACGGTTAAAATCTTTAAAAGTAAATTTTTTATCGAATTAAGAACTTTCTTAGATTTTTTATCGATTAAAAATAATAATTATAATTTTTTTTTCGAGTATCCATTTATCCTTCCATCCTACCTACCTCGTTTTTCGATATGTTACTAAGATAGTGAAATGCGTGAAATACTTACTATGTAGGTATTTAAGTAAATTTTATACCAATTTATCTATAAAATTAACTATTCATGTAATATATTTTCCAAAGAACAAAATTAAGTAGGTACCTATATATTAAATACCTACATAGCTTCCGCCGAACGAACCGGAAGTAACGTGGCAGGCGGGGCCTTTGTGTTAGGGATTCCAATAAAATATAATTATCGATGTCGAAAAAAGAATTTAATTTATTAAATAAAATACTCCATCAATTTATAACCAACTAGTGGCTCCCCGCGGTTTCACCCGCGTTCCCGGGATAAAAAGTAGCCTATGTGTTATTCCAGAACATATTCTAGCTCTGTGCCAAATTTCAAGCAGATCCCTTCAGCCGTTGGAGCGTGAAAGAGTAACAAACATCCATACATACAAACTTTCGCATTTATAATATTAGTAGGATATTCCTAAAAGAATGCAGGCAATCGGAAACGGTACACAAATATACCTATTGATGTAAATGTAGAAAAAATACCTTATCTACCTTATACCTATTGGTCTGTTTTCTGCAGACTAAAAATAAAATAAAAATAAGTAAATTTCATCTCCCTTTTGATTTCTGGTCTTAACAGGATTTAACTACTTACATTACTCACTGTTTGATATTTCTAACTACTCAGTATTTATAAATGTTTAGTGAAACCAAAGAAAATGATTCAAATGTTAAATAAATAAAAAAGCTATTAAACTACATCATCACTGTTTGAAATTAGTCAGTATATATAAATGTTTAGTAAAACCAAAGAAAATGATTAAAATGTTTAATAAATAAAATACATCTATATTTGCAATACCATCTCACAAAAGACACTTAACAGTGCATGTAACGTACACATTTGTCTAATCGACAAATGGTTACAGCAATTAGAAAATCAAATTATCGATAATGAGGATATCGTAACACGCACATCACTAATAAACGCGGGGCGTTTACGCTTGCGCGTGTATGTATCGAGCGATTCTCCCAACACTACGACTTATTGTATTTACGTAGGTACGAGTACATTATATATACCTACATACAAGCAACCCGCCCCGGCTTCGTTCGGCAAATCATGGCTCTTCGAACATCCTGAACAATCAATATAATATTAAAAATATCATTTAATTGAATTCCCAGGATATAAAATAGTTTATGTGTTATGTCAGAACATATTCTCTGTTGCAAATTTTATAGCGATCCTCTGATATTGTGGCGTAAAAGAGTAACAAACATACATTCCCACAAACTTTCGCATTTATAATATTAGTGGGACTAGCTTTCGCCCCGCGGTTTCACGTTCCCATAGGAATCCACGGATAAAATACATATATAATCGCCTATGACACTCGCAAATAACTTAGCTTTTGGTGAAAGAATTATTTAGATCAGCCCAGTAGTTTCGGAACTTAACAAGAAATAAAATCTTTCCTCTTTATAATATTAGTAGGTATCTATAGATTTACATCCAGTAACAGATTATGTTTAAGAACACAAAATGTTCTTGGAATAATCGAACAATATTATTTACTAGTGGCTCCCCGCGGTTTCACCCGCGTTCCCGAGTGATCTTAAATTTTCCCGGGATAAAAAGTAGCCTATGTCCTTTCTCAGGCTCTAGAGTCTAGATCATCTGTGTACCAAATTTCATATAAATCGGTTCAGTAGTTTTAGCGTGAAAGAAAGACAGACAGAGTTTCTTTCGCATTTATAATATTAGTAAAGATTTTAATATCTAATAACCAATGAAGGAATAATAAACCGTTTGTACACGTCCCGATCATCTAACACATACCTACAAAGAAACGAGCGTGCAAACTGTTCCCTTCTCACGTGATACCGTACTAACGAAAGAGACAACAATATCAGTGCTGAAACATCGACGAGGCTCGAATTGGACCTCTAGATACTCTCAACTGTTCCCTTCTCACGTGATACCGTACTAACGAAAGAGACAACAATATCTGTGCTGAAACATCGTCGAGACTCGAATTGGACTCTCAAGTTCTCAACTGTTCCCCTCTCACGTGATACCGTACTAACGAAAGAGACGACATTATCGGCGTTGGAAAATCGTCGAGGCTTGAATGGAACCTTTCAGATCGAACGCGAACCTAATTGATATTTACAGCCGCCACGCTTACTGAATACGTATGTTTATATTACACAGGGATTTCATGGCTTTATTAAGTTTTACATAAAATAGCTTCTCCTTGTAGTTTCTTTTTGAACGTCTAAATGTACGATATAAGATACTAAGAATTTGCATTTAAAAGTCGATGTGTGTATGTAATCTGAACGTAGGTATTTAGACGAAATTTTGTACACCGCTAGAATATGTTGTGGATACTTTTTATTTTGCGATATTTTTACCATTATTTTATCTCGTTTTTAGATTTATAATATTTGATTTTGAACATCTGGACGCAACGTTTTGCAATCATTTCTTGTACCTATTAGATCTACTTAGTAAAAAAAATGCTGAGCTTATTCCCAGCTCTTTTCAACAACCTTCGAAGCAACCTTTCGAACGGAACAACCTATTTGAATAAAAATATTTTGAATTTGAATTTTTAATTTTAATCATTTACAATACAGCAGAGGAGTGAAACTGTTTCCGGCGGCGTTTTCTCGACTCCTACAACACAGGGAGTTTTAAAGCCAAAATTAATAGGTTTCATCTATCTTTTGACTGTCTAGGTCAATGATCAAATTCAAGCCCATTTGATGAACGTTAAAAATAGGTACCTATTCCCGTCGACTAGAGAACCTCGTCCATTTTTTTTCGTCGGTTAAATATGTAGAATTATAGCACACTAGCGGACCCGGCAGACTTCGTTCTGCCCACCAGCGCCACCTATGAAATACTCCGTAATTTGGTGAAAACCGCATGAAAATCTGTTTATTGTTTTTGTGTTTATCGGGTTCAGACAGACAGACAGAGGCGGCGAGGACTTTGCTTTATATATAATTATATAGAAGATATCTGCCATAGTACATGAGAGAGCCAGTAAGTTCGCTGGCAACACCACAATGCTACCGTGAGTGTCGTGTTTACTGTTTGTATTAGCGCTTACACTAGCCGAGCGTATGGAGCAAGTTATAAGAAACTGCGTGGTCAGTATTAAAAAATAAACATTTCATAAGGAGCATTTAAAAATACAATCTTTTAATCAATTTATGTTTTCCGGGAGCAAATTAAATTATGACAAATATATTGAAATCACTGTGCGTATGCGTATAATATTTGAGGAGTTCCCTCAGTTCTTCACAGATCCCATAATCAGAACTGAGTTTAGATTAGAATGGGACCAAACCGGATGTGTACTCTCTATTTTTTTGGAAGTCTGTTAAATAGTGATAGCTAATCTAAACACATACTTGCCTAGCTTGCTATAGATTCTTAATGCAATAATGAACAGATTTGATTTGCTTTGTAATGTCTTCTCGATTGTATGTTCTGAGAAATATGTATAATGATATAACACACTAAGAGTAATGTAACACACTTGTCGAATGTTGCTGAGCCTATTGCCAGCTCTTCTCAACAACCTTCGAAGCAACCTTTCAAACGGAGCGACCTATTTGAATAAAAATATTTTGAATTCGAATTTTTTATTTGAATCATTTATAATACGGATAGCAGAGGAGTAAAACTTCTTCCGGCGGCGTTTTCTCGTCTCCTACAACACAGGGACTTTTAAAGCCAAAATAATAAACAATGTTCTGAGAAATATGAATAATAATATAACACACCCAGAATAATGTAACACACTTGTCGAAGGACCAAATCGCTTAAGCTCCCGCACCCGCTTCCGCTACCTCTCGTGCCTCTTACCAAACACTAACGGTGGTCTAGCGCACGAAGTACAAACATCGATACGCTAACGCTACCCTCACGACCAACCGTGCTCGCTTGTGAAATATACCTTATGTACCCATTCTATTGAATTGGAATATTTTTCGTAACCATGAACAATTTATATACATATATTTTATTTATAGATACATATAAGTATATCAGTAACCCTCATGTGTAGCCTCGTTCCCGGGGATCTCTTGTTTTCCATAGATTAAAAAATATTATAAGCAGAGCTTCCACAACGGTAATCAGTAATTTAGATTACTTTTAAATACACATTGTAATGCAGGTTTTTGCGAGTACCTAATTTAGATTAAACTTAATTTTTTTCTACTGTACCCATAGGTTAGATCATTCTAAATATATCTAGTTTTTTCTTTTATATTTAACGTTCGAACTAAAACCATTCCAATCTCATTTTTTTAGAAAGGCTAAGAGTAAAATACTGTATCTATCTATCAGGACATGGTAGTGGTGTCCAGATTTAAGAAAGCGTTCGAAAAACGAACTTTTCCTGCAAAACTGTACCGACCGTTCTCCGCGACCGCTGACACACCATAAATAATGGAAGCCCTGCCTCTGACAGTTGCCAAATGAGTAGCTCTGTCTCCCTCTAACACCCTCTCGCTCGCCCACACAGCTGTAGTGAATATTTAATGCAACGCCGTTTCCACATTGTAAGGGTGTTTTTTTATTTTGTTTTAAAGTGTTTGGATTTGGTTTTTATTTCGCTTTTATAGTGGAGCTATATTTTTGAATATTTTTTTTATCGGAAATTGAATAGCATTACTTTATGCTTTCTATAGGCATATTTTTTAACGAAATTGTATAATATATTTCTACCTACATTTATTCAATGTTTTCGTAATATGCATGCATTACCTATTAAGGAGGTGTTACCAGCCGATACGAAAAGTATGGAGTTTTTCAACAATATTTTGTTAGTTCGGTGATAGTAGCAAAAAATGGTAGATACAGAAATGACAATGTGGAATTGGACAAAATGCCAATGATAATCTATTACAATGACAATTAGCGACCAATTGAAAATTTTATTACAGTTTCGGCTGAAAATTCGTCTACGGTTTTGCCTAACCACACTCATAATAACTGCCATAGGCATAACGTACCATAGGCCACGTCATAACATAAAACAGTCTATCCTAATGTAAACATTCATAAGCTCGCCTCATAACATAACGTTAGTTGGACAAATCGACCTATCCGTAGAACATTTCTATCTGCTAAATCCCTAGGTACTTACTTGTGAGAAAAGTGATTTAAATTTTGATTTGCACATATTTTACCATTTTTATCCTAACTTATTTTTAATCGGTTTAGAGAATTGATTTTACCAACATACTAAAATATTACTATCCGTTTATTAAATATAGGTATCGAATTGTGGACATAAACATACAATAAAAGTGTTATGGTTCAAAGACACATAGAACTTTGATCTACGGATAAGTCGAAATAGTTAGAGGCAAAGTTACTGTAGATTCTCATAAAAGTAAAGGTATATTATTGATAGTTTTATAGTAGTCCATATTTGGGTACCTATTCCATATTAAGGTACCTTTATAATTAACATAAAGTTACCTTAATATGGAATAGGTTGTTGTCAACTGATAATAATCTGTATGACTGATAATAAATAAGAATATTTTTTTATTATTTACAGTAACTTTTTTTATATATCACAAAAACAAAATGGTATTCCATATTTGGTTACTTTCCTCTACCCAAACCTCTGGGGTACTGACTGCTGAGTATCGACACCCCGTGCGTCAAAATGAAGTGAACAGTAATAAATAACAATATTTTCGGTTAGCCCCAGTGATTTCACATTATTTGAATCAATAACTCAAACGGCCGCCGGAGTAGGTACACCTAGTGACTAATGGTGTGCGATTTGAAGATGATCTCACAGATTTGGACGGAATTTTCGACCGTTTTTTTCAAGTTTGCCACAAATTGATTGATCTGAACCCTCGGTGGGGTGATAAAATATCGAAACGGGTTTTATATGACTTTGGAATATGGTCTGACAATTGTTTAGATACATATAAATTTGAAAAAAAAATTAAAGCCAAATAGGCTTTCATTAATTTTGAATTTATTATAGATATGGATTGGTATAAATATCGGGACATAATAATTACTTTCCTAAACTCTACAGTACCTAACTAAGTATGTAAATGACCTCTCGTATATTTAGATATTTTCGAGAGACCAACAAACACAAATAAATAAGTAGGTAATTATATAAGTATCAACTTTCATATTACCAAAAATGATATTACGATATGAAATAATTACACTACTACACACATAAAGAAACTAAAAAGTACCACACACAGTCAGACATCTCGCAAAAGCGCAAACACACAGACAATACATCCAGCCATTCATCTGCAAATAAATCTCATTCAGAGTAGATGAATCGACTATACCTATAATATAGATAGACCAAAACAATCTAATCCGTATCCTCATTTCTCCCCTACCAGGTATGGTTCCAGAATCGCCGAGCGAAATGGAAGAAACGCAAGAAGAGTACCAACGTATTCCGTTCTCCGGGCGCTTTGTTGCCGTCTCACGGTCTACCACCCTTTGGTACCGACGTCTGCAACCCTGGTGTCTTCGCTGACCGGCCCTGGTCCATGCCAGCTGGTGAGTTCTATGGTATATTGAATTTTATGACATTTATAATACAGTAGCTTTCTCCCCGCAGTAGTCCGCGATCTCAGAGTCTTAAAGACCAAATAATTGTGCCTATGAACATGCCTGTTTCTTAGTGTAAATATCTTTAAGTAGGTACGTGTATTAACAGAGATATTTACTTCTCAAAAGCAGTAGGTATCTATATAACTTATGCACAGTTTTTACAACCTTTGGTAAACAGATAGCTTACCTATATATTTCATACCTTGTTAAATCCTGTAACTGTAACTATCAATCATGTTAATTGAAAGCGACTGACACTTATGTCAAAATGTCAAATTTGATACCTAGTAACAAACACAACAAAGAATAAGCCAAATCGGCCCAGCCGTTCACGCGTGATGCCGAGACCAAGGGATTCATTTTTACATGTAGGTTTTGACATGCTTTATTCGCTACCATTTTGCTTTTTGATGACTTTTCCGATATTTTTCTCACAACCTGCTCCAATTCTAGGTCTTGGCCAACTATCTCAGGGTGGGGTGTCCATGGGTGGGTTCGGGGCGGGGTCATTGCCCCAGCTGGCGGCGGACCTCAACCCCTCGCTGCCGATCAGCTCGGTCGCATCAGGGCAGCCGTACCAGGGGCATTATCCGCTTAATTCACTTGGTAAGTCTTTTGATTCTCGTATGCAAACTGTGAGTTTTAGGGCTTAGGACTTATTCAAAGCCTTTTTAATCAATTAATTGTTATTTTCGGGTTCTGTTAGAGAAATGAGAGGACAAAAATAAGTATTTAAATCCATTTTACCAGTTTTTTTTCTGGATGGAGTATTTTATGCAGTCACAATAAGTTATCCCATTCAAAGCTCCTTGGGAACTGTATAAATTTATACCTCATGGGTGTAAATTAATATCTGAGCATGTAGGTACTTAAGTTTAAATATATCTTTTATAGATATATAGATAATAGTTAACTCATTATTGTACATCAAATGACAAAAAAAGTAGATAGGTACATATAACAACAATAACATAACAAGTAAATTTAAAATCTTACAAACGCTGGTCTCAATAATGATATTGAGTTCTGCATCTGCCAATCGATGCACTGCTCCAACTAAACTAAACTTCACAAGATCTTTATGTCTAAAGTTATGTTTTCCTTCTAGGTGATACAATGATGTCATACTGCAACAACATCAGTGGGCAGCAATCCGGGGGTGGACCACTCGAGGGGTCCCCAACACCCCCACACATGGCACACTGTGCCAACAACAACGCGTCACCTACTGCTTCAGGTAACTACTTCTTTTAAACCCTTAGATTGTGTGTGTAGCTGGAATACGGAAAGACACAGAAGATAGTCTCGAGTCTTGAAATAAGGTTCGCCTTGAGAGAACCAGTGTCATCTATTTCTTTTTCACGGTCAATAAGAGTGACAGTTATGTTTTTCATTGTATTTCGTTAACTGCGCATCCACTTGAAAATTACCCTTTCCTGGGGCCCAAGTCTGCTAAATACAAATGCACCAATGGAGTCTCAATAGAGTGTCGATTGTGTCTCAGCTGATTGGATTTTGGCATTTGGTATTCTCTTGCTGTTTAAATCCGAAGCCATTCTATCGAAACTCCACCGACACTCCATTGAACTACTCTATTGCTCTTTTCGGTAGTCTGCTGTCAATTGAATTTGAATGGAATCGTAATTGTTGGTGCAAACGGTATTCTCTTCGCTATTTGACGTTTGTTTGACAGTTGTATCAATGGACTTTCAGTTGTAATTTGGCCATTCAACTGCCATCGAACAACGACACCTTTTTCGAGCATTTGAGAAGTAAAAAAAATAAAAAAGAACATAAAATTTAGCCATGAGGCCTTCAGCCGCATCATGCGTTGGCGTATTTTGGCCCTTGCTAATGCTGCTGACCAAAAACGTCGCCTTTTGCGCCAGCGCCGCAAATATCGTGCAGCGGTAAAACATAATGTTGACGCATTTGATCTTCCTAAGGCAGTTTATAAAAGCTTTTCGTCTCGGGAAGGCGCAAGTGAGGGCTCTCATTGAAGAGCTGAACCCTTATCTCACCAGGCAGCGACATCGGGATGGGATATCCGTCGATCTAAAGGTTAGTTAGAGTTCAGTACTTACTTAATTCAGTTATGTTTTACTTAGGTACTTGAAAGGTACATAATTGCTAGTTACTAGTTATAGCAGATATATCATCAATCAAAACAGAGTCCCTCCACCTGAGGGAGCTGATGAAGAGAATCAGAGGCAGAATCAGGCATGTTTTATACTTATGGTTCTGTGATTTGAAAAGTAAAAGATTTATAGGTATATATACTTTGTTTATATAACATTTAATCAGCCTTAAATAACATCTTTTTAATTTACAATTAAAACTAGGTACATTATGATCACAGCCTGCACAAGTTTAACATAATCAACTAACTAAACATTTTACTTTTTAAGGATTTAACAAGTACAACATTTTAAGAATTCACAAAAGACTTGTTGTTGTTTTAGGATGAAGACGATAGACTGAATCCACAGTACCACCAAGTCAATCCTGAGCTTCAAAGAGGCCGGGCACTACAGCAGGCTCTGGTTGAAAGGCTGTGAAGGGAAGGATCGTTATGTATAGTATAATTAATAAGTTTATATCTATAACAGTATGGAAATAATTATGTTATTAGTTTGTTACAGATTTCAGATGGACATTAACAATAAAATTAGAGATTAGTTAAGATTTTCTAATTAAAAACATTACATGCAATTCCTAGTTTCATTACCCTATACTTTAAATAAAT
Source organism: Thyatira batis (assembly GCA_905147785.2). NCBI lineage: Eukaryota > Metazoa > Arthropoda > Insecta > Lepidoptera > Drepanidae > Thyatira > Thyatira batis. The sequence goes on from LR990507.1 coordinate 3,525,073, forward strand.
ATATACCTATATTCACAGTTATTATATGTATAGATTACAAAGAGAGTTCTGCTGCCTGCATTGAGGACATTAAAATCCCAGTACCTATATTAAAATCTATATTATTATACTTACTAGAAGTAGGTTTTATACCTACCTAGATAAGGTTGACGCATTTGATCTTCCTGAGGTAGTTTATAAAAACTTTTCGTCTCGGGAAGGCGCAAGTAAGGGCTCATTGAAGAGCTAAACCCTTATCTCACCAGGCAGCGACATCGGGATGGGATATCCATCGATTTAAAGGTTAGTTAGAGTTCAGTACTTACTTAATTCAGTTATGTTTTACTTAGGTACTTGAAAGGTACATAATTGCTAGTTACTAGTTATAGCAGAGATATCATCAATCAAAACAGAGTCCCTCCACCTGAGGGAGCTGATGAAGAGAATCAGAGGCAGAATCAGGCATGTTTTATACTTATGGTTCTGTGATTTGAAAAGTAAAAGATTTATAGGTATATGTACTTTGTTTATATAACATTTAATCAGCCTTAAATAACATCTTTTTAATTTACAATTAAAACTAGGTACATTATGAGCACAGCCTAATGTATAATTATTAAATAATCAACCAATTGTTGATTTACATTAAATTAAAATGCAACTTCATAGAGAATCAACATTTTGCAAATAAACTGTAATGTGTGATAGGTGGTTCGGGCAGAGAAAAAGAATAATTGAACAAATGGTGTTTATTCAATAAATACAATTACACAATTTTAACATAATCAACTAACTAAACATTTTACTTTTTAAGGATTTAACAAGTACAACATTTTAAGAATTCACAAAAGACTTGTTGTTGTTTTAGGATGAAGACAATAGACTGAATCCACAGGACCACCAAGTCAATCCTGAGCTTCAAAGAGGCCGGGCACTACAGCAGGCTCTGGTTGAAAGGCTGTGAAGGGAAGGATTGTTAAGTATAGTATAATTAATAAGTTTATATCTATAACAGTATGGAAGTAATTATGTTATTAATTTGTTACAGATTTCAGATGGACATTAACAGTAAAATTTGAGATTAGTTAAGATTTTCTAATTAAAAACATTACATGCAATTCCTAGTTTCATTACCCTATACTTTAAATAAATATATACATATATTCACAGTTATTATATGTATAGATTACAAAGAGAGTTCTGCTGCGTGCGTCGAGGACATTAAAATCCCAGTACCTATATTAGAATATAAATTATTATACTTACTAGAAGTAGGTATAAACTTGCTTTTAATATTAAAAGTAGACAAGAAGCTTGTGTATTAAACTTACCACTCTCCACTGGTCCGGCGTCTTGGAGACGCAATCGGAGGATACGCTGTTAAGGAGAACTGAGCATTCAGCCCAAAGGCGTTTGGTCAGGCTACGTCCTTCCTTCGTCCTAGTACGGAGGCCAAGCGCCTGAAGCGCCAGCTCTTTGTGATTTTCTAAAAGATCTATAGGAGCAGTAATTAATATGCCCAAATCTTTGCAAAAAGTCTTCTTCTTTATTTGAATGGCGACTGTAGCCAGTAGCACAATTCCGTCAGTGTCACGTTAGTTAAAGATAAACGACGGGGATCATAATTTTCGAAGATGATTTATTATATTATTTAATTTAAGTTGAATTTGTCTTCAAAAGTTCAAAGATTTCAAACTTGTGTCAATATATTTTTTTTGTTTTTTTCTTATACGTATGGAAGGCAAAGGGATCTAGCCCATACAGCCAAATCTTCAGTATTTTTTACTTTTTTCATGATTGGTAAGATTATTTAAAATGTATTTTTAATAAATGTTGATATTTATATCGTAAAAATTAATAATTTGTCGAAATCAATGTAATAAATTCACAAAAAAGTACTTAAAACGTATTTGACTACAAATTGTAGTTTATACTGGCATCATTGGTTTCATGGTAGTTTTAACAGGCAACATCGTCGACTAAACCATTGACATTCCATTTCCATCCAACTGACACTCCATCGACATTATATCGAGACTTTTATAAAATGTTAGCAGAATACCAAATTTGGCACAATGGAAATGGAATCTCAATAGGATGTCGATAGAATGGCAATAGTTGGTCGCTTATTGTCAAATAGCAGACTTGGCCCCCTGGTCCCCTAAACGCTGATCGAGATATACCTATTAGATGATTCCATAAGCGATAAATCAAAAGCACCTAAAATATTGATAACCTACTAGATAAGAATACAATGGAATTGCCTAGCTATGGCTAAGGTAATAAGGTCTCTTTTCCATCACAGGTAACGGCGGTGACCCACCAGACGAGGAGATGTGGCGCGGCCACAGCATCGCGGCTCTCCGCCGGCGCGCGTCAGAGCTTTCCGCAGCCATACCACCATACCTGCAGCTTAACTACGACGCCCACAGCCCTGTGTACTGACCTAGCTGTGATTCCCTCCATATGCCATATGGTTGTGGTCATAAGCCTATCCACCAATTGCCACAGAATATAAAAATCGATAAAAAAGGTCCATATTAAAATGTGTCTGATAGAACATTAATAAACCCTTCATACTCCTCTAATGTGGCAAAATATAAGCAATAAACACGTTTAATGAAATGGTAATCTCAAAGTTTTCCAATAACATCGTCCCCCTACATTTCTTCCATTATTCTTCCGCCGATATCCTTTGAAGTCTCGCGCTCTTAGGGTGACAATTGTAAATTGTGAACACCAGGACATTTTTAAATTAATGGAAATTGAGCTGTATTCGATTAATACATGTATACGCGTTCGTACAATAATAAATTTAACGATTAAGCTATTTATTATATAAGTAACGAGTATTAAGTATTATAATGTTTAAAATAAAATAGGCAGTTTATTATTGATGTACTAAGCCAGTTATTGGTATTCGAGGTTATAGAATAATAGGTATTGTTTTTAAACATTCCATATATAGAATAACTATACATATATATACAGTACTCATGGGCATAATTTCTTTATTTTTTTTATTCGATCTTTGAAAATATAAATGGTGTGAATCTCAATTTATAAGTAGTGACAGAAACATTATTATTCAATATTTTTTGTAAATATTTAATCTGTATTAGTGTATACCTAACAAAAAATCAATAGATCCATTTATAATCCAAAGTTTTGGCACATAATTTTATTTTACGGTTCCAATACCACGAACCAACCTTTATCATTTTTATTCAGGAAATAATACAATTCCTTAAAACTTCTATGTCAAAATTTTAGACAAATCACTTTAATTATCTTCTCTTTAAACGCAATGTTCACAACACTGTACTTCATGATCTTTATGTTTTAAATTGTTTTATTGGTAACAATATAGATAATACGAAGAATTCAAATAGACGTAAAATAAAGTTACATAAGAATACTTGATTTACAGATTACAATTACCTAATAAGTGATTTGATTACATACTTACCTACTCGAGCCAAAATTTAACTTAATATTGTGAAAATGTGATAGTGATATGTTTTGTCCTTGTCTTATAAACTACATGTTATTTTATCACACTGCAATGTATCGATTGAAATATTTAAATCGATTGGTAAAAAATATTGAGTGTTGAAGAATAAAATTAGTTGCCAAGAAAAAAAAAACAAAAGTTATACGATTTGATAAAATATTCCACCCCGTAATTTTCGTGTGTGTAATATATAGTTAGTTGATAAAAAATAGGTAAAAAATTCGGAAACTTACGGCCACTGTGTTTTAAAACTACTTTTTTTTTCTTTTAAATTAGTTAAAAGTGGTTGATAGTTCCTATTTTATTTGATAACGGGTGAGTTTCGACTGATACGCTATACAAGAATGCTTAAAATACTACTAACATAAATATTTTACTAAAACTAAAATATTTTGCCAAATAATTAACAAACTAGCATTCGTGTTTGCGTTTTGTGTCAAATCATCCTCAGAGCCCGAAGAATTTTGTTATTTTTTTTTAAATACTGTTTTTTTTTATGTTATAAGTACTTATTCCGACAAGTTATTTCCGTCCGTTGTTTTTATGTATACTTACTAATATTTGTAAGAAAAAAAATTAAATTTTATTTTATTTTTTTATAATTCTTTTTCGGGGCTCCGAATGTGTAGGTATTTTAAGCAACCATATTAATTTAAAAACCAAAGCGATATTATGATTAAAATTTGCTTTTAAAAATGGCAGTGAAGTTTAAAAAAATCTCGTTAACCCAAAATTTATATTTGACTTAACATATGTATTTTAGAACATAAACTACTTTATTCATTGCCACATATGGGTTTTTTTTTTATTTTTAATACATCCTTTGATAAAGGACTGAGTAAAGAACATTTTCACTAATATAAAAATATTTTAAAATATAAATTACGATTAATTGCTCGCCCTTGTATTTATAGCCTTAGTATTAATTAGTATTTTAAGTATTATTATATTATACATACAATAAAATAGACAATGTTCATTTTAGATGTTTTATTTATATTTCTTTATTGATGACAAAGAGCGACCCATTTTAAATTATTGAAACACACATACCTAGGTAATTCCCATAATTCCCCATTGGGTTTAAATACAATTTTAGTTATTTAATTCAGTTTGCCACAACACGATATAAAATAATGTAATTATAGTAGAAATATATATACGTACCTACCTACCTACGTACCAATTTTCCGATTGCTTTGTTGAGACTAAAAGTTTAAGTAAGTACTTAATCACTGAAGCCGTCTGAAATTAAACTATCGACTGAAAAAATACAATACACGGTCTGCCATCTAGCGGATATATTTTTACATTTATGACTTCACTACTCGCCACTAGATGCCGCAACGTACAACACAGTTTTTAAAAAGTTCAACAGATGTCGCTGTATTACTTAGCACCGACGGCGTATTGACAAAACATTTTAATGTTATTGTGGTTCGTCCTTAGTTCTAAGTGGTTTTTATTTATAAAATGTCTATAAAATCTCAAAAGTCACTAAACGATGAATGTTCCGAGATATTTGAGAAGAGTTATTCTGCTAAAAGTGTTTCAGAAGAAAGTTCGGGGTTTGTTTTGCATTTATTTACATATAACTTTGCACGTTGTAAGGTACATAATGGAAATTATAATTTGTTTAGGAATATAAAATAGAAAATCGGTTCTAATATTTGTAGAAATTCCTATCACAGACCAAATCAACTCACCCAATGTACCTATATACAGTAATTTCATTGCCACATCAACAAAATCACACCTCAAAGCTCTAAGTTATTAGTTACTTTGTAGGTAGCCAAGTAAACAAATTAAATATTATTTATTCCCGTGCGTGAAAGCGTAACAAACTGAGTTTCTTTCCCATTTTATTACTAGTTATTAGGGATATATATTTTCAACATAAGTACCTATATCAATTTTACAGTGATGATGAAGAGTGCTTGTCTCGAGAGCTGATGAACAAAATGACTCCAGCCGTGCTCAGCAAGTTGAGGAGGTGTTTCAAGAAAAATCGGGAACGAAATCATTCCAGGGAGATAGACAGGTAAACAAGTGCGAGTCGGACTCGCCCACTGAGGGTTCCGTACCATGTACCATTTATCGCCGTTATTAGGATCGAGCAAGAAACGGTAAAAAATCTAGTTTGTTGTAGGTATGGGAGCTCCCCTGTAATATCTATCTATTAAGTTTAACTATTTTTGTTATAACGGCAATAGAAATACATAAATTGGTCATGTGTGAAAAATGTCCTGTGATTTTTTACACATATTAATTTAATTACCTATACCAACTTAATTCCTTTTGTATACCAAACAGGCGTGTAGAAGAAGTGATGCGTGCGGCGGCCGCTGAAGAAGGTATCGAGTTTGCAGCAGGAACTACTCCTCCTGAAGACATACTGTGGCTAGATAAGAACGGCTTTGTCGCCGCACTCGAGAATATATTCGGTTAGATTTAAATAAAATAGTAAAGTGTGCATACATTCATCATCATCATCATTATCTTATATACGTCTCCACCGAGGAGCATGAGCCTTCCCTAACAACGAAAGGGATTAGGCCATAGTTCACCTAGCGGACCTAGTGCGGATTGGGGTTTCCTCACGATGTTATCCTTCACCGAAAGCCAGAATGGGTGTGTTAATCCGTATGTACATTTTAAACGCATTGGTACGTGGCAAAGGTTTGAGCCTGCACCCTCATGATCGTAAGTCGGTGCGTTTCTAACTGAGCCATCACGGCTATAAAGTGGAAAGAAATGTATTTTAGAACCTACGTAATGAATAAACTTAAAAACGATTGGACCTATCTAAACAGGATATAGGTATGTATCCCCGCGGTTTCAAATGCGGTTTCCAGTGATCTTCAATAAATGGTAGCCTATACCACTGTTGATCAGTGAATATATACCTACATTTATGTCATAAGTATGAGCATGAAGACACTTTTTTTAACAGACTTCATAAAAGACCTCCTCCTTTTATTATTTTATTGAAATCACTTAAAAAACTTACTCAATTCGACTGTATTTTTTTGTAAGCTCAGACCTTTCCACTGGGTGAACCAATTTTGATGGTTTTTTTGCCTTCAACTTCATTATTTCTTAACTTACAGGTAATCACAAGTACACAACGCATGCTCACAAGTTGTTTAGTGTACTGGACGCGTTCAGCAGTGGTAAAGTGTGGTGGCGGCAGGTGGTCGCGAGACTCGTGGCTGCTGGAGCCAAGAAGACCACGTCCCGAGCTGATGTGTGGACGCCTGTCAACGATAGGGGCATACGGAGTTTGGAACACTGCAAGGTGAGGTAGAGGGAGAAAGCATGCTATTGAGTGAGACAGATATAATATATTATTTGAAGAAGCTTTTTAATGTATGTTTATACTTTTTTACTAGCTGTAAGTTTCCCTAGAAAATGTTTAAATAAACAAATAAATAAACAGACAGCATAACTTTGATTATAAGCTGAAGCTTTCTTTAACAAATTACAGCTCTGTAGTATCAACCGTCTCTGAGATTACCCGCGGACGGACGAACGGACGGACGGACATGGCGAAACTATAAGGGTTCATAGTTGACTACGGAACCCTAAAAAGACTCGGCTAATACAGTCTGATATTCGCGAGGCAGCTTTTACTATTAACGGATTAACAACAAAACTTTTAGATTACTTAATTACTTAAGTACAAAAATCATAAAATGAATTTTGCAAATATGTAATTTCAGAGGGAGACAATTATAAAATTAGTGAGCATCGAGAGGGAAGATTCGTTCTGCTATGTGGCCGTGTCTAAAGGCGGTAGGATCGGTACATACAACGGACATTTAAAGCTGATGCATTCGTACGAGGTACCTACCGTATTTGTAGTTTTGTAGACGCGACGCTTGACGTAAATAAAAGACGCCGCGACGGTTTAATTGTTTAGTTATTGTTCATACAAAAATACTAAAATCACTATTTGGTACCTACTAATTGGGGGTGAAGTGGTAAATTTTATAAAAATCAGCCCGAGTTTTGTTATAAACACTGTGACACGAATAATTCATATATTAAAACATATAGAATTTGATTCACTTAATTAGGTATCATGTCAAATCAGTTAGTATTTATTAAGTTTTTGTGACAAGTAGGTACTTATTATGATATCAATTATACAACCTTAGTCATGTTTTAATTATGAACAATTTTTCAATCTAGTAAAACAGTAATTAATTTCATCTATTATTAAGCTCTTTGATTAAGCTCAATGTTGACATTCCGGATGTTTTCCGTTTTAGCGCCATCTATTGACGAGTAGGTGTACTTTATAATGTTTTGTTTTCAGATGTTTTATCACAGGACCGGAGTTAGGCGACGTGTTAAGAACTGTTGGGTTACAGATGTAGTATATCTAAGTGTGAGTTCTTATTTTTCATTATATCTTCCTATTTTAGTGATTTGTCACAATTTGAATTTCATCTTAGTAAACAATACGCTATTAAATAAAATGTCTATATTAGCCATACAACAACAGTCGTAGAGGCTCAGTTAGGAACGCACGGACACACTATAATGAGGATGCAGATTCATACTAATGGCTTTCGGCGAGGGAAAACATCGTGAGGAAACCTGCATGACCGAGATGTCACAATGAAAGACATTTGAAGTCCGCCAATCCGCGCTAGGCGTACGTGGTAGACTATGGCCAAACCCCCTCGATGTAAGGGGAGGCTCGAGCTGATGACGATGACTACTAGGGTTTTTATCGTAGACGATTTAGCTACATGGTCTTAACCAAGATAATTTCTCAGGACGTCCAGTACTTACTGCTGTCGGCATCGGACAGAAGTCTGACGCTGTATGACGCTACTACCCTCATACATACTCCTATTATCTGCATCACTGGACTACCTAACATACCGACGGTAAGTACATAGAAGATTCGTGTTTGTGACAAACATTTGTGGTTTCTACACTAATATTATAAATAGGTAAAAATTTAATTTTGTGTGTATGTTTATGATGAATAAACTCAAAACTACTGTGCCAATTTCAAAAATTCTTTCGCCATTAGAAAGCTCCATTATCAGGGAGTGACATAGGCTATATTTTATAGATGGACGTTTGTTCCTCTATCACGCAAAAACTACTGAACGGATTCAGATGAAATTCGGAACACAGATAGCTTATGGCCTGGATTAATACATAGGCAATGTTTAATTCTGGGAAAATTGACGGTCCCTCGGAAACGCGGGTGAATCCACGGGGAGCTACTAGTCCATATGTACATTTTCACAAGTGTTCGTATCATTGCATAGTATTCAACAAAGTCGCTTTATGTGTCCCTATATCCCTATGTATGCTTACATCGTTAAAACTACGAAACGGATTTTGATGTGTTTTTTTTACAGATAGAGTGATTTAAGAAGAAGGTTTATATAATAACATCCATTAAACTCTTATTTGGAGGTTTTTGAGGTGTTGTCACATTATTTGCGGCGCGTGCCTATAAACACTCGACCCGTGCAAAGCCGAGGCGGGTCACAAATTTATAAAATTAGTAGTATATTCTTACAGTGTTTAGCATATTCTCCATCGGAACAAATGAGCGACAGCTCAGAGCTGATGTTCGGCACCGAGCGCGGGGACCTCGTCCGCGTCCACTTCCTGCAGCCGAGAGTTCAGCTCTTCCACACCAAAACACCGGAAAATATCAACTATTACTTTTGGATGGTATATTGACAATGTTTTTTTTTTATATTTTGAAACAAAACACAATTTCAAATTCAAAAAGTAAAGAATGAAAATATAGAAAAACACTTTGACCTATATAATACAAAATCACATTGCGGATTAAACCTACAATTGTTTTTAGAAGATCTAATAAAAAATTTAACTAAAGGGTGACTCCATCTCGTCCCTATAGAGTACGCCAACATCCTACTAATATTATAAAGGCGAAAGTTTGTAAGTATGGATGTATGGATGTATGGATGTATGGATGTTTGTTACTCTTTCACGTAAAAACTACTGAATGGATTTGAATGAAATTTGGAATAAAGATAGCTTATAACCTGGATTAACATATAGGCTACTTTTTATCCCGGGAAAATGGAAGACCTCCCGGGTACGCGGGTGAAACCGCGGGGAGCCACTAGTTTGTTATATTTGTCTTCTTCCAGGAGCTTTCATCATCACCTCACACATCCTACTGCAGCATCACGACATGGCGTCGGGTACACTCGCGATCCGTTCGGAGGGTTGCGTACACGCGAAACGGGGATATCATACTGTCCTGCTCCCACGATTCCACCGTCAGCGTGAGAGCGAGACATGTTCCTGGGAAGTTGGATGATTATGTGTTTCGGGTTCAGAGAGTAAGTAACTACATAGGTACATATTTGGATGACACAAAAAGGCAAATTCAAAAGTTTTGGGATAATAATAATGTTTATTTTCTTCCTCCTTACAAACTATATATAAAATACTTATCTTTGGTCAGTGATAAATTTTCTTATAAAACCCCATAACAGTTTGTAGTAGTTTCCAAGCTAAGCCGGAGCCTGTGTTATGGAGAACCAGTCTCTCCCGCCTCGAACTTCGATAGGATCTTTAAAATAATATACCTAATATAAACTTATTACGTGTTATGTACTACAAAAACATTACATACATACATACCTACTGTGGAATGCAAAAAACTATTAGAATATGTTCACCGTTCCAGGGTGTCTCCTGCTTCCACGTGGTGTCTCCCCTACATCTCCTAGCGACGGGCAGCTGCGATGGTGTTGTGAGGCTGTGGGAGACCACGCAGCCAGTGCCGTACGCTTCACTGACAGCTCCAACATCTCCAGCAGTGTTAGACGTAGCTGTCATAGCGGCTCTGGAAATTGTCATGGCATATTGTAATAACTGTGTAAGTTATCATTTAAATAGATGACAAAAGTTGCCTGGAAGAGATCACTTTAAGTGATAAGGCCGCCCATTGTAACACTCTTGCCTTCTATGTTTATTGTTAATTGTATGTTTTATATGTGGTGTAACAATAAAGTATTATCTATCTATCTATCTATCTATCAAAATTTTGCTCAAATTAACATTTTTGTTTGCGTCTGGGTGTACAGCTATATCATCATCATCTCATAATAAATAATAAAGGTACCTATGTCTCCACCGAGGAGGTCGAGCCTCCACTAACAGCGATGGGGTTTAGGCCGTATGAGTATCTACTCTTGATGAATAGTTGTGCAATGTAGCGCCATATACCATCACTTGTGTTTGACCACTTACGTTCTTTTGATTAGATTAGGCAAGACCAATAAATTTAACAAGTATCAAACTAATTATTAATGTTATTTTTTATAGACTGTTCACATTTGGGATATGTACGAGGAGTGTCTACTGCAGAGTATAAAATTAAAATTCCCTTTTCTTGGAGTTCTCGGTAAAAAAGTGGAGTTTGGAACATACTGTATACATCCTGGTAAGTATAAAGTAATTGACTGACACTTGGATTAATAAAAAGATTAAACATTATCATTACATAATGTATATCTTAGTAATATTATAAAAGTGAAGATTGGGAAGAAAGATGGATGAACGTTTGATGGGATCTGGATGAAATTTTTCACAGAGTTAGAACGTGTTCTGCAATAGCTATCTGTTATGGTTGTTTCTCTATTACTATTACTATGATATTTACTATACACAATTATAATTTGACTTGAACCGTTCAAATTACTTCATGATGTCATATATTTGTTCTAATAACGTTGAAATTGAGGTTCTGTCTGATTTGGAACAGCATAATCTCACATCATCCTCTTCCCTCTTCAGGTCCAGCAAGAAAAAAAGAGATAGAAGACGAGTCTTCTGACCTTCAGCTTGGGGCTATGTCCCGCCGGGGCTCGAGCGTGTACCAAGGATCTACCGGTGGGCTGATGTTGCTGCCTGACCCTGACAGTGATTGGCAGAACAGACCACTGGAAAAAGAACCGTAAGCAAATGATTTTACAGTTTATTCTCCAGTAAGATATGCGTTTGAGATCAGTATGGTAGATTCGTATTTCGTTCATTTCATTTCAAAGCACAACTAAGAATTATTATTATTTTGTAATGTTTGTATTTATTGTTTGTAATTAATAAACTCAGAAACTACTATGACAATTTCAAAAACTCTTTCACCATTGGAAAGCTACATTATCAGGGAGAGAGACGAACTTCTTAGTATTCCATGGATTCACCGTGCGGGTGCCGGTCGTGTGACAGAGAGAGAAACTCCGAGCAGATCCCGAGACTTGTGACGCGGGTGTAGGTTATATTTTATCCCCGTATTTCCACGAGAACGGGAACTACGCGAGTGGGACCACGCGGAGGCAGCTATTTATAATTGTAGAATCATACCAAATGACTTACCTATACGTTACTATATAGTGAGTACATCCGTTTCAACCGCTCTGAAGTGTTGATCACGTGTTGCGATCATGTTTGCACTGTGGCGCTGCGCGAGCCGTCGGGCCGCGTGGCGTCGCCGCCGGGGGACACGCTGCGCGCGCGCCGCCCCTCCGTGTGGGACATGCCCGACCTCGCCATAGGTCAGTACTACCTTTTTTCCTTCCGTCCCACACCTACGTCGGGGGTCGCGGGAACGTGTGATCCTTCCGCAACCCCCGACTGGTGCCGGACCAAAAATATGCGAGCCACATCTGGTCAAGGGGGGAGTGAGTAAGACTCCCCCCATGACGTCCACGCCACCTCGGGTCCTAGCGTGTAGGGAGCGACAGTCGTTCCCAGGTCCGTCGCTCCTGGACCCATTTAGGGGGGGCGAAAGAGGGCGTTGTCCGCCCTTCGCCGCCGGTGCGCCTGCTGCGGGCTGGATGAGTGGAGAAGATCTCCCTTTCCGCAGCCTCCTTCTGCGAGATGACTGACTCGCAGAAGGAAACCACTGCGTCCCAGCACCTCTCGCTGCCAACCATCGAATCGACTATGGCCAGCAGCGAGAGGTCGTTGAAAAAAAATTGTCCATGTGTTTCCATGGTTTTAGGGTTCCGTATTTAATTTAGTTACCTAGTTCATCTATAGCTTAGTACCCATGTGTTTCCACGGTTTTAATTTAGTTACCCTGTTCATGTATAGCTAAGTACTAATTTATACTCAGAAATATTCGGATTAAATAAGTGCAAATTAATAAATTTCCACAGTGTCACCCAGGTCGCCCCGGTCTGGCTTCTCGAGCGCGCCCTCCCCGCGGCTGCTGGCGCCATCTGCCGCCGAGCACACGCATCACGATCTCGACACACTACTTGAAAACGCTGGTAAGGAGATACACTGCAACGAACTAAAAACTATGTTATCTCATTATTATTGTTTCTATATTGTTCTCTCATAATCACAAACACAGTACAAAGTCAAGATAACACCTAATAGAGACTGGTGTCTGTTGTATGTAAAACCTGTATTCTATATACCTATATAAAAGAATAAAAGTGATTGACTGATCAATCAATGGACAACTACCTATTTCTTTTCCAAGCCATTTCTTTTATATTATGGTTACTACATAATAATCACAAATTGTTCCTAATGTTTCTACAGTAGCGACATCTATCATCATAATAGTTTTACTACTGACGTATGACGAATAGATGGCGGTTACATAAGGTTTTTATTCAATTGTGGATTTTTAATTTCCATTCTTGTTAGTTTTTATCTTGATCTACTTGATCTACTTGGATCTCGTTGTAGTTGAATAAAAAAAATAAAATAAATAAAAATTTAATTGTGGGAGAAATAAAGTAATTTTTTATTTATTTTATTTTTTTTATTCAACTTCCATTTGTCTGAGATTTTACATTATACCTAAATAACGTCAAAAAAATATATTTCTCATTCGCAGGTCTTCAAGGTATATTAGAGAAGGACTTTGTACTCATGCAAGGGCTGAAGAATGATCTCAACAAGAAATTAGCTGATCTGGAGGCAAATAATCAAGCTGTAAGTTCGGACAGCGAAAAAAATTTAAACTATTGAAATTCTTTTATCGTAAGTGTACCAGTCGTGGCCACGGTACCAGTAATGGCCAAAAATTAAAAGAAACATCTAGAATTCGGACATGAGCGAATGTTTTTACATTGGGATCACTGTGACATAGACTTTAGACATCGAACTATCTAAGTTTAACGTTTTATTGAATTCAGTCAGTTACATGTACAAATATGCGCGAATACAAAGTGTAAGGTGATTTGAAATTGACAACGACGGCTTTTCCTAAGGAAATCGTTCAGGCGGTGAGCAGAAAGTTTCACTTGTAAAATAGTATTGCTTAATTAAAATCAAAATTAGTTTTGTTTCATGTGTTAACCATAAAATAAAGATAAACTTAGACTAAGACTGGGGTATCCATTAATGAATTTTCCCTGTCCAAGACTGGGTCACAAAACTACAACTTTTATTTGTTAAATTAATTGAATCCAACTTTGCCATATCTCACGCGCAACACATTACAAATATTAAATAAGGACTGGACTTTACAGTTTCACTATATTCAGTGCTGAAACTTTCACAATTTTGGTAATATTTCACAAAAACCTGTTTTTTTTTTCTTAAAGTGGCCACCATTGGGTCATTTACCATAATTCCTCAATTATTTTTTAGCAGATGTATTTAATGTACCTACAAATAGATACAGCCTTTCCATAGCTTCATATTATTTTACATATTCTCTAAGCATCATCTAACAGTTATTGAAAGTCTGTCAAAACCACTCTGGTCGTTTCGAAGAACGTATTTTTTTTCTAAGAACGTTATACATAGATACTTACCTACTTATCTTTTCATATGTTTTTATACTATTATTTTGACATTTTATTTTCTTCAGATGACGTATGCAGTCAGTAACGGAGCTCCATACTTAGCCATTAACACTCACGAGCCAGCTGCATTTGTACCAGTCGATGAAATGACCGAAGAGTATAAAAGGGTTATGAAGTAAGTACCTATGCCCCAGTGGCGGATTTATATTTTTTACTAGCTTCTGCCCGCGACTTCGTTCGCGTGGAATAGTTTCTTTGGGCTAACTCTAACTTTAACCCGCGATTTCGTTTACGTAGAAGGTTAGTATCTCGCAGAGCTAACTGGTGCCACCGGGCTCGCGCCCTCGCCCGCGCGCAGTACGCGATAATTATTAGCTGCTATGGTATTTTAAATTTGTGATATTTCCTAAGATATTCATTGAAATCGAATGATGTAAATGGCAATTTTGTTTAAAATTAAATACTTGTATTTTTAATGAGTGTAGGCCACTTTATTTCCACCGCCCATGTAGTTACATATCCTCTGAAATCAAGTGACCGTCCTCTGAAATCTGCCGCCCCTGGGCCACGCGGGGATATGCATAAATCCAGAACTGCTATGTCCTGAGCCTAGATCCGAGTCCCACAGGGGACACCCTCAGCGCTATCGCTTAAATTTACCCCTCCGTTGAGAGCCGAAACAGTCCGTGTACGGGTGTAAAAAAACGTCTAAAATTAACACATTCTAGATTAAAGAAAGTTAGTACATATCAGTATCGAATGGCTTGTGTATTGGCAGTATCGTTTTGTGGGTTTAATGACCATAACTTTTAATCTATTAGTTATTTTAATGCCCTACATGGACCCTAAATAGATATAGACATAATTCAAAAGTTATGAGATCAATTCAACGATGGATATTAAACATTTTTGATGACACAATATTTGATACCTTTTATTTGATTGTTATTTGTCTGTCTTTAACTGTGTATTGGTGTGTGTTTTTACTTAATTTATTTTGTGTTTTCAGATTATTCCCAGGGTCCAGTGTGGCTGCGACGCCTACAGGCAGCGAGACATCTACACCGAGAAATATTCGAAATACCAAATTGTAAAGTATTAAATAACAGTAATAAAAAATCCCTATAAAAGCCCCATTTTTTTTTAGGGTCTAGAAGGTGTTAGCCTCTGATGGCTGTTACACCTTTACGCGGGCAATCGGTGAGCGCTGAGGACTCTCTACCGTAGTATATTTAAGCAACTGCGCTGAGGGTGTCCCCATTGACTAGACCTGTGGATATATACATTTGGCCCTCATGCGCACGAGTATTTTATCGGACGTTATAAAAGCGTTCACACACAACAAATGCATTTCCAAGTACCATAATGTGCTCTATTTCCCACTCCCAATGTTGAAAATGCAACACCACTCGATAAAAAAGCGTCGCGATTTAAAAACGCTGTCGTGTGAACTTAAACATAGGAATGCATTTGTTACATTTGAACGCTTTTTTGACGTCCGCTGGAAAAAACTCTCGTGCGAATGGGGGCTTAAGCGGCAAATTTGTATCAGAATTTTATAGGTACATACATACTTTATATTTTGTTTTTGATAATACATATTTTATTTGTACAAGAAATTTTGTATTGTACATAATATGAACTATGAACGCTCACAGTATTAAATTACTACCTATTAGTGGAAAACAAAACTATAGAGCAGTGCTTCCCAAAGTGGTCCAGATGGACCCCCAGGGGTCCACGAGAGACTTGCTTGGGGTCCACGTTGGCGTGGTACAGGTACCGTGGTGGTGGAACCAGAGAGCTGATACCTATACTACATATACTACTTTTAAATATATACTTATATAGATATTTACATCGAGACACAGAACAAACAGACATATTCATGCATACAAATGTTTGTCCTGGGTGGGCCCTAAGAGGGCGCTTATGAAAGTCGAAGCTGCTAAAACGGTAGCAGCAAAACAGTTTATATCAATATTTATATGACATGTATACCTACTTTATTATTTTTGTGTTAATATGTTGAAAGGTCATTTTGATTCCCGCACGAGGTTGGTTGTAAATAATATGAAGAAAATAAATAACGATTTAAAAAACCGTGAAATGTTACCAATTAACTAGATTTGTTTTGGTATGTGCTTATTAGTTGTTTTCGTAAAATTATGCCAGCATTTTTTCAATTAAAATGACAATGTTAATAATTTATAGATTTGCATTGAAATTCGAACCACAAAGCATAAAATCTTGTTTTGTTTTTTGACACGCGATTGTGTTTTTGACACGTAAAAGTACTTTTTAAACAAGTGATTTTCACACTTTGGTCATCGGGACATATTTATTTCATACTCGTGACTCCCCGCTGCTTCACCCGCGTCCCCGGGGGATCTTCTATTTTCCGGGGATAAAAAGTAGACTATCTATATCCTTTGTCAGGCTCGTAGACTATCTGTGTACCTACCAAATTTAATTTAAATCGGTTCAATAGTTTTAGCGTCAAAGCAAGACAGACAGAGATACCTTCTATTGTATTGATGATATTCACTTTTTTAATACCCCGGGATAAAATGCGGGCTATGTGCTATTCTAGAAAATATTCCAACTCTGTGTTAAATTTCGTCCATTCCCTTCAGCCATTATTCCGTAAAAGAGTAACAAACATACATCCTTACAAACTTTCGCGATTTAAACATCCTAAGTAGTAGGATTTATTTACACTGATAACATATTTATATCTACAAATAAATTATAGATAAACTATATGCGGAATAGATAAATCTAAACTTTTTAGAACCAAATCAATGTTTAATCTCTAATTATAAAAAAATATTGATACACACCTATATTTGATAGACTAGCTTCCTCTTCCTTTCATCGTGTTCTTTAATTTGTAGGATTTGTAATTTAAATACGTTCTACTTAACTGCTAATATTAAAAATGCCAAAGTTGTGAGAATGAATGGATGTATAAATGTGTGGAATGACACATAATAGGCTACTTTTTATCTCGGGAAATTAAAAGTTCCCCGGGAACGCGGGTGAAACAGCGGGGAGCCACTAGTGCGTCATAACTCATACATAAATTAAGAAACCGACGGTTAGTAATAAAACCTGCATATATATATATATATATATATACGCAAATCTTTCTCAGTTTAGTATGTTTAATGTTTGGCTCAGTCGCTCGTTATCATCTCATTTATGCTGATGATAATAATTAAAAATATTCCTTATCAGTTATTACATAGCGATTAATTATAAAGTTGTGACGTCACAACGTGTATCGTGACCGTGATTTGTATGGCACTGTCAAAAGTATTTTACAAGGAGAGATACCTTTCCAGATTAGCAGAAAAAAAAAAACTAAAAAAAATAACAAGAAATTTGTGACGTTCGTTTCTTACACATTTCACTATTTGTAAATTTAAAAAAAAATGCTCGTAACAATAAAATTTAACAAGTTCAACAGTGAAATTGTAAAAAGATTTTTCGACTTTCGGCCGGTTTACGGCGGGAAAAAACACTATTCCCAAAATGTTACTTTGGAACAGTTCTTCAAGTTTTATAGTGACAAAAATGAGGAGTTCGGGAGGCACAAGCCTCTCACTCCTGAGGACTATAACAGGTTTATCAGTTCTAGAGCTTCTAAGAGGGAACCAGCCCTCACCAGGCAAATGAGTAAGTATATTTTATTTTTGTTTCGATGAAAAGGTTACATTTAAAAAAATATATATGTTATTACAGAAATAAAACAAAAATTAAGTCTCGAAGTTTCTCTCTCTGTCACACGATGGACCCGGCAGCCGCACGGTGAAACCATGGAATGCTAAGAAGTTCGTCTCTCTAATAAAAAAACAAACATGGCAACCTAAATAAAAAAAAAAACATTAAAATAATCCATCGACCATCTTTGATTACTTATGTCTAAAAGAAAATCAGGAAATCAATTTGACAATTCAAGATAACCCTGATACGATCAAGGCCCAATTAGGTAAATTGTAAAGCGAACGTCCCTGTTCGTGACAATGAAAATAGTAATACGTTATCTATAAATAACACTGACTTAATTTAATATTATCATGATTAATTATCAGCAATTATTTCACGGGTCCACAAATTTTTCGAGTGTTATTATGCAGGATTTTGTAAAAAAAAAAAATTACTAGCTGACCCGCGCAACTTCGTCTGCAAAATGGACGAAATCGGTAAAGTCATTCTTAAGTTATGTTATTGTCCTAGCAGCGCCACCTACCGGGTCCAATTGTGAATCTAAACCATTCTCGAATCCCCTTGAAAACACATTAAACACACAATAAAATCTACTACGGTTGAGAGCCCTCAGCGCTCACCGATTGCCCGCGTAAAGGTGTAACAGCCATCAGAGGCTAACACCTTGAAGTCTCTTAAAAAAAACACAATATCGGACCAGCCGTTTTAGAGGAGTTCAGTGACTTACACAAGAAATATATATATAATTATTTATTTTCTAAAACTAGCTACTGCTATATAAACGCTAGTCGCTATTTACCTGATAGGCTGATCAAAATAATTACAAGTATAGTCATTATTTAGTCGATTAGCTTAGTGATTTACAAGTAATTTTGTATTGTATCAGCTATCTGGTTACAATAGCGCATCGAGCATCAATAGCGCAAGCTCAGCTCAGTTTGGAATGAGATTGGCCGTGTGCAAAGAAATGTCTCCGTGCTATTTACTCTGAGTACAATAGATATACTTTAGTTATTTTACATACGATTTTAATTCTAGATTTGCATGTAATGTGCAATCTCAAAATTAACTGTTACAACACCTAACAAAAGATAAAAAATGTTATCGCTGTTGACTTTCAAGGTAAGCTTTTAATGCTATCAAATCGAGCGTGTGATCCTAAACATGCATGATATACAAAACTGGCAAAGTGCGAGTCAGAGTCGCGTTACGAGGGTTCCGTATCATTATTTTATTTTATTTTAGTGGCTCCCCGCGGTTTTACCCGGGTACCCGGGAGATATTCCATTTTCCCGGGATAAAAAGTAGCCTATGTCCTTTCTCAGGCTTCAGACTATCTGTGAACCAACTTTAATTTAAAACGCTCCTGTAGTTTTAGCGTGAAAGCGAGACAGACAGACAAACAGAGTTACTTTCGCATTTATAATATTAGTTAGAATTAGGATTAGACTAGAGAGGCTATTTTATAACCATTTTTAATATCTGGCACTTTAAAAATGTCAAAAAAGTCACGTTTGAATTTAGATTTTAGTACCTACCTATTTTTCGTTATAGCGGCAACAGAAATACATTATCTTTGACAATTCCAAGTGGCTAGATCTCATCTTTTATCAGATACACCTTGGTGAGAGCTTGACAGACGGACAGTGGAGTCATAGTAATAGGGTCCCGATTTTACACTTTACGTACGGAATCCTAATGCTAATTCTATCAGCGATTACCACACTACAGCGATAATTCGCGTTTACTGATGCAGTATTTTATTTTAAGAGAATTATTTTACAGCTTAAGTACAGTTTTTAAGTTTATTCGTTACATGCAAAAATACTAATCTTTCCTCTTTACAATATTAGTGTGATGTAGGATTAGTAGGATTGACGCAAATCACTTTTCATTCAATTGTTCAAAGATTGTTTTACTGATTAATTTCGTTGCAATTTTAGTTGGAAAAAGTAAATTGATTATATATTTAGGTATTAGGTACGTATCCTAATCATCGATCTTTGATAAGAGTGAGATTTAAGAAGAGTGATCTTTTCCATTTTTAACCGACTTTAAAAAGCAGGAGGTTCTATATTCCACAGAGACAGACCGAGGCAGCGGGGACTTTGTTTTATATATATAGAAACTTCCGCCCGCGGTTTCACCCGCGTAGTTCCAATTCCCGTATAAATACAGGGCTAAAATTTAACACTCTTAAATAACGTAGCACTAGGTAGGTATATTGGTGAAATAATTATACAGAGCCTATTCATAACAAACTATCAAAAAGTCAAATCTTTCCACTTTATAATATTAGTAGATATAGACTAGCTGCCTCGGCGTGGTTCCATCCGCGTAGTTCCCGTTCCCGTGGGAATACGGGGATAAAATATAGCCTATATTCACCGGAGTTTAGCTTCCCAACAGTGAAAAAATTTTCAAATCAGGCAAGTAGTTTCGGAGCCCATTCAATGCAAACAAACAAAAAGTCAAATCGTTTCTCTTTATAATGTTATATACTTTAAATATCTTTTCAGCGACCCTTTCATACAAAGTGGGCAAGCAAATGATATCTCTCGCCGAGGGTATGCCGAATGAAGGCGTGTTCCCGTTCAGGAAGCTGACACTTGAGCTGAAGGATGGCACGGGCCTTAAGCTGGAGGGGAAGGACTTGGCTGCGGCGTTACAGTACGTGCCTTCACAGGGGTAAGAGCATATACCGTAAAATTCAAAGTGATTGATGAATGCAGATTTCCTAAAAAGTATTTTTGTCCATTGAGTTTTCCATCATAATTACTGACAGATATAAAATAATCGACAGACCGGTTGGCTTTGTGGTGAGTGACCCTGACTCTCAAGCCGCCGGTCGTGAGTTGGAATCCCACCCAGGACAAACATTTGTATGCATGAATATTTGTTCTGTGTCTGGATGTAAATATCTATGTAAGTATGTATTTAAAACGTTGAATATGTAGTAATATCAGCTATCTGGTAACCATAACACTACCTCACTTTGAAGCTTACTTTGGAATCCGATTGGCCGTGGATATTTATTTGTTTGTTTAATTACTAACATCCTTGAAGGAGTATTCAAAGACTTAAATAAAATTCCACTCTCGAGAAATATTGAACAGGCGTCCCTCAAGGTAGAATATTGGCTCCACTACTAGTCCTGATTTATATTAATGAACTAGTCGACGTCTGTGTTAACTATGAAACTGATTGAATGAAAGCGACTGACACTTTTGTCAAACGCCTCGGTCCAGCCGTTCACGCGTGATGCCGTGACCAAGAGAAATAGGGCTTCATTTTTATATGTATGGATATATATATAGATACACTTTGATTGGATTTTCTCTACGGTGGTTGTTCTTACATAGTTCTCCTTCTACAGGCTCCCATCACTCCTCACGGAGCTCCGCACCTTCCAGCAAGAGGTTCATCGGCCTCCGGACGTACCTCGTGACGTCATGGTCACCAATGGCGGCCAGCACGGGATATACCAATGTGTTGAACTTCTGCTCGAGCCTGGCGACCCAGTTATTACTAACGAGTTTGCATACACTGGTTTTCATAGCACGGTAAATACATAAAATTATAGATATAAATACGAAACGGAACACCTATAGCTTTTGGTTATTTTAATTTGATTTGTATGGATGAGCGGGACATACGTTTTTAATTTCATAAATATCTACATATCAAAACGATGACCTAACGAACATACAGAAAATTTACATAAGAACGACTATTTTTTAACAACAGCTTATTACCAAAAATACGGAAATTTATGACAATTTGTGAAGTTAATGAAAGACTTTTACATAAATAAATCATTATTTGCAAATAAATTCATATTTTTTATGACATTTCTTTCGAATCACTATAGTAAGTCCTAAAAAATATTATACTTATATAATACCCGAAGGTTTATATGCTTTTCCCAATTTTCCAGCTTAAGCCTTACCAGCCAGAAGTGCTGGGGATACCAGAAGATGAGAATGGTCTAATACCCGAGACCTTACAGTCAGTCCTCGAGGACAGATTGAAACGAGGCCTCAAAATGCCCAAGATGCTGTATGTTATACCGACTGGGAACAATCCAACAGGAATAGTCATTCCTGAGGAAAGGAGACGGAAGATTTTCGAGTTGGCTTGTCTGTATGACTTTTTGATTATCGAAGACGACCCGTATATGTTTTTGAATTATGATGAGGTGAGTGAATATTTTTTAAAGATTTATTTTCTTTTCTCGTATATCTCGCAGTCCCATTTGAATATAGACTAACCATGGAGACTGTCCGACCTGTCGAAAGACTGGGTCTACACCCAGTCAATGAAAGAAAGTAATGAAAGAATGAAAGTTTTGGCAATTATTAATTGAATCTACATTCAATTTATCATCATAATTGCCAAAACTTTTTAACTATTTATATTATTGTAAACTACTAGCTGCCTCCCCGCGGTTTTACCCGCGTAGTTCCCGTTCCCGTGGGAATACAGGGATAAAATATAGCCTATGTTACTCGGGGATAATGTAGCTTTCCAAAGGTGAAAGAATTTTTGAAATCGGTCCAGTAGTTTCGGAGCCTATTCATTACAAACAAACAAACAAACAAATCTTTCCTCTTTATAATATTAGTATAGAAGTAGCTTAAACTTTTCTTAAAACGCTAATAAATAACCATGTTTTTTTACAGACAACTGTACCCTCGTTCTTGTCTATGGATACGTGTGGCCGAGTGATCCGACTGGATTCCCTGTCGAAGGTGGTAAGCGCAGGGCTACGAGCAGGATGGGTGACCGCTCCGAAACCGCTCCTCGATAGACTAGAGCTGCACATGCAAGCTGAACTTTTGCATAGCTGTACTTTGGCACAGGTGATTTATGAATGACTTAGCTTTAGCGGTTGGCTTGGTGGTTAGCTGATTTTCAAACAGCTGGTTTGGGTTTGACCTCATAAAGGGTAATAACTTGTAAGTATAAACGCTTCTGTTGGTTGTATGACTCGGTTAAAATGTATTGATAAGTAATATCTGTCTGTCTTAGCTAAACTCTTCTTCTACTTCCTGTCCTTACCCCCTTAAGCAGGGTCGGCACAACATGTGTTTTCCTTCCATTCCCCTTTGTCAGCCGTCATTTCAATCATCACTCCCTTCTTACACAATGAACCAGCTAAACTAAAGTTCTTTAAGTGGATATTCGTTCGTTGAATATAATTCATCTATTCCATAGAGCATACAAATATATGTACTGACTGTTCTAATCGCGACATCTACATCTTTTTCCAGGCAATATTATACCAGCTGCTTTCACAGCGCTCATCTCTTGCAAATCACTTACAATCTGCGCGCGCCCTCTATCGGCAACGGCGAGACGCTTTGCAGGACGCATTATGTGGAGTTGGAGAACTGAATGATTTAGCTCAATGGGCTGTACCTAGTGCTGGATTATTCTTCTGGCTGAAAGTTCATGGTGTTGATGATATTTACAACATGGTAAGTTCTAGAAGGTGAACTTGATAGTAAATTTATTGCAAGTACCAGACAAACCTTACATGGTAGTAACTTTACGATCAAGCTAATATAGATGGCGCTGTTATGATAAAAATATGTGTGTTATAAATTATGCTATCACAGCTAGTAAGAATGAAGTACTCACATAGAAATGAGTATGTAGTGATTCTAATACTAATAATAATGCATGTACTTATAATACAAAATGGTTAAAATAAATTCCAGTTTTAAATGAATTTAATATGTTATATTTCAGGTGTTTCGGACGGCATTTGATCGTGGTCTAATGTTGGTACCTGGCCAAGCATTTTTATACGACAGCAACTCCAAATGCCAGTATTTGCGACTGGCTTTCAGCAAAGTCCATCTAGAAGATTTGGAAATTGGAGTGCGCCATCTAGTTGACTCAATCAAAGACGAGCAGCAACGAACATTACAAAATGTACCACAGAGGTTGGCTACTGAACGATAGATGGCGTGGTTATTTATTTTCGAAGATGAGATTTTCTTTAAAATGTTTATTTATTTTTGACGTATTTTTAAATTATCACTAAGAATGCAAGCTATGCGCCTAGAATTATCTTTTAAGTATCGCTATTATAATTTGCGACGTCATTATAAAATTCATAAGAATTAGTACTTATACAGAATTTATTACATTTGTTTAAGTAATTTATTATTAGGGACTTTATTTTTAATTCATAGTAACTATCTAAATACAACTACTGCTAAGATAAAATAAAAAAATCATGATTAAATTAAAGACTTAGTTTTTTTTTTACTATTACACATTTTCCTAAGATCCAATTCATAAATAAAATATGGAGCTTAGGTAACTGATTGTCGGTAAGGTATTACTTGTTCTATGTTAATTATTGTGATAATTCATAATATACCTACCTAATAATGGAGGGACAATAAAAAGTTTTGAAATCATTTTGATAAGATTATTCAACGTTAGATGACACCACTTACATCTATACTAATATTATAAAGCGGAAGAGTTTGTTTGGTTGAACGCGCTATTATATATTGCGAATTAGATACCTAGTCCATTTATCGAGGAAGGCTATATAACATCACGCTACGACCAATAGGAGCGGAGCATCAATGAAGAATGTTTCGAAATCGGCAGTTATTTTTTCCTTTTGTGAGCTTCCGCTGCGTACGCTGCGTAGGTAAACGGTTAAAGTTACACTAAAATGATGACAGAATTATTCCCCTTCAAAAGTTAAAAAAATGTTTGAAACATTCTTCATTGGTGCTCCGCTTCTATTGGCCATAGCGTGATGATATATAGCCTATAGCCTTCCTCGATAAATTGACTATCTAATGGCGAAAGAATTTTTTAAATCGGACCAGAGGTTCCTGAGATTAGCGCGTTCAACCAAACAAACAAACGAACAAACTCTACTCCTTTATAATATTAGTATAGATATGTAGTGGTATCTATTGTTTACTAGGTGCCTCCGCGCGGTTACACCCGCGTCGTACCCGTTCCCGAGAGAATACAGGTGTATAAAATACAGCCTATGTTACGCCCTGATGAAATAATGATGATCATGAATAAAATCGGCACCTTTCGGCATCTTTGAGTTTATTCATTACAAATATACACATTGAACATACATTAAAATAAAAAAATCCTCTATATAATATAAGTGTGTATGTACCTAATTGTTTTCATTTTGAGTTAGCAACCAAATAGTCCTCAAAAGTAATTTAACTCTCAGCTAGTCAAATATTTCATTTATTTATATCGCAAGATAGATAAATAGATGTAATAACAGTAATAGTCCAGATGTGATGATTTACCCTCTGAAGCTGCTAGGTGGTAGCTTGCAACAGCCTGTAAAAGCAAAACTCAATGTAATAAATACATATGTACTAGTGGCTCCTCACGGCTTCACCCGATGGACCTTCAATTGTCTCGGGATAAAAAGTAGCATATGTATTATTCCAGAACATATTCTAACTCTGTGCCAAATGTCAAGGTTATCCCTTCAGCCGTTTTGGTGTGAAATAAACATAAATCCATCCAAATATCCAACCATCCATACTCACAAACTTTGGCATTTATAATATCAGTAGGGTAATAGGTACTTGAATGTTACCAGGCAAGTGTTAACGTTTAAAGGGGTTTGCTGAGTACCAGCGCCACGCTATCCTTTTCCTTACGGATAATTTTTCCTTTTATGTATTGTTTGTAATAAATGAAATCTAATATTATATCTTATAATCTATATATTACTCATTATATATTAGTATAATATGAAGAAAAAACAAAAAAACACTGAGTTACACACATAAAGAAATATAGCACAAATAGTATAGAGTTATGATGATGTTCCACTTACGCATAGCACAGCCAGGGTAACGAGCAGCTTCATGGTTGGTATTTCAGTCACAAATTTAATGATTTCGCCAAGAAATGCTACACTTTTATACTTATTTCATTCTGACAGAAGGGATCCGTTGAAGAACCATTGTCGAAAACTATGTTTTTGTAAGTAAATATACATTAATATTATGTTTTCATTTCCTTCTTTGTGACACATTTTTTTAGGGATTATTAAATACTTATCATCATCCGCCGATGTGTGACAAAAGTAGAAAAAATATATTGTTGAACATCTAGACGTATAATAAACAACCAAAAAGTAGCAAAAGTGTAGGTATTTAACTATTTACTTGGGTTTTTGGTGATAGATGAAGAAGAAAAATGAAAGCAAGTACACCTAATTTCCCACTAATGTTATAAACGCTAGAGTTTGTGAATATATAATATGTCTATTTGGATGCATGTTTATAGCCTACATTTTATCCCGGGAAAATTTATGATCCACTGGGAATGTGGTTCAAACCGCTGGAGGCACTAGAAATGAAATAATTGCGGAACCCTACTTAACTTGACGTTCGCATTTGTCGTACGACATTTTCGATGATTGTGGGTTCAGGTGATATTTTCATGTTAAACAGAATAACAATTATACTATCAATTATATTATTTCCACCTCATTAAATTAATGGCCAACTTTATTGTATATTGCTTGTGTTACTTTTAGGGTTAGGTACCTACTGCTCCCTACTGAAATAACATCACACAAAGTGCGTAAGTTTGTGAGTGTGTATGTTTGTTACTTCTACACGTCGAAACGTTGAGATTTTAATAAGCATTTTGATAAGATTTTAATAAAATTGAGCAAGGAGCTAGCTGCCACCCAGGATTAACAAATAGGCTACTTTCTTTCCCGGAACAATAATGCCAGAACGGATGACAGGATCGCGATGCGGTTAGGGACAGAGTTAGAATAACGACTATCCTGTATAGTCTATTATACTTATTATATTATTTACTATCTAGTATTTTAACGACCAAAAAAGTGAGATCTAAATGCGTGCCAAGTATTTATAACGACATTAAATATTATGTACCTATGATAATACAATCTCACAAACTTTTGCCTTTATAATATTAGTAGGATATATTTAGATGAATTGAAAACTTCCTCTTTTTGTAGAAGTCGGTAAGCACATGCGTACTTTTAGATTTTGTACGACAAATATGAACACAGGTGGTTTATGTTAAAGCAAATAGAATCGCGAATTCCATTGTCTTATATCAGGTACCTAATAATATTATTTTTATGGTTAAAGTATTTTTAGTACTAAATACTAAAACCACCAATAAAAGCATTGAACTTAATATTAACGGTAACAGTGTTAGCGATAATGATCAAATTGCTCATACTTTCAATAATTTTTTTACTGACATACCTGTCTCTACAACTAGCTCCTTAGATTCCTCACCTCGAAATGCTGAATTAATACTGCAAACCAATGTAACGAAATGTGTAGAAGTACTTAAGTTTAGGCACATTACACCTCTTGACATAATCAAAACTTTTAAAAGCTTAAAAGTTAAACGTACTGGGGACTTATGGGATTTATCTGTAACTGTTTTACAAAATATCATTGTAGACATAGCTCCTCATCTAGCCTTAATTTTCAATAAATGCGTAGATTGCGGTAAATTTCCAGACTTGATGAAATATAGTAAAGTTATTCCTTTGTTTAAAGCCGGAGATCCTTCTGATCCAACTAATTATCGGCCGGTGTCTATCTTACCAGTTCTGAGTAAGATATTCGAAAAGATTATTTTAAAGCAGCTGCTTTCTCATTTTAATTTTAATAAACTTTTGCATGGTGAACAATACGGTTTCACAAAAGGTCGTTCTACTATTGATGCGGGTGTAGCACTTTTGAAAAATATTTTTAACTGTTGGGAGGATTCACAGAACGTCATTGGGGTGTTTTGTGATTTATCTAAGGCTTTTGATTGTGTTGACCACCAAACACTTATACGTAAACTAGAGTATTATGGAGTTAAAGGTACAGCACTTGATTTGATGCGATCGTACCTTAGTGAGAGAACTCAAATTGTAGATGTCAACGGAGTTAAATCGTCTGGTTCTCCTGTGCATATGGGGGTGCCCCAGGGCTCAATTTTGGGACCTTTTCTATTTTTAATTTATATAAATGATCTTCCGTTCTATGTTAAGAATACCTGTGGAATTGTACTGTTTGCTGACGATACCTCACTGATTTTTGGTGTTGATAGACAGAAATTCAAATATGACGATGTAAACGGTGCATTATCTGAGGTATTAAATTGGTTTACTGTTAATAATCTAGTTTTAAATGCAAGAAAAACTAAATGTATAAAATTTGCATTACCCAATGTAAAAAAGATGGCCTCTAATTTAATGTTAAATAATGAAGCCCTCAGTCTTGTTGAGTCTACAGTGTTTTTGGGTATTACGTTAGATTCAAAACTTCAATGGGGCACCCAAATATCATGTCTTGCGGGGAAGCTCAGCTCAGCAGCTTACGCGGTTAGAAAAATCAGACTACTTACGGATGTAGAAACAGCTAGATTAGTCTATTTCAGTTATTTTCATAGTGTTATGTCCTATGGTATCTTGCTTTGGGGCAGAGCAGCTGATATAGATACAATTTTTATTTTGCAAAAAAGAGCAGTCCGTGCTATTTATAATTTAAGCTCGCGAGCTTCCCTCAGAGATAAATTTAAGGAAATTAACATTCTCACAGTTGCATCACAGTACATTTATGCAAACATAATATTCGTCCGTCAAAACATTAGTCTTTTCACGAAAAATTGTGATTTGCACTCCATTAATACTAGAAATAAGCATAAACTTGTAACATCTGCTTATAGACTACAGAAAGTGCAAGGATCATTTTTAGGACTTGGTGCACGGTTTTATAACAAAATCCCCACAAATATTTTAGATTTGCCTATGAATAAATTTAAGGAACGAGTTAAGTCAGCTTTGGTACAGAAGGCTTATTATTGTATAAACGATTATATTAACGATGGCGAGGCATGGGTATAGCGCTCGTTCTATCAGGACTAATATTATTATTGTTAAAGAAATTGTTAAAACTTGTTTTGAAAAGAGTAATTGCTGAGTTTATTGCCGGCTCTTCTCAGCAAAAGCAACCTTCCGAACCGAGCATTAGAGTCGACGTTTCATAAGTGCCTGTGAAGGCCTATTTGAATGAATAAATTTATTTCATTTCATTTCATTTCATTTCATTTCATTTCATTTCATTTCATTTCATTTCATTTCATTTCATTTCATTTCATTTCATTTCATTTCATTTCATTTCATTTCATTTCATTTCATTTCATTTCATTTCATTTCATTTCATTTCATTTCATTTCATTTCATTTCATTTCATTTCATAGTGCAAATAGTAGGTATTAATTTTAACTTGAAGAATTTTGAATAAAATTAACGGGGATTAATTGAAAATATTCATTATTTTCGTTATAAACAATCAATAAATAAATAAAAATCCTCTTTGTTATGTTAATTACAAGTAGCTCCCCGTGGTTTCACCCAAGTTCATTGCGGGTTTTCATATAAGTATTTCCCGGGTAAAAGTAGCCTATGTGTTAATCCAGGTCAAAAAGTATCTGTATTCCATATTTCATCCAAATCCCTTCAGTAGTTTTGTCGTGAATGAGTAACAAACATCCCTCTATTCATACACACACACAAACTTTCGCATTTATACAATACTAGTGGCTCCCCGCGGTTTCACCCGCGTACCCGGGAGGTCTTCCATTTTCCCGGGATAAAAAGTAGCCTATATGTTAATCCAGGTTATAAGCTATCTTTATTCCAAATTTCATTCAAATCCATTCAGTAGTTTTTACGTGAAAGAGTAACAAACATCCATACATCCATACATACAAACTTTCGCCTTTATAATATTAGTAGGACTAGTGGCTCCCCGCGGTTTCACCCGCGTTCCCGGGATAAAAAGTAGCCTATGTGTTATTCCAGAACATATTCTAGCTCTGTGCCAAATTTCAAGCAGATCCCTTCAGCCGTTGGAGCGTGAAAGAGTAACAAACATCCATACATACAAACTTTCGCATTTATAATATGTATTAGTAGGATAGCTTAGCCCGCGACTTCGTCCGCGTGGAATAGTAACTTTGGGCTAATGCTAACTTTTAATTTTCGTTTAAGTAGAAGGTTGGTCTCGCAGACTTGATAGCCCGGTCAAAATAGACATTCAAGGTTACATTAATTCTAAATTAGCGGTTATGCCTCCGACATAAAGGTGGCACAAAGTCCCGAGATTATAGTCTGACATATTTTAGTTGGTACCTACTGACGTAGTGGTTAGATAAAGTTATTTTTTGCTTTTTATAGGGTTTAGCATTTTTAACCTTTTGTCATAATAATTGCGTACTTTTTTTGGATCGGGGGTTTTATTAAAAGCGTAACTTTAGGCAACCGTTTCCGTACCATACGCAGCGGAAGCTCACAAAAAGCTTGGTTGTAGCGTTATGATATATAGCCTATATAGCTTTCCTCGATAAACGGACTATCTAACGGCGAAATATTTTTTCAAATCGGACCAGTAGATCCTGAGATTAGCGCGTTCAACCAACCAAACAAACAAACAAACTCTTCCGCTGTATAATATTAGTATAGATTAATTAGTAGGTCTGAGAATCGGTTACTATCTGTTTTTGATACCCCTAAGCGATCACGGGAACGGGAACTACGCGGGTGAAACCGCGGGGCGGCAGCTAGTATTAGTGTAGATTGACTCAGCAATCGTTGTTCTGACATATGAATGAAATGTCTTCACAGCAATGAGCACAAAAATAATAAAATCGCGATTACAAAATGCAGGGGTGGCGGTGGGAGGGTGAAAAACGCTTTCCTTTTCTCATAGGGTTTTTTCGATGCTTCGGAGGAGTTTTGGTTCAGACACCGAGACACGAGAATCCTACTAATATTATAAATGCGAAAGTTTGTAAGTATGGATGTTTGTTACTCTTTCACGCTCCAACGGCTGAAGGGATCTGCTTGAAATTTGGCACAGAGCTAGAATATGTTCTGGAATAACACATAGGCTACTTTTTATCCCGGGAACGCGGGTGAAACCGCAGGGAGCCACTAGTTTTATATATATTAGATACCTTTCCCGCTTACCGCTCTTTATACTAATGGAGACTGTATCAAACAACCTGAAGGACGGAGCAAAGATTTATATTTACTGTTTAAAGATGAAATGAGTTATGCAATTAAATCAAAAATGTTTATTTATTTCCCAAATAGGTTAGACATTGAAATCATTTAAGAATCAACTGCGCTCCTATTCATAGCTACTTTAGCTACCAACTTAATCATCATCATCATCATTGTCGCCGTCAGCTAATTGTTCAGTTTTCTCTTCCGCCTCTTTAAGTTTTTCCTGCAAACTCTCATAAATTGCTTGTTTCTCCTCTGCCTGTTTTTTCAAACTCTTTGCTTTTTTTTGGGCTTCGGTAACCTTCATGTCTAGGCGTTGCCGTGCTGAATTGAGAGTTTCGTATAATGGGGTATTCTTCTTTATTGTATTTACCAAAGCAAACATCTCGTCTGCCTGATCTGCCAGCTCGTCGGCATCTTTCTGAACCGCAGCTGCTTCCTTTTCTGCCGCCTCTGCCTCCTGCTTAGCCTTCTCTACTCTCTCGGTTAAATCTTCCAGTGACTCTAGCATATTAATACATGGATATTAATACATTTTATAAACTAAAAGAATTAGTACGGAGATAAAAAAACAGTCCGCGTAACGGTGTAAAAGCCATCTAAGGCTAACACCTTCTAGTCCATTAAAAAAAAACAGGTAAAAATGAAATGAGTCCTAAGTCATTTATATTTTTTTTTATGAATAGTTGTACCTCATTTTTACTAGCTGCCTCCGCGCGGTTTCACCCGCATGTTCATGTTGCCGTGGGAGTACAGGGATAAAATATAACATTTGCTACTCGTGATAGTGAATTTTTTAAATCGGCACAGTCGTTTTTGAGTTTATTAATTAGGTACACACATAAACATTACACATTGCGCATACACAAAATAAATAAATAAATCCTCTGTATAGGTAATATCAGTGAAGAGTCTCCAAAAGTTGTTTAAGTCTGAAGCGATAGTCCAGATGTGATGTGATAACATACCTGCTGACGCTGCTAGATGGTAGCTTGCAACAGCCTGTAAAAGCAAAAGTGAATGTTATATACTTGTGGCTCCCCGATGGACCTTCAATTGTCCCGTGATAAAAAGTAGCCTATGTTCCAGAACATATTCTAACTCTGTGTCAAATTTAAAGATCCCTTTAGCCATTTGGCGTGAAACAAACGAACATCCATTCATCCAAATATCCAATATCCATACTTTGGCATTTATAATATTAGTAGGAGAATATAATGCTACCTGGCAATTGTTAACGTTTAAGGGTATGTTGAATACCAGCGCTGAGTATTTCGTCGTTTAAACTTAGCAAATGTTATCCTTTTCCTCACAATTAATTTGTTGTAATTAGTATTTTGTTCTTTATTTTTCTTTTATGTATTGTTTGGAATAAATGAAATCTCCTTTTTATATATATTTTGACTAAATTCCATCCTGAGTAGTATTTGTCTATAAAAATATATGAGAATAAAAGTATCCTTTGTGTTAATCTATAGTCTGTTTTTTGATCTCGTAGACTGAACATACATTTTGAGTGTTGTCGGTTTATTGCAATCCTTAAATAGTGATGAGGCACAACCAAAACTTTGCGTAATTAAAATCAAATGAGTATCGTATTATTTGTAAATTTGACATTTTCATGTGTCAGACTATAGACTAGACCATGTTCTATGGTGTGGCCAAGACACGTTTAAATCCTATCGCCCTATGTTTGTTTTCATCGAAAAGTCAATCTCATTATACCTACTCTTGAAATATTTTCAATATTAGTAAAAAATACAAATAAAAAAAAATCACTGAGTTACACACATGTAGGTATATAGGACAAAGAGTATAGAGTTATGATGATGTTCCACTTACGCATAGCACAGCCAGGGTCACGAGCAGCTTCATGGTTGGTATTACAGTCTCCGGTTCTGACTCAAATTTAATGTTTTCGACAAAAAATGCTTCACTTTTATACACATTTCATTCTGACAGAAGGGAACCGTTGAAGAAGGACCATTGTCGTAAAATATGTTTTCGTAAAGATACCTACATTAATATTATTTTTTTCGTTTTACAAGATCTTTTATTTGACACCAATTTTTAGGGTTCCGTAACCAAATGGTAAAAAATGGAACCCTAATAGATTCGTCATGTACGCTGTCTGTCCGACCGTATGTCACAACCACTTTTTTCCGAAACTATAAGAGCTATACTATAAAAATTTGTTAAGTAGATGTATTCTGTGAACTGCATTAAGATTTCTAAACAAAAATAGAAATAAAACAATAAATTTGGGGGTTCCCATACATAGAACTGAAACTCAAAAAAAATTTTTTTCATCGAACCCATACGTGTGGGGTATCTATAGATAGGTCTTTAAAAATGTTATGGAGGTTACTAGTATCATTTTAATATCATTCTAAACTGAATAGTTTGCGCGAGAGACACTAGTCTAAAATAAGAGGATAGTAAATCTAAAAAAATATATATGATGTAGGTACATTACCATTAAACTACTAACAAAAATTGGTTTGAACGAGGAAACAACGAACTACTTGGACTGATTGGTTTTTCGTTTGTTTGTTTGTTTGCATTGAATAGGTTCCGAAACTACTAGACCGATTTGAAAAATTGTTTCATTGTTGGGAAGTTACACTATCTCCGGTGAAGGTGAGGCTATATTTTATTCCTATACTCCCACGGAAACGGGAACTACGCGGGTGAAACCGCGGGGAGCCACTAGTCTAATATATAAACAAGAAGAACAATCACAAGACCGCATGCGTGGATTTCTTACAGGACATTTGCTACCTACGCGATGAATTACCTGTTTAGACCATTTCATTGTTAATTTATAATTTATAATTCGTTCGTTACTACGGAACCCTAAAAAGGAAAGCCAAAGTGGGCTTCGCCGCAAAAAGAATGGAGATCTAAATGAGTGCCAAGTTCTATGCAAATCCAAATACGAATTTATAGGAACAAAATAACATAATGAACAAGTATTAAACTCTATTTCTTTGCTTTATTGGATACCTATAAATATTGCTGTTATATAAAAGTGTGAGATTTCAAAGAAGGTTAGATTTGACTTGGCCAGTTTTCATTGCATCAGTCATTATATAAAGTTATTCTACATATATCTATGTTTTTAATTCTGATAAAAATTGGCCAAATCAAATCCTACCTTTGATCTCGTATAAGCATTGCCCGCGAAGCTGGGGTGGGTCGCTAGTTGGTAATAAATCGTAAACCGCAACACTATTATTAAAACGATCGATCAAAGTTAACAACGAACTACAAAAATATTTATATTATGCTACTTGGTACTACGGAACCCTTCAAGAGCGAGTCCGACTCGCACTTGGCCGCTTTTTTTTTAGATGTCTGTTAACACATGCATATTATTGGATTTCATACGACAAATATGAACACAGGTGGTTTTTGTTAAAGCAAAAAGAATCGCGAATTCCATTATCTTATATCAGGCACCTAATATATATAATTACCTACTAGTTGCAGCCTTGCGGTTTCACCCGCGTAATTCCTGTTTCCAGTTCCCGTGATCACATAGAAAAAAAAAACAGATATGTGGTAGCCGATTTTCAGAACTACTGAATAGGCATATAAATTTCATAAAAATCGGTCAAGCCGTTTCGGAGGAGTACGGTAACTAACATTGTGACACGCGAATTTTGTATAAATATATAAAATTTATGCTGTTGCTAGTCGTCCGCTAAGCGGACGAATAATATTAATTAGTCGTCCGGCAACTCTATTGCCGTCCGACTAGCGGACAACTAATTTATTTTATTCTTCCGCTTAGCGGACGACTAGACACTTCGTAAAATTTATGGTAAAAGTATTTTACTTAGTGCAAGTAATAAGTAGATATTCATTTTAACTATAAGAAATCTGAATAAAATTGACGTAGATATTAATTGGAAATATTCATAATTTTTAGTTTTGGAGTCTTTCCGTTACAAACAATCAATAAATCAAAATTTTCCTCTTTATTATACATTAATAACTAGTGGACCCGCCCTCGCTTCGCTTCGGGTGGGTAGGTACTATGTCAAAGCACCTATGCCCTAAAAGTTAAAACTTACCTACCTATACCATGCTAGTGCGGTGAGAATTTTGAAGTTTTATTTAACACGCCTCGCGCGCTAGACCTCTTAAATTATCAGTAATTCTCTACTCTATTATGCATATATTATACACAAAATTTTTCCTGTTGAATCACTCTATCTGATGAAAAAAACCGCATGAAAATCGGTTGCGTAATTAAGCATACAACACGACAGACAGAAAAAGCGACTTTGTTTTATACTAAGTAATGATGTACGTATGTATTAAGAACGAAATCTAAAAAAATCGCATAAAATTATTAGACTCCCCTCCCACACGCGCACCCCCGCCCCGCCTTGGTGACGCTCACTTCGCAACGGGCCTTGCAGCAGAAATCGTAATATTTTAATTTCGCCATAACTTAGTGTTGCAAGCGTCCATAGGCTGCGGTAACCGCTTCCCATCAGGCGGACTGTATGCTTGTTTGCCACCTTTGTGGTATAAAAAAAAAAGAACTTCAAAACCAAACGTCCAATTTTAATCATTCAAAAAGCAAATACTATCTACATAAACTGTTCTTAGTACGTGCTGTGCATCTGAGAGTTGCGCTAACCACTCGTGTCGCGCCTGTACCGAAAGGAGGTATTAGCAGCGCTAATGTAAGCGGATATAGACCTATTGCAGTACTGTCAACACCGGCTAAAGTGTTGGAGTGCGCTATTCATAACAGCATTTATAAGCCAGTGACAGCGCGACTCTCAGATGCACAGCACGGGTTTCGACCAATGAGGAGCACCACAAGCAACTTATTAAGTTACATGGCTCGTGCTGCCCATTATGGACAGCGGGGGACAAGCCGACACTGCGTACTTCGACTTCAAAAAAGCGTTCAACCTAGTTGATAATGACGGGTTGCTTAAGAAGTTAGCAGCTATTGGTTTTACCCCGCATTTGCTTCATTTTTTCACAAGCTACATGGGAGATAGGCAACGATACGTGGAGTACGAGGGACATAAGTCAGAGCCGTACTTTACGTGGTCTGGTGTGAGCCAAGGAAGTAATCTAGGACCTCTGCAGTTCATAATCATGATAAACGATTTGCCTAAAGCCGTTAAAGATATTTATTATTTATTGTTTGCTGACGATCTCAAGTTGTCTCTGGCAGTAAGCGGTGACGATGACTGTAAACGATTACAGAAGGCCATTGATAGCGTAGTTGCTTGGGGCAAGGATAACCTTCTACAATTCAACGCCCAGAAATGTGTCACCATCAGTTTTTCGCGTGCACATAGACCAATTCTCCATAATTACAAAGTTGATGGGATGCCGATGGTCTTAACGCGGGGCTAACGTTTCGAGATCATATAGTACCTAAAGTGCTGAAAAAAGGCCTTTAGAAATTTAGGGTTTATGATACGTAGGTACCATAAACCTACTGTTCGTAGTTTTACAAATATTACGGCAATAATCGCTTTATATAACACTCTGGTGAGAAGCCAACTCGAATGTAATGCAGTTATCTGGGCCCCAAATGAGACTAAATATAGTATCATGTTGGAAAGGATAAACAATTAATTTGTTAGATTTTGATATTTGAAGCTCTATGGAGTACACTTTCTACCCGCTTATGTATCCAACCTTGTTTATATTAGGCATGGTTGGATATAACGAGCTGAGAGTTAGGCGTGAGTATGCACTTGTCTCCTATTTACTAAAATTAATTAGAGCCAAGATACAAAACGCCAAACTATTAGGCACACTGTCCACGGAGGCGTAGCTTCATAGACGCTTCAAAATACGCCGTGCAGCTTAAGCAGCCCAGCGTACTGATCTCTATCCATGAGGCGTATTGCAAGCGTACATTGTCAATCATTTGTGAGAATGCAGTCGGACGACGAAGACGTTATTTTGGCTTATCACTACATTCGAAGTCGACGAAAACGACGATTATATTGGACCCATCCATATATAGAAAGAAATATCAACTGTAGATTGTTCATAGCGGCAAGAGAATTATTAGAAGATGACAGTGTATTTCACTCATTCTATAGGATGAGTAAAACAACTTATAACGGATATTTTTCTATTATCTGAACAAATTTGGCAGCCGTTCCCGCCATTTTTTACAATAAAAAACACGTGCGTTCACTCCATGTACGCCCCGGCGTATGACAGCAAGTACGGCAGGCGTCATGAAGCTTGCGTGCAGCGACGCGAGCGCGACGTTGCCGCTCCGTCGACAGAGTTACATTGTTTTGTATGTAAGCTGCAAGCAAGCGTACACCAAGCGTATAATGACGAATACGCGTCTATGAAGCTACGCCTCCGTGGACAGTGTGCCTTAGAGTTAGTTTGTTTGAGTGTGCCGGACAGATATGTCTGGCGGCGACGTCGGCCTCAGCTGCTGGCTGTACCTCGTGGCCATATCTGGCATATGGCATATGGCACATATCTGGTAAATGAGGCGCCCCTGACGCGAGCACTTCGCACTCTCAACCTTGTTTCAGAGGAAATAGACATATTTCATTGTACACTGAGTGAATTCACAAAGCAAACGATATATATTTTATGTTTCAGAGTGTAAGATATGCTATGCTATCGAATTAGGTCTTGCCTGTAATAATAGCTGTAAGTTTTGTGATAAATAAATAAATAAATAAATGTATAATTCATCAATTTGGACCCGGTAGGTGGCGCTGGTGGGCAGAACGAAGTCTGCCGGGTCCGCTAGTAAATTAATATGTGGATAACGACGTACAAACATTGTATTTAAATATAAGAACTATTTATTTAATTTGCTTGTGTAGGTAATTGTTTGTTTCCCCTAATAAAATAAATAAATAAATAAGAACCTTCCTCTCTTATCGCTCTTTATATTAATGGAGACCGTGTCAAAATCCTTATGTACCGTACCCAAAAACAAACTGAAGGACGAAGCAAAGATTTATAGGTACTATTTTAAAGATGAAATGAGTTATGCAATTGAATCAACAATATTTATTTATTTCTAAAGTTTAAGAGTCAACTGTCAAGTCAACCATCATCTGATGAGGAATCATCCTCATCATCATATTTGGCAGCTGATCGCTGATTTTTCTTTTCTATATCTTTGAATTTTTCCTTCAAACTCCTAACAAATGCATTTTTCCTCCCTTTCACTCTTTCCAAAAGGAGCTTTGCTTCGTTCTGTGGTTCGGTGGCCTCGGTATCTGCGTCACTAGCTTGTTTCTGAGCCTTATCTGCTTGCTTTTCTGCCGCCGTTGCCACCTTCTGAGCCTTCTCTGCTCTCTCTGTAAAATCGTCCAATTCCTCAGTAAAGATATTTTCATCCTTTTGGTAATTTGGCTCAAGTGACTCTAGCTCACCTGGATAATAAATACATTTTATAAACCAAAAGCATTACCCAGATAAAAAGTAATTTATACTTTTATTTATTACTAGCTTCCGCCCGCGACTTCGTTGGCGTGGAATAGTTATTTTGGGCTAGCTAACTTTAATCCGCGACTTTGTTTACGTAGAAGGATCGCAGTTTTAAAGTTATCGCAAATATCTGGCAGAGCTAACTGGGGCCACCGCCCTCGCGCCCTCGCCCGCGCGCAGTAGGGACTGAATCATTATTTTGCTATTTTTAAACGGAAAAAATTAAGACCATAAAAGATGTAGGTAATCACACTTTTCCGAGCGGGGCCGAGCGTGGCCGAGCGGCGCGTGCCCTAAGGCGCGGCCTACTAGTTCCGCGCGCACTATACTACCTACTACTTGATGTGCGTACGTGCGTGATGTTATCTTTTAAAGTGTCGTTACAACTTTTTTGGTCTTAATTTTATCAACGCTTTCACAACGCGCGATAAAGAACTCCGTTCCAAAAAAAATTTATTATAACAAAAAAAAAAATTATTACAATTCCTTCACTAATTAATCGAAAGGATCTTCGTTCCATCCGGGTGTCCCTTGACACCTCTCAAGTTTTATTTTAATTTTTTAGAACTTTTGAAGGGGAATAATCCTGTACTACATTATTTTAACGAAACTTTCACCGTTTACGCAGCACACGCAGCGAAAGCTCTTAAAAGGAAAAAAAACTCCCGATTTTGAAACATTATTCATTGGTGCTCCGCTCCTATTGGTCTTCACAATACCGTAGCTTTTTATTGGTGAAATAGTTTTGAAAATCGGTTCAGCAGATCCAGAGATTACCCAACGATTACAACGACACAATCTCACAAACTTACTAACGTTACCTCTTTATAATATTAGTATAGAATAATTGTACCTCATTTACTCAGGTGCAATTTCACCCGCATAGTTCCCGCTCTCGTAGGAATATGAGGATAAAATATAGCCTATACCTATTACTTACTTAATATTATAAAATTCTCTAACAATTGGAAAGATATATTATTAGGGAATAATTAAGAATTTTTGAAATCGGCACGGTAGTTTTTGAGTTTATTCATTACAAACATACACATTACACACACACACACACAAAAATATTTTCTTTTCCTGTTTATAATATCAGTGCGGTCATAATATTTTCATTTCGAGCTAGAAAACATATAGTCTCCAAGCTAAGTTTCAAGCTAGTCTTTTTATACCGCTTTATATTTAGATAGATAGATGTAATTACTATAACTATTATGGTAATGAGGTACATCTATTTAATTAGTTATTAATTATTAAATAGGTAGATATAATTAATATATCTTTTATGTAATTACTATTTATATTACTATTTATTTATCTATCTAACGATATAAATCAGGATATTTGAAGACTAGGTAGCTTGAAAGTTCGCTTGGAGACTATTTCGACAACAGTTATTTGTTAGACAACAGTTTTTTACGCTAATTCCTAAAAGTGTACTTCACAGTAGAGGCTTATAAAGGTAAAAACATCATAATTATCATATTAATTGAGATAATATAAAAGTTATCAAGATGTGATGTGACGACTTACCGTCTGACGCTGCTAGATGGTAGCTTGCAACAGCCTGTAAAAGCAAAACTCAATCTATACTTGTACTAGCTTTTGCCCGCGACTTCGTCCGCGTGGAATAGTTAATTTGGCCTAACGCTAACTTTCAACCCGCGACTTCATTTACGTAGAAGGAAGGTCACAAAGTTAGCTAGCCCAAAGTAACTGTTCTACGCGGACGAAGTGGCGGGCAGAAGCTAGTGTAATATGTAATATAATATATATATATATATACCTTTTTTTTGCATACGGTCCCACCTGATGGGAAGCGGTTACCGTAGCCTATGGACGCTTGCAACAACAATAATAATATACTGTAATATAATATAGCCAGACTAAGTATATGTACTGGTAGCTTCCTGCGGATTCAGCCGCGTTCCCGAGGGATCTTCAATTTTCCCGGGATAAAAAGTAGCCTATGTTATTCCTGAACATATTCTATCTCTACGCCAAATTTCAAGGAGGTCCCTTCAGCTGTTTTGGCGTGAAATAGTAACAAACATCCATCCATCCATTGATTTCTCTTTCTAAAATATATTTTGACTAAATTACATCCCATAAAAAGTATCCTTTCTGTTAATCTAGACCATGTTCTATGATGCCAAGGTACGTCTAAATCCCATCGCCCTATAGTTTGCTTCACCGAAAGCTCAAGCTCATTATACCTACTCTCGGAATATTTTCAATATTAGTATAATATGAAGAAGAAAGAAAAAATGCACTGAGTTACACACATGAAGGTATATAGCACAAAAATTATAGAGTTACGATGATGTTCCACTTACGCATAGCACAGCCAGGGTCACGAGCAGCTTCATGGTTGGTATCACAGTCTCCGGTTTTGACTGCAAATTAATGATTTCGCCAAAAATGCTTCACTTTTATACACATTTCATTCTG
This sequence comes from Thyatira batis, assembly GCA_905147785.2. NCBI lineage: Eukaryota > Metazoa > Arthropoda > Insecta > Lepidoptera > Drepanidae > Thyatira > Thyatira batis. The sequence continues at coordinate 3,566,087 of LR990507.1, forward strand.
ACACTAGGGTTCCGTTAGTAAATAGAAGAACCATTGTTAAATAATATGTTTGTGTGTAGAGATATTAATATTATTAATTCATTAACTCACTTTGTGGACTATCATTTTTAAGGATTGACAAAAAAAATCATCATCCGCCGTCATGTGGCAAAAGTAAGATAAATCTATACTAATATTATAAAGGAGTAGAGTTTGTTTGTTTGTTTGTTTGTTTGGTTGAACGCGCTAATCTCAGAAACTACTGGTCCGATTTGAAAAATTCTTTCAGTATTAGATTGTCCATTTATCGAGGAAGGCTATAGGCTATATATCATCACGCTATGACCAATAGGAGTGGAGCTCCAAAGAAGAATGTTCCAAAATCGGGAGATTTCTTTTCCTGTTGAGAGCTTCCGCTGCGTACGCTGCGTAAACGGTTAAAGTTACGCTAAAATGATGTGTGACAGAATTGTTCCCCTTCAAAAGTTCTAAAAAAAAGTCTGCGATAGCATATGTCTATCTGTTAAGGTTGGCTCACTGTGACCATTTTTATACTAACCAAATTTGCTCGAAAATGAAGCATTATTTGTGAAGGTGTTTTTATAAAGATGATAATTATTAATCCTTATCCAAATAAATACGTTATTCATCGCAAGTATTTCATTTAAAACAAAATTGCCTTGTACATCATTCGATTTCAATGAATATCTTAGGATATATCGCAAATTTAAAATAACATAGCAGCAAAATAATGATCAAGTGTTGTACTGCGCGCGCCTTTATGTGCCGGGCCGGCGCGTGCTCAGTTAGCTCTGCGAGACCATCCTTCTACGTAAACGAAGGGGGTTGAAAGTTAGCGTTAGCCCAAAGTACAGCTTGGCAAAAAAGTCCTGAAACGGAACTAAAATATTTGATCATTGGCAACACTCGCTCTGTCTTGTCGAGTAAGGTACATATTCTGTCGTTTATTGTAATCGGTGACTGTTTTTCGTGTTTATTATTATTTATTTGCGTTATTGTGATGATACTGGTGACACATTGTGTTCATAATGAACAGATCTGTTATCCACAGCTCCGCAAAAGCGATAATTTATAAAGTGAACGCTGTGTACGTGAGATGTTTGGCGGAACTCGAGGCCGGACAAATTTTATCCGATTTCAACGATATGTATAAAAGAACCGCTGAAATTACAGGTAAAATTATATTTTATTCATGTAATCAGATGTAATGTGTGCATTTCAAGGTGCTATATCTGGTATAAACCTTTCATACAATTATTGAAATGTACATTCACGAATTTGAGGTTATGTTTACAAAACACATTCAGAATGCAGCGCGTTCGAACAATTTTGATACTTTTTATCAATATTGCATAAATCACTGAACAAAAATAACTACTAAAAGTATTTTTCGGTAAATCCATCAGTACTATAAGGTGAATTGCAATAGAAGGACAAAGAAACAAAGGTGTTTTAAATTTATTATGATAAGTTATCGCAAATGTTTTGTTTTTTATTTTATGTTATTGTTCTAGGCGGTGGCTGAACAAGCGTTTCAGTTCACGACTAGAAAAAATCATGTCAACATGTCATGAAAATAGAAGAAGGTTATCTTCGAAGGAGGCAAACTCTTTATTGTGATATTGTGAAAAATATCATAAACCTACAAGATGAAAGCAACAGTAGTGACACATCTGAAGATAGCCAGCAGAGTTTTGGTGAAAGCACACACCAAGACATGGATGAAGACTTTTCGGGCGTGGAATACCTACTTAAACATTTTTGATTCTGATTAAAATTATTGATTCTGATATTTTTTTAAAAATAAATAACTACAAATTTTTTCGTTTTAGACACTGGATGAACAAGCGTTTCAGAGGTTTTCTTTTTTTCATTCAGCCCGCCAAGATTCATATTAATTGTCTAAATAAAACCGAGTATCAAAACCGTTTTTGTCGTACTATATAGGGTTGCAACATGCACGACAGTGGCGCCACCATTAATTTCACGACTTTTTGGCCAAGCTGTAACTATTCCACGCGGAGTCGCGGGCAGAAGCTAGTATATATATAATTAATATTATATACGTGGCGTCATGCAGGTAAATAGGAGGTATACGATTGGTTTTTGGTGAGACTAAATTGACTAAATCGTTAAACTTCGTTAGCTCGATGTCTAAAGTGTATGTCAGTGTTTCCAATATAAAAGCACTGGCTCACTTTCTTTCTAGATGTTTCTTTAATTTCTTGGTCCATTACTGGTGCGTTAATTTAACCTTATTTAATTTTATTACATTAATATAACATACCTGCGGAATCCAGACTTTACGTTGAATTCACATTTTTAATTACATTGTGGGCACAGGTGTTTTTTCTACTGAAAAGCAGAATAATGGGTAAAAAATGGTGTTTAAATAGTTTAATTGTTTTATTTGGTTAAAACAATAGGATTTAGGTTTTTGTTCATACGATATGCCTTATTATACGCACAGGATTTAAGCGAAGTTAAGCTAGTATAGTCTTAAGTGATTTACTGATTTCGAAACAATTTTCAGGTTTACGATTCTGTAAAGATTTTACCAAATAAATACAATGAAGGTAATTCATGACATTAAGCCACGTAGTTCAAACATTTAAATATTTACCTATAATATTATGGACACTCAGAGATTGTTACATTATTTACCTACAGCTAGTGGCTCCCTGCGGTTTATGCCGCGTTCCCGGGGATCTACAATTTTCCCAAGATAAAAAGTAACCGATGTGTTTATCCAAGTTGTAAACCACCTGCGTTCCAAATTTTATATACATCCGTTCTGTAGTTTTTGGGTGAAAGAGTAAACAGACATACATTCATACTCGCAAACTTTCGCAGTTAAGTACACCAAATTAGCTTCAGCCCCGCGGTTTCACCCGTGTTCCCGGGGGATCTTCAATTTTCCTGCAATAAAAAGTAGCCTATGTCCTTTCTCAGGCTCTAGCCTATCTGTGCACCAAATTTCATTTAAATTTTAGTTTTAGCGTGAAAGCGAGACAGACAGTATTACTTTCGCATTTATAGTATTAGTTAGGATACTAAAAGATACCTAATTGAATTATATGTAAAAAAAACTTGAGAGGTGTCAAGGGACACCCGGATGGAACGAAGTTTCTTTCGATTAATTAGTGAAGGAATTGTAATTTTTTTTAAAGTAATAATAATATTTTTTGTACGCACATCAAGTAGTAGGTACTATAGTGCGCGCGGAACTAGTAGTCATTTTAGTATTTCTTATATAGCAGGACGACCTTTGCTGGGTCACGTAGAAAAAATTTACCCCAATAATAAAGTCCCTATTGATTTACCTAACCAAAATAATACTAAAAACAATATAGTATTAAGATAATATTCTTTACTTATTACCATATGAAATCGAGGTCAAACACTCAAACATTTCTAAGCGGAAAATGGTTTTAAAGAACAAAGACTAAATTGCTATTGATTTTAACTTATAATGAAATGAACTATGTACTTACCAATTGAGCAAATACTTACCTACCGTTATTGACATAAATAAAATAAAAAAAAACACCTGAATCTACAACTATTGCACGTAGGTATGTACTAAGTGAGCTTTTATCGCTCATATTTTTATTAATTATTAAACACAGTGCTGGATTTTTCCAGGAAACCTCGTTTTAAATTAAATTAAAGCGAGCACATATTAAAATGGACATTCCTACTTCGCTGGTGATATTCAGGTAAATTATTGAGGAGTGATTATTATGCAAATCAAATATTTTTTATTCAAATAGGCCTCAATAAAGCACTTATGAATAGTCACTATTAATGCTCGGTTCTGAAAGTTGTTTTGCATCATAAACAGTCCTTCGCGCGTACGCTGAACGTCTCTCACAAATTGATCGTCAAGTAGTTTTGTGGGACAGCAACTCAAAATGCCTATATGCGACTGGCTTTTTAGATCTAGTTAGATCAAAATATTGGAAAGCGCCATCTAGTCAATCAAAGAGGAACAGCAACAAACATTACAACATGTACCACAGAGGTTGGCTACTAAACGGTAGATGGCGTGGTTATTTATTTACGAAGAAGAAGATTTACTTTTAAATAACTTTATTTATTATTGACGTATTCTCATTTATATTTACTAAAATAGGTTTCTAACTTATAAAATTTTAATGACCATCGCAATTAAAATGTAATAATTAATTCTGTACTTATAAATAGTAGGTAAAATAGAATGGAACAACAATAATAATTAAATTTATGGTTCTCATCACTTTTGAAATTAGACTATTCGACAATAGATGGCGTCGCCTACATGTTGTATGAATTACTGGTATTCTAATAAACGACTGGATTGGCGATAGACTACATAACTATAATTTTCATAATTATTTCCATTGGTGAAATAATTATTCAGATCGGTCCACTAGTTTCGGAGCCTTCTATTTATAACAAACAAAACATCAAATCATTCCTCTTTATAATATCTACCAATGAGTATAAATTTATTCAATAACAGGTAAAGATCGATGGCAATACTGACGTAAGTACGTACAAAAAAATTGGTTGCCTGTAAAGTCGGTATACGGGCGAAAGTTTTACGTGACAACGACTTTGAGTGGTAAAATAATTTTAATGTGAATATTCATTCGTATAGTAGGAAGAAGGATGAAATAATAGTAACAATTTAAAACATAACGTCACGTTACGTGAGCGGAGCGTAACGCAGTTTCTTGAAGTGTCACCCGGCAAACCAATTTATAAGACGTTGTCACGTCAAAAATTGGTTGCCTGTAAAGTCGGTATACGGGCGAAAGTTTTACGTGACAACGACTTTGAGTGGTAAAATAATTTTAATGTGAATATTCATTCGTATAGTAGGAAGAAGGATGAAATAATAGTAACAATTTAAAACATAACGTGACGTTACGTGAGCGGAGCGTAACGCAGTTTCTTGAAGTGTCACCCGGCAAACCAATTTATAAGACGTTGTCACGTCAAAACATTTCTTCCGTTATGCTGTATTCTATTAATGCAGATCAGGACCGAAATAAATTAAAGTATGTTTCGATTCAGATTCCAAACTGAACCGGGAAGTAAGGCTCGACCGAGATCTCGGTCTCGGTCTCGGCATTCTCGGCTACAAATGCAGCCGAGAAATTTGTCTCGGTTCTCGGCTAATTACAGCCGAGATTCTCGGTCAGACCGATATTTTAACTTTGTTCGGATCGGCATTCAAATTTTACGGCTATGTAATCACGTAACGTGACGTTATGTTTTAAATTGTTACTATTATTTCATCCTTCTTCCTACTATACGAATGAATATTCACATTAAAATTATTTTACCACTCAAAGTCGTTGTCACGTAAAACTTTCGCCCGTATACCGACTTTACAGGCAACCAATTTTGACGTGACAACGTCTTATAAATTGGTTTGCCGGGTGACACTTCAAGAAACTGCGTTACGCTCCGCTCACGTAACGTGACGTTATGTTTTAAATTGTTACTATTATTTCATCCTTCTTCCTACTATACGAATGAATATTCACATTAAAATTATTTTACCACTCAAAGTCGTTGTCACGTAAAACTTTCGCCCGTATACCGACTTTACAGGCAACCAATTTTTTTTTTAAGTTATAACTAACTTCTGCCCGCGACTGCGTCAACTGGAATAGTTACTTTGGGCTTACACTAACTTTTGGTGCCTCGTAGAGCTAACTGGGGCCACCGCTTTCGCGCCCTCGCCCCCTCGCAGTACTAAGATATTCATTGAAATCAAATGATGTATAGGGAAGTTTTGTTTCAATTCAATAATTGGCCTGAATAACGTATTTATTTGGATATGGATTAATATCATCTTTATAAAAACACCTTCACAAATAATGCTTTATTATTAAACTAATTTGGTTAGCATAAAAAGGTTATAACGTGGCAACCCTAAAAGATAGACATATTTATGCTGTCGCGGAATTTTTTTTAGAACTTTTAAGGCGGATCAATTCTGTCATACATTATTTCCGCGAAACTTTAACCGTTTAGGCAGTGCACGCAGCAGAAGCTTTCAAAAGGAAAAATACACTCCCAATTTGAAACATTCTTCATTAGTGCTCCGCTCTTATTGGTCGTAGCGTGATGACATGTGGCCTATATCTTTCCTCAATAAATGGACTATCTAACACTGAAATAATTTTTTGAATTGAACCAGTAGTTCCTGAGATTAGCACGTTCAAGCAAACAAACAAACTCTTCAACTTTATAATATCAATATTCTCGGTCTCGGCCGAGATATTATTTTATTCTCGGTCTCGGTCTCGGTCTCGGCCGAGAACGAAAAACCCGTCTCGGTCGAGCCTTACCGGGAAGACAATGGAAACCAGACGAATGATAGTTATAAATAAATAACATAACAGACCGGTTGGTCTTATGGTTAGTGACCCTGACTCTCAAGCCGGCGGTCGTGGGTTCGAATCCCACCCAGGACAAACCTTTGTATGCATAAATATGTCTGTTTGGTCTGTGTCTGGATGTAAATATCTATATAAGTATGTATTTAAAATGTAATATATGTAGTACCATAACACAAGCTCACTTTGAAGCTTACTTTGGAATCAGATTGGCCGTGTGTTAAACATGTCTTAAGATATTTATTTATTAAAAAATATCCTGATAGATTTTTCACACCCGCCCAATCTCGTCAATCTCTCCAAACAAAGCAAAACTTTTTTTTTATACCACTAGGTGGCAAACTGGCTCATTGGTCCAAATTATAAAGAAACGCGCGCTTATACTCCCCGCTTATAGGTCTCTTATTACTCTTTGGACCTTTTACGTTTAAATTCATGTTACATATGCCGTTATACTGCAATACAAAAACGTGTTATGCAGAATTTTTTTTTAATAGCTAACATGATTAATTAGATGATAACATGATAAGAAACGTTTACCATAAAAAGTGAAAATAGCCAAATTGTTAATTTGGCCCTTATGGGCCTATGTATAAACATAGGACCCATCGATATATGCATGCATAGAAATTTTAATAGAAATATGATATGCACTCAGTGCTACAACTAGTGATATTTTTCTGTCCAACCGAATTTCCTTGTAATAAATTGTAAAAAGACTAAAAGTATTACAATGAAAAAAGTACCTTTCTACGATGCTTATTTGGAGTTTTTTCGAAGTTTTCTATCTGAAAGTCATGTCGAGCATGTGTTAAGACAAACATTCAAACTGCATTGGAGAAATGTGGATAAATAATGTGCCATTTCTGCTCACAACATCGGTACTTTATCCGTAGGTAATAGTAAGTGATTGCCGTTTGATTCCTTCCCGGCTGGCGATACAGACGAATACGAATTCAGAGGACATTAAGATTTCAAAAAAGGCATTAAATTTTTTATTATCTAAAATTTTTTCAAAGAAGATAGGTATATTACCTACTAGAAATTAACAAAACTATAAACATTAGTAAACTTAACCTAATTATTGGGTCTAAACCTGATTTTATTAGAACATTGTCTAATACTAAGTATAACTACTTATTAATTTCTAGTAAAAAACAAATCTACTGTGATATTTTACACAAGGCTAATTCGATTCGAGAGCTTGTAACAAGTAGCTTTAATCTAATCTAAATAAAAGCCTATGTATTTTTTAATTGTCAGACCGGTTGGCTTTGTGGTCCCACGCAGGACAAACATTTGTATGCATGAATGTGTCTGTTTGTTCTGTGTCTGGATCTATATAAGTATGTAGTATATCAGCTATCTGGTTACTACAACACGCTCGCTTTGATGCTTACTTTGGAATCCGATTGGCCGTGTGTGAAAAATGTCCCAGGATACTTATTTATTTAAATTTTTCGCGTTTAAATTTTTACATTGTCTGTAAATCTATACACAGACATGTTTATGCTCACAAATGTTTATCCTGGGTGGGAATTGAACTCAATATCATTGACTTGAAATGGATATGTTTACTTTTAATAATAAATCACACTGTGATAAACAAATTGATAAAATTACAAATAAATATTTAGTTAAAACAAAAATTGCACCAAATTAAAAACTATTCGAGTACCTACTTACTGCAGATAGGTACCTACTCTTTGAAAATTCTTTAATAGATGCTCACTATATAATAAAGATTGTGTAGGTATAAGTTTTTGTGACAAGCTTCCATTTTAAATTACAAACTAAAATTTGCTGTCTCCTTTTTATTCAGTACTCTGTATCTTCTTTCTCATTATTATCGCAAAGAGTTGTTTTATTCCAGCGTCGGCGAGTTAAGCTCACAATTTCCCACTTACCTCGTCTCATCACTGTTACATTACAAATCAACCTTGCTACCTGATATTAAAGTTCATTTTCTATTGAAATTTATTGACATCGTATATCGGTATAGCCTCTCAAGGGAATAAGTTTTGTAATGTCTAAAAGATAGAGTTCTCTTTCGATTGCAGTTCTCGAAGGCTACAACGAAAGCTCTTTAAAGGACCGATTGCTCTGAATTAAGGAAATAAGCAGGTTTAATTGCTAGACGATTATTCGAAAGCGATTTTACGATTAGTCGCAGTTTGAAATTAGTTTTGTCTGAAGATTGTTTTTGCTTACTTTTTGATTGTTAATAGGAGTAATGAGTCAGTACTTTGTATAGGTAGGTAGGTACTTACTTAATAAGAAATCCAGACTCATAAAGGAATTTTCACTTTAGATTTTAAGCCTAGGTATTATAGTTAGGTAGATAAATTATTTATAAGTACCTAGTTAAAGTTGTTTCGGTCTAAATTGAATGTTAATATGTGGAAGAAAAGGGCAGTACAAACTATTATAAACATTAATAAATAGTAGTAGGTATGTATATAATCTGAGAAATATTAAATGCGTCATGGTCGTGGGTGAATCCGCGTGATGGTAACTAATTAACAATTCCTAATATATATAATCTAAATTTAAAGCCTCATACAATCCAGTCGGCTTACAGAAGTATTTAAAGCCGAAAGGAGCCGAAGGCATTGTGTTATTTCTGAAGAATATCTTACTCTTAAAACCCGACATGTTTCTAAAAACCCTATAATGATATCACACTTGAAATTTGCGCAAATCTCTCGAAAAAAGTGTTTTGTGTTAGAAATAACGCCTTCCAACAAAGACTTGTTGAAATCATGCTTTAACGTATCTGCCAAAAGAATTTAAACTTTATGTACATATAATAAACAACATATTAGCACGCCCTGTGTAAATCTCAAGATTGTCTTGAATCTTTGTCGGTTATTAACACTTGGATTATTTTCGCGGATTAGTGCAACTTGCAATAATACATTTTATAGTCACATATAACCTTTATATACTTTGTTTTTATAGAATTAAGGTCGCAATTCGCATGGATATCTAATTAAGAACTGTAATTATAAAGTGGTAATTTAATACAATGTTTTCGAGTGTTACGCAACAAAATGTTTGAAATGAAACCGCACGCGTTTTGTAAAAGAGATTATGACGAACCATAAGAAATAGATATGTTTTTAAAATCAAGGACTATTGTAAGTATACAGAGTTAAGAAAAACTACAGAAACCAATGAAAAAATAGGTATGCCCTAAATAGAGATACTCAAACTTTTTGGTATATTTTTTTCTTATCTTCAGTAGGTAACTTAAAATGTGTGCATAGATATAGTAAATTCTTCATAACTGACATACAGACGGACAGCAAAAGGAAAGTATTGTTGGTTACTCTTAGAGTACGAGATCTTAAAAAAAGATGAATCTTAAGTTTTAATATTCCAAGCTGACGACACTAATTACAGAAATAATTCCAAATGGAAGGAACCGATTCTGAAGGCGTCTGCTGTGACGACGACTGGAAATGGAAAACATAACACGATTAGCAATATTCATTCATTGTATTAATGTGTGGCCCAAGTCTCTATATAGTGGAGTCAATAAAGCATTTTACCCGGAAGTCCTCAAGAACAGCTCCGATTTCGATGTTTTGTTTTGTTAGCTTTGTTTTTCTATATTATTTAAAATCAGTAACCTTAGATTATAAATTCTTTTGGAGCGGGGAAAAAAAATTATATTGTTTAAACAATATCTACTTAAATATGAAAAATTCAGTTTGGTCTTATTTTTTTGCAAAAATTCTACATGTAGGTAACAATTTTATGATAAAAAATACTTGTTAAGAAAGTTTTTAACAATATTTATCTGCGAAACTTTAACCGTTTACGCAGCATACGCAGCGGAAGCTCCCAAAGGGAAATAGAAACTCCCGATTTTGAAACATTCTTCATTGGTGCTCCGCTCATAATCGTCGTAGCGTTATGAAATATAGCCTATAGCGTTCCTCGATAAGTGGACTATCTAGCAATGAAATATTTTTGAAATAGGACCAGTAGTTTTCTCAAATTAAGTAGTCATGGTGCTGCATGACTAATTACGCGTTAAAAGTAAAGGTCATTAATATAATTCATCACCGCAGATCTCTCATAAATTGTACCAAAATTGAACTTCACAGAAGCGTCGGCATTTCTTCACTATTTCCTTATAAATTGAAATGACGAGTTTATTTTATAAACGAATTTGAATACGGAAGATTCATACATAAATAAAATATTGCTGAGACTATACATTTTATAAGCCTAGGAATACTATTTTATTTTTTAATATGTGTATGTATGTTTGTTGTACGTTTTCATTTATTTATTTACTAATGGCTCCCTGCTGTTTGACCCGAGTTCCCGTGGGATCTTCAATTTTCCCGGGATAACAAGTAGCCTATGTCCAAGCCATATAATATGTCTCAAGCTCTTAACTATCTGTGTACCAAATTTCATTTTAATCGGTTCAGACAGAGTTACTTAAATATAATATTAGTTAAGATTAAAAAAAAAATACTAGAATTATTTTCTAATAAAATTTAAATTTTACTGAGTATTTTATTTACATTAAGTTATATATATATTTTAAATTTAATGTAGCCGGGAAAGCGGGTGAAACCGCTGGGCGGAAGCAAGTCTTACAAATTCACATAAGGATTGTCGCACATCGACGCGTTCAAATAACGATATAATGAACGTTATAATATAACGGTGGTTATGAACCGATTATGATATTTAATAGTGCGTTCACGGTTTGATGCGTGTGGTGAATGTGTTGCGAATTTATATACAGGGTGGGTACAATTCTGAGTCCAACTTGTACAGTCGTAAGCTAATCAAATTATCAAAGTAAATCTATATCGTCTATATATATAAAACAAAGTCCCCGCCGCCTCTGTATGTCTGTCTGAACGCGATGAACACAATAACTACTGAACAGATTTTCATGCGGTTTTCACCAAATTACGGAGTATTTTATTGGGAAGGTTTTTAAGTATAATACATTAACTTGGACCCGGTAGGTGGAGCTGGTGGGCAGAACGAAGTCTGCCGGCTGCGCTAGTGCTCTATAAACAAATAAAATATGTAAGGATTACGTTGAACTAATGATGAATTTAATGGAAAGGATCGTAAGTAGAAGCAAAACTTTTACGGTGCCATATTTTATATTTGTGTGTCAATTGGTATATTTAAATCATGATATAGAACAAATTGACATACACTGTTTGCCTTAGGTAGGAATGGGAGCCACTACCGCCTTGTGAAGTCAGAGTACCTAACTACAAAGCCAGTATAGTCATTTTACTAATATTATAAATGTGAAAGATTGTATGGATGAAGGGATGGATGTTTGTTACTCTTTCACGCCAAAATTAGTGAACGGATTTGGATGAAATTTGCAACACAATTTTCACCCTGGATGCTGGAAGACTTTTTATCCCGGGAATATTGTAGATCCCCGGGAACGCGGATGAAATGACTAGTTAATAATAGTATTAGTTACTCACTCTGTATACGAGCCATAATCCGTAAAGTTCAACAATAGATGCGGCGTGTCGTGTGTAATTGCCCTAATGCGTCCCCGCGCCGGTGTGAACCAGCCCTTATGTCGGGGATTAGATATATTAACACCTTTTTTATGGTAAGTTGGATTATGTATGTTGTATAGTACGTCATTATGATTATTTATTTGTTTGTGTGTGTTTTATGTCTAATATTCTAAATTTGTATGTGTGTGTGTGTGTGTGTTTAGTAAAATATGATTGAAAATAACGTAATTAAATGATTACATTACAGCCCAGTTGGCATTGTGGTTAGTGACCCTGACTTTCAAGCCGCGGGTCGTGGGTTCGAATCCCACCCAGGACAGACATTTGTATGCATGAATATCTCTGTTTGTCCTGTGTCTGGATGTAAATATCTATATAAATATGTATTTGAAAGTAGTACCTATATTAGCTATCTGGTTACCATTACACAAGCTCACTTGGAAGCTTACTTTGGAATCAGATTGGCCGTGTGTGAAACATTAGATGTCCAGTTTTTTATACATGATTTTGATTGAGGATAAGGAATTTTATAAATAAAATAAGTAACATTAAACCTTTATAACTTCACTAAAACATAATTCTCTATAAGTGTAATATTTTATCCAGATCTAATCATCCGTCCATAAATGCCTGATTGAGTCTGAAAAATCCTTAAAACAAATTAGGACTGTTTTTTTAACAATTTTTAAGTAACTTTCCTTCGGGTTTTCTGCCCAGCGAAACTAATTTAAAAGAAATTATAGGGAGAACGAAAAATCATGAAAATTCGCGAAGAAACGCAAAATAAATTTAATGGACACGATAATAGAGATGAAACTTAGTAATTACTCGTTAAATGGTTTGTAAATAAAATTATTTGGAAAAATGTAAAAAGAGTTTTTATAAATTGACTTATATATTTTTTTACGCGCAAATAGAGACCACAGATAAATATTGTTAATCCTTTAAAAATAATAGGTTTTTTTTTTCTATAATCTATATTTTTGGTATCCGCTCTAGGCCCGCGTGGTGGACTATGGCCTGTAACTTCTCGTTGTCATGGGAGGCTTGTGTATGATGTGTGTATGTGTGAATTATTTTTATTTGGTAATGAAATATTTCTTCATATGAAATATCTAAAGGGAGAGTTTGTTATATGCTATTCTAGAGTATCTTAAATTTATTTTAACATTTTTTTAAACATACATAAGTATTATCGCATTAAAAAATTTTAACTTATAATTTCACATAGTTAAATTAATTGAAAGTATTTATGATTAATATAATACTGCCAAATAAAGAGGTCAGTTAATAAGTGAGTGCCAGTGTAAACGGTCCGCAATCGAATTTAGCCGTGTAATAACAGAGAAATGATCGCTTGATACATCCGCGTCTCCGGAGAAATACTTTAATGTTTAAACTGTAGTGGTGGGGCAATGTCGATATCGATACTTTAAAACGTACAAAAAATTTACGATATTTTTCTACCTTACTAAAATCCCGTGGCATTAAATGTCTATTGGCATCTAATGGTTTTCCAAAGTAGGTATCCTGTATTGATTTTGTTTGAACATAAAAAAATTATCTTGATCTCGTCAGTCGCGAAAAAGCTGCATCATAATCGGTCCATTATAGCTTCGATACCAGACTGATACTAAGCTATATTTTAAGAAAATCTGTTCAGCCGGTCAAAGAACTATTTATTATTGTTAAGGATATGTCTGTGTGTGTATGATATGTAGTGTATGTATTTCTATGTGTACGCTCAATTCTATATGCTATTCTGTCTATGGTCTCATATAGAGTTTTTTTTCTGTTTTGTTATTGTTATGGGTTTATTCATTCCAGGTATTTGGTGTCATTTTATTTTATTTCAATTTTGTATTTCATTTTTATTCTCCCTGCTATTGGATACAGGGGAATGAGTTTCATCGAAGGAGGTAGGGCGCAACGGATTCGTCCGTTCGAAATTGGAGTAGCCCGACTGGGGTAGTACCTCCACCTTACAGAAGACCGCAGCCAAATAACACTACATGTAGTGTTGTGTTCCTGCGGTGAGTAAGGTAGCCAGAGCTCCATGAGGAGACGCTGTAACGGTAGTGAGGGGACAAGGGATGGAGTAGCGTCGTAGGGGTATGCAGGAGTGATACCTGTTTAGCCTTTCGACGAAAAGTACATTGCGCTTTGTCCCTTTCACTGTCTATACAGTTGCTTATTTATAGGGTCGGCAACGCGTCAGTGACGCCTCTGGTGTTGCAAGCGTCCATAGGCTACGGTAACCGCTTCCCATCAAGTGGGACCGTATGCCTGTTTGCCACCCTTGTGTTATAAAAAAAAATCTATATAACAGTGGTCGATAGTTGGTACAACACTAGATGGGCGGGGGCGAGAGTGCGAAATTGGAGGAAAACTTTCGTAAGGGGAAATGAAATGGGATTGATAAAAATTGGAACCAAGCCGCTCGCACAGGGCCGCACTGAGGCACACTATGTAGTAAGTAGGTTCGGCCTCGCGGTCCCGGGGGATCTAGGTACAATTTCCCCAATTTACATTTTTATAATATAAATACATTACTAATTGACCCGCGCAACTTCATTAGCATCATTTGCTCATCTTTGCAACATTTTTGATTGATGCTCCGCTCCTATGTCCGTAGCGTAATTATGTATATATAATCTATAACATTCCTCGTTAAATTAGCTATCTAACGCTGATTTTTTTCAAATCGGACTAGTAGTTGGTGGGACTAGCGCGTTCAAACAAACAAACTCTTCAGTTTTACAATATTAGTATAGATATTTACTCGTTGTGCTTCATTTCATTCATGATACTAAAATACTTGATATTTAAGTAGTTTAGTTGGCATGCCATGATGATGTACTTAGGTGAAAAAGATATTTCAATGATGACAAAACAAGTAAATTCTCCACGAAAATCAATACCCGAGTATGGGCCTGTATTTTCCGAGGGCACGAAATTCACTTAGCTTCGTTTGTCGAAGCTTTTCGCCTCTTGAAAGTTTTCAATAGCCCGGAATCGAATTCAGGCACATACCTCCCCCTACCCAACCTCCCCCCCCCCCCCCCCTTGAACACCTGACGTGTGGGGACCATGTATGTACAAAAAAGAATTAAACCGCTTCGGAAAATGTAGCGGCTTTTTATACGACTTGAGTAAAACCGTATGTATTTTTTCTTATATCCAAATGCTATATAGGTATTCTATAAATGAGGAAGTGGCCATGACCTTCCTGGGTTCCGAATCCCACACAGGACGAACATTTGTAAGTATGAATTTCTGTCCTTTGTCGAGATGTTAAATCTATAAAAGTATGTACTTAAACATAGTATATCAGCTATCTGGTTACGATAGCCCAAGCTATGCTTAGTTTGGAATCAGGCCGTGCCCGAAAAATGTCCTAAGATGTTTTGTCTATACCGATATAAAAATTTAAGAGTTTGTTTGTTTACTTGAACGCGCTAATCTTAGGTACCTACTGCTGTTCCGATTTGATTTCAGTGTTACATAGCCCATTTATCGAGGAAGGCTACGAAGGACTATATGGGTGAAATCGGGAGGCGGAAGCTTGTTTATTTATATGAATACCCAGTTTAGATGAATCTTAGATGAATCATGAAAATTTATCATAAAGAACGGCATATACTAATATTTTGAAGGTAAATACCAGCCATAAGACGTCCACTGGTGAACATAACCTCCCCCATCGATTTCCATGCAGAACGGTAGAAAGAAGACTCCAATGTAATAATTTCACGTAAACAAGTTCGCGGTTCCTAACTACTATAATTATATACGAAAAAAACTACAACCGCACAAAAAAATATCAATGCTACCAAACACACCAACAAAAGATTTGCAACAATAACAATCGAACGTCCTTAATCCTCAATGGTCATTTTTGGTCCAGATTTGGTCCATTTCGTCTCATTGTGCATCACACTTATCGAATAGTAATCCGAGACGCCTGACAAACTCCGACGCTAGTAAAGTTCATTGTGAAGTGCACAGTGGTCAGCTACTCGATAGCTCGGGACTTAATGTTCTTGGAAATTTTGCGGTGTCGTGCCTTTGAATTGTATTTTTATTTGGGGATCCGTGGTTTGTGGTCTAAGTACTTGTAGTTTTTTATTTATTTACTAGATGCTCCCCGTGGTTTTTTCCGCATTCCAGGGAACTGTCAAGTTTCCCGGGAGAAGGTGGCCTATATCTTTTCCATGTTAGTATCTCTGATACAAATGTTATCAAAAAGCGGTTGAGTGGTTTAGGCGTGACAAAATTTATCACAGACTTAGAATATGTTGTGAAATAGCGCATAAGCTACTTCTTTAGATATATTATATATTATATGAATTTTACCTACGGGACCACTTCGATTTATACTACAACTGGCTCATACCCGCACTTTTAGTTTAGTTTTTGTGGTACATTGTAAAAGGATTTGCTTCACATTATTAGTTCGGAAACGACAAAGGAGTTTGTTTGGAGGCGTTTGCGGTGAACTTAATATTTTCATGTGTGATTGTGAATGGATGAAAAAAACTATAAGAGTTTAGTTTTTGCTCATAATAGGTACTTCAAGCTGACATAAGTAGGATATTGTTGAGGATTGTAATGAAAGAAAACATAAAATTAATATATTTGTGACACCTACTAATATAAAGCGAAAGTTTATGGATGTATGTTTGTAACTCTTTCATGATGAAACGGCTAAAGGGATCGTAAATTTGGCACATTGTTAGAATGTCTGAAATACCTAATAATATATAGGCTACATTTTATCCCGGGAAAGTTTAAGATCCCGGAACGAGGGTGAAACTGCGGGAAGCCAATCCGTATTTTGCCTTCCCCAACATCTAGGTACCTAATTGTGATGTGGTTAGATTCTTGTCACATAATAACTACTTGCGCATCCGTTTCTACAATAAAAACAAAATCTGTTGAATTGAGAACAACCTCGTTTTTTTTTAAAGTCGGTTAAAAATAGGAGAAATATCAAATACCAAGATTTCAAACGGAGATTTCGCACAAAGATCATAGATTTTGCCGACATAAAGTATCCCGCTGTAATCTTTACTTTTGGCTTTGTGTTTACCGAACCATGTTTACTAGTAATATAATACGTTTAATACAAGAAATACATAAAATAGTGTAATTTTGTCGGAAAAAAAAATCAAAATCTAGATATGCCTCATAACCGCTAAGTGTTTTTGCGCGATATTATTGTTTTCATTAAATAGTATTATATTTTGGTATGTGCAAAATCTGTTATTATTACAATGAAAATATAATTATTAAGAAGTACTGAAAACTATTAAGGTTTTTATAAATTATTAAATAAATTTTCCTAATAGGTAGTTTAGATAATATGTGCGAAGCCTGTTCATATTCATAAGTGGATTTTTTTAGTTAAATAAAGCTTTTGAGAAGTATCCCTCGTAATAATACTTGCAATGTAACAAATAAAAATACTCGTTACAAAAATAAACATGTTTCTGCGACCCCGCCCTACAAAAACGACAATTTGCGCCAATTAAAAACAGAAAAATACAATTTCATTTGTCCCAGCACCATATTGGGTGAACGCCTCAAACAAATGTCACTTTTAACACAATTCACCAACTTAAACCAAACATAAACAAGCCAGTATAGACCTTAACACAAAGACATACGATATACAAAACCGCATAAATACTTTTGCAATGACGTCAATGCGTATTTTTTTCACTATTTTCCGTTTTCATTGTATTACGGCGTTTAGTCTCCGCTAACGAGTCAGCAGGGAGCCGTGCGAAAGAGAGCCTCGTGTGTGAAAGGGACAGACGTACGTAATATGATTTATTTTGTTGCATTGTGGTTTGGGTGTAGTGTTTGGTCCAGAGTTTTTATGCATTTGAACCACTGGGCTTTAAATTCTGTTGTTATTATTTTCTTCATGAATTGTAGTGAGAATACTTTGTATTATAACTTTGTTTACCATTGTTATAATAATTTAAATAGGATGGGCTAAGACAGCCGAGCCGGTATTTTTGTGAGCATGGATGGATGGACGGATGGATATATGTTTGTTACTGTTAGACGCAAAGACGGCTAAAGGGATCTGCTTGAAATTTGGCAAAGAGTTAGAATATGTAATTTATCTAAAAAAATCATTCACTAATGGAAAGTTCCATTATCAGGGAGCAACATAGGTCTTTCATTCCTTTGGGAACGGGGACTTACGTGAGTGAAACCGCGCGGTGGAAGCTAGTTGATAAAATTAGTAGGGACAAAAATTGTATTGCAGAATTACATTTGAGCAATTAATTCTGAACAAACGCACAGTTCTTAGTGAAATCGGGTCACGTTTATAATCGATCTCATGATAACATCTCCCTTTGTTAATGTGTAACTTAATACGGGACATAGTAACTATAGAATTGTAACAGTAGTACAGCTAAGGTTGAACCGTCAATGCGAAGGGTTATAAAAGGCATTGGTATCGCCGAATCTGTGTCATACATTTGTTTTATACCATAAATATGGCAAAGAGGCATACGGTCCCACCTGATGCCGCGCGGTTACCATAGCCCATAGAGTATATACCCTCTTCTAATGTATAAAAATGTCATGTCACAGTATTTTCTATCCACTGAAACTTGTTTTTTTTTTGGTATGTTCGATGTATGTATGTTACTCTATCGCCATCGATATATATGTACTACGTACTAGATAGGGCGTTCCGAACACTCGCTTTGGTCAACTCAACTGAACTGCAGTCCCCACACCCGACTTTAGTGTGGCTTCGACATTCATTCAGTGCGGGTGCGCACGGAGCAGCGTTAATAACAACGATAATCCGAATCAAAGTGGACCCTGGACGAAAATAACTAGTCAGTAGTCAACTAAGTAAAATTACTTCATGTTTAAGTGAATTAATAGGTGATAATTTCGTAATTCCAGAGTAGAAAAACAATTTATCTATTTAAATACCACGCCATTCTACAATCATATACTAAAACGTGCAGATGTTCCCTTAAAACTGGTTGTAGGTAAAAATATGTAACTGAACACAGACTTGATATGTTTTTTTAGAAAGTGTTTTAATTTGATTCATTGTTAATGAGTTTTTAATTAGTAGTGATAGTTTGATATTTTGAATAATTGTTTTATGTTAATTCAAGCCCTGGCCCGAACCTCTGAGTACTCAATTTAAGCCATGTGAAGTCCGCCAATCCGCACTAGGCCCCCCTAATATTAATATAATACATTTTGAAATCGAGTTTTATTCTAATGAAGTTTAGTAGGTAAAAAAGATGTGTCACATCTGCGGTGTGAACTCTATAGAGACGACATCTTAGTGTAGTTAACTGAACGAAACGCGTAAGCGCCATGAAATTTGCGGCGCTTACGACGTTTTGGTCGCGAGAAAACTATACTCTAAGCAATTTAGCGCTGTATCTTTTAAAATAGTTTGGTTAGTTGACACAGCTTTATACAGCGCTGCAGCGAACTTTAGTTCTAACTCTTACCAGTTTTTGAACAAATGTTTTACATGAACGTTCTTGTCTATCGCTAGAGTATACGTCGATGTCTATCGCAACAACAAATGAAGGATAAATAAATATCCTGGGACATTTTTCACACACGGCCAATCTGACTCCAAAGTAAGCTTCAAAGTGAGCTTGTGTTGTGGTAACTAGATAGCTGATATTCTACAAATAATACTTTTAAATATATACATATTATAGACATATTCATGCATACAAATGTTTGTCCTGGGTGGGATTCGAAACCACGACCATCGGCTTGGTAGTCAGGGTCACTAACCACTAAGCCATCTGGTCTGTCAAGGCTAAATTATTGACCAACCGTTTTTGTCGAATGGGGCTTTGCCTACTGTCGTTATTATGTACTGTGACACCGTGAGGGTAGTAAACAAGCCCTTCATCCCCTTCACCCTGTGGATATGTAAACGATTGTTTAAAATTTCAATTTGCGGGACAAATTGTTATTTATTTCAAGCTGAATGAATATGTGTAAGACTAGTGGCTTACCACGGATTCACTCGCAATCAAATATAATATAGATAGGCATCAAATATCAAAAATTTCCCGGGATAAAAAATTTAAATGTGTCCAAATATCATTCAGATCCCTTCTGATCTTTTTGCGTGATAGAGTAACAAACATCCATATACAAAGTTACGCATTTATAAATATTAGAAATGTTGACAATATTTTTAAACGTAATTTCTTAAAAAATTATTCCCATAAAGGTGTAGGTAGGTACATAGAGAGATTTAAATAGTTTGATTCCTTTAAAATAAATGTCCAAGTAGGTAAGTACCTACCTGAAATCTAATCATGATAGTATTTTCAATCGTTTTGAATGTTTTTGAATTAAAACCTAGCAACACATAAAAAAATACTCATATAAAAATGGCAAGATATTTTTCATGCAATTAATAAGTCTTACGTAAAATATTTGCATTAAAAAAACACAAACAGACTCAAACGAAAACTTCATTAAACAAATTTTAATTTCAAACTGCAGTCCCCTGCACTATTTGAATAGTCTCTGGCCTCAGGATATGATAAGTATAACGTTATTAAGTCTCACCCCTAAATGTTGTAACCGGGAATCGAATCTGATACTGTGTTACTTGCCACCCGCTGGCGACATCCCGTCTGCGAGAGCGAACGTCAAGTATGATACATAAATGTTTGGGATTGGTTCCGTACAATATTTGTTTCTGGAATTTAATCTAAACTTCGGATACATGACAGCTTTTTAGATTCAATAGCATATTTTGTGTTTAAATAAATATTTTCTAGTATCAAACGATTAGTGGTTTTTGGGTTTGAATCCTAGCTAGGAGAAACTTTTTTGTGCATATATGTTTGTTTTATGTCTCTATGTAAGTATGTATTTAAAGTAGTATGTGCAGTTTGTCAGCTATCTGGATGCCATAGCACAAGCTCTGCTTTGTTGGTTTTGTAGCTGTAGCTTTAGCGTAATAATCAAACTCACTTCGAGACAATGTAGCTTTCTAACTTAAAAAGATATTTTTTAAATTGGTCTTTTAGTTTTTAAGTTTATTCGTTACATACCTACCTACATATATTTCTCATTAATAACATTAGTGTAGGTATATGACTGTTCTAAAGGCGCTAGTTCATACCTTAAAGTTTACAAAGACAAACAAACATCTGTCTTAAAAATATTTTAAGTTTATTCGCTTTGTATATAAATACAAATTTCTCCTTTTGATAATATGTAGTAGGTACAGTAGATTTTTTAGTTCAAAATGAGTGCCTGACCCTAATCGCAAATCTCGCGACAAAAGAGTCCCGCGAAATAGTCGCGATGGCGTCCCGCGGCGCTGAACACAATGTTGCACTAGGCTAATAACACGTTTAGTTTCATAATATACCAGCCGTCCAATCGCCGAAAGTAATCTAAATATGTAATACTAGCTTCTACCCCGCGGTTTCACCCGCGTTTCCGTTGATAATAGCCTATGACACAAATAATGTAGCTTTCTATTGGTGAAAGAATTATTCAGATCGGTCTAGTTGGTTCGGAGGTATTGGCAAAGAAAGAAGAAAGAAATCAAATCTTTCCTCTTTATAATATCTCTAGTTGCACCCGCGTAGTTCCCGTTTCCGTTGGAATATAGGGATAAAATATAATATCTTAAATTACCCCGGGATAAAAGTAGCCTATGTGTCGGTCCAGGTTATAAACTATCTGTATTCTAAAGTCATCTAAATCCCTTCTGTAGTTTTTGCGTGAAAGAGTAACAAACATACATTCATACATAGTCTTACAAACTTTCGCATCATCATCACTACATATTATAAAACAAAGTCGCTTTCCGCTGTCTGTCCCTATGTCTTCCTAAACCTTTAAAACTACGCAACGGATTTAGATGCGGTTTTTTTAATAGATAGAGTGATTCAAGAGGCAGGTTTTAATATACAATACATGCATAATATGTTAGAGAAACAGTGACAATTTTTGAGGTTTCTAACATTGCACCCGTGCGAAGCTGGGGCGGGTCGCTAGTTTATAATATTTGTATGTCGGAACGGAAACGGCTCTATCGATTAACGCGAAATTTAATATGCGGTGGGTTTCAGGGGAGTTAAATCAATCTAGTTTTATTTTTAAGAAAACGTCGTTTTACCCGTGTACCAGATGACACACGCAAATTTGTTAGCATCACTTGCCCGTATTTGCAACATTTTTGATTGATGCTCTATCCCTATTAATCGTAGAGTGATATATAGGTTATAGCTTTCCTCGATAAAAGGGCTATCAGAAATAAATTTTCCTCAGTTTTTCCTGAGACTCCCGCGATCAAGCACACAAACAAACAAACTTTGTAGCTTTATATATTAGTATAGATTCTAGCAATGAAAAACTGCTACAATATCATTAGAATACAAAGGTACATTTCGCCCACCTCCTATAAATATATATATTTACTAGCTGCCGCCCCGCGGTTTCACCCGCGTAGTTTCCGTTCCGGTGATCATAGAGGGATGAGAAATAGATGTTGTCCGATTCTCAGACCTACCCAATATGCACACAAAATTTCATGAGAATCGGTCAAGCCGTATCGGAGGAGTTTAATCACAAACACCGCGGCACGAAAATTTTATACTTATATTAGATTTATATGTCTTTATCGCAATGTTGGTATTCCTTAGGTTTATTTTGTATACAGTTACCAACATACAAAAACGCATTTTTTTTCTATATGTAGGTACTTGGTAGGGTAAACGGACACATAGTCGGCCGCGTGTTCACACGTAGGTACTACGTCATTCAATTACAGCGGGGAAAAAACGCGTCGTGATAATGGACAGATTCCGAAGAGAGTTGATGTCTGAGTTTTTTTTTATAATTTCTGTGTTACCATATTTTATTTCATGCGACTTATAAAGGACTTTTGTCTGCTTATTGTAATTAAATATTGTTTGTGATAATTACTAAATGGCTTTCTCGGTTTAACAAGGTATAGAAATAATAGTTTTGATATTTGTTGTTTCTAATTCTTAAACCATCGATTTATAATACTTAAATGATCTTTAATAATTGGTTTAAGAGACAATTCTAGACCAAAAGTGTTAACAGGCCATTAGAAGAGTTGTAATTCAAATAAAGAACTAAACAACCGTCTCCACACCATTTCATTTCCAAAGTTAAGTGATGTAAAACGGCAAAAATTGTTCGCCAAATCACTGGCGTTTTTTAATAATTGTTTTATGCTCTAACAAATGAGTTTGAAATTGGATCGGGCTCGGAACGCTTACAAAAATGGATGCTTAATGCGATTAGTGTGAGCGGGACAGCGGTATTCTGATAGAAAAGGACACATACAGTTCGCTGTGTTTGAAAGGTTTTCATACAATTTGATTTCATTTTAGTATTATTTAGTTTCGTTTTGTTGTTCGTAATTTTATTTGTATGTCAATTTTGTTCGTCACGAAATATGATTGGTTTTGAAGAAAGTTATAGGTAAGTACTGTTTTATTAGCTCAAGATAAAAATGTAGGGGGAAATAAATTGGACATTTCTAGTTTAAAAAAATATATACAGAGTGTTTGCTTAACTGTGATAGGCTGGAAGTTGTCACTAATTTATCATTTTATGGACAGTTCTGGTTTTAACTGGAAGGGATGTGTAAAAAAATATGCAAAGACAATTAAGTAAAAAAATAAAAAAACCTTCTCAGTTCTTCTCAGAGCATTCCAAAACCGTAGTAATTTCAATAACTTTAACTGCCTTTGACGTTTAAACTAAATATATAACATTTTATATCGTAAAAAAAACAATACACGACGAGAGCTACACTTTAATCAGTTTAAGACTTCATCAAAAGTATTTCTTAGCAAAATAAGGTGAAGATACAATTATAATGAAATTGCTGTTAACTGCTGTTAGTCCCAAGGCGCCTGTAATTGTCTCTCGGACATAGGGGAGGGGGGTCAGGGGAGGGATAAGAGGGGATTATTGTTTTATAATAGGCTTTTTATTGGGCTGGCGTGCTTAAGGATAACGATGATAATGTTAAATTAAACAAATTTTCCGCTTCCAAATGTCAACATGAGTATTTTATTTACCAAAACTGGATTTTAACCTCTCATAGGTAGGATATACTATTACATAATTATTGTAAAAAAATTACTAGCTTCCGCCGCGCGGTTTCACGTAGTTCCCGTTTCCGTCAGAAAACGGGGATAAAATATTGTCTATGTTCCTCCCAGTAAAATTAGCTTTAACGTTAAAGTAGTGTATTATTATATTATTATTTGGATTAAGCGGCTATTTCAAGTCTTCTCAGAGCTTGTATCACTGCGACCATACTAGGTCTATTGTGATCGCCACATTAACTAGATTTCACTGTCAAGACCTGCAGCTTTGAAAAACCGCACTATGTTCTTGACAGGAATTGATTTTAACCTCATCTGGGTGCAATATGTGTTTCCCCAGGTGGGTAAAGTAAAGTAGTGGTAAAGTAGTGTAACGGCATAATATATATTGGATCGGTCCTGTAGTTTTTTTGTTACACATCTAAATAATACAAATATTTCCGTTTATATAAGTACTACTATGACACATTTCCAAGAATTTCATAATGAATATGAACCTGCTGGAACGTGTACTTAGTGATGTTCGAAAACTGTTTACGTAATCAATGTGTGCGAATTGATTTCACATGCATTTTCGAGAAATTTTGTCTTTGAAAGAGCTAAACTAAAATTCCCAGAAATAATATAGTTGACAGACGGGTAGGCTTTCAATCGGTTCGGTCGGTCATTGGTTCAAATTCCATGCAGGATTCGAAATGAATCAAATTAAAAATATTTTTTATTCAAATAGGTTTACAAGCACTTAATAGTCACTATTAATGCTCGGTTCTGAAAGTTGTTTTTACTGAGAAGAGCCGGCAATAAACTCAGTAATTACTCTTTTCAATACCAACTTAGATCTAGGTACAATAGTGATTTTTACAAAATAGTAGCTGCCGCCCCGCGCTTCAATCCACGTAGTTCCCGTTCCCGTGATCACAGGGGTATCAAAAATAGATAGTAGCCGGTTCTTAGACCTACTGAATATGCATATAAAATTTTATAAAAAATCGTTTCGGCGGAGTATGGTTCTGGTATGAATATGTGTATTTGTACTGAGTCTGGAACTCTGGATATCAATATAATATCTATACAAGTATGTATTTTAAAGTAGTACCTAGTGGTAGGTATATCAGCTATCTGGTTACCATAGACAAATCTCTGCTCTGATCAGATTGGTGTATGTGAAAAATGTCCCGGGATAATAATCTATTATTATAGTTTACTTTTGTTTCATCATCATCATCTTCAGCCTATTCAGTCCACTGGTGGACGTAGGCCTCCCCTAATGCGCGCCACTTATCCCGGTCCTCCGCTCTCCTCATCCAGCCCTTTTGTTTATTAAAATGTAAATTGGATGTCCATAACTGGTTTGTTATATAGACACGAGAGGTACCAAAAATAACTTACTTATATTATCAATATTCTGCATTCAAAGTTTGACCAAATATTTGACAAATAAATTATACTATTGGACTACTCAAATACGATTATAAGCCTTTTAGGCTCATTGATATATGAATGAGTTGTTGAATGAACTGTAATCCTTTACATTCACTTCTTCGTAATTCGTTGCTCAGTTTTGAGTGAGTTGCTTTGTGTTTGATTCTAGTGAAGGTTTTTATTCCACATTCCTTCATTCATGAGATTATAGTGTATATTCTCTCTGAGAATAAAGACATGATTGAAATACGGTTTGTGAAAGTGGTTATGAAAACTCACGGTGAATGGATTTCTTTTTACAAATCTATGTAGGTAATATAATTATGTTACTTACTATCTAGCAACATCTTACGTACGTTAAAATAAAAGTCTTTAAACTAAATTTTTACGATTAAAATGAACTTATTCGTCCACCTGTTTCCCAATTAATGCGCTTTGCAACAGTTTAAGGCTACCAATATTATAAACGCGAAAGTTTGTGAGTATGGATGGATGGATGGATGTTTGTTACACTTCCACGCCAAAAGCATACAGAGGCTATTTTTATCCCGGGAAAATTGAAAATCCCCGCGTTCCCCCGCGGGTGGAACCGCCGCGGCGCCGTGAGCCACTAGTAATAAACATATTTTTAGAGTGAATTATAACTGCCCACCAAATAAGTAATCATAATAACGAATAAAAAGAAATAAGTTTTAATGTTAAAAAGGGTTTGTTAAAGTTCGTATAAGGTAAATGTAATAAATGCTGGCCACTAGTGTTGCAGCGTGCATTTATCGAATTATCTTTACATTTGTTCAGACGACGGCGCGACACGACTGTACTACTATTATGTATCAAAACATTTATACAGGCTGTATTGTGTAATATTGTATATCAATATGCCTTTTCTATTCCATTAAATAGTACTTTATAAATAAAAAAAATTACGTGAGGCACTCGGGGACTGCCGCGGTAAAGCTATTGCATTGCATAGCATTTTGTATCAACTTATGCAATTATAATTTTATTTATTTATTTTAATAATAAATGCACTTTGTTCATTCATATTCAAAACACTTCATACACAAATTTTACAAGTACAGCTATTCACTGTTGTACATAAATACATATACACCTATATACTTTCTCATAAACAGCTGCTTATGTATTCGTCCGATTTCGGAGCAGCTCGTCTCGATTCGTGCGAGTTTCGTAGAGTCGTACAATACGTCTAATCGCACACAACGCCGTGTCGAAGACTGCCGAACTGAAACGACGTTAGACGATGCACGGCCTTCAAGCCACACCTCCTTGCCCGTCGGAGTGGGGGGTGTTAGGTGTTTTCGTTACGGAATTCCTTGATTCGGTCGCCGCGCTCAGAGCCCGCGATAAAAGCTATGCAATAGCTTAAAAATGATTTTGTTTTTTGTTTTGATTGATTTTATTTAATTCCGAGAAAATTAAATGCAGTTCCTAAACCCTTTAATTGAGGATTATTCAATCATTATCTCAGTGATTTTAACGTTTAATTAATAAGATAAATATTAAAATTATGCAAGTAAATATATAAACGTAATGGGGCTTCCATTTCCTTTTCTATTATTTATTTTATGGACAAATTAAATACGTAGATTAACCACTGGCTCCCAGCAACTGATATTTGTCAGATTTTAGCAAAACATTTACCTAATTTCAACCGCCTTAGCAAACTATTTATGTTATTACCCCCTGTACTTACATTTCGAGTATCTCCTAAAATGCGTGTAACAACTATTTGGTAGTGGTTATTATAAAACTGTATAATTTACCGCCACTCAGCGCCTGGGCCGATTACTCGGTGTTTCACCCTAAGTGCAATATTAAAGTAATATTGTTTTTATTTCTGCTCTTATTTTGAATTCTTTGGTTATAATTTACACACGGCAATCTGAATCTAAACTAAGTATAGCTAGAACATACTTGCGCAGATGATAATTTTATGCGTTAAGAAACCTTTTTTTGACATTTCGTTTAGTTTATTTAACTTTATTTTGCTTGAGTCTTTAAAATATTCTGACTAAATTTAATGCGGTTCAAAATAATTTAAATATAAGTAGGGTTTTAGTGTTTTTTTTAAATACGATATTTTGTTTAAGCATTTTTTTAGATAGTGCAATAAATACAAAATTATAACAATTAAGTTAAAAAGTATTACTTTGTAAGCAAATATATCGATGGCCGTTCTTAAAAGCACTCTAAATGCCATTTGAAAACTTTTTTTACATGAAACAACCCAAAAATTACCATTACTAATAAGCCTGTATTAGGTGGTTACCATTTTAACTTGACCTTTACAATTTTCAACGCCTTAAGCTTTGGGAACGTTCGAAAATTTTTATATGGGCGTTAAGGGTCATGTTATGTTGGTCATCAATTTTTCAATCCTATTTCTGGGTAGGCAGGTATTAATTTGAAAGAGTGTTATTATGATCCATCTGTGATGGATTGGATGACTCGGCAAATATTTGTATTAGTTGCGTTTAAAGTTTGGACAAATGTTGGCCGTAGATTTATTTTGTTGATAATAATTGAGAGTATTTATTTTCAAGCATCACTCTTTGTTAGTTTTTGAAAAACTACTTTTATATGAATAACTTGGAATAGTATTCTTCACACATGGTCTTTCTGATTGAAAACCAAGCAGAGCTTATTAGTCATATAGCTAATACCTATAGGTTTACTTATAAATTTATCTTTGAAACAGTTACTTACATTAACATTACAGTAACTTACATAGATATTTACCTTCATATTTTAACAAACAAGTTTTTATCTGTACCAAATTTCAAGAAAAGGGCTGATGAATAATTGGCGCGAAAGACAAACAGTCACTTTAACATTGATAATATTAGTAGTTTTATATTTACAATAATAATAAAATATTTATTTATTTTTCTATCACAATGGTCCTTATTAAATACTTATAACAAAATGCGTAGATGCCATACAGTACATTACATTTATAAGAATGTGACAATAGCCTAAATAAATCTGAAACAATTACAAGAACTTCAAGGATTCTGAAAGTGACTTAAAAGTGAAGTTAATGACAAAAACTTTATTTTAAATAGTTATATCCACATTTAAAGGACATAATTGGACCCTATTAGGAGTCGAAAGTGATTTTGAAGTGATAAATATCTTGACAGCTTATCTCAAAACATATCTTTGCTAAATATGTCCATTTAAGTTTTCATTTTGAAGTGGAGGCACGGGCTACCAAATTAATTTTATCTTTGTACTTATTGACAGCCCGGTTGGCTTTGTGGTTAGTGACCCTGACTCTCAAGCCGCGGGTCGTGGGTTCGAATCCCACCCAGGACAAACATTTGTATGCATGAATATGTCTGTTTGTCCTGTGTCTGGATGTAAATATCTATATAAGTATGTATTTAAAAGTAGTATATGTAGTATATCAGCTATCTGGTTACCATATTACAAGCTCTGCTTAGTTTGGAATCAGATTGGCCGTGTGTGAAAAATGTCCCAGGATATTTATTTATTTATTTATTTATTTATTTATTTATTTATATATTTTTTAGGTTGCCAGTAAAAAAATCTAAAATTTGTGATGTGATTCCTTGGCTATGTGGTAAGTGATGCAGCCTTTCAAATCGCAAGCCGTCGGTTCGAATCCGACCCACGATAAACATTTAAGTATATGCGTGAATATGAACATGAGTCTGTTTGATCTATTGCTGGGTGTTAATTACTATGTAAATATTTTATTTTAAAGTAGTAGGTATATGGAGTATATCAGGTTACTATAACATAAACTCTGCTTGATTTGGCCGAGAATGAAAAAATGACCCAAAATATTTATATTTTTTTTACGGTAAGAGCATTGATAAATACATCTCTTTTACTACCACTAGCTGCCTCCACGCGGCTTCACTCGCGTTGTTCCCGTTCTGTAAGAATGCGAAGTTAAAAAAGCCTATGCTACTCCCTGATAATGTAGCTTTCCAATGGTGAAAGAATTATTCAGAACGGTCCAGTAGTTTATAAGTTTATTTGTTACATACAAAAATACAAATCTTTTCTCTTTATAACATTTGTATGATGAAGCACAAAATGGTGGAACTTTAATTTAATTACACCTAACACTTGCTACCTCACATTAGGGTTCAATATCCGTTGACCCAAATCCAAAACTCTATTACGGCGTAGATAGAATATTATCGAAGTACGAGTACCGTGGTCAGTTAGTTACTTGCTTGTTCCACATCTTGGGATTACGTGCGAATATTACACAGAGTAGGGAGAGATATAGATAATACCTTCCTTTTTTTAAGTAAAAACGGTACCCTATTACGTCACTGTCATTCTGTCTGTCATCAACCTGTATCTCTTATACCATGATAGCTACTTAATTGAATTTTTCACAGATGATTTTGACTTGATGATGACTGTTGTCGCCATAATAATAAATAGGTACTTACTAAAATCAAGAAGATTTCCTATGTTTATGAAAAGAAATTATATTTAGGGACAACCCGGTTGGCTTTGTGGTTAGTGACCCTGACTCTCAAGCCGCCGGTCGTGGGTACGAATCCCACCCAGAATTAACATTTGTATGCATAAATATGTTTGTTTATCTATATAAGTATGTATATAAAAACGTAGTACCTATATGTAATATATCAGCTATCTGGTTACCATAACACCACCTCACTTGCAGTTTACTTTGGAATCAGATTGGATGTGTGAAAAATGTCCCTGGTTATTTTACTTATTTTATAATATTAGTAAAGATTTACCTCTGTATCACATTGGACTGTGGTAATGTCCAAGAGTCCTCTAGTCTGTAACTGGACAGTAACTCGATTGCCGCGTTGAGATGACCCATAGTGCCGACGCAAACCTCCCTCCGAGTTTACACTGTCCTATGATTGGACATTTGTGTTCAACGGTAGAGAATGTGGCTGAACATAACTCGCTTTCACGACGGACTGGCTGGCTTTGTGGTGTGTGGCTCTGACGTACAAACCGAAGGTTCGAATCCCATTAAGGACAAATATTTCTGTCCATTAACACTTCGTCTTTCTCGGTCAATCTTAATCGGTTCATTTGTTTTAGCGTGAAAGCGAGACAGACAGACATAGTTATTTTCGCATTTATAATATTAGATAGATTGTCATGTTTGATAAATTATAATATTATTTAAATGCGAAAATTTGTGAGTACCTTTGGTTGAGAGCCCTCTACGATCAACGAAACAGTCCGCGTAACGGTGTAAAAGCCATCTGAGGCTAACACCTTCTCCTCCATTAAAAAAAATTGGTTGCCTGTAAAGTCGGTATACGGGCGAAAGTTTTACGTGACAACGACTTTGAGTGGTAAAATAATTTTTAACCGACTTCCCAAAACGAAGGAGGAGGTTCTCAATTCGGCCGGTATGTTTTTTTTTTTTTTTTTTTTTTTTTTCTATGTATGTACATCGATTACGTCGCGGTTAATGGACCGATTCGCGTGATTCTTTTTTTGTTCGACGCGAAATAGCTGCCAAATGGTCCCATAAAAATTTCTTTCAGTTTGGTTTAGTAGTTTTTATTTTATAAGCATTATTGTTATTTCGACGATGTCATTTTGACGATACTTTGTATATTAGTATGTCGATAACTTTAACATTTCTAATCCGATTTGCGTAATTCTTTTTTTGTTCGTTAGGGTACATATTCAAGTTGGTACCCTGGTCATCTAGTCAGCATATGATGATGGGATCCCAAGGAAATCGTGAAGAACACTCAAATTATAAGCATATAACTGTTACGTTTCAGTCAATACCATACAGTTTGTTCAATTATTTGCGTTTGATGATGATTTCCTATGGATGAGCTGATGATGGAAGGTACAACTCCTCAAAGGATAGGAGTTCAGAGAAAATTCTTTCAAAATTATACGTGCATATGGATAGAGAATAGTATTCCTTGAGGCTATTAGGTTGACCTTGAAGGTTAATCTCATTAACGTTTAGGTTTAATAGTGTTCTGTGATTGTTAAATAAATAATAAGCCTACCCATACTTAAATCACTAAAAAGCAAAAAATAAAAATAAAACTACGTTAAAAAAAACCGACTTCCAAAAATACTAAAAAGCAAAAAATAACTAACGCAATTTATAACACTTTCCTCTACTTACCTACTGACTACTTATTCTTTCCGCTTGCTGCATGGTTTGAAGTCGGTGCCAAGCCATATATGAATAAAAAAATTACTTAAAGAAAAAAAATGGTGTAACAAATAAATTTCTACACGATAACCTACTAAGTAAATGACAATAAGAAACAAATGAAAACGACGATGAGATATATGTAATTTACATTCTACAACTATAGTGGTCCTGTAAAGGACCGTTTATTTCTAAAATTTAGAAATTTAAATGCAAACGGTGCCAAAGTTTTTGTTGACCTTATTAAAACATGGAGAATCTTAACAAAGATCTTTTGTATATTGTTTACTAATTATGCTGTGGCTTGGCACCAACTTCAAACCAAGCAGTAAGCGGAGAGAATAAGTAGTCAGTAGGTAAGTAGAGGAAAGTGTTATAAATTGCGTTAGTTATTTTTTGCTTTTTAGTATTTTTGGAAGTCGGTTTTAATGTGAATATTCATTCGTATAGTAGGAAGAAGGATGAAATAATAGTAACAATTTAAAACATAACGTCACGTTACGTGAGCGGAGCGTAACGCAGTTTCTTGAAGTGTCACCCGGCAAACCAATTTATAAGACGTTGTCACGTCAAAAATAAATAAATTGTGAGTGCCTATGGATTCTGGATGGATGTTTGTTACTCTTTCACGCAATAACTACTGAATGGATTTGTATGAAATATGGAACCGGTACATTTATAACCTGGATTAAAACATAGGCTATTTAAGATCCCAAGAAAATGGAAGATCCTTCGGGAACGAGGGAAGCCACTAGTTTATAATATTAGTAGGGTATTGCAAGGTAGAAAAGATTACCAACCTTCTTTGAACAATGTCGCTTGGATATCTTCCCTGATGAAGCCACCTTTGCCATATTAAAGTCACTTTGTGAAATGAAATGAAATATATTTATTATTACAAATAGGCCTTCACAGGCACATATGAAACGTCGATTCTAATGCTCGGTTCGGAAGGTTGCTCTTGCTGAGAAGAGACGGCAATAAACTCAGTGTCACTGTGATCCAGTGTCATTGGAATATTTTTCGTTTGACAACCCTCCCTTTGTGGTCGCCAGTTGATTGTGTATAGTTAATGAGAACGTTGAACAATCACGTCTAAACAGGCTGTGCGGTTAATAAAGCGGATTTGTTAGGACGATGCCTAGATAAAGGATAATTCGAAAGATCAAAGCGTGGCAGCGACAGGTGTGGTGGGGTGACAATGGTTTTGTAAACAAATAATATGATTATCCTAGGTAATTTTTTTATGTTATAAACAGACTTCTGAACTACTGGACCGTACTGAATCTATATCTACTTAATATTAAAAATGGGAAATTAACTCGATCTGTCTGCCTATCTCGTTTAAGATACGGAACTGATTTAAATAAAATTTGGTACACAGATAGTCTAGACTCTAGAGCCTGAGAAAGGAAATAGGCAAATTTTTATCCCGGGAAAATGGAAGATATCCCGGGTACGCGGGCGAAACCGCGGAGAGCCACAAGTATTTTATAATTGTTTCACCAATAGTTACGTTATTTCTGAGTGTTAAATGATTTATTGTTTTTCTCAGTATTCCTAAGGAAACGCTATAATAGAAAGCGGGAATATATCCGATTTCGCAACGGGTAAAACAGGATTATGCTTTATGTATGGATATTCCAAGCCAATTCCACATCACCTTAGCTAGAATCTCTGAAATTATCATTTAAAGACCTTCTTAAAATTTCAACTGTCTAGCTATCGCCGTTCTTGAAAGACAGCCTGGTGACAGACAGACAGCGAAGTCTCAGTAATAGGTCCCGTTTTTACCCTTTGGGTACGGAACCTTAAAAAATCAAGAAGAGTCCCAGTTGTGTCCCAGAATGTCCCGGTGCATGGTTGCCCCGGTCTACCCCGCAGCGTCCAACATTAATGGATCGTCATCAGGCGACCCGCGCTATTAATTAACTCTTCGGTACATAATAACAGACCTGCCACTACTTTTGCGGTCACCCATTTAGTTATAGACATAACCTACAACTATGTTTCTATACCAATAATAGCTGTCGCCCTTCTCAAACCTACTGAAAATGCATATAAATTTTCATAAAAATCGGTCAAGCTGTTTCGGAGGAGTATGGTAACTAACATGGTGACACTAGAATTTTATATATAAGATAATATATATTATAAAGTGGATTTGATTGTTTAAAGTTAACTGTTAAATAAATAGACACAAAAATAAAAAGTGGCGGTCATAGATTTCTTCCAGAGAAGATAATATTATGTAGGTGCAGCAAAATAAATAAATACTGCTAGATATATTCAAGTTTCAGTCCCGCAGTTTTAAGCCCAAGTACTTAGAGCTAGTCCAGAACATACTTATGCCAAATTTCGTCGCGATCTCTTCAGCCGTTGTTGCGTGAAAGAGTAACAAATACTTATTTATGCCTAGGTGCATGTACATAATAATAATAATATATTTATTCGCTAAAAAGTATTTAGGTTTACAAAAATTGTATCTGGAGTCTCCTTTCAAGCGTACATTCTCACAAACTTTCGCACAATATGAGTTCCTACTCATATATATCTACATGTGAGTAACTCTCACTTTGCAGTAATCATTAAACTAGTACAAATTATACCAAAAATACTCTTATCTATTACCGATTATTCTGGGAATCGATCACCAATTCTGAAGCTGTAGCCCCTCAACCCTGAGGCACGCGGTAAGTCTACAAAGGCAAATATAACATCCCACGCTGGCCCTTTGGCCCGGATCAATCCAGGACTACAGGGGTGGGAGGGGTCTGTAGGAGGAGGGGGGGAGGGCGTTCAAAACCAATCAATGTTGGTTAATTGGCGCTTTAATGCCGCCTCATTCAACAATTACAGAGGTCGCTGTCAGATGCCAGGTCATAGTGATAGGGTTATGTCGATAGATTTTAAATTAGCTGTCTCCCGCCCGAAGTTTCATCATCAAAAAATTTGAAGGCCAATAATCGGTCTAGTCGTTCTTGAGTTTTGCGCTTACATTTATAGAAATAATTTTGATGATTACAAATAGCATTAACATTATCTAAATAATTTATGTAAGTATTTAAAAGTAGTTAGTATATGTAGCATATCGGCAATCTGGTTACCACATCACAAGCTCTGTTTGATTTGTAATCAGATTGGCCGTGTGTGAAAAATGTCCCAGGGTATTTATTTATAGTCATAAATAAATTATTATAAATAAATAAGGTACCATAGCTAACTTGACTGATGGCCATTCCGCAATGGATTTTAAACGAAATGCAGCTTCACAGTCGTTCCCAGGGGATATCCAGAAGGTGATGGGGAGGGCAACCCACCACTCGCGCAGACACAGGCCCAAGAAGAAGACGGACGCGTTTTGACCTGACCGTCCAGACGGAGGTAGGGGGCCATTGGCCCCCCAAAGAAGTGGTCCAAGAGACCGACGCCGGCCGGAGTTGTGTGTAGATTGCGAAAGCGTACCCGCAACTCCGGCGACGGCCAGAAGGGGACACGGGGAGGTTTTAGTCCGTGCAAGTCGGACATAACCCGTCGCTGTGCCCTCAGCGGCGGGTATGCGAAGGCATTTCCTCCTCGTTAAAAAAAAAGGGGAAATCCAAAACACATTCTGTTTCTGTGCTAAATTTCATCCAGATCCGTTAAGTCGTTTTGGTAGTAACAAGCATCTTTATTAACTTTCGGATTAAAAATAGGTATAACTAACATTATTAAAAATGTTTGAGTAAGGCTGTTTTACCTAAGTCTTTTAGAGTTTGCATCACTTCGACCATGCTAGGTCAATTGTGATCGCCATGTGAGTAGTATTTTGAAATATCGATATCGATAAAACCTAGACACATCGTCCCACCACTATAAACAAATTGTTATATGGTCGTAGTGGATTAGCGTCCCCCGCCACCACCCTCACTTATCCCAATCAATCTCCAACGCAAATTCGCTTAATTTAACGATGAAATCGCAATTAACCGCCCGTTATTATATTGACTCGAGTTATTTTGTCTTTTGACGGAGTTTATCTTTGAAATTCCAGTTTATTTCATTAGAAGCTTGATTAGTATTGTTTGTTTGAAAGTTTGACAAAGTTAATTAATTTCGAGTTGATTTTGTATTTGCTTTCGGATTGGCTTTGATGTTTGTTGATAATGTTTTTATCGATAGAGTTGTGGACATCACTTGTATTGAATTGAAATTTGGAATCGTTTTAATAATCTTTTGTTGTATAATAACTTAATGTTGGTGAAAAACATTTCTCTACTCTACTAGGTAGATACTACTTGTTCATACTTTATCTAAGTAAATCTAAAAGTGCTAATATACTTAATAACCACAATCGAGATTGGCCGTAGGTACCTTCACAAAACAATCATAACTAAGTAAAGCACAATCATTAAACGATATTGCCACCGTAAAAAACACGATAAAAATTGAATGTAATTGCCAGTTGTGGCGTTACAAAAATTAAATTGACTTTTTAAATTAAAAAAAGCTGCACCGGCAATTAAGCCGTTGTATGAAATGTTCGCGTGCAACCAATCAAGTGAAGAGTTTTCGGAAATAATTGCCGATAGCTGATAAATTATTCAGTGGGTTTGCTGCAATCACATATACCTACATACTTATACTTATAGGTACCTGTGCCTAATGTAGGTAGGTAGGTGCGGGACCAATCAATGACTACTATTACTTAGGTGTTAATAAAATGTTCTGCTTATAAATTAGTATCGGGTTTATTTTATACTTTCCCAGCACATAGTTACATTTCCCTAAAAAAAAATAAGCCTATGTGTTATTACAGAACATATTCTCTGTGTCAAATTTCATAGCGATCTCGTCAACCGTTCTGGCGTGAAAGAGTAACAGACAGAGAGACACAAACCTTCGCATTAATAATATTTGTAGGACAATAAATTGTTGACTTTATCCTCTACAAAAACATGAAAATAAATTTGTATGAATGATATATTTTTATTCTCAGTGAATGGTCTGGAATGCTAAGAAAAATATAGCTATATATCTATATACCTTTGCATTTTTAAAAACAATTAGTATTTTTAAGGAACATTAATTTTATTAGTATAATATTTTTGGTTATCATTTCAATACATAATTTATTTTAAAATCTACGTAATAAGACTACCTAAGAACATATATTTAACACAGATATTAAAATGAGCTTTCACTATAAAAATAAAGCGTAATCAACTCATCCCATTCAAAAAGCTAGTAGCTTGTTATTCCTAAAGTTAACCCTGTAACAGCCGTCTGCAAACAATCACTGAGTGCGAACGGCCGGACAAAAGAAACCCAACGACAAAAGAAGACGCGGGAAGAAAAAAAACAAATACAGCGCTCTGATTGGTCGATCGCAACGTGACGTCACCGCCTGCTCCGCCCCCTAGCAACCGTCGCTACACCTGAGATGAGAGCGAACGAGATCTGAACTCGTGTGAAGAAGACAGTAATATATTGACTGTGCGCGAACTAATTTTAAAATGATTTAGAACGGTTAATGATCACTTTGGAATTTATGTTTTATCGTCAGACATTAGAGTTCAATTTAGTTTAGAATCCTGCGGTGTTTTAGTCACAAAGGACTCGTTTAAGTGGTCAGTTGGCAAAGCTGTTATTGTTTGGTTATGGGTTAACCGATTTGGGTAAATTTGTGTGTTAACAGGCAGATGTCCGGTGCTATTCCCGCTCTGTCTCATGTTTATGTTAAGAAAGAGACGGGTATATCTTTATTGGCTGTGTATCGATTAGTTTGATTAATATGTATTGAGTTCATTATCATTCGCGTAATTGGGAATCGTTTCGGTTGTTACTCTTAAATTAATTACTTTGTTAAATCAATAAACGTGTTTAATTATATAATTTGTTGATTAATTTTATATTAACGTCATTGTTTTGTATTTAAATTGACTAGTATGCTTGAATATACTTATCTATACGATGTTTTTTTTTAAGAAAGAGGTTCTTTATACAGATCAAATTAAGATAAAAATTAATATCGTACGTAACTGACTTCCTAAATGTTTTCCAATTCGCCTTACTCGGAAAGAAAATATACTTAGATAAAGAACGTCAATACACCAAAGAACCAGCCACAATCCAAAACCACAAAGAAATCACTAACAAAGCACCAACTCTAACACCAAACACAATCGTCTCAATCAAACCTGAAAAAAACTATTCAACCACTCAATACAGTTCAAAGAAACTCCTCAGGGAAAATGCTAATACGTCGCTTCTTGCTTCTTACCAAACAAATCACTTCGCGACCCCGAATTCGCACTTTCAATGGGGCAATTTCACTCGCCCTTCTATTTAGCCCCGCCTCCAACTACCCCAGGCCAGACGCCGCTACGGGCCAGTGGCGTACGGGACCCCGAACGAGATGGACGTACCCGACGACATATTCTACGGCAACCAAACGCCAGATCGTTCGGAAACTAACAGTCCACGATCACAAATGAGCAGTCCAAATTCAAACTCGTCGATAAATGTAACAGATCAGAGCATAACGTTGTCGCAACACCAGCAAAATTTGGAAACACTTAATAGAATGGGAATGTTTTTTCACGCGCAACAAATGCATTTGAATCAGAGTTTTGACGCGGTAAAATCTAGATTAGGGTTGACTCAAGTGCCTAGTGTTAGCCAGGGGCCGCGGCATACGATAGATGCCATCCTAGGGTTGAACGGACAAAGGCAGGTTAGAGTGCAAAGTGAGTTTGAGCCGAGAAGAGATGAAACGTGTGAGACTGTGCCAGTGTCGCCGGGGGCCGTTGAAAGTGCTGGTAAGTGTTCATGTTGTCTGTTAATATTGGAATAGCTTCAATTTAATCGGAATTAATCGTAAATAAAGTACAATATTTATTTTCCTTTCATATGATTGTAAGTTTCGGTGATCTTCGACCTCTCTTTGTGTCTCAAAAAAAATTACCTGAATTAGGCTCAAATTTCATAAAAACATGGTAACATTCTTATATTTTGTTAGGTTTTACTGGTTTGAATAGTGCGAGACTTTGTGTATGTAAAATTGATTAAATAAGTAAATACATACTTTGCTTGTAAACAATAAATAAAATGAATTATTTTGTTACTATAAAATAAATAATTCCTTTTCTGTTTATTCAGTGAGATTAAGTCTCTACCAATTATTGAATTTTAATATTAAAAATAAACTACATTTAATACCTGTATATCTACTAAATGTAGTTGACCCATTATTTATTTAATGATACCAATATTGCTAAAAATATTAATAATCGTACCTACCTTCTGATAATCTTTTATAACCGTTAATTGAATTTACAATCCTTGTATCTAAATTTGAGCCAGGCATATAATATTCTATTAAACTATTTAATATAATATTAAAAAAAAAATCTACCAGCTTCCCCTCTAGTTTCCGCGTAGTTACATCACTCCCTAGTAATGTAGCTTGTAAAAAAATATTCAGACTGGTCTAGGTTCTAGCCAAAAAAACATGGAAATAAAGAAACAAATATTTTCTCTTATTAGTGTCGATGCTAGAATAGAGGCGGTGCAACATAAGCGCCGCCCGTCATTACCGCCCGCGCCGCCGCCGCCGTCCTTACGGACCGTAGGCCGTCGGCAGATATGCACCAACTTTTCATTTTAGGGTTAACAATATTTTTTTTTGCGATATTTATTTTTAGAAAGAAAGAAAGAAAGAAAATATATTTATTAAGTCACGCAAAAGAATATACAGATATCTACGGCTTGAAATACTTAGATAGATTTAGTAAATAGAGAAAGGTATAGTAAAAATCTTCGAAAAATAATAAAATGGAAAATGAATGTATTCTAGTCTACACTAGTATTATAAAGAGGAAAGATTGGATTGTTTGTTTGTTTGCATTGAATAGGCTCCGAAAATACTTGACCGTTTTGAATTTTTTTTTTCTCTGTTGCGAAGCTACACTATCTGCGGTGAACATAAGCTATATTTTAGCCCCGTAATTCCACGGGAACGGGAACTATACGGGTGGAACCGCGCGGCGGCAGTTAGTTTAGTCATAATACAAAGAGATTGCTACTACTATTCTAATCCTACTATTTCAATGAAAATATTTAACTAACTTCAAAGTATTTTATGTTATTTGTTTTTATTGACCGAAAGAACTTCATAGTTTTAATAAAATGTTGTGTTAAATATCCTGGGACAATTCAAATAATGACTAACCACAAGAACAATTACACTGCATAGTTAATCAACTGAAATAAATACATATACCTACTTACCTACATGATACATTTATAAATGAATTACTTAGTGTATAAACAAACTGGCATTAGATCTTAAAACAAATAGTTTTATAATCCATGCTAATATTATAAATGCGAAAGTAACTCTGTCTGTCTGTCTGTTACGCTTTCACGCTAAAACTACAGAACCGATTTAAATGAAATTTGGTACACAGATAATCCAGAGCCTGAGAAAGGACATAGGCTACTTTTTATCCCGGGAAAATTGAAGATACCCGGGAACGCGGGCGAAGCCGCGGAGAGCCACTAGTACTTAATATCTAAACAGATTTTAGCAGAAATAACCTAAGAACACTTTCAATTCTAAAAGAAAAGCCGCATTTAAAATACCTACTCCTATTAGAGTTTAACGGCAACAACAAACGCGGGTCAAATTTATTAAAACCTTAAGGCTAAATGCTTTATGTTTCAAAAGTGGCTCCCCGTGGCTTGCCCGCGTTGCCGGGGGATCTTAAATTTTCCCGGGATAAAAAGTAGCCTATGTCCTTTCTCAGGCTCTGGATTATCTGTGTACCAATTTTCATTTAAATCGGTTCAGTAGTTTTAGCGTGAAAGGGTAACAGACAGACAGAGTTACTTTCGCATTTATAATATTAAATACTAGCTGCCTCCCCGCGGTTTTACCAGCGTAGTTCCCGTTCCCGTGGGAATACAGGGATAAAAGATATCCTATGTTACTCGGGGATAATGTAGCTTTCCAAAGGTGAAATAATTTTTAAAATCGGTCCAGTAGTTTCGGAGCCTATTCATTACAAACAAACAAATCTTCCCTCTTTATAATATTAGTATAGATTAAGTATGGATTTAATGCCATCACTAGAACCTCCCCGTGATTTCCCGAGGGTTCTTCAATTTTCCCGGGATAAAAAGTAGCCTATATGTTAATCCAGAGTATAAACAATCTATGTTATTAAATAAATAGTTTGTAATGTGAATAAATAAATAAAATAAAATAAATGTCCCAAATTTGTTCACTAGTTTTTGCGTTAAGAGTAACAAACACCCATCCATAGGTACATTCGCATTATAATAATTTCTGTATTTTTCAGTAGGTTTTAGACCTGAAAGGTAGGTAGTCAACCTTGGAAAACGTTTTAAAACTAATGGATGGATTATAAGAATTTCATTTATTTTAATCGAATAATGTTAATGCACTATTTTACATCTAGTCTCAGGAAAGTACAACATAATATTTTTGTTAATAGGTTCCGTACATTAAGATTAACATGTTTTATTTGGAATGCTTAAAATTCTTTACCCGCGTTTCCTTGGGGATCTCCAATTGCTCCGGGATACAAACTTGCCTATGTGTTATTAAAGCAAATATTCTAACGATATATATATATGTATCCATAATTAGAATAGCTTATAGAAAAAAAATTACGTGAGGCACTCGGGGACTGCCGCGGTAAAGCTATTGCATTGCATAGCATTTTGTATCAACTTATGCAATTATAATTTTATTTATTTATTTTAATAATAAATGCACTTTGTTCATTCATATTCAAAACACTTCATACACAAATTTTACAAGTACAGCTATTCACTGTTGTACATAAATACATATACACCTATATACTTTCTCATAAGCAGCTTATGTATTCGTCCGATTTCGGAGCAGCTCGTCTCGATTCGTGCGAGTTTCGTAGAGTCGTACAATACGTCTAATCGCACACAACGCCGTGTCGAAGACTGCCGAACTGAAACGACGTTAGACGATGCACGGCCTTCAAGCCACACCTCCTTGCCCGTCGGAGTGGGGGGTGTTAGGTTTTTTTCGTTACGGAATTTCTTGATTCGGTCGCCGCGCTCAGAGCCCGCGATAAAAGCTATGCAATAGCTTAAAATATGCTGTATTTTTAATTATAAAAATGTTCTTGTTGCCATACCTGTTTACATTGTGCAATATATTATTAAATTATTAAATAAATAAATGCAAAATTTTATCTAAATACTTACCTTCAGTCGAACTGGCTCGGTTGAGTAACAAACATCCATACGTCCTCAAAAACTTACGCACTTAATGCCTACCTACTATATAAGTATCTACTAACTTCCGCTCCACATTTGTATCTGCGTTGTTCCGTTCCCATAGGAATACAGGGATAAAATATACCCTATGTAGGTACCTCTAGCTTACCATCGGTGAAATAATTTTTAAAATTGGTTAAAACATAAATACCTACTTATTTTTAGGTAGGCAAGTAAGTATTATTAAGATAAATTTTTCAATGGTTTATAATTATGCATTTTTTTTATCTGGATCTCAATTTTTTTTAAGGTTTTTAAGCAAAATATTTCATAGCTATCTACCTACGAAGTTTTAAATAGTTATAGGTAAATATTTATTTAGCTAAAAATTAT
Source organism: Thyatira batis (assembly GCA_905147785.2). Taxonomy (NCBI): domain Eukaryota; kingdom Metazoa; phylum Arthropoda; class Insecta; order Lepidoptera; family Drepanidae; genus Thyatira; species Thyatira batis. Next base: position 3,608,421 of record LR990507.1, read on the forward strand.
TTTGCGGAACCCAAACCACTTTTGAACCGCCATTTAAGTACTGCATCTATCTAGTATTAAAGAAACAAATTAAACAAAACATTAATTGATCCAATAGCATAAATAAATTACGTTCAAATGCTACTGTTAATGTTTATACTTATTTCACAACCGGATGCGAGGTCTAAATCTAAAAATTGATCTATAAATCATTGAGTATCGATCGATCGACTAATGCGTTGATTACGTTTCGTTTGTAAAACATTAGTTTCACAATAATTGTTATTATATCGGAATGGTTTTAGCGTTGACATGCTATATCCGGTACCTATTGTCATTATTTCTATTAGTCATGTACTAAATTTATACTTATACTAGCTGACCCGGCAAACCTTGTTTTGCCATATACCTAAATAGCTTCCCCCCGCGGTTATACACGGGTAGTTACTTCCCTTTCCTATAGGAATACTGAGATAAAATATAGCCTATAACCTATAGATAGCCCATTTATCGAGAAATGACATCGCGCTACGACCAACAGGAGTGATGATCATTAAGCTAAAACGGTGCAGTAACGGAGAAGTGACGCAGACATAGCGAATATAGTGATACTGTTTGCCTCGACTTAGAACCAAGCACTTCGACCAAAATGCCTGAATAAATTCAGATTACTTTGCGTTTTTGGTAGAAATTATTTTCGCCATCTATGTTTTGTGTTTAATTTTATTTACTCCGAAACTACTGGACCGATCTAAACAACTCTTTCACCAATACAAAGCTATGTTATTTGTTAATGTAAAAGGCTATATTTTATCCCTGTAATCCTTCGGGAACGGGTACGACGCGGAAGAAGTATGTACTTAAAGATCTAGAAAGAAAAAGAAAGACACTTTAACACTACATAAGGATCAAAAGTCCTATCAATATTTCTTTACACATGTTAAACTATTCATGCATAGAAGTGTTTTGGTTTATTTTACTAAAAGGCACATGTTCTTTAAAAGACGTTATCTAACTCATCACTGTTTAGTTGCTAATGGACCAAGTGCATACAGGGTACAGTGCAGGATGTTTGAAAACTGAATTTAACGTATAAACTTAAAAGTAGTGAACATATTTTTTTCACACACGGAAAGCCACATTATCAGGGAGTAACATAGGCTATATTTTATACCCATATTCTTAAGAGAACGGGAACTATGCGGGTATAAACGCGCGGAGGTAGGTCTATAAACAAGACTAAGAATTGGAACTCAGCAATTGTTTTTTGCGAAACCATAGTTCGTCTTTAAGATATGTTTGGATAGTGACTATTTTCAGTTGATTGAAATCTATAGGTATCCTATATTTTCGAAACCAACATCGAATAAAAGTTAAATAATGTATTGAAGCATATATATCAAATGCTATTTAAACATAATCATCGAAGTTCAATAGTTTTTATTATTGTAGTTTTTTTTATAATAAACAAGCTGCCTCTGCGCGATTTTACCCGCGTCTATGTTGCTCAGTGATAATGTAGCTTTCTATTGAAAAAAGAATTATTAAAATCGGTCCAGTACTTTTTGAGTTTATTCGTTACATACAAAAATACAAATCTTTCCTCTTTATAATATTATTAGTGTAGATAAAGTAAGCAAGCACTCTGTATAAACGCTTTGTCCGGTAGCACCTACTAATGCACGGACAGATCCTATCTTTACTATGTAGAGAAATATGGTTATACTCTTTATTTTGTGTTGTGTTGGGTAACACTCTTAAGAGGTAATTTACCGTGACTTGACCGTATCCTTATAAGAAAAATCTATATGTTACTAGCTGACCCGGCGAACTTTGATCCGCAATGTTTTTCAAAATAGATTGATTTTAATTATTTTTTGGTAGCAAACCATGCCCTCCCAACAAACATTTTAGTGCTAGCGGCAGCCTTTTTTAGAGCTCTTACTGTTATTTAAGGTATATAAGAACTCCGATAGCAACCTTCGACTCTACAGTAGGGTTAGTTATGAATAATTAAACCTTCCAGAGGAATAAGAGTAATAAATAAAAAAAATATAAATCAAGGCGGTAGTATGGAGTTTATCGTAACCATTGTATAACTTATTCTTATAGCTTTTAGTTGCACAAACCTATTAAAGCAATTGTAAGGTGTCTACTAACACTTACTAACGGGTGATGTTCGACTACTGGGGTAGTGAAAGGTCTTGTAACACCTGAAGTCTTACTCTAATAGCTTCAAGAAGTATTAAACACTCTGAGTGATACTCAGGTGTCTACTAACACTTACTATCAACTGGTATTCTTAAAAAGAGTTAGACAAATACTTTATATCACCTAACGAGTTTTGTCGAGTCTTAAGAGTTACTAAGAAAGCTATAAGGATCTAAGAAGTGTTTATTATAAGTCCTATAGAGCTAGATTCTGCAATCCACCTTAGTATCAGTATTTAATCACTACGGGAGGAATAACAGAGATATCAGGATGCTTAAGTAATTAGAACTAAGACGCCATTTAATAAAGATATACCTACTATAAAATTGTGAAAGAAAAACCTTATTGCAATGTTCCTAGTCCAATTATTTACTTACGTTGTTCATAATTTTCAATTAAAATATCTTAAGGAGGCTCCAGGAATTGATAAATAAGATAAATAAAGAAAAAAAAAATTCTGGCAGTATTTTTTTACATCATTTAATCATCAAAAGTAGTTTATTTTTAGGGCGCTTCAAAAATGAGATGAGAACTAGTATATATTGTTACCGTAAACTTACCGCCGCATGTGATTAAATCCCTATAACACCCAGTAATCTTAAACACTTTAGGTACTTACCTTAATTATTTTATTAAAACGCCATGACATGAATGCGTGCTATAAAATACTATCACTATTGACTCTAACAAGAACGTAAAACTCTGCGAAACAGTATAAATATTTAGCGCTTTCGGTGAAATTTATTGCTACCAAAAAAGTCATTTAAGTGGTTTCCATAACTTGTTTACTACTTTAGCTTGCAGTTATACCCTGTGTATAGCTTATAAAACACTTGAAGTGGTAGTCACTGCTACTGTAGCACTGTTCTAACTCTTAATAAACACTTATTTATCACTCTCTATAACCATTAAATAGCCTCAAGCTCTCGTACGAACAGGCCCAAATCAGGGTTATAAGAGAGTTACAGAACGCTTTATCACCTAGTTGTTAGTGCCTTTACAGAACCTTGGGTTACAAAAATCCTCTTAAGCAGCTCATGTAGCCCTTATTCTTATTACCAAAATGTTAGTTGGGTGGCTATAATGAACACAAAAAAATATTGCGCAATCGGTCCAGCCGTTCTGAAGTCATGTGCGTACCTACACATACAATTGTATTTTTTTTCGAATTCAAATTTGTTAGGTACAAAATAATTTAAATATGCTTTTAAGCCCAGATGCTAAAATAGGGAAATTAAAAGATTAACGAGTATGTATATAAGCCTGTGTACCTATAGCTGTCTGTTAGTCTGTGACGTATCGGAACTCTTGAGCAGAAGGATCGATTCGATAGAAAGTTGTCTCGTGAAATGCTTAAAAATACTAGACTAATGATTTCTATCTAGGTACCTACTATTAATAATGTTAGTTCAAACATACATAGAAAAAAAAAATACCGGCCGAATTGAGAACCTCCTCCTTCTTTTTAGGAAGTCGGTTAAAAAACAGTATATATTTGCTCTTCATTATTAGAGCCATTTTCCTTTGTACACTACCCGTTGTCAGTCCAAGCAGTTTTGTTACATGTATAATTCTATGAGCTTAAGATATGAATACCTAACATCTTCATAAAAAAAAATATGTTGGAGGTCATGACTTAATTGCCACTTATAATTTGTGTGAAATTATTAATTAGTTAATCTTGTTATCGTGGTTTTGATCGGAGTCCATGGGTGGCGTGCTCGGAGCTTGACAAATGGGGCATTTCGTTATGAAAACTTGTAAAATAAATAACAATTTTTTCACGTTGGGGTACATTTTTTATTCAAACTAAGGTTGTTAATTCATTCGATTATTTAATAATTCTGAATCGTTATAGGTACTGCAGGATGATTTCATGAAATTCTTGATAGCTGAAGGTGTAGATATAGGCATGGAAAATTTCCACTCCGACGCAGTCGAACAGTTCAAACGTCTGAACCGATTTTCTTAAAACATAGCTAAGAACAATTTAAATTCAAGAATACGTTACACACTATGCTTTATTTATGTGTCGCTATTACAATGAATGGCCGACGGAAAATAATCTACCTACAATATTCGAAGACCAGAATCAAAACGCATCATATTTTTAGATAAATATCCAATTTTCATAAGCAGAATCGTTATAAAATCGATTAATCAGTTAACGAGTGACGGTACGTATAGGTAAGTTAGTTAGGTACATATGGATGAGGAAACAGCCATGTCTGAACCCATTAACAGTGATCGAATGATCGTTTAGCGCTGCGGTCAGCACCACAGGGGGAGATAATCGAATATTGGCTCGTAATAGCGATTGCAAATCGATTGTAAGCCGCACAATCGATTCGTAGTAATCGAGTGGCGGAGGTTTTGATCATTGGATGAATCCCCCATCGTGGACTATGTTATGTTTAAAATTTTATGGTTATAGTTCAGTGGACTAATTTATTTATTAACTTTAAATATCTCGGTAAAACACCAATAACAGCATTTAGGGGACAAATAAAATGTATTAAATAACAAAATGAGACAATGAAATAAAATTACAAAATCAAGAACTACGTTAGGTACCTACTAGTGTTATACTAAGTAACACAGAGTCATGCACCTTTCTCGCAAAAGCGGAAACATAAGTAGGTACCTATAGATATAGATAAAATATAGTAAGTAGGTATAGATATGAAATTCTGTATTAAAACTGATCGATTGATACCTACTTACATGAGCAGTATAATTAAATTGAAGTAATAATTAGTTAATATAAATCCTATTAATAATATAGATCCCAAAGATTCTGAGCATGTATGGATATTTGTAACGACACTGAACGATGAGGCTGACTGGATCTGGACGAAATTTGCCAAAGTATTATAATACCTATGGTCTGGAATAGCACATAGTCTACTTTATATCCCGGGAATATTGAAAGACCCACGGGATCGCTGGTGAAACAGTGTGAGGGAAGTTAGTATGTATCTATCTACCTACATAAAATCGTTTAAGGCGTAAGGCAGACATTTGTGTGTCTCTTTTCCATATACCAATAACAAACGTAACTTATAGCCAAATAAATAAAAAATAAAAAAAATGTATAGCAGCTCTCTGACTAAAGAATCTCCCAGAATATGTATTTCCTCATTACCTACACTATAACAAAATTAACTCTTATTAATATAGTGATATTTTCCAGCATCGCTTAATGACGGACAATGAATAAATGATTAACATTTCATGGTCATTAAACTGTCAGTCTTCCGACGTAAAATTGATACGGCGATGTGGGCAAAAACAAAATCTACTTAATCATTACCAATTAACGGGGCAAAGAACGAAAATAGCCGAAGTGGCCCGAAAAAACGCGAACACGTGTAAGGGTTTAATGTTTATGGGTTCCGTAGAAAATAGTAACTCTGTCTGTTACGCTTTCACACCAAAAATAAACTGTTTTAATGAAATTTAGTACAGATATAGGTTTTTGTTCAAATCCCTGGCCCGTACCTCTGAGTTTATAAAAACTTACGTACCGATTCACTCCACTGGCTTTCGGTGAAGGAAAACATCGTGAGGAAACCTGCATGCCTGAGATGTCACAATTAAAGGCATGTGAAGTCCGCCAATCCGCACTGGGCCCGCGTGGTGGACTATGGCCTAAACCGCCTCGATGATAGGGGAGGCTCGAGCTCCTCGGTGGAGACGTATATGAGCTGTAGATGATGATGATGATGATAGGTTTTTGGCAAAAGACATAGGCTACTATTTATCCCGGGAATATTGAAATCGCGGTGTGTCAATAAATATCTTCTTCTGACTAAAAAAAACTAATGATTTAAAGATAAATGAAAACAGATCCGCTGATCCCTAACCAGATTGATTCAATGAAGAAATTCAATTTGTAAAAAAATCATTAACACAACGCGGCTACACGGTAAATCCGACACATGATTAGGGTTGCCACTATAAAAAAACATCGGCCCAAGCCATTATAAACGATAATGCTCGCGAGTGTTGCCAGATTACCAATAATTATTACAAAAAAGAAAATATCTGATCGTATCGTGATAAGTGTAAAACGTCTTAATGCTTCGTAATGTTTTTATTTGTTTTGTATAGTCGTATGTAATCTCTATAATAATCTTAATGTGACACCTGTCTCTTTCTATCCCGTGTAGATACGTTGGTAGGAGTGAGAGAGATAGATGTGTTTTGACTTTTGATCGCTCAATCAGTGACGGTTCGTACAATGAATAGATGTTTTGTCACTTTTCTATGGATTTCAGATTTATTGATGGTTATTCTAAGTGATGGGTGTTTAAATGTTAAATAATATTTTGTAGTCAGTTTTGATAATCTAAATTCAAGAATACAAAAAGACATTGGAATTGAGCACATCTTTGTTTTAAAATTGTTGTACCTAGGTCATTAGGTAAGAACATTTAAGTACCTAGATAAGGTTAAGTGTGATTAGATTTTTGTTCTTTGTATTAAAAATAGGCTCCGAAACTACTGTTCTGATCTGAATAATTCATTCACCAACACGGAAAGCTACATTATTTGGAAGTATCATTGCCTATATTATTTTTAAATTCGTATTCCTACGGGAACGCGTGCTGTATTATTCTAAGTTAATATTATAGAGAGGTAAGATTTGTATTTTTGTATGTAACGAATAAACTTAAAAACTACTTCGTCGGTTAAAAACCCGGGTAATGTCACACCTAAAACCTAGTTAGTAAATTTACTCCAGTACATTAACCCGCCCAGTGTCCAATCCATCATTCAGCGCGGACAAAATAATAGTACTGATAAAGTGTTCAGTTTCCGAAAACAATTACCTATGCTCGCTTCCCTTAAGCAAGTGGAGTACATATTACATGCAAAATTATACAAGAATAAATTAAATAACTATTACACTTATTATAACAATAATACCTACATGTAAATATCTATATAAGTAGTATATCAGGTATCTGGTTACGAATTCACAAATTCTGCTTAGTTTGGAATCAGATTGGCCGTGTGTGAAAAACATCCCAGGATATATTTTTTCTCATACATGCAGTTACTAAAATTAACATAGGTAGAATACTAAAATAAGTACTTGAGCATTATTTTTTTGTAGATTTTCAATTTCTATTATTAAATGCAAATGTTTCTTATCAGATTCTAACTGATTGGTGTTTTTATTAGAAAATAATATCAAAGGAAGTAAATAGGTACCTACTATGTTTTTTGTAGATGTTTTATTAAAAGTGTTAGCAGTTTAAATTGATGTATTAAAAAGTAATAACATTATTATTTGACGGACAATTATAATAAAAGTTACTTTTTAATTTGTCTAATACTCATAACACCACAAACTCCTGTAATAAGTAAACACAAATCAAAACAAACAAACAAGTCCAATTTCACAGTGAAAATAATAACTGAGGAAGTTGTATCGCAGTTAAGTAGATGGTGTGATAGCCGTGATGTATGATACGAATTAAACCGACTATTTATATGTCCGGAGTGGTTCGGATTCGGCCCACTGTGCGATCGGATCGCTTACTACGTTTGCTGTGTTTGTTTGAATAATTGTTTTTATTCACTGTTATAGGGTTTTACAGTACTTACACCCATAGATTTATTTTTTAATGGACTAGATGGTGTTAGCCTCAGATGGCTTTTACACCGTTACGCGGACTGTTTCGGTGAGCGTAGAGGGCTCTCAAAGCTTAGGTACATCCTACTAATATTATAAGGGCGAAAGTTTGTGAGGATGAATGTTTGTTAGGTAGGTACCCTGGGTATCCCGGGAAAATTGTAGATCCCCGGGGAACCACTATATTTGCTACTCTTTCACTCAACAACGGTTGAAAGGATCGCGATGAAATATGGCACGGAGTTAGAATATGTTCTGGAATAGTACATAGGCTACCTTTCCCGTGAAAATTATAAGTTTCCCGGGAACGCAGGTGAAACCGCGGGACATAAGCTAGCTTGTATATAATTGCATTACCCATCTAGAATATCTAGATAGTACCTAGATACTTACTCATTATCATACGCAAACACTGAAATTGCTCTGTTTGATTTATAGAGAGTTCCTGTTGGGTTAATGTGACTGTATATATATATAGAGTTGTATTACACCTAATAATTTATACGCGTCCCGCGGTGTTACTCGCGTTCCCGGTAACCCTTCAATATTCCCGCTATAAAAAGACATTTTCACCCAACCCAGATGGGTTGCGTATGTACCTACCTAGATACTAAATGTGAATTTTATTTGTTATGCATCGTATTACTCCCTCGATGTTAGGGGAGGCTCGAGCTCCTCCGTGGAGACGTATATGAGCTGATGATGATGATGATGCATAGTATTCGAATCCTAAACCGATCTGAATAACTCTTTCACCAATAGGAAGCTACATTATTTGTCTTAGATCATACGGGAACGGGATCCGTTGGGCGATAGCTACGTAATAACTAAGCTTCTCCCCTGTAAACTAGCCTATATTATTTTATCTTATACCTATATTTAAATTTCTTGTGTCACAATGTTAGTTACCATACTCATCCGAAATTTACCGATTTTTATGAAATTTTGTAGGTCTGAGAATAGGCTGAAAACGGCGGAAAATCAACCTTCAAAACCGAGCGTTAGAGTCTATTCATAAGTGCTTGTGAAAATGTGAAGAGTTATTTGAAATATTCAAAGAACATTTTCATTTCATTCATATATTTATAAATATTTCCAGGGGAAGGGTCGTGTAACAGCAACGATGGGTATAGCCAGCGCACCCCCACAGATGATAAGTCACCCCCTGGCAGCGACGACGACACCCCCAGGCCGGGCTCTGCGGCCGACAACAAGAAGAAACACAGAAGGAATAGGACCACCTTCACGACCTACCAGCTACACGAACTGGAGAGAGCGTTCGAGAAGAGCCATTACCCTGACGTGTATTCCAGGGAGGAGCTGGCTATGAAGGTCAATTTGCCAGAAGTCAGAGTGCAGGTCAGTAAATCATTATGACAGAGCGGTTGGCTTGGTTAGGCCTCATTCGCAGCGTTCAAATAGGTACAACAAATGCATTTCCAAGCATATGTTCAGACGACAGCGTTTTTAAAACGCGACGCTTTTTTATCGAGCGGTGGAGCATTTTCAACTTTGGGCGCTGGAAATAGAGCATTTTATGGTAGAAATATGTCAGTTCGTTCTGTGTGTGGATGGAAATCTGTTTAAGTGGACATCCTTAAATACTTTGACGTTTATTACATAAGCAGTACGAGCATAAAGTATACTAAAATCTATACTACCTACCTAATATATAAAGCTGAAGTTTGTTTGTTTCCTTGAACGCGCTATTCTCGGGTACTACTAGTCCGATTTGCTCCGCTCCTGTAGGTCGTAGCGTAATGTTTTATATGTTTTATCGCCTTTGTCGATAAATGGGCTATCTAACACTGAAAGATTTTTTCAAATCGGACCAATAATTCCTAAGATTACAGTGTTCAAAGAAACAAACTCTTTAGTATTACATATTAGTATACCTAAATGCTTAGAAGAACACTTAACCAACATTCAAACAAAAATAGTTGATAATACAATCTTAAACTCCCAAAATACGGAATGAACTCCCCATCAAGAATGAAAAACTTTGCAAATATAGTACCCTTCTCGAAAGGGTGAAAGGGCCAATAAATGAACCCAAGGGGCTTACGCCACTCAATCCCCTTTAGCTTTGCGATCCTAACATATGTCAGCCGTATTGGCACCAGACCATTTTAAAAAGACCTTCCCCACCCCCCTTCAGGCATAAGAAAGTACCACCCCCGAGAACTTTCCATAGTAATTACACAGTTCTTACTAAAATGGTTTGTACTTAATTGCTTTCTTATGCCATAGTAAAATGTTTTCGTGCAAAGCAAATTGGTACTTAGTGCTTTAGTTTTAAGGTGCATCCGGATGTAAAGGCTGTTTGTTTTGTTGTTGTTTGTTAAGTAAGACGTTACAGCTTAATCTGACACTTAAGTTGGTAATAAAGGGTTAAGTGAATGTATGAACGTGTCAATCTATGTGCTTAGCCGCTGTTTAAATGTAATCATATTTTGTTAAATTTGTACCGTACAACGTAATGTGGAAGCTTAAGTGTTTATTGAATTAAATCGAAAGCTTATTTCCTAATCGAATGCCAATTCCTACGGTTGAGAGCCCGCCGCTCACCGATTGCCCGCGTAAAGGTGTAACAGCCATCAGAGGCTAACACCTTCAAGTCCCTTCCAAAAAAAAAAAGAATGCCAATTGAACCTGCGTCCAGCGAATTGAAAGTCTGCATTTGATCAGTTAATAAATAAATATCCTGGGACATTTTTCACACACTACCAATCTGATTCGAAATAAAGCAGAGCTTGTTCTATGCTAACCAGATAGCATTAATATAGATATATATATTACTATACAGACAAGGAATAAACAGACGTTGAATTGTCCTTAGTGGGATTCGAACCCACGACCGCCGCCGCGGCGACTTGAAAGTAAGCCAACCGGTATGTCATCATAATATTGACATTCATGAAGGAATTAGGAATTTCAAAGTAGTTTCTAAAATTTCAAATTTAGCAGTGTCGCCACTATCATAGTGTTACACACAAGTACTAGGATAGTACTAGATACTATAATACCATACTAGGATAGTATAGTGAGTATACTAGATCGAGACGTGTCTGCGACGGAAGCGGCCGGTAATTCGCTTAAACTAGCTCCGAACCAGCGACACCTCGATTTAACGAACACTTAGCTATAAGTATACAAACAAACATACATATGGTCCAGACATTTCTATATAAGTTACACAAAATGTTGAAGTTTCCTTGATTTAAATAAAAATGAACTGGCTGGAAATACAAATGGAAAAAAATGCTATGCAATAATTTTCATTTAATCGTTTAATTTTAAGATATTTACAACCCAGAAACTTATAGGTAACCATTTTAAAATCCTAAAGTTTAGACCTTATTATGATATGGAATAAAGTTTCCTCTTCAATCGCTCTATCTATCGTTAAAGACTGCATTAAAATACGTTGCGTAGTTTAAAACATCTACGCGTAGGAACAGACGGGGGGAAGCGACATTAGGTTGATAAGATATACCTACCTATATGGATTGCACATACATACTATACTATTTATTCGGGGAAATTGAAGATCCTCGGCATCACGGGTGAAACCGGGACGGAAACTAGTGAAGCCTATACGTAGTTATACCTACCCCTATAATTAAGCTTTTAAACACTCAAAACCGTATCAAAAACGCGAATCATATCTACAGGGACATCTAATCTAATGTCTTTAAGAGTCAGTCACACATAAACAATTATATTGTTGCTAAATGTTAAATCTATTGTGTAGTTACCTCTCGAATAAAGTAATCCGTTTGTAGGCACAACCCTATTGTAGCGAGAGAATGGCCCCAATTCTGATGCGAACAACTAAACTTAAATAAAACCTTTAGTTCACACTTGAAATGTGGAATATTTGTTTTTATGGTTGGAATAGTTTTCTTATTAGGTAATTAAAACTGTTTTTTTTTTATATAGATGAATGTGTTATATTATTATGACTAATGTTTGAAATACTTTGTACTAGTACCACTACTCTAAAGTATATACATTTATTTATTATTGGGAAAAATAGTAAGAATAAATATACCAATTACCTTGTATTAAAAAAAATTCTTTGGCACTCTACATTGTCAAGGTGAAAAAATGTTCAACTTATCAACTCCCGTCTCAGTGTCAACCCTTCAATAACCAGTTTCACATGACCTCCTATAAATAGCATTTACTTCTCAACTGTAGTTCTATTTACATCAGCCATTCTTCTCTTACAATAGATAAACCGTTCAAATTAAAGTGAGCTATATTGTTTATGAAAAATGTATAGGTTGACAGGTCTATTACATTTGGTCGTGTAACAATAGGCTTGGAGTGCATTAAACGACAAATAGTCGGCAATGAGAGTGTGATGGTAATCGAATTCGCTACGTTGAACGCAAAATGGAGACTAAGATGGATATGTTATAATGTTTTTTCAGGATAAAAAAATTCTGTCAAAGAAAATTGTAGCTTTATCGAGATTATTCGTACAAATTGATACGTCATTTAACTTTGTTATTTTTGTTTTTGTACTAGTTGTCAGTTTTATAGACATCAAATATAAAAAATTATACTTTATGCTCAACAATATGAGACGAAATATGTTTAATATTTTCCCACTAATATGAATGTTAAAGTTTGTGAGAATGTATGGATGTAGGTTTGTTAGTTCACGCCAGAATGGCTGAAGGTATCGCGATGAAGTTTGGCACATTCTAAGAATACATCCTGCAACACATAGGTAACTTTTTAACCCGGGAAAATTTAAGATCCCGGAGAATTAGTTACGAAATATTTACCGTGTATTTTTTTCAAAAATATATATTACTGTGCTAGAATAGTCCCAAAATAAGATAAACACATTTACACCCTAAAGATCTCAATAGGTTGTCACTTATCAACAACACGCTTGACTTGCGACAAAAACTGCACTAATAAACGTTTTTGTGCTTAAACGCCCCGTCTGTTATGGCCCTTAAACCATCTCTATTCTAAAAAGCACCCTATAAACATTGCATTAAGATATAATTTTGAATGTATATAGAATTACATGGGGTTGGGGGAGCGAAAATGAGTTTGTTTAGTTGTATGAAAAAAAATGGCAAAGTATTTTTTTTTTATGTGAGAATACCTAAGATTTTGTGGCAGTTTTAAACTTCATAGTACCTATTAATTAGACATACCTATATATATCTACACTAATATTACAAAGGGGACAGATTAGATTTTTTGTTTGTATTGGATAAGCTTACGAAGTCTGCCGTGTCCCTAGTGGACTCGGCTCGAAGATTATCATAAAATTCGGAAAAATCGCGGGTAAAACCGCGGCACGGTAGCTAGTCCATTTCCTGCGAAAGTGGGGTTAAGTAATGACATTACTGGTGTAAAAGAAACTTATAATTACGTCAGTTAATTGCCGTTTAGTGCGGTAACAAGAAAGTGTTAATGGCTTTGATCATTACCGCTAGTTGTTTAGTCATTGTTGTAGTCTATTTGTACATACTAAACTAATTACCCAACACAGATCAAAAGGAGAATGAGTATATAGTGATTTAAATAAGGAAAAAAGGTCGTTGACCTTTATTTGTTTAAGTAAATATCCTGGAAAAAATTTACACACGGCCGATTCAAAACTAAACAGAGCTTGTGATATGATAACCTATATATAAGTATACTACTTTTAAATACACGCATAGATAGATAATTAGATCCATACATAGAATAAACTGACTTCGTGCTGGTAATTTATTTGAAACTAGTGGCTCCCCGCGGCTTCGCCCGCATTCCCGGGGGATCTTCAATTTCCCGGGATAAAAAGTAGCCTATGTCGTTTCTCAGGCTTTGGATTATCTGTGTACAAAATTTCATTTAAATCGGTTCAGTAGTTTTAGCGTGAAAGAGTAACAGACAGACAGACTGAGTTACTTTCGCATTTATAATATCAGTATGGATAGTATGGACAATTGTTACAATTTTAAAAATTCCATCAATACTTAGACTACTACTAGGCGAATTTTCTATTTGTTTCAGCGTAACACATAAAACAGGTCTTAATATTTATTACATGTTATGGGGAAGCAATGTAAATAAGCACCTATTGCACACTGAATAAGATTCAAATTTAATTGAAGCTTATGTAAATCAAGCAATGTAGTAAATCTATACTTAATATTATAAATGCGATAGTAACTCTGTCTGTCTCGCTTTCACGCTAAAAGTACTGAGCCGATTGAAATGCAATTTGGTACACAGATTGTCTAAACTTTATGAAAGAACATTGGCTACTTTTTATCCCGGGAAAATGCAAGATCTCCCGGGTACGCGGGTAAAACCGCGGGGAGTAACTAGTGTTTTATAATAACGACTAAGTATACAAACGCTCTGAAGTACAAGTTAAGTTAACACCACGTTAGTTGGTGCATAAGTGAATTACTCGAGCTCACGCGTCCTTTAGCTGCACCGAGTGTAGCTTAGAGGAAGTGACATGGTTTAGAAAAAAGACTAATTTGTATCTATCTATCTATCTTAATCTGATATATAAAAATCTAGTATCACAGTGTTATTTATTGAATTCCCCCGAAACGGTTATTTTTAAGTATTTTTCACACCCCTTGCACCTTGCAGTATGTCTTATATTGCGCAGTGTTTATGTTCAGGAACAACACATAGGTTAGATTTTTATCCTGGGAAAATAGAAGATTCTCCGGTATTGCGGATGAAACCGCGGGGAGTCACTTGTAATATAATATAGAAAAAATCTATTTAATCGTCCATTGATACTCATCTATCTTAATACGCCATCTTACACCAATACTGACGCGAAAATATTTTTTCCCGGGGAAAACACAACCGTTCAAAAGCCGCATCCAAGCGTCATGTACCCACTTCCGTGCGAGGGCTAGCTCGCGCGATATTAAGTTATAATAGTTATTAATTTCGTCCTAACTCGATGGAGGCGTCAGGCGACTCGCTCCGCTCGATACTAATCGAATGACGATATACTCTGTTAACTCATTATTGTTCCACACTTATGTACACCTTAATAAACCTACTTGGCTTTACAGTATACATACAGTTATGTAGTGTGTCGGGCTACGATTTTTTATAGATACTAGTGGCCCCCCGCGGTGTCACCCGCGTTCCCGGGATCTGTAATTTTCCCGGGATCAAAAGTAGCCGATATGTTAATCAAGCGTCTTAGCTACGTCCATTCCAAATTTTATTAAAATAGCTCAAGTGAAGAAGTAACAAACATACACACACAAACTTTTGACTTTATAATATTAGTGTGGTAGGTACGCGTTTTCAGCCTAGGGATAAAAATTAGTCTATGTATTAATTCTAACTCTGTGTTAAATTTTATCGCGATCCCTTCAGACGTACTGGCATGAAAGAGTAACAAACTCAGTTTCGCATTTATAATATTACTTTGTAAGATGTGGTTTAAGAGTCCAGCTGAGCTTATATGATGCTGTTAGAGAATAGCAATAGTAGAATAAAATACACTTGTTTCTTGGGACGTTGCAACAGCATATATTTAAACAAGACAGATGACACGTAAACTTCTCTCTAACATTTTTAGGATTAGAGCCAGTATGTTCATATCAAACCTCCAACAGATGCGATGGGAATGGATGCTATTGGACATATAAGATGCTTTTATTCCCACAAGAATTTTGGAACCCGGGAACAACATTGTATCAAGGGGTAGAAGCACTGGTAACAGACCAGTTAGAAAATTAAAACTATTTGAATAAAGAAAAAAACATCCGAATTGTAATCGACCTCTTTTCAGTCCGTTAAAGTAAAAAAATTAAGTTCTTTAATTGTTTTTATTCGACTTTAAATTACTTTAAAATAACAACTATTAACTGTCCAGTTTCAAAAATAAAATACACAGTTTATGAAATATCACTCGTTTTCTTTAGAAGTATGTACCTACATCACCCATAACCTCTGGTAAACACAGCAGCTGCAGTTTACACGCATCGCACCTCTAGTGGGGACTGTAATCCCGCGTAATGTGCCCAAATACCCGGGAATCAGTCACGGGATTACTGTAATGTAACGATTAATATCGACTACTCTTATTGTAAGTTTCAGTCGATCAGTATTTTTTTGTCATAAGTACCTACCTAAATTAGATCGAATTTAATTGGGAAGTGATTATTTACTAAAAACTTATTTATCTGCTTTGAGCTACACGGTATGTACGAAATCAAATAGGTACCTACCCAAAGGAATTAAGAATAAAGAGTCATTTTTGTTTTTAACTCATTGTGTTCTCTTTATCCCGGGAAAATTTTAAATCCCGGGAAAAATTGATACAGAAAATGTTTTTGTTGGTAACACTCTGTATACTCTTTATCCCGTGAAAATCGATAGGGAAAATATTTTTATTTTTACTTTTAACGCATCGTATACTTAATATCCCGGGAACATTGAAAGTCCCGGGTAGATATATATATACGTAGGTAGGTACTTGTAGAACAACACGGTTGAGACGCGTGAGAACGTAAACCTGCCGACAATTTGGCGAACACAACCGGGAAATTGTGTTTATTGCGATCACATCCAGACGTTTCTTTTCATTCCATCCACCCTCGATACCTACCAGAGAGTAATTTCATTTGTACATAAGCTTTATTTATTTACGAACGCGAAGCATCGCTCGTTCTATTCGATAAAGAAGCTATATGGGAAGAACAGTGTCTATACTTCACTACATAGTATAAAACAAAGTCGCTATCCGCCGTCTGTCTGTCCCTATGTATGCTTAGATCTTTAAAACTACTCAACGGATTTTGATGCAGTTTTTTAATAGATAGAGTGATTCAAGAGGAAGGTTTTTATGTATAAATCATTACGCTATGACGAATAGGAGCGGAGCATCAATCAAAACTGTTGCAAAACCGTTGCGTTACCACTTTCCCGGGATAAAAGGAAGCCTATGCCCTTTTCCATGCTCTAGTCTATATCTGTATAAATTTTTACCGAGATCGGTTTTGTGATTTTGACGTGAAAGCGTAACATACTAAGAGTTACTTACGGATTTATTATTTTAGTAGGATTTAAAATACCTAGAAATGTAAAGCATATCAGCTTTCTATTTTTCATGAAATCTCTCAAAAGTGCTCCAGGTACCTTCTTAATAGAGACAAAAAGTAAAATCTTTCAAACAAATCCCTACCCGTTATATGAAATTTGAAATCAAAATTAAACTAGGGTAAAAACCTTTCAACAAATAAGCCCATAGTCAATTATAATGGATTTCAATAACTTAATCATAACTTAGATCTTTTGTTAAAAAATAATTTGATTAAAATTTGACGGCTCCATCCTGTATTAAATAAAAAAAAACAGGAAACTAAAATAAGGGTAATTCAATTATGGCCTTATAATGAAGTCGCCATTTTTAGGTGACCTCTCAAAAGTTTGCCGGTTCAAGCGGAATGCTTAAAGCTCTGAGTTCAAGTTAATATGGTTGTTTTGTAAAGAGGTATAAGAATAGTATTGAATAGTTAATTGTCGGTTCCGTAGGTATCATGTCGGTGTGGATTACGCGAATGGCCGGCGGAACTCAAAATTTGATATTTCCGTTCGCTTTTTTAAGGAGATCGCTTATGTTTTTTTTTATTAGCCGCTAACTTGTTCCTAATAATGCTTCTAAAAAAATGCGAAAGTTTGTGAGAATGTATGAATTTATGTTTGTTACTCGTTCACGTTTGCGTAGGAATAGGTATGGGGATAAAACATAGCCTATGTGCCTGATAACGTACCTAGCTTTTTAATTGTGTTTTTTAATCGGTTTAGTAGGATAACCGTAACAAACAAACTCACATTCGCATTTACAATATTAGTTAAATTTAATGTGCTTGGCTTAGAAATAAACCGCTGGAGTATTAGGTAGTTTCCATTTTCGTATTAACTAAATATTTACCCGTCTGCCTAGTATGGGCTTAAAAAAACATTTAACGCATATTAAGTAACTTACCATTTAGATAAAAACAAAATTTGTTTCGGCATTCACAATTAGTTTTCCAAACAGCCAAAGGACTCAATGACCAGTGCTCAAAGCGACAAGAACCTATAAAAAAAGTATAAATGACAATGAAAGTGTCTTGTTTTCGCGCTATTACCGTCCCGCCGCCATATTGTTACGCGAACAATCGAAATGGCGGCTTACACAATCACACAAGCAGATTATCCATCCAATTTGCCAAACAATTCAATTCAAATACAAACTTTGAATTAAATTCGAAACCTTTAGAAATCGGCATTATAAACATGCCCAAAAGTATATCGAATACAATTAAAAATAAACTCTATTGCTACGGAATAAGATAGTTAATATATCTGAGTGAAATTTGAGCCTGTTATTGAGACTAGGGATTCCTTTACAAAGTCTTGAGTGTATTGAGTTTTAAGGTTTTTTTATGGTGTCGATAATATGGCTAATTTCGTATTTGGGATACCAGCTTAAATTTTGCGACGAAGTTTCCCTTTAAGTAACCTACCTTCTATTAACAACAGCAAAAAAAGTAGGGTAAAATATCCAAAAATCGACATAAGTTATTGACTTATATCATTAGGACACAAGTATAATAATGGTGTAATGCAAAACTCCTGTTACAGACACATCCCTTAAATTGCGAATTAACGTCACAAATCAACACTTAATTAGATAATTTCATTAAGCAAGACCTCGCGAATTAATTACAATTGCCGCCTTCGAGTCTTATAATGGAGTTTAATAAGAATAAAGTCTAAAGGAGGATTTTGCAAACTTTACATTTTAAATTAACTGCGGGTAATAACGACCTATTGTTCTAATTGACGCGTTGAAAATTACGCCTTAACTCCCTGCGGTGTAAAGTCGGTTTTTATTTGAACCATTTGCAGTCGGGACGTTTATGTGGGAAACGCTCGGAGCTGACAAATACTAAATTAACCTTTAGCTCGGCAAGTATGGCGGGCGAGTTGGCGTTAGTGCGAAATTTAATTAAGGATTTTCATTTAGTGGCGCCAATTTTATATGGAAAGAGATTTCGGTATAGTTAATTTATTCACAATAAAAATGGCTACTCGATATTGTCGATAGTATTTTTAATTAGACTTTATTTAAAAATGAAAGACTCGTGTTGCCATAAAAATACTGAAGTTACTTTTCTTGGACAATTTTTTTTTAAAGTAATTAGGTAGGTTAGGCTTTTCACATATTTAATTTGCTATTTTTGAACCTCTTTTCTTGACATAAAATTAGTTTTTAAAAAGCCGTTTTCTCCGTATCTTTACTGAATGAGCCCAGTGTCGGTACAATAAATTAATTAGCATCTCCACGCCGGCGCCGCGCCGGAGCTCGCCCTGTTTGTCTGCTTATGTACCTACTCACTATGTATATATAC
The DNA here is from genome assembly GCA_905147785.2 of Thyatira batis. NCBI lineage: Eukaryota > Metazoa > Arthropoda > Insecta > Lepidoptera > Drepanidae > Thyatira > Thyatira batis. The sequence continues at coordinate 3,627,660 of LR990507.1, forward strand.
TTTATACCTATCTACCTATATGACTTATTAGGTATTCAGCTTTCGTGTTCTATTATTTTCATAATGATTTACAGATTTCTTGCACACTATCTCTTTGACATAAGTGTTTTGATTATTTGATATGAATGCGTTTTTTAAGTAGGTACATATGGTAAATGACCCAATGGTGGCCAGTTTAAGAAAAAAAAAACTGGTTTTTGTGAAATATTACCAAAATTGTGAAAGTTTCAGCACTGAATATAGTGAAACTGTAAAGTCCAGTCCCTATTTAATATTTGTAATGTGTTACGCGTGAGATACGGTAAAGCTGGATTCAATTAATTTAACAAATAAAAGTTGTAGTTTTGTGACCCAGTCTTGGCCAGGGAAAATCCATTAATGGATACTCCAGTCTTAGTCTTAGTTTATCTTTATTTTATGGCTAACACATCAAACAAAACAAATTTTGATTTTAATTAAGCAATACTATTTTACAAGTGAAACTTTCTGCTCACCGCCTTGATGATTTCCTTAAGAAAAGCCGTCGTTGTCAATTTCAAATCACTTTACACTTTGTATTCGCGCATATTTATACATATAACTGACTGAATTGAATAAAACGTTTAACTTAGATAGTTCGATGTCTAAAGTCTATGTCACAGTGATCCCAATGCAAAAAACATTCGCTCATGTCCGAATTCTAGATGTTTCTTTCAATTTTTGGCCATTACTGGTACCGTGGCCACCACTGGTACACTTAGTAGATAGTCACAAAAAGAAATGATTTTCAGATTGCGCCAAAATATTTTAATTGCATCAGGATATATTTTAAATGCAAAGTTGCTCATGAGAAGCAACATGTGACGCATCTCATGAGTTTTTATAAATTATGCTTTTATGATTAATACCTGCCTTAAATAAGAAATATTGAATATTTTGCTCTAACGACTCCCAACTCAAAGACAAATTCGGAAGATTTCATTAGTAACAAAAAACTTACATACCATTTTTAAATTCCCTGTAGATTTGAATCGAATAATAAATCGACAAAATCCCATCTCGAATCGGATTCTATTATCTGAACTGTAACTCGATACAGTTGCAAACTTTGCGTCAAATTGGCTGCTATGTGCATGACGTATACACGCAGGGTAAACGGCCCAAATCTCGTCTGTAATTAGCCGGCGGTCACGTGTCGGTCACGTGGTCGCCACGTGGCGCCCCGCCGTAATGAGAGCCGATACTGTGTCGTGTTCCAGCGGCCAACGCTGAGGTTTCACATACAATTACTGTTCCTAAATAGGTGGTTTTCAAAAAAAACGGAGATTTGTTTTAATTTATTTCAGCTGTGGGTTTCTGCGCCATTTATCCATTTAAAGTTTCTTCTAAGAAAAATATGTCCTGTTTCCATTCACAACCGAAGCTATTTTAATATTAAGACATAATATAAAACCTGCGCTGGCTAAAAAAAAAAAATTATAATCAGCTTTTAAGATCTAAAACATCTGTAGGAAACCATGACAATGACACAATGTGCCTACTGACTGGCTACTACCCTGAAGGTGAACAACTGCTACGTTGCAGATTGCATTTCAGCAGCTGTACTAGAGTGAAAAAAAAAAGAAAATAGCCTTTGCTTCATACCTTTCAGTTCTTGGCCTCGACTATCATGCCCTTAATTAGGTATTTTATATATATTTTTGTCTCAGCTTTTAGATACTATAGTTTTTGGTTGAATATAAAATGTGACACAAAACAAATGTAAAAGTACGTTGCAGTACAAAAAAAATATGTTCACAAGTACCTAATTTCAAGGGTGAAATGAGCGAATTGCTATCGAATAATCGCAAGCCCCTTTAACGTATTGTCCTATTGTATACTTTTAAATGGAGGGCCAGCTAATAGCAGCTCTGTATGCGGTGAGAACAAACGGTGACAATAGTGTGTGCATTAGGCAAATGGAATCATGTTTTTGTCACACTTTTCGATTAGTATTACGTTTTAATTTGGCGTTACAAAAAGGGGTTTTGTAGCAACTAATTTCAATGATTAAATTGAACGCCGAAGCAACATAAATTGTTTATATATAAAGCTCTAATCTGGCTGTAATGCTAAGTAAATAAACATTTGGTGCTATTATGAAAAAAATTTAATCTACACTATCGCCCACATCACATACGATATAATATTAATATATAAGTATTTTATAAATAAAACTGTATTACATATGATGTTATACTACAACTCTATGCATAAGCATAATACTTGCAAAAAGTCCTGAAAGTCATTACGGTAATCATATACCTAACAAAATGAATAAAAACCTCACCAATTTCATTACTCACCCGCAGTCACAACGGGTACAATGTAACACTAGCTCGGTGTACCCTCAATCAACATCCATTCTGACTGCGCATGTGCTAACAGTAATTAATTTTCCTCTACAAAGTTGATTCGATTGCGTGGTTTTGTTTATCTTTTTTTATTCACAAACAATGTTACTAACGATTCAATTTTATTCGGTCCCGTTAGTAATTTGTTTCCAATTGATTGGACTCGTTTTTTTATTGGCAAAGCTACATTGTCGCTTTTCAATGAACGTGGGCGTAGAGGTTTTGTGACGACTCAATTTATTGTACCTTTGGAAACGATTTATAATTAAGTTAATGCTGTAATTGTACCTACTGGTATGAAATTGTATTTATTTTCAATTTGTGTTGTCGAAGGTTTAGATTGCAGTTTATACGTAAGTACTTTAAGTTACATAAGTAAAGTTGTATATTTATTTATCTCTGTTCCATCTACAGTTTGACTTGAGATTTTCAAGAATCTTCAATTTTCCAAAAATTTTTCCAACTTAAACAATATTGGAATGGTAATATATGTATTGGTAGTATTGCAAAGTGGTCATATAGACACAAACACACAAGTTTGATTTTGAATCAAAGATAGGTAGATATATGTTATCACTAACAAGCTTCTTCGATTTTGTAATGCTGATTTGACAGAGCAAAGGTAGATAAACCAATTATCAAGAATCACAACATCAAATAATTTCATTAAATTGATAATTTTCCTTCTTCTATCAATAAATCTCTTCTAGATATTTAAAAGTTTTCCATCATCCGTCATGAGTGAATGCAAAATATGTTGACATGGCAAACATCTAGATGGCGCCCCGCAAACAGAGCCGCGTGCGTAAGTTAATAGTGCTCATATTATCGGCCACGCAATGACTATGCTCCGAGCCATTGTGTAAATAAATAAGTCGTTATTAAGTAGTCGGGCACACTCCACATAAACAGAGGGCGCCAGCAGGGCTGTCAAACGTACACATATATTTTACAATTAACTTAGAAGACCTAAACTGTTTTGTTTGATAGCATATTACTATTTCCTATCGGATTTCATCTGAAATAAAAGGTAAACATAAAAATAATTATGGTAGGTACCGATAAGATTTCGTCAATATGAATCTGTGGTTTTACAAAAATGTCACATCATATTAGTCAGTCGGTGCCAATCATATATTATGTCCCTTCTACCTCTTCGTTTACACCTTTCCTACCACATCATGAAAGTAGTTTAAAGAAAATTGCCTAAAACGCACTTGAAGCAACTCTTTATATACTGTAATACGTTTACTAAAAATAGGGCACCCTACAAAAATAGGAGATTAATTATGTGCAAATGAAATCAATTGTGGCAACCCTACAGGCCTCCCCCGCATCCCAACAGGCCGACAACTGCTGCGCTTACCCTACGTTCCAGAAGATGCGTTATGCAATAAACGTTCGCAGTTGTTTGTACAGGCCTTTATTGAATTTGTTCGGATATTTTGATGTGAATAGGTTTTAAATTGATTGGAATTCTATTTACTTTTAATGGACGTTTAAATTTTTATGTAATCGTGATATTTAAAGCAACTAAATCTTGTTCAAAGATCATCTTTTACTAGCTGCCTCCGCGCGGTTCCACCGGTTTAGTTCCCGTTCCCGTAGGTTCTGGGATAAAATATATCCTATGTTACTCGATGATAATGTAGCTTTCCAATGGTGAATGAATTTTTGATCGGCATAGTAGTTTTTGAGTTTATACATAACAAATATACACACAAATCTATACATTTTTTTCCACATATTAGTGTAGATGTATCCTATTAACTACTCAACAGAGTACAAATCGTATATTTTTTATAAGACAGCACAGCTACAACTATCAACGAATAAAACCTTGCCAAAGAAACTCTTATTAACGCCTAATAGCTCTCAAATATTCATCTAATGAATGAAATAAAAACACCACAAAACACCCTCAACACATACAAATGATTAACGACTTTACCAAAACACAATAAAGCTCAAATTGCCTCGCATTACGCTGATCACATAAGCCTCTTCAAATCTCATTGCGCTAAATGACGTGAAGATAGAACGAAATCAAGAGATAAATGTGTATTTACTTTCGATTCTGAGTTCTAACGCTATGGCAATAAAGTTGTTGATTGAGACTAATGGTAAGACCGAGTTAGGGGAAATCAGACTTTGTTGCGTTGTATTAAAGTTGATTTTAGGTTGGTTGTGTTGTTATTAAGGGTGAGTTGTTTGCCCTGAGTTAATTTAGTTGCAGATTAACTGAGTGTGAGTGATTGATGTTTTTGGGCTCGCTTTTGATGCGTTCTGTGGCGTTTAGGGGTTTTGTTTTAAACGGTTGTGTTTTGATACTTCCATTGAAAACTATAAAGTTGCACTTTATTTCGTAAGTAGGTACTATTAAAAGGTTATACTTAGATTTAAATAATATCAAATGATGTTTAATGGCTTCCTTGCTTTGGGTACTGGTGGGAAAAATAACGTAGGTACATAGCATTTTTGGACAAGATTTCTTTTTTTAATTACCAATTACTGATTTTTTACCAATAAAGTCCTCTGCATGGTTTTATAGGTAAGCCTAAGCGGAAGACGCACAGTAACAGTTCAATTGTTTTAAATCGTGTAAAGATAATACCTAGGTAGGTATATTTATTCAGTTTAAATAATAAAACCGAATTCTCAATACCTTTAAAAAAATACTTTGAGTAACTGTAACAAACTTTCGTAGCCTACTCTATTATTATGCCAAAAGCACAAAGATTAATTATAGACTAAATAAATAAGTAACCCCAAATACAGAATACAATTTCAACTTAACTAATAGGCCTTATTATATTAAAGGGGACCTCAGTTCCAGACCTCATCACAATTCGTGCCTTCAAAGACAGGCCGTCATTATTTCCTTTAAACCCTCCCCCTTAAGAACTTACAAACATTATTATTAACCCTACCACAAATAAAACTCAACTCTAACTTCCAGTACATAAAGCCTCATTCTCAATGGCAATCTAGTTCCAAATACGCTCTTACGAAATTGATAGAGCAAGTTATTGGCCAACTTTTGGTCCACGGGCTGCATCTAAGATGGCGATGATTCTCCATCTCTGTCGCACGTGTGTGAACTCGTATGTTTGGTCTCAATCTTTTTCTTAATAGAAAGAAGACGATGTACTTTTTACTCGTGTTTGTATTGGGTGCTAGAAAGAGAGGGTACGATTGAAGTCAATTGCGTTTGTTGGGCAAATAAAGGTTCGAGTAATCGATGGGGAATACCTACTTATGTTTGGTTTTTTTTTGAGGAAAACCTGCTGATAATGTGCTTTGTTTTGCTCACATCTAAGAATGTTTATTTATAGGTATTTTATTAAGAAACACGTTACGTATTTGGTAGGAACGCGGCCGTGGTTCATGATCGTTCGATACATGAATTCGATCAAAAACATAAATGTGAAATTAGAGCCAAGTTAGCCAAGTATGTATAATATATATTGAAGTCGAACTTCGCTACCCTGTCTCTTGATCTATAAAAATTAAAACTATACCAATATGCGTAAATAAAAATATACTTGCGTCTACGTGCCCGGTCTTAGCCTTGATCAATAAATAGGCTATACAACAATCAAATGTTTTTTTTATAAAATAAACAAATCTTCCACATTTATACAAGTAATTTGAGTGTATATTTCCTATCACACACCTCCTTAACCAATATTTATTCAAACCCAATGGTTCAAATTGCACACGAGGCTGGAAAAAATGAAGAAATTCTGCCTATAGAGGGTTGAGGGCAAAAGTGACAGGCGATGTCAGCAGCGGCGGGCAATTTGTGAGCGCCAACCGCACGGCTGTCGCACAGTGGGCCACTCTGCTTGATTCTTGGACAAAAAATATTTATTTTGTTACCTATTGAGAGGAATATCATAGATACAGTTTAAAAACTGTTATATTTTTTTATGATAATAGCTTTGTCTGTTAATTTATACTTAGTCATTTATGGAGGTATTCAGTAAAAGCCGAATAATTTTCGTAGCAAAGTAAAATTAACAGCGATAAATTATATTTGTGAGATACAGATATAGGTAAATACTAAATATATAATACTTACTACTATTGGTTCGTTTTGTTGAAATATCATTTTCATTTATTTTCTCATAGATAAAGTATGTACCTATATATCTACTTGTAACAAATTTCATATTTAAAAGTGGAGTTTTCGTTTAAGATACCTATAGAGGTAGATAAGTCCTACTTAGCATAAATCGTAATACTTAGAATGAAAGAAATATATATCCTTAATATTTAGTAGGTAACGTTTTTAGTTTACAACTATTGTTTTTTTATTTGCATTTTCCTACTAATATTATAAATGCGAAAGTTTGTAAGTATGGATGTATGGATGTTTGTTACTCTTTCACGCTCCAACGGCTGAAGGGATCTGCTTGAAATTTGGCACAGAGCTAGAATATGTTCTGGAATAACACATAGGCTACTTTTTATCCCGGGAACGCGGGTGAAACCGCGGGGAGCCACTAGTATTATAATAACGATAACGCATAGCCAAAAACACATTTCCTTTAAAACTCGTCCGAATTCATAGTTATTTACTTCGAACGCCTCATGTTCCCCGGAGGTACATTTTTTCCAATTTTTCTTTTGTTTTATTGTCAATGTCGTGTTGTTATTGGATGTGACAACTGACGGACGGTTGTTGATTCAAAAAAGGAACACAGTGTCTTCTATATATGTATATAACTAGCTGCCTCCGCGCAGTTTTACCCGCGTAGTTCCCGTTCCCGTGGGAATACAGGGATAAAATATAGCCTATGTTACTCAGTGATAATGTAGCTTTCTAATGAAAAAAGAGTTATTAAAGTTGGTCCAGTAATTTTGAGTTTATTCGTTACATACAAATCTTTCCTCTTTATAATATTAGTGTAGAAATAAAGTCCCAGCCGCCTCTGTCTGTCTATCTCAACGCGATGAACACAAAAACTACTGAACAGATTTTCATGCGGTTTTCACCAAATTACGGAGTATTTCATGGGGAAGGTTTTTATGTATAATACATCAATTTGGACCCGGTAGGTGGCGCTGGTGGGCGGATCGAAGTCTGCCGGGTCCGCTAGTTTTAAATGAAATAATGAAATTCAAATCTTCGATCCATAGTTAGGGAGGTTAATTTATATTAAAGTGTGAAATTGTTCAAATTATATTAATGTGTCTATTACTGTCAAGATGTCAAACCATATGTCACTTTATATAGAAATTTACCTTAACAAATAATTTAGTCCAGAAATAATTACTGCAATTAGGTTTAATATTTTTAATTATTAGGTACACAGTAGCAAGGGTAGCACTAATTACAGCCTAGAGCCTCCCTAGACAATACCTATTTTATTTAACCAACTTTTCATGTGCGTTCTTTGTTATAACGAAGATTTATATAAGAATTATTTATAAGAAGTACCGGTAGTTTCAACAGGTTTGACTTTCATAACTTCATATGAATGACCATTTCATTCAGACAAGTCCTTGAAATTTTGGATCATTTCATTAAAAATCATATCGTTTCTTAGACTATCCCTAACGTAGGTAACCTAGCCTATATAAAAAAAACTGTATGACATTGTGCTTGTGGCACCCAGCTTTCCCGGGGGATATTCAATTTTCCCGGGATAAGAAATAGGCTATGTGTTTTTCTTTTTATACCACAAATGTGGCAAACAGGCATACGGTCCCACCTGATGGCGCGCGGTTACCGCAGCCTATGGACGCGCGCAACACCAGGGGCGGCACTCAAGCGTTGCCGACCCTGTAAGAATCTCTTCACTCCCTTCTTGAAGAACTCCATTGCGAATACCAAAAGCACTGTCGAGGTAGAAGCTAATAAAGAATACAAAATATATAACCTAATTTTAACGTTCCTAACACACTCCTAGCACACCTCGAACGCTTACGTCGCCTTTAGATGTGTGCACAAACACAACCTATCTCGTTACCTCTAGGAAGTGTCACTGGCTTCCCCCAATCTACTTTCTCCCTCCCCCCAACCCCCTCAGAGAGGGAGGGGTGCCTTATTTACCCGCGTTTCCGATTTAATAAAGGCAGGAGCAGTACTGATTTCGAGATGTCATATTAACTTGGATCGACTGTGTAGGTTGGTTACTTGTATAATTTTTGTGTAGTCTTTGACTGTAGGGCAAAATCTTAGCCTTGATTGTTTATAGATATAGGTAATTTTTTTTTATTGGAAGGAAAACACCGTGGGAAAACTTGCATTCCCGAGATGTCATAATTAACGGCATCAGAAGTCCGCCAATTATCAGTAGGCTCGCGTTGTGAACTTTGGCCTGAACCCCGATGTTATTAGAGGTGGCTCGAGCTCCTCGGTGGAGACGTAAATTGAGCTGATGATGATGACTTATAAGCTTAAGGTTCAATATATTCTAACCTGTATCATTCTCTAAGCGAAGCCACAGACGCCACAGTAGGTAGATAGCTATAAATTCCCACACAGACAGTGCAAACATGCCTTACCGTATACAAGTTCGTACATTCTTTGCATTTGAACCGCATTCAAATATAATTTCGGTGATGTATGGCGGTACTGGCAACACGCTCTCTCTGAAAATTTAAAAAATAAAACTTTACGACTTACATGGAGCTGTTGGCACCACCTTTTTATTGTTTTGCGCATGTCTGGGCCGGAGGCGGTGGAATGTCGATTTTACACCCATATCTATGGGTACAAATATTATAAAAAGGAAAGATTTTTGTATGTAACGAATAAACTTGAATATTATTAAACCGATCTGAATAATTCTTTCTCCAATGGAAAGTAAGTTTATCAGGGAACAACATCGGCTTTATTTTATCCTTGTATTCCTACGGGAACGGGAACTACGCGGGTGAAACCGTACGGAGGCGACTAGTAGGTAATATAATCACAATAAAAAAATTGCTTTCCATTGATTGATTCAGATCGGTCCAATAGTTTTTATATTTATTCGTTACAAACAAAAATACAATCATGCCTCTTTATAATATTACTATGATTTATAGACAAAAAGTAAAACTTTACTAAAGCCCCCGGGAACGCGGGTGAAACCGCACGAAACCACTAGAAATATGAAATGAAATGAAATATTTAATAATAACCACTAGTTATTTATAATCACACAAAAATGATTGCAGTCACACCTATACCAGCTCTATATGTAATTCCCATAGGAGCGTGTGTCGCGGGACCAATTAGCCGAACAGTTCCGAGCACGAACTGTTTAACCGCCTTAATTTCACCCCAATAACACGTTAATTCCACCCCCCACCCCTACCCTTGTCTCAAACCCCCTTAAAACCTTTCAAACGATAAGAAAAAAAACATATTGATTTCGTGCAAATAGGATTTATGCTAAATTGTAATCAAGGACCCAAAAAAAATTAAAATAACTTTAGTAACTTAGACTTAGTATTTTTTTAGTAGTGTTAAGACAAAGATATAAAATGCTTATTCCAATCAAGAATTAATAATGCATTTAGCAATTATTATAACTTCAAGTCATAGCAAAAATATAAGCACATGTATAAAATACATTTATCACTCAATCAACCCTAAAAGACCTACAAATTGCAGAAATAATTTCATTAAACACAATCCGATTTAACAAACGAATATGTACTCGAGACAATCGAATTAAGTTCGAATCAACATAGCTCGTCCAATCAGAGAACGCGATTGCGCAAATCTGACAGATGTCATATTCGACCGCCATTGTTAGTGTGACGTTTCTTTTTTGTTTTTTTTTTTGTTTATTCCATAGCGACAGTTGGTCGAAGGCGTACGATGGTTATTCGGTTTTGTTATGTTTTTATTTGATTTGACGTAACAGAGTGGAAAAAAGTGTTGTAAAATTAATCTTGATATTTCGTTTTTTACGGTCAATTGAATCTTTTATTAATTTATGTATTATTGTTTCGTTTTTTTTTTACTTATGTAAGTTAATAAGGATGTCTGTGTATATTATGATCTCAAGTAGTTTTCCAATGCCAATCGGATTCCAAACTGAGCAGAGCTTCTGCTATTCTAACCAGATATACTATTTAATGTTTTAATAGCAACATACTTATAATATACCTATATAGATTAGATATTATTTAGAGTAACAACATTTCTCTGACCTTATTTAGCCAGTAAAGAGCTCCTAACCACAAAGAAAAACCTTTTGAGCCCACAAATTAAAGAGTTGTTTCATGCCAAGTAAACTCGACCGAGCAGGCACTAATTTAATTTCACAGTGTTACTAAAGTGTAACACGAAACAAACAATTTGCGTCGGAACGAAACGCGACTACCTATTCATTTATTTAATTTTTATTACCAACTGTTTTAACTGGCTTGCACGAAAGCTTATTTTTTTGTTAAAAAATATATAAACTTTAAACTAGGTACGCCTTTGCTTATTCAGTATCAATTTATGATTATGCTCCTGTACAACTCTATTAAAGACATATTCCACTTAATATTATAAATGCGAAATGTTCGTGAGAATGTATGTATGTTTGTTAATCCTCCACGCAACAATGGCTAAAGGGATCGCGATGAACTTTGGCAAGGAGCTAGACTATGTTCTGAAATAACAAAGAACTTTTTATGACGGGATAATTGAACAAGCCTTTGATAAATTAAAGATATATTTAGACTAGCTCCTGCCCCTCGGTTTCAATTTCCCGGGATGGTGATACGAAATTTTATTAACATCGCTCGAGTCTTAGACGTGAAGAAGTAACAAGCATACACACTTACAAACTGTAGTCTTTATAACATTAGTGTCATAGCATCTGACAGCCCGATTCGCTTCGTGGTAAGTGACCCTGACTTTCAAGACGCTGGTCGTGGGTTCGAATCCCACCGAGAACAAACATTTGTATGCATGAATTGAATATGTCTGTTTGTTCTGGATGTAATTATCTATATAAGTATGTATTTAAAAGTAATATATGTAGTATATCGGCTATCTGGTTACCATATCACAAGCTCTGCTTAGTTTGGAATCAGATTGGCCGTGTGTGAAAAATGTCCCTGGACATTTATTTATTAGATTCCACAAATGGGCATTGCTAATTCTCTACAGTTCTTAGAGTGCAATGTGCTAAAAACGCGGAATAATTTGAATTTAGCGGGTTTTATAACGCCTTAAGTAGTAAAGTCGCGTGCGTGCCCACCGCTTACTAACTAAATTAGTGACTTTACGACCCTAAATGTAGTTTTCGTTTTCTGTTAATTAAACGTACAATACCTTTTTGAGTTTAACTAAATTTTGTGAACGTTAATTAGGCTTATAGTTTAGGTGATTGATTGGATGTTTCAGAATTAGGGTTACTCATAGCTATGAAATATAATGACAGATCGCAGTCATTCTTGTAATATCGTCGTGAAGAAAATGCTAGTTAATAAGGAGTTTTGTAAACCTTCGTGAACTAATTCTTGATTGATATACCTACCTACATAACATATCAAAATATGTATTATTTTGACTAACCTCGACTTTGGTAACTAGTCTTAAATACCCCAATGTACTGCCTCCCCGTGGTTTCACCTCCGTTCAATTTTCCACGGTTAAAAATAAGCCTATGTGTTATTAGTAGAAAGTTAGAATATCTTCTGTAATAAACAGAACAGTTATGTTACAGAAGATATTCTAACTTTCTGCCAAACTTCATCGCGCTCCCTTAAGCGGTTCTGGCGTGAGAGAGTAACAAACAGACTTCCATACATACATTGTCACATTTGTCACATACTTTCTCATTTATAATATTAGTACCTACCTAATATTTGGTGACATGAAGTATCTACCTTTGTTTTATCTTACTATTACATATTATGTGTCATCATACAAAATCCATATGTCCCAGGATATTTATTTATTTATTATTTATATATTGTATAGGTACACAAAATGTATGTAAAGAATATCCTTAGTTTACTTCCACTGCAACCTCAAAATCTAGAAATCTAGGTCGTAATTTGAAATCTAAACTTAACAATATAAAGGTACTTTATACTAGAATGTTACAGAACTTAACAAAGTTAGCAACTTACGACAATTAGGTGTCATGAAGTCGGTCGATGGTAATTGTTGACAACCCTGCAAGTTGTGTTCACAAATAACGACTATATGACATTGATTGCGCAATTTATCCACTGTTTAACTCCCTAACTGTACCGTAGGGTTGCCACAGTGGGAATACACATTTAAAATATTATTTTTAATTAAAAACTTTACTCGGATTAGAAATATGTTAATTGAATTTCATATCCTACTATTCGTAGGTACCTACTTAGTAAGTTTTATTTATTTTTCACTTATTGGCTTGATATAATGACTTAATTAAGCATTTATTTATTACCACATCACTATCACTATTACAAAACACCGCCAAAAACTAACCTAAACACCATTATAAAATTTGGCACAGAGTTAGCATATGTTCTTTATTCCTAGTATTACCTGGGAATTGCGGGTGAAACCGCGGGGAACTAGTACTATAAATTCACTTATATTCCTTATTTAGCGTTTAAACAACAAGTTAAACTCCACCCCAAGTTTGTGAACTATTTGGAACATGATAAAATTACCGTCCATAATGAAAGTTGAGCTATTAATAATGTGTAAGTGTGATGTGATGGCCCTGCAGCTATGAGGTATGGTGTCGCCTCGTACCATAGAGCGAGCAGCACCGAACATTCACGCTACTCTCCAAATGTCATAACCATAGACGTTAGAATTATGTGGAAGTGCAATGATCGCTTTGTACAAAAATCGATGCTGCTAAGCAATAATGTGTTAACCCTCATAAACTTGGTTTTGAGAAAATGGCGTCTTAAGGTAAAATTGTCTATGTGGTTTACAGCTTTTTGTATGATATTAATCCATTTTTTATGTTACTTCTATGTTTTAAATGACTTGAAACACTTTTGTAGAATGTAAAATACGTGATGCATTATAAAATTATATCAAAATCTCTGTTTTCGACTCTTTGTGGGTTGACACATTATTGCTTATTATCATCCAAATACAGAGTATAGTAGAGCTCGATGTATTCAAAAATTTTCTCAAAATCTTGTATCTAAAGGTGTATCAAATACTAAATACAAAGGCATTTATTCAGTTAATATGGCATTGATGCCCGCTAAAGCTACTACCTGTTTGGAAGTCAGCCTTTAACTCTGAAGAATCGGCAAGAGACATAATATTAACATTTTCTGTTAATAATAAATCTTTATATATCTCAAAACAACCATTCTAGTCTCAAGATAATGCTTGTGGTATAGTAACAAAATGGCTGCTAAGCAAATTTTTAATGGACATTTAAATAGATATTTACTACATACAGTATCAAGCTCGTTGACAGTCAGAATATGAAAATAAAAATGAAAATTCCTTTTTATTAAAGCATTTATGAATAGTCAGACTCTAACGCTCAGTCATATCTTATTTCAATCATCGGTTAGTATAAAATCGAACTTCCAATATTATTTTTTGTACCTAAAATCTGCAGCTTTATAAAATAACAGTTAAAATAGCCAAATAATAAAAGGGATAAAAATATTCCTATAAAAATAGTGTCACGGCACGGGTGCCACACCTACATTGCACCTCCATGTGTTTTATTTGTCTATCGTCATAACTCAAGTTTATTTTTGAGCGTTAGGTATTCTCTTTACACAATAAACTTATTAATTTGTTTACGTAAATTAATTAGTTTAAAGGTTATTTAATTTACTGGTCGGTCGTTGTGAATCATAACTGTTTTTCAATACCTACTATATTATTAATACAACTATATATTGATAGTCCAAATTTATTATACTTATTCTGTAATCTATTATTATCAACACTAATATACAAACATGTGATTTTTAGGTACTCCCCGCGGTTTCATCCGCGTTCTCAGGGTCTTCAATTTTCCCGTGATATAAAGTAGCCTATGTGTTAAGGGTGTCACCTAACTCCATACAAAATTTTATTTAAACAAACATACACAGTCACAAATTTTCGCCTTAATAATATTAGTAGGATAGTCTGATTCGACTGAACCTGAAATTCACTATATCGTCCCACGTAAACGTGAACTTGAGAGACCGATTATTTATTGTCCCCCAATAGTTATATCTGATATTGAACAAATTTAATACTTCTGACAGGTGAACTACCGTGGCTCGCATGTCCCTAACCGTCTGTCTCCTGCCAAAGAAATCGAACTTGTCACGCGATAAACGCGTATTTTTTGCCTACCCCCCTTGAATATATCATTTCACACTAGCATTTGACACCACATTTATATCACATGTCTGTGAAATATAAACTTTATGTCCATAGTAATAAAAGTTATTATACATCTGTGATAATACGCCGTTTATGTGATTGAGTTCGTGTTTTCAAAGTTTTGTTATGTCTGGCTTTCACGATTTGGATGCGATGTGTTTGCGCTATGATTTATGATCGGAGCAAATGTGTTTTGGAGGTTTTATTTGTGACTGACTTACTTGTAAGATATGATCATATTTTAAGACGTCTAGCACTAGAGCAGGAACTTCGCTGTCGGTCCGGATTACGTTTAATTATAATCAAAATTTACAGACATATAAAACCGATTTCATAATAAAATCACTTTACCAAATCACACTTCCAGATTGGCCCCATCGCATTCTAAGAGGTATTTTAATGTGATCCGAGTGGAATAGAGGGAAATCCTCAAAATTATAGGCATACCATTAATATTAATAAACTTATAGTCCAGATAATATAATTTGATGAAGTGATCGGTGCCATTTATGTCGTAAGATATAAATAAAAATTTTGATGCCCCAAACCATATTATCAAGGACAAACATTGTATGCATGAATATGTCTGTTTGTTCTGTGTCTGGATGTTATATCAATATAAGTAGGTACCTATTTAAAACGTAGTACCTATATCATCTATCTGGTTACCATAACACAAGCTCACCTTGAAGCTTATTAGCAAAAATCCGATGTAGGTACCTACCGTGTGTGAAAAATGTCCCATGATATCTATTATTTAGATTGATTGAAAAATCCAAGGGATATTTATTTATTTGTTTAATTACGTACAGGTATGGTTCCAAAACCGTCGCGCGAAGTGGCGTCGTCAGGAGAAGATGGAGGCAGCTAGGCTCGGCCTCTCTGACTATGGTTGCGGCGCCGGCGGCATGCCCCGGCTCACGGGCCTAGGCCTCCCTGTCGACCCGTGGCTAGCACCACCACTGCTAACTGCACTGCCTGGTAATTATTCTACTTATTATTGACAGACAGCCCGGTTGGCTTTGTGGTTAGCGACCTTGAATATGTATGTTTGTTCTGTGTCTGGATGTAATAATGTATATATTTAAAAGTATTATATGTAGTAGATCAGCCATATGGTTACCATAACACAAGCTCACTTTGAAGCTTACTTTCAAGAATCAGATTGGCCGTGTGTGAAAAAAAATTCCCAGGATATTTATTATTATTTATATTTATTGGAGTACCTAATTAAAAATCTTGGGAAAACTTTACACCTTTATAGTTTACTAGTGCCTCCGGTTCGCCCTCGTACCCGGGAGATCTTCCAATTTCCCGGTATAATAAGTAGCCTTACTATTGAGTTTAATCATTACAAACAACACACAAACACAATTTTTTCCTGTTTATAACATTAATCGTAGGATATACTGGTGAATATCTGTAACCCCCGATTTCCTTTTGCAGGTTTCCTCAGCCACCCTCCGTCTGGGTACCCGAGCTACCTCACGCCGCCGGCCCCCGCGCCGCCCGCGCCACCCGCCCCGCCTGACCCCCGCTCCTCCTCCATCGCCGCCCTCAGGATGAAGGCCAAGGAACACGTGGAGAGCCTCAGTAAAGGACTACAGATGGTCTAAACAATACCTAGTACTAAAACACCCCGTCGTTTTTGCGTCGGGGGTAAAAAATGATGTAGGCAATGGCGGATTAACCCTTAAACAAATTAAGCAATTGCCTAATGCATCACGTCTGGGGGCACCAAAAAATAAATACATTTTGGTTTAGTTTTTATTTTTGTCGCACCTCTAATTTCTAAGATACGTTAGCTGTCTTATTTTACAAAAAAACTAGGTTTAAAGACCGATTCTCGTTGGAACAAGGGCAAGGGCCCACAGGCGTGGATTGCTTAGGGCATCAAGTTGTCTTAATCCGTCACTGGATGTAGTCTTTGAGCGTTTTTTTTTCGTTAAAAAATTGTGAGGTCTGTGGCGTGTGACGTTTAGAATTTAATTTAAACCAACTTGTGTATAATATTTACCTATTACCCAATGACTCAGTTTCAGAATATAATAGAAAAAAAAATAAAGAAATTTGGAACTGTTTTGTATGGATGATACTTTTAGCTAACTACGATAATGTTATTCACTTCATGAATAAAGGCTATAGAATATTCATTCATTTTATTAGAATTATATATAAATTGTAGGTTTCACTGACGTGTTACAACAAAGTGTATAAAAAGCAATATAATATTCTCATGTAAATATATGTGTAGGAATAATATAAGTAATGATTTTGTATTACTTAGAGTAAATTAAATAAGTATTTCTGATTTAATTTCTTTCTACCGGGCTGCATGGAAATCGATGGGGAAGGTCTATGTCCAGCAGTAGACGTCTTATGGCTGATATGATGATGATGATCATGATAGTGATGATGACTTGATGAATTTATATTATCACGATATTGTCTCCATTGTGTGGAAAAACTTGATTGATATATTTATATATAATATATAATATTTGAATTTGAAAATTAATTTAGTATTAAACTTGTTCGTGTTTATGTATCGGTGTTAATTTTTCACTGCAATATCATTTTCTTATTATTTTTTAAAGATTATAAATAGCTACATAATTAATTTAAAAGAAAAAATCGTACTATATCTTTATTAATTTCTGGAACCCCTTTTGGTATAGGTAATAATTCATTATGAAGCAATTTTAACTGAAAACTTATGTAAATATTGTACAAAAATATGTAAACTCTCGCATATTCAATAGAATATTAATATTATTAAGAGCTTATATAATACTAAGTAGTAGGTATCTACATTTATTTATTTAAAGTATTTTTATTATTTTAGTATTTTAGGGTACCTACTTATAGCATTTTGTAATTGGTGTATTTATTATAATATCAAAATTATTGTGTAAGTTTAATTTTGCATCGACACCCTACATGTTACATGCTGTGAGAAGCAAATAGTTACTGTTCATAAATGCTCACAACTCTCAAACAAGTAGAGCACAAACTGTTTCTCGCAAAAAATACACTCAAGAGATCTATGTTTCACGCTATATGGCTTTGTGGTTAGTGACTATGACTTCCAAAGCGCCTGTCGTGGATTTGATACCCAGGAGAAACATTCGTATGCATGAATATGTCTGTTCTGTGGCTGGATGTAAATCACTACATATTATAAAACAAAGTCGCTTTCCGCTGTCTGTCCCTGTCTTCTTAAATATTTAAAACTACGCAACGGATTTTGATGCGATTGTTTTTGATAGATAGAGCGATTCAAGAGGAAGGTTTTTATATACAATACATGCATAATATGTTAGAGAAACACTGACAATTTTGGTGGTTTCTAATGTGATGTATGAGCATTGCACCCGTGCGAAGCTGGGGCGGGTCGCTTGTGTCTATATAAGTATGTATTTAAATGTAGTATATCAGCTATCTGGTTACCATAGCACAAGCTCTGCTTGGTTTGGATTCAGATAGGCCGTGTGTGACGAATATCTGAGAATATTTATTGTATCATTGGGTTCGAATCCCACCCAGGACAAACATTTGTATGCATGAATATGTCTGTTTGTTCTGTGTCTGGATGTAAATATCTATATAAGTATGTATTTAAATGTAGTATAAGTAGTTTATCAGCTATCTGGTTAGTCTGGTTACCATATCACAAGCTCTGCTTAGTTTGGAATTAGATTGGCCGTGTGTGAGAAATGTCCCAGGATATTTATTTTATTTATTATCATTTTCGAAGTAAGTATACCTACCCAATGGAACAGTGTGAAACGTGGTAGAGATATTTGTCTATAGTTACACTCTGTCAGAACCTAATGTAATAGCAATCTTATTACAATGAGAATAAGGTCGAATTTTACTTTGCACTCTGAATGAAATGATTAAGCCAAGGTTTTGACTTAAAGATTCCAAGTTGTATGGAAAGAAAAAAAGTGTTTATTTGTACTTATCCTTACATTCCTTATGTACTGTGATGTAAATAATAAATAATTAAGTATACAATGTATTATTTATAGTTCGTGTATATAAATAAGTGGTAGATAATATAGATAAGTAAATATATCAATTTAAATATAACGAGAGATTAATAAATGTGTTCTTTCATTTTGTTTGTTTGTTTATACAATTACTTACCTATTTATTATTAAGACAAAACCGAAGGTATAAATGCGAAAGTTTGTGAATATGGAGGGATGGATGGATGTTTGTTTGTTACTCTTTCACGCCAAAACGGCTGAAGGGATCTACTTGAAATTTGGCACAGAACTAAAATATATTCTGGATTAATACATAGGCCTATAAATAGCCCTATAAAAAGTATTTTATGCTGGGAAAATTGTAGGTCCTCGGGAACGCGGGTGAAACCGCCGGAAACCACTAGTAAATATTAATTATTATTAAGCAGAGCTTTATTTAGTAGCTAAATAAATTAGTAGTAAAATTATAAAACTGAAACCAAAATGGCCGCCGAGTATGAAATAGTTGATTATTACGTGATAGTTTACTGAGATTAACTCAAATGTCACCATTCATTACTAACGGGGTTGATGCTGAAGTGAACCATGCAAGCAAATAAATGCTAGTCTTACTTTAAATAGTTACTTTAAATATGACAGCCCGGTTGGCTTTGTGGTTAGTAACCCTGACTCTCAAGCCGCGAGTCGTGGTTTCGAATCCCACCCAGGACAAACATTTGTATGCATGAATATGTCTGTTTGTCCTGTGTCTGGATGTTAATAGGTATCTATATAAGTATGTATTTAAAAGTAGTATATCAGCTATCTGCTATCACAAGCTCTGCTTAGTTTGGAATCAGATTGGCCGTGAAAAATGTCCCAGGATATTTATTTATTATTTATTAAATAGTAATTGACTATTATATTCATAACACGCATATTAGGGTAGGTATATACCTAATTTGATGTTTTTTTTCCTTTTTTATACTTGGTACATAATGTTTCAAAGCTGTATCATGACGCTCAGTCAAATGTATCTAAGTCTAGAAAAACTTTAAACGTCAAATACCTATATTTGAACTTTCCGTGAATTTAATGACTTATAAAGAAGTTTTAGTGACTTTAATGTTCCTACCTATTATCTAGAATGCCATCCAAATAAATAAAATACCTATGTATTTTTTTTCTGTAATTAAAACAATTTACAATTCCATAAAAAAAATATAACGGTAAATCTCATGAACAGACAAAACGCAAAAATTATTATTATATTTAATGATGATGAAATCTCGCATGACTCATTACAGCATAACGCCATCCACTTATTAACTTAGGGAAGTTAGGGTCTGGTTATCTAACGCACCATAACTTATGTCAAAAATGTCAACGAACAATTATTTATAACTATTGTGAATGCGTTTATATATAGGTACTTAATGACTAGCCGCAGTCTCGCGGTTTTACCCGCGTAGTTCCCGTTCTCGTAGGAATACGGGGTTGAATTAAGCCTATGTTCTCATGAATAACGGAGCTTTCTATTGGTGAAAGAATTGTGCAATTCGGTCTAAAAGTTTCGGAGCCTATTCGTTACAAAGAAACATATCTTTCCTCTTTATAATATTAGTAGGTATAGACTCGACACCGAAAACAAATGAAAGCTAAGTAGGTAAGTATGTAGTAAACTATTATTTTTCCATTTCCTACACATCCGTTTAGACATTTAATAATGTTATCGGAGTGATTTAAAAAAACTTAACAAAAGCATTACTTGAATAGTTTTTTTTATGAAACTTAAACAAACCATATCATCTTTCAGATTTATTGGTTATTCTCGGTTGTATACTCAACCCTAAAAAGTACATGAAATAATAATACTCATATTAAAATGCGAAAGTTACTAAAAATGTATGGATGTATGTTTGTTCCATTTTCACGCCAGAAAGGCTGAAAAGATCGAGATAAAATTTGGCACGGAGTTTGAATAAGTTTTGGAATAACACACACGCTACATTTTATCCCGGGAAAATTTAAGATCCCAAGGACGCGAATGAAACCGCGGGGAGTTACTAGTTAATTATAATATTCACTAGTGACTACTAAAACGTTAAGTTCAAAAATTAATGCGAGTAAATTAGTAATAACATTTTTCTTAAGTCGATTTGCATACGGGAATGCTTAGTCTAACTGAATAATGAACTGAATGTGCGTTGTAATATGAATCATAATTGTTATAGTGTAAGAGCTATATTTGCTTTCTTAATATAACTGTGAACTAACAAAGGTATCTAAATTTCATGATTGTGCCTTCTCAAAAGAAATAAAAATATTAAATGAAACATTTTTCACACACTGCCATCAGATTTCGAACTAAGCAGAGCTCTTCATGTAACCAAATTGCTGATATACTACATTCGAGTATACTACTTTTAAATACATTAAAGTATCTATATATTTAAATCCAGGCACAGAACAAACATATCGAAGCATACATATTTTTGACTAGAGTAAGATTTGATAAGTACTTTGGTTCCCTTACAGACTTGGCTTGGTGGTTGATTTCAGTAAGGAAAAATACCTCTAGTTTTACATTTTAAAAACTATTTTGTTGCATTTTTAATACGTCTCCTAAACTACAAGGCGGGTTGCCCCACGGCCGATTAGCGTTCAGTAATTAGATGTAAACATTCGCCGGCACGTGAGACGGGCATTAGCGGTCCGACCGAGCGTACGATAAATGCGCTGTCAACCTTAAACGCCGATCTAATGTATTTATGGTGGAAGTTACCCGTAAAATTTAATGTTATTAAGGACGTGACGACAAAAATTTACCTACACATTTTTTAATGTTCTAAATATCAAAAGTTTATTTCGTTTATGTGTCGAAGCTATTTATTTAGTTAAATGTAGTTTAAGTTACCTATATATGCTTAAATTTCTAAAAATAATAGTGTGCAGTGTAGGTAAATATAATAAATGTGAAAGTGTGTGACGTCCCTACGTAACCTATGATTTCTTCTTGCAACCAAATAGTTTCAAAAGTTATAGCCTATATTCTTGATTGTTAGTAGTCGAATTTTCAAATTCAATAATATTTAACACTAATGCTCAGTTCGGAAAGTTGTTTACTGAGCAGAGCCACCAATAAACTTCTTTTTCCAAAACAAACTTAGATATAATTCAATAAAAATGTGTAATAGTTTCTAAAGCGAGCATTTCACTGCCAAAGCTCATTCTGACAAATAATCAAAACCCTCTTTGCCGTTGTTGGGTAAAAATCGGACTAAAGTACATGTAAAAGCTACACAAATCACTTTCTCAAACATAATCGCTTGTATAATTTGTATTTGTAACGTTTCGTGACTTGGTCGTGTGACGGCCCCGAACCGAAGCCCGAACAGCTATAATTATTGTTTAAATGTACGCTTATTAATTATTTTGAGCGATTTATTGCCAGTTATATCAACTCAATGTGGTATTATAGGATTTAATTGTTTACTTATCGCCGTTTCACATCTCCACAATTGCTGGCTTTCAATGTTTTGTTCGTAATTAATAAGTAAATACAAACGCTAGTGTTACTTGCACATTTATTATTTCAGACCCAACAAAGGTATGTGAGACTTATTAAATAGCTATTTTATTTAACCAACTTTTATTCTCATTGAAATCATATTTTATTTACCATAAATAAACTATTTTACTCGATGAGTATACAGGATATGTATTTTCATTACAAACCTCGATTTTATTGCTATAAAGATCATAATAATATTATGTTCAGTTATTGTAATCAATTAATTGTGGCCATACAGCGCCATCTAATGGCGAATAGAATTAACATGTACAAACATAGCGAAACAATAAAGAACAATGGAAAAAAAATTAGAAGGATTTTTACAGTACAATGTAGTCTTTCCCCTTATTCAAAATTAGGAAGTCAAGAATATAGTTTTGATTTGACAACTGTTCCCCCATGAGTGCTGCGATCACGCTAACTTTAAAACAAGACAATCTCACACAAGAATGATTAGTTCTGCCACTCGCCGCAGCGGCGCTGTAATCGGGCTGATTTTTAATTACGAAGCCGCGGGCGGTGGCGGCACGGCGCGGCGGCGGCATCAATTTGCAAGTCAAAGCCGTTGAAAAAACCCTAAAACACCCGACACACAGCCCTTTGGCACTCGACTGGGAACATAGGTGAAATGGAGATGAATTGAATTGTTTTAAAAGTACATACATCCCAAAAAACTGCTCATGAAGTTTGTGCGGTTACATACGTGGGGGTTTGAAGCGATAAATGTAAAAGATAAATTTGACGAAACTATGTTAAAGCCTTGTTTCGTCCTAGAATATTATTAGGATTAATACATAGAATACATTTTATCCAGGGAAAATGGTATAACCGTATACTAACCGAGTATCCATTGACAATTTTATATTGATTAATAATTGAGAAATTGTACTGGCCTTGGTAATATTAGTTTCAAAAACATTGCTTTAATATTCTAATAGGTAATTACAAAAATAACAGTAGGTAGGTACCTAGGTATTGTGAAAATGTGCCACATTTTCAATGAGTGCTTAGCACTTTTGATTCGCATGATTTGTCACATGCATTACACACTAAGTAACATCTATTGTTTGAGAAGCTATTTATCAGTTGCAATTCAAATATTATAATAACAATGATATTAGAGAATCATATCTATATGAGACATATAGAACTGCATCTATATCATAGCAAAACTCATACAAATCCTAAACAAACAAAAAAACATTTGAAACTACTCAACACCTCCCTTATTCCTCCCTCCGATCTCTCGGAGGTGAATTTCGTTAGCTCTCATTTGTTTTGCCGTAATTGCTCGAGATATGAGGCTTTATTGAGAGCTCCCCCCTCCCCCTCTCAACCCTCCCCCTGCCCCGCCCCTCTCCTTTATTGGATTGCGTTATTGGCTCTTTATGAAAGGGAATTTTATGTAACCACCATATTAAAGCTCTTTGCCTCACAACGGTTTGTTTTATGTTCCATCTACTTTGCACCGGTTAATTGGAAATTTATTTAGGTTCTCTCGAGCAGGTTTATTAGATACAGATTTTCTCGTTATCATTGTAATCAAATTGATCATTAAACTGTTTCGTTGCAATGCAATTGTTTTTTAAATTACTTTAGTTAGGTACTATGTTAGAATGTAATTTAAGATTGTGTTTCAGTTTTAAATAAATAATAATAATAAATTGATGAATAAAATTCAAGAGGCTTAGTAAGATGTACACAAAAAAATATCAGTATTACCTACCCTTTGGCTTTGTGGTTAGCCACTCTCACTGTCAAGCCGGCGATCGTGGATTTGATTTATCACTTAGGACAAACATTTGCGTGCATAGACTATGGGATCGTTAGATTTAAAATATCTATATAATTAATTGAGTATGAATTAGTGATGTGCCGAGTCGCTGTTTTGGTGGATCGAGTCAACTCGAGTCAGTTTATACGGTATTCGAATCATGACTCGATTCCCTCTACTCGAATTCTATGTTTGGTATTCGAATACTGACTCGAGTCCGGCTGTCGAGTCAGTATTTGAATTCCAGCTAGACTCGAATCAACCCTCATTACCGATTCCTTTTTTCCTAATGTTGCGGTTGGCATCGACCTCAAAAGAAATATTGCTCATATCCGATTATGAAGATGCTTCATGATTTTAAATATTTATAAGTTAATATTTATCATGTATCAAAGTTATTACTTTTCAGTTATTCGTTTGTGTTTTAAAGTCCGGTAAATTTTGTTTAAATTACTTTTTAATGAAAGATAATTAAAAAAACTCAACTCAACAAAACTCGTATACTAGACTCGAGTCAATTGAACTCGCATAAATAGAATCGAGTTAGCAAGTACGAGACGATTCTTCCTGACTCGAGTACCGGAATCGAGTCTGGCGTACTCGAATCAAAATAAATTGGTATTCGAGTAGGCGAGTCCAAAGCAGGAATCGAGTCTGACTCGAGTCAAACCGTACTCGGCACATCGCTAGTATGAATTTAAAGCTGAACATTTGGTCAGCCCCGCTTGGCTATAAATCAGATTATCTATGTTTAAATATATAATTCTTCTGTACGTCTTCTGTCCGCCTTAACGGCTGGGCCAATTTAAATGTTTTTTTTTGTGTGTTCAAGTGGATTCGAGGATGGCTTAGATTCACAATTGTACCCGGTACCTAGGTGTCGCTGATCGGGAGAACGAAGACTGACAAGTCCGCTTGTTATCATACAATTGTTACTTACTATCTAACAATTACGTATATAGATATACGCCCCGCGGCTTCACCCGTGTTTCTGGGTCTATCAACTTTCCCGGGATCCAAGGTGTCCAATATTAGGAAAGAGAAAATAATTCGTAGGTAGGTATGCCAAAATTTAATATATCGTAACATATTTATTTATTAAGCTAAAAAAGGTCCCCCAATAAATATTATAAATAAATATTCTGAAAGAGGGTACGGGCCGACATAACGGAAACGCAAAACAAATGCGAAATACATATCTACATACCTACTAAAATACATAGGTATTTATATGAAAAACAATCCTATATTAATTATTGATACCATTATTAATGTCTTTAAATTTAAAAAAAATTATAGCCCCTCTAAGGATTTTTCTGAAATATTTAGTTTTTTTTAGTTTTATATTCTTTTAACCTTAAACAACGTACATGACATTCTTATTTCTCATTTGATATGTGGATTCTAACAGTTTATTTTGGAAAGTTTTTAGTCACGATAAATCTGTTATGTAATAGATATATACCCAAGTGTTGTAGTTTGTGTAGTTTATGTATCAACCAAACCAAATTATAAAGTAAAATAAAATGGAAAAAAAAAGTTAAATATTCACGAATGTGAAATTCGGTTCATGACTGCCATCTAGTATCGAGTGGCGGAACTATTATGATAACTCATTCCAGAAACTGGTAATTTATTACCGCCCTCTGACGTCGAGTAGATGTATTTACTTTACAAATCGAGTCACTAGATGGCAGTTGGAACACTTACATTAACAAATTGTGTGTTTATTTTTACATTTCTAAATTATCTTTTACTAGCGTTCTGCACACCAGCGCCACCTACCGGGTCCAAATTGATGTATTATGCATAAAAACCTTCCCCATGAAATATTCCGTAATTTGGTGAAAACCGCATGAAAATCTGTTCAGTAGTTTTTGTGTTAATCGCGTTCAGACAGACAGTCAGAGGAAGCGGGGCCTTTGTTTTATATATTGTTTTAGATATATAGTTTTGATATTTGTCTATTTTCATGTTTAAACTGATTCAATACAAACTGTCTCAATGCTAAATAATTATTATCATACTTGTTTGTACATTTATATTGCAACTGCCTTAAATGATTTTAACAAGTTATCATTGGCCATAAATCAAGTTATAATAATATCTTTACTGATATAATAAATCATTGGTAAAATATATTAGCTTATTAAATAAAACAAGCAATAATAATAAATAAAGATTAGATTTATTTTATTGAATATTTTTATCTACATTTTGAGTTCGAATTTATTAATATTTTTTATTTATTTATTTTAACCCGTGTATCGAGGAATGCTATAGGTTATATAACATCACGCTACGACCAATAGGAGCATCATTAAAAAGGTGGAAGATGTGAAATAAAGTTTTGAAAATCAGTTTGTCATAAAATAAAGTAGGTAGGTAGGTACTTACATATATTCTGTCCAAGTATTAGCTATCTGGTTACCATAACACAAGCTCACTTTGAAGCTTACTTTGGAATCAGATTGACCGTGTGTGAAAAATGTCCCAGAATATTTATTTATTTATTCTAATTTATAAATAGACATTGAATATTCATTGCAATAATTTGGTTATAATATCATACCTTATTGCATCTTTCACATAATTTCAATGACGTGAAATGCTCCCTTCCCTCAAATAAATAAGTTAAACTTAAACCTCATACTTAGCATTCCACAGTTCAGTGAAAATATTCACCAAACAGTATTTCAATACGTAAAACGTTGTCTGTTATTTATTTATATTTATATGATCACTGGTTCAATATAGTTGATATTTATATGAAGTTATTGTTAATTAAAAATTACTTAAACAGTGCAATAATTGACTAGATATGTATAAATATTTTCTAAATTTGATACTGTAATTGGTAGATCCATACTAATAATATAAATGCGAAAGTAACTCTGTCTGTCTGTTACGCTTTCACGCTAAAACTACTGAACCGATTTAAATGAAATTTGGTACACAGATAATCGAGAGCCTGAGAAAGGACATAGGCTACTTTTTATCCCGGGAAAATTGAAGATCCCCCGGGAACGCGGGCGAAGCCGCGGGGAGCCACTTTATTCTATATTTCTTGTATGTTGCAACCATCAACGATTTGGATAAAATTTTGTTGTGCTTTTTAGAAATGACTATAATAAATGAGTCGTAAGTTGGTATACTGTTCTAGGTGTAACATGTACGGTGGCTGGAGTCCGAACATTTTTAATTATGAAGTTGGTACGCTTAATGCCGGCAATCAGCACAGACCGACCAAACCCTTTATTTTGTTTATACACATTCTACTGAGGGAGTTATATTGCAATCTACTGATTCAGTTATACCTAATTACTTTATGTACTATTAAGTTTTAGCACCAAATTAATAACAGTGTCGATTGTGCAGAGCCTGCTCGAACCCCACCGGGTTTTAGACACTTAGTTAAATATAATAAAAATATATGTAAGTTTAATAAAGAAATAAAAAAAAATTAAATACTAGTTTTCATCCGCGGTTTCACCCGCGTTTTTGGAGTCCACAGATTTTTCCGGTATAAAAGTGGCCCTTGTGCTAATGGAAAATATAATACTACTCGAGATTTCAGTCGCATTCCCGGAGGTTCTTAAACTTTCCCAGGATAAAAAGTACCGTATACGTTCCAAATGTCATTCAAATCCATTCAGTAGTTTATGTGTGAAAAAGTAAAATACTCAAACCAACATTAACATTCACAATATTAGTAGGATCTTTCGATAAAAAATCTTCAGCCGTTCTGGCGTATTTTAGCCCATTTTCTATTGATATGCTAACATTCTTCTGGAACCCGTCAGCCCTTGTTGCATGTAGAGTAACAAACATACATCTATCCATCCAAGATCTCGCAATTATAAAGCTTAGTTGGATTTCTGTCCGCCCAGTGTGCATTCAGCCTATCTGAGCAGTATGGCGACCCTCTAATCGGCAATTTAATAAAGATAGCTCCGCGACTCGACGGCAAATAGAGTTTGTAAATATATCCGCAGAAAAATAAATCCGCATAAATGTATTTTCTTTCTTTCTTACTTCTTTATAGATAGAAAGGGGTATCAGATACCAGCTGTATAGAAAATTCATATAACCGTTAGAAGGATTCATAATGATTTATTTATTGATGGATTTTTATATAACAGATGTTTGTTTAAAAGTGTGTTTTTACGGATATTAGTTTTTTTTTTTGACACTAACAAGCAGAATGTTTTATTAAGTTGAGTTTTCCCCAGTGATTTAATCATATGAAGGTTAAATGTTTTTTATAAATTTAGTTGTTAAGTTTTTTATTCAATTTTCAGATAATTTTTCCCGGGATAAAAATAAGCCTGAGTGTAATCCATATAATTAATTATCTGCTTACAAATTTTCATCCAAATCCGTTCAGAAGTTTTTGGATGAGAATAACAAACATCCATAATCACAAAGTCGCATCTGTGATATTAGTGGGTGCACTAGTTCATTTTCCGACTCAAATAAGCGTTAGTACCTATATAATCCTAATGTTCATAAAAGTTAAAACTACCGTCGTATATATAATTTCTACCAGCTCAACGTATATTCAGCCGACTGGCTAATGCGGCGACCCCTAAACGACAATTTAATAAAGAAAGCTCAGCCTTTGTATTCTCTTATGCAAACTTCATCGGCGAGTTGAACCGCGACCTATGAGAGCGGACCTCTCACTTTAACGCGTAATAAACGACAGAGACAGAGTATTTGGAAATGATTCATTTGTGTGCGTGTGTTTTTTACGTTATAGAATCGAACCGTTGATCTCGTGGCAGAGCCACCGCCACGCCACGACACTAATAACGTTTGTAAAAATATCCGCAGACACACTGTTAAGGCGATGTTCAAAAGAAATCAAAACTAAAAACACTACGATAGATCTTAGGTGAAATAGCTCGTTATTTTAAAGTCAGTTTACATAAAGTTCATAAAAAAAAGTGACAAAATGGCCTTAAACTTAACATGATGCACATTTATTATTATTATCTACACTAATATTATGAAGAGGAAACATATGTATATGTATTACAAAACTTCTGTGCCGATTTCAAAAATTACTTTACCATTGGAATGCTACTCGTACATTATCAGGGAGTAACATAAGCTTTATTTTATCCCCGTATTCCCACGGGAACTACGCGGCTGAAACCGCACGGAGGCTGGTAGTAATAAATATAGAAAATATTGAAACACAATTGCCTACCCTTAACACTTTGGTGGTGCGGTCTCATAGAGTTTTATTTGCTCGTCGCCTTAACCCGCGCGCGCCGCCAATATTAAATTCTGCATCCCCCCTACACCCCCCCCCCCACAACCCCCACCTCCCCCCATACCTTCATGTACGAATTACTTTTATGTGTTTGTAAGAGTTGGCTTGGTGGTTTCGTTCACGCCTAGGTTCGATTCCTACACTCAATGTCCCAGGATGTATATAATCTATCCTTATATATAAAGCTGTTGTTTGCTTGAACGCGCTAATCTCAGTATTTACTGGTCCGATTTGAAAAAATATTTATTTGTTAGTTAGCATACTTATTTATTGAGGAAGGCTATATATTATCACGCTAAAACGAATATTACTGGAGCATAAATCTAACACACATATATCGATGTACATACAGGCATATTAATACAAAGGTACAAATATTTTTCTTGGATGGGATTAGAATCCACAGCCGGCGCCGCGGCGACTTGACAGCCAAGATCACTAATGACACAGCCAGGGCTGGCTGTCAATTGTTATTGCGTAATGCAATGTTTATTTACACAAAGAGTCGTTTAGATTTTCGAACCTCAGCAAACAAAATATCTATAACTAGCTGTCTCCCCGCGGTTTTACCCGCGTAGTTCCCGTTCCCGTGGGAACACAGGGATAAAATATAGCCTATGTTACTCGGGGATAATGTAGCTTTCCAAAGGTGAAAGAATTTTTGAAATCGGTCCAGTAGTTTCGGAGCCTATTCATTACAAACAAACAAACAAACAAACAAACAAACAAACAAATCTTTCCTCTTTATAATATTAGTATAGATATAAAACAAAGTCCCCGCCGCCGCCGCCTCTGTCTGTCTGTCTCTTTGGACAATCAATTTGGACCCGGTAGGTGGCGTTACTTCGTTCTGATGTTGATGTATTATACATATATAAAAACCTTCCCCATGTAATACTTCGTAATTTGGTGAAAACTGCATGAAAATCTATTAGTTTTTGTGTTCATCGAGTTTAGACAGACAGACAGAGGCGGCGGGGACTTTGTTTTATATATAAAGAAGTAATTTGCAGTGGTAAGTATGATTTTTTTTAAGAATTTTCCAGTTTTTTCAGTTTATCTAACGCCGATATATAAAACTGTAGGCCAGAGCGGACATTTATAAAATTGCGAACTTTCAATATAGTGATGTAAAGCTTCAGTGATGTGATGTTAGTGCGTTGTTAATAAAGCTTGGAGGGATGCCAGAGTGGATATAACCCGGTATCTATGTGACATACATTGTGTACGCGGAATTGTGGAAAAACTGGCGTTTAAAATTTTATTATTGAAACGAATAACAACAAAAATCCTACTAATATTATCTATACTAAAACTATTGAATCGATGTTAATAAAATTTGGTACACAGATGGTCTAGACTTCTAGAAAAAGGAGAAAAGAAGAAAGGACATAGGCTACTTTTTATCGGGAAAATGGATGAACTCTCTGGAACACGACTCTAACAAAAACGACAGCTTTAAAGCTTAATAAGAACCCTGGTACCTAGTATCAAACGTCTCCGAGCTTACCCGCGGATGGACGGACGGACAGACAGACATGACGATGGGTTCGTAGTTTACTATGGAACCCTGAAAACGTGGCCACCCGATAGATTATGCCCTGGAATACCAAAAATAGCCCGGGAATACGGGTAAAACCGCAGGCAGCAGATAGTTTGGTCGTTGGAGTTGAACAAAACAGTTGTTGCTTATTAAAATGTACACAAAATAATAAATAGAGATGCTTCGGAAAAATGAACATTCAATAGGTCACATGGCCAAAGAATTCCTTTTTCAACATTTCAATCAATTGTGTTACATTCGAATATTGGATGAAACGAATCTGTGAAAAGGATAGTGTTGGGAACCGACTGAGGCTTTTTTTTACTCGAGTACCTACGTCCTACATTCATTTAAAGTGACGGACCCATTCAGTTTTCAATGTTTTTTGTAATTTAGTTGAAATTAAATTGTTTAATTTCTTAAATGTTTTATAAAGTCTAGCATTACTTTAGGTAGAATTAAATTAAATATTTATAACAAATAATTATCTGAAAAGAGTTGAAATTAATACCATATTAATTATACATTTTCATAATTTAGTACAGTTTAAGTGGGTTGCTTTGTAAATTTTTCAACTATAACACACCTATAATACCGAATTTAATAAAGTCCGAGTGAATTTTTTATCTTTTACCCCCTTTAAATCAATGGTTACCACTCAAATGACTAATCTACAGTCGGATCAACCAATACTTAATTATCACCCGACATCCTTACTAATATTATAAAAGCGAAAGTAACTTTTTCTGTGTGTTTTTAAAGCTGGCAAACAAGCACACGGACCCACCTGATGGGAAGCGGTTACCGTAGCCTATGGATGGACTGAATATATCTGTTTGTTCTGTCTGGATGTAAATTTAGTTATAAGAATTCATTTGAAAGTAGTATAGTATAGTATAGTATAGTAGTATATACATAGTATATCACCTATTTGGCTACCATAGCACAAGCTCTGCTTTGCGTAGAATCAGATTGGCCGCATGTGATGCTTTAGGATATTTATTTAACATTTAAAATACTCAATATATGAAACTCGAGTACATATAAAAATGTAATACACCCCATCACTAAAGATTAATAAATGCGAAATGAATAAAAACGCCGCGGCACGGTTCAACAGAGTCGAAAGAGCAACATTACAGCCGGTATTCACTTGACACTCAATTAAATTCATCTATGCTTTGAGAGGTACCAGAGCGCTTCGACAATAGATCGAGAGTGCCACCCCTGTAGTGGTGGCCCATCGATGAAATTCCATATCGATAAAGTATCGATATCGATAAAAAATACTCGTGTATTGTCACGATTAACAGTTATGTTATGTATGTATTCTAATTTATCGGCGAACCAGCGATCTTATTTATCGATAAATATCGCAACTTATCGATATAGTCCCATCCCTACCCACCCACCCGGATATCCCCCAGCAGGTTAATAATGATTATTAATATAGTTTAGTAGTCGTTAGCTTTAAACGGGCTGGTCGCAGTAACTTGTCTAATATCGGAGCGTGCAAATAGTGGCGGTTGGGAGTAAGCTAGGAGCTAGGTGACTTGACTAGCTAGACTACGTCTTGCATGTGACTCCGTCCGCAATTATCAATTCTTAAATCTATCGATCTAGCGATCGGTCCTTTTTCGTGACAAAATTTTGGGATATGTAACTGTCAGCTTTAGAAGCTATAAGGGTTTGCGATTTAAAATGGGAAGTTACACTATCTCCGGTGAACGTAGGCTATATTTTATCCCCGGATTCCCACGAGAACTGGAGTTACGCGGGTGGAACTACACGGAGGCAGTTAATAATGATATAAGTAGCTATAATAAATAAATAAATATAAGTTTTCTAATAACTATTGTACAAGCTCTATTTACTTTTGATTCAGATTGGTAAATTTTGTAAATAAAAAAAACTTCGCGCACCGTAAATCTTATGTAACCGAGCTCCCAGCCTCCTTAACCTGTCAGTACTCCTCTATCTCGCAATATTACACTCCTTCCAAAGCTATTTCAATTATTTTGTCGCCATTCGTCTCCCCGCTCCCTCCCCTCTATATGAATCCAATTATATACGACTCTAACTTTCAAATTACTTCACTGAAGAGGTAAATGCCATTGTCCCTTTTATGGCCTGTTTCTAACTGGATTGTTAATTAGCTGTAGGTACTGTTCTCCGCTCCTGTTGGTCGTAGCGTGATGATATTTAACCTGCATCGTTCCTCGATAAATGGGATATGGTAGTTCTGGAGCATATTCGATAAAAACTAGATAATAGGTAGCCCTTTTACATGATCTAGTCTATCTCTGTACCAAATATCATAAAACTTGCTCCAGTCCTTTTGGTGTGAAAGCGTAACAGATAGACAGAATTACTTTTGCATTTACAATATTAGTAGGGATTCTCTTAGCCGTGGTAACTCAACGTACGATCACGAGGGCGCAGGTTCAAATCCCGCCCCGTACCTCGGAGTTCAAAAAACTTACTACGTATTTACATCACTGGCTTTCGGTTAAGGAAAACATCGTGAGAAAACCTGCATGCCTGAGATGTCACAATTAAAGGCATGTAAAGCCCGCCAATCCGCACTAGCCTCGCGTGGTGGACTATGGTCTAAGCCCCTTTGTTGTTAGGGAAGGCTCGTGCTTTTTTTTTTTTAATGAACCAGAAGGTGTTAGCCTCAGATGGCTTTTACACCGTTGCGCGGACTGGGTTGTTGCTGCGGCACGGGCTGCACTAACAAGACTAGACTGGGTGGGACGTCACGACGGTCTTCGCCGGTGAGGACGGAATCGGATTAAAAGGCTCGTGCTCCTCGGTGGAGACGTATATCAGCTGATGATGATGATTAACCAGTCCTATTATGTTGCACTAAACACATAGTCTGTCTCTAACGAGGCATGAGACAGTAACACTGACAAATACTCCAATAAAAATCAACGCATTGTCATCATCTCACGCTTGCCAAACTCACTAAAATAACTGCCAAACACATTAATCTTTGACAAATTGATATTCAATTCTGGATCTTATATCGTTGAAGTAAAGTCTATGATGTCACGTATATTTTGTGGTGTACTGATCGAAATAGTTTACTGGTACAAATGATTGCTGACATTTCGATATTAAATAAGAATTTACTTAATATTATTTGTCCATTTATTATTATTGATTCAGTGTTTTATTTCTTTTTCGTCTACAAGAAAAGTTACACGAAAGAAATGCATTGCATTTGTAATAAACTAAATACATTACACATAGATTTTAGTTATAACTTTAAGGAATTTTGTGGGAAACACTACCACTACGTTCGTAATGCTCAACAAAACATTACAAATAGCTAGTGATTCAGTTCTCTTATCAGCACCAACGGCAATGACATCACACGTTTTTGGCAACCCTCCGTATGTCTATAAAAGTACCTGAAGCCAAGTTTATATGAATGAACAAAATTATTTTGAGAATTTCTTACGCACTCTGAATCATTCAATTGGATTGCATTTGATTCTCGTAATACTGGTTCTCTGATAAGCAAGCTACTTCGACCTTGTACTTCTGAGTAAAAAAATAAAACTAATTCTGAAGAATTAGGAGAATGAAGAAGAGATGAAGAAGCAGGAGACAGACGGTTAGGGACACCACGGTAGTTCACCTGTCAGACGTATTAAATTTGTCCAATATCAGATATAACTATTGGGGGACAATAAATAATAATCGGTCCCTCAAGTTCACGTTTTCGGCGGATGATGTAGTGAATGTCAGATGGTTCAGTCGAATCACACTAGCTTACTAATATTATAAATGCGAAAGTTTGTGAGTGTGTATGTTTGTTACTTCTACATGTCTAAACGGGACCAAATTATAATAAAATTTAGCTAGCTAGCTAGCTAAAGCTTGGTAAGCTGACACTCTGGATTAACACATATGCTTCTTTATATCCCGGGAAATTTGAAGACCCCCGGGAACGCGGGTGAATCCGCGGGGAGCCATTAGTACTAATATACCTAAATCAAAGAATAGGATCATATCCCTAATTGAATTATTATCAACCAATTGAGTTACAATACTCGCCACGTTTAGATTATCACCTTCAATTTGAAGCGCAACGATTAATTAACTACAAGAAGTCTCCTAACACTTCACTCATAGCTTCATCTTGTTTTCTTCAACTATTAATCATCCACACTTATACTGTACAGATCTTGAATGTCAACTGTACCTAAGCAATTGTCTTCATCATTAACAATGAACCTTATAAGCCTTGAAGAGATTTTAAATTTCATAGAAAAGTAGCTTTGACTAGTAAAAGTTTAAAATGATTTGATGATCTATTAGAATAGAAATGCACATGTTCCTACAATATGTTGATCTGCAAACTAAATATAGATACAACATCTAGTAACTGCGCAGTAACATCGTGTGATAGAATTTGAGACATAAATAGCAATGAATGAAGACAATGTAGATCAGTTGGGAGTTCATGTCAACAGAAATTTGAGTAGAGAATTGTGTTAAAACTAAATATATGTAAACTCATCTTGAGC
Source organism: Thyatira batis (assembly GCA_905147785.2). Lineage (NCBI taxonomy): Eukaryota > Metazoa > Arthropoda > Insecta > Lepidoptera > Drepanidae > Thyatira > Thyatira batis. The sequence goes on from LR990507.1 coordinate 3,663,023, forward strand.
TAATAGTAGAGCATCAACCATCTATGGAATAAGAAATACTATGTACAAGTAAATATTGTAAAATTATTACTGATTCAAACTATGTTTAAGAAAATCAGTCAATTAGTATGAATACCAACATTAACATACGGGAGAAGTAAAGCAGATGGTGGTATACAAATAGATTTTACTGGAACCACATCTCAAACTAACCTAGAGCATGTTACATTAAAGCCAGCCGAAGCATCGAAAATAACACAAGATACTAAATGATTACAGAATTTCTTTCGTTGCCAAACTTAATAGCTGATCCTGATTATCAAGATTACGTTAATGGTTTATCATGACTTGATACCAGTATTCTACAACGATATCTATAAATAAACTATCCCATGCTAACGCTGAAACTGTAAACATAGAGTGTTCACGTCACAACTCAGTGAAATTATAGAATATGTGAGCCAGCACGCGGCGATCCGGGAGTACATATTTATTAATAGAAATCTCGAACCGATGGCTTCTTTTACTCCACCAGTCCTCGCGGTATTTACGGAAACGTTAGAACACATGCGAAATGTTATCTTATTACTAGCAGGTTAGGTTGATGATCCCATGGCTTTAGGCGCCGGTTAATATTCTGATAAATTTAGAAAATGCTTTTGGCCACGGGAGCTGTCTTGACTATTTATGGTAGTGCATGCTGCGGCTAATTCTGATGCGTGTGGGGTAACCTCCGGTTCTAATTTTATAACTGATCGCCAAGCAAGCTCTAATGAAGTTAAGAACTCAGATGCTATGTCGTTTGACGGTGCTGATATCATTTGACAAGGTAAGAGTGAAAGACGATTTGACTGTCAGATTGTTGGCAATGAATCTGACCTACTTTGTGACAGGTGTAGTTCCACTGACTCACATAATATTTACTGTAACACTACACCAAACAGGAAGGAAATAGGTGATAGGAATGCTACAATCAAAAAGCCAAAGTCAACGTGTGTATAAAAAGAAATAATGTAATTAAAATAAATAAATTAACCGTTTATTTATTAATTACATTTGGCGTGAGATCCATAACGATCCCGTGTATATAATAAAAATAAAAAAGAAAATTAAATTTATATAAATTTTACAATAAATTACATTACAATAGATGGCGTAATATTTAGATGTTCAGTTCAGGTATCACTACGTACAACGTACAAAATGCTTGCGTTCCGAACTCGAACCGAGAGCACAACAACACACAGCACTAGCTCACGCAGCAGCCGCCGGAGCCACCACCACGCGAGGATCAACAGCTCGCTTAGAAGCACTTGCGGTGGACGATGCCGGGGCCGGACTCGTCGTATTCCTCCTTGGAGATCCACATCTGCTGGAAGGTAGACAGGGAAGCCAGGATGGATCCACCGATCCATACGGAGTACTTCCTTTCGGGGGGAGCGATGATCTTGATCTTGATGGTGGAGGGAGCCAGGGCGGTGATCTCCTTCTGCATCCTGTCGGCGATACCGGGGTACATGGTGGTACCACCGGACATGACAGTGTTGGCGTACAGGTCCTTACGGATGTCGACGTCGCACTTCATGATGGAGTTGTATACGGTCTCGTGGATACCGCAAGATTCCATACCCAAGAATGAGGGCTGGAAGAGGGCCTCAGGGCAACGGAACCTCTCGTTACCGATGGTGATGACCTGACCGTCGGGAAGTTCGTAGGACTTCTCCAGGGAGGTGGAGGCGGCAGCGGTGGCCATTTCCTGTTCGAAGTCCAGGGCGACATAGCACAGCTTCTCCTTGATGTCACGAACGATTTCCCTCTCAGCGGTGGTGGTGAAAGAGTAACCCCTCTCGGTGAGGATCTTCATGAGGTAGTCGGTCAAGTCACGACCAGCCAAGTCCAGACGGAGGATGGCGTGGGGAAGGGCGTAACCTTCGTAGATGGGGACGGTGTGGGAGACACCATCTCCGGAGTCCAAGACGATACCGGTGGTACGACCAGAGGCGTACAGGGAGAGTACAGCCTGGATGGCGACGTACATGGCCGGGGAGTTGAAGGTCTCAAACATGATTTGGGTCATCTTTTCCCTGTTGGCTTTGGGGTTGAGGGGGGCCTCAGTCAGGAGGACTGGGTGCTCCTCGGGGGCGACGCGCAGCTCGTTGTAGAAGGTGTGGTGCCAGATCTTCTCCATATCATCCCAGTTGGTGATGATACCGTGCTCGATGGGGTACTTCAGGGTGAGGATACCTCTCTTGCTCTGGGCCTCATCACCTACGTAGGAGTCCTTCTGACCCATACCAACCATGACACCCTGGTGGCGTGGGCGACCGACGATGGACGGGAAGACGGCACGGGGCGCGTCATCACCGGCGAAACCGGCTTTGCACATGCCGGAGCCATTGTCGACTACCAACGCAGCAACATCGTCGTCGCACATTTTGGCGTTTGTGTTTTGTTTGGGACGCGGTGGATGTTGACTCAACGGCAGCGAGACTGCGAGTGCGGCGGAGAGCGGAGCGGGAATCTTATATAGGGTTCACCAGCGTACGCGCAGCGCTCCATACAAGGCGAGCGTGCCGGCCCCCGCGCCGTTCTACAACCCTGCATCTAACAATATTAACACGGCATCCCTTACACTTTATATCAACTTATACACCCTCCACTTGGAAAATAGATCGATAGACCACCCTTTTGATCTATATTTTGACCGCTGCGTCCGTACCGTAATCGGCGCGCAGTATTCGCCGCCCGCCCTCACCCATTTCGGGCAATGGGCGGTTAGAAATGAAAAGTTATTTTGAACTTTCTAACTTAATCAGTTGATTGAGGTGTTACTAAGGTCCTGTTTCATAAATCAAATTAGATTTTCTGTCTGTAAAAAGTTTCTAAGCGATTATAGTCATTATTGCAGCTACGTTACGGATGAAAATAGCAAATACATATTGAAAAGTTTGACGACCGTACCGATATAGGTCAGTAGACTTTTGTGAGAAATGTGGATTATGTATGATGTTTATTATTTCATACATAATAAGCTAAATTGTTGATTAAATCATTATTCAAAATGCAAAACTATTTTTAAATCAATTGTAGATTTTAATTACTTGAAAAAATATATATCAAATATCTTCTCAAAATCAATGAATATCATTTAATTGAACACTATTTAAATTAGGGTTAGGAGACTAAGAAAATTTTTTTTCAAAGCTATAATTTCGCACATCAAAGAAGATTCCGCTAAGTCTAAGATGTCAAATTTCTTGTTACGTAGATATCAAACATACATATAAATATGTCCACAGCCTCCAGTTTTACTCGCATACAGTTTTCCCAGGATAAAAGGAATTTAACGTATTGATTCTGAATATACCTCATCTGTATAACAAGTTTCATCTACTGCTATTCGGTTTTGATATATTTTTTAATGCATCGCGTATTTAACATTCTACAAAAGTGTTTCAAGTCATCTAAAACATAAAAGTACCTACATAAAAATGGATTTATATCATACAAAAAGTCGTAAATCACACATCACATTATCTTTAAACGTTATTTTCTCAAAACTATGTTAATGAGGAATAACATTATTGCTTATCAGCATCATTTATCCGTTTAGCATCAATAATATAGGTAGATACTACAAAATGTAGGTATTATATTTACTGGCTCTCCGTGGTTTGACCTGCGTTTTCGGGATTTCCAATTTTCCCAGGGTTTAAAGTAGCCTATGTGTTATTCTAGAACATATACACTCTCCCTGATTTCATCGCGATCCCTTCAGCCGCTGCCTGGCCTGAAAAAGCTACCTGACAACATACTTCCATACATTCTCATAAACCTTCTCATTTATGATATTAGGTTAGATTAAATTTATTAGATTAGAAGCCGTGGTGGCTCAGTTGGGAACGCACCGACTCACGATCATGAGGGTGCCGGTTCAAATCCCTGGCCCGTACCTCTGAGTTTATAAAAACTTACGTACGGATTCACACCACTGGCTTTCGGTGAAGGAAAACATCGTGAGGAAAGCATGCCTGAGATGTCACAATTAAACGCATGTGTAGTCCGCCAATCCGCACTAGGCCCGCGTGGTGGACTATGGCCTAAAAAACCCCCTCGATGTTAGGGGAGGCTCGAGCTCCTCGGTGGAGACGTATATGAGCTGTTGATGATGAAATTTATTAGATTAACATACACATGCATGCATTAAATAATATAATATGCATGTTTATGTGTGTTTTCTGATCAGCTGATTTTAAAGTGTTTATTGTAATGAAAATAGAATTCTCATGAAATCCATGTTCCTATTACATTATGTGTAATGCATAAGGTATTTCCTATGTACATAAGATATTTGAATCGATTTGTGCATTTATTCTTAACTTCCGCCCCGCGGAACCGCGTAGTTCCCGTTCCCATACGAATACGGTGATAAAATACCTATATTCTATGACACGTACAAATAATGTAGCTTTCTTTTGGTGAATTAACCATTCAGATTGGTCCTGTAGTTTCAGAGTATATTCATACCAAACAAACAAAAAAAATTATAATTCCTCATTATAATATCTATGTATTGTTCAGTATAATATAGATTACTTTTATGTTTATAATCTGTCCAAAACATAGCATTTATATGCGAACTAGTGACTCCCCACGGTTTCACCCGCGTACACAGAGGATCTTCCATTTTCCCAGGATAAATGATAGCCTATGCCCTTTCTCAGGCTGTAGTTTTAGCGAGAAAGCGAGTCAGACAGACAGACAGAGCTACTTTCGCATTTATAATATTAGTTAGGATTATGATGTATGTTTGAAAGTCATAATTGATCATTGGATCAAAATTTTATATTATGTAGATGCGTACTTTTATTTATTGCATAAGTGCGTGTCTCACACAGAAGCTAGTCGATACATAATTAAACCAAACACTAGTTCATTATCATGATTTAAATTAGCATCGACAACAAACGTTTAAATATAGCTGTGGCTGATCTATCTTCACTATCACCATTCATTGATTTCACTCAATTGCATACCAATACTTATACAACGAACAAATTTCTTTCATCAGCATCTCCTACAACATTTATATTTACGTTTTACATTGCGTCTTATGTTCACGTATCGATAAATTCATTTGTTTCTGAACGAGTAATGTATGATGTACTATTGGGAAGTATAGCTGCAGTAAAATGTGGGGCTAATGTCAGTTGCAATTGCGTTCGGGAGTGCATTGGCCGATTCTATTTGTAGGAACAGGTGTGGAGTGTCTGAACTGTGGTGTTAGAATGTTTGGCCGCTGTATTCGTTTCATGTTTTTTAAGGGTGGCGCTGTCAAAGGACAACCTAATAACCGTCCCGCGGTTTCACCCGCGTAGTTCCTGTTACCGTAGGAATACAGTGATATAATATAGCCACAAATAACGTAGCTTTCTGTTGGTAAAATTATTCAGATCGGCCCAGTAGTTTCGGAGCCAATTCATAACCAAAAAATATTGCCTCTTGATAATATTATATTTATAGTAACTATAGATGATTTCATTTATCAGCTGTTTTGATAGTTCTTTTCTCATCATCATTTCTGCGGTGAGAAGTCCAGTGCAGAACGTAGATTCATATCGATTTCTATGTAGACTAGTTGAAAGAGGCCATATAGACCATAGCCAGATTTCAAGTCCACCCTCTGGACGCTCTGTTCATACAATACCTAATTATTTATTTGAAGTAAATATTAGAAAGATAACATTCTAATATTTCTCAGAACGAAGTTTTGTGGGAATATATAATGGATGGATGTTTATTTTTTACTTCATGCAACGGAAATGAAGATGCTTCTTTGGGCCGGTGGCGTGACAAAACTGGATAGGATTAGAAATGAGCATGTCAGAGGGAGCTTCAAAGTTAGAGCTATACCAGACAAACTCCAAGAGAGGCAGCTGCGGTGGTACGGACACGTGACGCGTCGAGAACAAGATCATCCGATTAAAATCGCCCTAAATATTGACATAGGAAAACAACCCCGAGGACGGCCAAAAGTGGTGGAGAAACCTAGCAAAAACATATAACTTTATTTCAGCTGATATACAAGATAGAGCCGGGTGGAGCAAGCATATTCGGAGGGCCGACACCAAATGAACTGGGAAGAGGCACGGACAAAGAAGGATGTTTATTTATTGCTCTTTCTGATTGGGACGGCTGAAAAGATCTGGGTGAAATCACTGTAAGTTAGGTAGCTATGCCTATAGTAATTGTGGGAATCATCGATCCAATTAACAGAACTGAATCTATATTAGAATCATATTAATAAATATCCGAATCGGTTTATAAATAACGGAGTTCTGAGGTAACAAAAAAAAACTCAAACGAATTGAGAACATCCTTCTTTATTTTGATGTCGGTTAAAATACAAAGTGGATACCCATCTATCGTTTTGGATTAGTTTGGATCTTTTAAACTACGCAACGGATTTTGATGCGGATTTCAACAACAAGTACATATAGTGATTCATTAGGATGGTTTAGGTATGTGCCCGAATTAATGATGGTATGTTGTTGCATCCGGGACAAGTAAGGGCGTGACGTTAGTTCATGTATACAGTACTTCGACAGTAATTTTTTACTGTGTGTAAATCGAACTGTCGTGATGGAGTAGCCATACTAGCCTGGGCATTTCAGCCCGAGAATACATTCCTAATCTCGATTATCCGATAGTTTTTGATAATCGACTAATAGTATCGATGTATTTGTGTTTAAGAAGCTCTGTTCCACAGATTATAAATAGTGTAGTAAGTTCACTGTCGGAGCGCGTCGAAGTGGTGGCCAGGAGACGAGCGGGTATACTATCCTATCATACTCTCCTTCTATCTAATTTTCCTATCAATGCTAATATTTTAAAGAGAAAATATTTGATTTTTGTTTGTTTATTTATTTGAACCCTATCTATGTAACAAAAAACTTGAGAGGTGTCAAGGGACACCCGGATGGAACGAAGTTCCTTTCGATTAATTAGTGAAAGAATTGTATTAAAATTTAAATAGTAAGTAATATTTTTTTTATTATTAACAAATATAATGTAAAGTACTTAGTAGGTAGTACAGTGCGCGCGGAACTAGTAGGCCGCGCCTTAGGCCACGCGCCGCTCGGCCACGCTCAGAAAAGTGTCGTTACAACTTTTTTGGTCTTAATTTTTTCCGTCTACAACGTCCGCAACGCGCGATAAGGAACTACGTTCCAGTAAAATATTTGGCAAGGATTTTTTGTTTTGCGTAGTGAAGTCATTTAATTTAACCTAACCTCAACCTGTGTTTAAAGGCAGAACAAACATGTATCTTTATTTGTACAACTATGTACATATTGAAAGGTTAATTTGTATATTAGTTATCTGGTTGCGATAGTAGGTATAAGCTTTGGTCAGTTTGAAATCAGATTGTCTTTTTGGTAATTGCCTCGAATCCCACCTAGGACAAACATTTGTATGTACGGATATGTCTGTTCTGTATCGGGATATAAATATCTATATTAGTACGTATTTAAAAAGCAGCATATGTGTAGTATATCAGCTATCTGTTTATCACGGCAGAAGCTTGTGAAAAATGTCAGATGATATTTGTTTATTTATTTACAATGTTTTTTAAATATTTTTATAGTAAAAAACTGGCGGACATTACTCTCGGCCTTGTACTTGTGTTGAAACGCTCGTATAATGGGCACAGTTAACAGAATGCCAGAGTTGCCAGACACCAATCGCAGTTGTATTTAGATATCTACCAACGCGACGCCGCCCGTAGCCCGGCATCGGCGCCCGCGCACCCCGCCTCATGCCCGATGACCTTATAGGCGCAATTACATTACGATTCGGTTATTATAATAATAATAATAATATCCTGGGACATTTTTCACACACGGCCAATCTGGTTCCAAAGCAAGCTTCAAATGAAGCTTGTGTTATGGTAACCAGATAGCTGATATACTTCATATAATACTTTTAAATACATACATATAATAGATATTTACATCCAGACACAGAACAAACAGACATATTCATGCATTCAAATGTTTGTCCTGGGTGGGTTCAAACCCACGACCCGCGGCTTGAGAGTCAGGGTACCTAACTACAAAGCCAACCGGGCTGTCAAACCGGGTTATTGTTATTATAATATTAAACTAGTGGCTCTATTATTTATTATTATACTATTATTTGACTCATACCAACTTATACTTGGAATGGCTTAATAGAGTTTCAGGAAGATGATATTACTTTTTATTCCGGGGAAAATTTAAGATCCCCGGAACCCGGATGAAACCGCGGGAGCCACTAGTAAATATATATACTTAATTTTAATAATTTCGTTTCATACGAATCGCTTATCCCCCTTAATTGGTGTACAGATTCAAGCGTAAAAAAACGTTTTTAATCTGTAATATTTTGTCCAATGAATGGGTTCACCCTTCTTAATGCCACAGTAAAAAAAACTTCATAATTCTCAGTAGCGTCGCAACACTATCAAACTGAAGTATCGGTGATTTGTTTTGTGTGAAATATGTATCACTACATAGTATAAAACAAAGTCACTATCCGCCGTCTGTCTGTCCCTATGTATGGTTAGATCTTTAAAACTACGCAACGGATTTTGATGCGATTTTTTTTATAGATAGAGTAATTTTTAAGGAAGGTTTTTATGTATAAATCATCACGCTATAACGAATAGGAGCGGACCATCGATCAAAACTGTTGCAAAAACGGGCAAGTGACGCTAACGAAGTTGCGCGGGTCAACTAGTTGATAATAAAAGAAAATATGACAAATAATTTACTTAATCATTATTATGAAAATCCAGAAAATAAAATTTAATTTTAAATAATTTTTTTATCTCATGAAAAGCATTAATGAAATTATTAATGTGCCTATATGACAGGTAGATAAGAAATGATGTTAACTAGTAACAAATGTATTAAAAAAATATATATAACTAAGTTTATAACTTAGGTAAACACATGAAACAAAAGTTTTTGTGGAATTACATACAACACTAATATTATAAAGAGTAAAGACTTGACTTTTGTTAGTTTTAAATTGAATTGGCTCCGAAACTACTGGACCGATGAATAATTATTTCACGAATAGAAAGCTACATTATCGTGGAGTAACATATCGTCCCTTAGCTAACAACACCGCTCAAGTCGAAAATTGGCAGTTTCTACATTTTAATGCCATTGGATAGAGCTGTTCATTGGGCTTCGAACCATGGGTCACATGATATAGATTTCAGTCAATGCTTTAATTCAAAAAGTAGTAACAGCGCGCCAATCGGTTGGCCTCTTTAAAATAAACAGTTTCTTTCGTCTCCTGAAAAGGTGGTAAAAATTACTTATGCGGTGTTGTAAGCTAAGGGACGATATGCTATTTCATCCCCATATTCCTACGGGAACGGAAACTACTCAGGTGTAACCGCGGGTGGAAGCAAGTATGTAATATGTAACGTTCGGTGAGTTACTACAGATATTTTGTACTGTGACCTTTACATTCATAGCTCAGATGCATGCAAGTTCCAACAGCCAATTTCAAAAGAATGTAAAGTTGCACATTTTATCTGTGAATAATATTTTTTTTACAACAGACATAAGGTTGAAATTACATTGGCACAATTTAGTCGTTTACGTCATTATGTATGTGTAATTAATGCATCAGTGAAATCCGTACAGTTATTAGTTTTATCCGTATCCGATCAGTTAGATATTTGATACACTTCTTTATTTGATGTTCTGCGGGTGAATATTAATATTTCACAATACGATTTCAAGCGGTAGTACTGACAATAATCCTTCTATTTATGAAAAGTACATTATATATTTATGTAGTATATCAGCTATCTGGTTACCATAACACAAGCTTCATTTGAAGCTTAGGTACTTTGGAATCAGATTATCAGATATTTAATTTAATTTACTTAATATTTTTAAAGGTATATAAATTTGAATCTCTATGTCACTATTTAATTAGGGAATGATTTGGTTAAATGTTTGATAAAATTGGTAGAATCCGTCTTTAAACGCGTTATAGTGGTCGTTTAAAGAGATTTGGTTCTACACACTTGAAATTGAGGAGGAAAAATGCAGAATTATGATGGGTCTGAAAACGGTATGGAAATCCATATTAACCAAAATCACTGTTAATTTTAGTTTCAACTGCTATCGGCAGCCTCCGTACATTTATTCTGTAAGGTTACGTAGACAATATATTATAATTAAAACTAACTTTTGAAACTTTTGAAAGTCACTAAAAAGTTTAGGTACCTATCCATTTTATATGTTATTTGTTAAGAGAAAGATTTTTTAAAATACCTACGTTAATAAAACGTTCAAACACAACAAATGCATACCCAAGCATCATAATATGCTATATTTCCAACATTTTCAACGCCCAAAGTTGAAAATGCAACACCGTTCGATTAAAAAGCGTCGCGTTAAAAACGCTGTCGTACGAACATATACTTGGGAATGCATTTGTTGTTTTTGAACGCTTTTTTAACGTACGTCAAAAGAGCTCTCGTGCGAATGAGGGCTGAAACAAAATAAAATTATTATTTACGTCATGATTATTCCATTTATTTCAGTCTCGGTCAAAGTTTACCTTATATCAGATCGACATCATCGCATATCCCTATTAATGATTCCGGCGAGTGGAGCCAGGGGGCGCGCCAGTGCCGGTCGCGTGTCGGCCCAATCGTTTCGCTAATTGACAATTTGCTAGCCACCGTACACTGGAAGCCAATCAAAAATATGCACTATGTTTAAAATGATAAATTTTTAAAATCCGGGATTAAAATTTTGTTTTTTTTTACATAAATACTAGTCCCTCAGGTTTCACCTGCGTTCCTGGGCATCTTAAAATTTTCCAGGATAAATTGTAGCCTAGTACAATAGTCGAGTACTAAGCTCGAGTCGAAAGAGTATGTACAAGTTGGTATTATTAATTGAAAAACCCATAAAAATTAAAAATACATCATTGAATGTGCTGAATGAATGATAATTTGTATTATTTTATTTATCTTTGTTAAGTAAATTGCATGTTATCACGGAGGTTGACTACCTGATTTGAAATAAATAAATTAAAATTCGTTGAAAAAAAAATTAGCTAAAAAATTTAACAATTGAAAATTGCCGTTTTGCGTTAACAATATTAACGATTCACAAAGACAGTTTCATGTAATTTACATAACTTTTGATTGTGTACATAGGATAATTTATTTCAATTTATTCAATGCCTAAAGTCTTAATTAGTAAATAACATGGCTATGTTTACCACATAGTAAAAACATTATTATCAGGTAATTTAGATTCACCCAGAATTTAATAATCCGTTAATAAAGCCCATAAGACAAATACAGTGCGTAAAATTACTTATTAGTGGCGCCCCGCGGTTTCACCCACGTTTCCGGGTCTCTTTAATTTTCCAAAGATAAAAAGTAGCCTAAGAGTCTTGCAGAACATATTCCAACTCTATACCAAATTTAATTACGATTCCTTCAGCCGTTCTGGCGTGAAAGAGTAACAAACATGCATTTTAACAAACTTGCAGTTATACTATGTATTAGAAGTAACTAGCGTCTGCCCCGTGGTTTCACCCGCGCGATAAAAAGTAGCCTATGCGTTAATCCAGGGTGTCAGTTAACTCCGTAAGTACCAAATTGTATTATAATCGTTCCAGCATTTTAGACGAGAAGTTGTAATAAACATACATTCAAACAAACTATCGCATTTATAATTGTTTTATGTATTGTACTAGTATATATATAGTCATGGTCTTATACTATCAAAATGGAGTTTACTTTATTTATTTATTTTTAATTTATTTATCTAGTTTTTAGGTTTAGGTTTTTTTTTCTTATTGTAAATAGTTATTAACTTAATACATAGCCTGGATTTATGAGTGTATGATGAATATATTATTAACTAAGAGAATTAATAAACATGCGGTCAATAGCTGATATAAAACATATACTTTCTGAAATATAATAAATAAATAATATTAGTAGTTATGCTCCTATAATTGCACTCGAGTGCACGCGTTAATCCGTCGGATTTATTCGGCGTTGTACGAGGGAGTTATATACTTAATTTGTCCTTTATTGTGTTGATTTTTGCTCGTCCCCATCCCCACCGTGCCGACGTTAATGGGCGATAGTTCACGGCCCGTTTGATATATTAATTGGGCATTGTTGCTCCTTTGGGACTTCACTAATATAGATTTGCTTGACAGACCTAATATGGTACACGAGACGGTTTATTAGTTTGATTTCATTAGGGTGAGGGCTGTGCTTTTTTTTGGATGCGTTTAAATTAATCAAATTTGTATTAATGTTGCGATTATTTTGTATAAATATATTAGTATGTATCCATACATATTTGTGAGAATGTATGCAACATGCATCTTTGTTACTCTTTCACGATAGTTCTGCCATGTTTATTAAGCACAAGTAGTTTCTGAAATAATACATATTTATGCAAATATTTTTAACATCCTTTAGTGGATCCCCGCGGTTTCACCCGCGTTCCCGGGTGACCTTCAACTTTTCTTAGCAAATTTCATAGAAGTCAGAGACGGACAGATATACAGGCTGATTACTTTAGCATTTTAAATGTTTTAGTAGGGATTAAGTTAGTATAAGTTAGGATTAGGATAAGTGCATGTTATATGCATATATTTTATTTCATTTCATTACTTGGAAAAATAGGAAAAGACTCAATAAGAACTCTGCACATATATGTGTACTGAATTTATACTTTATATACTTTAGCGTTAAGAGACGTCAACCAAAATTTAATTTGGGATCTGACAGATCATTCCCACAGGTCTGAGTAAACAAGAAACCGTCTCCCGTTGACATGTTTACACTAATAATATTATTGTTGCAATTGTCCCTTAAAAGGGGTGCATAAATGGCTGATTTTGGTACAATTTAATCCCCATTTGGTTTTATTGGCGATGTATGATGTACAAAAGAGATTTGTCAAAAAAGATTTTAACTTCAACTCAATAAAAAAAAACAAAAGTCACAAATAAATTGTAAATTCAAATTTTGAATTGTAATGACGTATAGTCGGATTAATAATTCGAGTCACAGAAATGACAAGTGCAACTGTCACTGATACAAAAAAGGGTGACCCGCTACAATAGTGATGTACGGCAGTTTTGTTCTTATAGTATCCGATACATAAATCTAGTCGAAAATCCCAAAATTTCATTTTTTTAAAACTAAATTTGAATTTAATTGAAACCAAAATTAAATAAATAAAAACGAATAAATGTTATTAATTTAATTAACCTAACATAGGCTAATCATCCAATTCATGCTTAATTAAAAAAAATGAATAAATGTACGAATAAATATAATTTATTTGTCCAGTACCCGTACAAATAGTCACTTCCAAAACAAAATGGGGTCCATAGCGTGACAAGTGATGACTATAGTTCTTTCAATAGCTCAAAACAAATAATATACTATGTTATATTTAATTACCTACCGTGTATGTCTTCTGTTTTATTACCATAAATTTCATATTTTTATTTATAGAAAGGCATTCTGACATTGGATAAAAAAAAGGAAACTCTAGTCGAGTTTCCTTTGTCCTTAGCCGACTTTTAGTTGTAAAAATTCGAATCTACCACAACACTATTTATTTGGGTCTAAAAAACTGCAACACTGGAAATGTCATATCTCTGCCTACAATGAATAATCTGATTATAGGTACTTTGTCACATGTTTCTATGTTTTTTTTTTCAGTTTTCTTATTATACTTAAAGTAGGTACCCCTACTAATATCATAAATGCGAAAGAAACTCTGTCTGTCTATTAGGTACGCTATCACAACTAAACCACGGAACCGATTTTTATGAAAGTGATGACTTTAGCTTAGGAACGCAGGTGATCCCGTGTAGTTCCCGTTTCTGTGAGATATATAGCCTACTAGTGGTTCCACGCGGCTTCGCCCGCGTTCCCGGGGGTCTTCAATTTTCCCGGGATAAAAAGTAGCCTATGTCCTTTCTCAGGCTCTGGATTATCTGTGTACCAAATTTCATTTGAATCGGTTTAGTAGCTTTAGCGTGAAAGCGTAACAGACAGACGTAAGGAGTATTTCATGGGGAAGGTTTTTATGTATAATACATCAATTTGGACCCCGTAGGTGGCGCTGGTGGGCAGAACGAAGTCTGCCGGGTCCGCTAGTATTAGTATAGATATTATAACAATTTACTTATACTTTTCAATGTTTAATTACCGAAACAGCAGATAACTAATTATAAACTTTATCTTGATGGAATTAGACTCAAATTTCAATGCACAAAGAACAACAGGTGTTTAATTTTGGCAGTAGGATTAAATAGGCTACATAATGAGACAGTAAATTATATTGATTTAAATGTCATCCATACTAATATTATAAATGCGAAAGTAACTCTGTCTGTCTTGCGGTCTGTCATTTTCACGCAAAATCTACTGGACCGATTTAAATAGAATTTGATACACAGATAGTCTAGAGCCTGAGAAAAGACATAGGCTACTTTTATCCCGGGAAAATTGAAGATCCCTCGGGTACGCGGGTGAAACCGCGGGGAGCCACTAGTTGTTAATGTTTCATATAAGTGATTCAACTGATCCCAACTAATATTATAAATGCGAGAGTTTCTCTGTCTGTCTGTTACGCCTTCACGCATAAAGTACAGAACCGATTTTAATGTAATTTTCCTTTTATGTCGGGAAAGCTCAAGGTCCACCGGAAACGCGAGTGAAAGCGCGGGGCAGAAACTAGTAATAATATGCCCTTTGTTAAAAATATTCAGTAATAACATCGAAATGTCAGCTATTATTTGTAGCTGTACCTATTTCGAGCAAAATGTAAGTAACATAGGCTTTAAGGTAGTTATAAATACCTACATAGGTAGGATTTTTTATTTCAATTAGAATTGAAAAGCCCAATCAAACTGCTTCCCCACACACATGCCCAAAATAATCAAGAACTAAATACCACAAAACTAAACCTAAATATAAATGTATCCACACATCGTCAAAATATTCTATTGACAAAAACGTACACGTGTTTCAGAATACAAGTAGATAGAGGGAGACAGCGATATATGTAAACAAGATAACGCAAACAAAGGAAAGAGATGGAATTGCTGCATCACAGCTCCATTTCAGGCGAATCCGCTCAACCGACGGTCCTGAAGAACGTGTTTTCTGATTCAAAATGTTTATTGTGAATTGAACCGTAAGTTTCTATAATAAGGTTGAGATTCCAATGCAATGTTACCGGCGAGTTATTTCTGGTATCACAAAGCAGCGTTGAACAAATTTCATTTCAACCACCGAAAGTTTAAAGTGCAATTTAAATATTGCAGCGGTGTGAGCGGAGCCCGCTGTGTTAACAAATTGAATAATGTAACACAAAGACGCGCGGTTCTTGGATAGCCGAACGCTTATTTATGACACTATATAGAATTCATATAATCATGATAAGATAATTTAGAGTATATTATTAATGGATGGATATTTATAAGTAAAATAAAATCTAGCTATTCAATTGTATTATTTTAACTAATTGCTGTAAAGTAGGGTGCTAATGTTACATAACTAAATAGCACAGTGCTCGATTTTGTAAGCTACAAATTGTTTGCATATTTCCATATAATTATAGATAAAATGTTGTAGTTTTTCCAGAGTTAAATTGGCTAGTAAATAAAATAGAAGCGGTAACTTTCGCATCATTATAATATCTACCTATGATACAATTTGAACATGATGAAATAAGATGTAGAAACAGAATAAAATTCAGATACATAGCTCTTCTTTAATTCAAAAGGTACTATTGTACCTTTAGGTTTAGGTACAAAATCTCTTTAATATCTTTTGGCAGCGGAAAAGTTTCCAATTTACCGTCTGCCAATGTGCATCATGCATCAAACTGTTTCTCTAACGTCGACACAGAATATTTCACGACACAGTGTTGGGAAATCTTTTACTAGTATGTTCCAAATGCGAACACAGTCATTTGGAATTGGAAAACGGTTTTCCTCCCATAAAATACGATTTGTAATAAACGCGGCAGGTAAAAAAAGTTTTGAGATATCGTAGCGTGATGTTTTGAGCTCTATTAGTATGTGCTAAGATTTAAATTCGCTTAGGAACGAAGTATTTTTTAGGGTTATTAATAGAAATATTGCAGTATGCGCGCGAGTACCGTCTTATTTGGTAAGAGGGTTTGTGGTGGCTTGGCGTGAAGTAGAGGAGTGTATGACTCAAATGATTGAATACTAGCTTCCGCTCCTGTCTTTGTACGGATCGACTTCAAGAACATTCTATCCATGTGGGAAGTTGTATGCCTGAATTTTTAGTTTGTTATATTAGTAGGATATTATAGGTTATTGTCTTATCACTGTGAACCTGCGAGAACGGTAACTACGCGGGTGAAACCGCTGGGTGAAACTTACACCCAACGGTAAAAATATTATTAATGCATAGGTACAAATTAATTATTCATAACTCTTTTTTATGCCTCGTGATTATACTTCAAAATTTTATTATCTTTTAGAAATAATTACAATTTATATAACTGTATATTGTATTCCTAATCATAGTAATACTATAAAGAGTAAAGATTTGTATTTTCGTATTTAACGAATAAAATTAAAAACTATATGACCAATTTAAATAATTCTTTTACCAATGGCAAGCTACATTATCAGGGAGTAACATAGGCTATATTATATCCACATTCCTTTATCAGGGAGTTACATAGGCTATATTTTATCCTACGGGAACGGGAACTACGCGGTTCAATCCACGCGGATGCAGCTACTTTAGTGATATAAAACTAAGAAAGTACGTTAATATATAGTCAGAGTGTTTCGTTTAATAATAAATTAAACCTAATTTCAGGAATTAAACACACAAAAAAAATAAGTTTGAATAAAATTTGTATTTAACTGCCATAACAATGATATAAGGAACCCCGTGTGACGTGAGCAGTTTTTATATTAAAATATTTTTCAGTAATAAATTATCATAATTAATGTTAACGCTAATTATTTAAATTTATCTGATGACTTGCTAGGGTCTTAACGAAGGACTCACATTAGTTTGGAGACATTTATAAACGTTAGACGTCATTTTGGTGTTAAGGAACGATTATTTTTAACAAGGTACGTTTTAATTCAATGTAACATCGATAACACATCATTCAATAAAACTACAACTTTGACGTACATTTAAAATTAAACTTTAATAATCAAATATTGAAAGTAAGTAAACCATACTTAAATATTGAAACTGAATAAAACTTTTAAAAATATTTGTAACAAAATAGAGTTTCTTCAGTAACAAATACTAAGTTGCGTTAAAAGTTAATCAAAAGACCACATAGAAACATATTTGGACCTAAATCACAAACATTCAAAACTTACAAATGCCATATTTCAGATGTCGTACAAATTCGGTGAACATCCGCTGTTCAATCACACGGAAGAAGAGAGACAAGAGATCATAAAAGAAATGGGACTAAAAAGTAACTCCATGGCCGAAGATATCGATATGATTGTTGATTGGTTCAAAAAACAGCCACATTTAGTTGATGCACCTATAGGTAAGTACTTATTCAACCTGATTCCAGCATCCCCTTATAATCGTGTCAAGTGAGTCCCCACTTGCCCCAGCGACCCCCAAGGTACGGTCCCACAAGGGACACCTTCAGCGCTATTGCATAATCTACTATGGTTGAGAGCCGTCAGCGCTCACCAACTTGTCCGCGTAAAGGTGTAAAAGCCACCAGAGGTTAACCTGCTAGTCCAAAAAAAACACCTTCCCCTTTTTTATACCGAACTAAATAAATACCGAACCACCACCGTTATTAATATTCTGAACATATGGACACAACCACATTTATAATGGGGACACTGGGGCAGGAGAACTTGCTTCCTGCGTCTGTTTCCTTACACTTACAATCTACGGAATATCAAGGCTAGAATGAATAGATTTTTTCTGGAGAAGGATGCTCTTAGGTTTCGTCACCGTCAAATGCAAAACAAATAACCGTAGCTGGCGTTTTTATAACCTCCAAATCTGCTACAAAAAAGCTAATGATCTTCAAATGGCTGAACCGATTTCTTAAAACATATCTAGGATCGTTCAAAATCATGTCAGCTTTCAAACAGAACCGTATCAAATTTGGTTTTCGTGTCGCATTTCATGTGACAACTATGACGAAGCAGACAAACACATCAAGCATATACCTATCACCCTTCTTTTTGCGTCAGGGGTAGACAGATGACACAATAAAACTTACTGTTA
This sequence comes from Thyatira batis, assembly GCA_905147785.2. Classification (NCBI taxonomy): domain Eukaryota; kingdom Metazoa; phylum Arthropoda; class Insecta; order Lepidoptera; family Drepanidae; genus Thyatira; species Thyatira batis. The sequence continues at coordinate 3,681,342 of LR990507.1, forward strand.
AGGAAACGAGTCGAAATTTTGATATTGGCGTCTATCTTAGCTTCGTTATTAAGTCATTATCAATACTAGGGGTACACGATAGTTTTTTTGAGGCACAAAAAACATATCTCATCATAACAATAGCACGTATAATTATTGAAAGTTGAAATAATATTAAAAACACTTCGAAGTCTTTAATCATTTTTAATTGAGTGTTGGAAACCGGTTTTATCTTCTTAAAACAATCATCAGACTCATATTAATAACTTAATTAAAATAATAAGAAATCAAGTATATATGTAAAACAAAAATATGTTTATTTTTCATAGATTAGTTTAATTAGAATAATTGTACGGATAATTTTAATTGCAACTTTCAGGGGTCCTCTAGGGTGTTTATTTAGACTCATTGTATACCTTGATCATATTCTTGCTTTCAAATCACACATCAAATTTCTATTCTCTAAGGACTTTGAACAGCGACCTAACGAACTTTTACACTTTTCATGACAAAACAATATGATTGAAGTGATGACTAGAAACATTTGCGAGGTCATAATAAATGTTATGTAGTGACGTAATCAGCTGTCATATTGTTTATGTAATGTCATCATGGCAAATAGCAATAGCATCATAGATATTTCAAATTCGGAAAAGGATTTATGATGAAATACTGTACTAAAGAACAGTAGTAAAGATCACTGTACTAAAGATCACTATATAATAGAATAATTTATTTATATTAGTATTTTATTATTGAAGTAGACTACTGAATAAATGAAACATTTCTAAGTCGACTTGCATAAAGTAGCAAAAAATAGGTAACTACAATCAAATTCATCAAAATCAATTCGTTGATGCAAACAATTTGAAAGAAAGAAACAAATTTATTTGTGACAAAGTAAAATAAAAACACCTAGGTACGTTTGCAATTTGCATGCACAAACGTAACAAATAAAACGTAAAAATAATTAATTATCCTTATATTTTACAGAAAGGTCGTGTATTGAAATATTGTTAATAATGGCAAAAGGATCGGTTGAGAAAACCAAACAAAGACTGGATAACTTCTACAAATACAGATTCTTGGCGCCACAGCTGATCAAAGACAGGGAGAAGTGCTTGAACAATCCTCATCATATTATTTTCGATTCCTTGTAAGTAGAATTACTTTTACGTAGAGTGATACTATTAAACAATTTTAATTTACTCATATTCTTAGAAACATCTTAAAGCTTTAGTATTTAATGTATACTTTAAGATTATAGAAAATTATAAATAATTCTAGTGTTCAGCTCGCAATGCCAAAACTGTACAACGGCAAAAGAGTTACCGTTACAAAAATATTGGACCCAGAACCAAGTAACTTTTCAAGTGAAGTTTTCTACAGAAACTCTTTCATGGTAAGTATTTTACTACTGTACACCTTTTCGATATGTTCTTGAATAATCCACTTCACTGGATAGAGCAGTTTCAACTGCATCTTCGGGGAATTCAATGTATCCAGGAATAAATATTACCAAAGGACATTTTTGCAATCGGATGAGAACTTAGCTTCAGATTGGTATAGACGATTTATTCAAATCTAGACTTTGAGTTTCTATTTATAGAGTTGCAAATAATTTGGAACCACACTTTCTTCTTCTTTCAGTTAATGGACCTAAGGTTCAAATACGACTACATGAAGAGTGACATCTGGATCGTGGACATGCAGAATGTTGGGTTTGCACACGTACTACGGTTGAACCCAATTGATATGAAGAAAGCTGCTCATATCATACATGTAAGTAGTTTACCGAGTAAACGGTCTTGTCTTGTCATCAGCGAGTCCTTTACAAAAACATTTGGTGCGCTGAGAATGTTGATTTCAGATCTCGGTGGTAGCTTTTGTAGTTTTGAACTTAGTAGGGCCTAATCTGATTGGCTTGGGTGTTTTAGTAAATAAATAAGAAACTAGGTTTCTTACACGCAGTTTACATGCGTTACCGTGGGATCAGTTTAAGCTTTATTATTTCATTATGAATATTTTAAGACCATATAGGTTATATCGTCCACAAGCTATGGCGTGTCTACGCGATATAACTGGTAAAAAATTCACGAGAAATTGCATAATTCTTATGTTTTAGACCAATGCGATGCTTATGTTTTGGAGTGCTTAATATCCTGTTACTATGGTTTCACAGGATGGAACAAGTTTGAGAGTAGATGCCGTTCACATCATCAACTCTTCGCCAGCACTTCTCGTCCAACAGAAGATGGTCATCAGCATAGCGAGACAGTTCGTAAGCCCCAAGATTATGGACCGTCTGATGATCCATGAGAACCTTGAAGATATGTTCAAATATGTGCCTAAGGAGTATGTACCGAGCGACTATGGTGGTGATCAACCTAGTGTGGACGAGCTGAGAGGTAAGGATGGAATATTTTCTTAGAGACCTGCGAACTCCACAATGTGGCAAACAGGCCTACTGTCCCACCTGATGGGAAGCGGTCACCGTAGCCTATGAACTCTTGCAACTCTAGAGGCGTTACTAACGCGTTACCAACCCTGTAAAAAACCTCTTCACATTTAGAGAAATTAATGTTTGCTTAAAATGTATACATTTACAAAGTAATTTACTCGATAAAATCATACTTTATTCTCAACACTAGCTCATACATAGCTCTCCTGCAGGAGCACGAATCTGCCCTAACAACGAGGGGGCTTAGGCCATAGTCTACCAGGGCACTAAAAATTACTTAGTTCAAGGAATTTAAAACTATAGACAAGAAATGTAACATAATTTTAGAAAGTATTAATTACAATTATGTTTTATATGAACATCAGCTAAAACGAAAATATTATATACCATATCTAAGCAGTATTACAAAATTTTAAAAATCACTTTATTTGTTTTCATGATCTATACATTTTATTCAAAATTGCCTTGTAATATACCATGACCCCGATGTCAAACGAATTCATGAGTATTATTATGACGTGCGAGGGAGATTTCATTTATATATTTCATTAAAAAAAATTACAAAAATGTCCTTGATTTCAGAAAAACATGAAAAACTCTTCCGCAGCTCAAAAGACTATTTACTCTACGCCGCCACTATGGTCTCAGACGAGAGCAAGAGGCCCGGCTCTAACATCTGTGAAATGGCTGGAACATTTAAAAAACTTGAATTAGATTAATTAATTATTTTTTTTTCTAAGAATTTTGGCATTTATTTTTAGACCTTCCCTACTTCTTACATTCGATGTTTGTTACATTATACCCTTAAAGTTTTACTCGCTTATTAAGATTGGCTCAAGTTCTTAAGCAGTTTCTTTTTCATATGTATCGTCTTTAATTTATTTAACTTTATAACTTATTTCAACTAAAAGGTATGTATCTATACTCCATTAGAAAGAATAATTATGTATTCACTAATACATACTTTTACAAGATGCTGATTTATTTAATATCTTCTTCAGTAAAAAATGAATTAAATATGTATAAAGTATTTAATAATAAAAACTATATTGTCAAGATCTGTATTCTATGTGATCAATAAATATGAAACGACAGTGTCAAATTTTAGTTACATTATTTGGAAAACCGAATCTGTTCCTAAATAAAATGTGGTACAATAAATTGTCATGAAAATTCACCTGAAAAAACTCAAACTCCTTTACTACACCGCGAGCCGGCGGTCCTCCCGGACCGCTAAATAAGGTGCGTACGATTCGTTATTTTAACCACGCATGCTTACAACTGCCAATATAACTTGAGCTCTGACTTTTCACACTGGCTATCAAATGGGGGGTCTTTATGATTGGACGTTTTCCAGCCTTCTTTCGGTCAGAGCGCGAGCGTGGGCTATCCCAATAATATTACGTGGCTTCGTGTGGGTAGACAGTATGTGTGTGATTATATGAAGACCGTTGGTACAAATAATAATTTAAAATGACTGTTTAGTCGATTATATTTTGTCCCGCGGTTCCACTCGCGTCTAGCTTTCAATTTTCCCGGGGTAAAAAGTAATCCCACAATCACAAACTTTCGTGTTTATTATTTGTAGGATAGGATTAGATAAGCTCCTTTTATGTATGACATAGTAAATCAGTTAGTTCTTGATTGATTATATTTAGTTTTCTAATAATGGTAACAGTTAATTCTATTAATCTTTGGTTTTGTAAATAAATAGAATTAACACAAATATGAAAATGACATATGTATTACCTATTAGAACTTATTGTTTAATGTTTTTAAAGAAATGAAATAAATACAGGCTAATAAATAAGTACTCAAATTGAATACAGGATAGGTACATGTTTTCAATTAAAGACTTTCAATTAAAGTAATAACTGTAATTCAAGTAGAAACCTCTCCAAGAGCAGTGGCATCATAGAATGACAGTTCAATCATTTCGCTATACACACAAAAACATCACACGTCATCATTAACCTCGGATTAAGAATATAGTAAAACTGGTCTTCAAATGACGCAATATCAACTCAGACGCACGTTATATCCTTCAGTGTTTTCAGTCGCTCATCTGCCTTCAAACTAGACGCACGTCCCGTCGTTTTCAAAAATTGAACCACGACGGAATTAGATGGATCACCTCGTAACGTATTTAGCAAGGAACCGTATCGTTTACCCGGGATCGTACAGTTAGCTACAGTTCTATTATTTTTGACTAGCTACCTCCGCGTGGTTTGACCCGCGTAGTTCCCGTTCCCGTGGGAATACAGGGATAAAATATAGCCTATGTTACTCAGTGATAATGTAGCTTTCTAATGAAAAAATAATTATTAAAATCGGTCCGGTACTTTTTGAGTTTATTCGTTACATACAAAAATACAAATCTTTCCTCTTTATAATATTAGTTTAGATTCAATTAGACAACTCTAGTCAAGTGCGATTGTGAAGATTTCACGTGACTGTGATTTTAAAAGTACCTAAACATTTTTGAAACGCGTTGTCAATTCAAATTTTAAATATCCGTTCTCAGTGGGTGGTTGTTAAAGGATTCTATTTTCACATTTTATAGTCCATGCTAGTTTTTAGCATTCAGCTGGAACCTTGGCCTAATTATTCTCGAAAATATTTATCAATAGACCGGCAGTTTTAGTTCCGTAGATTTCGTAAAATACACAAAGCCACAAGCCGTTGCTATATTACAAAACTAGTTGACACGCGCAACTTCGTTAGCGTCCCTTGCCAGTTTTTGCAACAGTTTTGATTGATGCTCCGCTCCTATTCGTCATAGCGTAATGATTTATACATAAAAACCTTCCTTAAGAATCACTCTATCTATTAAAAAAACCGCATCAAAATCCGATGCGTAGTTTTAAAGATCTAAGCATAGGGACTTTGTTTTATACTATGTAGTGATAATAGAAAAAGTTCGATCTAATGTATTTTCGGTTTCATTCCCGCGACACTATAGTGGCTCCCCGCGGCTTCGCCCGCGTTCCCGGGGGATCTTCAATTTTCCCGGGATAAAAAGTAGCATATGTCCTTTCTAATTCAGAGCCTGAGAAAGGACATATGCTACTTTTTATCCCTTTTTAGGGTTCCGTACCTCAAAAGGAAAAAACGGAACCCTTATAGGATCACTTTGTTGTCCGTCTGTCCGTCCGTCTGTCAAGACCCTTTTTCTCAGGAACGCGTGGAGGTATGAAGCTGAAATTTATATCAATTACTCAGGTCTACTGTCCCTTGAAGCTGTGAAAAAATCAAACTTCTAAGCCAACGCAATCAAAAGATACAGCCGTTTATGCCGCAAATTTTCGACACTTGCAAGGGAATCAAAACCTACAGGGTGCTTCCCGTGAACTCAGAATCTTGAAATTTGGTACGAAGCAACGTCTTATAGCATAGATAAAGGAAAAATTACGAAAATCATAAATTTTTAGTTACATCACATAATATATTTTTTTTTAATAATTTTAAACTTACTACCCATTTCCTCATAAACGCGTAGAGGTATTAAATTGAAATTCATACCAAATACTCAGGTCTTTGTACGGAACCCTCGGTGCGCGAGTCCGACTCGCACTTGGCCGTTTTTTTATCTGTGTACCAAATTTCATTTAAATCGGTTCAGTAGTTTTAGCGTGAAAGCGTAACAGACAGATTTACTTTCGCATTTATAATATAAGTATGGATGGATACACAATAACTAGCTTCACCCGCATTAGTTATTTATATAGGTATATCAATATATACTCGTACGACTAAAATAATGAATCGTTTAAATCTATGTACGCGCATAATTTCCTCGAACCTCTTCACGAAATTGGATATTAAGGTTTGTATATGAAACTAGCTGCTCCACCCGGTTTCACCCGCGTAGTTTCCGTTCCCGTTGGTACGCGTGTCCCGCAGCCCCGCCACACGACGCCCAGGCGTTATTGGAACTCCCAGGGGTTTAGTGGTATGCAGGGATAAAATATAGCCTATAACACACACAAATAACGTAACTATCCATTTGTGATAGAATTATTCAGGTCGGTCCAGTAGTTTCGGAGCAGGCTCGTCTGAAAAATGTTTTAAAACGGGGAAGTTGTGATGTGTTACAGACGAAGTTGCGCGGGTAGTTCTTAATATAATGATTTAATTTTAAATTACGCTAGTAATTATATTATCTGATTGGTCATTATATTGTTACAGTCACTTTTGTTTCGCACTAAATAAATAAATATTAAAAGTGCCGCTAATGTTGGAACGGCTGAACAGATCTTAAAACGCTTACATACATGTCAACATTCATAGAAAAGTTAAGTTAACATTATAACTCCATTGACAGGTTGGCTTTGTGGTTAGTGACCCTGACTCTCAAGCCGCGGGTCGTGGGTTCGAATCCCACCCAGGACAAACATTTGTATGCATGAATATGTCTGTTTGTTCTGTGTCTGGATGTAAATATCTATATAAGTATGTATTTAAAAGTAGTAATGTAGTATATCAGCTATCTGGTTACCATAACACAAGCTCTGCTTAGTTTGAAATCAGGTTGGCCGTGTATGAAAAATGTTCTAAGATATTTATTTATTTATTCACATAAGAATCACTATTCTACACACACACACCGACACTCATACATATACACATGATAAACTTATCACTCCTCTATCTTTGACAGCTCCTGTAATGGCGCTGTCAACCACGCTCATCGATGGCCAGTGACAAGAAACTTGTCAATTTTATTTGGCATTTTAATGCCACAGTTTATGAAACGGAATTGAATTACATCGACAGCCGGTTGGCTGTGGTTGGTGACCCTGCCTTTCAAGCCGCCAGTCGTAGGTTCGAATCCCACAACAAACATTTGTATGCATGAATATGACTGTTTGTTCTGTGTCTGGATGTAAATATCTATTAAAGTATGTATTTAAGAGTAGTAGTATATCAGCTATCTGGTTACCATATCACTAGCTCTGTTTAGTTTGGAATTAGATTGGGCATGTGTGAAAAATGTCCCCGGAAATTTTTTTTATTACTATTTATTTAGTACCGGAAAAGTTGAACGCGGGTAAAACCGCGGAACGGAAACTAGAAGAAATATTTTATCAGATTATCAAGACAGGTTTCCCCGTTATTTATACTAACGGAGGCTATCTATTATACCTATTGAACTAAAATCACAATATTCCTATAACATTTGAGTTCACGCAATACCAAATCGAATTTTATGCAAAAGTAATTTATCCGACCGACATTGTCCTGTCTTATTATGAATCTTATTGAATTAAAGCGACTGACACTTATGTAAAACGCCATAAAGTAACTTACAAAGGTTAATACGATCGTTAATTAAAAAGATGAATTAACCAAATAAAATCGTGACCAAGGGAAATAGGGATTCATTTATCACTACATTGTATAAAACAAAGTCGCTTTCTTTGTCCCTATATCCCTAAGATTTAAGCATAGTCTTTAAAACTACGCAACGGATTTTGATGTCGTTTTTTTAATGGATAGAGTGATTGACCATTTGACCATAATAGATAGAGTGATTGACCAGTATATTTATTTATTTTATTTATTTATTGAAGACGAACGTTTTATGAACAATACATGCAAAATATGTTGGAGAAACACTGTCAATTTTGGAGGTTCCTAATGTGATGTCGGCGCGTGCCTATAAACATTGCACCCGTGATGACCCGTGCGAAACCGTGGCGGGTCGCTAGTAAATATACAGATACATAGGTATCATAATAACAATAAATATCCGAATAGATTCATAAATCCGAGTTATATGGTAACATACATAAAAACCACCGAATTGAGAACCTCCTCTTTCATTTCTAAGTCGGTTTAATGTTGCTAGTTACGTTTCAACATTTACCTACGCGAATAAAGTCTCAAACGAGCAATCATCTGCACATTTGACGCAAAAAAATACATAATAAGACATTAAACGGTCGAGTAATTCGATACTGCACAATAGTTTTCAATATTTTGAGCCGTTTTTCATACAATTTGTGACAATTTCTTGAGCCATTTGGCGCATTGGTGTATTCACGTGGGCGCGGCGGGTGACATCGATATGCTTTTGTTATTTTTTTCCCTTTGTCGGTCTGTGTGAATGCGGTTTTTGGGTTATTTGGACGTACACTGGCGGGCAATTAAATTTCATCATCATCATCATCAGCCTATCCGGGTCCACTGCTGAACATAGGCCTCCTCCAGCGCACGCCATTGGGCTCGATCCTTGGCCTTTCCCATCCAATTTTTCCCCGCCACCTTGGAGATATCGTCGGACCACCTGGCCTTAGGGCGTCCTACATCACGTTTGCCGATTCGCGGTCTCCACTCAAGAACCCGCTTACCCCAACGGTCATCGGTTCTACGGCTAATATGGCCGGCCCATTGCCACTTCAGCTTGCTTATCTTAAGGGCTATGTCGGTTACTCTGGTTCTCTGTCGGATCACCTTATTTGGTATTCGATCCTTCAGAGAGACTCCGAGCATAGCCCTTTCCATAGCCCGCTGAGCGACCTTAAAAGTATGGACCAGCCTTACTGTGAGTGTCCACGTCTCGGCTCCGTATATCATGACTGGTAGGACGCACTGATTGTAGACCTTTGTCTTTAGGCTCTGTGGTATAGGTGACGAGAAGACTCGACGCAGCTTCCCAAATGCTGCCCAGCCCAGCTGAATTCTTCTGTTTGCTTCCCTCTCGAAGTTGTTTTTACCTAATTGCAATGTTTGCCCGAGGTAAACATATTCTTGAACAACTTCGAGAGTATCGCCATTTACAACTGTCGGTTCCGGAGTAACATGTTTGTTAAACATTATCTTGGTTTTATCCAAGTTCATCCGGAGACCGATGTGTAGAGAAGATTCAGCAAGGCTGCTCAGCATCTGTTGTAGCTCTTGCAACGATTCAGCCATAATGACGATGTCATCTGCAAATCGCAAGTGAGAGATGTACTCCCCGTTTATGTTGATGCCCCGTCCTCTCCAGTCAAACGTCTTAAACACATCCTCCAGTGCGTTGGTGAACAATTTTGGTGATATGACATCACCTTGTCGCACCCCTCGACGCAGGTGGATGTGTTTCGTCTGCTGGTTCTGGATTTGGACGGTCATCGTCGCGGCTTCATACATACATCTCAACACTTGGATATATCGCCAGTCAACTTGGCATCGTTGCAGAGACTCCAGAATTAAATTTAGCAAAACATATTTTTACGTGACAATATTATTCTACAATAACTAAATAATATTACAAAGAGGAATCAGGAGGATCAGGAGGAGTTTTAAAAATACTAATTAGTTCCTTTGTGTAGGTACCTATTTGATAAACTAAAAAACTAGGGTGTCGATTTCAAAAATTCGTGTGTGTAATGAATAAACTTAAAAACTTTTGACCGATCTGAATAATCTACATGAAAAGCTACATTATCAGGGAGTAACATAAGCTATATTTTATGTCCTCTGCGTAGAGGTTGCTAGTGTAAATTCAAATTAAAAGCGATGTCACTTACATTGCAACCAACTGTACCTACACTATTGAAAGATTTCCTTTAAAATTCAATAATATCGATGAGATTTTTATTAACAGGTAATATAGATGTTACATTTGTCATCCGGCGATGCGTTATATATTGGAGTCAATGGAGCTTAGTTACCTTCTCACGTACTGAGTGTACTCTTAGAGACTAGCTGTGCCCCCGGCTTCATCCGTCTTCACTACATAGTATAAAACAAAGTCGCTATCCGCCGTCTGTCTGTCCCTATGTATGCTTAGATCTTTAAAACTACGCAACGGATTTTGATGCGTTTTTTTTTAATAGATAGAGTTATTCTTTAGAAAGGTTTTTATGTATAAATCATTACGCTATGACGAATAGGAGCGGAGCATCAATCAAAACTGTTGCAACGGGCAAGTGACGCTAACGAAGTTCCGCGGGTCAACTAGTAAATAAATAAAGAAATCTCCTGGGACATTTTTAACACACGGCCTATCTGATTCCAAACTAAGCAGGGCTTGTGCTATGGTAACTAGGTAGCTGATAATTATATACTACTTTTACTAGTTTCAAATACATACTTACTTATATAGATATTTTTATCCAGACACGTGGAATAAAAGGCGTGTACTGCATGTATCAAGAACCATTTAAAGTATTGTTGAAAGGTGTCATTTTACAAAGGATTGATAGCAATTTATAGGGACTAATGATATAATCTATATAAATGTATATTTTTACGGCACAAGTAGATAATAATGTGAGGATTCATTTCTATTTTATTATTGTTTTAATAGTACTTCATAATTTATATCACTTATAGTCTGAGAGTCAACAATTTTGCAACAATATTTTATGCAACAGTGTTATATAACTCTTAGACTATAAGTCGGTTCATAAACGAGTCAAAGCTCATTTTTCCGTATCAATGACATAATAATATACTTTCCATCATACAATACACTCCCAAAATGACAGTGCGTAAATATGGGTCACATTACAATCCACACAATGCAAGTATGTGCGACAAAATAGTTTTTTTTGATTTGTCACCGGAAGTGTGGAATATAACAATCTCAAACAAATTGACAAACGTACCGGATGGTTCCATTGTAAAGTATTTTGATGTGACATGAATGTATGTTTTACTAGATGTAGCATTTTATTTATTTGAAATTTGATGCAGAGCGATATACTTGATATGGCTCATTCAGTGGCTCTTTGGTAAAGTAACTTTTTAGTTGAATACTTTTTGAATTAAATAAAATATCGAAAACACTGCAATTTATTCATCTACCTAAGAACAATATTATTTAAGTTCTCACCTGTTAAATACCTATATCCAAACATATCCTTAATATTATGTTATTATTATTATTTGGATTAAGCGGCTATTTCAAGTCTTTTCAGAGCTTGTATCACTGCGACCATACTAGGTCTATTGTGATCGCCACATTAACTAGATTTCACTGTCAAGACCTCCAGCTTTGGAAAACCGCACTATGTTTTTGACAGGAATTGAGTTTAACTCATCCGGGTGCAATAGGTGTTTCCCCAGGTGGGTATTACGTTTAATATTATGTTTTCTATGTCCTAACTTTACAACCCACTTACCACATCTAGACACAATAGATCTGTGACAATACTCTTTTAAAACCCGTGAACTACCCATAATGTGTTCAAAGCAAAAGAATTTCAAAGCAACAACAAAGCTCCGAAGCAGTTAGTGTAAAACCTCGGGACATTATTAGCTGGTTACAGAGTAATAATAGACTTTTCAAAATAAATAGCAACAAACCACAAGAACGGGTTGTATTGCTATAATTATAATATCAGGTGTCGGGTTTGGTGGTCAATATATAAAATGGTTCGGTTATAATGTAAAAGATTTTTATTTTGGTAGGTTTTGTATGAAATCAATACTTCTATCATGAATAAAGTATTATTAAATGTAATAGCTAAATTCAAAACTTCTGACCTGATTTCACACACATAGTCTTTCACGTAGGTACTTATTTAGTAATTAGAGTAAAATTGACCCAAAACTAAGAGATAGTATATAAGATTAGCATGAAGGAGTTTCTCTTCAATAATTCTATTCATTTTATTTTCATTCATAAATAATTTTAATAAACGAATGAAAGAGATGGCAACATATACAGTAATAACGGTTTTAGATATCTTTCAGATCGTATTGTTTTATATCATAGTAGCTTCTGCCCCGCCGTTTCACCCGCATTCCCGGAGGATCTTCAATTTTCCCTTATAGCCTATTCCCTTAGCCTATGTGCTAACTCCATGCCAAATTTTATTAACATCACTTCAGCCGTTTAGACGTGAAGAAGTAACAAACTTACACACAGTACACACTAACTAACTTTCGCCCTCATAATATTAGTGTGATTCTGCTAAAATCATAATAACACTCATTATAACCTAACAATATAAATAGATCTATTGTTAACGTTATCAGTAAGTTTCCAAGATCGACATTAAAAAAACTCATCCCACGGTAGCATTTACTTTCTAAGTAATCCTGACCACCCACCTTGGTCGCTTAATCCTTTACCAATTATTTTCAACCTTATATACATTGTAATAAAGGTGAGTAAATTGTTGAAAAAACTTTTAGAATAAGGAAATACGTCTCAAATAGTCTCAATGATAAATATTTGTATCAATTACCAAATTGTCAACAGCTTCGTCTAAGGAAATGATATGTACGTACGGTGGTGTTTGTCGGCGTTTCTATAATAAGATGACTTAGGAGGAAGTGAGGAAGTATATTATAATGGTGAGATTAAATTATATAATAAACATTCCCCTTTGAGATTTTTTCTCGGTTTGCTATTTCGATTTCGTTAGACCACAAATATGAACGAAAAATATATTTGTAACATCGCTTTAAGGGATTTGAGCGACACTTTGAATACACATTTCATTTAGGAAGGTATCTAGATATGTATAAGTATAATAGATTTATTTTTAAAATACCTACTATATTCATGATTTTCCTTTCTAGATAAGTTTGGATGTATTGAATAATATCCGGAAATATTCATCCGATTTAAAATATGTTTTGCACATATAAATATTTACCTTTCCCGATGTAATCATCTTTCAATCTTAGAATACATTAAAACTACCAGGACAATAGAAGCTATTGTTATTGCCTTCGAACGTCAAAGAAAAAGTGAGACGGTTGATCTTCATACAAATTTAAGTACTTACGTTAAACTAGCTTTCGCCCCGAAGTTTCACTCGCGTAGTTCCCTTTCCCGTATGAATACAATGATAAAATATATAACCTTCCTTGATAACTGGGCTATCCAACACTGAAAGATTTCTTTAAATCGGACCAGTAGTTCCTGAGATTAGCGCGTTCAAACAAACAAACTCTTCAGCTTCATAATATTAGTATAGACTAGCGGACCCGGCAGACTTCGTTCTGCCCAGCGCCACCTACCGGGTCCAAATTGATGTATTATACATAAAAACCTTCCCCATGAAATACTCCGTAATTTGGTGAAAACCAAAAATCTGTTCAGTAGTTTTTGTGTTCATCGCGTTCAGACAGACACCCAGACAGAGGCGGCGGGGACTTTGTTTTATATAATACTAGTGGCTCCCCGCGGCTTCGCCCGCGTTCCCGGGGGATCTTCAATTTTCCCGGGATAAAAAGTAGCCTATGTCCTTTCTCAGGCTCTGGATTATCTGTGTACCAAATTTCATTTAAATCGGTTCAGTAGTTTTAGCGTGAAAGCGTAACAGACAGACAGAGTTACTTTCGCATTTATAATATTGGTATGTATAGAAGTCGACAAAATCAATGGCTTGAAATTATTAATGGTATAACGAATTAGGGCAGAAAAAAAAGACAACGTTTCTCTTTCGTTTTATGGCTAGTAGAATTCCCCGTCGGATAGTTTGATAGCGTAGAGATGCAGGGAGCGGAACTCGCAGTACTGGTTCGTGCACCATCCGTTGTGTCCGTCAGTGCACCGGCACGTGTCGCACTCGTCCATATACTTCTCGCCAGGTATGCACTTGAAGAACGGGTTTTTGATCACTGCAGTATGACATGTTTGGACATTATTTACGGCTAAGTATGGTGAGCTTTATGGTGATATACCTAAAGGGCTAATGTACTAATAGTATAAATAGGAAATATTGAATTTTCGTTTCTTATAAATAGGCTCCGAAACTACTGGACTGATCTGAATATTTTATATTATAGGTACCCTGACTCTTAAGCCGCAGGTCTTAGTTTCGAATCCTACCCAGAACAAACATATGTATGCATGCATATGTCTGTTAGTTCTGTGTCTGGATTATCTATATACATAAGTATTGAGCTCTTTGGTATCAGCTATTTGGTCACCATATCACAAAGCTCAGCTTAGTTTGGAATCAGATTGGCCGTGTGTGAAAAACGTCCCAGGATATTCCTTTTTAGGGTTCCGTAGCCAAATGGCAAAAAACGGAACCCTTATAGATTCGTCATGTCTGTCTGTCCGTATGTCACAGCCACTTTTTTTGTTGTTTTTATAATTACCAGTGCATCTCAAGCATGGGGTGCTCCTCTCGCAGAGCGCTGTGACAGTGGGCTCACAATACACGCACGAAGGCATGGCGCGGCAGGCGCCGGAGTCCTGCGCCTCGCACAGCAAACAGTTCCTGTTCTCTGGCAGCAGCGTGAGCGAGGTCTCCTCCTCCCAATACTGGTGGGGTGGCTTCGGCTTCACGAATTGGGAGACCACGTACCTGGATAAAGTAGTTTTATGTTTCTGTATTTATGCCACAGTAGTGTGCAGTAGCAGTGGTGGCTCAGTTGGCTGGCACTTAGCACACCACTGGCTTTCGGTGAAGGAAAACATCGTGAGGAAACCTGCATGCCCGAAATGTCACAATTAAAAGCTATATAGTAAAAGATTTTTATTTTGGTAAGTTTTTTTTATTAGATCTATACTTCTACTATGATTAAAGTACCTACATAAAGAGGTAAATTCAAAACTGTTGACCATACTATAGCCGTTTTATTCTATGTTCCACTACCGCTAACTTACGCTTGAGAGCCGGGTCTGTAAATGGGAGGTGACTCTTCCCCACCTCCGCCGACCGAGCTCAAGGTACCAGCCAGGGGGGTGCCATGAAGTCGTGATATCCTAGGATCTGTATATAAGAGAGAATAACTTAATGTCCTAATATACTGGGAAGCATTTCTTTACAGTTTTCTAAGTGGGCGTTTGATAAGCGTTAGGTTCGCCCGCTCCTCTTGTCTGACAAATTATAGGTACACGGTGAAGCGCTACTGATGTACACTGTGTTACAGTATTGGTATGTAGTCAAAAGTAAAAAAAAAAATGTCAATACCAAATCATAGACTGTTATATTGTTATAGGTAGGTACTAGTGGCTCCCCGCGGTTTCACCCGCATTCCCGGGATCTTCAAATTTCCCAGGATAAAAAGTATCCTATGTCCGTCTCCTGGTTCTAAGCTATCTCCCCACCAATTTTCAGTCAAATCGGTTCAGCTGTTCTTGAGTTATAAATAGTGTAACTAACACGACCTTCTTTTATATAGGTAGATTTATTTTATTCCTGTATTCCAACGGGAACGGTAACTACGCGGTTAAAAGTGCGGGGCGGTAGCTAGTCTTACTAATCTCAAATTACGTGTCACGTTGTTTATCCGCGATGGACTCCTAAACTACTTAACCGATTTTAATCAAATTTGCACACCGTGTGCAGTTTGATCCAACTTAAAAGATAGGATAGCTTACATATACTTGGACCCGCTAGGTGGCGTTGGTGGCCAGAACGAAGTCTGCTGGGTCCACAAGTATTATACTTATATATGCGAAAGTTTGTAAGAAAGTATGCATGCATATATTTATGTTTATTATTCTTTCACACAGAACAGCTGAAGGGATCACGACAAAATTTCGCAAAGTACTTTTATCCCGAGAAAATTTACAATCCCCGCGGATGAAACCGCTGGTTCCCCTAGTGTATGATAAACACTTACCTATCTATACATACCATTGATCGTCGTAACATATGAATATCATTAACTTACCCTCGCCCAAACCAGTTACAGCAACAATCAAACTTGACAGTGTATAAATTAAGATCATTTTGGTTTAATAAAAAAATTTTGATGTATGCACCCGCACTGGTGTGGCAAAGCGGCTAAATTCAGAAGCCTATCTGCCCGCTGCACGGCTAATTGATACGGACCTATTATATGGATTGGCTTAGGAATCTACTGTGTACAGGCTGATTTGCAAAATGGTGAAACTTTAGAAGTAATAAAAAATAAGTAAGTAGGTATTATGAAAAAAACTAAAAACACGCTGTAAGCAACCGAGATAAGAAGTAGATAAGGTCAACTGACCTGATCATTAGTGTATGATGGTACCGAAGTGCTTTTAAAAGGCTATTTGAATTAAAATATTTTAAATATCCCCGGAAAATCTTAAATTTTCCCGGGATAATAATTAACCTATGCGCCCTGGTTATAATGTGGTCAAAATTGTATCTAAATCCGTTCCGAAGTATTTGCGTGAAGAAGTAACAAACATCCATCCAATTGGATTAAGTTCAATGAATTATTGTGGATTTAAATTGAATTTCTATCATCCTGTATACGAACAGTCGATAACCCTCCAATTAACAACGTTTACGCGATACATCGTTAAAACCGGAGATTAAGTGCGCATATACAAACTAACACTATACGAAATATGCAATGCTTATTGCATTTACTTTTCGAAACATTGTAGATCATCATTAGCTCATATACGTCTCCACAGAGGAGCTCGAGCCTCCCCTAATAACGAGGGGGCTTAGGCCACAGTCCACCATGCATGCCTAGTGCGGATTGGCGGACTTCACATGCCTTTAATTGTGACATCTCGGGCATGCAAGTTTCCTCACGATGTTTTCCTAAAATCGGTGCGTTCCGAACTAAGCCACCACGGTTAACATTATACGGTCGTGTGAAATTCCAATTACGATACAATTAATTTCCAAATTCTTTTAAAGTTAAGTTTTTTAATTCTTTTTTTATTTAATTTTTATTAAATACGAATGTTTGTGTATGCAGGTTTGTTAATCTTTCATACCAGAGCGGCCAAAGGGATCGCGGTGAAATTTGGCACAGAGTTAGAATATATTCTGTAATAACACATAGGCTACACTTTATCCCAAGAAAATTGGATATAGAACTTGTACGCAACTAAAACCGCGGCAAAAAGTAAATTATACTATCGATCATAAACCCAATGGGAACTGACACCTGATGTAGTACAAATATTATTGATGATTATATGATAATGAATGCTATAATGTTTTAGATAAGGTTCTCAATCGGTTATTGAATTGCGTGGGGTTCATAATCAACTACGTATTACTTGCATCATTATTGTATTTGTTTTAAGGATATCCATCTATACTAATATTGTAAAGTTTGTTTGTAGGGGTTTTTATGGAACTAATGATCCAATATAAATATTTATTTTTTATTAAATAGCCTATAGCTTTCCTCGATGGACTATCCAATGGCGAAAGAATTTTTCAAACCAGGCCAGTAGTTCCTGAGATTAGCGCCTTCAACCAAACAAACAAACAAACTCTTCCGCTTTATAATATTAGTA
Source organism: Thyatira batis (assembly GCA_905147785.2). NCBI lineage: Eukaryota > Metazoa > Arthropoda > Insecta > Lepidoptera > Drepanidae > Thyatira > Thyatira batis. The sequence continues at coordinate 3,698,939 of LR990507.1, forward strand.
TAGATATATATTTCATTTCACTTCATATTTCATTTCAATACAAAGAGGTACTAAATATTGTGAAACCTGTAAATTAACCTCTTTAGCATAAAAAAGATAATAATAAACAATTGACTAGGGAAACGATTATTTATTGATTGTTAAATAATATGTCTTTATCAGGCACGTGTCCGTTCTCAAGCGTCAAGTGCGCACGTGCTATACTCGTTATATTAACATCATATAATATAGATAACTCTTTATTAATTCTATTTGTGTAGCACTAGCTTAAACATGCGGTTTCATTTGAGTTTTTGAGTAAAAATAATAATTGAACATTGTCCTTTTGAATGAGTGCGTTTTTTGTGTTCATCGCGTTCAGACAGACAGACAGAGGCGGCGGGAACTTTGTTTTATATATATATATAGATTACATTCATCATCTTTTTAATTAACTTTTGGTTCACAAAACATTACTGCCTCTTTATTATTCTAAATCATATTAATTTAATCAAAACAAGCCACCCTCTTTCTCACGACAGATGACTGAGCATTAAAATCACAGATCAAATTAACACCAAGTACTTAAGCAGTTTATTTATTAACCAAGTAAAGCACCCCTAGTAAGTTCAGATTTAGATGTTTAATTCAATTTGGCCGTAAAAAAAAATTATTTTAAATATTTATGTTTTAAACTGCCCATATTGAGAATAATTGTTTCCATGAAAGTACAGAATGTTTTTAATGATTTATGTTTTATGATATATTTTTTATTTATCAAGTGTACAACCGGTTTGTCAATAAATAAATATTCAAAAATGAAATGAGAGCAAATTAAGATTTGCTCTCATATTTTATATATATATTCTTTTTGTAAGCAATATCATTGAGTTTGATGAGTTGGCAGCATAATAGTAATAACTATGTATATGCAAAATATGCGCTGATCGGACTGAACGAAGTCTGACGGGTCCGCTAGTACAAAATTAATTTTTAAACAATTTTAAAGACTTGGATTTAGTAATAACGTCAAAATAAGGTCTCTAAGTGGACAATAAGCGCGCTCAACTGTGCGCACACGCATATTCCGGCATATTTGCGCACATTACTGCCTGCCCACTGAATATTGACTCCCGTGTGAAATGTTTTAATATATTCAATCACTTAATAAAGGTTTATTTCATTGGACTATGGGAATTTTGGTACTATGGTATAATTAATTAGTGTGTATTTTAGCTTGAATTTTTTATTAATGACTAGCTTCTGCCCGTGATTCGAATAGTTAATTTGGGGTAACGCTAACTTTAACCCGCGATTTCGTTTACATAGTAGGTTGTTACTGGGGCCACCGCCCTTCATCCTCATAACTGCCCGCCGGCCTAGCACATCATAAATGCTCGCACGGTACCTATATGATAGAATTATTTTAAAACTGCGATATCTCCAAAGATATTATTGAGATCAGGTTATAAAATAACAAAACAACCATTTACTGAGTAAGATTTCTTATATTGGAGCGAAAAACAAAACTTGTGTTACATTACAATCAGACAATACCTAAGTGTTGCCAGCGGGCAATTTTCTATAGCAAAAGTAATACATATTATAATGCCTATGATCTAATAAAAACGAATAAAATTTATAATCTAATAGATATTAATTGAAATCGAATGATGTAAAGGGCAAATTTCGTTTAAATTAAATATTTTAAATTAAAAAAAAAATTGTCGAAAAAAAAAAGTTACATTGATAGAAAAAAGTGAAAAGGAATATGATCAGCAGTGAATAAAGCGGAGTGAACTAATAACGCGGTGGGGAGGGGCAATTGACCCAATAATAACGTTCACCAACTGTGAGGATTAAGGGGCAACGTGCACTGGGCGAAAAAAACGCTCGGCCAGTAGAAAATAGGTATTAAAGTTGAGAGAAGCGTTACTTGAGGTGCTTTACTTTTGCTGTAAATATAATATTTGTTTTTAGATTCTGATGGTATGAGTCTTACTAAATATACCTACTTATACTTAAGGAACCGCCAGTGCCGAGAATAGTTTGTAAGATAATGGAGGTAGTGCCAACATGATACTGAGTATTACTGAGTTAATATCTACGGTACATCAATAGAGCATTTAAGTTAAAACTAGCTGCCTAGTGGCCTCACCCGCGTACTTCCCGTTCCTGTGGGATTACGGGGATATAATATAGCCTATGTTCACCGGAGATAGTGTAGCTTCCCAACAGTGAAAAATTTTCAAATCGGTGAAGTAGTTTCGGAGCTTATTCAATGCAAATAAAGAATTAATTCATTCCTTTTTATAATATTAGTGTAGAAAAGAATGAAGGTGACGAGACGGTGTCGAGACTACATAAAACGTTTATTTTTGTATGTATAATATGTATATGTATATGCAACGATATGGTAAAAAAATAGAGGCTATTTAGAAAGAAAGCTTAGTAAACATAAATACAATACCTAATTCGATAAAACCTAAAAGCGTTTAACCTAACCCAGTGTGAGTTTCCGCTTAAACCAAACTCGGTGTAAAGAAGGGTACAAATCGCTGTATAAACTTAATATCGAGTAAATTGCCGGGCGCCAGAGGGCTATAGGGGGGGGGGGGGGTGAGACTAGGGTTGGGGGGGGGGGGGGGTGCACGCAAACATCAAGAGCTTTTATTGCTATGATCCTGTATTGATTCCTATCATAAGCCCGTGTTACGTGAGTAATTTCATCTAGCCTTTTGTAAGGACAGGTTATTGGAAAGTCTCACAGACATTCGCTGCTTGGAGAGATTCGTTCAGTTTAGTACTAGCTTTAGACTAGACTCGGAAGTAAGCGTTTAAGAAGAATGGGTATGAAAACCAACAAGGTTTTATTAAAAAAACTTACTACTTTTTTACCTGAATTATTTTCTACATGTTTTAATTCTTTTAACAACTAAACATTCGTCCACCCCTTATTTTATGAACCGTCAGATTCTATTCCTAAAAAATCCTAAGATCCGTCGCAAATTCGAGTAAAACTGTAGGATAAAAGTCTCAGCTCATTATATCAACATTATATAATATATACATAAACATTATCACAGCAAAGGAAAATGTCCCAAAATGTAATTAATGGCGAGACAACGATTGCTCACTGTGTTTACTCGAGTGGAGTGAATATACGAAATAAAACTAATAAATGAAGGAGCGGCTTTGTGAATAAACGCCCTTATGCCTATACACACTAGCGCATCTATTGGTGTTAATAAAAATACTGGCTTTAGAAATATCGTACTTTAATGAAATGTTTTGTAAGAACATGTCTATTGTCTGCCGTTTAATTATTCATATTTTCTTTACATAAATTTCCATTATATCTAATCCATAATGTTCATTACCTATGTAGACGTTACTTATAGCTAAAGACCAATAATTACGCAAATTTTAAACAACAATAAAAGAATATTTTGTTTTATAATACAGAAATGAATCATAAATATAAATAAATATCCTGGGTCATTTTTCACCAGGGCCAATCTGATTCCAAACTAAGCGGAGCTTGTGATATAGTAACCATATAGCTGATATACATATACTACTTTTGAATACATACTTATATAGATATTTACATCCAGACACAGAACAAACAACAAATAATGAAATTGAATCGTCAAACAAAACATGCATAACTACAAAAAATAATCCCCATATAATTATTCCCGGCTCTCATTCAAAAACGGATTCATCAACAAAACGCAATAATTAAAACGCTAAACAAAAGCCGAGTCGCGCTGTCAACCGCAGAGCAGCGGCGAGCGGTAACAAGCTATTGTCACGCTGCGTCGGTGTGCTGAGAGATTATGTAAATAACGACCGGCAATCGGTTGTTAAGCGCTCTTAATCTAACTTATTTGAAAGGTATGTTCGCTGAACGGTATTCAAAATGTTACTTAAGGAATAATGCTTTATTATAAAAAAAGAAAATTCAGATTCTGTGGTTTATGTTTATGAATTACAAAATATAGTGGCTCCCCGCGGTTTCACCGGCGTTCCCGGGGATCTTAAATTTTCCCGGAATGAAAAGTAGCCTATTTCCTCTCTCAGGCTCTAGACTATCTGTGTACCAAATTTTGTTTAAATCGGTTGAGTAGTTTTAGCGTGAAAGCGAGACAGAGTTACTTTCGCATTAATAATATTAGAATTTACTTAAGTTTATTACATGGTTACACTATTGTATGATTTATAAATAAAACTTTAATTTTCTCAACAGCTTCCTACATAGGTAGCTAGTTTTAACCCATTTGAAAATAAGAGAATTTCGTCTAAATGCAAAATTACAATGGGCCCTTACAGGCACTTAGGTATGAACACTAAACAGTCACTTTTATGCTCGACTCTGAAAGTAAGTTGTTGCTTTAACTGAGAAAAGCCGTCGAAAAAAATACCTAGTTACAGAAAGTAAATTACGTTCAGAAAAATAAAATCTCGAATTGCCAGTTGCAAAAATTATATTATCAAGCCACAGCTCCCGCTGTCTGCGGTCGTACATGATGATTGGCAATCACAGACGCTTTAACAAATAATGCTTTGGAATAGAATAATTGTAAAGTAGAGATCGGATTTCCTAAGCACTTTTTCATATGAATTATGTTTTAAGCAACAAAAAAATTTCATATGCAGTTGTAAAATCAAGCATTATGTAAGTAGTATAAATGCACAGTTTCTTACAAAGATTTAAATATATAATCATTGCTTCAATTCATTTCATTTTTGATTAATACCCGCTTTCCTTGGATCTTAAATTTTCCCGCGATAGAAATAGAAAATATTTATTTTTATAAATTTGAGTAGTTACATAGGTGTAATATATTACAAGTTATATACAGTTCATTTAAAATTCGCCCTTTTCAAGCATTCATATGATAATGAGTAGCCTATGTGTTATTCCAGAGTACACCCTGTGTCAATTGTCATCGCGATCCCCTCAGCCGTTCTGACGTGAAAGTGTAACAATCATACATTACAAACATTCGCAATTATAATCTTAGTAGAAAGGTATTCCTTTCTTTGGTTATTACCACAAATCGAATATTTAATTATTAGGTATGTAGGTTTAAAGTTCAAAGTTTCAAGAAATCATCAAAAGAACAGATTAAGTGGGCAAATCTCCCAAAATTTGTACTTCTTCCCAAATATAAAGCCTCACTTTTTCCATTACGGGAAATATTATATCCCCGGAAACTAGAGTGAATCCGCGTAACGGTAGCAATATTGTAAACTATAGCGACGCTCTCTATTAAAAAGATTAAGTAACAACATTATGCCTCTCTCAAGGAGATTTCCAAACAATTGCTAAGTTAAACAGATTACGAGTAAGTAGACTCGACGAAGACTAGGAGATAATAAATTGACGATGTAGTTCACTGTACTGGGAATATAGTAAAATCAAAACATACCCAGAAATAAAACACTTCAAATCTTACCATTCAAGTCCTGTTAATAGGTATGTATTATTAGTTGTCTCCGCACGATTTCAACCACTTAGTTCCCGTTCGCATAAGAATACGAGGACAAAATATAGACCATGTTACTCCCTGATTACCTATGTAGCTCGGTCCAGTAGTTTTTAAGTTTATTCGTTACTGTTGTAGCCGGTTAGGTTCACAATCGCTTGTAGGTATAGAAAGTAAAATAAAACGCGTGTGTCTTGGGATCAATATAATTTTCGACAAAAAAATATTGTACATCGATGTTTCACTTGCATTGAATAGATCACCAATAACAAGTAAAGATAGGATCGTACGCCTATTTGTTGATTTACCAATTTATACGTATTTGAACTAACAGTTACCTACAAATCTTTCATCTTTATAATATTAGTAGGTATGATAAATGCGAAAATTGTTAGAATTTAGTTGTGAAAATTTGTTATTGAAATATCTAATAACGTTTATATGAATCTTGCCCCATTAAGCTTAATATTCATACTAGATTCTAAGGAGATTCCTAGATTCTCGGAGGCTTAGTAACACCCGATGGTTTTAGGTGTAGAACGCTAAAATATATTGCCTAAATGACAGAACTAGACGTATTACAATTTCCCCAAAGTAGCCGCCTCCTCGCGACACGTAAACAATAAGCTAAGCTTAATATAAGTTAACCACATCACAACGGGGCGGCGCCGGCGGATGGGTGGGCGGTGTGCCTCACTTAATATAAAGCTTAATAACATTAACTGGACGAGCTTTCTGAGCTTTAGCGTCGGAATTGTATGACAAGAAAATTATGTATTAACTTATATACTTTGTAACCTTTATTTAGTAAAAAAATCTTTATATCATTGACTAGACCTTTATTTATACATATGGGTGCCGAAAGAAATTGAGAAAAACATATATCTTTTATTTAACTTCCAAGAATGTTACATGTAGTTGCTTCAATCTAGGTTTACTTTGTTCTAAAAATAGGTTACTAATTCCAATATTTAATAGTCAGTAAATGGATTTAATAAATGTTTTTGACTATCAAAATATCTGATAGTAATTTATTCGTCAGTGTGCTTATTTTAATTGCAATGAAATGTTTTAAAATCTTAATTTTAGTTTCTAGAAAACATATTCACCTCATCATCATTAAATCTTTTAAAATTTAGACTTCAAAAATGATACTAAAATGTTGTCATCTACACCTCTAAGCTTCGGGGCGTTTCCAACCCCACTTCCAACCCCCTGTCGACCCCCTGTCGCCCCCTCTGGGAACAATGAGTAACAGTTTAAGAATATTACTTACAAGCAAGCGTTAAGTAGATCTTACGGCCGTTTACAGTACAAAGATATTATGAAATTGATTGGTCTTTTGGTCTCAACATCAAGGGTTATATTCGCATGATATGTGACATACCTAAATTGGATGCTGATAAGCAATAATGTGTTAACCGTCATAAACTTGGTTTCGAGAAATTGACGTTTAAAGATTTTTTGATGTAGGTATGTGATTTACGACTTTTTGTATGATATAAATCCATTTTTTATGTACTTTTATGTTTTAGATGTTTTGAAACACTTTTGTAGAATAATAAATAGGTACATTACAAAAATATATCAAAATTGTTTTCGACTTTTTGTGGCCTGACACATAATTGCTTATCAGCATCCAATTATTTAATGTGTTTCACAAGTAATTTCTTACTGATAAAAAAATAAATGATTGATGAAATAAAGATTATTATAAAGAGAATTTTATACAATGACATTTCTTTCAATTTGACAAAATTTCAATAGCACACTTCCCGTTAATACATCCACCCCGCAGTATAAGATCAGGACCGAAGATTAAATCTTGTCGATTGTTCGACAAAGAACTCAAGTGTTTGACTACAGATTAATTTGGTAAAATTTCGGCGAGCGTGGGGTATAAAGCCTCTTTGGATAGCTAGCGAGCGCAGTTATAGGCATTTGGCTATTGAAGATTACATTTATAGTGCTTGCAAATACGTATTGTTGAAATATGTACCTAAACAGGTGTCTACTTGTGTCATACTTTTTAGCGATTAAATCGTTATATTTCTGGCAACACTGAAAAAGTTATACTTACTGGAATATAATACTGGCTCTCCGTTGTTTCCGCATTTCCTTCTTCAATTATTCCGGAATCAAAAGTAACCTATGTGTTATTCCAGAACATATTCTAACTTTGTGCCAAATTTCATCGCAATCCCTTCAACCGTTCTAGCGTAAAGGGGTAACAAACATGCATACTACCATTAACTTTTGCATCTAGCCTTAGAGCTATAAAGCTGAAGAGTTCGTTTGATTGAACGCACTAATCTTCGGAACTACTAGACCGATTTGAAAAAATCTTTCAGTGTTAGAATGGGAGCGGAGCGTCAATCAAAAACTTTACAAAAACGGGGAATGCTAACGAAGTTGCGCGGGTCAACTAGTTTATAGTAAGTCTAAGTTATCGTATTAGTAGGAGTTTATCACCTGTAGGTATAATGATCATCTTTTACATGAGTAAGAGATGATCCAACCTGATTCCAAACTATGCAAAGTATGAACTTTGCATAGTTTTGAATCAGGTGGGCCGTATGTAAAGACGCATCCAAATGTAGCTTATCATTGATTAATTTACGATAGGAATTCGGTAATTATACCTTTTTTATTCACCTCCAATTAAAGTAACAAAAAGATATATTTCCTGAGTAAAATTACCGGACAAACTAAGCAGACCTTGTGATATGGTGACCAGATACTTACTACATATATCACTTTTAAATACATACATAAATAGATATTTACATCCAGGCACAGAAGAAATGGACATATTTGTGCAAACAGATGTTTGTCATGGGTGGGATTCGAACCCAACAAACAGCTTAAATATCAGGGTCACTAACACAGACCGGTGTGTCTAGTAATAGGTAGTTGCTAGTGATGTGCCGAGTCGCTGTTTTGGTGGATCGAGTCGACTCGAGTCAGTTTATACGGTACTCGAATCATGACTCGATTCCCTCTACTCGAATTCTATGTTTGGTATTCGAGTACTGACTCGAGTCCGGCTGGACTCGAGTCAGTATTTGAATTCCAGCTAGACTCGAATCAACCCTCATTACCGATTTCTTTTTTCCTAATGTTGCGGTTGGCATCGACCTCAAAAGAAATATTGCTCATATCCGATTATGAAGACGCTTCATGATTCTAAATATTTATAATGTATCTAAGTTATTATTTATCAGGTATCAAAGTTATTACTTTTCAGTTATTCGTTTGTGTTTTAAAGTTCGGTAAATGTTGTTTAAATTACTTTTTAATGAAAGATAATTAAAAACATAGAGCGTAACAAAACTCGTATACTAGACTCGAGTCAATTGAACTCGCATAAATAGAATCGAGTTAGCAAGTACGAATCGATTCTTCTTGACTCGAGTACCGGAATCGAGTCTGGCGTACTCGAATCAAAATAAATTGGTATTCGAGTAGGCGAGTCCAAAGCAGGAATCGAGTCTGACTCGAGTCAAACCGTACTCGGCACATCGCTAGTAGTTGCCTTCTTTAGATATCCCAATATGTTATTGCAGAATACTCCAGGGATTGATTCTCGCAAAACCAAACGGTAATGAAACAAGTAAAAAATTTAGTTTCCAAATATTTTATTTTCACGACTACACTTACACATTATTGCAAACCTTCTACTATCTAATCGTTCCAATAAATAACTGAACTACATACATTACTTAAACATACGTGTGACATTGTGAAATTAATCATGCTTAGGTACGTTGGGACTATAACTCGCCTAGTTTACGGGCTCTTAACAACTGCATAGCAATTTCTGAGTTACAAGAACTTTTAAAATTTGCCGGTTGGTCATCACGTGACTTTTGCGAGATGACAGTTGACAGCTGACAGCTGTCAAGCCAGCTGAGAAACGTATAATATTAAATTATACTACGGCCGTTCAGAGAATGCGTTCCTGACACGTCGCGATTGAAATGACGACGTTACTTTGTAATGGCGTTGCAGTTACGGTAAAAATATTTTTGATGGTTGTTTACCGTTTTAACAATTGATGAGCATCAAAACAACATTATTATATCAATAATCAATTAATGTTATAATTTTGTACCAAACTGAGTGTCTAATAACTTGGTAAAAAATATTTTTCTAAATCTATACTGCGCTATTACAAGGTTATGTCAGAGCCTTATATTTGTAGTGCTGTGCTGACAATAACAGACAATAATACTTAGTATCGTAATCTGTTCATAAACAGTTATAAGTACTTTGTAAAATAATACGTTTTGTTTTCACAAATAATATACGCCATTCAGCACGAAAAGATGATGACCCTATTAAAAGAAGCCTGCGGAGAAGTCACAAGAGATGGCTGGGCAAAGGTTGTTGAGAAGACTAAAAACCTGATTTTGGAACATTTTGACCGAGATATCAGGATTGATTCTGTTATTGGTAACGTAATTATACATGTAGGCGAAGATGATGATGAAGACACCACCTCCTCAAGCGAATCGGAGTCTGATTAGTATTCTGTACGCATATTCATTTCAATGTAGTACTTTTTTGCATAGAAATACAGATTCTAACTTTGTAACAAAGAATAAATAAAACAATTTTATTATATTAATACTTATTACCTTTTTTTGGTTTCCACTTAAATAACTAAAATATAAATTTTAAATGATTCCGTCAATTTAAAACGAAAATAATCTTAAAAATAATGCGGCGGTTCATTTTGGAGGAACGGTAACGAACTTAGTGTTATGTTGTGCCCATCACTAGTCGTGACTAACTGATAGGTGTCAGGAACGCATTCTCTGAACGGCCGAACTATAAGTGTGAAACAATTTCATCGTTTTATTACACGTAGTATATAACTTATATATATCTATGCTATATAACTACATCTTTATATAGTCTACATTTAAAGTTTTTATACATTTCGGAATATTTACATTGCCCATAATATTTATATTTGAAAAAGAATGTTCGTAATTATCTTATTGTAAATGCGTTTAATGATAATCTACTGATATTATTTTGATTTTACAATTTGTATACTTGACGATAAATTTATCAATCTACCTGTAAGATCTAATTGAAAATGAAAGATCATAGACACAATAAAATCTTGAAGTGTTAGACGTAAAAATATTTGTTTTGACTATCAGTTATTATATTGTAGAACCTCGAATAAACTTAAATACTAAACAATATTTCTTAATTTAAAATTCTAGATCATAGGTACACGTCGCAAAAAATACTAATACCTTAATATTTACATAATTATTTGATATATAATTAACTGTGAGATTGAAAGGAATATATTTAAAAGGTATCTTGAAATATGAAACAATACTTTACAATGGTAAGCGTTAAGGCACACGTCTTAAATTATTGGTATTATAGCATAGGTATGAGAGACAAGGACAGAAGATATTGGTTATCTCTTTTAAGCGATTACATAGTCATATTGAAGAAACAATACGCTGTTAGTTCAGTACGCGGGTTTCAGTCGAAACACCAACGAAATCAACCGCGTATTTCTATAATAAGTGGTCAGACAATTATGAACTTTTTAACAGGCAATTTCATTGCAATAAGGTTCTTTGATTTGATTTGATTGATTGATACAATGATATACTAAAAAAAGTTCATATCTAATACATACTTTAGCCTGTTACCTTTGCCCCGAGCACGATGCTTTTAGGCATCGAAGCATCACTGAGACAAATACCTTTACAAGTATCGAAAAAAAAATATTGAAGATACTTTCCGTTAAGCTTCATTGCCTTTAGATAGAGTTGCTTTTCATTACCTAGTAACACTATTATTAAATACGCGTACGTGCTCGGGGCTTTTGCGGGTTCATCCAATTTACCCCAAACATTATTTACCGTCGCAGGAACATGTATGCGGCATTCTAAATGCGTAATATGGCACACTTACAAATGAAGAAATACAATAGAAGTCAAATAAGATTACAGATAGGTAGGTATAAAAGACATTTGGCTTATATTATTTACGACTAATTCATGTGGTGGTCTTTAGGGTGACTGTATATAAGTGCTTGAATCTAAAGGTATTTTTGCATAAAATATCATAGATTTTTTTAATTTAAAATCTTGTACCATTAGTTAATTATGTTCGTATATCTGAAAAGTTTAAGTATAAGATTAAAATGGCCATATAACACCTATGTTTGGGGCAAAGCGAGATTACCCCGGTATTACCAAGGTATCCTAAATTCCTTGTCCATATACCTTGTATGACTGTATGTGTGTGTGTGTGCGTGTGGTGGTTACGTGTGTACTTTGTTGTTGTGCTGCAATACCACTCGGTCTTGGATGAGGGCATCGTGGGCCCGCAGCCGGAGGGTCTCGGCGCTGGCGAGGCGGGCGAGCGCGGGGGAGGACTGAGGCGAGGGGGGGGAAGGCGTAGGCTCCGGCTCGGAGGGCCGCAGCGAGGGGGGGGGCAATGCCAGCACGTACCTGCGAGATTGTCCATTGTTTATTTGGAGTGTCAAAGATAAATAAGAAAAATTTACTGCATTTTTTTTATTTCTTCAATGGAAGAGAAAATGTGAAAAGATGTGAAAAAAAACTTTTTGACAACTGGACAAAATGACATGAAATTATATTTACATAGGGGCCTAATTGCCGAAGCAATGACATAACACTGCATTTAGTGTGGTATTAGTTCTAAATTAAAATCACCTGTGCAATAAAGCTCTGAAAGCAGCGGCGGGCTCAGCATCGTGCCAGAGCGGGGCTGGTACCCCCAAGGCCCCTAGGCCTCCGAGGCCTAAGGCCCACCACTCCCCGCCAGCGGGGCCTCCACCTCCCCATTCTCCGACCACTGCAACAAAGAAAAACATTAACATTTTTACTTACAGGTGTAAAAGTGATGTATCTATTAATAAGTATTGGGTGGGAGATCATCCATTTTCCCGGGATAAAAAGTAGCCTATGTCCTTTCTCAGGCTCTAGACTATCTCCGTACAAAACTTTAAATCGGTTCAGTGGGCTTAGCGTGAAAGCCAAACACACAGACAGATACTTTCGGATTTATAATATTAGTTAGTACTAGCTTCCGCCCCGCGGTTTCATCCGCAAAGTTCCTGTTTTCGTATGAATACAAGAATAGAATATAGCGTTTAGGTATTAATCCCTTATTACGTAACTTAGTTTACACTATAAATTACTACTGCAATGTCCTAAAATCCCGATTTAAACCGTAAAACCATTCCACATTTAAAAAGTCATTTGTCAAAGAATAAACTAGGTATTTAAATAACACAGAGCAGGTGTGTACCAACTCGAATCAATATGATATTGGTGTGTGACTCTGATAACGCAATACAGTCGTAGCTTTTGTGAATTAGACCACCTGCTGTTAACACCTTTATTTTGTACGCAGCCCTAACCATATAAGCACATTATACAAAGAAAATAATTTGTTCATAGCTCCCGAATGGACAAGGCAAATATGCCGATGACTTCGTTAGCTGATTTTATTAACACTGGATCACTGTTACTGAAGGGACAGCCCGGTTGGCTTTGTGGTTAGTGACCCTGACTCTCACGCCGCGGGTCGTGGGTTCGAATCTCAGCCAGGACAAACATTTGTATGCATGAATATGTCTGTTTGTCCTGTGTCTGGATGTAAATATAAGTATGTATTTAAAAGTAGTATATGTAGTATATCAGCTGTCTGGTTACCATAACACAAGCTTAATTTGAAGCTTACTTTCGAATCAGATTGGCCGTGTCTAAAAATGTCCCAGGATATTTATATAAATAAAGGTCTTATACAGGACTGCATTCCTAAGCATGTGTACACTGTACACAACATGACTAAAACAGGCTTAGCTTTACTAGCTGACATTTGTGAGGCAGGTATGGGGGTAGATGAGCATCATTAAAACACTAATGCTTATATAATGACGGCGTGGGACGGGTGTCGGCGATGCTATGATACCGATAATTATATGGTATCCGTTTATTGTGTGTTATATTTACCTACACCCTATTTGCGGCAAACTCGATAAATGATTGTTTGTTTAGTTATAGGTAGGTGTAGATAGATATCGTATTTTGTAGGATAATATGGGACTATTAAGGTTAGGCTTCAACAAAGGCTAAACATATTTTATCCCCGTATTCCTACAGGAACGGGAACTGCGAACTTCTACTTCGATAACTAAGTAATAAATAGAACTTTTTCTCATTTCTACAATATTTAACCTCTTTATAACACAGTCCCAAAGTAAACAATAACCAAAGTAATTTATAATTTAAAACTAAAAATGATAGTCATCATACGAACGTGATTTACTGAGGGAACGTAACAGAGGGGTGACACGGCATGCTATCACACCGCAATCGGTCAGTTAGCGCTAATCGGTGTGAGCGACACCCTGTGACACATTAGGATTAGGGTTATCACCTGTTTGATTTTTTAGTATAGTTATATTTATCTATATACATAAAACAAAGTCCCCGCCGCCTTTGTCAGTCTTTCTGGACACAAAAACTACCGAACAGATTTTCATGCGGTTTTCACCAGATTACGGAGTGTTTCATGGGGAAGGTTTTTATGTATAATACATCAATTTGGACCCGGTAGGTGGCGCTGATGGGCAGAACGAAGTCTGCCGGGTCCGCTAGTAATAAATATATTACAAACTGGTGAACTCTTAGGGTAAACTGGTATTTCTTTATCTTAATTAATAATTCGTTGTAGAAAGTTAATGATAAAGAAATGAGAAATAGTATAATAACTTTTATGCACAATAACAAAATACTCTTCTAATGTTATTTTTTTAACATTCCGCGGTTTTTTTTGGTACTGTGATAACCCTACAAGCAACTAAACCAGCCACCATATTGATACGACGCCAATCGGAAACGATCGGTAATTACCGGTAAACGATGATGGATACGTTTTAGTATTTCATTATCGCCACTTCGCCACCGATATAACCTATATCTAACGAGTTTCCAATTTGTTGTAAACTTACTTGTAATTGTATTTTGTAATCATAGCTTTTGGTTTAATTTTACCTTCCAACCATCAGATATCTTCTTATGAGCATTTACTAATATAATATAGGAAGTCCTCAATAAGAGATTAGGACCCCATACTAACTTGATATTATAAATGCGAAAGTAACTTTCTGTCTCGCTTTTACACTAAAATTACTAATTATTTGGTACACAGATAGTCTAGAGCCTGAGAAAGGACATAGGCTACTTTTTATTCCGGAAAAATGGAAGATCTTCCGGGAACGCGCGTGAAACCGCGGGGAGCCACTAGTAAAGAAAAAAACATACAGTCATATATATCTATGTCTATATATATAAAACAAAGTCCCCGCCGCCTCTGTCTGTCTGTCTGAACGCGACGAACACAAAAACTACTGAAGAACAGATTTTCATGCGGTTTTCCCCAAATTACCGAGTATTTCATGGGGAAGGTTTTTATGTATAATACATTAATTTGGACCCCGTAGGTGCCGCTGGTGGGCAGAAAAAAGTCTGCCGGGTCCGCTAGAAGGTGTCAACCTCAGATGGCTTTTACACCCTTACACGGACTGTTTCAGTGAGCACAGGGGGCTCTGTAACAAGTAAGTAGTGACATGTCCTTACCGTGTTCATGATGCATGAATGGTGCGTGGTCTCGACCTAACGCCTTCTCTCGTTTGCGCCACTTCGCTCTCCTGTTCTGGAACCACACCTGCGACAAACGACAATTACTTTATAATTTACTAGCTGCCTCCCCGCGGTTTTACCCGCGTAGTTCCCGTTCCCGTGGGAATACAGGGATAAAATATAGCCTATGTTATTCGGGGATAATGTAGCTTTCCAAAGGTGAAAGAATTTTTGAAATCGGTCCAGTAGTTTCGGAGCCTATTCATTACAAACAAACAAACAAACAAACAAACAAACAAATCTTTCCTCTTTATAATATTAGTATAGATTAGATGCGATTATGCTGCTATGTTAGCGTGGAACAAGTAATCCGCGAGAATTAAAAAGAAACTTAAATTAACTTGACAAAACTAGTCACGATGGTACAGAATAGGTTTATATTATCCCTATTAATTGACTACATAATAACTGGAATTCAAATTCTTATTCATAAATTTTAAAGCTTCAAATAGTAAAGGATTCCATACAATGGAACATTTATGTAAAATCTATGAAAACTGAAAAGATGCACCTTTGGATTTCGGATAAAAATCACTGCGGGTTGTGGCTGACTTTTAATTTTTTTTATTGTGTAATTGTTGGCAATTTGACGCCTCCCCCCCCCTCACCACCCCTCGCCTGCCCGAAGCTCTCGAGTACAATGGCGACGTAATGAAAAGCAATTACCCATACGTGGTTTCCATGCCACCACTCGAACGTAGCAATTACGACTTTACCGTCCGGCAACAAGGCACTATTTCAATTGTTCGCGAATGGAGAATAGAAATAAATTGAGCTAGTCGGGCCACATTGCCCTAATAAAAAGAACACTGTGCAGAAGTACGAAAAAATTGGTGTAATTTCATAATTTTCTTCGAATGAGTCGCGCTCGGCTCGGTGCGCGCGCACAAAGATTTGATGCAAATTATTTCAATTAACAGTTAAACGCTTCGCTCTTTATGAATTGGCTCAATCTTTACAGTTATATTGGAGTGTTTAAGGGTTAAGTAACCAGACTTACTCTTTGTCAATTCGAAAAGAGATTTATTGGAAGTAAGCTAAGTACCAAATTTTTAGTTACGATTGAAGATATAGGTAACTATCGTCCATCCACATTTTTAATAGTTTCTAATCAATTCGGCAATTTTTAATAGCTCGGGAGCTTCCTTTTGCTGAAAAGAGCCAGAAATAAACAGCAATTACCTACTCTTTTCACTACAAAAGTAAGATTGAAAACAATAATAATAAAAAATAATCCTAAGATATATTTATTTACACACGGTGTGGCCGTGCTGTTTCCAATACTGTAATTATATAGTTTTGATCAAAGCTAGCATGGAAATTAAAAAATAATTATCTCTGAAACCTTAGATAAATCGCAAATATTATAAACCAAATATAATATGGCTTCAAATATTAATACCACCAGCACATAACAGATCTAAACATCTAATACCCCAATGTGGAAACCCTATAGCTAAGTATTAGGGTTGCCACCCGCAGTTCTTAAATCACACTCATCGCAGTGCAAATTGCTTTTAATCCACTCCATAGATGGCGTTCGCCGACAAAGGAATTACACGCCCCCATCTTGGCATCAATAAATGAAACTCTACCTTATAACGAAAAGTATAAAGTTGAATATAGATTGAAGTGTAAAAGATTCAAGTTGAAATTTAGAATGCAATTGAGGTCCCAATAAAAATTTTCAAGTGATTGCTCTGTGTAATCGACACGAGTCGTTTCCCTATTCATCAGAAGTGGTCGCCACTTGAGAGCGGGTTCGTTAAGTTTCTACATTTCCATGTAGAATTAATTGATATTCATTTTGGTGGTTAAATTTCAATTAATTCAATTAATTATCTATTTTCTCACGACGCAATATTTTGACGATATACATATTTATTCTGCCATATATTTTATTTCAGTTCTTCCAATACCAACAAGATATACATATTACAGCGTCACAGCGAATACCTTACCTACTACTTAATATTATAAAAGCGAAAGTTTGTAAGTATGGATGTATTGATGGATGGATGTTTGTTACACAGTAATTTTGGAACCTGGATACTGGTTTACAACCTGGATTAACACTTAGGCAACTTTTTGTCCCGGGAAAATTTAAGATCCCCGGAGCACGGGTCAAACTGCGGGGAGCCACTTGAAAAAATATAAACAACTCGTGAATTACAACTATTTGAAGTTTGACGTCAATTATATTTAATTATAACCTTAATCTCAGCCACTAACTAACAATGGCTTAATTAAGCGTGGTTTAAAGACCAGAGAGCACTTGTGGTGTAGTTAAACTGAGCAATTTGGTGAATTATGGTCTCGAGTAGAGTGGGGACCAGTCTCCCACTAGGACACTCGCGAATCTACCGTCGAGACGTGAAGATAATTGTTTGTAAGTAACTTTGATTCAATTTAATTTTAATTGACTGCATTCGACAATTACTCGTGGCACAAAGTAAGTTTTTAATTTCGCAAATTATACACACTTGTCGTCTCGGTGAATATTGCACGGTTTTGTACGCGACAGAGAGAAATCAAATCGAAAATATCTATAATAATGGCTTCCCGCGGTTTCATAATTTTTCCGGCTAAAAGTATCCTTAGAAGCCTTTCGTAGTTTTCTATTGGTGAAATAATTTTGAAAATCAGTTCAGCAGATCCAGAGATTACCTCTTACAACGTCACAAACTCACAAACATTACCTCATTATACATAATATTAGTATAGACTAGTATAGATAAATTAATAATACAAACAAAAAATTAAAACGATACAATATTTTTGACTCAAAATGATAGCAGTTTGGTTAACTACGACTTGGTACGCTTAAATGACTTCAAGAATTTAAGTAAAATCTGGCACTAAATAACAGCTAGTTTCAGAAATAGCTTAAACCCGAGACCGAGTAGACAACAATTACTTCGTCAAACACAGACATATTAACCGCAAATGGAGGCTCGAGTTTTCGGGATAGAAAAGGACAGAGGTTTGAAAATTTTAATCACGCATCTGAATACGAAGAATGAATGAAGGCAAATGAGCATCGCCGACCAAGTGGCAGGTGCAATGGGAGCTTAATGCAGACTTTGAGTTGACACGAGTGGGATCCGACCCGTGATAGTAAGGGATTTATTTGTCAATGTTTTATGGCCGATAAATATGATTTTTACGAGTCAATTAATTGTAATATGAGTACAAAGTAATGCTGTGGTCGCTTTGCGATGTTTTTACATTATTTCTACGACAGAAACGATGTTTTGAACAAATGACTAACGGTCAGAAACGTACTGAAAAGTATTAATATTATGGCACTATCTTAATGTATATTTTTGGTTTTTTACTAGTTATTAATTATTTATGTAAAGATTATGCTGTAATTTTGCATATACGGTAAGTTTGGATGTCAATAAATAAATGAAATGATAAAGAAATACATTTTTATGTGTAAATACCAATATAGGAAACAATAACGACTGTAAATAAAATATTGTTTCAATAACACCCTTTTTAGGCAATAACTCATTACCTTCGTAACTCTACAACGTGGCTTATAAATATCTGCGACAATTAGCGTAGAGCGGGTGTAGACTGTAGGTAATGTCGACGGACGGACGCGGGACGCGGCAAACATTAGCGCTGTTCACAAGAGTGGATAATGACGCGGGAATTAGCGTACATTGTACCGACTGGTTGGATTATGCCGCGTTCACTCGCCAACTATAAATTGCTACTTGGTTTTAATATTTTTCTAACTGTATTTAAATCTAACTTTAGTACATGAATCTATACTATCTCTACTAATATTATAAAGCGGAAGAGTTTTTCTGTCCGATTTGAAAAAAAATTCAGCAATAGATAGTCCATTTAGACTATATATCGTCACGCTACGACCAATAGGAGCGGAGCACCAATGAAAATGTTACAAAA
Source organism: Thyatira batis (assembly GCA_905147785.2). NCBI lineage: Eukaryota > Metazoa > Arthropoda > Insecta > Lepidoptera > Drepanidae > Thyatira > Thyatira batis. The sequence goes on from LR990507.1 coordinate 3,718,053, forward strand.
TCGGGAGTTTTTCTTTCCTTTTGATAGCTTCCGCTGCTGCATACGCTGCGTAAACGGTTAAAGTTTCGCTAAAATGATGTATGACAGATTTGTTCAAATAGGCCTTTACAAGCACATGAAAAGTTACTATTATGAATGGTTCTGAAAGTTACATTTACTGAGGAGTAGCCGGCAATAAGCTCGGTTATCACTTACTAACTTAGATCTACTACAATATTGATTGTAATAAAACGTGTGAAATAGCTTGTAGCGAGTATTTCACTGCCGAGGGTCATTTTCTAACAAGTAATCTGTTACACTATAAAAGCCCTTTTGATATAAAACTTCCTTCATTACTTGCTTAAAATTTAAATTTATAAACGTCACTTTGACGTTTCGTTCGTATGACAGAAAATCGTTTGGCGGGTCAGCTATCCTAAAATATGAATCAGACATTATGATCTGTCATAAATATCACCTTTTTATTCATGCTTAATTTTCTTAATCTTATTATTCTTAAAGAAATTGTTAAAACTGGTTTTAATAAGAGTAATTTCTGAGTTTATTGCCGGCTTTTCTCAGCTAAAGCAACCTTCCGAACCGAGCATTAGAGTCGACGTTTCATAAGTGCCTGTGAAGGCCTATTTGAATTAAAAAATTTATTTAATTTCATTTCATTTCATTATTTCATTTCAAATTTATTTCATTTCATAACATTAGCCATTACTTAAGTATATATATTGCAAAGTACCAAATATAACTCCATTAAGGTACAGTTGTCAAATAACACGTAGGCAACACTGGGTAGGATGGGGGGGGCAGTGTCAGGTCAACTGGCAACAATTTGCCGCTTATTGTGCACAGGTATGCAGATCCGGTGAGAATAGAACTAATTTTAATTACGATCGCTCTTTACCCCCGTCGATTAGGGTTGCCAGGTGACGGAAAACCTCCCCGTATTATGTCACTCTATTAGGATTTTATATATGTATGTTATAATTTAAGTAAAGTAAGTAACATTACGTTTTTAAAATAGTAATTTTTAATTTAATTAAAATAGTATTTGAAATCACTGCAAAGCTACCTTATAGTAGAACTTATTTCATGAAGATATATACTTAATTAGGAATGTAAATGATAAATTATTCTTTAAGTTTGATTCGAATATTTATCATGTATATTTTTTTATAGATTCCATTTATTGAGAGGGGGGATAATCTAAAAAACCTTTTGAATGTCACACGTAAAAACCGCAGCGTGATATTAGTAAATTAAAATCATACAACAGATGAATATGTATCTCGTTATTATTCACACATAGTTATTTCATAACGAACTTTAATATTAACCAATGTACTTAACCACCGATGTGTTTAATTTTAACAGTCAGTTTTAATAATGTCTGTATTATAAACTAGCGGGGTTACCGCAACGCGATAATTAACTGCAAATTAATATCATGATATTAATTATGTGGCTTAATAAACTGTTAACAATTTAATTATCGAATATAATAGTAGCTTTCATTATTATCAACTAGTGGCTCCCTGCGGTTTCACCCGCGCCTGGAGGATCTGCAATTTCGCCGGGAAAAAGTATCCTATGTCCTTTCTCAGGCCCTAGACTATGTGAGTACCCCATTAACTCTGTCTTGTTTTCCGCTAAATACTGAGCCGATTTAAATGAAATTCCGTCTAGCTAGACTCTAGAGCCTGATAAAGGACAAAGGCTACTTTTTATCCCGGGAAAATGGAAGATATCCCGGGCACGAAACCGCTGGGAGCCACTGTAATTATAAACGGAGAAAAATAAATGCATCTCGCCATCAAACTTAACAGTTTGGCGAGTAGTTTATTTGACACGTACTTCACTATCACTACATATTATAAAAAACAATGTCCCTATGTCTTCTTAAATCTTAAAAACTTCGTAACGGATTTTGATGCGGTTTTTTAATAGATGTGCGAGTGATTCAAGAGGAAGGTTTTTATATACAATACATCCATAATATGTTATAGAAACACTGTCAATTTTGGAGGTTTCTAATGTGATGTATAAGCATTGCACCTGTGCGAAGCTAGGCTGGTCGCTAGTTTAAATATAAAAAAATGTAATTTACCTGTACCCTAGCCTCACTGAGGTCGAGCCTCATCGCCAGCTCCTCCCTGGTGAACACGTCGGGGTACTGCGTCTTGTCGAAGGCTCGCTCCAGCTCGTGGAGCTGGTACGTGGTGAAGGTGGTCCGGCTGCGGCGCACCTGCTTGCACAATGAGGACAGACCAAATATTATTGTGAAACCATAAAATCGTTGGGGGAAATGGGACATACAGTGAGAGATCATTGCAACAATATCCTTAACTATTTAACAAATATATTTAAATGCAAAAGTTGGTGAGCATATGCATAAGTGCTTGTTATTCTTTCACGCAAAAAACTACTGAACGAATTTAGATGACATTTAGGACGCAAATAGTTTATAACCTAGACCTAAACCACAGGCTACTTCTTATCCCGGGAAAACAGAAGAAGAACCAGGAAAAAGGGTGAAACCGCGGGGAGCCACTAGTATTCAGGAAGTTTGGATGTTTGTTACTCTTTTACGCAACAACGGTTGAAGGAATCTGGATCAAATTTGGCATAGAGTTAGAATAGGTATGTTCTGGAATGATACATAGACTAAGTTTTACTCGGGAAAATTCAAGATTCCCTGGGAACGCGGGTGGCACTGCGGACAGCCACTAGTGGTAAATGATCCCAAATTAGGAAGAGCTTGTGCTACCCAGATAGCTGATAAAACTTATAGATGTAATTACATTCAGACACAGAACATACAGACATCTTGATGGACACAAAGACTTGTCCTGGTTGGGATTTGAACCCACGACCGGCGGCTAGAAAGTCAGGTTCACTTACCACAGAGCCCACCGATTTGTAAACTGTGTGTATATAAAAAACTGTAGAAGTCTGATTATAATTATGCTTGTAGCAAAGTATCAAGAATGCAAGTTACCTTGCGCGGTCGGCCGGCATCTAGTGCTTCTAAATGGTCTCCCTGGTCGTTATGCTCGATTCCGTGCTCGTGCTCATGCTCGTGCTCATGTTCGTGCTCGTGCTCGGAGTCCGAGTGAGCACCACTCTCACTCTTCAGTTCCACTCGGTCTGTGGAGAACGAATTAATTGAGCTGCTATATCAACAAATTTCCGTGACAAAAAGTTTCTCCAAAAGAGCAAAAGCTATAAATATTATCAATATTATATAAATAAATAAATATCCTGGGACATTTTTCACACACGGCCAATCTGATTCCAAATTAAGCATCAAAGTGAGCTTGTGTTATGGTAACCAGATACCTGATATACTACATATAATACTTTTAAATACATACTTATATAGATATTTACATCCAGACACAGGACAAACAGACATATTCATGCATACAAATGTTTGTCTTGGGTGGGGTTCGAACCCACGACCCGCGGCTTGAAAGTCAGGGTCACTAACCACAAAGCCAACCGGGCTGTCCTGTCATAGATGAATGATACTATTATATAAAAACTAGCGGACCCGGCAGACTTCGTTCTGTCCACCAACGCCACCTACCGGGTCCAAATTGATGTATTACACATAAAAACCCTCCCATGAAATACTCCGTAATTTGGTGAAAAGCGCATGAAAATCTGTTCAGTAGTTTTTGTGTTCATCGCGTTCAGACAGACAGGGCGGGGAATTTGTTTTATATATATAGATAGATGATGAATTATTCAAACATCAGTTGATGATTCATTAAAAGCACATTACATGGTAAGTTCCCACCGACCGGCGCCGCGCCGCGCGATGTGACAGACATCGATCACATAATCCTCGCCAATTCCCAACAACACAGACCAACCGGTACCATATTGAAAAACCCTAAGGGATGCCCCAAATATCCGCAACACGTGCATATCCGAAACTAGAACGTATTCAAACATTTTTCGTAATCTCAGTTTTTTTTAAGATTACCTATTGTATTCTACGAAGTGTATTGTAGTGTAATTTTTATTAATATAAATAAATTAAGATATATGTAATTAAAATCATGTAAACTATGTTGAAATAAGTCGATATTTATTGTATGCATTCATGAGGTATTCCAATATTTATAAGTAAATACATAAGTTTTAAATTACCAAGAAATAAATATTGCATAAAGCTTAAAACTTTGCTTTTTCAAACAAAATGAACTCGTAACGTTAATGTTTACTTATTCATACCAAATATCCGAACTTGTATCTGAATCCGACACAACTATCCCCAACCCTAAATAAAACTGCAAATAATAGGGATCCCCTTGCGCACTTTAAACCCAAACTAATTATTCTACATCTCAATGTACTCCGAACTTTAATCCATTAATATAAAGTTCACAATCGTATAACAAGAAACGGTGACCCCTAACACTGATTTTTAACAAAATACCTTCTTTGTTGAACACTTAACGTCACTTGATATTAGCTCTATTTATTTATACTAATTCTATTTTTATATCAGCTTTAGTATTGAAAAGAATCGTGTATAAATACAGCTTATAAAATGTTTCCATTATATTACAAAATACAAAACGGGCAGTGAATATAATTTGACGTAAAGAGACTGGCGACCCTTGTTCCTGTGTTGCCAGTATCCGTGTAGGTACTTACACGATTAACTTTTGTTGTAAATTCAACGATTAAGTTACGTTTTAGTATTAAATGTATTACTTTTTGAAGAGTTTTATTTATTCAGTGTCATATTATAAAAAAAATACTGTTATATTGTTTTTTTATATTCCTTAAAAAGTCGTGTCTCTCACTCCATTTTGAATTAGGTCTATCATAAGTTACATCAATCGAATCAACGGCTGAAAGCATAAAGATAAATCTTAGACATAAAATATTCGGGGTTAACAATTTATTATTTGTGAATTTATCTATACTAATCTATACTAATAATAATATTATAAAGAGGAAAGATTTGTTTGTTTGTTTGTTTGTTTGTTTGTTTGTTTGTTTGTTTGTTTGTAATGAATAGGCTCCGAAACTACTGGACCGATTTCAAAAATTCTTTCACCTTTGGAAAGCTACATTATCCCCGAGTAACATAGGCTATATTTTATCCCTGTATTCCCACGGGAACGGGAACTACGCGGGTAAAACCGCGGGGAGGCAGCTAGTTATTGTAATAAAGTGGGTAATAAATAAGATTAAACGGTATTTATTCCCTGAAAAATCGTTAGGCTTTTAATATCAGTAATACAAATATTTTCAACCTTTGTTAGTGAAAAAGATAGTCTTTATTTATATTTCATTACATCCTTCGATTTTTACATCACTTTAATAATATATAGATTTTTTAAAAGCTAGATAAGGCAAAACATAAGTTTATTGGCAGTTCTAGTAAGCACTTGCAATCTAGAAATTAACAATAAGTCAGATGCCAGAACATACAGATCGTAGTTGTAAGAACACTGTTTTGAATAGCTTCAAAAATATTACAACTTCAAAATATAATATACAAAACCACAATCCATACTAATATTATAAATGCGAAAGTAACTCTGTCTGTCTGTCTGTCTATTGCGCTTTGACGCTAAAACTACAGAACCGATTAAAATGAATTTTGGTACACAGATAATCCAAAGCCTGAGAAAGGACATAGGCTACTTTTTATCCCGGGAAAATTGAAGATCCCCCGGGAACGCGGGCGAAGCCACGGGGAGCCACTAGTGAATCATAAAAGCGAGGTTCTCGACTAACTTATTAGTTGCTTCATCTTTCGCACACCTACAGGAATACAACGTTAAGCAATTTATCAACACTCTATTGTTATGAATGTAATTAAAGCTTAAAGTCTTCAAATTGTAAGCGAATTTGTAAATAAATAAATTCGTTTGAAAATCCTGTTAATATTATTTTAATTTGTAAGTTTGTACGCTTGTTATTTAATCGCACGAATCTTAATTATATTTAACACATAGATATAATTATACTTTAGCACATACTGGAGTTGAAATCTTCTAAATTATTTACTCTGACTTACAAGTAGGTAATTGGTTCGATGCCGAACTAAGTAGTACAAAAATTTCTGTGCAAAAATATGTTTGTTTTGTTTCTTGAGTTTTTAAATTATACAAAAATTAATCCCGCGGTGGGCCGATTTCGCAAATAATTTTTTTGTTATATTTGTTATTGTCAAAAGAAGGTTCTTATAAATTTTATAAGAACCTGAACCTGGGAATGCATTTGTTGTAGGTATATGAACTCTTTTTTCAGTCCGTTAAAAAAACTCTAGTGCGAATGACGGCTAAGATTCATAGTTACGACAGGACAACGGGTTAACTAGTAAGCCTATAAATAAAGGTATCTCTTTCTAACCAAATAAATTACGTAAGCGAAATGCCCGAAAGATCACCAATCAAAAACCTGTGCTCGTACAAAGTTGTTTAAAATAACATATCCTCTGAACCTTTGCTACATAATCCTGTCAAATTGCCACTTCACATATGCCCAGATCGTTACAAACAAAATGCTACAAACAATATGCGTTTACAGTAATTCTTATTGCTACAAATTTAAAGATGAAAATAGCATGTATCCTGTATAGCTTTAGCTCGTACAATATTTCAGAGAATTGTGCATTATTGGAATTTATTTATACTAATATTCTAAAGAGGAAAGATTTGTTTGTTTGTAACGAATAGGCACCGTAACCTTCGGTCTACTTGGAAATCGACCTGTGGATTAAAACTTTAGATCGTTGAGCACCTAAAATACTTTTCTTGTTCAAATTTATCACTGAAGAATGACTACACTATACAATCTACTACTTATTCTTAGACAAATACCAAGTGTTACAAGCCATGTAGGTACCTTCAAAGAAAGCAATTGAAACCACGCTACAGTAGCTAGTCAATAAACGAGCGGGCTATAATTACGTGCGAGGCAAAAAATAAACCAGTACCTACACCCTAATATAATATTAGCTTATTTATTTTTCCCCATCCGCCCCCCGCGGCGGTAAAGACTCAGTACAATGGCAAATATAATATTTCCACCGCACAGTGTTGCCAACAAAACATTATTTTCGTTATAACAAGAGATTACAACACATCGGTAATCGCAAAAGGATTACTTTTGTAATGTTATGGGTAATTACAATTATTAGGTACCTACAGCTGGAGAAGTGCGTGCTTGAACTTTGTGGTTACATTATTAAATACTGAAGTGCCTACCCACGAATGAGTGACGTGAACTAGCTACCGTGCCGTGGTTTTACCCGTTTTTTAGGGTTCCGTAGCCAAATGGCAAAAACGGAACCCTTATAGATTCGTCATGTCTGTCTGCCTGTCCGTCCTAATGTCACAGCCTCTTTTTTCCGAAACTTTAAGAGCTATACAGTAAGTATATATAGTAAGTAGATGTATTCTGTGAACCGCATTGAGATTTCCAAACAAAAATATAAAAAACACAAAAATTTTGGGGTTCCCCATACATAGAACTGAAACTCAAAATTTTTTTTCTTCGAGCCCATACGCATGGGGTACCTATCTATGGATAGGTCTTCAAAAATAATATTGAGGCTACTAATATAGTTTTTTTCTAAACTGAATAGTTTGCGCGAGAGAGACTGCCAAAGTGGTAAAATACCTATGTGATACACCTATGTGTTTTTTTTAATACGTCATAAATCGTAAACCGCAACAATATTATTAAAACATCAATCAAAGTTACGAGGAACTACAAAAACTTTTGTATTTTGTTACTTGCTGCTACGGAACCCTTCATGAACGAGTCCGACTCGCATTTGGCCGCTTTTTTATATCCCACTTGAGAGGCAAAAAGCGACGTCATTTTGTTGCTTTTTACTTACTTTACATACTCGCTTTTCGCCGTCTGTACGCTTAGATGTTTTAAACTATCCAACGAAGAACGAATTCAAAAATAGATAAAGAGTGTTTTGAAGTTAATACCTTCCTCTCGAATTGTGTTATTTTTTTTATTAGCGAAATTAATTTAAATTGAGTTCTTTTTGAGATTTTACCTACCCCTTAAAGAGGTTATGCTATAATCATAAACTATGCTAGATAATATTTATATAGATTAAAATTCATGAAATTTTTAAGGTTTATGTATATTTATCATGGTTATTAGTAGTTTAATTTAAAAATTTGTAAATAACCTTAATGTTGCATTCTAGAAACTTAATATTATATGTATTAACACCAGTTTTGCTTAAAAAATAGGTATATCATTTCGTAAAAAAGGACTAGATAACATAATTTGGTAAATTTAATTATAACACTTTCAACTGCCTTTTTAAAATATTGCCCTGCCGGTTGGCTTTGTGGTTAGCGACCTAACTAGGCTCTGTATAGTCACCATCCCCTACCCCGTAATACTTAGATTATGTTCCAACTACAACTTTATACATAGAAATACCAAAGTAACAAAGTGACATTTAAGTCATATAGAACCCATTGAACTCTTTTGTATGAAGACAATCTTCGCCTACGAAGTAGTTCTAACCTTTAGTAGATCTTTTATATTGACTTATTTTTATCCTTTAGTAGATCTATTATATTGACTTATTTTTATCCTTTAGTAGATCTATTATATTGACTTATTTTTATCCTTTAGTAGATCTATTATATTGACTTATTTTTATGTTTTTAAGAGCCAAATAAAATGGACACTATACAGGTATATATAATTTACTTATTAATAATTCAATTATTGAAGTAAAAGTATGATTAATAAAAACTTTATACAATAAAAAACCTAAACGTTTAAATAGATAAAAAAAATATTTAAGTAGGTAAGTACCTAAATCATTTTTGATAAAGTAAATTCTTACTTTCCAACTAATTCTCTAAATGCGAAAGTAACTCGATCAGTCTGTTGCGCTTTAACGTTTTAGAGATACAGTAGAACATAGGAAAGGATATAAGCTACTATTTGTTCCGGGAAAATTAAAGGTCGCCTGAAAACGCGGGTGAAATCACGATGCTAGTAAAATATATTGAAAACAAAATCATAAACAAAAGCATATAATCTAAAACTAGCGTTTTCACCCGCGTAGTTCCCGCTACCATACGAATACAAGGATAAAATATAGCCTATGACACTCACAAATAATGTAGCTTTCTAATGTTAAAAAGGTCCGGAAGATTCCGAGCCTATTTATAACAAATAATCGAATCTTTCCTATTTAAAATATTACTAGTAAAGTACAAAATTAAATAATAAATATCCTGGAACATTTTTCACACACGGCCAATCTGATTCCAAACTATGCTGAGCTTGTGATATGGTCACCATATAGCTCATATACTACATGTACTACTTTTAAATACATACTTATATAGATATGTAGGGTTATTCCCAGAGTACTCCAAGTTTATTTCCCAAACTACTCCACGATAAAAAAATACTTTTTTAAATGTGTTCCATTCTACTCCAAGAGATTAAAATGTTGTTCTCAAAGTACTCCAAGGTTCTTATTTCAAAAATTGGTTGCCTGTAAAGTCGGTATACGGGCGAAAGTTTTACGTGACAACGACTTTGAGTGGTAAAATAATTTTAATGTGAATATTCATTCGTATAGTAGGAAGAAGGATGAAATAAAAGTAACAATTTAAAACATAACGTCACGTAACGTGAGCGGAGCGTAACGCAGTTTCTTGAAGTGTCACCCGGCAAACCAATTTATAAGACGTTGTCACGTCTATACTAATATTATAAAGAGGAAAGATTTGTTTGTTTGTTTGTTTGTTTGTTTGTTTGTTTGTTTGTTTGTAATGAATAGGCTCCGAAACTACTGGACCGATTTCAAAAATTCTTTCACCTTTGGAAAGCTACATTATCCCCGAGTAACATAGGCTATATTTTATCCCTGTATTCCCACGGGAACGGGAACTACGCGGGTAAAACCGCGGGGAGGCAGCTAGTCAAAAATAAATAGTAGGTACATTCATTCACAAACAACACCACGTGTTTGTAATAGGAATATTATTGATAAATTGTTTGTCCCATCCTGCTCCAGAAGATGAGACGTACAGTGAGGTGCATAATTTCCGAGTTATTAAATATTTTTAAATATGCCAATATATCTATAGCAGTGGGTAACAGGCTGATTAGTTAGATGTTAATATGAGGTATAATATAACTGAAATATTACACAGTAACTCATTTGGTTTTTTTAAATATGTTTTTAATCATTTAAAACAACTAAAGAAGAATTTAAATCTATAGAGGATTTTAACATTGTCAAAATATTTTTTTTTTACAAAATATACTTTTTTTTATACCGCAAGGGTGGCAAACAGGCATCCCACCTGATGGGAAGCGGTTACCATAGCCTACGCACCCTTGTAACACCAGGGGCGTCACTCGCGCGTTGTCGACCCTGTAGAAAATGTGAAACTATAGGCAGTGAAAGGGACAAAGCGTAATGTACATATATACGTCGAAAGGCTAGACAGGTATCACTCCTGCATACCCCTACGACGCTACTCCATCACTGCCCCCCTCTGCAGCTACAGCGTCTCTGGCTACCTTACTCACCGCAAGAACACAACACAACAAGGTAGTGTTATTTGACTGCGGTCTTCTGTAAGGTGGAGGTACCACCCCAGTCAGGCTGCTCGAAATTCTGACTGTACCTTTCCATCATTTCATGGAGTAGAATGGTACCAAAATATTAAGATTGTATATATTTCGATGTTTTCAATGGAGTAGTTTGAGAATTGTCGATGAACAATGACTGGAGTGATTTGGGAACAACGCCAGTTACATTTGGAGTAGAATGAAACTTGAAAGCAATATTTTTAAATTAATATTTAATTTGTTGGAGTAGTTTGGGAATCCATGTATGAGATTCTTATCTTTTTAGAACAAAAGAATGGAGTACTTTGGGAACAACCCTTACATCCAGACACAGGACAAATAGACATAAAAATGATTGTCCTGGGTGGGATTCGAACCCACGACCCCCGGCTTGGGAGTTAGGGTTACTAACGACAAAGCCAACCGGGCTGTCAAAATTACTAGTAAAATAGTACCTGTAGCATAACTTTATTATTTAAAATAGTAAACTTATCTAGGGGCTATCAAACATCGAAAGGCCTAAATAATACTAACTCTAGTAAATCCAGAACTAATATTATAAATGCAAGTAGCTTTGTCTGTCTGTCTCGCTTCCACGCTAAAACTACTGAACCGATTTAAATTAAATTTGGTACACATATAGTCTAGAGCCTGAGAAAGGACATAGGCTGCTCTTTATCCCGGGAAAAAGGAAAATCTCCCGGGTGTGCGGGTGAAACCGCGGGGAGCCACAAACTATCGCATTTAAAATAACTACTTATTGAAGGGTTTGTATTTACTTGCCTCCTTTACATTATCTTAACATATCCTACGCAAATGTAAAGCAATATTAAAAAATATCTACGGCTGAAAACTATTAAGAAAATATAATCACCGAAAAAAGTTATCCATACTAATATTATAAATGCGAAAGTAACTCTGTCTGTCTGTTACGCTTTCACGCTAAAACTACTGAACCGATTTAAATGAAATTTGGTACACAGATAATCCAGAGCCTGAGAAAGGCTGCTATTTATCCCGGGAAAATTGAAGATGCCCCGGGAACGCGGGTAAAACCGCGGGGAGCCACTAGTAGAAAATAAAAACATTTAGGTAATTTAAATAGGCACTTATCAATAGTTAAAGTAACGCTCGGTTCAGATGGTTGGTTTTGCTGAGAAGAGTCAGCAATAAACTCAGCAATTAGCTTGCTACTCAGCTCTTTTCTAAACCAACTAAAATGTTACATCTATACTAATATTATAAAGAGGAAAATTTTGTTTGGTTGTAATGAATAGGCTCAAAAACTACTGGACCGTTTTTAAATATTCTTTCTCTATTCGAATGCTACATTATCCACTAGTAACATAGGCTATATTTTATCCCTGTATGCCTACGAGAACGGGGACTACGTGGGTGAAACCGTGCGGAGGCACCCACACATAGATTTTTTTTTTTTATAGATTTGTGTATATTCTTCTGCGTGTGTTAATAAATGTTTTTTCTTGCTTTCGGAGGCAGCTTGTATTAAATATTTAAAGGACATACCTGGCTGTCTATCCGTGTGTCCTAAAATGTTGTCGATAGTGTACGCGGTGCCTCGACGACCAGTCTCCGACATTGCGACGACACGGTACGACACAGCACAACACTCACAAAGTTTTTAAAAACCACAAACTATGTCCATAGTTTTTCCAAAAAAAAAAATAGAACAAATTTTATGATTTGATTTTTAAACTTATTTTTTTTAAATAGTTGACGTAAGTTCGCAATATTATTTCGCGACCGTAAGCAAGTTTTCGATTCGACATACAAAGTTTGACTGATTCGAATGTCGGATATTTCCGCACCGCCCGATTTGAAATACAGCCTGTGATATGTCCCCTTTCTCTTTCGTGGACAGGGCAGTTTGTATATAGTTATCTCGCTCTATATCTCCGCCCTACGCTGCGGATTGGTCGGTTCCCAGTTAGGGTAGTGAATGGAGACCTAAAGGGACCACGTATTCAAGGAAAGTGGACGAGTCTTGTCGATTTTATTTTTATGATAGTTAATTAATATTTACTTATGAATGGAAAATATTATTGTTTGTTGCTTTAAATATAGCAGTTAGAGTTTTAATTACGTTTAATTATTGTTTTTAGTTTATTAAATATTTATTTTGACTTAGTACAAAAACCAAGGAAATTTATGAATTTGACCTCTATTAATCCCTTACAAAAAAATTTTTTTTTTACAATATTTTGTAAAAATAATTAAAAGTTTGGTACCTATATTGACAGATCAGTTGACTTGGTATCTCAGTAGGTATATTTTTTTTATTGATATAAAAATATACTGTGGTAGATGTCAACATTTTATGATATTTCTTTTATGTAAGTTTATATACATAACTAGGTCACTAGTTCAAAAACCAACTATATACAGCAAAAAAATACAATAAAAGTTAAAAAAATTTAACAAACAGATTTTTTATACTTACACGAAAAAAATTTCCTTCTTCGAAAAATCACCCCTGTAGGTATAATTCAATGACTCGAAAAACCACACTTAACTAACAAGAAGATATATTTTTTTAGATGAGCACACGCCATTTTACAACTTTTTAATACGATGCTAATCATTAAATAAAATATTTCCAAGAAAGTCAATTGTCAACGTATAGAATGACGGCGCCAAAATACTGCATTGTTATGTTCATTGTAACTCGATGGATAAACGCTTAAGCTGGATTCATAAAGAAGTTAAAACTAATCTATGGTATGATATATGCATGTAGATATTATATATTTTTTGACACCATTAAGCCCTTATTCGCACGTAAGGTAAAAAAGCGTTCATAAACAAAAAATGCATTCACAAGTACCATAATATGCTCTATTTCCAACGTCGAAAATGCAACACCGCTCGATATAAAAGCGTCGCGTTTTAAAAACGCTGTCGTGTGAACATATAGGTACTTGGGAATGCATTTGTTGTATTTGAACGTTTTTTTACCGTCCGGTAAAAAACTCTCATGCGAATGAGGGCTAAGTTCCAAATTTTGAAAAGATATTGTAAGACTAGTGGCTCCCCCGGTTTCACCTGCATTCACGGGGGACCTTTAACTACCCCGAGGTAAAAAGTAGAGTATCTATGTGTTATTCCAGAACCAAAACTCTGTGCCAAATTTCATGCAGATCCCTTAAGCCATTTTGGGGAAAGTTTACATCCAGACACAGAACAAACAGACATATTAATGCATACAAATGTTTTTCCTAGGTGAGATTCGATCCCACGAACCGCGGCTTGAAAGTCAGGGTCACTAACCACAAAGCCAGATATATATACAGATATTAAGTTGTTAAGTCTCATGAGCCTGTATTTTAAATTATCCTTTTAACAGACGTTCTATAGTAAGTACACTGCTGATAGAGTAGTATTTGAGATGATGATGGTACCTTGAACAAATCATATAAAATAAACTCTATTTCTAAACCACTAAAGACCATAAACCCGTATCACCAATGTCTCACATAATAAGATTAAATTGGATTTAACCACCTTCCTCAGAAGTCCTCAGATATCGTATTGACAAATAATCCATTATTTCAATACAAAGATTAAAAGATTTGTCTCGAATGATGATTGCGTTTGGCAAAACGTGGGAAAGTATTATAGTTTTTGGTTTTGTGGTAATTTCATGTTGTGGATAATATTTTTAGACGATAATTACCTCATACTTTTGCAAATACGTATTTAAAATAAGTAGGAGATACCTATTTATTCTACTACTATGTAGGTACCTACTAATACCATTGAAGTACCTAATGTTTCATTGTTTAAATAAATTTATATGTTTTCAACTGCCCAGATAATGAATATATTTAAAGTGCTTATATATTATCTATGTAATGTATGCATACAGTGTAAAAGAGATATTATTAATATTCGAGAGCAAATCTTATAAAATCCATGATAGTTTCACAAATCAACAAAATCACTGTCGACCCGTGTTGTAATTATCTGTATAAGACAGCCCGGTTGGCTTTGTGGTTAGTGACTCAGACTTTCAAGCTGCGGGTCGTGGGTTCAAATCCCACCCAGGACAAACATTTGTATGCATGAGTATGTCTGTTTGTTCTGTGTCTGGATGTTAATATCTATATAAGTATATATTAAACAAAACCGTTGTAGGTATATGTAGTATATCTGGTTACCATAGCACAAGCTCACTTTGAAGCTTACTTTGGAATCAGATTGGCCGTGTGTGAAAAATGTCCCAGAAATATTTATTTATTTATGGGTCATCATCATCATCATCATCATCAACAGCTCATATACGTCTCCACTGAGGAGCTCGAGCCTCCCCTAACAACGAAGGGGTTTAGGCCATAGTCCACCACGCGGGCCCAATGTGGATTGGCGGACTTCACATGCCTTTAATTGTGACATCTCGGGCATGCAGGTTTCCTCACGATGTTTTCCTTCACCGAATTAAGCCAGTGGTGTGCCATTTGTGGGTAGGTTGATTCATTTCCCAATTTACGTCGTTCCGTTTGTCACTCTTAGGATACCCTCCCTTAAAAAAAATGTACCTACCTACCTGATGCGTAATGTCATTTTGTTTTGCTTTGGCCTACTTAAATGCCCTGAATTTTTAACACTAACGGCTGAATGAGTAGGTATATTTTAATTAAATGATTTCTATCTACCTATATATACCTTCATAGGGGCTGTCCATTAATCACGCGAGCCTCGAAAGGGTTCATAAAAAATCACGAAAGAACTATAAACCATATCCCTAAGATATACAATATGTAGGTACCCGCAGATTCTTGATAACAATAATGAGAGCTTTTACTATGGTAACCATATAGCTTTTGGAAGTAACAAGTAGGTACCTACTAAAATTCTACCTACTTTACTTAATAAGTAGGACATGAAACAGTAGATATACCACATTATGGATGCTGATAAACAATAATGTGTCACCCCATAAAAAGTCGAAAACAAAGGTTTTGATATATTTTTATAATGCATCGCGTATTTAATATTCTACAAAAGTGTTTCAAGTCATCTAAAACATAAATGTACATAAAAAATGGATTTATACCATACAAAAAGTCCTAAATCACTTAGACATTGTAATCTTTAAACGCCATTTTCTCAAAATGAAGTTTATGAGGGTTAACACATTATTGCTTATCAGCATCCAAGTTAATTTTAATGGTTTTATCGAGCCTTAAAAGTTAATCTAATAAGCCAATAAATTATTAGATGCTTCATTGCAAAAAAAATTAGCCCAAAATACCACAGATCATATAGACTCTTTAAAAA
The DNA here is from genome assembly GCA_905147785.2 of Thyatira batis. Classification (NCBI taxonomy): domain Eukaryota; kingdom Metazoa; phylum Arthropoda; class Insecta; order Lepidoptera; family Drepanidae; genus Thyatira; species Thyatira batis. Next base: position 3,733,953 of record LR990507.1, read on the forward strand.
TGTATAATAGTAATCATCCGTGCTATACTGTCACAAAGCGACTGTCTGAAACGTCAAATTTATTTCCGACTATTATCTACTGTCTTTGAACGGTTGGTGGGAGGAGGGGGGGGGGGGTGAAGTAGGGGGGGGGACGTAGCTCGCTAATGGGCCGGCTATTATTTTATTTTCCGGCGTTGAGAAAATTGCCTTAATTCCCAACAAAGAGCCTCCGTTTAATGATAGTATACGACTGTTTTAATGCTCGCCATCTGATGGTTATGTATTGTTGTACACCATTCATATAGTACATGGGAATCTTGGTTATTTTGCTTGTTAGGTGTCGTGAGTTTATGCCCCGCTGAAAATATATAACAATGTAAATTTAATGTAATTGATTGGCTATTAATATTATTTATTTATTTAAAGCCTGGGTTGTCCCACTGTGGGGCAAAGGCCTCCCATCCCGCTCTCCACGGCTGTTAATATTACAGTTTAAATAATCTATGCAGGTATAGGTATGGTAAATGACCCAATGGTGGCCAGTTTAAGAAAAAAAAAACAGGTTTTTGTGAAATATTACCAAAATTGTGAAAGTTTCAGCACTGAATATAGTGAAACTGTAAAGTCCAGTCCTTATTTAATATTTGTAATGTGTTGCGCGTGAGATACGGCAAAGCTGGATTCAATTAATTTAACAAATAAAAGTTGTAGTTTTGTGACCCAGTCTTGGACAGGGAAAATTCATTAATGGATACCCCAGTCTTAGTCTAAGTTTATCTTTATTTTATGGTTAACACATGAAACAAAACTAATTTTGATTTTAATTAGGCAATACTATTTTACAAGTGAAACTTTCTGCTCACTGCCTTAACGATTTCCTTAAGAAAAGCCGTCGTTGTCAATTTCAAATCACCTTACACTTTGTATTCGCGCATATTTGTACATGTAACTGACTGAATTCAATAAAACGTTAAACTTAGATAGTTCGATGTCTAAAGTCTATGTCACAGTGATCCCAATGTAAAAACATTCGCTCATGTCCGAATTCTAGATGTTTCTTTTAATTTTTGGCCATTACTGGTACCGTGGCCACGACTGGTACACTTACGATAGGTACTATATTTCTACCATAGTAGATAATGAGCTCGGCTTAGTTTAGAGTTTAGACTCTAATTAGACATGGGTAAAGAATAACCTGGATTTTAAGAAGTAAATAAAAATCTATTGGATGGGTTTCGCTAAAGTAATGGAGTTTAGAAACTAAATTCGACAATTTTAAACAAACTTGTTTCTCCCGCGGATTCACCTGTTTTCCCGGGGACCTTCAATTTTCCCGGGATAAAAAGAACCTAATAGCCTTTCCCAAGCTCAGGTCTATCTCTGTACGAAATTTCATACTTAGAATCGTGAGTAACTTTCGCATTAATAATATTCGTAGGGGTTTATTAATAGTGCCTTTATTTATATACTATGGTATCTATGGTACATAAGGAGCTGTGTGGTCACCATAGTTTGTTTGCGCCGTCTGTATATTTGTCGGTCCACAAAAAATCTATGGTAGTTGATTCTCAGACCTACTGAATATGCATATAAAATTTCATAAAATTCAGTCAAGCCGTTTCGGAGGAGTACGGTAACTGACATTGTGACACAGGACAAACAGACAGGTAGGTACTCATGCATAAAAAAAATTGTCCTAGGTCACTAACCACGTTGCCAAATATTCTCACTATACTATCTATATATTAATGTAAATACCAATAGAAGGTAACATAAAGAGTTCATATCGATTAGTTTTCAACCCCCGACGCAAACAGAGGGGTGTAATAAGTTTAACGTGTGTATCTGTCCGTGGAATCGGTGCTCCCATACGGTTGAGCCGATTCTGATTTTGTTTTTTCGTTCAATTCAGGTTTACGTTTTTTTATCCTCTGGTCAACGCTGTTAATAAAAAAGAACAATTTAATTTGCTCCAAACCTAAATTAGTATTTAAGAGTTAGATAATACATTTCTCGATGAAGATAAGTATTAGTGAAAGAATTATTCTAGTTCTAATATTCATAACAAAAAAAAATTATCTTCCCTCGTTAAGATCTACTATCTTAGATCTTATCTTAGGTTTAGATAAACCCTTCCTTGACAGTTTGGTTAAAATCATAAAGATAACTGCACTACATGCGAACCTCTTACCTTGGGAATAGTATGTAGTAACTAGTACCTACTTTCATCCTCGGACTTACACTGCGGTATAAAACTTTTAGCTATATATGTATAGTGATCATTGTCTTCATATTGTCATCTCTTTTTAGTTGGCAAATATGTAGGTAGGTAGTTGAATGTGTCTCAGGCGACGCACCGGAACTATGCGATTAGATCACTCGCGACTGTCGCCCTCTGTCGGCGGAAGGAAGGAACCAGCCAAATTAGGGCCACCATTAGGGTTGCCACATGAGAAAAATTGCTGTGGCAGTAGCTAGGGGCTGTGACGTGTTATTTAAATTAAATTATTAAATGACTACTAAATTAATTAAACTGTCCTAAATTATGTGACCAATTCTTAGTCGGTTCGCGAATGATGGTTTGAAGAAAGATAACTGATTTATTTCATGACTAGCTTCTGCCCGCGACTCCGTCCGCGTGGAATAGTTACTTTGGGCAGACGCTAACTTTCAATCCCCTTCGTTTTCGTAGAAGGATGGTCTCGCAGAGCCAACTGATGACTGCACGCCGCGGCCGGCCCAGCACATAAAGGCGCGCGCAGTACTTGATAATTATTTTGGTGCGATGTTATTTTAAATTTGCGATATCTCCTAAGATATTCATGGAAATTGAATGATGTAAATGGCAATTTTGTTTTAAATTAAATACTTGCGATGAATAACGTATTTATTTGGATAAGGATTAATATCATCTTTATAAAAACACCTTCTCAAATAATGCTTAATTTTCGAACAAATTTGGTTAGTATAAAAGTGGTTATAGTGAGCCAACCTTAATAGGTAGACATATGCTATCGCGGACTTTTTTTTTGAACTTTTAAAGGGGAACAATTCTGTCATACATTATTTTAGCGTAATTTTAACCGTTTACGCAGCGTACGCAGCGGAAGCTCTCCACTGGAAGAGAAATCTCCCGATTTCGAAACATTCTTCATTTGTGCTCCGCTGCTATTAGTCAAAGCGTGATGATATATAGCCTATAGCCTTCCTCGATAAATGGACTATCTAATGGCGAAAGAATTTTTCAAATCGGGCCAGTAGTTCCTGAGATTAGCGCGTTCAACCAAACAAACAAACAAACAAACTCTACTCCTTTATAATATTAGTATAGATATATGTTCGCATGTTCTCGTTGATAGTACCTAATAGGTAGTCTTTTTTACGAGTATCTACTAATATCCTACTACCTCCTATTATGCGAAAGTTAGTTCGATGTTTGTTATTCAATCACGCCAAAACGGCTTAAGAAATTTGGATGCAATTTGACCCAGAAATGTATGTACTGAAATATTTTGTATGTAACTACTACTGCCGACCCTGTTTAGGCGGGATAAGGGGAGGAAGAAGAAGAAGTAACTACTAGTTTATCTCGGGGAAATTTAAGTTTAATTTCAACATAAAATCATTCATTTTGTTGTTGCACTTTCTAAATCAGTAAGCTTCTTGCAAATAGCACAAGGTCTGCTCAGTTATCAATGTGTGATCTTGATTTAATTAGCTGTCAAAATCTGATGTGTATTTTCCTTTTATTTGACGCTGGTAACCCTACCAAAACCTTCTCCCGTCACCCCTCCCTCTCGACTCGTAATTGTTTGCGCCCATTAAAGACAGCTTTGAACTCTGTCGCAATGTGAACCATTATTCTGAATGACGAAAAATTGCTTAACAATCGAACAGTATTATGTATAGCTACCGTTCAAGAGGTTTCGATTGTCCTTAGTGTTGCTAGTTAGTTGTATAAAAAATATTAAAGTTACGTAATCTTACCAAAAATAAAAATTAACCTTAAGTATATACCTACTTATATGACAATCTCAAAACCTAATAAACTAATGGTGTCTTAGACGATAATAAATGTTTATTTAGACCTCAGTTTATAGCAAAATTTAACAGAGCATAATGAGAATACGACATATTGAATGTAATTCATCCCTTAAAAGGTAGGTACCTACAAATAAATTGTTCTCGATAATGCGTATAATACTTTTCATTGTTTAAAATCGATGAAAAGAGTCGAGCCTCTCAGAACCGTTTTACTTGGAGTGGTTTTGCATTAACCCGCCAGATCTCGATGTATTGCGACACGAATGTTACTCGATTGTGAATTTGTCGCATTGAGTTTTTGTCGTGTCTTTTTGTGGCTGATAGTCACGTAAGAAAAGTCGATAAAAATATATAGGTATCGATTTACTACAAGGGACAGAAGTAAAGTCGTGAATGGTCTGAACATGATCTTTTTACAATAATAAAATAAAAAAACAATATTTTATATAAAAGTAGGCACAGTGTACCTAAAGCTAAAATACATTAAATAGTTCTAGGTAATGATGTAAGTACCACAAAAAATATGTCCCATGCTCGCCAAATACTAAAACTGCCATAGTTATTTTAAATTGAATAATCCACCTCCTCTTTGAAGAACGTTTCGCGTATCATATTTACCTGGGCAAAACTTCTCATAAGATTGTTAAATCTACTAGTAACAAATACTCCGCAGTAAGTACTTACACACTATTTCAAACATCAAAACCCAGGAGCTCAGTTACCCATTGGAACAGTTTATCGATATAACACCATCGACTATCGCTACACACTACAACACAGTGTAACACAGTTGGAAAGCTCGAGCGACTCGACAATGGCACAAACCATTAACCACTCAAATCACTCAATACTCATGTTATCCGCTTACCGCATATTGTTCGTCGTATGAACGTACTCTATCTGTACACTCGACGCTCCACCTTGCATGAATTTACCTTTTAGAGTTACGGGGCTTCAGTTTTAAAGGTAAGTGCATATCAATATCTAAACAGCCGTGGTGACAGGTTCATAATAATGGACTGTACTATACCTTTATGTATAAAGTAGGTACCTACAGATCTACACATGGCTTCTGGTTAAGGAAAAACATTGCGAAGACACCTGTAAGCCTGATACGGTACATTCTTTCCGAGTCGTTTTTCGTGAAATGTCAATATAATTGCAAACTAACCAGAGCTTGCACAATGGTAACCATCATGATATAGGTACTACATATACTTCTTTTAAATATGTATCTTATAAAGATAAACACACAAACACAGAACACGTATATGCAAACAAATGTGTCATGAGTGGTAAGCGAACCCACGGCCAGCGGCCAGCCTATATACGCCATATGGAGCGCCCCTAAGCTCGCGTGATGGACTATGGCCAGAATCCTTCTTATTATTATTAAACAATCAGGAAAAGATCTGTGTGCGTGAACATATTTGTTCTGTTTATTATGCACCTATTTAAAAGTATGAATCAATAATCCAGTTACTACATCATATGCTCTGTTCATCGAGCATGTAACCAATAGAGTAGCAATAGTGAGCCATTTGTTTAGCAACGCATCAATGATTTGTCACGTATAACCGGTATAACTAACAAACCACGTTCGACCTAAAACAGTAGCCGACCAATAAGAGACCTGTGTGTACGTCTAGTGCAACACTTGACCTTGAGTCGGCCAATCAGAACACAGGGGCCGGCGCAGCGTTTTGGCGTATTTTGTTTTCTAACAAAACTGTTAACAGTTCTACTATATTGGTTACATGCTCGATGGCTCTGTTAAAACAACCTACCTTTTACTAATTGATTTAAGATCAAATAAGTTGACTATAATTTCTATACAATGTCATTATTTCTAAAAGTAAAACGTGCAGACGGTTATTTTGCACGTTATATATATATATATATGTATATTTGTACAAAAAAACATACAATAAAACTCCATAATGCATATAAAAACAACAGCATATATTTCCCATGGAAAACGTAACAGGGGGGCAATTCCGCTAAAAAATTATAGCCATATCGCAAACGAACCGCAAGCGAACGATGATTTTTACGCGTTTTCGTATTCCACTAATCCACCAAAGATTATAATTCGTTTCCAATCTGGTAACGCTTGGCGTTCGTTCGAAACTTCAAAAGTCCCATTCTGCTAAATTGGTCGAACGACCGACGAACGTTAAGTCATATTCCACTAAAGATTTTGACAGATTGTAAACGAAACGCAAGCGAACATCGTGCGTTCATGTGTCAAATGCAACGTTTGAACAAAAGTAGGTTTGAAGTAACTTTTTCTCGTTCGTTTCGTCAAAATGATGTCTTACATGGATTTTGTAGAACTCGCCAACGAGGTGGATCTCGGAAGAGTAAAAAGTAGAAATCTTGTGACAAGACAAAGTAATTACGCCTTCGATTTAACAGACCGCGAGTTTGTTAAAACCTATCGGTTGAGTAAACATAATGCCAGATTATTAATTCATGAGCTTAGACCTCATATGCCCATGAATTTACGATCCGATGGTATTGATGTGGAGACTAAGTTAAGATAGTCATTTGAATACTACCAAACCCAAATTATTAAAATACTATAGGAAATACTATATACCAAAATACTTAATATTATATTTCCAAACATGGATCAATAATAATAATAAAAAATATATATCATGGGACATTTATCACACACGGCCAATCTGATTCCAAATTAAGCTTCTATAATACTTTTAAATACATACTTATATCAATATTTACAATGTAACTGTAATTTTATGTAATACTAGCTGCCTCCGCGCGGTTTTACCCGCGTAGTTCCGGTTCCCGTGGGAATATAGGGATAAAATATAGCCTATGTTACTCGGAGATAATGTAGCTTTCCAAAGGTGAAAGAATTTTTGAAATCGGTCCAGTAGTTTCAGAGCCTATTCATTACAAACAAACAAACAAACAAATCTTTCCTCTTTATATAGATATATATTTCAAATAAACAAAAAAATTTAAACGGACACTCTTCTTCTTTATTTATATTGCAGACATGAGATGGCTATTGGCTATCTTTTTTTTTTTTTTTTTTTTTTTTGCGTAGCATTACACGGCTTGTGTATTTGCCAATGTCAAGTTTTTAAAACGAGGAAACTTTTAATGTAATAATCATAAAAATAGAGAGGAATTTGGAAAAGGAAGCAAAAGGATCAGGGGAGTAGGATAATACGGAAATGAATTATGATAGATTACATAAAATTACATAAAGAGGGATGAAAATATTATACTTTTATATTATTAAATGAAAGATACGATTCTATTGCAAGATAAATATCGATATTAAAGGATATAAGTAGACAGTTTATAGAAGTAGGCAAAGGAACATTTAATGATATTAACGTATTGATAAATGATAAACGGCAGAAATTGCGACAAGAAAATATTATATGGTTTAAGTCACCCACATCCTCACCACAAGCACAGAGTGGACTATTCATCATTCCCAACCGTGCCAGATGAACCGGACAAGAAGTGTGACCCAGCCGCATGCGTATTAAAACACTAGTGAAAGTTTTGGAGAGGGTAAAAAAGAAAAACCACGGTTTCTTTGGAACAACCGGTTGTATTTGAAATAAATGTTTGGCTTTAATTTTTGAGGAATCTTGCCAAAGCATATTCCAGCTTTCATAGAGGAAATCTTTCGGTAGTAATAGAAGGTCATTAGGTTGAATTTTAAACGGATGAATGTCACCAGAAAGACAAGCATCTTTCGCCAGACTGTCAGCCTTATCGTTACCAACAACGCCGCAGTGCCCAGGAACCCATACGAATTTCACGGTTAACTGTTTTTGATAGCATTTATACAACAAATTTCTTATATCATATACCGTAGAATGATGAGTGTTATTCCGGAAGGGAAATTTTTGAATAGCCTGTAATGCACTTTTTGAATCGGTAAAAATTAAGGTATTAGAAAGGTTAAAGCTATTTATGTAATCTAAGGCTTTGAAAATTGCAAAACATTCCCCAGAAAACACTGACGATTCCTGAGGCATTTTAATTTTTTGTGTAATGGTAAACTGTGAATGATACACACCTACACCTACGCAACCATTAGCAGGTTTCGATGCATCGGTAAATATATGATGCCAACTTGAAAGTTCAATATTCTCGGATATGCTAAGTTCTGAATCAGATTTCAACCTTTCACCTAGATCGAGATCTATGGAAGGAGAAAGGAGCAGACAATTGAAATTATATTTAAACAAAGGAAATAATGGTAGATTGTTAATAGGTGCAGATAAAAAGGAATACTTATTCCAACTATTCACCAAACATGGAGGGGTCTTATGAACCCAGTACGGTGAAGACCTAGTGAGATCGGATAGTTGTTTTAATTTCGTTATAATTGGATGATTTGAATATTGTAAGCATCGAGATAAAAACCGATCAGATAGATACTGACGGCGCAATTTAAAGGGGGGGTCGCAACACTCTATTTGAAGACCATTCACTGGACTGGATTTCATAGCTCCAGATATGATTCTAAGACACTTGGACTGTACGCGATCTAATTTCACAAAACCAGCTAAATTACCGGGCTCTAAGAGAAAAGTACCATAGTCTATAATACTTCTTATCATTGCATTATAAATTAATTTCAAAGAGTATGGATGTGCACCCCACCAAACTCCAGTAAGGCAACGTAACATATTGATAAGTTTTTCACATTTTGCAACAATATAATCAAAATGAGCACAACCAGAAAGCTTAGAGTCCAATAATAACCCTAAGAATTTTATTTGATTTTTAACAGGTATAACAAAATTATTAAAATGTATTGAAACAGGAGGAGGTAAGCGCATTCTGGAAAACAAAACTATTACACTTTTTGAAGGAGATATATCAAGGCCATTTACATCTAAATACATTTTTAATATTTCTAAGGATCGGTTTAATTTAGAACAAGCATCACTAACTGAGCTGTCGATAACATAAAAAAGTAAATCGTCAGCATACTGAAGAACTTTTACAAAATTACAGCAAATAGGTTCTAAATCATTTACATAAATATTATATAGCAATGGACTAAGGACCGATCCTTGAGGAAGCCCTCTGTATAATTCTCTAGACCTTACAGAACCATCTATATTTAAAATAATAGAACGATTCGATAATATGTTAGTAATAAAATTTACAATAAAATTTGGGATTTTTAATTTAATGAGTTTGATTTTTAATATAGATATTACAACATTATCATATGCAGATTGAATATCGAGAAATGCTGCAAGCACCGATTTATTATCTGAGAATGCCAACCTGCAATCTGTGGTGAAAATTGCTAGGTTGTCTATGGTACCTTTCCCCTTCCTAAAGCCGTATTGGCTTTTTGATAATTTGTTATTGTTTTCAACAAACCATTCCAAACGATTTTTAACTAAATGTTCAGCTACTTTTAATAATACCGAAGACAGAGCTACAGGACGGTATGATGACGCGATTGAAGGCGGTTTCTCCGGCTTAAGTATAGGAATGACTATTTGTTTACGCCAAGCGTCTGGTATATTACCAGAAATCATAATAGAGTTTATTAGGTTAAGATAATATAAAAGTGATGGATCATTAAGGTTAGCCAGGAAAGAATATGGTATGCCATCAATACCCGGTGCAGTGTCTTTAATTTCAGAAAGAATACCTTGTAATTCTGGCAATGTAAAAAATGCATTAATCTCATCTTGGTGATCATCAAAATATGATGAACCTACATTGAGTGATATCAATTCATTACATTCCATTACACTGGGAGGAGCAAGAAGATCTAGGAATGAATCAGATAGAGATAATGGAAGTGTTGTTTTAGGAGGGTTAATCCAACCACATTTAAATCTCTTTATGTTTTGCCAAACTATTGATGAATGGGTATCGGGGGAAATGGAAGAACAAAATCTACGCCAACCGTCAAACTTCTTCTGTTTTAGAAGTTTTCTGGTCTGTTCCATTATCTCTGAAAGAACAGTAAAGTTTTCAGATGTCATATTACCACGATATACTAATTCAGATTCCTTTCTCTTCTTTACCGCAATAGTACACTCTTCATCCCACCATGGTGGTGATGGTATATTACCTGAATTTCTTTTTTTTTTTGGAAATACTACATCAGCGGCAGATAATAATGAGTCAGAAAATTTATTTAAGCATAACTGTTCTTGTCCATGTTCAATGGAAGGCAAATATAAAACTTTTTCATCTACTTTAACTTTATAACTTTCCCAATCAACATCTTTTAATTTATATTTCAGACGAGGTGGTGCAACAGAATGGTCAGGAGTAGGGTTTGGAAATGATATTAATAATGGGAAATGATCACTACCATAGGTAGAGCATAATGGTTGCCATGACAAGGTGGAGGATAGATCAGGAGTGCACAGAGTTAAATCAATAACACTAATATTCCCATTTGGTCCGGTTCTCCTAGTGGGAGCGCCTGTATTAAGTAGACATAGGTTAAATGTGTCTAATATATCAAGTAAATCTTCACCATATGAGTTAGTTATAGAGCTTCCCCACATTTGGTGGTGTGCATTGAAATCCCCTAACAGCAAGAATGGTCTTGGAATAAATTTCAAAATATTATTTAATTCTCTAAATATATGTTGTGATGGGTGGGGTATATATATAGAGACAAAGTATATATTACATATGTTCACTGCAATTATAGAAAAATCATTACTATGAGGTGGAAGAGATAAAGGAGAGTATGAAAGAGAGTGTTTGATGAGGATGGCAACACCGCCATACCCATCAGACCTGTCTTCTCTGACACAAACAAAACCTGGCACCCTAAAATGAGAACCAGGCTTTAACCATGTCTCAGAGAGACATAGTACTGAAGGATGATATTTATTAATAATGTATATTAAATCAGATTTCTTACTAATTATACTACGACAATTCCACTGAATTATGTTTGTTAGCTTGGCCATTGATTATAGAAGAACTTAGTATACTATTAATAAGAGAAGCAACGTTGGACGGTGGAATAAGATTACACTGAGAAAGTGCATTTATCAATGCAACAATGATGTCAGAAAGAGCTAATTGAGAAGATTCATCCTTGGCATCGGTTGATTTCAATGCACAGCCATTAATGGAAGGAGAGAAACTATAATCTTTAGTCAAAAGGTCATGTGACTTTCTATCATAACCTTTGACTGGGGATGAAACTTTTTTTGGATATTTAAAAATTGTTTTTTTGTAAGATGTAGTGCCACTAGGATTATTTTGACTATTGTTAATACTTGAAAAATTTATTGGACTACTATCATTATGAGAATTAAAATTAAAAGATTGAATTAATGCCTCGGAATATAGTTTATTGTTGACTGGAGGGTGAAGTTTAATGGCTTCTGCATATGAAATAGATTTATTTGCCATGGATGATTTGATGTCCTTTTGTCTTCCAAACTCTGGGCAAACCCTACTGGTAGCAAAATGCAAACCCGAGCACATGCAGCAAGATGCCACATCATCCTCAACCTTACAAGACACCCCAGTATGCTCTTGTCCACACTTGTAACATCTTGGTTTGGACCTACATTGAACTTTTGTATGTCCATATCTACAGCAATTAAAGCATTGGATGGTAGGAAAAATGTATGTTTCTACTGGTAAAGCATTGTAACACATAAATATATGCTTAGGTAACACCTGACCATCAAAAGTGACTACGACTGATTGCGAAGGCTTCCAAGTGGGACTACCTTCAATCATGACCTTAAAATTAATTCTCCTAATTTTTATAACTTCTCCACATCCAAACGGTACAGATATATTATTTTTAATTTCTTCAATAGACCAGTCTGCAGGAACCCCACGAACCAGGCCAATGCGAGTAATATTAAAAGATGGGATGAATGCTTTTAAATTATGATTTGATATCGAATCATGACTAATGAAGTTGTTGGCATCAGTATAGTTGGAAAAGCCTAATGAAATTCTATTCCTACCAATTTTTTTAATACTTCCATTTATAATGCTTTTAAAACTATTTTTTTTCAAAAAATTGCCGAATGCGACTGGGTGAAAAGAGGTACCATCATTGACCGTTGTTTCAATTTTTTGTACATGTACGGTATATGGTGAAGAATCCATGGCGGAGTATAAGCTACGTCCTACTTTTATGGGATGTGGGGATGGGGTATCTGAGGAAACAGGTTCTGAGGCTTTGGATGAAGTACCGTCAGTTCCGTCCAAAGACCCAGAAACAGGTGGAACGTCGTCTGCGATACAATCGCTATCCGGGCATTTGCAAGATTCCTTATTTTTATCGCCTGCCATTTTGTTCATTCTTTTTTTCCTGTTGCAATTTCCGCATATTTTTTTGTCATGATTCCGCTTTCGCGGTTTCTTTTTGCATATTGATGAGTCGGAATCATTAGGCTCTGATATTGTTACATAGTGAGCTACGTTATTGTTCAAATTAGAAGTATTAGAACCCCCGGGATCGGGGGGATCGTTATCGTCGATCATACAAAATAAAGTAAAAACTCACCTATATACAGCAAACTAATGTGAAAACTACAGAAAATAAACTAAATACAAATAATAAATACAATGAACACCTCCACTGATCACTTATAATTATAAAACATTAAATAAAAATTAATTTGAAAAAAAGACACCCGTGTTGTTCGAAGTTTCCCGCGCTTTTTCTTTGGCTATCTTTTTTTTTTTTTTTTTTTTTGCGTAGCATTACACGGCTTGTGTATTTGCCAATGTCAAGTTTTTAAAACGAGGAAACTTTTAATGTAATAATCATAAAAATAGAGAGGAATTTGGAAAAGGAAGCAAAAGGATCAGGGGAGTAGGATAATACGGAAATGAATTATGATAGATTACATAAAATTACATAAAGAGGGATGAAAATATTATACTTTTATATTATTAAATGAAAGATACGATTCTATTGCAAGATAAATATCGATATTAAAGGATATAAGTAGACAGTTTATAGAAGTAGGCAAAGGAACATTTAATGATATTAACGTATTGATAAATGATAAACGGCAGAAATTGCGACAAGAAAATATTATATGGTTTAAGTCACCCACATCCTCACCACAAGCACAGAGTGGACTATTCATCATTCCCAACCGTGCCAGATGAACCGGACAAGAAGTGTGACCCAGCCGCATGCGTATTAAAACACTAGTGAAAGTTTTGGAGAGGGTAAAAAAGAAAAACCACGGTTTCTTTGGAACAACCGGTTGTATTTGAAATAAATGTTTGGCTTTAATTTTTGAGGAATCTTGCCAAAGCATATTCCAGCTTTCATAGAGGAAATCTTTCGGTAGTAATAGAAGGTCATTAGGTTGAATTTTAAACGGATGAATGTCACCAGAAAGACAAGCATCTTTCGCCAGACTGTCAGCCTTATCGTTACCAACAACGCCGCAGTGCCCAGGAACCCATACGAATTTCACGGTTAACTGTTTTTGATAGCATTTATACAACAAATTTCTTATATCATATACCGTAGAATGATGAGTGTTATTTCGGAAGGGAAATTTTTGAATAGCCTGTAATGCACTTTTTGAATCGGTAAAAATTAAGGTATTAGAAAGGTTAAAGCTATTTATGTAATCTAAGGCTTTGAAAATTGCAAAACATTCCCCAGAAAACACTGACGATTCCTGAGGCATTTTAATTTTTTGTGTAATGGTAAACTGTGAATGATACACACCTACACCTACGCAACCATTAGCAGGTTTCGATGCATCGGTAAATATATGATGCCAACTTGAAAGTTCAATATTCTCGGATATGCTAAGTTCTGAATCAGATTTCAACCTTTCACCTAGATCGAGATCTATGGAAGGAGAAAGGAGCAGACAATTGAAATTATATTTAAACAAAGGAAATAATGGTAAATTGTTAATAGGTGCAGATAAAAAGGAATACTTATTCCAACTATTCACCAAACATGGAGGGGTCTTATGAACCCAGTACGGTGAAGACCTAGTGAGATCGGATAGTTGTTTTAATTTCGTTATAATTGGATGATTTGAATATTGTAAGCATCGAGATAAAAATCGATCAGAAAGATACTGACGGCGCAATTTAAAGGGGGGGTCGCAACACTCTATTTGAAGACCATTCACTGGACTGGATTTCATAGCTCCAGATATGATTCTAAGACACTTGGACTGTACGCGATCTAATTTCACAAAACCAGCTAAATTACCGGGTTCTAAGAGAAAAGTACCATAGTCTATAATACTTCTTATCATTGCATTATAAATTAATTTCAAAGAGTATGGATGTGCACCCCACCAAACTCCAGTAAGGCAACGTAACATGTTGATAAGTTTTTCACATTTTGCAACAATATAATCAAAATGAGCACAACCAGAAAGCTTAGAGTCCAATAATAACCCTAAGAATTTTATTTGATTTTTAACAGGTATAACAAAATTATTAAAATGTATTGAAACAGGAGGAGGTAAGCGCATTCTGGAAAACAAAACTATTACACTTTTTGAAGGAGATATATCAAGGCCATTTACATCTAAATACATTTTTAATATTTCTAAGGAACGGTTTAATTTAGAACAAGCATCACTAACTGAGCTGTCGATAACATAAAAAAGTAAATCGTCAGCATACTGAAGAATTTTTACAAAATTACAGCAAATAGGTTCTAAATCATTTACATAAATATTATATAGCAATGGACTAAGGACCGATCCTTGAGGAAGTCCTCTGTATAATTCTCTAGACCTTACTGAACCGTCTATATTTAAAATAATAGAACGATTCGATAATATGTTAGTAATAAAATTTACAATAAAATTTGGGATTTTTAATTTAATGAGTTTGATTTTTAATATAGATATTACAACATTATCATATGCAGATTGAATATCGAGAAATGCTGCAAGCACCGATTTATTATCTGAGAATGCCAACCTGCAATCTGTGGTGAAAATTGCTAGGTTATCTATGGTACCTTTCCCCTTCCTAAAGCCGTATTGGCTTTTTGATAATTTGTTATTGTTTTCAACAAACCATTCCAAACGATTTTTAACTAAATGTTCAGCTACTTTTAATAATACCGAAGACAGAGCTACAGGACGGTATGATGACGCGATTGAAGGCGGTTTCTCCGGCTTAAGTATAGGAATGACTATTTGTTTACGCCAAGCGTCTGGTATATTACCAGAAATCATAATAGAGTTTATTAGGTTAAGATAATATAAAAGTGATGGATCATTAAGGTTAGCCAGGAAAGAATATGGTATGCCATCAATACCCGGTGCAGTGTCTTTAATTTCAGAAAGAATACCTTGTAATTCTGGCAATGTAAAAAATGCATTAATCTCATCTTGGTGATCATCAAAATATGATGAACCTACATTGAGTGATATCAATTCATTACATTCCATTACACTGGGAGGAGCAAGAAGATCTAGGAATGAATCAGATAGAGATAATGGAAGTGTTGTTTTAGGAGGGTTAATCCAACCACATTTAAATCTCTTTATGTTTTGCCAAACTATTGATGAATGGGTATCGGGGGAAATGGAAGAACAAAATCTACGCCAACCGTCAAACTTCTTCTGTTTTAGAAGTTTTCTGGTCTGTTCCATTATCTCTGAAAGAACAGTAAAGTTTTCAGATGTCATATTACCACGATATACTAATTCAGATTCCTTTCTCTTCTTTACCGCAATAGTACACTCTTCATCCCACCATGGTGGTGATGGTATATTACCTGAATTTCTTTTTTTTTTTGGAAATACTACATCAGCGGCAGATAATAATGAGTCAGAAAATTTATTTAAGCATAACTGTTCTTGTCCATGTTCAATGGAAGGCAAATATAAAACTTTTTCATCTACTTTAACTTTATAACTTTCCCAATCAACATCTTTTAATTTATATTTCAGACGAGGTGGTGCAACAGAATGGTCAGGAGTAGGGTTTGGAAATGATATTAATAATGGGAAATGATCACTACCATAGGTAGAGCATAATGGTTGCCATGACAAGGTGGAGGATAGATCAGGAGTGCACAGAGTTAAATCAATAACACTAATATTCCCATTTGGTCCGGTTCTCCTAGTGGGAGCGCCTGTATTAAGTAGACATAGGTTAAATGTGTCTAATATATCAAGTAAATCTTCACCATATGAGTTAGTTATAGAGCTTCCCCACATTTGGTGGTGTGCATTGAAATCCCCTAACAGCAAGAATGGTCTTGGAATAAATTTCAAAATATTATTTAATTCTCTAAATATATGTTGTGATGGGTGGGGTATATATATAGAGACAAAGTATATATTACATATGTTCACTGCAATTATAGAAAAATCATTACTATGAGGTGGAAGAGATAAAGGAGAGTATGAAAGAGAGTGTTTGATGAGGATGGCAACACCCCCATACCCATCAGACCTGTCTTCTCTGACACAAACAAAACCTGGCACCCTAAAATGAGAACCAGGCTTTAACCATGTCTCAGAGAGACATAGTACTGAAGGATGATATTTATTAATAATGTATATTAAATCAGATTTCTTACTAATTATACTACGACAATTCCACTGAATTATGTTTGTTAGCTTGGCCATTGATTATAGGAGAACTTAGTATACTATTAATAAGAGAAGCAACGTTGGACGGTGGAATAAGATTACACTGAGAAAGTGCATTTATCAATGCAACAATGATGTCAGAAAGAGCTAATTGAGAAGATTCATCCTTGGCATCGGTTGATTTCAATGCACAGCCATTAATGGAAGGAGAGAAACTATAATCTTTAGTCAAAAGGTCATGTGATTTTCTATCATAACCTTTGACTGGGGATGAAACTTTTTTTGGATATTTAAAAATTGTTTTTTTGTAAGATGTAGTGCCACTAGGATTATTTTGACTATTGTTAATACTTGAAAAATTTATTGGACTACTATCATTATGAGAATTAAAATTAAAAGATTGAATTAATGCCTCGGAATATAGTTTATTGTTGACTGGAGGGTGAAGTTTAATGGCTTCTGCATATGAAATAGATTTATTTGCCATGGATGATTTGATGTCCTTTTGTCTTCCAAACTCTGGGCAAACCCTACTGGTAGCAAAATGCAAACCCGAGCACATGCAGCAAGATGCCACATCATCCTCAACCTTACAAGACACCCCAGTATGCTCTTGTCCACACTTGTAACATCTTGGTTTGGACCTACATTGAACTTTTGTATGTCCATATCTACAGCAATTAAAGCATTGGATGGTAGGAAAAATGTATGTTTCTACTGGTAAAGCATTGTAACACATAAATATATGCTTAGGTAACACCTGACCATCAAAAGTGACTACGACTGATTGCGAAGGCTTCCAAGTGGGACTACCTTCAATCATGACCTTAAAATTAATTCTTCTAATTTTTATAACTTCTCCACATCCAAACGGTACAGATATATTATTTTTAATTTCTTCAATAGACCAGTCTGCAGGAACCCCACGAACCAGGCCAATGCGAGTAATATTAAAAGATGGGATGAATGCTTTTAAATTATGATTTGATATCGAATCATGACTAATGAAGTTGTTGGCATCAGTATAGTTGGAAAAGCCTAATGAAATTCTATTCCTACCAATTTTTTTAATACTTCCATTTATAATGCTTTTAAAACTATTTTTTTTCAAAAAATTGCCGAATGCGACTGGGTGAAAAGAGGTACCATCATTGACCGTTGTTTCAATTTTTTGTACATGTACGGTATATGGTGAAGAATCCATGGCGGAGTATAAGCTACGTCCTACTTTTATGGGATGTGGGGATGGGGTATCTGAGGAAACAGGTTCTGAGGCTTTGGATGAAGTACCGTCAGTTCCTTCCAAAGACCCAGAAACAGGTGGAACGTCGTCTGCGATACAATCGCTATCCGGGCATTTGCAAGATTCCTTATTTTTATCGCCTGCCATTTTGTTCATTCTTTTTTTCCTGTTGCAATTTCCGCATATTTTTTTGTCGTGATTCCGCTTTCGCGGTTTCTTCTTGCATATCGATGAGTCGGAATCATTAGGCTCTGATATTGTTACATAGTGAGCTACGTTATTGTTTAAATTAGAAGTATTAGAACCCCCGGGATCGGGGGGATCGTTATCGTCGATCATACAAAATAAAGTAAAAACTCACCTATATACAGCAAACTAATGTGAAAACTACAGAAAATAAACTAAATACAAATAATAAATACAATGAACACCTCCACTGATCACTTATAATTAAAAAACATTAAATAAAAATTAATTTGAAAAAAATACACCCGTGTTGTTCGAAGTTTCCCGCGCTTTTCTTTGGCTATCTTGTTTTGACAAATTAAGATTGACATGAATAAAACATTGCCATATGAAAAGTTTGCTAATAATTCGAGTGCCTACTTGTTGAGTGTGGTAAAATATTGTAAAACTCAAATTCAAATTTAAGTGCATTACAGATATTTTTCATTCTTCATGTAACAATTTCTGACAATCTTATATAAGATCTATATAAGATTGTCAGAAATTCATACAAAAAAATTGAATATTCAAACTTAATATTTTTTTTTAAAATTTATTTAATATAGCAAAATCCAGTAGTGCCAAGCCAGTGCCGCTCCATCCATCATCCACAGACTAAATATGATAATATTTTAGGGTTGAAGGCAGCGGTGCGTAACAATATATTTCTAGACGCAGTTCGTAGTTCTTTTAAATGAGTTAAATATTGATAAATACTAAAACAACGTGCCTTAAGCTTTTATGACATAACTATTATTATTAATATGCCTAAATAAATATTGTAAATAATTTTGTAACTTATATCATTTTTATGAGGCCACACTGCTGCGTGAGGTATCGCTCCAATATCGAAACGATAATGGAACGTTTTCGTTACAATCGAAATGTGTGCATGTAAATAGTAGAATAACTTTTTTGGTTACAACAGAATGCGGATTGGAAACGAACCGTTATCAAAATGAAATTGGAGGTCTAGCGTTGTGATTTAGCGGAATTGACCCTCAGACAATCATCTACTTTCTATACAGAAGCTTAATATTTTATATTTTTTTTTATATACAAACAGTAAATACATTGTCATAAACATTCCTATTAACAAAACGATGTATAAATATGCAAATACTTCAATTGATTCTACTTGAAATTAAGGCAAGATTAAGCATTCTGGGCGTGTTATTGAGGGATATTTAATTACTGAAAATAAATGCTTAAAATAAATCAACTACATAGTTGTGAAAATTCATAAAAATCCAAACATGAAATATTATAGGTAAATGTTTCTTTTGCTCAATAAACTGGCGTATATAAATGACTACATTAAACTTGTTTTCTTATTAATTAGTTATTATCGGCAGCTCCAAATATTCATTTCGAATCATATTTTTTCAACTAATAAACTTAAACAATTATAATACCCAATTCCTTTCCCAAATATTAATTTCAATATCATTCTTAAAATACTCACATAATGATATTATTTTATTTCGAAATTATCACTGAAACTTATAGTTAAAAACTTTTGAAACTCATCCAAAAATAAATGCAAATACTGCTTAATTCACTAATTACTGCGAAGTCACTTCTGTGAAAACATAAAACAAACTTTATTTCGTCAGTGATATGGTTTAACTTTAAATACACCACATAGTTGCCACAAAGTTTAAAACAAAATTAATTATTTAACCAAATTTTTCGACAAATAATGTCTACCTAGTTCAACATAAAGTTAATTTCTATACATATATTCATACATGTCATGTCCTATTATGCCTACTCAAGGATTTAGACACGCGTTAGCGTATCAAGCCAAGTTCATATAGTTAACACAAAGTTGTACACACTAATAATATAGCATTAAAATATATATCGACGTTAAAGTATCAATATTTCCTAACAAAAAAATTGCAATGCAAAAAAGTACGTTACGTAAGCAGATTTAGTACTTCAAGCTAGTGCCTAAACGTATGAATTATTTTTCGGAATCCCCGAAAATGCGATTTGTTTTCAAGCAAAGACAATGTGTGGGTTGCCATATGTGTAAAAAAGAACACTGGTTAAAGAACCATGAGCTATTGCTCAATATTCCTAATTTTAAGTTAATGAGTTCGTTCGTTAGAAGATCGGCGATACACGGTGGTAGCTTAATTTTTATTTCCAATCATGTTAAATGTAAAAATCGCCAAGATATTGTAGATTTATCAATCGAACGTACTGCGGAATTGTCATGTGTAGAACTTGATAGATTTGTTATAGTTTGCGTGTACCGTCCTCCTCTTAGTGACTTCAGTCAGTTTGAACTAGTAATAGAAGACGCCCTTAAGAAGGCTCAAACTAAAAATAAATCCTTAATATATATAGATTTAAATGTTAGTATAGATCACGAAACACACGACTCAATTAAACATACTATTATTTTAAGTGACGAGATGGGGAAAGGTTTTGGCGCAATCATTAATAACGCGTTAAAAGAAAATGTTATAAATAGATGTCATCCCGGGGCTCCTTATGAGCAATTAATTAATAACATCATTCCACGTGACCTAGGTCATAATACAACCGTCATTGTTCTTTGTGGAGACGGCCTATCGGTGCGAAAGAAAAATATTATTAACAGTTTTAACAAGATACTAGAGTTGCACAGTATCTATAAATGTAGATTTGTTTTATGTGCTTTTCCGTATTCCAATGTGTTATCCGAGGAACAAAATAGGCACATATTTAAGCCATCGTCATAATGACGCAATATTTTATTTCGACTTAAATAATTTTATATTTAATTTTAAGCTAACAAAAGATACCATGTATTTGCCACTTAGTTCTAAGAAATTGATAGCTACGTTGTTAGCCGGCAATCGTTATATTTATGACCAAGCTACAAGTAGCTTAGTTGGGGACATTGATACTGGTGCTAATGTCAATAATATTGTTATTGACAATGGCACCAGTGGTCAGGTATCTGGAGGGGATTTTACAATAGTACGACAACTGCTAAGCTCAGCCATTTAAACCTTGTACATCAGAATATTCAGGGCTTAGCGGGCAAAGAATTAGAATTACAATTGTTCGTTGAAGGTTGTGATGTCCATATTTTATGTTTAACAGAACATTGGCTGAAAAAACATGAACTTTTATTCAATATACCTAAGTTGAAATTGTTAAGTGCGTTCGTAAGAAAATCAGCAATACATGGTGGTAGTTTAATTTTAGTTTCCGTTAATATTAAGTGTAAAGAACGCAAAGACATTGTAGATTTATCTATCGAGCGCACTGTTGAATTGTCCTGCGTAGAGCTCGAGCGCTATGTTATAATCTGCGTGTACCGTCCTCCGTTAGGTGACTATAGTGTATTTGAATTAGTTATAGAGGATGCTTTGAAGAAAGCTCAAACTTGTAATAAGGATTTAATAGTATGTGGCGATTTTAATGTTAACTTATTGATCGAGTCACCCTCAACAATTAGGCTTATTAATTTATTCAAATCATTTAATTTAAACTATTTATTTCTAGAGCCGACCAGAATTACTGCAACTTCTGCCACCTGTCTGGATAACGTGTTTTGTAACTGTGATGCACTTGAAAAATTCATAATAACTGATTTAACTTCAGATCATTGTGGTCAGAAAGTAGTGTTTTTAAATGAAATTATACTTAAACCGCAAAAAGTTACTTGTAGGCCTATAACTGTAAATCGTATGGCCAGATTCAAACATAATGTAAGTAAAAATATTACATTAATTAATATGACACAGGATGAACCAGATAGCCTATATAAAGAACTTTTTGATTTTATAAAATTTGAATTTGACAAAACGTTTAATCTTAAGTCTTTTAATAAAAGTAGTAAAGCAAAATTTAATGACTGGGCAACTGCTGGCATTTACAAAAGTAGAGCGAAGTTGTATGAGCTATATGGTATGAAAAAATTTAATCAAAATATCGTTTTTCTAGAATATGTAAAAAATTATTCAAAAGTTTTTAAAAAGACTTGTGCTTCAGCAAAGGCTATTCACCTTAGAAATAAAATAACACAATCAAGCAATAAAGTAAAAACTACTTGGAACATTATAAACGCAGAAAGAGGTAATACTAAAACCACCAATAAGAGCATTGAACTTAATATTAACGGCGAAAATGTTAGCGATAATGATCAAATTGCACATACTTTCAATAATTTTTTTACTGAGATACCTGTAGCTACAACTAGCTCCTTAGATTCCTCACCTAGAAATGCTGAATTAATACTGCAAACCAACGTATCGGAATGCCTAGAAGTTCTTAAGTTTAGGCACATTACACCTCTTGACATAATTAAAACATTTAAAAGTTTAAAAGTCAAACGTACTGGAGACTTATGGGATTTATCTGTTACTGTTTTCCAAAATATCATTGGAGACATAGCTCCTCATTTAGCCTTAATTTTTAATAAATGCGTAGATTGCGGTAAATTTCCAGATCTGATGAAATATAGTAAAGTCATTCCATTGTTTAAAGCCGGAGATCCTTCTGATCCAACTAATTATCGGCCTGTATCTATATTACCAGTCCTGAGTAAGATATTTGAAAAGATTATTTTAAAGCAGCTACTCGCTCATTTTAATTTTAATAAACTTTTGCATGGTGAACAATACGGTTTCACAAAAGGCTGTTCAACCATTGATGCAGGTGTAGCACTTCTGAAAAATATTTTTAACGGTTGGGAGGATTCACAGAACGTTATTGGGGTGTTTTGTGATTTATCTAAGGCATTTGATTGTGTTGACCACCCAACACTTATACGTAAACTAGATTATTATGGAGTTAAAGGTATAGCACTTGATTTGATGAGATCGTACCTTAGTGAGAGGACTCAAATTGTAGATGTCAACGGAGTTAAATCGTCTGGTTCTCCTGTGCATATGGGTGTGCCCCAGGGCTCAATTTTGGGACCTTTTCTATTTTTAATTTATATAAATGATCTTCCGTTCTATGTTAAGAATACCTGTGGAATTGTACTGTTTGCTGATGATACCTCACTGATTTTTGGTGTTGATAGACAGAAATTCAATTATGACGATGTAAACGGTGCATTATCTAAGGTATTAAATTGGTTTACTGTTAATAATCTAGTTTTGAATGCAAACAAAACAAAATGTATCAAATTTGCATTACCTAATGTAAAAAAATTGGCCTCTAATTTAATGTTAAATAATGAGGCCCTCAGTCTTGTTGACTCAACAGTGTTTTTGGGTATCACGTTAGATTCGAAACTTCAATGGGGCACCCAAATATCATGTCTTGCGGGGAAGCTCAGCTCAGCTGCTTACGCGGTTAGAAAAATCAGACTACTTACGGATGTAGAAACAGCTAGATTAGTCTATTTCAGTTATTTTCATAGTGTTATGTCCTATGGTATCTTGCTTTGGGGCAGAGCAGCTGATATAGATACAATTTTTATTTTGCAAAAAAGAGCAGTCCGTGCTATTTATAATTTAAGCTCGCGAGCTTCCCTCAGAGATAAATTTAAGGAAATTAACATTCTCACAGTTGCATCACAGTACATTTATGCAAACATAATATTTGTCCGTCAAAACATTAGTCTTTTTGCTAAAAATTGTGATTTGCACTCCATTAATACTAGAAATAAGCATAAACTTGTAACATCTGCTTATAGACTACAGAAAGTGCAAGGATCATTTTTAGGACTTGGTGCACGGTTTTATAACAAAATCCCCACAAATATTTTAGAATTGCCTATGAATAAATTTAAGGAACGAGTTAAGTCAGCTTTGGTACAGAAAGCTTATTATAGTATAAATGATTATATTAATGATGACGAGGCATGGGTATAGCGCTCGTTCTATCAGGACTAATGTTATTATTGTTAAAGAAATTGTTAAAACTTGTTTTGAAAAGAGTAATTGCTGAGTTTATTGCCGGCTCTTCTCAGCAAAAGCAACCTTCCGAACCGAGCATTAGAGTCGACGTTTCATAAGTGCCTGTGAAGGCCTAGTTGAATTAATAAATTTATTTCATTTCATTTCATTTCATTTCAATAGTATGTGGGGATTTTAACGTAAACCTATTGATAGACTCACCTACATCAGTAAGGCTGATAAATTTATTTAAATCATTCAATCTATGCCATTTATTTGATGAGCCAACTAGAATTACGGCAACCACTGCCACATGCCTAGATAATGTGTTTTGCAACTGTGATGTATTTGAAAAATCTATTATTAGTGAGCTGACCTCAGATCATTGTGGTCAAAAAGTAGTTTTATTAAATGAAGCAAATAAGATACCGAACAAAATAACATGTAGGCCTATTACATTAAATCGGATGACGCGATTCCAATACAACGTAAATAAAAACATTGTTTCCATTAATATGTCACATGCGGAACCAGATAGACTTTATGAAGAACTTTTTAGTTTTATCAGAAAAGAATTTGAAAATAGTTTTAAACCTAGGACCGTGAATAAAAATAAACAGATCAAGTTTAACGATTGGGCAACAGCTGGAATTTATAAAAGTAGAACTAAGTTGTATGAGCTGTATGGTATGAAGAAGTTTAATCAAAATGTTAGTTTCATTGAGTATGTTAAAAATTATTCTAAAACATTTAAAAAAGCGTGCGCTCTTGCTAAGTCAATTTATTTGAGAAATAAAATTAATCAAGCTACCAATAAAGTAAAAGCTACTTGGAATATTATTAACTCTGAAAAAGGAAATACTAAGCAGTTTAGCAAGCGTATTGAGTTAAATGCTAACAATAAAGTCATTAGTCAGGATGGTCAAATAGCAGAGGCTTTTAATAACTTCTTTAGGGACATACCTGTAGCTACAACTAGCTCCTTAAATTCTTCACCTGCAAATGCTGACGCGATTTTGAGAAAACATGTATCCGAGTGCGATGAGCTATTCAAATTTAAGCATATTACGTCTTATGAAATAGTAAAAACGTTCAAAACTTTAAAAATTAAACGCACTGGTGATTTGTGGGACATATCAGTTGCTGTATTGCGCGGTATTGTGGATGCTATTGCTCCTCATTTAGCTTTTATTTTTAACAGATGTGTCGATTTAGGTACATTTCCGGATTTGATGAAACATAGTAAAGTAGTACCATTATTCAAAACTGGAGATCCTAGTGATCCTTCTAATTACAGACCTGTTTCCATTTTGCCAGTCTTAAGTAAAATATTTGAAAAAATAATGTTAGTACAACTTCTTTCTCATTTTAATTTAAATAAAATTTTACACGGGGAACAATATGGCTTTACCAAGGGTCGTTCTACGATTGACGCTGGGATAGCTCTTTTAAAGAGTATTTTTGATGCTTGGGAAAAATCACAAAATGTTATAGGAGTGTTTTGTGATCTTTCTAAAGCCTTTGATTGTGTTGATCATGAGACACTATTGGGTAAGTTAAAATATTACGGGGTAAAAGGCATAGCACTTGATCTGATGAAATCTTTTCTTGGTCAAAGAATCCAAAGAGTTGATGTAAATGGGGCTAAGTCATCTGGTTCTTCTGTGCATATGGGTGTACCGCAGGGCTCAATTCTAGGTCCATTCTTATTTTTAATCTATATTAACGACCTACCCTTTTATGTTAAAAATACCTGTGGAATTGTTCTGTTTGCTGATGACACCTCACTGATTTTTAGTGTTGATAGACTTAAATCCAACTATGACGATGTTAACAGCGCATTAGCCAGGGTATTAGATTGGTTTACTGTCAACAATCTAGTTTTAAATGCAAAAAAAACTAAATGTGTTAAATTTGCTTTACCTAATGTTAAAAAAGTAGGTTGTAATCTAATGTTAAATAATGAAGTTTTGAATCTTGTTGAATCAACAGTATTTTTAGGAATTACTCTTGACTCGAAACTTCAATGGGGCACCCAAATTTCTACACTGGCGGGAAAGCTCAGCTCAGCAGCATACGCAGTTAGGAAAATTAGACAGCTTACAGATGTAGATACAGCTCGATTAGTATATTTTAGTTACTTTCATAGTGTTATGTCCTATGGTATTTTACTGTGGGGCAAAGCTGCGGATATAGAAACCATTTTTATTATACAAAAGAGAGCGGTACGAGCTATTTACAATTTAGGTTCTCGTACTTCCCTCAGAGATAAATTTAATGAAATCGGCATACTCACAGTTGCATCACAATATATATATACCAACATAATATTTGTTCATAATAACATTAGCGATTTCGTTAAAAACAGTGATTTGCACTCCATCAACACAAGAAATAAGCACAAACTTGTGACCTCTGCTTATAGACTCCAAAAAGTGCAAGGTTCATTTTTAGGACTGTGTACACGCTTCTATAACAAAATACCTAAATCAATTGTAAATTTGCCTTCACAAAAATTTAAAGACAACATCAAAGCCGTATTAATAAAAAGGGCTTACTATAATGTAAATGAATATCTTAATGATAATAATGCTTGGTTATAGATTTATTTAATTTGTATACTTTTGATACTTATATGATGTAATTTACCTAATATAAACATGTTAATGGTCACACTGATAACATTGGGGGTGTGTGTTTTGTTCATTCATTTGTGGTTTGTTGCAAGCTTGGGTTAGTCATGCTCACTTAAAAGTCTTTGCTTGCGGCGGCGTCGTGTGACGGGTCGCTCACTTCCCTAAAATATGGCGAAGAGGGCGATGGCTGCCACATGCGTCATGCTTGTGAACAGGTGCTGCTTGTGGGGGCTGGTCTGCTTAAGTTTGCTATTGTTATTTTTGTAAACTTTCACTTTAAATTATTTTATTTTAAGTCAGTCCCCAACACCCAAATATTGTCAGTGAGACTAATTCCTTGATATGTAAATAAATCTAAGTTTGTTTTGAAAAGAGTAATTGCTGAGTTTATTGCCGGCTCTTCTCAGCAAAACCAACCTTCCGAACCGAGCGTTAGAGTTTGACTATTCTTAAGTGTCTGTGAAGGCCTAATTGAATAAAAAACATTTTTCATTTTCATTTTCATTTTTAAAGTAAATAAGTACCGATGACGTAATCATCATCTAGACCCCCTACCCCCCCCCCCCCCCCCCCATGTCATTCAAAATAAGCAAAGCAAAGACCTCCCCGCCCTCCCATAGTGCTTACGTAATACATGAACGGCCCCTTGGTACTTTATCGTCGATATACTTTTACATTTTCAATGGGTTTTTTACTGAAGTTCCAAAAAAATACATAATGTATCGCTTCAGTATTAAACAAAACAAACTAAGGGTAGGTTAATATTATATTTCTACAGCTTTACTCTAATATATATCCGTCCTTTCCTATGTGAATTCGAGAGAGTATAAAAGTTTTAATGTCATATGTTACCTATAATTCTGCCATTGACAGTAAGTTCTTCTGATCACAAATATTAGAATAGACCATTTTGTGATCACCAGATGGAAAGAATATTATTCACTTAGAAACAAAACCAATCCTACTTCATTTAATAACATACATATACCTTTATACTTTATTATTTGTTCATTACATTTTAAGGAGTTATTTTATTAATAACCTTGATATTATTTATTATACTTCTATGTTCAACATTACATTAGGTATGTACTTATGTACCTACACATTTTCTTCAGTCTTTCGTCATCTAAGTTCCGACGCCTTTGTCCTATAAGGTTTAATAAGACAGAGATTAGTTTCACTTTCAAGTTTAGTAAAATAAAAGTATTTTTTACAATATGTCCAATTAGCAACAAGGCCCTTTGCCTTTTTTTTGGCCCTTAGCAATATGTCCTGATAATGAACCATCATGATTCCTTGTGTAGTAAATCAGGCTTTATTGTTTGTCTTATCTGTTCCCTGTATTGTTTGACGTTTGTTTGCTGTGATCATTTGTGTTGTTCTTTCTTCGCGCGTATGATCAACGCCGGGTCGCCGGACGAGTGGAGCTTGCCGATACTTACACTTACGCTTCGCAGTAGGTAGGTAGCGGTTGCAGGCCGGCCCTGCCCGCCACTCTCGCGTTGTGCGCGGCGACGGCGCGGTTGACGTGCGCGTTGTGCAGCTCCGACACCTGCGTCGAGCACGCCGCCGCCGGGTCGCCGGACGAGTGGAGCTTGCCGATACTTACACTTACGCTTCGCAGTAGGTAGGTAGCGGTTGCAGGCCGGCCCTGCCCGCCACTCTCGCGTTGTGCGCGGCGACGGCGCGGTTGACGTGCGCGTTGTGCAGCTCCGACACCTGCGTCGAGCACGCCGCCGCCGGGTCGCCGGACGAGTGGAGCTTGCCGATACTTACACTTACGCTTCGCAGTAGGTAGGTAGCGGTTGCAGGCCGGCCCTGCCCGCCACTCTCGCGTTGTGCGCGGCGACGGCGCGGTTGACGTGCGCGTTGTGCAGCTCCGACACCTGCGTCGAGCACGCCGCCGCCGGGTCGCCGGACGAGTGGAGCTTGCCGATACTTACACTTACGCTTCGCAGTAGGTAGGTAGCGGTTGCAGGCCGGCCCTGCCCGCCACTCTCGCGTTGTGCGCGGCGACGGCGCGGTTGACGTGCGCGTTGTGCAGCTCCGACACCTGCGTCGAGCACGCCGCCGCCGGGTCGCCGGACGAGTGGAGCTTGCCGATACTTACACTTACGCTTCGCAGTAGGTAGGTAGCGGTTGCAGGCCGGCCCTGCCCGCCACTCTCGCGTTGTGCGCGGCGACGGCGCGGTTGACGTGCGCGTTGTGCAGCTCCGACACCTGCGTCGAGCACGCCGCCGCCGGGTCGCCGGACGAGTGGAGCTTGCCGATACTTACACTTACGCTTCGCAGTAGGTAGGTAGCGGTTGCAGGCCGGCCCTGCCCGCCACTCTCGCGTTGTGCGCGGCGACGGCGCGGTTGACGTGCGCGTTGTGCAGCTCCGACACCTGCGTCGAGCACGCCGCCGCCGGGTCGCCGGACGAGTGGAGCTTGCCGATACTTACACTTACGCTTCGCAGTAGGTAGGTAGCGGTTGCAGGCCGGCCCTGCCCGCCACTCTCGCGTTGTGCGCGGCGACGGCGCGGTTGACGTGCGCGTTGTGCAGCTCCGACACCTGCGTCGAGCACGCCGCCGCCGGGTCGCCGGACGAGTGGAGCCTGCCGATCCTTACACTTACGCTTCGCAGTAGGTAGGTAGCGGTTGCAGGCCGGCCCTGCCCGCCACTCTCGCGTTGTGCGCGGCGACGGCGCGGTTGACGTGCGCGTTGTGCAGCTCCGACACCTGCGTCGAGCACGCCGCCGCCGGGTCGCCGGACTCATTTAGACTACCGAACCTAGTGGAATATCATTGAGAGAAATTCTTTATGAGACACCACATCTATATATATAAAACAAAATCCCCGCCGCCTCTGTCTGTCTGTCTGGACGCGATGAACACAAAAACTACAGAACAGATTTTCATGCGGTTTTCACCAAATTACGGAGTATTTCATAGGGAAGGTTTTTATGAATAATACATCAATTTGGACCCGGTAGGTGGCGCTGATGGGCAGAACAAAGTCTGCCGATCAGCATTCAGTCAGATCAGTGGACGCGGTTGTATGAGTTTTTTTTATACAAGGTAAACTAAATTCCGTTACGTGCGATGCGTCCGATACGTGCCTGTATCGATGCGGGCCTGTGGACGCGTATCTTTAAAGTACTTACCAGAACTCATTGCCTGGATGCGCGTTACCATCCCAAGCATATGTCAATACAAGTAGTTTCCCTTCATGTTCACCAGTCAACTTAGATGATGGCTCACGTTTTTCCAGTTGTACGTTTATGCCGCCTGAAATATACATAGAACATTTTTTATTGCAGTCGCCTTTTCAAAAGATTATGTAACAAGCAAATTAACTAATTGATTACCTTTTGGATGCCTCTTGCTCTCGAAGAATATACTATGGGACTTCTTATCTTCCGTTGAATTTGAAAACAGCGCTAAAATAGTAATTATTAACTATAGCATCACAAAACATATAAGATTATTATAAGTAAATTAAGTAAATTATTAATGATTTGTGTAAAAACTATCCAGATCAGCATTTGGACGTGTTCTTCGACAGTTTCGGGGTTTTTAAAAACAAGGTTGCGCAACTAGTTGCTTTTGATTAGGATATTTTTGTAGCTTCTCTTATATTATATATATATATATATATATATTTTTTGTACTTTGTTTCATTTAACTTGATGTGTTTTATTTTTTAATTAATTGTTTTAGTAGCTTAAGTTATCTTTTTTGCTATTTGTGTTCTCTCTACGTTTTTTTCATGCCCTACCTACATTGTTAATGTGTCCCTGTGAAAGCTGTGTACACCTGTTATTTATGTATGTACTTGATTGTGTAACTTTATGTCTGTATCCTTTAATGTGCTATGTATATATGTTGTTGGTGTACCGTAATAAATAAATAAATAAATAAATAAATAAATAAATAAGTATAATTGAACGAAAAGTCCATTTGAAATGGCAAAGCTTAGAAATACAGTAACAACTCACCCGTAATACTAGCAGAAGGCCTTATATAAGCAAAATTTACATCCGAAATGTTATTCAATAAGTCCTTTTTGAGAAATGACTTTATCCTCTCGAGGAATGTCAGAATGTAAACGTCTCGTTGGTGCGGAGACACCTGCCACACGCCGAGACCTGGAGACAAGGTCAAAGTGAAAATTGGTAATTAAAAGTCACTTAATTTTTTTGTTTTTATAGACCTCCCGCCGCCTCCAGCAGCACGCTCTGACACAGGGTATGCATTATGAACTCACCGGCCCCGATAACGTTAAGGAAGGCGTCCCTCCCCGCCGCCTCCAGCAGCACGCTCTGACACAGGGTATGCATTATGAACTCACCGGCCCCGATAACGTTAAGGAAGGCGTCCCTCCCCGCCGCCTCCAGCAGCACGCTCTGACACAGGGTATGCATTATGAACTCACCGGCCCCGATAACGTTAAGGAAGGCGTCCCTCCCCGTCGCCTCCAGCAGCACGCTCTGACACAGGGTATGCATTATGAACTCACCGGCCCCGATAACGTTAAGGAAGGCGTCCCTCCCCGCCGCCTCCAGCAGCACGCTCTGACACAGGGTATGCATTATGAACTCACCGGCCCCGATAACGTTAAGGAAGGCGTCCCTCCCCGCCGCCTCCAGCAGCACGCTCTGACACAGGGTATGCATTATGAACTCACCGGCCCCGATAACGTTAAGGAAGGCGTCCCTCCCCGCCGCCTCCAGCAGCACGCTCTGACACAGGGTATGCATTATGAACTCACCGGCCCCGATAACGTTAAGGAAGGCGTCCCTCCCCGCCGCCTCCAGCAGCACGCTCTGACACAGGGTATGCATTATGAACTCACCGGCCCCGATAACGTTAAGGAAGGCGTCCCTCCCCGCCGCCTCCAGCAGCACGCTCTGACACAGGGTATGCATTATGAACTCACCGGCCCCGATAACGTTAAGGAAGGCGTCCCTCCCCGCGGCGGCCCCCCTCCCCGCCGCCTCCAGCAGCACGGTCTCCGCGATGATGCTGAGCCGCTTGTAATACACCTCGTTGTCGAATATGTCCTCGGACGAGGGCCGCTTCACGTACCTATCTGTGTACCGTTTCTCTTCACTTTTATCACCTATTTGAATGTAAGATGTTAACTCTTCGTATGTGTAACTGTGTACCTGAAAACACCCTTCTCAGTTATTCTTTCGCGTTTCAGTTTGTGTATAATGTTCATTGTTTAAGGTTATTTACCTCATCTTATAGTCATCTTCAGTCCCATCAAAAAAAAATGTGAACTGAGAGCCAAGTTCAATATCTTAATATATATAAATCTCGTGTCACAATGTTTGTCCTCAATGGACTCCACCTAAACCACTTAACCGATTATAATAAAATTCGCACACCATGTGCAGTTCGATCCAACTTGAGAGATAGGATAGCTTACATATACTTGGACCCGGTAGGTGGCGCTGGTGGGCAGAACGAAGTCTGCCTGGTCCACTAGTTATATTATATGTCCTGGTTGTTGATTCAAAAAAATAAGTCAGACCAAAGACTTATCATCCTAAGTTATAGGAGAAATAATATATTAGGTTTTTGTAATAATTGTAATAATATTGAACTAGGCTCTCATTTCACATTTATGTTCTTGATGAAATACCTATCATTAATTTTTGTCCACATAAAGACCAGCTGCCATCAATTTTGATTGTTGATTTAGAATTACAGGCCCTATAAGTAAGTGTTCCTAATAGAATCAATCCAAAGGCTTCTCTTCTCACCAAAACTATTCACTGCGGTGCTTGAAAGTATGTTGAGAAAACTAAATTGGGACAATTACGGCGTTAACATCAACCAATCGACTAAACCATCTATCATTATCCTAGAAAGTGATCCGAAGATACTGCAAGAAATGGTGGAGACTCTGGCATACACACACAAGCAAGGAAGAGAAGAAGTTCTAAGTAATAAGCAAAGGTTTGAGTATATCCACCAAACGGAAAACTTTCAACATATGCATCCTCCCATGTTTGAAATATGGATGTGAAACTTGGTCACTCAATACCAACGTGACAAACTTGTCAAGTGCCAATGTTCGATGGAAAGCTGTATGTTGGGAATAAAGCTCAGCGACAAAATTACCTCATCGGAGATACGATAGTAATATAAACTTCCTGACATACTCATTCGAATCGACCATCTAAAATGGGGCTGGGCAGGACACGTTAAGGTGCAGAACAAACAAGTGGAGCCAACAAGTCACATCATGGTATCTAAGGAATGGTGTAAGAGAACGGAGACGTCCATTACGAAGGTGGGAAGATGATCTTCGCCTGGCCCTGGGACCGCACTGAAGGAAAGTGCCGGCAAACAGAGAGCAATGGAAGCAGTTGGAGGCCTTTTTTTTTTTTTCCCAGGGGAATCCACATAGGATACCCGGCAGCTCCGGGGGGAGCCGCCGGGTTATGTGGAGACTCACCGGCACAGAAGGTGCCTACCCACTAAGCCCCTGGGTGTTACAGAGACGCCTGGGCGCCGTGTAGCGGGGCTGCGGGACACGCGTAAGCTGCACAACCGCATGCCCCGCCGGCGCTGCTCGGCCTCCCAAAAACAACTGGAAGCCGAGCCCGTCTCGGGGGGCGGGACTCACGATGCGAAAACGCATGCGAGTCCCGCCCCCCTCTCAACTTCACCGGAGATGCCCATGGAACAAATGGACATCTCCGGCATGGGACCGTGCGTGGACGGCGTGGGCGGCGGATTCCCCGATCCGCCGCCCCGGTCCCCGGCGTTACGGCGGCAACCGGCCCGCGAAGGCCAGTCGCCGCCTACCGCGCTTGCGGCGGCGATGCGGGAGAGAGTTGACGGCGTCCTCTCTCACCCGCTCCGCGGCCTCCCGCAGAAGGTTGCGGCCGCCTCCCAGGCCTCCTCGCTGCCCACCATGGCCCTGATAAGGGCCGGAGTTGGAGGAGGCCTATGTCAAGCGACACACAGAGCTAAGAGACAATTTATAAACCACAGGACCATACAAAGAGGAACTAGCTCGGGAAAAAAAAACTTGAAAACTTATCATAAAATGACTTAAAATGTAAAAAAACTAGTTCCAGATTTATTTCTTTATTTACCTTTCCGAATGCATAATATTATAAAGTTTCTAGGCATCGAGCATGTAATCAATAGAGTAGCAATAGTGAGCCATTTGTTTAGCAACGCATCAATGATTTGTCACGTATAACCGGTATAACTAACAAACCACGCTCGAACTAAAACAGTACCCGACCAATAAGAGACCTGTGTGTACGTCTAGTGCAACACTTGACCTTGAGTCGGCCAATCAGAACACAGGGGCCGACGCAGCGCTTTGGCGTATTTTGTTTTCTAACAAAACTGTTAACAGTTCTACTATATTGGTTACATGCTCGATGTTTCTAGGACATCTAGAAGTGGGTTAATAGTAGGTATTGATCTATAAGTCAGTCGGTGATGAAAATTAAGAATTTTAGACTTTAAATATCCGTTTGTCGCCTATTTGTGAACCAAATTTGACATGTATTTTTTATATAATTTTTGTGTTATGAGAGGGTCAAAAGTAGTTCCAACTGGTTCGAGTAATATTACTATTTATTAATATTATTGCTACTCACCAGTTCTGTCAGCTTGAACTTGGCTTGACACACTACCGCGTGTCTAGATATAAATATTATTTTTGCAAGTTTGTTATGTACGTTGCTTTCAACCATTAAAACACGAAGGTTAGAGACCCAAAAAATATTTATATCCTATTCATTGTTTCTAGCAGTAACTACCTATATGTTAACTACAAGAACTCCGTAAACCAACTGCAACTTTTTTGGAAGAACAAAAAAAATTTTTGAACTATAGCTACCTCCGTGCGGTCTTGCCAGTGTAGATCCCGTTCCCGTAGCAATACAGGGACAGAAATATAGCCCTTGTTACTGTCTAATAAAGTAGCTTTTCATTGGTGAGAGAATTATTGAGACCGGTCCAATAATTTGTAAGTTTATTCCTCTCTATAATATTAATATAATGAACCTTAACTACTATAACATAAAGTTTAAACTCGTACCTGATAGAACTCCGACCACATCTGCCTCCACATATGTTTGGCCGACTGATTATTTCTCACGTACGTTGTCTTCAACACGTTCAAACATGTTGTGGGTGTCACTTCTTCCCCGTAACCATTCTCTAGAACATTCTGTTGTTCCGTTATGAGAATATCTTCGTAGTCCATACGACCTATGCGTTCGAAACGGGGGCCTATTATACCTGAAAATTATAAACCAGATTGTAAGTATATTTGTCTTAATAACTAACGTCACATAACAAAAACTTAAACTCTATTTCTAAAGTCGCTAAAAAGAGTTGGGAATAACTCATTATGCAAAGTTATTTCCACCATTTTTCCAAGATGGCGGCCGGGGGACAAGAGCGGCAACCTCACAAATTTGGAGTATAGCTTCTATTGAACCCCCCACATATTAAAACCATAGCTGTAGATACATGGACGAGAACTCCGAAGGACAGAGGGGCATGGAGAAGGATAGAGGAGGCTTTTGTGAATTTTGTCAGTTATACATACCGATAATAACTGCATTAGTTTCGATATTATCCTCATTGACGACGCCGTTGTTGTGCCTAGTGCCGTCGTTGATGCACTCGGTGTGTCCGCTCACGTACACCATGGCGGCGATCTTCATCTCGTCGTAGCTGAGGCA
This sequence comes from Thyatira batis, assembly GCA_905147785.2. Taxonomy (NCBI): domain Eukaryota; kingdom Metazoa; phylum Arthropoda; class Insecta; order Lepidoptera; family Drepanidae; genus Thyatira; species Thyatira batis. The sequence goes on from LR990507.1 coordinate 3,769,224, forward strand.
GCTCTCCAGGACCAGCGGCGCTCGCTGGTGCATCGTGCCCACTGCCTCCCAACCCTCGTCCCTGAATAAAATAAATTAAATATATTTCGAACCTTGCATATTTAAAAAAAACAGGCCAAGTGCGTCCGTAACATGTATTTATCGAAATTATTAGACGGAATAAAGCCGAAACCCTAAAAACACCAACACAAACCAGCGCCATCTGTTAATGGAAAAGACTAGACTAGTAACGCCATCTTTTGACATTATGAAAAACTATTTTAACAAACATTTGACTCAACATATTTGATGTGACTTTTCAGTAATAGGGTCCCGTTATTACCCTTTGGGTAGGTACGGAACCCTAAAATACAGATAAATTTTAAACCATCTCCTTTATTGTAAAGTTGTCTAAAAAAACCTTTAACAAACTATCCAAAGATTCAGCAATTACCAAATATGGTTTTAAAAAGGAAGGAAATTGTCCAATTAATAATAAAAAAATCTGATTAAAATCGCTCTAGAATTAATTATGAAAGATGATCAGATGATAAACCAACTAAGCTACAATTCGTTCTTGTAACTTTTACCCCCATAAGGGATGATTTAGAAAAATCCCTTCTCAGTGCTCGCCTGCGTTATAAAAGGAAGCAGTTGATATGTCAGTCAGCTTCTTCTTTTAAATAAAGAGATACTTACCCAGTTTCTCCAGTGATTAGCTGGTACGTATCGTGGCTTCCCATGAACGAGATAGCTCTCTTCTTCAATATTCTATCAATAAAGTCTGGTACTGTCATGTCTTTGTACATTGCCTTTTCAATGGGACTACCAAATTCTCTGGAAATTAAATAATATTACGGTATTTTATTTAATTGTTGTGAAATTGGGCAAGCGCCTGGCCTGTTGGGGTCTCACACACACATTAATATTTTTCACACAATCTAATGTCTTTTAAAAGAGCCCTTGGTGGAAAAAAATGGCAAATCTAACCATATTATGCACTACTACCATAAGAGCAGAAATGACTTGCTGCCATGTTGTGACGTCAAAGCTGTCAAAAAAAGTAAATTCTGAAAATATTATGTATGTCAATTATAGCTTACATAAGTGCTTCTAAATAAAAATATTTTGAATGTTTCATTCACCTTTTATAAATTAGGAAATGGGTCATAAGAAGCAACACACGCTCATGTATAAGTGGGTATGTGGACACAATGTTCTTCTTCAGTCTATCAATAGGCCTCCTTTCTTTCAGCTGTTCTAACCTGAAATACATACAATTTTGGAACTTATTATGATGAAAATTTTAAATAATCTACGTTTTTAACAACACACTAAAGATATAAAATACTTTGCTATACTACGGGATACTAAGAAACTTAAATTAGGCCTATTATTATAAAGCTGAAGAGTTTGTTTATTTGCACCCATTAAGCTCGGGAACTATTGGTTCGAATCGAAGAAGTATTTTAGTGTTGGATAGCCCATTTATCTAGAAAGGTTTGGGCCACATAAAATAACTCAATAGGAGCAGAGTATCATCAAAAAATGTTGCAATGACGGGAAAATAATCTTATGTGACACAGACTAAGTTGCACGTATCGGCTAGTATAAGACTTCAAGTAACATACACAATAGTCAAAGTGCACTCCCTATGTTCACACCGTAAGAGTCATAAACAGTGGTTACCTGACAGTCTCAATAGGGAAGGGTATGGGAAATGCTTTGCTCCTCTCTATGATCTGTTCAATATCATCAGACAGTTCCTCTTTGGGAATACTGGTACACTGCATCAGCAGTTCATTGGTCTCCTTACTCATACTTGGAAAACACCAATCTGGCTTGCACCTGAAAATGTTTTTTAATGTATATAGTCACTGCAACAATGGTCTAAAGTTCAAAAGTCTACTGACCACAGCATGAGGCTGCAAATCTTTAGTTTAAAATATAATAACTTATTATTTTACCAAGATAAAAAGTGTTGTTCCAGAACATATTCTAACTCTGTACCACTTTAAATTGTAATCCCTTCAGCTATTTTGGCGTGAAAAAGTAACAAACATTCATCCATACATTCTCACTAACCTTATAAAATTTACAAAATTTATGATATCCTAATTATTATTATATATAATGAAAATTTTTTTTATGAAAATTAAAAAGTGACTTACCAGGCTAAGTTTTGAAATTGACGTAAAACATCCATTTTCGGCGGATTTGTCTGTAATTAGAATGAAATTATTTTGGGTGAATGTGCTGAATATGATAATGTTCCAGTACTAAAATGCATAATTGCAAAACAAACTTCAAATATAACATTAGTAGAACTATTTCTGTATGTATATGCATAAAAACTGGAATGCTTTATACAACTAACCAAAGATTATATAGTCAAGTATAAGGAAAACTTAACATTTTTAGATGTTTGTATATTGCATGTGGGTTTTGTCTTACAAAAAGTCTACAATTTTTATCAACTGTTTTTCCTTAAGTATCCTAAAAAAACAACATATGAATATGTAAATGTAATGATTCAAAAGAATGGCGAAATAAATAAAATACTTATATATGATTGAAAAATAAAATTATAAATAACATGATGATGATTTTCCTAATACTAACAAAATAAAAATAAATAAACATTCTATACATCTACACTAAGCTTTGTACTTTGTGATTTGGGTAACTTATAAGTATGATTAGCAGATTTTGTAGTCAAAATACAGAATAAACAGATATATTCACATACTAAACTATTTTTGATCTAGTTGGTATTAAAGTCAACAAGAAATAAGTACCTAGTTTAAAGATATAAAGGTTTATGTATGTTATGTATTAGGCAGTACTGGGGTTAGCCTACCCGGTATAGGTAAATAATGCTGTAGTATAGTAGTAACATCAAACCAATGCCAAAAATAATGATTGACAGGCCACATAAGTCCTGGGGAGATAAGAAGCAGAAATAAAACTGAACTTTGACAAAAGCAACTGCCGGGCAAAGCCGCGAGCGACAAAGAACAATATGTTTGTATTAACTGTATCAAATCTGTATCAAAACTACATTATAATTTTAATGTGCTATCAATAATGTTTCAAGATCTCGTGAATCATCAAACAACACCAATGATTCGGTCTAAAATAATGCGTAAAACGATCAGCAAATGTGCAAACATACCGTTACAAGGCGAACGCAGAAAATTGCGATTGGAAAGAAATTCCTTAGTAACATAGAAACGGGAACTGATAGTTTTTTTAATAATAACTGATATATGAGTCTCTTGGACAACACTTGAGAAGTAAAGCTTTTTTCTGCATTCCGCACAATCGGTTTTATGAAGGGTATGAAGTAGGTACTAGGCATCGACGTATATTCTAGCGATAGACGAGAACGTTCATGTAAAACATTTGTTTAAAAACTGGTAAGAGTTAGAACTAAAGTGCGCTGCAGCGCTGTATAAAGCTGTGTCAACTAACCAAACTATTTTATAAGATACAGCGCTAGATTGCTTAGTTAGAGTATAGTTTTCTCGCGACCAAAACGTCGTAAGCGCCGCAAATTTCATGGCGCTTACGCGTTTCGTTCAGTTAACTACACTAAGATGTCGTCCCTATAGAGTTCACACCGCAGATGTGACACATCTTTTTTACCTACACTTCATTAGAATAAAACTCGATTTCAAAATGTATTATATTAATATTAGGGGGGCCTAGTGCGGATTGGCGGACTTCACATGGCTTAAATTGAGTACTCAGAGGTTCGGGCCAGGGCTTGAATTAACATAAAACAATTATTCAAAATATCAAACTATCACTACTAATTAAAAACTCATTAACAATTAATCAAATTAAAACACTTTCTAAAAAAACATATCAAGTCTGTGTTCAGTTACATATTTTTACCTACAACCAGTTTTAAGGGAACATCTGCACGTTTTAGTATATGATTGTAGAATGGCGTGGTATTTAAATAGATAAATTGTTTTCTACTCTGGAATTACGAAATTATCACCTATTAATTCACTTAAACAGGAAGTAATTTTACTTAGTTGACTACTACTAGTTATTTACGTCCAGGGTCCACTTTGATTCGGATTATCGTTGTTATTAACGCTGCTCCGTGCGCACCCGCACTGAATGAATGTCGAAGCCACACTAAAGTCAGGTGTAAGGACTGCAGTTCAGTTGAGTTGAACAAAGCGAATGTTCGAACGCGATATCTAGTACGTAGTACATATATATCGATGGTACTAGGTTTGTCATTTCCTGTCAATGTCAAACAAAACAACAATTAAAATGTCAGTAAAATGACAATTGGTAGTATAGTTGCCATCACGTAGGAAGAAGTTCCTATTTAGTAGTATTTGGCGCTTTCACGCTGCATTTTCAAAGAAAGTCATTTTGAGGATACTTTCCAATTGAACAGAAGTAATTTATATTTTTTCCTTTATTAAACCATAGTTAAAAATTTCAAGTTTTATTAAAATTAATAAAATACTAAAAAAACTGTCTCTGAATGTTTCCGAACGACCACGAGTTTGTCATATTGACATTGATTGATTCAATGTTAAGTAACAGGCTTGATTGATTACCTATTTGTTTACAAACTTTATTTTTTGTTGTTTTAGTTAAATAACCAACTGCTGAAATCATTTGACGATTTTTTTTTTACATGATTATAGGGAATTTTAAGTACCTACCTATGTTTTGTGACCGAGCTAGTTGTATTATGTACTATTCATATAACAATAAATACTATAATCATAATGAAAACAATCAAATGACTCAACAACAAATGCATGACTCACCGTGACTCAATCAACCTCGCTGTACAGGTACTTTTTTCATTATCAAAAATAATCTATTCTTGAATCATACAAACATCTATTCGTGAATACACAAAAAACCGCCTGCGTAGAAAAAATATATTTTCAACTTTTGTAGGTAGCGATACCACTAAAAATATACATTATTTCCAGTTTATTTTCTGCTGTTGTAAGTTAACAAATAACTTTTACCTAGCGATAAGTCCGTTGGTCAAAGGATCAATCCTGAAGTTGATCATATTCAGATGTCAAATACCTAAACATAAAAATTTCCAAAGTTGTGTTCTTATCCTAAATCAAGTGAGGAGAATCACCAACCCCTTTTAGACAGTGCAACCCATAATATAACAAAATTATTGTTGTTTTCCATTATTATTTGCCTAATTGGTTTCTCAGGGATTGTAATGAAGAATCAGAGGTTTTATGTCTATCTTGTGATAATGTATCAGTGATATTTATTCTATTCTTACTTTACTTATGTATACTAGGTAATCATTATTACAATGATGACTACTTATTAAAAGAAATATTTTGTTATCTAAAAACGTCACCAAAGCTTCTTAGTTTTTATTTTAATGGTAAAAAATATATAAATCTGACTCAATGCTATATTATTTTGTTTCAGTGTATTTGGAACTCCCATTATGGACATTCTAAATCAATTACAACATTTTGTATGGTAATTTTTGATTTTTATTTATTGAATAATATAGGGTATATTTACATAACTTTAAGAGAGACAGTAACATGTCTAGTCTATCATTCCAACTACCTATGTATAGGTGCAAACCAGACTGGAGTTATCCAAGCATGAGTAAAGAGACCAATAACCTGCTAATGCAATGTGCCAGTGTACCTAAAGTGGACCTGTCTGACGATATTGAACAGATCATCGAGAGGAGCAAAGCATTTCCCATACCCTTCCCCATTGATACTGCCAGGTAAGTAGGTATACATATTACTACTGCTACAAGCTTATGTGGAAGTCCATGCCGCAGTAACCCTGTAGCAATCCATGTCCTAAATATTCTATTCAATTAAATACTCTATATATATACTAGCTCCCCACCCTGCGGTTTTACCCGCGTGGTTTCCATTCCCTCAAGAATACGAGGATAAAATAAAGCCTTTGCAATCCCCTACCTAATAATCAAGCAAAAAATTAATCTTTCCTTTAAGTCTACCCTGCAAATATTGTTTCGCCATAAGAATCAAATGTCAAAGAGACACGACACTTAATAAAAATGGCTTAAGAAATGAGGATACTAAACGGGAAAATAAAATATTCTCAATAACGCGAGTAAACCCGCGGGTGACAGCTATTTCATGACCATAATATCAACATAATAAAACCCAAAATTGTACGTATTTCAGGTTGGAACAGCTAAAAGAAAGGAGGCCTATTGATAGACTAAAGAAGAACATTGTGTCCACATACCCGCTTATACATGAGCGGGTGCTATTGCTAATGACGCATTTTCTTGTCTATAAAAGGTGAATTGAACTATGCATTGGTTTTCGTAACTGCTTTACTAAAAATATAACATTACTTACAGAATTTATTGCAGGCTTTTCTTAGGTAAAAGTAGCTTAGTTACTTGGTAGTTACTTTCAAAAATAATATTATTTATTTGGTATTCTCCTTTCAGAGAATTCGGTAGTGACATTGAAAAAGCACTGTACAAAAACATGACAGTACCAGAATTAATTGATAGGATATTAAAGAAGAGGGCTGTCACATTCATGGGAAGACATGATTCTCACAAACTTCTTACTGGAGAAAAGTCGTGAGTATATTATATGGTAAATTTTGTAGATAATAATAGTACTAAATGACCCGGCAAACGTATTATTCATACAAAAATACTAACAGTACAATAAAAAAATGGGGGGAGATGAAGGAGGGTGAAGAATACTTTACGATCTGTGACTCTAAGACATACCAAACAAAAAGAAGAAGAAGCCGTGTCGGGGAAGTACGATTACAAAAACTGTGACAATATTTTTTATTTATAAGGTGGACACGGTTACATATAAAGAGGTACATTCCACGGAAAGTACTCGACCGGCATATAGGAGAGGTGTGTATGAGCATGACGACATAACAACCATGTCGATCCAGCTCGCAACATTCGCAGGATTCAACTTCACTTAGTTTAATTTACATGTAGATGCAGCGCTGTGTGTACATAAGCCATTGGGTCAAGCATAGACAAATGTTTGATCCTTATTTTCCAGTGCCAATGGTTGGGAGGCAGTCGGCACGATGCACCAACGTCCACCTCTTGTCCTGGAGAGCTGCCTCAGCTACGATGAGATGAAGATCGCTGCAATTGTATACGTGAGCGGACATACTGAGTGCATTAATGACGGCACTAGACGCAATGATGGTATTGTAAAAGAAGATAATATCGAGCAGAATGCAGTAATTATTGGTAAGTTCTAAATAGGTAACCGTAAATATTGATGTCAAATGAAATGTTTGAGAATCACAAATAATTTCAGGCATAATAGGCCCCCGTTTCCAACGCAAAGGTCGTATGGACTACGAAGATATTCTCATAACGGAACAACAGAATGTACCAGAGAATGGTTATGGAGAAGAAGTGAAAACAACCAATGTAGGGAATAATCAGTCCGCCAAACATATGTGGAGACAAATGTGGTCAAATTTTTATCAGGTAGGAATCTCGAAGATACTAATTATAGGTTCTGACTAGGTCTGTAACTAGTTACAGTAATAGAATACTAGCTACTGCCCTGTGGCTGCAGTGTAGGTGGTCCGCAATTCCCATCTATTCTTATAAACTTTCGCGGTTATCTATCTATTCTAGAAGATTCGATATATTTTTAGGTAAAAAGTTGTACATACGATGAGCTAAAACCTAATGTACAAATAGGCGAAAAAAATGCAATTAAACGCTACACAAATAAATATGTGAATCGGCCGTGCTCGGACGATATATTCGATAACGAGGTGTATTACAAGAGGATCAGTGTGATAGCGGAGACGGTGCTGATAGAGGCGGACTCGAGGGCCGCAGCCGAGGGGAACCAGGCCTTCCTTAACGTCATCGGAGCTGGTGAGGTGCAATCAAGTATCTTATAACAATACTAGCTGACCCGCCAGACGTTGTTCCGAAGAACAACGGTTAAATTATTCGAAAACTTCACAGTTTTTAAACCGATTTCAAAAAAAGGAGGAGGTTCTCAATTCATCTGGTATTTTTTATTTTGTTTGAAGTTACTATTTTTAACAATATTGAGGTACAAATCTATATTATTTGGTTTTATCTTATTCAACAAAACATAATCATGTCAACGGTATATTCCTACGAATTTTATACGGAATAAAATCTACATTCGTTTTTACGTCGATGATGTATTTTCTTTCTCTTTGACTTCAGGCCTTGGAGTATGGAAAGTTTCACCACATCAACTAGATGTATACATTCTAACATTTTTGGAGAGGATAAAGTTATTCCTGGAGCAGGATCTATTAAATAACGTTTCAGATGTAAATTTTGCTTATATCAAGCCATCTGCTAGTATAATGGGTGAGATTTTTGATGCTTTAGTTGGAATATGAATTGAATTTCGAAGGTTGCTTTAGCATAACACTTGGTCTGATTTATGAAATACGTAAACCAGTTATTTCGTTTTAAATTCCAGCGTACTTCACAAACAAAACAAAAGGAAGTAAGCAGTCCAACAAGAATAAAATATTATTGAAAAGCAAAACGCATCCGAAAGGTTCTAGGGCTTTTATAATTATTTTGAAATTGCAATTTTTTTTTAAATAAAGTGACATCCTACAGGTTTGACTTATATGTGTGAATCTCATGGAACTTAACTGATTGATTAGGTTTGAGAATATATTTTCAAGATTTGACCTAATCCTCCGACATTGCAGGCGGTATTAGTGTCGGTATGGAGAACCGCGAGCCGTCGTCTCGGCTGTGCCGCGAGCACGCGGGGAAACTGCTCGTCATGACCTACGCCTGGGACAGCAACGCACATCCCGGGAATGAGTTCTGGTACAACATAACGATAATTTAAAATATGCTAATTTATTGCTTTTCGTTCCTACGTTGCGAATTCAACATGTAGTTTTGAAACTGTTTTTTTGCTGAAAATGTTTAACTTAGACCTGTGTTATTACTTTTACAGTTCATTAATGTATAAAAATACTTTTTAGTGTTCTAAAGCAAATATTTTTGAATGATGATTTTTTGATGAAATTATTTTTTAATCATTATGGTCATCACTAGCTCACATAGCTAGTACTATAATGTTAGTATCGGCAGATATTACTTATTAGGGTTTTTATAAGGATCGGCAAGCTCCACTCGTCCGGCGACCCGGCGGCGGCGTGCTCGACGCAGGTGTCGGAGCTGCACAACGCGCACGTCAACCGCGCCGTCGCCGCGCACAACGCGAGAGTGGCGGGCAGGGCCGGCCTGCAACCGCTACCTACCTACTGCTTTGCAAATACGTATGTATAAACTAGCATCCGTCCAGGTACCGATCCCTTCTTGCGTGATGAAGTACCTAACTAGTATAATGTTGTAGCAAGATTTTTGCATAACATTTTTTCACTATAATAAATTATATGCCTTAATTAAGTAATAGCTCAAACTAATCTCAGATCATATTATAATGTCCTTTTTTTCTCTGTCTGAAATATCTTCACAGAACTAACTCTTCAGTTAGATAAATATTTTTGTACACTGAACATGTTTTGTTTTTATTAACAGTACACGAAGTGTCAAAACTTCTTCCAAGCGACGTCACACAGATGAAGACAATTCATGGATTAAATTAAAATTGAAGAAGAAATAATAGGTCTGACGTCTTAACAGAAACTACTCAAGCTTTTAAATTTTAACGTTCCGTATAACAGTGAGACCATGAAATGGTTTATTGACCATGAATGCATTATTTTTAAATACATGTTACCTCTATTTATTTTTATTTAAATACATGTTACCAACCTTTTTATTGCTTCCTTAGTTTTGAAGGGATGGCTCACATTATTTAATTATTATTTTGTTGATGTTGCATTTTTTATGTATAAACTACTGTATAATTTATGTTTATTGATTTAACAGTTATATTGAATTGTTGTTAAGTATTTATCTAAATATGTATTTTGTAATGTGTTGGCAAAGAAAAGGTACAATAAAACGTTATTACAAAAAACATCTGGACATAGTATTTTAATTTATAAAATTGTGAAATATATTTCGAAAGTAATACCTATGTAGTGAAAATACATTTAAAGGTTAGCAAAAACTGTTTTTGAATGTGCCCTAATATTTACTCGGTAGAATTGATCATTTAGCACCTGGTAACGCTAATGTCAAACGTCGTCTTGACATTGACACATCATACTGTTCTCACCGTCTGTCAGCTGAACATAAACAAACAGTCAGTCAACAGTACATATTCGTACAGCGGCAAGTCTAAGTTAATCGTTCGTTTATAACAGAAACTTTTATTACAACCAAATATTACCTGTGAATAACATTTCGATATTCTTAGACGCTTTAAGAGAATTAAATAATTAAAACAGGAATATTTACTTGGGGTAAGTATATCTACTTGTATAATATTGTGAAATAGTGCTGTAAACAGTACTATGATTCATCCTGCTATTAATTATGGATGTTTTTATATCTAATCTCTGCTTTATCTTGTAAAAAATTTTTTGGGACGTACACTATCTACGTATCATTCAGTCCTGCACTGTCGTAGATTTCACATAAACTATCGCAAAAGGTAAAGTTACTTCACATTTTGTTTAAGTAAGTATCAGTTTCATTTATAAAATACTAGTATCTCAGTTTACTACTATAAATAAAACTAGGTATGTAAGGTATTGTGTATTGTATTCAGTGATTGGTCACAGGTTATATCAATCTACCATAAATTTGCATTAAAACCCCCTATGGTTATTTTCTGACCCAATTACTGGTAATTAAAATATATAGGCATTTAAAATTGTAACCCTCCTTCTGGCGCGGTCAGTTAAAATACTTGTAATTAACAATTTTAAACGAAAATAAGAATTTTTTAGCACATTATATCGTAAGTGTACCAGTCGTGGCCACGGTACCAGTAATGGCCAAAAATTAAAAGAAACATCTAGAATTCGGACATGAGCGAATGTTTTTACATTGGGATCACTGTGACATAGACTTTAGACATCGAACTATCTAAGTTTAACGTTTTATTGAATTCAGTCAGTTACATGTACAAATATGCGGGAATACAAAGTGTAAGGTGATTTGAAATTGACAACGACGGCTTTTCTTAAGGAAATCGTTAAGGCGGTGAGCAGAAAGTTTCACTTGTAAAATAGTATTGCTTAATTAAAATCAAAATTAGTTTTGTTTCATGTGGTAACCATAAAATAAAGATAAACTTAGACTAAGACTGGGGTATCCATTAATGAATTTTCCCTGGCCAAGACTGGGTCACAAAACTACAACTTTTATTTGTTAAATTAATTGAATCCAGCTTTGCCGTATCTCACGCGTAACACATTACAAATATTAAATAAGGACTGGACTTTACAGTTTCACCATATTCAGTGCTGAAACTTTCACAAAAACCTGTTTTTTTTTTTCTTAAACTGGCCACCATTGGGTCATTTACCATAGTACTTAGTTCTAATTTATATTTCAGATAAATCATCACTATGGATTTCACTAGTCAAATTCAGAACTGTGTGTGGTGAGTAAAATTTTGTAACATTCTATATACATAGTTAAGATTTTTGGTATTTATGTATGACAGACCGGTTGGCTTTGTGGTTAGTGACCCTGACCCTCAAGCCGGTGGTTGTGGGTTCAAATCCCACCCAGGACAAACATTTGTATGCATGAATATGTCAGTTTATTCTGTGTCTGGATGTAATATCTATATATTTATTTAAAACATAGTATATGTAGATAGTATATCAGCTATCTGGTTACCATAACACAAGCTCACTTTGATGCTTACTTTGGAATCAGATTGGCCATGTATATATTGCCCATGCCAATATTTATTTATTCTTTATTTGTTATTATTATTAAGTAGCCCAGACAGGACAACTATGATGGTTAATTTGACTTAGATGTAAATAGTTAGAAGTCACCCTTCCACTTAGAAAAACTGGTTGGTTACACAATAAAAATACATTTTCTAAAAGGAATGTCCACAATTTTCAGGTGCAAGCCAGACTGGAGCTACACAAACATTAGTAAAGAGACCAATGAACTTCTGATGCAATGTGCCACTGTACCCAAAGAGGAACTGTCTGATGATATTGAAAAGATCATCGAGAGGAGCAAAGCATTTCCCATACCCTTCCCTATTGAGACTGTCAGGTATGTATGTAATTAATAGCGACCGGATTATATACATTTGCATATTCGCATATGCATTTGTATACTTTAGCGGTTTTCATTGAGGGATTCCTAAAATTTATCATTTAATTTCGCATATTCTGCCAATTTTCATGCGTATTCTGCAATTTTTTGTGCATATTTCAAGCATTTTTCTTGCATATTTGCATGCCTATATGCAAGCTTTTTATGTTGCATATAATCCCATCTCTAGTAATTAACATCAAAGTTATAAGGTCCATTTGAAGTCAATCAATTAAAACAGAGAAGTTTAATTATGTATGATTAGATAAATTGATAATGTTATTGATTGTGACAAATAATAAAAACCTGTCACCATAAGTTTTATATGAGGTTTCTTATCAGTTAATAATTTGATATTCTGAGTCATTTTTCCCTCATGGCTAATCTGATTCCAAACTAAGCAGAGCTTGTGATATGGTAATCAGATAGCTGATAAACTACATACTATGATTTAAATACATACTTATATAGATATTTACATCCAGACACAGAACAAACTAATTTTTTTTAAGTCAGAGTCTCTAACCATAAAGCCAACCAGCTTATCATTTATATAACTTTCAGGTTAAAACAGCTGAAAGAAAGAAGGCCTATTGATAGACTGAAGATGAATATAATATCCACTTACCCACTTATACACGAGCGAGTGTTGCTGCTTATAGCAGATTTCCTTATTTATAAAAGGTGAGACTATTTATTAGATTCAAATATAATTCAAAATTATCTAAGTGTGTGGATTAAGGAAAGTGATTAAGGTTCCGTTTTTAACAATAACTAGCTTAATGTATGTAGCATGAAGATCTGTATAATGTAGTTGGAATTTGGTAATTCGCCACTCGGCAGCAGTAAAGAGACAAAAAAATATATTTTCAGAAGGTTATACCTCTATGAAAATCTAGTTTTTGTGAAACAAAATTTTGTCAGACTAATATATGAATACATATCATATTTAGCGCTCTAGACAATATACCCTATGAATGAATGCTAAAAATACAAATATATTTGAATTTAAAGGTTTAAAATTCACAAACATTTTCTTTATTACTAACCGAGTTTTGTTTAAATTTCAGACAATTCGGAAGTGCCATAGAAAAAGCTCTGTACAAAGATATGACAGTACCAGACCTCATCGATAGGATATTGAAGAAGAGAGCTATCTCTTTCCTAGGGAGGCATGATTCCTACAAACTTATTACTGGAGAAAAAGCGTGAGTATGTAACTAACCTATGACGAAGGTTGTTCCAAGAAATAACACAAAGTTTGAAAGAAAGAAAATACATTTATTTGTGGCAAAAAATAAAAATTACACAGTAATTACACATTATACAGTACAAGGAAGGAATAAAACAAAAAACATATAAGTTTACCACAAAAAGGTCCCAACTCGGCATGATGCTTATTGTTAGGCAGCGTTGGTCTTCTATTGGGACCGGTTGATGACGTCACAATAAAGTCAAATTACTAAAATATGGCAAAAATAAAATAAATATCAGAATGAAAATAAAGAAACAGCATTAAAATTTAAACAAAAGGATAATATTAAAAACTTTATAGATATGATAGATCATTCTTAAATTTATTCGAACAACAACATACTTTTTGTAGTAAAATAAAAAATATAATTCAAATAAAATTAACTATGTAGTAGTCTAACAAAACTAAAAGGAAAAAGAAAAATACCTAAGGTAGCTTTCCTACGGCGCGACGATATGCGACCGCCCTAAGCGTGGCCTGCGGGTGATGGGGAGGGCAACCCACTACTCGCGCAGACACAAGACTAAGAAGAAGACGGATGCGTTTTGTCCTGCGCGTCCGTCCAGACGGAGGTAGGGGGGCATAGACCCCCCAAAGAAGTGGTCCATGAGACCGACGCCGGCCGACAACTCCGGCGAAGGCCAGAAGGGGACATGGGGAGGTTTTAGTCCGTGCAAGTCGGACATAACCCGTCGCTGTGCCCTCAGCGGCGGGTTTGCGAAGGGAAGGCATTTCCTCCTCGATAAAAAAAGTATTCCTTATTTCAGTTCTAATGGTTGGGAGGCAGTGGGCACGATGCACCAGCGAGCGCCGCTGGTCCTGGAGAGCTGCCTCAGCTACGACGAGATGAAGATCGCCGCCATGGTGTACGTGAGCGGACATACCGACTGCATCAACGACGGCACTAGGCACAACAACGGCGTCGTAAGAGATAATAATATCGAAACCAATGCAGTTATTATCGGTATGAATTCGTGTTTCTCATAACCTTGATTTTCTTTCCCTTATATAAAACTTAATGTATGTGATATTACTAGCTGATCCGCGCAACTGCGTCGGACTATCCAATATAAAAATAAATTTGCAATTCTAACCAGTACTTAATTCCTAAGATAAGCGCGGTCAAAAGAACAAATTCTTCAACTTTATGACTGTCATTTGTTCGTTATCTTATTATTTAATTTGTTTAAAGTTCCCTTGGTCAAAAAGACCAGTGGTAGAGGTATAACAGCAATATTTGAAACCTTGAAACTTGTCCGTCTATAAACAAAGTATAGAGGGCCAAAAAACAGCCTTTACAAACTACCTTTTGAAAACCACCTATCATTCCAGGAATAATAGGCCCCCGCTTCCAGCGCATAGGTCGGATGGATTACGAAGATATTCTCATAACGGAACAACAGAATGTTCCTAAGTATGGTTACGGTGAAGAAGTCAAAACAACTAATTCAAGAAATAATCAGTCATCCAAACATATGTGGAGACAGTTATGGTCGAAGTTCTACGAGGTAAACTTTAAAATTATACTACTCGGGATATATATATACTAATAACAAATCTTTGACAGTACCTGGTCAGTGATAACGGAATGACCTCTCATGAGTTCTGCCAGTCTCTTTACAAATCTTCTTGACTCAAAAAATTCTTTTTTCTAGGTTAATTACCATACTTATGCTGCGTTAACATCCAACCAACAAATAGGCGACAAAAGCGTAGAGAAACAATACACAGATAGGTACGTGAAGCGGCCCTCGTCCGAGGACATATTCGACAACGAGGTGTATTACAAGCGGCTCAGCATCATCGCGGAGACCGTGCTGCTGGAGGCGGCGGGGAGGGGGGCCGCCGCGGGGAGGGACGCCTTCCTTAACGTTATCGGGGCCGGTGAGTTCATAATGCATACCCTGTGTCAGAGCGTGCTGCTGGAGGCGGCGGGGAGGGACGCCTTCCTTAACGTTATCGGGGTCGGTGAGTTCATAATGCATACCCTGTGTCAGAGCGTGCTGCTGGAGGCGGCGGGGAGGGACGCCTTCCTTAACGTTATCGGGGCCGGTGAGTTCATAATGCATACCCTGTGTCAGAGCGTGCTGCTGGAGGCGGCGGGGAGGGACGCCTTCCTTAACGTTATCGGGGTCGGTGAGTTCATAATGCATACCCTGTGTCAGAGCGTGCTGCTGGAGGCGGCGGGGAGGGACGCCTTCCTTAACGTTATCGGGGCCGGTGAGTTCATAATGCATACCCTGTGTCAGAGCGTGCTGCTGGAGGCGGCGGGGAGGGACGCCTTCCTTAACGTTATCGGGGCCGGTGAGTTCATAATGCATACCCTGTGTCAGAGCGTGCTGCTGGAGGCGGCGGGGAGGGACGCCTTCCTTAACGTTATCGGGGCCGGTGAGTTCATAATGCATACCCTGTGTCAGAGCGTGCTGCTGGAGGCGGCGGGGAGGGACGCCTTCCTTAACGTTATCGGGGCCGGTGAGTTCATAATGCATACCCTGTGTCAGAGCGTGCTGCTGGAGGCGGCGGGGAGGGACGCCTTCCTTAACGTTATCGGGGCCGGTGAGTTCATAATGCATACCCTGTGTCAGAGCGTGCTGCTGGAGGCGGCGGGGAGGGACGCCTTCCTTAACGTTATCGGGGCCGGTGAGTTCATAATGCATACCCTGTGTCAGAGCGTGCTGCTGGAGGCGGCGGGGAGGGACGCCTTCCTTAACGTTATCGGGGCCGGTGAGTTCATAATGCATTCCCTGTGTCAGAGCGTGCTGCTGGAGGCGGCGGGGAGGGACGCCTTCCTTAACGTTATCGGGGCCGGTGAGTTCATAATGCATACCCTGTGTCAGAGCGTGCTGCTGGAGGCGGCGGGGAGGGACGCCTTCCTTAACGTTATCGGGGCCGGTGAGTTCATAATGCATACCCTGTGTCAGAGCGTGCTGCTGGAGGCGGCGGGGAGGGACGCCTTCCTTAACGTTATCGGGGCCGGTGAGTTCATAATGCATACCCTGTGTCAGAGCGTGCTGCTGGAGGCGGCGGGGAGGGACGCCTTCCTTAACGTTATCGGGGCCGGTGAGTTCATAATGCATACCCTGTGTCAGAGCGTGCTGCTGGAGGCGGCGGGGAGGGACGCCTTCCTTAACGTTATCGGGGCCGGTGAGTTCATAATGCATACCCTGTGTCAGAGCGTGCTGCTGGAGGCGGCGGGGAGGGACGCCTTCCTTAACGTTATCGGGGCCGGTGAGTTCATAATGCATTCCCTGTGTCAGAGCGTGCTGCTGGAGGCGGCGGGGAGGGACGCCTTCCTTAACGTTATCGGGGCCGGTGAGTTCATAATGCATACCCTGTGTCAGAGCGTGCTGCTGGAGGCGGCGGGGAGGGACGCCTTCCTTAACGTTATCGGGGCCGGTGAGTTCATAATGCATACCCTGTGTCAGAGCATGCTGCTGGAGGCGGCGGGGAGGGACGCCTTCCTTAACGTTATCGGGGCCGGTGAGTTCATAATGCATACCCTGTGTCAGAGCGTGCTGCTGGAGGCGGCGGGGAGGGACGCCTTCCTTAACGTTATCGGGGCCGGTGAGTTCATAATGCATACCCTGTGTCAGAGCATGCTGCTGGAGGCGGCGGGGAGGGACGCCTTCCTTAACGTTATCGGGGCCGGTGAGTTCATAATGCATACCCTGTGTCAGAGCGTGCTGCTGGAGGCGGCGGGGAGGGACGCCTTCCTTAACGTTATCGGGGCCGGTGAGTTCATAATGCATACCCTGTGTCAGAGCATGCTGCTGGAGGCGGCGGGGAGGGACGCCTTCCTTAACGTTATCGGGGCCGGTGAGTTCATAATGCATACCCTGTGTCAGAGCGTGCTGCTGGAGGCGGCGGGGAGGGACGCCTTCCTTAACGTTATCGGGGCCGGTGAGTTCATAATGCATACCCTGTGTCAGAGCGTGCTGCTGGAGGCGGCGGGGAGGGACGCCTTCCTTAACGTTATCGGGGCCGGTGAGTTCATAATGCATACCCTGTGTCAGAGCGTGCTGCTGGAGGCGGCGGGGAGGGACGCCTTCCTTAACGTTATCGGGGCCGGTGAGTTCATAATGCATACCCTGTGTCAGAGCGTGCTGCTGGAGGCGGCGGGAAGGGACGCCTTCCTTAACGTTATCGGGGCCGGTGAGTTCATAATGCATACCCTGTGTCAGAGCGTGCTGCTGGAGGCGGCGGGGAGGGACGCCTTCCTTAACGTTATCGGGGCCGGTGAGTTCATAATGCATACCCTGTGTCAGAGCGTGCTGCTGGAGGCGGCGGGGAGGGACGCCGTCCTTAACGTTATCGGGGCCGGTGAGTTCATAATGCATACCCTGTGTCAGAGCGTGCTGCTGGAGGCGGCGGGGAGGGACGCCTTCCTTAACGTTATCGGGGCCGGTGAGTTCATAATGCATACCCTGTGTCAGAGCGTGCTGCTGGAGGCGGCGGGGAGGGACGCCTTCCTTAACGTTATCATGGCCGGTGAGTTCATAATGCATACCCTGTGTCAGAGCGTGCTGCTGGAGGCGGCGGGGAGGGACGCCTTCCTTAACGTTATCGGGGCCGGTGAGTTCATAATGCATACCCTGTGTCAGAGCGTGCTGCTGGAGGCGGCGGGGAGGGACGCCTTCCTTAACGTTATCGGGGCCGGTGAGTTCATAATGCATACCCTGTGTCAGAGCGTGCTGCTGGAGGCGGCGGGGAGGGACGCCTTCCTTAACGTTATCGGGGCCGGTGAGTTCATAATGCATACCCTGTGTCAGAGCGTGCTGCTGGAGGCGGCGGGGAGGGACGCCTTCCTTAACGTTATCGGGGCCGGTGAGTTCATAATGCATACCCTGTGTCAGAGCGTGCTGCTGGAGGCGGCGGGGAGGGACGCCTTCCTTAACGTTATCGGGGCCGGTGAGTTCATAATGCATACCCTGTGTCAGAGCGTGCTGCTGGAGGCGGCGGGGAGGGACGCCTTCCTTAACGTTATCGGGGCCGGTGAGTTCATAATGCATACCCTGTGTCAGAGCGTGCTGCTGGAGGCGGCGGGGAGGGACGCCTTCCTTAACGTTATCGGGGCCGGTGAGTTCATAATGCATACCCTGTGTCAGAGCGTGCTGCTGGAGGCGGCGGGGAGGGACGCCTTCCTTAACGTTATCGGGGCCGGTGAGTTCATAATGCATACCCTGTGTCAGAGCGTGCTGCTGGAGGCGGCGGGGAGGGACGCCTTCCTTAACGTTATCGGGGCCGGTGAGTTCATAATGCATACCCTGTGTCAGAGCGTGCTGCTGGAGGCGGCGGGGAGGGACGCCTTCCTTAACGTTATCGGGGCCGGTGAGTTCATAATGCATACCCTGTGTCAGAGCGTGCTGCTGGAGGCGGCGGGGAGGGACGCCTTCCTTAACGTTATCGGGGCCGGTGAGTTCATAATGCATACCCTGTGTCAGAGCGTGCTGCTGGAGGCGGCGGGGAGGGACGCCTTCCTTAACGTTATCGGGGCCGGTGAGTTCATAATGCATACCCTGTGTCAGAGCGTGCTGCTGGAGGCGGCGGGGAGGGACGCCTTCCTTAACGTTATCGGGGCCGGTGAGTTCATAATGCATACCCTGTGTCAGAGCGTGCTGCTGGAGGCGGCGGGGAGGGACGCCGTCCTTAACGTTATCGGGGCCGGTGAGTTCATAATGCATACCCTGTGTCAGAGCGTGCTGCTGGAGGCGGCGGGGAGGGACGCCTTCCTTAACGTTATCGGGGCCGGTGAGTTCATAATGCATACCCTGTGTCAGAGCGTGCTGCTGGAGGCGGCGGGGAGGGACGCCTTCCTTAACGTTATCGGGGCCGGTGAGTTCATAATGCATACCCTGTGTCAGAGCGTGCTGCTGGAGGCGGCGGGGAGGGACGCCTTCCTTAACGTTATCGGGGCCGGTGAGTTCATAATGCATACCCTGTGTCAGAGCGTGCTGCTGGAGGCGGCGGGGAGGGACGCCTTCCTTAACGTTATCGGGGCCGGTGAGTTCATAATGCATACCCTGTGTCAGAGCGTGCTGCTGGAGGCGGCGGGGAGGGACGCCTTCCTTAACGTTATCGGGGCCGGTGAGTTCATAATGCATACCCTGTGTCAGAGCGTGCTGCTGGAGGCGGCGGGGAGGGACGCCTTCCTTAACGTTATCGGGGCCGGTGAGTTCATAATGCATACCCTGTGTCAGAGCGTGCTGCTGGAGGCGGCGGGAGGTCTATAAGAACTAAAAACGTATTCAAGTACCAAATTTCACTTTGACCTTGTCTCCAGGTCTCGGCGTGTGGCAGGTGTCTCCGCACCAACTAGACGTTTACATTCTGACATTCCTCGAGAGGATAAAGTCCCTCCTCAAGAATGATTTACTGAATCACGTTTCGGATGTCAATTTCGCTTATATTAAGCCTTCTCCTAGTATAATGGGTGAGTTGTTTGTAAATCTACCTTAAAATAATTTGAAATAAGTGCTAATGAATATCTTGTCAAAAACATATATGTGATATTTGCCTTGGTTTTGGACTTTGAAAAACAACTGAATTTAAAAATATACAAGGTTCGTTATTAGTATTTTTTTTACTACGGGAAATTCAAAGATCTCTGGGAACGCGGGCTTTGGAAATAATTTACAAGATTCAGCTACATCTATGATTATTACTGAAGTCAGCAAAGGACCCCACATATAGACCTATATATATAGTTCATACTTATTATTTTTTGCAGCACTCTTCACATATAAAACGAAAGGGAATATCAAGTCAAAACAGAGGACAATATTCTTGGAAAGCAATACACATCCTAAAGGTAAACAAATTTTAAAAACAATTTTGCCTTAATGATTATTTTGTGTCTTTTCTTCATTAGTTCCTTCTCTTTAAGGCCTTTACGACTCGTTCTATTTTATCACATCGGTCACACAAAATCTGTCCATGTCCAAAATCGGACCCCCCAAAATTCATTGTTTTATTTCTATTTTTATTTGAAAATATTGAAATTGAAAAATTACCAAGTTTCAACAGTATAGCTCTTATAGTTTAGGAAAAAAGTGGCTGTGACATACGGACGGACAGGCAGACAGACATGACAAATTACGATTTTTAGGGTTCCGTAGCCAAATGGCAAAAACGGTACCCTAAAAATCGTTAAAGGCGCTTAATCAGTTTTTAGGGTAAAAACGGGACACTATTACTGAGACTTCGCTGCCCGACCGTCCGTCTGTCACCAGGCTGTATCTCAAGAAAGGTGTAGCTACAGTTGAAATTTTCACAGATGATGTATTTCTATTGCCGCTATAACTAAAAATATGTGCTAAAAATAAAATAAATATTTCCCATACAACAAACTTGTTTTATTTACTGTTTCTTACTCATCATAATGGTCGGAACCCTTCGTGCGCGAGTCCCACTCGCACTTTTTACTTCAAAAAGGGTAACCTTAACGTCTTGAGTTTATTTTTGTCATTGCAGGCGGTATTAGTGTTAGTATGGAGAACCGCGAGCCGTCGTCCCGGCTGTGCGGCGAGCACGCGGGGAAACTGCTCGTCATGACCTACGCCTGGGACAGCAACGCACATCCCGGGAATGAGTTCTGGTAATTAGTTTCCTTTAACTAAAATCGTAGATCTATACTTAATACTATAAATGCGAAAGTAACTCTGTCTGTCTCGCTTTCACGCTAAAACTATTGAACGGATTTAATTGAAATTTGGTACACAGATAGTCAAAAGCCTGAGAAAGGACTACTTTTTATCCCGGGAAAATGGAACATCTCCCGGTAATGTGGGTGAAACCGCGCAGAACCCATAGTTATGAATATATTTTGTAAGGATCGGCAAGCTCCACTCGTCCGGCGACCCGGCGGCGGCGTGCTCGACGCAGGTGTCGGAGCTGCACAACGCGCACGTCAACCGCGCCGTCGCCGCGCACAACGCGAGAGTGGCGGGCAGGGCCGGCCTGCAACCGCTACCTACCTACTGCGAAGCGTAAGTGTAAGGATCGGCAAGCTCCACTCGTCCGGCGACCCGGCGGCGGCGTGCTCGACGCAGGTGTCGGAGCTGCACAACGCGCACGTCAACCGCGCCGTCGCCGCGCACAACGCGAGAGTGGCGGGCAGGGCCGGCCTGCAACCGCTACCTACCTACTGCGAAGCGTAAGTGTAAGTATCGGCAAGCTCCACTCGTCCGGCGACCCGGCGGCGGCGTGCTCGACGCAGGTGTCGGAGCTGCACAACGCGCACGTCAACCGCGCCGTCGCCGCGCACAACGCGAGAGTGGCGGGCAGGGCCGGCCTGCAACCGCTACCTACCTACTGCGAAGCGTAAGTGTAAGTATCGGCAAGCTCCACTCGTCCGGCGACCCGGCGGCGGCGTGCTCGACGCAGGTGTCGGAGCTGCACAACGCGCACGTCAACCGCGCCGTCGCCGCGCACAACGCGAGAGTGGCGGGCAGGGCCGGCCTGCAACCGCTACCTACCTACTGCGAAGCGTAAGTGTAAGTATCGGCAAGCTCCACTCGTCCGGCGACCCGGACTGTAATGTACTTCTCGTCGAAGGGCTAAACAGGTATCACTCTGCATACCTCTGCGACGCTAATCCATCACTGGTCCCCCCACTGCCGCTATAGCGTCTCCTCATGGAGCATTGTAAAGTAAATTTACATTTAACATTAGCATGTTCTAATTTCTAATTAACCATGCTGTTTTTGAGTTATAGCCAGGCTAAAGAACAGCTAGTAATTTCTGTATGGTTTTTTTAGGAACATATTTAAATCTTTACCTAATTCGAAGGCATTATAAAGTTTTAAATTGTGATTTCTCTTGGCAGCACAGACACATTGGGATGAATCTATGAGCTCTACAACTGAACTTGAAGATAAATTGAACATACATTTGGTGCTACACATGGACAATTACTTGTACAATATTATCTATACAAATTTTAATACGAATTACTACATAACTTCTCAAATGCGCAATAGTCAAGTAAAATGCATACAGTTAAAAAATGATACTGTAATAAGTGTTATTTATTTATTATTATTTAATTATAAGAAATTAAATCAATTTATTGTATTTACGAAACAGAATTCAAAAATTGTTGTTGATAACTTGTATCGTTAATTTTGAAATGAATAAATAATTTATACATATAAACCTTCCTCTTCAATTACCCTATCTTTTAAAAAAAGCGGCCAAGTGCGAGTTAGTCTCGCTCATGAAGGGTTCCGTAGCAGCAAGTAACATAATATAAATCTGCTACGGAACCCTTCATGAGCGATTCCAACTCGCACTTGGCCGCTTTTCTAACCTTAAAGTGTCTCGGAAAATCCCTGAAAAATTCAAAGCGCTGCAATTATTTTTTCTTAGTGTCCCGAGGCTTTAAATTTATTGTTTTCGCTAAAATCACCATAATGAACCATGGTTCGAATTTAATCATTTTTTCAAAGAAAACAGAATGTAAAAGATCGGTTTGTTTCAAAAATTTCGAAGAAAAAAAAAACTTTTTTTTAACTTTCCTTTTTTTTCTCGACTTTGTGTATGTTTATCTGTCCGTCTGTCTGTGTGTCTATAGCTGTTGAAGGTTCTGCACGTATATAGGTCACAATTCAGTACCATGTATTGCCTCTATCCAAAATTTTGGAAACAGTTCATTTATGGTAAAAGTATAATAATAGAAACTGATCATAAACCTTTAGTAGCCATTACCAAAAAAGATATCTTATCAACTAGATTGCAACATATGGTCCTTAAAGTTTTTAAATATGATTTTGAGATAAACTATATTCCAGGTAATCAAATGTATATTGCTCGTTTTAATTATCAAGGCATTAGTAGGTACATTGTATAGAGATGGATGTGGTATATGGTTTAGAATGTGATTTAGGTACCTATATCAGAGGCAAAATTACAATTATTACAAAATGAAAGTAAAGACCTTAATTTACAACAAATTCTGACTTGGTATCAGTCCTGGATTTATGCATAGGCCGCGGCCTAGGGGCGGCAGCGTCCTAAGGGCGGCAGATTTCAGAGGACATGTACCTAACTACATGGACGGCGGAAATAAAGTGGACTTCACTCATAAAAAATATAAATCCGGCACTACTTGGTATAAACTCAATCAATATTGGTATGAATAATTTGCTCTTATGAATAAGTACCTTAGTTTTTAACTTGTTCACTGATTATACTTTGGGCATCATCGGGGGAGATGGAGTGAAATTCAACACATACCATTTACAATGAATTCATTTTATTTATAAGGTATTTACAATGAATTAACTAAATTAAATATGTTGAAATGGAAGTAGATACTTATTATTACAATTTGGCACAAGGTTTTTAGAATGCTATTTTACACGTAAGTGCGGTACGATGGATTTACATGACAAATTACTCCTTAGAAATCATGTTGGAACTGCGCTTGCACTGCCACATCGGGCCTGCCGTGACCAAACTGATGGATCAAGCCACCACCAGCAGACAATCTGGTGTTCTTGTCGAGGTTCCAAACACCGTCACCGGTTGCAGATAACTGTAAAATAAAATATATGGCATGAATATAAGTAGGAAGAAGATATAAAACAATAAGTTTGTTCTGGCTAAAGTCGTATTAAAGGTATAAAGGTAAAAGATGAAATTATCTAAAGACTTATAAAACCACATATTCTATACACATCTGAAATAATATTATGGTTAAAACTATTATTATAGAAATTGTCTGTGTGACTTTATGAAATGAAGATTGATAAGATCCATAATGCGCCTACTATTTTATTGAAGCAATATTTCAATTCAAACTTTTTGCACCGAGTTTATAAACGGCACTTACATACTCAAACGAGGATTGAGTCAATTTGATTGATTGAAATGAAATAATATATTCTTGGGTTATATTGAGATAAGTATATTATTTATTGAGCGGAATAAGATCTTTAGAATTTATACAAAACGCTCGATAATTTGTTCTACTTAGATTAAGTGTGTAGGGTAAGAAGGGTAAGGATTATAACCTCATTTAAAAGTTGGTTATGAGTTTCGCATATTAGAAGTTAAACGTATGTACGGTGCTTAACCCAGTTTCTGACAACAAGCTGGAAACTGTTCCTGAGTCTTATGCACAGCGTTTCCACTATGGAAAAGATGGTACCTATGTCTAAGTGCTTATATTATAGACCATTTAGGTTTCAACTAGAGTACCTACAAAAGGCAAACTTCTTCAAAAAAAAAATTTGTTAGTGGTCGGCAAAATACTATTTAACCTTGAAAACCATAACATGTTTTTTCATGACATTGAATGTAATCTGATTCTGCACAGAGCAGAGCTTGCCAACCTTGCTAACCTAACCAATAACCTAGCTGGTATCTTAATATAGATATGTATTGGATTCAGATACAGGACATCTTATCTACCTGTTGTGCTAACAATATCCTGAATGGGAATTGAACCGAGAATCTGCGGTTACCTATTAAAGTCGCTGTCGCTAACCACAAAACTGTCAGCCAAACGAAACGGACTAAAGATCGGTTGGCTTTGTGGTTAGTGACCCTGACTTTCAACCCGCCAGTCGTAGGTTCGAATCCCACCCAGGACAAACATTTGTATGCATGAATCTGTTTGTTCTGTGTCTGGATGTAAATATCTATATAAGTATGTATTTAAAGGTAGTAAGTATATGTAGTATATCAGCTATCTTGTTACCATATCACAAGCTCTGCTTAGTTAAGAATCATTGGCCGTGTGTGAAAAAATGCCCCAGGATAAAAATGTACTTACGCTAGTCCTTCCATGAATTTGCTTGCTTAATTCAACGGCTGCTTTAGCATCCTTGTTAGACCAGTCGAATCTGCCTCCGAAGTTGGTGCTGTCACCTTCAGCTCCAAGTACCCTCGTACCGTAAGCCTGTCCTACCAGTTTGCCTCTATCGTCATTGAAGATCTCATGTTTGTACCCGCCTTTACCCTGGAGGAAATTATTAAGTTAATTAAGTACCTACATAATTCTTAAATTAAAAGTCGGGATGTTTGTTAGTCATCTGGCATAGGTACCTACGGGTTAAGCGGTGTGGTATAAGATAGGTACTTTGTTCATCTATATTAAATTTCAAGTAGGTACTTAGGTATGTAGCAATATTTTGTAAGTATAAGTACTAGCTGCCGCCCTGCGGTTTCACCCGCGTAGTTCCCGTTCCCGTGATCACTTAGGGGTATGAAAAATAGATAGTAAATCGGTCAAGGCGTTTCGGAGGAGTACGGTAACCAACGAGCATGTAACCAATAGAGTAGCAATAGTGAGCCATTTGTTTAGCAACGCATCAATGATTTGTCACGTATAACTGGTTTAACTAACAAACCACGCTCGAACTAAAACAGTACCCGACCAATAAGAGACCTGTGTGTACGACTTGACCTTGAGTCGGCCAATCAGAACACAGGGGCCGGCGCAGTGTTTTGGCGTATTTTGTTTTCTAACAAAACTGTTAACAGTTCTACTCTATTGGTTACATGCTCATTGACGGTAACTAACATTGTGACACGAGAATTATATATATCCACCATTTAATTAATTATATTATCACCATTACCGACAGGTACCTACCTACAGAGTAGCTTTCCCTTTCAAACCATAACCTATATTTGTGGCAAATATTGCTACATATTCAGATCCCTTAAGCCGTTCTAGCGTGATTGAAAAAAATCGTCGATCTATTCAAACTCTCGCATTAAAATAATTTAAAGACAAATTTATTTAACTAATTTAAAGAATCAAATAAACTTACAAAAAGACCCTGGTCGTTGTCTCCCAAAGTGCCGAAGACTTTCCCATTTCCAACCTGCTTGTCCCATGTCACATCTCGTGGGTGCCGTGCTTGTTTTGAGTATCTTATTTGTGGGTACCTGTCAATTATTCAACCATTAAAATTATCACATAATATTATAGTAATATTCACTTATACATAGTTTCCGCCTCACCGTTTCACTCTAGTTCCTGGGGTCTAAAAATGTATCGTGATAAAAAGTAGTTGACTCTTCCAGAATATGTTCTAGCTCTATGCTGAATAACAAATATTCGTCCATCTATTCAACCTTTCACCAAAATAATAGACACAGTTATTCAAAGTCGAGAATCAAACGGCAACTTGTAGGATGGCATTTAGGGAATTTAATCACTGCGCTAACCAGCCCCTACGACCGCGAGTGAGCATGTACCCGAAGCTCAAACTTTGTAATGAAATATTTAACAATAGTAATTAACTTAAGCTAGCCTAGAGCATACCTCTATGCAAGTATGTTTATTTGATTATAAACTCTAAAAATATCATAACAAAGTCGAAATCTCTTTCTCTGCTTACTCATTATGTACCATGCAATGAATTTTGATACGGTTGTTAGGTTGTTACTAATAGAGCGGTAAACGGGGAAGCTTTGAGTAATTACTGAAATATGATACTCTTAAGTACAAACTTCATAGGAAAACTTTTACACGGAGCAGCGGACTTCTCATGTGATAGCGTAGTGAGTGAAAGGGACAGAGAACAGAATTTTACCTTGGCGAATTTGACCCCTTAACTGGGGTGGTATGGCAGTAAGGTACTTACATTTCTTGGTAACCTGGAGGTAATGATACTTGGGCGTATGTGAAAGCTACGAATGCAGCGAAGAAAATGGCGCTTGTTTTCATTTTGACTGCAAAAAATTATACACAAAAATAAGCTTTATATAAATAAATATTGTACCTACTTATAACCTACGTTATCTCTAGGTGCACAATGTAATTATCTAAAATTATTAGTTGATTACTAGTTGAACTTTGCCAATGTTTTTCTATTCAGATTAAAGGTCAAAGTCAAGTCTGCAATCGTTATAGAGTTAGGTACTTAGTAAATAAAAATGGCAAAAAATAGAACACCAACAATAAAGCGGCGCGGACTTTGAACTATAAATTAATATTATTAGTAAAATTAGCTTTACTCACATAGGTTACGTTTAGAGAACTAGCTTGTAAGAAGAACTTCTTGTGACTGTAATGTCTAACAATTCTGAAATGTTTATATACTAACAAATCCCACATTGGTAAAGTCCCTGTGCGCACAAAAGGGGAATAAATAACGTTCAGAGATAAATACTCTATGCGTCATAATTTTAAGATGTTTTATCCTCATGGATGCTTTCTTTTGATTAACCAAGGGGAGGAACCGGGATAAGATAATTTTCCTTATTGGAACGCAGATATTATTTTTGCCTAAATAAGGTATGGATAAAGTTCTTCCCCTAACGATTGAAGATTGGACTATGCGCTAAGATTTACTCATTTAATCTATTGACGAGTTTATATTGCATTTTAATCAATATATTTAATGTTACCTAAGAATAGGTACTATTTTAGTTGAGTTTTTGGTGACAAATAAATATCCTGGGACCGTTTTCACACACAGCCAATCTGAGCCTCTCAGAAGAACTTGTCATATGGTAACCAGATAACTGATAAACTACATATACCTAGTACTTTTAAATACATAGATACTTAAAGTTACATACAGAAACAGGACAGACATATTCATGCATCAAAAATAAATAAAATTATGGTGAATAATAATATTTTTATTGTTATACAAAGTGTCTCGTACATAATACAAAATGTTATAGGTACTTAAAGTAGGTACAAGTTTATGACCTTGAATGCTTACAGTTAATCATAATAATAACATCAGTACAATAACCTCACGTAATGAACACAACTTACACAACGTAATGCCTGCGTAAGCGATCATTCATACAATTTTGTAAACAAAAGATTATATTTCTATCTTCTAATCTATAGATACTAATATTATAAGGCAGGAGAGTTTGTTTGATTGAACGCGCTAATCTCAGGAACTACTGGTCCGATTTAAAAAATATTTCCATACTAGATAGTCCATTTTTATCAAGGAAGGCTATCGGCTATATGTCTTCACGCTACGACCAATAGGAGCGGAGCACCAATGAAGAATGTTTCAAAATCGGGAGTATTTTTTGCTTTGAGAGCTTCTGCTGCGGACGCGTAAACGGTTAAAGTTTCGCTAAAATTATGTATGACAGAATTGTTTCCTGTTCAACTTTGTTAGGGTTACTTCCCTGTTTTTACATTCTCCGCTCCGCTCCTATTGATGATAGAATATAGCCCATAGCCTTCCTCAATAAATGGACGATATAACACTCAAATATTTTTTCTCATTGGACCCCTAGTTCCTGAGATGTCTCAGATGCTTCAGGATACTATTATGTCGGGAAATTGGGAGATTCGCCGGAAAACCGGGAACGTTAGCCTGTAATATGTGTGGGAAATTAGTCTTCTTCACCGAGCGAAAATTTAAATATAGGTTTAATCGAGCCGTTGGCAGATTTGAAGACGCCAGTTTCAAATTTCAAACCGCCAAGTCCTTTAGCATTGCCTGACACAATCATACCAGTGCGCTTTGAACTGCCGGAGTGTGTAATATTGAGATTGGCATCAAACTTGTTTCTGAAATAATAAAAAGCAAATTAACATTAACTCTTATTAATAAATATCCTGGGACATTTTTCACAGTAACCTATCGGACTTTCATAAATAGATCTTGTGCTTTGGTAACTAGATAGCTGATATACTACTTTTAAATACATACTTATACTAGTGGACCCAGCAGACTTCGTTCAGCCGACCAGCGCCACCTACCGGGTCCAAGTATATGTAAGATATCCTATCTTTCAAGTTGGATCAAACTGCACACTGTGTGCAAATTTGATTAAAATCGTTTAAGTAGCCTAGGAGTCCAACGCGGGCAAACAACGTGACAAGTGCGTAATTATTTATGTATATTAAGATATGAAAATTAAAGCTGAAACCACAGGATGGAAGCCTACCACTTGAAACCTACTTACCTACATGAGAATCCTATCCACTAGTGAACACATTGGAGTTATATGATCATAAGTTACATTTACCTGTGAGAAAAATCCAAGCTGCCACCAAAATTATGATGAGCAGTATTGTTTGGTCGGGCATGTCTGGCGAAAAATCCGTTTGCACTGAACTTGTTTTTGTCACTCTCATAAATATTATAATTCACATCTGCCGACATTTTTTTGCCCGTTTTTGAATCGTGTTGAGCTGATAAACCGGCACTCAATGTGTTGCTGTAAAAATTAAAATTTCTGTCAATATTCAGTCGTTATACTTTTAAATCAAGCCAGGCTGGCAACATAATTGTTAGCATGGGCGGGACTATATATGGGCATTTTGGCGTTGTAGCCGTATAAAGAGTCCTCAGCCACTATTGAAGTCAAAATGAACAATGACAATAAGTAAAAAAAAAAATACGTGAGGCACTCGGGGACTGCCGCGGTAAAGCTATTGCATTGCATAGCATTTTGTATCAACTTATAATATGCAATTATAATTTTATTTTAATAATAAATGCACTTTGTTCATTCATATTCAAATTACTATTCACTGCTATCAATGCTGCTGCAATTTGCTATTCACTGTTGTACATAAATACATATACACCTATATACTTTCTCATAAACAGCTGCTTATGTATTTGTCCGATTTCGGAGCAGCTCGTCTCGATTCGTGCGAGTTTCGTAGAGTCGTACAATACGTCTAATCGCACACAACGCCGTGTCGAAGACTGCCGAACTGAAACGACGTTAGACGATGCACGGCCTTCAAGCCACACCTCCTTACCCGTCGGAGTGGGGGGTGTTAGGTTTTTTCGTTACGGAATTTCTTGATTCGGTCGCCGCGCTCAGAGCCCGCGATAAAAGCTATGCAATAGCTTAAAAAATATATTAACTGTGTTGTTCACACAAAATAAGTGCATATCCGTCCCATTTAGCAAGGAAGGCTATATTATATCCCTGTATTCTTACAGGAACGGGAACTACGCGGGTGAAACCGCGGGGCATCTATATAAAGTTATCCTCAATTTTTACTAGCTCGACGTTATTTCATGTATTTCTTGTAGACACGTGAGAAGTCTCTCCGAAGGCGCGTTTGTATTCAAGCGGTTAAAGGCAGGGTAGGTAGTTATTAGGTAGGTAGGTATTGTTAGGAGTCCGACTTTTGAATAAATTATTGGATAGATATATACAAAGAGAACTTAAGCTTCTCAACTGTAACAACAACTGTTTGTGACTTAGATAATTGAGTTCGGTTAGAGGCGATTTAAATTTAGAATTATAATATGTTTTGGTTTCAATTATTCATATAGTCTATACTAATATCATAAATGTGAAAGTAACTCAGTCTGTCTCGCTTTCACGCTAAAACTACTGGACCAATTTAAATTAAATTTGCTACACTACAGTTACTCTAGAGCCTGTAAAAGGACTTAGACTACTTTTTAACCCGGGAAAATGAAAGATGTTTCGGGTACGCGGGTGAACCCGCGGGAAGATTGTTTATTACTGGAGACTTTGACATTAATTAGTCTAGGGCACTTGAGGTATTTTTGATTCTCATAATAAATAGATTGGTATAAATATTCCCAAGCGCACCATTGGGCACGCCCATGGATATTCCACCCTTGTAGTCCCTCTACTCAAAGTTTTTCATATCTTTTCCATAGGAACAAAGTATTATGAACATTTTGAAACCAAAATGAGCTTAATGGCACTAACGTATAGATTTAACCCACTTACTTCATTATGTATTCTAAAGTTCCATTATATTTTGTCCCACCGTGACCTGACTTTGCAAAAATATCCTTTGCTACAAAACCGCCTGTTCTTATAACGTGTTTATCTGTTTTAAGCAGGTTAACATTGCCATTTGCAATTATTTTTTTTCCTGTACTGTCGCGTTGAGCGGTAAGTGAAAGATTGTTGCCATTTCTGAAAATAAAATAACACTTAACAGGTAACGAAATTTAAACAACGCGTGAGTGACGCCTCTAGTCGTCCATAGGCTACGGTAACCGGGCGCCATCAGGTGGGACCGTATGCCTGTTTGCCACCTTAGTGGTATCGTAAGTGTACCAGTCGTGGCCACGGTACCAGTAATGGCCAAAAATTGAAAGAAACATCTAGAATTCGGACATGAGCGAATGTTTTTACATTGGGATCACTGTGACATAGACTTTAGACATCGAACTATCTAAGTTTAACGTTTTATTGAATTCAGTCAGTTACATGTAAAAATATGCGCGAATACAAAGTGTAAGGCGATTTGAAATTGACAACGACGGCTTTTCTTAAGGAAATCGTTAAGGCGGTGAGCAGAAAGTTTCACTTGTAAAATAGTATTGCTTAATTAAAATCAAAATTAGTGTTGTTTCATGTGTGAGCCATAAAATAAAGATAAACTAAGACTAAGACTGGGGTATCCATTAATTAATTTTCCCTGTCCAAGACTGGGTCACAAAACTACAACTTTTATATGTTAAATTAATTGAATCCAGCTTTGTCGTATCTCACGCGCAACACATTACAAATATTAAATAAGGACTGGACTTTACAGTTTCACTATATTCAGTGCTGAAACTTTCACAATTTTGGTAATATTTCACAAAAACCAGTTTTTTTTTTCTTAAACTGGCCACCATTGGGTCATTTACCTTATAAAAAAATAAACTAATTTTAAAGTACCTACTCGTCCTTTTAGCCGTTATGAAGAGATTTCAAAGTAAACATCCTTTCATATTTCGCCTATGTTAGCATGATAAAATAAAAAAAAATACTTACATATTAGCATAATTTACACCAGCTTCTATTTTACCAGTGTTACCATTAAAACCACCGATGGCACTTATTTTATTGTTTTCATTCTTGTAAATAGTTTTACTAGCTTGTACATCAAAGGATTTGGATTTTTTTGAAAATAAAATACTTCTTATATCCCTATTTAGGTACTCGTAGACTTTAGTTATTTTCCTGTTGTCATTTAAAGATATATCTCTTTGTAATCCCGCCTTTAAAATTTCACCGTAAGCGAATGACAAAAACAATAAAATGATTATAGAACGCATTTTGGATGCTTGACTGACTTTACTGTGTGAAATTTTATTATGTGAAATATTAATTAGTAAAGCTTTTATATACCTTTGATTGATTCATTCATCCTAATCTAAACCATAATATTCTGATTCATAAAAATGTACACTGCATATAATTATTTGCTTAATTTATGCGTTATGAGAGTAAGTAGGTAACTTATACCAAATTAAATTTATATCTCTTATTCATCATCAACAACTCATATACGTCTCCACCGAGGAGCTCGAGCCTCCCCTAACATCGAGGCGGTTTAGGCCATAGTTCACCACGCGGGCCTAGTGCGGATTGGCGGACTTCACATGTCTTTAATTGTGACATCTCAGGCATGCAGGTTTCCTCACGATGTTTTCCTTCACCGAAAGCCAGTGGTGTGAATCCGTATGTAAGTTTTTATAAACTCAAAGGTACGGGCCAGGGATTTGAACCGGCACCCTCATGATCGTGAGTCGGTGCGTTCCCAACTGAGCCACCACGGCATTATCTCTTATTAAATAACATAAAACATTTAAACATATTTTAATGTCAGCATCATCAACTCATATACTTAATACGTTTCCACCGAGGAGAACGACGAGGAGAGAGCCTCTCAGAGTAACTATTCCAATTTAATTAATTTAACATATAAACTTCATACCTAACTTTACCTAAGCTTTAATAATAATTCAACCCCTTTTTATGGGTTGAATTATAATTATAATTTTATGAATACAAGTATTTTTGTATACATAAAATCAGTTTATGCATCAGATGAAGGAAACATTATCAGTAAACTATAGCATATTAAACCACTAGTGGCTCCCAGCGTTTTTACCCGCATTCCCGAGGGATCTTCAATTTTCCCGGGATAAAAAGTAGCCTATATCCTTCCTCAGGCTCTAGTCTAGACTATCTATGCACCAAATTTAATATAAATCGTCAGTAGTTTTAGCGTGAAAGCGAGACAGAGACAGAGTTGCTTTCGCATTAAAGTTTAATATTTGTTAGGATACCTATAAGAAAACTTTAAATTTACTATTCCGGCTAACTGTACATACTAAATAATTAATCAAATTATTAATTGTATGCGTCAATAATTCCCTATCTGTGGTTAATTTATTAACGAAACAAAACAATAAATAAATAATTAATTGTGTGGGATAGACATATTGATTCTGTGAACAACAATGAAATTAGGTACCTAATACATAGGTACATAAATAATACAGGGAAAACTTAATTTCAAATTAATGATAATATTAGAGTAAAAAAAAACTTTTAATAATGCAAAAAATAACTAAAAGCAAAAATTTATATTCAGATTTATTATGATATGATATCTATATTTATAGCTTCGGCCCGCGACTTCGTTCGCATGAAATAGTTACTTTGAACTAACTGCGACTTCGTTTACGAAAGCTCTCAAAAGGAAGAAAACACGATTTTAAAATTATTTATTGGTGCTCCGCTCCTATTAGTCGTAGCGTGATGATATAATATAGCCTATAGCCTTCCTCGATAAATGAGCTATCTAACACTGAAAAAAACAAACTCTTCAGCTTTATATATCAGTGTAGATATAGATTTTCCTAAAAAAATATTAGACTTAAGTTGTGTTTCAGTCCTTTTACTTCGTCTGCCAAATGTATTTTCCATGGAAGAATGTTCCAAAATATGCATCAAATTAGCCTGTAAACATTATTTATGTAAATACATGAATGTTGGAACTGTTTGCAATGGCAATACAAATATGCGACATGCGGGAAGCGTTGAGCTTCAAATCTGGGGCACAGAGAAATCTCTTCGTGTTTGCACCCCTACCGACTGCAGCTAACAACTTTATTATTAGAAACCAGTTCTGTGCTATAGATAGGTACTCGTATATCACTCGAAAATATGATTTATCTACACTAATATTATAAAGAGCGGATTGGCGGACTTCAAATGGCTTTAATTGTGACATCTCGGGCATGCATGCTTCCTCACTATGTTTTCCTTCACCGAAAGCCAGTGGTGTGAATCCGTAATTATCTAAGGTTATATAAACAGTATAAACTCAGAGGTGCGGGTCAGGGATTCGAACCTGCACCCTCATGATCGTGAGTCTGTGCGTTCCCAACTTACAGTACACTTTACTTCTACAACTTTATGTATTAAGTATATAAATTGTTCGGGCCAAACCTTCACAGTGGGGAATGTCTATGAGTAAATCATAGACACCCGCCCTGACGGTCCTTTCATATTTTACCATATATGTATACTGACTGTGCAAATCAGTTAGATGGATCCCAGGGTAAGTTTGTGCATTTACAGATACCCGTTATTTTCCGTGTGGGGTTGACCGGAACCAGCACCATCCGCATCGTGGAGGGTCACTCCAGAACATAGAGCCCTAGGTGGCCGCCACATATATCAAAGTATTGTATACGCAAACGTTCGCGAAACATTTTATTTTGTCCCTTATTCAGTTTAAATATAAATATTAAAATTATAAAGTGGCACTTTATATCACTTTGAAAACAGAATTTTATTCATATTTTACAACACGACTTATATTTTTTATTCTGTCAGTACCGTTTTCGAGTGTTCTAGGATATAAGCGCTGGATAGGTACGTAGATTAGATACATGGTAGTTAGTATATCTAAAAGTTTCATATAGAGAATCCTACTACTTAATATTATAAATGCAAAAGCTGTGAGTATAAATGGATGGATAGATGTTTGTTACTCCAAAACAGGTCAAGGGATCTGCTTGAAATTTGGCACAGAGTTAGAATACCTTCTGGAATAACACATAGGCTATTTTTATCTCGGGAAAGTTTAAGGTCCCCCGGGAACGCTTTAAATATAACCATCGGATTTACCAAATTGGACCTCTCGACGTGGAAATTTTGAATAGGTATTTACCGAAAATACATTAGTTTAGTAGATATGTTGATGCTGTACAGTAGTTTTATCCGCATTAGTTTAGTCAATTGGTAAACTGAGAAATATGTTTGTCAATTGCTACTTGTTTTTGTGGTCAATAAAAAATGTTTTGTGGTCAAAGTTGAAACGGTATTTATTTAATTAATTAGTTATTGCTTAAACGGGGATTCCGAAAAATATAAATATAAAATACCTACCTAATTATACTAAAACATCTATGTAAATAATTAAATAAATATCCTTATACATTTTTCATACACGGCCAATATGACTCAAAACTTAGCAGAGCTTAGGTATAATAACTAGCTGATATACTAGTATCAACTACTTTTCAAACACATTAGTTATACAGACACAGAACAAACAAATATATGCATGCCTACAAATGTTTTTCCTAGGTGGAATTCGAACCCACAACTTACATATTTAAATTTGAAGAAATAAAATAAACTAGTCTGTAGCAGCAGTCATGAGTCCAAACTGAATAGACCCCGTACTTTGGATCTCTTGATCCCCGCCTGCCGCCCGCCAGAAGAAGTTAGTGTCATACATACATATAATAAGCTGTTAAATTGATTCAGCACCCTGCCGGCCTACGATATACTATATCGACACAGATCAATAATAGGTGTTACGTTACCATCATATAAATAAATACCAAATTATAAAAATAATTCTAATAAATTAATTATTTGTTATGATTTTTATGAGTCTGACAGACCCGGCAGACTTCGTTCTGCCCACCAGCGCCACCTACTGTGTACAAATTTATGTATTATACATAAAAACCTTCCCCATGAAATACTCCGTAATTTGGTGAAAACCGCATGAAAATCTGTTCTGTAGTTTTTGTGTTCATCGCGTTCAGACAGACAGAGGCAGCAAGGACTTTGTTTTATATATATACCTAGCTAGAAGATTGTGCCTACCTATTTGGTTTTTTTAAGCATTTTTACCACCCTACACGTCCAAAACCAGGGCATCTAGTATTGTATAAAATCGACAAAACGTTGACAACGCAAGGCTGACTTGTATATGTATGTAACCTAAATCCATGCATTTTGGGAAATGGACCCACACCGGACATGTAACATGCTTCAATCACAGAGCACACTCTAGAGAGCTGTATTTACTCTGCGCCCATATAAAAGCCACTGTGCCCATTAGTATTTACGGTACGCCAAACATTTTATGATGCTAGACTATGTCCTACATATGAAATTAGACTCTAATGTTCAGGCTGGTTGCTTTTGCTGAGAATAGCCAGCCAGTAATAGGCTCAGCTATTACCCTTTTCAAAACAAACTAAGATATATTACTTTTCATAAAATATAAATCTCATAATGTAAATAGTATTTGATTTTTGCTTGCTGCTTTCGTTACCGGGAGATTTGAAGGAGGTAGGGCGCAACGGATTCGTCCGTTCGAAATTGGAGCAGCCCGACTGGGTAAGTACCTCCACCTTACAGAAGACCGCAGCCAAATAATACTACATGTAGTGTTGTGTACCTGCGGTGAGTAGGTAAGGTAGCCAGAGCTCCATGAGGAGACGCTGTAGCGGCAGTGGGGGGACCAGGGATGAAGTATCGTCGTAGGGGTATGCAGGAGTGATACCTGTTTAGCCCTTCGACGAAAAGTACATTGCGCTTTGTCCCTTTCACTGCCTACACAGTTGCTCCCTTTTTTATAGGGTCGGCAACGCATCAGTGACGCCTCTGGTGTCGCAAGCGTCCATAGGCTACGGTAACCGCTTCCCATCAGGTGGGACCGTATGCCTGTTTGCCACCCTTGTGGTATAAAAAAAAAAAAAGATAAATAAAATACTTTTTATGAAAATAAAAAAGAAAAATGATTTTTATTGAAGTAAGCCTCCACAAGCACTAACAAATAGTCAGACTTCAACGATCGGTTCGGAAGTTTGGTAATTGGTATTATTGACGTCTGAAAGTCTGTCGTACCAACAATGGAAACATACAATTTCCCGTGCACTGCCGAGTCAACATAATGGATGAGCATTGCATTTGGCGAACGCCCAAATTTACTGCTGGATACTTACTGTATATACGCCAGAAACATGAGCTATTCGTATGATAGACAGTAGGTACCTGTTTTATGAGTGAATAACTTTAATCATATTAATCCTACTACTGACAGCTCGGTTGGCTTTGTGGTTAGTGACCCTGACTTCAAGCCGCGGGTCGTGGGTTCGAATCCCACCCAGGACAAACATTTGTATGCATGAATATGTCTGTTTGTTCTGTGTCTGGATGTAAATATCTATAATATGTATGTATTTAAAAGTATTATATCGACACCAGCTATTTACACTACGCTAACTCGAAATTTGGCAAAAACGTTTTTTTATGCCAAGCTTCTTAGAATTAGGTTTTCTATATGTAAAAAAAAAATTGTGAAGAAATATACAAAAATAACGAAGTTACAAATTTTATAAAACGCTAAGTGCAGGTACTTTTTGAAATCACTCGATTTAAACCACGCCAACTAATGTTAGCGGAGTGTCCACGGGGAGGGGGCGCATAGATTATATTATGTATTACAAAGTATTTAAATATATATTATAGTAATACGCTACGTATTTCTTAAATTTAAGCGCTTTTATAAAAGTCCGTGTATACTACGCAAACACTAGTTAGCGTAGTTTAGAACGATCAGGTATATTTGTTCATTTGTAGAATGCGCTACTTAGCGACTTTTACTGGCTAAATACTTATGTCAAAATACAATTATATTTATTCGTTTTCGACGGTAATTTCACCATTCATATTTTTAATGTATCGGCATGTGTTTATGATAATAAAAAACATTATTTTAATACAATATTTTACCCTTTTTGTAGAATCGTAGCCAAATAAATTACCAGCTGAAGTTAATAATCCTGAGTTCGGGATTTTTTATAAGCACGTTATGTCTGATGAGATAATTTTAAAATAATAATCATTATATACCTATCCAGTTCAGTCAATTATGAAAATTATGTGCAGACCTACAAGATACAAACTTAAACGACTTGGGGGCTCTTTATACTCCACTTAATATTTATTTACCAAAGGCATTGACTTCGGTCCAAAAGCCTTCTCCGTTGACATTAAGTCCAACAAGCATCGACATTTTGTTTTCTGTCGTATCTGATGATCCTTCTGACAACACAGCTAATATAGTTCCTTATCTTCAAACGGTGTAGCCGACTTCTTACCAAAAAACCGAAAATACAACAATCCCACATCAAATCGGTATGTCTGCCCAGGAAAGTCTTTCAGGTTTGCACATGAATGACAGCCCCAGTAGTAATACAGATTTAGTAACGGCAATATCCACCCCCAGTAATTTTAAAACTTTCCCCTGTTTTCAATGATAGTCTCTAACATCTTAAGCTCGAAGATGAGTATATAAGCCTCCGCTTATTTGTGATTACCGAACGGCTAAAAAGGCTGCTTGTTTGCTATGCTGCCAGTTGCTTAAACAATATATTTAACAAATTAACATCTTATCATCTTTATTAACATCTTTAACACAAAGTCAACCTATAATCAGATAACTGCGTGAGGGATAAAACACTAACCAAACCATATCGTTTACTATATTATGAAGATACTTATTATCCGCTCATTTCTTTCAAATGAAGATAGAGAAGATGAAGAAGCAACCATTTTATGGAAAAAAGACATACGGCTTTAATAGAAAAGACTGCAAGAGGCAGAGAAGTGTATTCTCCAGTTGAATGGTATACACCAGTGCGATAGGGAATGGAACTCCTTTATTTTGATTCTTGAAACAATATTAGCTTAATTTTTATTGATGACAAAATTATCAAGAACAAAATTAATTAAAATAGTTTATATTGGTAACTACAGCCTGTTGGAAAATAAGTAACGTTTATCTTTTGATTGATAACGTAAGCAAACATGTAGTATATTTTAAAAATACTAGATTATCCCACTTTTAGAGCTTATTCCCGAAAAAGACACGAAACTTGGTTAAATCAATCCAGCAAAATACAAAAACCTTAAATATTATTGTGATAACAATATTATTTCGGAAATATATTATCGTTATTGTTATCTATTTTATTTAAGGCCTGTGTCTATGGGTATCCCACTGCAGGGCAAATGCCTCCCATCTTGCTTTCCACATAAATATTATTATTTTAATAACTGAACATAATGAGGAGAGTTCATTTTCTTTTAAGAATAACAATATTAAGTACTTTATTGATTTAAATAATTATAAGGTACAAAATCGAACTGTGATTGATCTGATCTTCAATTAATCATAAGTAAGCACTTAATTGATATTTAATTAACTGTTGATTACTAACTAGTTTTATACGTTATTAGTTTAAATTATGTATCAAAATTACAGAATATAATATTATCTGCTCTATTCTATCTAGAATCTATAAAAAATAATATATATTTTAGCTCCACGGAAAGATAAATGAGGCGTTAACTTGTGGCTCAGGTCGATGTATAGTACGCTATGTATAATTTGGCGGCTTTTAACACGATATCCGCCAGAGACGTATATACGAGTTAACAAAAAGCTAACTTTAATAACTAGTTATTTAGCCAGTGAATTTATAATAATATATTTTACGGATATATATATAACCCTAAGGTTACAAATAATGCATGATTTATTTAAAAATTATCATCGCAACACAATAAAAATAACACATCTTTATCACTATGACATCCCGTAATACACAACGCTAACTTAAGATAGACGTGTGTAACTTGTAAAATTAATTTGAAGAATTACGTCTATATTCGGCTAACTAGCGCAAAATCGAAAAATATAAATAATTATGGCAAAATAAATATGAGATATTATAATGAAAAAAATAACCATGAAGGGTTCCAAATTTCAAATAAATATCTTAATTAATGTAAAAGTTATCACGTTTTTTCCTTTATAAGCCTCTCCTGTAAAGTACACATTTCGGACTTAGCGTAGTATAAATAGCTGGTGTCGATATGTAGTATATCAGCTATCTGGTTACCATAACACAAGTTTCATCTGAAGCTTACTTTGGAATCAGATTGGCCGTGTGTGAAAAATGTCCCAGGATATTTATCAGGATATTTACTACTATACATACGAAGGTTTTGAAAGATGGATGGATTGTAACTCAATCACGCCATAATACCTAAAAGGACATGAATAAAATTTGGCACAGCTAGGTTTATCTGTGTCAAGTTCTCTGAATCGGTGATGAAAAACGAATAGGCTTTTGATTGTAATTTATTTGAATAAATAAACATATTTTTTCATTCCTTCTTTCCAATGTTATTCTAAACAATTAACTACTCTAATAATAATGAACACAAAACTACTGTATACCTACGTTTTCATTTGATTTTAAAATACATAATTGATGTTGTAAATGTATGTAATGTGAATTGTACTGAGTTTATTGCCGGCTCTTCTCAGTAAAAAACAACTTTCCGAACCGAGCATTAATAGTAACTATTCATAAGTGCTTTATTGAGGCCTATTTGAATAAAAAAGATTTTATTTTGTTTTTGATTTTGATGATAAATAATTCTTTGTTGGATATCCGAACTAGGTAAATAAATAAAATATTGTTTCAGGTACATGTTTAATGTAAACAATATTCAGGCAAAATGAAATACGGAGGCTTTGCTTAATAAGGTTGACGTACTTATGGAATGCATGCGGCGAACTGCAAAAGCTCATCCGTGCTTGAATATCTAATAATCTAGCCTCTGAAAGCTAATCACTCAATCCCTGGAATAGAAACACAGCCAATGAGAGTGAAGATTAACACAGTTTATATTCCACTAGCGACCCGCCCGGGCTTCGCACGGGTGCAATGCTAATGCGCCGACATAACATTAGAAATATCTAAAATTATCAGTGTTCCTCTACTATATTATGCATGTATTATATATATATACCCCCCCCCCCCTTGAATCACTCTATCTATTTAAAAAAAACCCATCAAAATCCGTTGCGTAGTTTTAAAGATTTAAGCATACATAGGGATATAAGGAAGAGAAAGCGACTTTATTTTATACTATGTAGTGATGACACTTCGAATCCACAGGGTATGTAGGTTGAAACAGCGGGATGGCTAAACTAGTGATTGGGTTAACGCACCGCCCGTTCTAATTAGTCCGCAATATGCCAGCACAGAATTTAGTATCATTGATGGATTTCGCTTTCACGAATCAGGGATAGGAGTTGAAGTGACGTAGGAGCTTATTTGATCAGCAGAAATGTCCCAGGATATTTATTCTTTGGCAGTGTTGCCATAAAGCAATCTATCTACTTAATCATTTACTTTTTATTGACTTAATTATTACTAGCTGCCTCCGCGCGGTTTTACCCGCGTAGTTCCCGTTCCCGTGTGAATACAGGGATAAAATATAGCCTATGTTACTTTGTGATAATGTAGCTTTCTAATGAAAAAAGAATCATTAAAATCGGTCCAGTACTTTTTGAGTTTATTCGTTACTTACAAAAATACAAATATTTCCTCTTTATAATATGAGTGTAGATTTACTTTCAAGCCGTTGTCACCTTGGCCGGCTTCGATTCCCACTCGAGACAAACATTTGTGAGTTTGTAATGTGTTTTGGTGGTGGTATTTATACAAGTATTAAAATATAGTAGGTATATAAACTGTCTGGTCAACCATAGTAAAGCTCTGCTTAGTTTGGAATCAGATTGGCCGTGTGTGAAAAATGTTAGAACCTCCTACTTTAAGCGCCCAATGATTTCTGTTTTTCCATTATATATCAGAAACTACAGATTGAAATATATACTTTTATGCTTCAGATTTACCTATAGATAAAATCTGAACGGCATCGGCATAGCAACAGAAACAGGAAATGTCACAAGGCTACACCCTCGATGCGCTCACAGGAAAATTTACTCTCACATTGCATATCAAATCTGCAATGACGTTTTAAAAGCATCTTAGTCTACTTAATTTTTAGGTGACTTCAAAAATAAAATAACACCAATTATTATGTATAGGCATGGATTTTCTAACTCTATAAGTGTTTTCTATTAATAAGTTGTTTATATATTCCTGTTTTAATATAGGTATACTAGCTGCCTCCGCGTGGTTTTATCCGCCTATTTAATACCTGTAGGCTATATTTTATTCCCGTATCCCATATACGTTATTTTACCGTTACTCTCTGACAATATAGCTTTCTAGCAGTGAAATAATTATTCAGATCAGTCTACTAAGTGGTTTTTAAGTTTATTCGCTCCCCGCGGTTTCACCCGCGTTCCCGGGAGATCTTCCATTTTCCGGGATAAAATATAATTTCTTTAGCAAAACAGTAGTAGTTAGTCAAACAAACAAACCGATTTAAGTTTGCCACAAAACTAAATGATTTTCAAATAACTATTCCCGTTTCATCATAAATATGAAAATGATGTATGTACGTACAGTACCGATACTAATTAACACACAAAATACTCTAATTTATCAATGGTTATTTCATGAACGTTTGCCATTAAAGCAAATTTTGCTGGCAAAATATTAAAGCTGAGTAACACTCATAAAGTAGACTTTTTATAAGCGTTGGTTCCACTTACCCGAATGTTATTTGCTACTTTTTCTTGTGCGTTTTGGGCCAATTTTTTTTATACACGAATTTGTAATCTGATAATAGGTATACTAATTTAATACCTATGTGTTTGGATAATCGATATTTGTGAAAAAAATTGGTTTATAATTTTACTTCGAGTATCAATTAAAGATTAAAAATCTTTTTATTTATGGACTAGGACAAGTTAGAAGCATAAGTTAAAGATAGTGATGGTAAGATAATAAATGTTTTATAAATTACTCTCATTACCACATTCCCACAAACTCTATTTTACCAATAACATTAAAGCTAATTTACATCTTTTGTTCTAAAGTTTTATAAAAAAAAAGCGTTAATAGAACCGCAGCTTAAGCAATTTCAATTTCCAAGCTGCGCGGCTGCCTCTCCACGGATACATTAAGCACTTAACTATCACTGTCTGCTTACTTTCAACTTGGCCCGTTTTATAATAAAATCCCACTGCAAAATTTTCCAGCGAATCTCCTCTAGTTTTTTGCATATTTATTTTTAGAAAATGACATTGGAGATAGACTACACAAGGACCATCCTTTAGAATACTACTTCAATAAAATACCGTTGAATTACTGTACCTAAATATGCCATAGCGATTATGTTCAAAAACTCATCAATTGAATACAAGTCTATACTATAATTATAAAGAGGAAAGATTTGTTTTATAATAAGATCCCACTGCAAAATTTTCCAGCGAATCTCCTTTAGTTTTTTGCATATTTATTTTTAGAAAATGACATTGGAGATAGACTACACAAGGACCATCCTTTAGAATACTACTTCAATAAAATACCGTTGAATTACTGTACCTAAATATGCCATAGCGATTATGTTCAAAAACTCATCAATTGAACATAAGTAAGTGAATAAATTGGCATGCATACTATGGTAGTAAGTAGGTACTATATGTCAAGTAATAAATAAACTTGCAAAAGCGTTACATAACTTGACATAAGATGGGTAAACGCTGGTTAAATTAAATTTCGCTACCATCATATCTTGCCTAAATTCAACACATAATTCCATTAGTGAAACTCACGTCATAATATTTTATAAAAGCTTACAGAAGTTTTAAATTTCACATAATTGTGGAAATTGCCACAAATTACATTTGGAGCTGTGGCTTAACTTGATAATAAGTCGAGAGAGACTGAACAATTTAGGTAATTACCGCGCATCGCGGAATAACTTTTTTCATTGTCTTCCTAGGGTTTCGCCTTCATGGCAAAAACATTTTATTCGTAGACATTTAGAGCTCCATACATACTACATACAAAATATTGAAATCATGGATATTATTTTTGTTAAAAGTATTCAATTATATTAGTATCTGATCTAATAAATATATCTTTATATTCTTTTTAAATCACCGCATTTGTTACTTTAAACTACCACTAGGTGGCGCTGTACAGTCAATAATGACTCCTAGATAATAAACACAACTTCAACTAGAGTCATAATTCGAAATAAACTGTACCATGAGTTCTGTGCATGATTTTAAGCACTTATTTTATTTATATAAACATCTTTATTCATAAGATATTATGTGGAACACAAACGGTAGGGGTAACGACAGTTTCCATCATGACGAAGTTTTTAAATAGGTAGGTATCTCTTACTCCCTGCGACGCAGAATTTTTTTAAATTAATTTTGTAAATTATATTGGCACAACGTTAAAGCATTTCTCACTTTTTGTAAACTGAGATAGTCTTGAATGGAAAATGAAAATATCGCAAAATAAAGTCTTTTGAAACACGTATGAACCCAATTGTTACTTGGGATTTATAAAATACTAGTGGACCAGGCAGACTTCGTTCTGCCCACCA
Source organism: Thyatira batis (assembly GCA_905147785.2). Taxonomy (NCBI): domain Eukaryota; kingdom Metazoa; phylum Arthropoda; class Insecta; order Lepidoptera; family Drepanidae; genus Thyatira; species Thyatira batis. The sequence goes on from LR990507.1 coordinate 3,814,073, forward strand.
GCGCCACCTACCGGGTCCAAGTATATGTAAGCTATCCTATCTCTCAAGTTGGATCGAACTGCACATGGTGTGCGAATTTTATTATAATCGGTTAAGTGGTTTAGGAGTCCATTGAGGACAAACATTGTGACACGAGATTTATATATATTAAGAAGATGTTGCGTCATATTAGGTATGTTTGATTAGATCATGTAACAGTCATACACATGTGATGTATAGATAATCTTCTTCTTCCTGTCCTCATCCTGTGTGGTATTCAAGGTTATTAAATGTATAGGGGAATATTAATCGACAATAAATTCTCAACGTTCCTAACATATTTGATTGAATATCAATATTATTTGATCTAAAGAGCTTAATATATTAAGATTATTTTATTCCTTAGTTAGGTACATGCTGCAGTAATTAGGCACCTTTACGACTATGGCCAGAAAAGGTAAAGTCATAAGAGTGCCGATTTTGCATTCACTTACCTCAAATATAAATAGGTAATGTAATAAAATGTAATAATGCTTTATTATTGAAAAAGATCTAAGTAGTTTCCATAGTTAATGATGATAAATTGCGTCTGCATTGTACATAGTTAATGGCAATAAAACCTACTATATGAAGCTACACAAAAAACCCTTTCTTTACCAAAATATTTAGATTGAAAAAGCCAGGAGCTCCTATTGTTGTTTAAGGTTTCGTAGCCACAATAGAAAAAGACTTGTTTTTTATACATTCGTCAGTCTGTTTGTCCATAAATTTTTATGACATATTATATTTGAAAAGAAAGTCTTACTTATGTATCGTAACACAGAAGTTTTGTAAAATAAAACTATTCGACAATCTTAGATTGTACTAAGTACACAAGGTACCTATTGTAAAATAACTTAGATTTCAATACCTATTGTGTAATAATACATATATAATTATCATTAACTTTAGTAGGAAATCCGAAACTGAACCCTGTGCACCAATCCACACACTTGGCCAGTTTTTTCATACTTAACATCATTTAAATCAAATTTTCTGATTTAAGAACGAAGGCGGAGATTTTTCCGCCTACATTCTTGAATTATTGAATTTTCAATAAAGTTGGGAGAGTTTTCTGATGGATGAAAGAAAGCTTCATTTCATGCACGTTTCCCTTTATTTTAGGTCAACTAGACATTATTTATGCAAAGAGCATTAGGTAGGTAACCATCCGTAATTCAGTCACTATTGAAATTTATTGAAAACAACTGTTGTTTTTATATACTTCTGCAATTATTGGAAAAAAAATAATAATATGTTAATATCGTAGGTGTTAAAATCATTTATTACTAAAAAATATAGGACGACAGAATTTTCCCCCCGCTTATAAATCCGTAATTAAAGGACTTAATATTTACTAGTGGCACCCTGCGGTGTCAACCGCGTTTCTTGGGATCTTCCCCGTGATAAAAGTAGGTTATGTCAATACAGGATATAAATTATCTGTGTTCCAAATTTCATGCAAATCCGATGAATAGTTTTTGTGTGGAAGTGTAATAAATATCCATTCATCCATACTCACATACTTTCGCATTTATAATATTAGTAGGATGAAAGACATAATTACACACGGTTTTACCTTCGTTCTAAAGAAGAGTTAATGAAAGACATGGCCTATAGGTATTATGATTCAGAACTAGTGTAGCTTTTACTAGCGAAAGATTTATATGAAGACCAATGATTAAATACAAAAATTAACAGGAACAATCAAACACTATTATAGGAGCAAACTAGCTGAACCTATCCCCGCGAATACACTCGCGTTGCCGGAGGATTTGGATTTAGAAGAATCTTATTTGGACTATTACGAATACTTCAAGGCCAATGGAAATAAAGATTCACTTCTATATAAATAAAATGTACCTACACTTCACCAGGTAAATTTTATTGCTCGTAATTTTTATGGAAATAATAGTCTCGAGATAGAGTGAATAAAGCCATTTTGTCTATTACCATGTTCCATTAAGCAACAATGTGATTATAAAATCGTGGGTAACAAGTCTCTACGCTGCTTTGCCTCATGAATATGCAAGATGTGTTCATTTAGAGATATTAACTATGCAATTTTATCTCCACCTGGACTTTTAAAACCTATTACCTTGTGCTAAAGATAGCCTTTTTTTGTTTTATCATAGGTATTACCAAATACCCCACTACCATTCATCTCTTTAGTAAGTAAATCAATTTAGGTACAAGGTTTTTATCCACTAAAGTTCGATTCTATATCGTTTTCGTCTCTTACCGAAAACAGTTATTTAATGTATGGTATGTGGCGCCCTAAGGTAACCGAAACTTTATAAACAAAATAGTTAATTACAAAATTACCTACTACATTTACTATTTAATTAAGAATTTACTATTCTTCACTATCGAGGACGAAACAACTGGTATACATTAACGTTACTGAGCGCAGCCGTTTACAGACTGATAAGTAATAATAGTTGATATTCCATGTTCCCTAACTGACATCTCGCTTACACTTCAACCAAAATATCGTTATCTCTTTCTCGCACGTTCGTCGGTCGGCGGTATGCGGGGTGGGGTAACGCGGAGGACATTCAACCGTTGCGCGTGACCGAGCGAGTACAGTATCTTAGTGGCAGCTGAGGCTGACGGACTAGTCGAATCGTCATGTGTAGTTGCGTGTGTTCTTTTAGTATGTTATAGTTATACAGTCAAATAAATACATGGTCCATAAGCAATACGTTCGAACTAATAAAGTGGAGTCATTCAGTTTATTCCTTCGTCACACAGACGGCTCACGACACGTGTTTGTCAACAAAATGGCGAAGCCGAGCGAGATTGCTCCGAGAGAAACGAAAACAGAAATCGATAAAAAGGCCGATTCAGAATTCGACTCCAAAACAGTAAAAGAGTTGTATATAAGTAGAGTAAAGGAGTATTTGTCAGAAAATAATGATAATGATGCACCGTGGGATAAAACGGTCATAGAAAGAATTATAGAAGTTATTAAAAAGGGCAAGGATCGTTTGAGAATGCATTTTACTAGGACCAGTGACCAATATAACGCCATGAAGAAATACAATACCTACGAAGCTAATAATGGTAAATATATTTTGACTTTAAAATCTAGTAAACAAATTGTCATCCCATGCGAAGACTCATTTGATGCAGTCATGAAATCCCATAGACATGGAGGGCATATGAACAAGGATACGATATTTAATCACCTAAACTCATCTCATTTCTTACCAAAATGGTGCGTAGATATCATGGAAGATGTATGTAATGTGTGTCAAAAACACAAACCTATCAAAACCACACTTAGATATAACGAGAAAGGATTCGCCGATATAATCAATATGCAAAAGCCCGATGGATACTTTAAATATGTCCTTTTTTACGAGGAAATGTTTACTAAGTATGTTCACTTGAGAGCAATAAACGAAAAAAGTGATGATGAAATTGCTATGGAGTTAATGAAAATATTTATGAGTTTCGGCCCACCACAAACAATTACATCAAACAAAGCAATATTTCAAGCGGCGATGAAAACTGTTAATATGATGTGCCGTTTATCGTGCATAGTGAATTTGGAAACTCAAAAAAATCAAAATTCCGAAATGATTGCGGCCAAGATTTTAAACTGGATGTCCGACAATAATAATGATCATTGGTCACTCGGTTGTCAGATAGTTCAATGGGAACACAACAATATTACGGGAAATAATGGATCACCGTACGAGATGGTTTTTGGCCAAAGCCATCCAAGATCTATTGAGGAGGAACATTTCCAAAGGGTAGACGAAGTCGACATTATGTCAGATGATGATATTTCTACTAAACTATGTAAACAATGCAGCTGTGTTCTTACCGACACAATACGTACATGTAATAGGTGTTTCAAAGAAGTACATATATTTTGTTGTCAACGTTATAAAAATGGAGATTTATTTTGCTTCTCATGCAGGGATAAAAAGAAATTACTATACAAATTAAGAGTAACAGCTAGGAAAGTACAAGAACTTATTATTATGGAAAGTGAGACTTGATTAATAAATTATTTTTTTACGTTATCAATACTGACTTTGATTTATTCAAGGCGACCCGCCCCGCCTTTCCCATGCCTAATATAGCATTGAATTTCAACGAACTTACCCAAAACAATACGAAATCATATTTATACACCTTCTAGAATTACTTTATATATTGTTGATTGGGTTAAAATCCGTTGCGAGGTTTAAAATATAAGCTTACAGACGTCGACAACACCAAAGCAGCTACTTTAAAGTTTGCTTATTTAAAAAAATCGGAGGTTACTTAGGTTCCATAGTGTACTAATGTAGTTTATTTACTTTTTGGTACAGGCGTTGGATATTTTGCGTGTGTATCACGAACTTGAAAAGTGTCTTTATAATAATAGGGTTAAATTATAAGACAAAGTCTTGTTTACTTCCATCTCTAAAATAGCTCCTTCTGTAATAGCGAATTTTAGACATCGCATCGCGTTGATATGCCAAAGAAATATATTGATAAGCCTTTATTAATATTGTTTTAATAACTTTCTATGTTTTTACCCCTGCTACTTTTTTCAAAATTGTTAAATTTCGGGTTGATTTGCCTAATTAAGTCAAAGATGTGATCAGCGTATACTTATCGGAAAATATGCTACCGTGCCATACATCTTATCACTACATAGTATAAAACAAAGTCACTATCCGCCGTCTGTCTGTCCCTATGTACGCTTTGATCTTTAAAACTACGCAACGGATTTTGATCCGATTTTTTTAATAGATAGACTTTTTCATAAGGAAGGTTTTTATGTATAAATCGTTGTATAGGGCGTTAAGTCATTTAGATAAAGTATCGCGTCACTTTGACATTTCATTCTTATGGCAGAACAACGTTTGCCGGGTCGGCTAGTAAAATATATTATAGTCATATCCACTGTAAACACAACGCAGGTCTTATTTCCGCACTTGTTCCTCCGTGCCAGGGGCCAGAGACAGTTTGAAATTGAAAAAGAAAACTTGCAGAATTCTCTGTGAAGCAAAATAGCTGCGCGGAAATATTGTAACAAAACTTCCAACTACCTATAAGGACATTCTGAGTGAAAGCCGCCTTCTATATTTAAAGGGGATTTCATTGCATGATAATATTGAATTTTAAAGTAGGTACCTGCCTACCTATTGTAATTATTGCTTCTTACTATAATACGTATAATTTGCTTAAAACTTCTAAATTTAACTAACTAGTGGATCCCCGCTGTTTCACGCGCCTTCGTAGATCTTAAATTTTCCCGGAATAAAATACTTTTATCGTACCTATAAATATCCTGGGACAAATAAATAAATATCCTAGGACATTTTTCACACACGGCCAATCTGTACTATCGTAAGTGTACCAGTCGTGGCCACGGTACCAGTAATGGCCAAAAATTAAAAGAAACATTTAGAATTCGGACATGAGCGAATGTTTTTACATTGGGATCACTGTGACATAGACTTTAGACATCGAACTATCTAAGTTTAACGTTTTATTGAATTCAGTCAGTTACATGTACAAATATGCGCGAATACAAAGTGTAAGGTGATTTGAAATTGACAACGATGGCTTTTCTTAAGGAAATCGTTAAGGCGGTGAGCAGAAAGTTTCACTTGTAAAATAGTATTGCTTAATTAAAATCAAAATTAGTTTTGTTTGATGTGTTAACCATAAAATAAAGATAAACTAAGACTAAGACTGGGGTATCCATTAATGAATTTTCCCTGTCCAAGACTGGGTCACAAAACTACAACTTTTATTTGTTAAATTAATTGAATCCAGCTTTGCCGTATCTCACGCGCAACACATTACAAATATTAAATAAGGACTGGACGTTACAGTTTCATTATATTCAGTGCTGAAACTTTCACAATTTTGGTAATATTTCACAAAAACCAGTTTTTTTTTCTTAAACTGGCCACCATTGGGTCATTTACCTTATAATACTTTTAAATACATACTTATATAGATATTTACATCCAGACACAGAACAAACAGACATATTCATGCATACAAATGTTTTTCCTGGGTGGGATTCGAACCCACGACCCGCGGCTTGAGAGTCAGGGTTACTAACCACAAAGCCAACCGGGCTGTGTAAAAGTATACATAAATTATATCGAAACCGTAGTTCATATTGCTAGATCCAATATAGACCAAGCGCCAAGACAGACAAATTCAAATTTTACTTACTTGGGTGCGGTGGCATTAAAACTGAAACTGAGACAGCGTGGGTACCAAAGCACCCAGGTCACGGGCAATTAAAGTTCAAAACTACGAGTTTTCATTCGAGTGGACCCTTACGAAATGGCATCGAGCAACGAACCTAAAATAGGTTTCTATCTTAGATCTAATTTTATAGCAAGCTTTTTAAATTGTTTTGTAGTAAAACCTTCTTAGATACTGTTCTTAGAAACTTCGGTCTCTGTTTGTCTATCGATATGTCACAGTGACTTATCTCAGCATCTTCTAACGTTATTTTTCTGAATAGAAGTTCTAAAACTGTGTCAAAATCGATAGCATTTGTTAATACCGACAAAAATCTTCATATCCAAAAAACAAATTTATATCTATTATCGCTACTCCCTACTAATATTATAAATGCGAAAGCAATTAAGTCTGTCTGTTAGGCTACCATGCTTAAACCACTGCAACGATTTTTTATGAAATTTGGTAATGAGAAAGACTAGAGAAAGTTATATCCTTCGGGAACGCGGATGAAACTGCGCGTTGGTAGCTAGTTTACAATAAGGTTATTAAATAAATCAATGAGCAATGCAAATTCATTTATATTATCGACATCCAATATTACGCTGTTAATGTCTATGTAATTAGGTTCATATAACTAATAACAATATCTACCTTAGCATGACTAAAGGGTGGGGGTTGTCTGAAATCTCTTGTCAATAAAGTGGGGGCAGGGGGGTAGTTATGTAGGGATGACACGAAAGGATGTGGACTCAGTAATTAAACTAACCATATTTAAATAGGATAGGTAATCGGTAACCTAAAATCTACTACCTAAAGATAAGATTAAAATGTACCTTTTAACCTAACATTCATAATAATATCCCACTTACTAATATTATAAATGCGAAAGTTTGTGAGTGTGGATGGACGAATGTTTGTTACTCTTTCACGCTGAATGGATTTGGTTGAAATTTAAAACACAGATAGTTTACAATCTGGATTAACACATGGGCTTTTTATCACGGGAAAATTGAAGATCCCCGGAAACGCGCGAGAAATCGCGAGGCGCCACTATTCAAAATAATATTTTTTTTTTAAATCAAAGTCAAAAATCAAAATCAAATATTTTTTATTCAAATAGGCCTCAATAAAGCACTTATGAATAGTCACTATTAATGCTCGGTTCTGAAAGTTGTTTTTTTTAATAAGTTAACATACACGTTGGACAATGGACATGTTTAAAAGTCTTTGGCTGTAGGTAAGTATATTTTGATATAGAGATTTAGGAAATTGTTTTAATGTCACATTTCCGCTTTATCCCATGCACTCAAATAGCTTCTTGATACGTTCATCGACCGATAAAACATTGGACCATATTGTCAGGATCGTCTCCCTATAGATACGGAAAAAACGGTGATCCTTCTGCCAAGCTAAAACCGGCTCTATATCGATAACCACAAGATCCTCCCAGATGCGTAAGTATAATTGTTTCGAGATAAAACAATGCGATACTTTAAAGTTAAAATGGTCTTTGCAGTAAGGTATTAGAGTTCACTCTAGCGCAAATATAATTTTGCAATCTCTGCCAGACATGATGGTTAAGCACTTAATGTACCCTTTATCTTAGATTAAAAAGCCGGTAAGTGTGAGTGCGGCTTTCGCAAGGATGGTTCTGAATAATAACTAACCTGTAAGACTAACTAACTGTAAGACTAAGAGTATAACTTAGATAGATCTTATCCGATTATATTGTGTCTGTGACGAGCATCTGTCAATTGTTGTACAGTGCAGATTGGCGGACTACACATGCCTTTAATTGTGACATCTTGGGCATGCAGGTTTCCTCACGATGTTTTCCTTCACCGAGAGCCAGTGTTGTGAATCCGTATGTATGTTTTTTATAAACTCAGAGGTACGGGCCAGGGATTTGAACCGGCACCCTCATGATCGTGAGTCGGTGCGTTCCCAACTGAGCCACCACGGCTATAAAACAATTAAAGTACATAAATTCCCTCACTCAGTTTCCTGTTACTACTTTGTTGCGGGACCCTGAAACATAGAAATGGGGTTCTAGGGTTGACTGAACCTTGTCTCTTTGATTTTTAAGGTACCAAAATTGTACCGGAAAAAACACCCCTGATGTTTGATACTTCACTAGCTTCCACTCAGCGGTTTCACCAACGTAGTTCCGATTTCCGTTACTATACAGGGAGAAAAAATAACCTATATAGCTATTAACTCAGAATCTACAAAGGCAATACTCCATTTACTTCGCCTTTATATGTTTAGGATATAAAAACTATCTATATATAAAAAAAACCTTTAGTCGATACACGAAATTGGGTCGAAAATGGAGGATTAAAATCTGTAAATACTATCGACCCTGAAGAGAACAGTTTGAGAAGACAAACTAAACTATCTACTTCTGTAAGTCAATGCAAACCAAATTAAGCCCTTGAAAGGACCAAGAAGTATGTTTATCTTAGCTCCGCCTACATTTGAAACCTTCAGAACCAAGTTTCATAGGTACATTTCGAATTCAATCACTCAATCGATGTAAAGTGCTGACCTTAATTTTGAAATTAAATTGATCAAAGCTAATAATTATCGTTACGCTCTAGGTATATTAAATTTTCCCGGGGGCATATGTAAAATTGATATAATGATCATGTTTCGTTAAAATATGTTTAGCTAATATTGCGCAAAAGACTTAGAAACAACATTACATCCTCTCAGATATTTACTGTTTAAAAGCACAAACAGAAACAAACATGGGCGGGCGGACAAAATGAATACGAGTTCTTTGCGTACGGGATCCGAAGGCATGTTCAATTAATCGATTGGAAGTAAATTCCGATGTAAGGTTTCTCATATAAATTCCTTCTACATACACACCGTTGTTCCTCAATACTATTCTAACTTTTCATGTATCTGCATAACATGTGTATTTAGATACCGTATTATTATTTGAACAATCAAACAACCTAGCTTTTTCTCGCAGTTTCATACGAATTTCTTATATTAATTTAGCGAACAGCCCGATTTCGCACGGTTAGCTTAAATTATATTAACACAAATATAAAAACTATAAAGTATCTTGAAAATTACCCTTCATAATATTAAAAATCCTCATTAATTTAAGAGATCTGAGCGAACAGACGGCGAGAATTGACCGAAGATTATAAATTTTCATACTTTAATATCCCTCCCCTTCTTATTTACGAAGAAAAACATATATAAAATAGACGAAAAATAAAGTATGTATTCTGACATATTTGTTAAGTTGTTAGGAACAGACTATGACATACTTACAGATATCAAAGTCACACCATAAGTATGTATTACAATTGCTTTGGACCATTAAATACGGTAACCTAAACTGTTCAAGGCGTATCATCATGTGTGACATTGGTAGCCGGTTGGCTTTGTGTGAATTCGAATCCCATCCAGGACAATAATTTATATTTATGAATATGTCTGTCTGTCTCTGGATGATCTATACAAGTACCTATGTACATATTTAAAAGTGGTATATCAGCTATCTAGTTACCATATCACAAGCTCTGCTTAGTTTGGTATGAGATTGGCCGTGTGTGAAAAATGTCCCAAGATACTTATTAACATAACTTCTATAAAAACTCCTGTATACTTTATTTTATGTTTATATAGTCAACTTAATGCATTGTAGGTGGGTAATCTCTTCGTAGGAAATGACAGTCACAGGTGCGCTCTTCCGTCGCCAACTGCTAATAGCTTTTAGACAGCAAGCCGGGAGCTAGTGAAGTACTGGAAAATATCGATAGGTCAGGAAGCACTAGGTAAACAAAAGTTGGAGGTATAGTAATTTGTGTAATATAAAAGTATGTTATAGGTCATTATTCATACATTGCCAATCTGTTTCGAAAATAAGTAGAACTTGTACTATAGTAACCAAATAGCCTATATACTCGTAGGTACTAAATATACTATTGATATGGGAACATAACATGAGTTCATGGAAACAATTTTTTTTCTGGTTGGGATTCGAACTTAAACCGCGCGGGTTGAAAATAAAGGTCAAATAAAATGAAACTAAACTTTTACAAACACCTTTTAAAAGCCTCACAATGCAAGCAAAGCTGCGGACACACAGCTAGTAGATTAAAATTAGGTGCATACAGTAAGTATTTATAATATCACAAAGAGAGTTTTTTAACGGACGTTAAAAAAGCGTTCAAACAATAAATGCATTTCCAAATCGTAGCATAATATGCTCTATTTCCAACGACCAAAGTTGAAAAAGCAACACCGCTCGATAAAAAAGCGTCGCGTTTTAAAAACGCTGGCGTGTGAACATATCATCAGCATTTGTTGTATTTGAACGCTTTTTTAACGTACGTTAAAACCACTCTCGTGGGTTGAGGGCTTATTATATTGTCATAAATAAGTCGATATATAAAACAGCGTCTCCCAAACCCTCCCAACTCTATGACGTAACCTACGGTACCTACCCTTACTGAGATGACATACTGTAATGGGCGATTTGCAACGCGCCATCTGCTACCAACATAGGAGAATTTAGTCCCACATGGCTGATGTGGCCACGTCTTCAGTAATTATTACGCTAAATTTCATCATATAGCCAAACCACATAACGCTATTAAATCGCACCCCCAGAACAGGACTGCACTAAGTCAATATAGCAAATTTCTCGGAATTGACGGAAAACCGTTATCTCATTGTATATGAAAGTTACTACGTATGTCCCTAACATTGCGCCGTTGTTGGACATTTTAGGGTTTCGTACTAATCCGAACCCAAAGGGTAATTGATATTACAAATACGTTTCTTCATGGTAGGTGCAGAAAGTACTTGGCTATTCGTCGATATAAATAAGTCGATTTTGAGATTTTTCGACATAATACAGTGTTGTTCTGGGTGAGCGAAATATTGATAGCGTATAAGGATACAGAATAGAAGGGTATCGATCGCTTTCGTAACATTCTTCGTTAAGTTTTTCAATATCCTGCTTCAGCATGAGGTATTTTCTATACTAATATTATAAAGAGGAAAGATTTGTTTGTTTGTTTGTTTGTAATGAATAGGCTCCGAAACTACTGGACCGATTTCAAAAATTCTTTCACCTTTGGAAAGCTACATTATCCCCCAGTAACATAGGCTATATTTTATCCCTGTATTCCCACGGGAACGGGAACTACGCGGGTAAAGCTGCGGGGAGGCAGCTAGTTAGTAATATTTTCCTGAACGGTGTCGCAAAGTTCGCATTTATTTACTAGATACATAAAACAAGACACTACTAATTTAATTTATTATTTCTTGTTTAACCGTTCAATATCCTGTCCTGGCAGTAGGTTCATATAATAAACATGTTTGTCTTTCTCTGCTATTATCATAATGAGGCAGTGTTTTACTTTGGATGTTACACAATACGATTTCAAAAAATATTTGTATAATATTTTTAATGTACTTACTGTCAGTGTCCATGTTTTTATCCGGGTAAGCTAGGTTTCTACCTGTGCGTTAGGAAAGTATTATCGAGGAAATGGGGTCAGGTAATTAGGACCACATTACATGGCTATTAAACTGTATTTTGTACCCATCTGGTACCACGTACCTACACAAGTACCACGAACAGTAGTTCCTGAGATTAGCGCGTTCAACCAAACAAACAAACAATCAAACTAACTCTACCGCTTTATAATATTAGTATAGATTACTGTATATTGTTTTCGTTATGTTTTGACCAAAAAATGTTTTCTTTCTTCTTCTTCTTCTTCTTCTTCAAACAAACAAACTCTTCAGCTTTATAATATTAGTATAGATACTAAGCAAATAAAAACGAATGAACAAGCTTATTCGACACACATTATGAAACATAAAGAGTACGAATAAATAAGACAAACAAGCACACACTGCGACAATTCAAGTTACGAGAATTGTTAGAATATATCTCAAGTGAGGGTTGTAAAGATGATCCCTTCAAATGCTCAAGAGGGCACTGAATGTACCAAATCCGTTACCATGACAACGATTAAGAATCCATTAGTTATTTGTTAAGCAATAAGGTTTATTTTTCTATGAAATTCTAAAATATCAAGAAGTGATTAGGTACGCCATCACACCCGCGCATGAGAAAGTTATGCTTATGAATAAAAGTTAACCTATAAAACACTTTAAGGCAGAAAGACGGTCGCCCAAGCCCCAAGAGGAAACACTAACATTAAATTTTAGTACGTGTGTTAAATATCAACATTAAATGGCGATATGAAGGAGAAATAACGGTTATGTAAGTTATTTATATACTTCTTTTACGGCTTAAGGGACAGTGATGGAAAAACGCTGACTAGCTGATCCGCGCAACTTCGTCTGCATCACAACTTACCCGTTTTATCAGACCCTACTCAATAGAAACAAACAAGATGTGAACTTTTTCCCGTTTATAATATTAGTGTGGACGACCGATCCTTTATAGCTTCACACGGTTAGGAGAGCCTACATTATTTTGATTTACGTCGCTCACCGCTAATTCTTCCAGTCGGTATTTTACAGTCATCTTTAACAATTATTGTCATCTACCAACAACACACTAAAAGCTTCTTTACGAATCGCTCTCTCTAATTGAAAGTCGTATCTGTTCGATGGTTTTTGAATTTATCGCGCACAAACAGACTGACAGACGCGTCAGGGAGGCTTTGTTTATGTAGCGATCATGCGGGTGAAATCGTGGTGGGGTAGCTAGATAATGGAAACACTTACTACGTAAATGTTTGTCTTCATACCGAGTAAGTGTACCGTAAAACTGTTATTTATGTGTGGATATTGGTAAGGATAGGTATATGGTTTTTTTCTTCTAAGTATGAAAAATAATGTGCTTAAAGTAATTTATAGTTTTGGATTATATTGCTATTGATTTTCTAAGTCAATCAATTATTTACACCTATATTTGGTGACAATGAAGCTAATTTCGAATAATACAACAAAGGAAAGTATATGGTTGGTAACAAAAAATTTTAGGGGCTAGTTATCGAAAAACTCTTAGCAACATTTATCGAGCCGCCTATCACTTCATTAAACATAATGACGCCGTAATATAGTATCTCAACGAAGGCATGATTGTAGGGGGTAGCGTGGTAGGGGGACTTCAGCTCAAAACCTCCACCTCCCTTCAGTCTATCCCCAACCAGGCTTCGGGACGCACGTTACTGCCTATCGGAAAATGAGAGAACGCGAAATAATTTCCGTAACTCTACATTGCTTTTTTTAAATATGCCGTGACAGTGTTTAAATTATAAATTATACGGTGATGTGATTTGTGTTTCGGAACGACAAAATGGATTTATATTTTTGGAAATGGATTTATATTTTACTTCTTGTTTCTTCTTTAAGTTTTGGTAAGTATCTTTTGTTTTATATAAATTATTATTACTGTTAATTAACTTAGGTACTTAATATAATAATTTGTTACAATATTTTGCTGTGCAATATGATGCCAGTTTTCCTAATAAATATATTCGACAAAAATTTCGAGATGGTATTGCGGAATACTGTCGATGTTTGCAAAGTTTTATGTTGTTACTAGTTGATCCGCCCAACTTCGTTTGCGTCACATATTTCCCGTTTTTGTAATATTTTGCTTTGATGCTTCGCTTTTATTGATCGTAGCATGATGTTATATATATAGCCTTCCTCTAAAAATGAGGCATTTCATGGTTATTAGTTATTAAAACCTATTCAATACAAACAAATAAAAATTCAAATATTACTAACTTCTTCTTCTTCTTCCTGCCCTTATCCCGCCTAAGCAGGGTCGGCACAACATGTATTTTTCTTCCATTCCTCTCTGTCAGCCGTCATTTCATTCATCACTCCCTTCTTAATATCAGCTTTTACACAAATATTAAATAACTAACTTTATAATATTATTTAAAGTTAATCTTTTATTTAAATTTCGTTATAATTTACGTCGGTTCGTCACATCCGAATCAATACAGAAGCTGATATCTATATTTCATTTATACGAGTAAAACGTGGTTTTAAATGTGATGGAAATCTGATAATTGTTTCACAACGGTAAATGGGGTGTCTCATGAAAGGGTTTTGCTTGCACTGCATGGTCACATGGACAAAGCGTTAAGGGTCCTGTTTAACATTCATTCCATTAAACAATGATTTGATTATGTTCTTGACATGCGACATCAGCATGGGGTATGATTGGTGACTGAGAGGGTTTTGAAACTTTGTGAAACAGCTGCCGTCCCGCGGTTTCTTCCACGTCCCCTATTGTAGTGATAAATGTTTTAGCTGTTACATACATGTCACTCGAAAATAAGGAAACGTCTGAAGAAATTTACAAATTACTGTATTGTTTAATAGCTTCCGCCCCCGCAGTTTCACCCGCGTAGGAATATATGAACCTACAAGGATAATATATAACCTAAAGCCTTCCTTGATAAATGGGCTATCTAGCACTGAATTTATCAAATCGAACCAGTAGTTCCTGAGATTATTGTAAAACAATCTAACTCTTCAGGTTTATAATATTAAGATATTATATTTTAGATATGATGAGTCTTTATAAGATACATACAAACTTGCAAGTTTCCTCCGCGTTGCTTCCGTTCCCGTAGCAATACTGGTATAATAATTATAGCCGTGGTGGCTCAGTTGGGAACGCACCGACTCACGATCATGAGGGTGCCGATTCAAATCCCTAGCCCGTACCTCTGAGTTTATAAAAACTTACGTACGGATTCACACCACTGGCTTTCGGTGAAGGAAAACATCGTGAGGAAACCTGCATGCCTGAGATGTCACAATTAAAGGCATGTGAAGTCCGCCAATCTGCACTAGGCCCGCGTGGTGGACTACAGCCTACATCCCCTCGATGTTAGGGGAGGCTCGAGCTCCGCGGTGGAGACGTATATATATGAGCTGACGATGATATCTTTTGTCCTCAGTATATTAGTGTAGATATAGAAGAATACAATATCAACAAAGTACCCACGGTTAAATAACTTACGTCCCGTACATTCACTGAGCTACCATTAAGAAAACGACAGACTAAAGGAAAACGTTATGTAAACCTATAAAAAAGTAAGTAGGTTTTTATGTTACGGTGTATTTTTGTGAGCGTTCAAAAACGTCCAATATCTCTCATGGGTCCCCGTGGTACGATACAATAACGAAACGGTATTGGAAACGAGTCTGACGCTCTTACTGGTCATGTAGTTTAGGTACTAGGTATCCCTTTGAAGCTTTATGTGCGGTAGCTATTGAGTTTCCCTAAGGCTAGTTTATTATCAGTCGAAGAAATAAAACGGTTGTTCCAATTCTGCTCGCAAATTCAATTTGTCTAAAATATACATTTTTGTGTTTATTTATTCTACTAGCGGACCCGGCGGACTTCGTTCTGCCCACCAGCGCCACCTACCAGGTTCAAGTTGATGTGTTATACATAAAAACCTTCTCCATGAAATACTCCGTAATTTGGTGAAATTCGCATGAAAATCTGTTAAGTAGTTTTTGTGTTCATCCCGTTCAGACAGGCAGACAGAGGCAGCGGGGACTTTGTTTTATATAAATATAGTTAAAGGATTTGTATTTTGCATCACATCTTATCTGGCTGCTTGTCTATACTAATACTATTATTGCGCTTATCAGCTAGTCATTGATACTCGTACACATTTCCTGTGTCATTACCATATCCATGGTAACGAATAAATCCCAAAATCTCCAAGGTATTTGCTGGTCTCAGTAATGTAACGTATAGATTTCGAAACAATAGCACACTCAGCCGCTATTGGGGTAGGCCCCGTCCAAGTGTGTTTCCATTGGTCGATAATCTAAAATGTACTTACGAATCTTTAGGCTTATATCCCACTTTCCCACCCTATCTGATTTTGATGGTGACGCTATAACCAACATAAAACCAAATGCTATCTAGTACATACAAACATAAATGAATCAAGATTTCGACCCAACTGCAGCGGAGTTATAAAAGATTATGATTTGATTATTGTTGCAGGTTTACATACACATCCATATATAATTTTCGAGTAGCTTCCACCCCTTTGGTTCCCGCATTTTTGTAGGGATAGAAATATTGGGATAGAATATAGCCTGCATATGTTGCTCCCTCCCTGACATTGTAACAATCCTTATGTACGGCGGCTTGAAACTGACTTTCACACACAGCCAACTGGCCAATTGCTTCAATTTTAATTTAAATAGGCCTTTATAAGCACTTATGAACAGTCACTCTAATGCTCGGAATGTTTATAATTTTCGCGTTAAAAATTATATAATAAAAATTAAACCATTTTCACTAATCTACCTGTGCAAACGAGGCGAGCCCTGAGGGTCTAAAGCAATGGAGCCGAGCTTTCAAAGGCTTGTTGGCTGAAGCAAGATAAAACCACTCGCTTCTGTGATGTTTGAAAAACTTGTTTCAATGAGACGACGCGAGATGTAACCTAGATAAGAACATTCAAAAACCTTTTAGTCGTGTAAGTGCTGGCTGTTCCTCAAAGGCGTTTATGTACGTCATACTATTATGATATTATTGTCGTTAAATCAGGTACAACTCGTATTCGATGCTTTGTTTTAATCGATCCACTAAAACTAATGAAGACTATCGTTTGGGTTTTTTGATCAGTCATAAAAGAGATAATTATAATTATGCTAACTTAATATTATTAAAATAAATAAATATCCTGGGACATTTTTCACACACGGCCAATATGATTCCAAAGTAAGCTACAAAGTGATCTTGTGTTATGGTAAACAGATAGCTGATATAGATACTACTCCAATTTGCTATTCCACAACTAATTCTTATTCTAATTTTATATCCACAGCGCATCCAGATCCCACAACAAACATCCATACATTCGCATTTATAACAGTAACAAAAATATATTTAGTTTATGAAAAGCAAGATTCAAATCCTTCTTATTGCAATTTAAAACCTTATAACATAACAAAGTTATTCAGATAAATCTGAGAGTATCTAACATGTTACATGATACAATTATTGAGTTAACAAAGGATGCCAAATTGTAAATAGGTTAAAACATACATATGTACATCTGGCAATCGAGTTGAAAAGGAAGCTTTTAACAATGTTTCTCAAAGCAAACGAGGTTAATTTGGAATTAGTTGTTTACCAAGAATAATACAATTTATGTACCGTACCTATCATTCATCGACGTTTTTTCGTGAGAATATCTATTCTCGTGTAATTTTTTGTTTAAATACCTAAATGATAACTAGGTACCTATTCATTTGGGAACCGCAAATTGTTTTTTTTTGTTTGAAAATATTGATGCGGTTCACAGAGTACACCTACTTACCAAGTTTCAACAGTATAGCTCTTATAGTTTAGGAAAAAAGTGGCTGTGACATACGGACGGACAGACAGACAGACATGACGAATCTATAAGGGTTCCGTTTTTTGCCATTTGGCTGCGGAACCCTGAAGAGGTAAAGGTGGTGATGTTTTTGCATAAGTATACATTTAGTGTGTATTTATTCGGACAAATAATATCAAAATGACTTATTTATAAATGTAGATGATTATATTTTGGTTTTTCATACATTTTATTCACTTTTCTTTCTTGTTTCAGAGACGAAAGCTTCAAGGACAGGGGATAGACATAAGCTTCAGACTGAAACGAAGCCGTAAGTATATAAAATAACTAGGATTTTAATGCGGTTTTCATCAATAGATAAAAAAATCAAGGGCGTAAACCTTTTACGTGTATAATTATTCAATATGCTTTTTATGACGTTGCATCCGTGTCGAGTCGGGGCAGGTCGCTAGTTAATATTAAATCCTGCAGGACATTAAAATATATGGTATAACTGTCAATTCAGTCAATAATATTAGTTTTGAAGCAACTTGGTTATGAACTAGGAATGGAAACCAAAAAATTAATATCGCCGCCTTACTGCAAGAAATCATTTACGGCAAAAAAACCCTAAGCACAGTTAATAACACAGATGAGCTCGTCCTGTTGAATTCTATATTATGCAAAAAGCCTCTTATTTAGCTCTTCAAATCTAGACGTTATGACTTAAGCTTAAAGTCGGTCATTTTAATATCGTATCTTCTACATACTATAAAAAGTCATCTTCTACTTCTATAAAAAAGTATTTTTGATATAAAATAAAATCGGTCGTTTAATACATCACAAGTAACTGCTTTTCTCTAACATTTGTTTTTGTTGGTTAAAGACTTTTTGTAAAAATCCGACGATATGTAGGTAGGTACTTCCATCATTGATTGATTGAAGTTCAAATTAACTATATACCTAAATTTTGGAGCATTTTAAATTAAAACTTTTAAGGCATCACAATAATAAATCACTGACCTCGATTAATTAGCAGGTACTTTATGTGCCTAAATTGAATATGAGCCGAATCCAATATGTACTTAAATATTCATGGAATTGCTATTTATTTTTAAGCGAAATTAGGCTGTTCGTACATGTGGTATTAATAACCACATCATTATGAGTTTTCTGTACCTTTTTAACCGACTTCCCAAAAAGAAGGAGGAGGTTCTCAATTCGGCCGGTATTTTTTTTTTTTTTTCTATGTATGTACATCGATTACGTCGCGGTTAATGGACCGATTCGCGTGATTCTTTTTTTGTTCGACGCTAAATAGCTGCCAAATGGTCCCATAAAAATTTCTTTCAGTTTGGTTTAGTAGTTTTTATTTTATAAGCATTATTGTTATTTGGACGATGTCATTTCGACGATACTTTGTATATTAGTATGTCGATAACTTTAACATTTCTAATCCGATTTGCGTAATTCTTTTTTTGTTCGTAAGGGTACATATTCAAGTTGGTACCCTGGTCATCTAGTCAGCATATGATGATGGGAACCCAAGGAAATCGAGAAGAACACTCAAATTATAAGCATCTAACTGTTACGTTTC
Source organism: Thyatira batis (assembly GCA_905147785.2). Classification (NCBI taxonomy): domain Eukaryota; kingdom Metazoa; phylum Arthropoda; class Insecta; order Lepidoptera; family Drepanidae; genus Thyatira; species Thyatira batis. Next base: position 3,833,231 of record LR990507.1, read on the forward strand.
AGTCAATATCATACAGTTTGTTCAATTATTTGCGTTTGATGATGATTTCCTATGGATGGGCTGATGATGGTAGGTACAACTCCTCAAAGGATAGGAGTTCAGAGAAAATTCTTTCAAAATTATACGTACATATGGATAGAGAATAGTATTCCTTGAGGCTATTAGGTTGACCTTGAAGGTTAATCTCATTAATAGTGTTCTGTGATTGTTAAATAAATAATAAGCCTACCCATACTTAAATCACTAAAAAGCAAAAAAAAAAAACTACGTTAAAAAAAACCGACTTCCAAAAATACTAAAAAGCAAAAAATAACTAACGCAATTTATAACACTTTCCTCTACTTAACTACTGACTACTTATTCTTTCCGCTTGCTGCTTGGTTTGAAGTCGGTGCCAAGCCATATATGAATAAAAAAAATTACTTAGAGAAATAAAATGGTGTAACAAATAAATTTCTACACGATAACCTACTAACTACTAACCTACGTAAATAAATCAGAAATAACGATAAATGACAATGAGAAACAAATGAAAACGACGATGAAATAAATGTAATTTACATTCTACAACTATAGTGGTCCTGTAAAGGACCGTTTATTTCTAATATTAATAACTCACAAACCAAGAGCATGCGTCTAAAATTTAGAATTTTAAATGCAAACGGTGCCAAAGTTTTTGTTGACCTTATTAAATCATGGAGAATCTCAACAAAGATCTTTTGCTAATTATGCTGTGGCTTGGCACCAACTTCAAACCAGGCAGTAAGCGGAGAGAATAAGTAGTCAGTAGTTAAGTAGAGGAAAGTGTTATAAATTGCGTTAGTTATTTTTTGCTTTTTAGTATTTTTGGAAGTCGGTTTTTTTTAACGTAGTTTTTTTTAATTTCCTCTTTTATGTTGGTTGAGTCCGTAGAGTAATAATAAGTATAATATTCACAACGGTTTCGTTCGAAGTACTTGTCCATAATTATCACGATTTCACCGCGTGTTATGATTATATTGGTATTACATATACAGGTATGTTTGTCCTAATAATTAACAATCAGAAATATCCAGTGTCATTTTTCATACACGACCAATATGATTCCAAACTAAGCAGAGCTTGTTCTATCGTGATAAGTTAGTCGCTTTACTATATACATCTTTTTAAATACTTACATAATAATAATAATAATCAATTTATTTCAAGTTTGCACTCATAATATATCATAATATAGATATCTACATCCAGACAGGACATATCGCTTGCCACGACTATCACTTGTCCAAGCCGTCTGATCCGCCGGATTCGAATCGAAAATAACCTACTAAATGGTAGCATGATGCGGAGTTAGGGGTGCTATCTTTGTCCTCCTAATCATCGCTGCTATTGCTAAAATGGATTATGGTCCAGCACTGTAAGGTTCCAAAGGTTTTATTTTACTATGGAGGTTTACGTTATGAGACCTCCCCGCAATGTTTTACCCTAGAAAGTAAGATGTGTGATGTTTTTATGATATGAAGAGATTATTGCAGAGTCTGTAATGGTAAGGTTGGGGAATCTTGCATACCTACTATAAAATAGGGAATAAATTAATTTCGCATTTTCCGCCAGTACGTAAGTTACCAACTCGAAAATAGAAAATTGTAATGTAATGCCACTTTGACTAACTGTTAACACTAAGCAATAGAAATAATAAACAATGCAATAGGTGTGCGAGTAGTAGGCCCTATCCAATATTAATCGAATCTTTTATATCGGTCCCGGTAATGGAATTTTTTTCTGACATCCGATAGTTTCAGTTACGGTTACGGAGCTCCACAATAACCCTAATGGAAAACTAGCTGGCAACGGATTTTAATTCAGTTTCAAGAATAGATAGAAAGATTTACTAACGACACGAACTATTACTGCGTTAATATACTTAGTATATTTTGCCTTATTGACAGCCCGGTTGGTTTTGTGGTTAGTGACTTTCAAGCCGCCGGTCGTGGGTTCGAATCCCACCCAGGACAAACATTTGTTTGCATGAATATGTCTGTTTGTCCTGTGTTTGGATGTAAATATCTATTTAAGTATGTATTTAAACGTAGTATCAGCTATCTGACTACCATATCACAAGCTTTGCTTAGTTTGGAATCAGATTGGCCGTGTGTGAAAAATGTCCCAGGATATTTATTTACTAAAAACCAATTCCTGTGCTTAACGTCCATAACCGCCCGCTTTTAAACAGCAATGTTTTCTTATATTAAAAAATTGTTTCTTTAACAACATTGTTCATGCAATGTGGAATGCATCTTTTAAATCATGGAATATTGTTACCTACGTAAGTACAATGCTAGGTTGTCATGGTTGATTGAATTCCTTGTTAAGTGGTCCCCTTTGTTCATGTTAGACGATATCAATCTGGTATCGGACTTGTTCGGACATTGTTGGCTAGGTGTTCGTTTCCAGACGATACTCTGTACAGCTTTATAACTGCTCGCATAGTGCTCTTGGTATTGAGAACAAAGGAATACCTATATAAAAAAAATAGTTATATTTTTAATTAAATTTATGTCTGAGACCTATTGATTGAAAATAAGTCCCTATAAATAAATAAATATCCTGGGACATTTTTCACACACGGCCAATCTGATTCCAGACTAAGCAGTGTGATATGGTAATCAGATAGCTGATATACTACATATACTACGTTTAAATACATACTTATATATTTACATCCAGACACAGGAAAAACAGACATATCCATGCATACAAATGTTTGTCCTGGGTGCGATTCGAATCCACGTCCCGTGGCTTGAGAGTCAGGGTCACTAACCACAAAGCCAACCGGGCTGTCCAATAAGGCAAAATTTACCATTATTAACGCAATAATAGTTCGTGACATTAAATACAATCTGGAAGTAATAATTATGAATAACATTTCGCCATACTTGAGTTGATATTCGAAAATACGTAGCGTGAGTTAGTCAAAAGAGTAACAAATGTTCATCCAAAATAAGTAATAAGTTAGTACCATTCGCTGATCTTCTTAAAGGCCTTTAATTGTCTTCAATCCTTTTAAGTCTCTTCAAAGGACTCTTCAGATGTGTTCTCGCGAGAAACAACCTCTTTCGAGTCAATGAATATCTGTGATAAGGTATTTGGGTATAGCTGCCTAATCCCAAAATTTCGTTTGTATTTAGAATTCGCTTAGGTATACATGTATCATTGAACGCTTGAGAGGATGTGCCTTTTTCCGTTTGAAGTTTTAACGATCATGAAGTACGATTGGATTTCAAATAAACTATAAATAAATAAAGTTATTACTAAAATTAAAGAATAAGTAGTCATTGGTCTGAATCTGCCCCCTTTAAGATAATTCTACCTCTTTGCTTCGCACAAGACTTATAAATGCAAAAGTTTGTGAGTACCTACGGATGTATTGTGTATGTTACGCTTTCACACAATGACTTCGTACACTTAAGACACATGGAATATGTTCTGAAATCACATATTGGATACTTTCCCGGAAAATTAAAACTGATATGAAAACTATTATAGTATTTACATAAAAATTTTCGTACCTATACCACGGGAAGGGTGACAAAATAACCTAGTACCTACTACTATTTATTATTACTATTATTTATTTATCCAATTTTAACTCGAATGTAAATGAAAAACATAATTGACAGTTGTACCCAAAATGAACTGTGTGACCAAATTAATAACTTTTTTTCAGCAAATCAGCCTCATTCAACGCTGACAAAACGTGTTATGATTGGAGCAGCCATGATCTGAATGGTGAGTATTAGATATATAAAGAAGGTACATACAAGGAACAATAAATAATAAATAAATAGAACTGTTACAAACTGTTTACATAGTGTGTGGGTAGTTTATTAGATACCTACATTGTTTTAGTTCTTAGAATAACCTTTCAGAGACTTACCTTTTATTGCTTAGCATTTTTATTGTTTCCACGAAAAAACTCTAGCAAAACTTTGCTAGGTCGAAACTATGATATTTATTTGTATCTTGTCAGCGATCCTACATAATTCGTAGCGTATGTTTTCATAGGCATATTTTCTATTATTTATTAAAATTAAACGATTTTAAAAATGATCATCAATCGAAGGCAATACTTATATTGATTTTCAAAAAATCACACAGGTAGGTACCTAACTAAAACACATTCAAAACTGAAAATGAATATTGGTTTTTGTAACATAACTTCTTGATCATGACACTTTTCAGTCAAAGAAAACTTAATAAAATTGGTTCTCTGAAGAAAACTTCTAACATTTCTTTCGGAGGTTGAAAATAGCAAGGTGGTATATCATAGCAGTCCTGTCATAGTTGTCTATTGTCAAATTTAAAGGTCGTTATATAGAGCTCCAATGCGCCCAAAAGCTTTATTTTCTATTGAAAATTCTTTTCAAATCAAATGAAAATAAATACTTCAAATTTTGAAAAGTAAAAATATTCTATGTAGCATAAAAATAAAGTGGTTTAATGATTATACTATGGACGTCCGAAATTCACATTTGCTGGTTTTTATTTGCTGAAGTTTTTCAGCAGATATACGTTCAGAGTTTCATTACTATCGAACAAATATTGGACTAACAGATCATCACGCGACAAGCTTTTATATATATAAAAGTCTGAACTTATTTCACCACTACTAGTGGGGTTATTTATTGCTAAATAATTAAAAGCAGGAAATTGAAGATTAATTACAAAATATATTCTGGCATAGGTATAATCTTATAAGTTCCATGCCCCCATACATACATACTATGCCCATACATAATATTTTGACACTATACTTCCAGTATCTGCTAATACAATTTGAAATTTTTGTACATTTAAATACCTAAGTCCGCATCAGTGTGTAATAACATCTAAAGCAATATAAACAACCTTTTAGTTCATATAAAAACTGCCCCAATAATAAGTATATTACTAGGCAAGTACCTACGAGTTCCGAAAGTCTTCACCAAGACGTTAAAATCAGCTGTTATCATTTATTTTTAATATTGCCCACATTCAGTATTCATGACTAGTATAATAACATATTTATATACAAAAGCATGTCACTCATGCTCATCGAGCATGTAACCAATAGAGTAGCAATAGTGAGCCATTTGTTTAGCAACGCATCAATGATTTGTCACGTATAACTAACAAGCCACGCTCGAACTAAAACAGTACCCGACCAATATGAGACCTGTGTGTACGTCTAGTGCAACACTTGACCTTGAGTCGGCCAATCAGAACACAGGGGCCGGCGCAGCGTTTTGGCGTATTTTGTTTTCTAACAAAACTGTTAACAGTTCTACTCTATTGGTTACATGCTCGATGCTCATGCTTCTGGTATGATTTTAGGTACCCAATATATCATACTTCGCAACAAAAGGAGCTTACAAAATATGATCATTTCACAACATTTCACTGAGACTGCCGTTATGCCGGGTGGAGACGTAAGTACCTAAAACAATTTTATATATAAACTAGCTGCCTCTGCGCGGTTCCACCCGCGTAGTTCCGATTCCCGTGGAAATACGGGGATAAAATATAACCTTTGTTCACCGGAGATAGTGTAGCTTCCCAACAGTGAAATAATTTGTCAAATCGGTTAAGTAGTTTAAGCCTATCAATCAAATCTGTGTATAATAGGTATTAGTGTAGATAAATTGTGGCTTCAATTCTTCATTCACAGATTATTATAACATAAATCGTAATATTGACTAACTCCGGATATTTCAATAAGTTTCGATAATTTTAATAAGTCGGAGAATGTTCGTTCACTAATTGCAATGGGCACTGAAGCAATATTGCTTTTCAGCTCTGTGCCTATTAAGTATTTATTCTCGATGTTACATTTAATTTCCATAACTGAATCGTAAATAATAAATCAATATATTTTGAAGGAAAAGCTACGTTTTAGTGGTCTTTAAGATTGAATACGTTTTACATGTCGTTACGTTTCTATTAAAATAGGTCAGTAATAATATATTCATAGTTACTACATTTTATATGTATATTTTTCACCGAGAGCTCTAGATTTTTATTAATTTCATATAAATGTTTTATTCAACATTTATTTCATCAACAATTCAACAAGCTATACATGCATTCGTTATATGATTCTGACTTTATTAGCCGACAGATTAACAAAGAATAAAGGACTTTGTGCCACAGACTTACAACATAGATTTATTTACACAGGTTAGTCTTCAGTGTACAGTAAACGGACCACATCCAGGCAGATTTATTTGGGAGAGGGATGGTATTGTTATAACTTCCAACACAGATACTAGGTCAGTAATTGCTATGTGTACTTTTTATATTTATTTGTATGGTGTATTGGAATTCAATTTGCTCCATAAAGGTTAAAGCGTTATAAAAGCTTCTTCAAAGGAATTATCGACTCTGAGAACCGACTTTGTAACTAAACTAATAATATAAGTACTTTTGTAACTTATGTTTGCAGTTTTCAGTCGAGTTTCACGTTGTATTTTTAAAGTTTTAAACTATTCAGACATTCTATTTTTGAGGTATTAATAGTAGCATATATATAGCTGTTTGATAATAAGATAACTTAAAATATATGATTATTGGGGCTTCTTACGGAATATATATTGAACCTTTTTTGTCTACAGGTATTCAATAGGTCAAACAATGATAGCCGATGGAGTAAACACGCAATTAAACATATCAAATTTGAGGGTAGACGACGGCGGTTTATATACGTGTACCGCGCACCACGCGGACAAATCTATTTCACATTCCGACAGATTAAATGTGTATGGTAAGAAACTTATAATATAACTAGTGGCTCCGCGCGGTTTTACGTGTGAAAACGGGAGGTCTTCCATTTTCCCGGGTTAAAAAGTAGGCTATGTCCTTTCTCAGGCAGACAAAATTCTCTGTAGACAATCTATGTACCAAATTTCATTTATTTCAAAGGTCATATATTCGCATTTATAACCTTTGTATAGATATCCATCTAAGCAATTGAAATAATCTGAGTAAACTTATGCTAGTTGATAAACAGATACATGCTATGGAGATACAACGCCAGTTGCATTCAACATAGTAATAAACACAAAACAAACAAACTTTGACCTAACAGAACTGGACTTTTCTCATAACTGTGTTGTTTCCGAGATGAAAAAGAGATGTAGAATATAACTTTCTCTATTTGTGCTACGGGAGTTTCGCTTCTGATTTGAGTAGTTAGGATTTGTAATACTAGTATTTTTAAAGAAAAAAAATTTTTATGGTTTTACAGCCATTGTGGTATATTTATTTGTGCTGGTACTTTTATCCGATATGTGTCTGTCTGTAATACATGTATTTTAGACGTGATGAATCATTAATATTCTCACTCTTCTAATAATAGGATTGAATTTATTTATAAAATTATCACGATAAACAGGTCCACCGTACATTCGGACATTGCCACCGTTAAAAGTCCAAAGTGGTCAGAGCGTAACACTAAGGTGTCCATACTACGGCTTCCCCATAAGGTAAATATACGTTCTATAATAAAAACACAGTTATGCAAAGATCAAAACGATTATAAATAAAAATACTAATCAAATTTTGTAGTAGGTTCACAAAATAATGACGTTAGTTTCAATCTTTTATTGCTCAATTCATTCTTCACTAAACAGACCTTGTAGCTATCAAATAAATTGATATATGTACTACACAATGGTAGTAGGTACTCGTTAAATAATAAATACGTACATACATATATATTACGAGTATATTCAACTGTTTTAACTGGGTTGAAACACAATTGTGAAACACAATGATATTACTAGTTATTTTTGAAGAAGCCAATGAGTATTTTAAATAACCATTTCAAACAAAATCCACAGAGAAATAGTATGGGAACACAAAGGGAAAGTTGTAAGCTTAGACGTATCCACACAATCTGTGCGATATAAAAGATTTGTAAACGACACAGCATTAAGCACAAAAATACATGGTCGTAAGCCCAAGTTAAGAGAAAAGAGAGACTCAAGAGTTATAGTGAATGAAGGGTTACTGAATGTACCTAAAGTGTCCAAGAGTGACAGTGGGGCATCATATTATTGTATAGTAAAAAGTCCATCTGGTGAAATGGCTAAGAGATCATTCGAATTCCATGTAGTCGAGGCCCCAATATTGGAAGACATAATATTAGCCTCAGATTTACAGGAGGGTCAGATTGTACAAATCCATTGTATTCTTAAGAGTGGAGATTCACCAGTTTATTATTCTTGGTTGAAGGATGGTAAAAAAATTCCAGCACATCTCAAAGTGAGTATGCAATAAAGCAATTAGTAGTGAAACATTTTTCTTTAGTTCTATTGAATAGAAATTGCAGTTGAGTTTATAATCAAAATCCCGCTTAAATATTCTTCACTCTTTAGCGAATTTAAAACCCCGTTTTCCTTTGATACTACCTAAGCTTTGAAATATATTATTAAGAATCTAAGCTCATTAGCGTTCTTGATTTTAAGTTAGTATCTTTATTTACAATAGCTAAATTTTAAAGAGAATTTCGCTAGTATTTTAAATGCCTCTGGCATTTTCAGGTCGTTGAAAGGAGTCTAGAACTATTTAGTGTGCTCATTATTAAGAATGTTTCCTTGGATCACTGTGGGACGTATACGTGTGTTGCAGCCAATCACGTGGCTAAAGTGAATAGAACCGTAAATTTGTATATCAAAGGTAAGGTCCTACTCATTTATTACATTTATTGTGTTTCTAATAATGAATTTTCTTAAGATATGGTATCTTAAGAAAATTCATTATTTGATCATTTTCAAACATTTTGAGAAAAACTTAACTAGGTAAGTGAACTAAATTACAAGGATTTTGATCTTGAACTTAGTCCCAAGAAAATTTTGATTCTTCTTCCATACTACTTATGATCAGTGATTTTGGCTGTACTCGCTATGGCTTTTGATAATGTCATTCAATAAATTAATTCGGATTTCTTTTATACAACAGTTGCCCCAATATGGATCGAAGAACCACAAAACACATCATTACTACTTGGACGAAGCGGTCATATATCATGCAGAGCAAATGGTTACCCGCAACCGCAAGCTCACTGGCTAAAGAAAGACGGTAAGGGCATATGTGCAGTTGCTTGGAAATTCACTTGTGGGAATTCATTCATATCTTATATATAATTTTAGTTATATCAGAAAGTTGGAGGTCAGTTTTGGAAGTCGCAGGTGGTGGAGTGCTGAGTTTATCGAACGGATCTTTAATATTTGATTCGGTTGCGCTGTCTGATGCTGGGCTATATACTTGTCACGTTGAGAATGGTGTTGGTGAAGCGCTCAGTGAAAGTATTTGGATTACCGTCAATAGTGAGTGTATATTGAACTAGTTTCCGCCCCCGATTTTATCCATATCACCACAACTGCTTTGACGTTACATAGAAACAAATATTAATAAGACAAAACAAACTAGCTTATTTTCCAAAGTTGCACTTGAAATTTAGATGAAGGAAGGCTCTAATATTAATAAATACTTTACAATTCTTACAGAACCGGTGACTTTTGATATACTATCGAGGAACATAACAGCCAAAATAGGACAACACGTTGCGATAGAATGCCAAGCAAAAGGTGATGATCCTATAAGAATATTGTGGACGAGAAATGGGAAACCTATCAACCCGTTAACACAAAGGTAAGTTATATAAGTAAAGAAGTTTTCATATTATATTGGTTCGAAAAATTTCCTATTGATAATGATGCATTGTTACCAGGATAAAAATATCAGAAGTACATACAGATGAAGGGATAACGAACATCCTAGAACTTTTGCAGACGGAAGCTAGTGATGGTGCTTTATATGAGTGTAGGGCTGGAAATCCATTTGGAGCTGATGTTTTTAGTGTCGATCTTACTATATTAGGTAAGTTTAAACTTGTTTAACACAAATAAGGAGTTTTTGATTCTGCCTCTCACTATTTCATCTAAGTTACTATTGTACTTATTATTCGATTATCGTGTCAGAGGTCAAGCACTATCATAACGTTTACATGAGGAATATTTAGCTGGAATGTATATAGGACATAACATATTTAATTTTTCTATTGGGACCATCAAGGCCCAATTTTAGAGAAGATGGATGATATCCTTAAATTTTGACGATCTGTGACGTTTACAGCCTATTTTAAAAATGATAAAATATAATCAGACAAACGTACTTACTTGGGACATTGTTGATTTCGATTGTTCACGAGACGTGTCAAAACATCCTAATGTCAATCCCAAGTTCCATTATTTTATTGGAGAAAATTGAGTAGATATAATAATTTGTATCCGTAGCGTTATTTTTTCTCTGTAAAATTTTACGTAGATTTCTAGTAGAGAGTCATTAAATATTATATACGCCAATAGAAACTTTAAGTATTCACTTAGGGATTTACTTATTCTTTTATATTATTTATCAGCATATTTTTTTTTGCAATAGAATTAAAACACAAATACTCTTGAAAATATTTTCTATCCTATGATTTATTTTCTATTGTTCACACGTAGTGTCCCGCTTTTACTGGTAATGTAGATAAGTCAACCTGTATTTAAGCTTATAGTATATTATTTGTCGCTTATAATTTATATAACTCAGTCTTTCCCTATTTGTTACTAACTTACCCAATATATTTCATCACTATGTTATTGTACCCAAGCAGCTTGACATGTATTGTTTTCTGTACCTAATATCATTATACTTTAGTTATCTTTTACTTAATTTTGGGTTGTCAAGCTATATTTATTAATTTTAGAGCCACCTTCACCACCGACTGATTTGTCGGTGGACTTGATAAAAAGTCGTTCAGTGAAAGTTTCATGGAGGGATTTAGCAAAATCATTAGCACATTACTACAGCTTACAAATCACAAATAATCAGAGGTTATCGTGGAGTAGCGCAAGAACTATTAACGTCACCAGGTAAAGTTGAATTAATTTCCATATCGCTAGTGCGTATTTACAGTAGGCATATTAGATTTAGGTAGTCGGTAGAAATTTTCATGATTAAACAGGGTTCTAAATTTGGATGATGTAAACAATCGTAGGTTAGAAGAAATACGTCACACAATTGAGATCGAAGCGTTGCTACCGTCAACCAGTTATTCAGTAAGAGTGGCAGGAGGTAACCAAGCTGATCTCAGTCATTACTCCGCACCTGTAAGGTTTTCGACTATCGAAGAAGGTAATACATTAAACTTGATAAAGTTTTTTCGCAAAACCAAGTAAGCTTTTAGATTATTGCTTTTCCAAGAGATAAGAGGTGAACGAATATTGAAACTGAAATACGTCTGATCATTTAAATATCAACTTCCGCCTCGAGTTTCTAGACGATCGTAATTTTCCCACGATAAAAAGCAAACTTATATTCCCGAATATATAGTAACTAAGTGCCGAATTTCATCTAGATCCCTTTAGACTTATAATACCAGTTTAAGAGAGGATATACTTAAGTCATTTGTATGTGCTTCCTAATAGTTTAGGAATGCACACTAATGTTTGAATTTTGAACATAGCTCCATCATCCCCACCACTTGGAGTGCAATTAGAACAAACTGAGACACCGGGAGAACTTAGAGTGAAATGGTTACCACCTCCACCTGATTCTCACAATGGACTAATAACAGGTTACCGCTTGAGGGCTGTACCGCAGTTAGCAGGAATTAAAGGTAAGGTACTAGATTTTTTGATTTTTGTTCCATGTGATGTCTCTCACTTATAACCGCTCTGGGCTCTTTTGCTGCAGCAGACGGTTTGAGGTAGCCACTTAAGGAAAAAATCATTCAGAATGTAGACTATAGCTAAATGCTCAGGTCTCTCTTGGGATTTTCATTTATATATGGATACTAGCTGCCCCCCCGAGGTTTCACCCGCGTAGTTCCCGTTCCCGTGATCACTTAGGGGAATGAAAAATAGATGTTGCCCGATTCTCAGACCTACCCAACATGCACACAAAATTTCATGAGTTTAATCACAAACACCGCGACACGAGAATTTTATATACAATTAGACAATATCACAATCTATCTATTTCATTAATACATTTTATTTTCGTACAGAAACAGTAGAGACAAGTGATAAAATGATCAAAACTTTATCACTTTATGGGAAGCAAGAAACTATTATCACTGGACTTTTGAAAGGAGTCAGGTAAATTACATTTAATTTTATAGTTTACTTAGGTATTATGTAGTTGCATAACTTCTTCTCATATAAAAACGTTTGGTAATATTTTTTTTTTGGAACACTTTACTTAGATATTATTATATTGGTATTTTCCACCTGCTTAAATCTAAGAGTCTCGAATCTAGTCTAGTTACTAGACTAACCATAGAAATGAGATTCTAGACTCTAGTTGGTTGTACGTCCAAAATCCTTCATAATTTTGTGTTGTGTAATGAAGAAAGAAATACATATGCGTAATAGTAGAAAAAAAACATTTATGAATGAGGCTTCCTCATGTATGATTGTTTGTAAACAGGTATGCAGTTTCAGTAGCAGCATTGAATGGCGCCGGAAGTGGACCATTATCTGTACCATTGTTTCAAGATACAAGGGAAGGAGGTACGTAAACATAAGAATATTATATACAACACTCTTGAAGATTTTATGTTTGTTGCTTACAATTGTATAGGTATGTTTTGGGTGAAGGGTGAATTTGGGTTCATAAAAAAATTGCAAATATTTATCGATTTATAACCTAAAAAAAACAAGAAACAGTCACGTTTTTATATAATGTTAAATAATATAAAGATAATAGTGTAAGAAAATGCTCATCTTTACTAATATTATAAAGAATGAACAACTTTATGGGAAATAAACAAGCAAATAAACAAGAAAAATAAAATCCGTTGGTAGTACCTACGGATTACCAAGGACTAGGTACCAATATTACTAAAAAGACTGCAGTTAAACAGATTTCAATATTAATGAAACCATTTTCACTGCATTCACGTAAACTTTATAAATTCATAGAACATTTTACATTACTGAAGCTTAGAAGCAACTTGAGCTCTTGAACCTTTATAGCTTCATTTATATTCTTCTGAACTCTTTTACTGTTACGATACCAACCTTACGTACACCTTTTTAATCTTCAGCGATTCATCAAGGAAAGCAGTTAATCATAACTTGAATTAAACGTGTAAAGTTTTAACACTTTACTTCTGTTGGCGAATTTCAGCGTGGAAATTTACATTCTAAATGTCGTAAATTCACAATGTTTTATGTTAACAAACTTTCATATTCATATTCATATTCATATTATTTATTTGCATTCCACAATGTTAATATTAAAACTAGGATTAGCTTAATTTACATTGTGGACCCTGTCGGGCACAGCAAAATTTACAAGAGTAACAAATAGGAGAGAGGAGGATCATGTATATCACAATTTAATTATTCTATATTGACTATTTTTATTTATTTTAAATGTATATTAAGTTTATTACTATTTATATAAGGTTTCGATCATTCATATATTCATCAACTGTATAATATGCTTTATCTACTAGTATTCGTTTAAATTTGTTAAAAAATATTTTATCGGTTTCGTCTTGTATTTGCATTTGCTTTGGAAGTTCTGATTCTTGTAGCATCAAATTGGATGTGATGTTTTAAAGTTTGGCAACATTGTTCATAACATGCTTGCTGAAGCTACAACAAACACTGTGTATATAAGCTACAACGTTGTGCTGTTGGTGCTATTTATATAATTAGGGTTGATAAAATTTCCATGTGAGGATCGGTATTTCATTTTTACTAACTTTGATGTTCGGAACAGACATTTCGCAGATTCATTTATATTTATATGTATATACATATAAATAGTCTTTATCTCAGTAAAATCATTGATCAATTACATATTATATGATTACATCCAATTTTCATTCAAATTAGTTGTTATGGATAGCCATAAAATATATGCCAAGCCAATACTTGTTATACAGATATAATTATCTAAACCTAGCTAAAATATTTTTTCTCGTGTACCTTGATTTAACCGTAACTCACCTGGGTCGAATACATTAAAAAACTGCAATTATGCAAAGTAAAGCATATGTTATAGTGAATATTTGAATACATATAGCACCTGAAGAAGGACCGACATCAGTAGAGTGTGGAGCAGTGACTTCAACTGCTCTGAGAGTGAGCTGGCAGCCGATACCGCTTAGCAAGCAAGCTGGAGCACTTATAGGATACACGGTCTTATATGCAGCTCAAGGTATTTAAAAAAATATTATATGTTATCCTTCATAGACTAAACTGATGAAAAACTAAGCAGATTACATAAATATCTTTTAAAGTATTTTTATTTTAGGTATAGTAATAATCTCCCTGATTATTAAGGCGAATGTTTGTTTCTTCTTCACATCTAAACGGCTGGAGCGATTTTAACGAAATTTGGTATGGAGTTAATTGACACCTAGCACATAGGCTACTTTTAATCCCGGGAACGCAAGTAAAACCGCGGGGAGTCACTAGTAAATAAAAAAAATACATAAGTACACTCAGGCACAGAACAAACAGACATGCTCATGCACACAACTGGGGAACCAGGCATAACTTTATCTCTGGTACGTTGTGTTGCCTGTCTCATAATCGGTTAATATTGTTGGAATAATATCCGGAAGACTACTGAGGCATGACGACTAAGTCAAAGTTTCCTTTCACTGATGCACTGATATTTGGTGCAGTATTTGTATTAATTACTTAAATAAAAATATTATTATTAAAGAAGTTTATATTGGAAAGTGTCGTCCTTTGGTTCACTGTCTGGCTTTGGTGCCTTACATATTCATATAGGAATGTTTGTATGTTGATGAATATGTGCTTAAAGAAAGATTTTTTTTTGTTTTTATATACACCTCGGTTTCACCCGTATTACCGTGTACCCGGGAGATCTTAAATTTTTCTGGGTTTAAAATGTCCTTTCTCAGGCTCTAGTCGATCTGTGTACCAAATTTCATTTAAATAGTTATAGCGTAAAAGACAGGATGTAGTTAGCTATCTAATACAAACTCTGCTTAGTTTTGACTCAGATTGGATATTTATTATAGAATTTATATTAGATTAATATTATAGAATCGCCGGAGCCAATTCTAATTAATATTATAAACTTTCAAGATAACATTTACCAAAAACAATGTTTCTAATCGATAATGTAAATCTCTCAGGTCGAAGATGGCTGAACTCCACCTCACTAGTGACAGAAGTTCGACTTCAGGGTTTACTAAAGTACACTAACTATACAATCAAAGTGGCCGGCTTTTCTAACTATGGACAAGGCCCATTCTCCTTTCCTATTGTTTGCTCCACATTGCAAGATGGTAAGTTTACTTATACATTGTTCAAAGTTTTGCTTATAGTAAGATGAGATTTATTTCTATTGCTTGCTATGCTAAAATGGTTAAGAAGAGTGTTTGTGTGTCCCAAATAACTACGGCACGGAATGGCCCTTAAGATATATAACTAACTTCCCATAAATGTAAAAGGAAGAGTGATTATGCTTCTTTAAAAAATCACTCTTCGAATATTTATTGTTGTTAAAACGATGTTACATCCTTCCATTTTACCTGTGTCATGCTCCTTAAGACAACTCGCCTCTAAATATGAACAGCTTCATAAAATCTTCAGCACATGTTGGCACTGAAGTTTGTTAATAATAGATATTTATGACACTCCGGCAGTGCCTGAAGCACCGGCGGAGATAAAATTACTTTCGCAATCGTCTAATACACTACTTGTAAGTTGGAAGAAGCCGAGTCAACGAAATGGAAGACTTTTACACTACACTGTATATTGCAAACCGACTGCGAGGTAAGATATCTAGATTTTTATCTTTTATTATTAAACTAGCTTCTGCCCGCGACTCGGTCCGCGTGGAATAGTTACTTTGGGCTAACGCTTACTTTCAACCCCCTTCGTTTACGTAGAAGGATGGTCTCGCAGAGCTACTGGTGACTGCACGCGCCGGCCCGGCACATAAAGGCACGCGCAGTACAGTACTTGATAATTATTTTGCTGCAATGTTATTTTAAATTTGCGATATCTCCTAAGATATTCATTAAAATCGAATGATGTCAATGGCAGTTTTGTTTTACATTAAATACTTGTGATGAATAACGTATTTATTTGGATAAGGATTAATATGATCTTCATAAAAACACCTTCACAAAAAATGCTTCATTTTCGTACAAATTTGGTTAGTATAAAAATGGTCACAGTGAGCCAACCTTAATAGATAGACATATGCTATCGCGGACTTTTTTTTAGAACTTTTTAAGGAGTACAATTCTGTCATACACTATTTTAGCATAACTTTAACCGTTTACGCAGCGTACGCAGCGGAAGCTCTCAACAGGAAAATAAATCTCCCGATTTTGAAACATTCTTCACTGGTGCTCCGCTCCTATTAGTCATGGCGTGATGATATATAGCCTATAGCCTTCCTCGATAAATGGACTATCTAATGGCGAAAGAATTTTTCAAATCGGCCCAGTACTTTCTGAGATTAGCGCGTTCAAGCAAACAAACAAACAAACAAACTCTACTCCTTTATAATATTAGTATAGAAGTATAGATACTAGGTACTTGACCCGCGCAACTTCGTTAGCGTCACTTGCCCGTTTTTACAACAGTTTTGATTGATGCTCCGCTCCTATTCGTCATAGCGTAATGATTTATACATAAAAACCTTTCTTAAGAATCACTCTATCTATTAAAAAAGTCGCATCAAAATCTGTTGCGTAGTTTTAAAGATCTAAGCATATATAGGGACAGACAGACGGCGGATAGCGACTTTGTTTTATACTATGCAGTGAAGTAATGATAAATATAATCAGGGTAACTGAGTAACCTCTTCAATATGATCATTTTAAGATTGTGAATTTGTTTTAGACCTGTCTTCGATAAAATGAATTCGAATATATATAATTCAACGCAATTAGCGTGAACATTTTGTCTTAACAGAATTTAATTTGCCCCAGCTGCGAAGCCTATTAGTAATTTGAAATTACTTGAAATTCTGTTTTTCAAGTAGTCATAGTTTTCGTGACTTCGAAATATAATTAGAAAGTTTAACAAAACTGTGGAGCAATTTTGATTGAAATTTATAAAGATTTATCGATTAGGTAAACTAGTACTGTCTCTATTTAGTCAATTACATATTATATTATTATCATTAAATATTGAAATTTTGGGTCATAGAAGAAAATATTACGGCTTTTCATCATACTGAAATTGAAAAATACACGTAAGTAAATGGTGTATTATAGGTAGGTAGGTACATATTAATATAATGACATATTGAAAGGTCTGAACACTACCATAACAAAATAAAATAACTACCTACATATATTTAAAGCGGACGGTAAGGCTGCGTTTCCACCTGAGATGTGCGAGGATGCGTTGCGAGGAATGTGTTTTTTAAGAACCAATAGAATCGCTTCATTGACCAAGCTTCGCTTAGTATAGCTCAATGAAGCGATTCTATTGGTTCTTAAAAACACATTCCTCGCAACGCATCCTCGCACATCTCTGGTGGAAACGCACCCTTAAAAGGTGCACAAAGGTCTATCCAATGCACAAACGATATTCGATACAACTCAACCGGGTATTGTCAACTGGCGACATACAAACGATAAGCGAACATGAAAGCATGTGATGAAAACTTTATATTTTTGAATCTCAATGCTTATGAACAAATCCAAACTAATATTATAAACGCTTAAACTACTGAACCGATTTAAATGAAGTTTGGTACACAGAGATAGTCTAGAGAGAAAGGACATAGACTACTTTTTATCTCGGAAAATTTGAAGAAATTGGTACGCGTATAGCGCGAAGCTACGGAAGCCACTAGTAACAAAAAAATAAAAAAAATTAAACGTGGTAAAAATCGTGGTAAATTAGCGACTAAATTCGCCGTTAATTGCCATATTTCATCTATAGGTACACGAGCACTGGATTCATGTGGAAAAGGTAGCGCAAACCGCCTCTTATATTCCATCTCATACAATTTTAATGACTCTTCATTTTGCTCAATTTATTTCCTTACATTTAAATATTCTAGTTATTCATTTCATAGAGTTCTGTCGACAAAATAGCTTTTTTAGCGAAAGGTAACTAATAGATTAAAAGCTTTGACTGTATACCAGGGAGTACCAAAATAGATGTCCCGAAAGACATTTTAGAAGGAGAATGATTTTTATCCATATCTATCTTTACTAAAGTAATTGTATACATATATAAAGCTGAAGAGTATGTTTGTTTGCTTGACCGCGCTAATCTCAAGAACTACTGGTCCGATATGACAACTTTTATCAGTGTTACATCGGCCATTTATCGAAGAAGGTTATAACCTATAGGCTATGTGTAATCATGTTATAACGATTAGGAGCAGAGCATTAATCAAAAAAAAACCGACTTCCAAAAATACTAAAAAGCAAAAAATAACTGACGCAATTTATAACACTTTCCTCTACTTACCTACTGACTACTTATTCTCTCCGCTTACTGCTTGGTTTGAAGTTGGTGCCAAGCCACAGCATAATTAGTAAACAATATACAAAAGATCTTTGTTAAGATTCTCCATGTTTTAATAAGGTCAACAAAAACTTTGGCACCGTTTGCATTTAAATTTCTAAATTTTAGAAATAAACGGTCCTTTACAGGACCACTATAGTTGTAGAATGTAAATTACATATATCTCATCGTCGTTTTCATTTGTTTCTTATTGTCATTTATCGTCATTTCTGATTTATTTACGTAGGTTAGTACTTAGTAGGTTATCGTGTAGAAATTTATTTGTTACACCATTTTATTTCTTTAAGTAATTTTTTTATTCATATATGGCTTGGCACCGACTTCAAACCATGCAGCAAGCGGAAAGAATAAGTAGTCAGTAGGTAAGTA
Source organism: Thyatira batis (assembly GCA_905147785.2). Classification (NCBI taxonomy): domain Eukaryota; kingdom Metazoa; phylum Arthropoda; class Insecta; order Lepidoptera; family Drepanidae; genus Thyatira; species Thyatira batis. The sequence continues at coordinate 3,852,160 of LR990507.1, forward strand.
GAGGAAAGTGTTATAAATTGCGTCAGTTATTTTTTGCTTTTTAGTATTTTTGGAAGTCGGTTTTTTTAACGTAGTTTTATTTTTATTTTTTGCTTTTTAGTGATTTAAGTATGGGTAGGCTTATTATTTATTTAACAATCACAGAACACTATTAAACCTAAACGTTAATGAGATTAACCTTCAAGGTCAACCTAATAGCCTCAAGGAATACTATTCTCTATCCATATGCACGTATAATTTTGAAAGAATTTTCTCTGAACTCCTATCCTTTGAGGAGTTGTACCTTCCATCATCAGCTCATCCATAGGAAATCATCATCAAACGCAAATAATTGAACAAACTGTATGGTATTGACTGAAACGTAACAGTTATATGCTTATAATTTGAGTGTTCTTCACGATTTCCTTGGGATCCCATCATCATATGCTGACTAGATGACCAGGGTACCAACTTGAATATGTACCATAACGAACAAAAAAAGAATTACGCAAATCGGATTAGAAATGTTAAAGTTATCGACATACTAATATACAAAGTATCGTCAAAATGACATCGTCGAAATAACAATAATGCTTATAAAATAAAAACTACTAAACCAAACTGAAAGAAATTTTTATGGGACCATTTGGCAGCTATTTCGCGTCGAACAAAAAAAGAATCACGCGAATCGGTCCATTAACCGCGACGTAATCGATGTACATACATAGAAAAAAAAAAAAAATTACGTGAGGCACTCGGGGACTGCCGCGGTAAAGCTATTGCATTGCATAGCATTTTGTATCAACTTATGCAATTATAATTTTATTTATTTATTTTAATAATAAATGCACTTTGTTCATTCATATTCAAAACACTTCATACACAAATTTTACAAGTACAGCTATTCACTGTTGTACATAAATACATATACACCTATATACTTTCTCATAAGCAGCTTATGTATTCGTCCGATTTCGGAGCAGCTCGTCTCGATTCGTGCGAGTTTCGTAGAGTCGTACAATACGTCTAATCGCACACAACGCCGTGTCGAAGACTGTCGAACTGAAACGACGTTAGACGATGCACGGCCTTCAAGCCACACCTCCTTGCCCGTCGGAGTGGGGGGTGTTAGGTTTTTTTCGTTACGGAATTTCTTGATTCGGTCGCCGCGCTCAGAGCCCGCGATAAAAGCTATGCAATAGCTTAAAAATATATAAGTACTAGCTCATATAAATCTTAGAGAAAAGGTCTAATTTCATTGCCATGTTGGCCCAACGTACAAACATTTGTACCAATACGTCAACATCGCGTGCTTAGAAATGCAAATGGCCGCTACATGTACTAAATAAATGATACATTTGGATTTAAACAAAGGTTAGGTTAGAAAGAACGCCTTGTACATTGTAAAAATACTTAAGCATATATTTATTTTAATAATATGCATTCTGGTGTGCATACGTATTTGAATACTTAGGCTTTATGACGTGGTACCCTTGCCACGAAATAGAAACAAAATAATTACGCGCGAATACGGAAATTGAGTTTTGTTTTTTTTAAATGTCAAACGCCATTTTTTCAAAACGTCAAAGAGTTAAGAAGATAGCAAACAAACACCGTGCCGAAGTCTGCCGAACTGAAACGATGTTAGACGATGTGTTAGGTTTTTTTCGTTACGGAATTTCTTGATTCGGTCGCCGCGCTCAGAGCCCGCGATAAAAGCTATGCAATAGCTTAAAAACATACCGGCCGAATTGAGAACCTCCTCCTTCGTTTTGGGAAGTCGGTTAAAAATGATGCAAAAACGGGCAATTGACGCCAACGAAGTTGAGTTGGGTCAACTGGTAATTTATATATTGAAAGAAAATACATACCTTGATTATATCATACTCTTAAGAATAGTTTAAAATATTTCTGTCTCAATTTTAAATAAAGACTGTAGACATAAATCAACTTGCCTTATAGTGATATTTCTGTACGTTTTACCACAAAATGCGAGTATCTCCTTGTACAGTTCCAGACAGTCATTCATAATGTAGTAGTTTGGTTGCGGTTAATTATAAATCAAATTTATCTGCTAAAGTATTAATATAATAAGATTTAGATATGAATTGGTATGCAATAAGACAGTTTTCGAAAAGACTCCGAGAGTAGTAAGAATTGATCAACTTTATCGAAAGAAGCTATAATTAGATATTTTTTTTATCAAATAAGTACCGACGGGGCCCAAGCTCTTCGAGTAGACGCTCAGCAAATAAGCGATGCATATGAAAAGTGCCAGACGATAGAACTAAAGGGCCTAAATGAAGGTAGACAGTACGATGTATGGGTGACAGCCAGCACAGCTGTCGGGGAAGGACCAGAGTCTAGAAGAGTCACAAACACTCCCTTGCAAAGAGGTAAGTAATCCTAATCCTGATTTACATAATAAATGCGAAAGTAACTCTGTATATCTGTCTCGGTTTCACGCTAAAACTACTTAACCGATTTAAGTTAAACATGGTGCACAGGTAGTCTAGAGCTTGAGAAAGGACATAGGCTACTTTTTATACCGGAAAAATGGAAGATCTCCCCGATACGCGGGTGAAACCACGGGGATCCACTAGTATTTAATAAGAGTTAGATACTGGGATTTGAAATAACGTAATAAATTTTTTTGTTGTCTAAATTTACCAAATAAATTGATTAAGGGATATTTATCAGACCTAAATCATGCGTTTACCAGAATACATAATGTACTAGATATGTGAATATATAAGAACGTACACATACAGACACAGTATAAACAGACATGTTGCATGTTTAAATTCAATTAAAACATTGTTGACACAGTGTACCTACATGATTCCGTTCGAACTGTATAGCAAGGCAAAAGAAATTCGTTTTCCAATGCTCAATCAAATGCAGCTAACTGTTCCTACGAATTTAATGCTTAGCAGTATTTTTAGAACGATGTTCTTTCCTATTTAGTCGTAGCAGGTGTAGCATCTCTAAGTGGTGAAATAACAGTGGCAGTGAGAAACTCTTTGCTGTTGGAATGTAGAAGCGTGGGGTCACCACCACCACGCACAGTGTGGTACCATAATCAGAACATTATCACTCATCATCCTCGTTTCACTAGGAACAGAGACGACAGCTTACTCATTAAAAGTAAGTAAACTTAATCCAATCAAATGTTTGTAGGAGTTACCTCATTCCTTGAATCTGTTCTTAGTGACATAAAAATGTCGAGAGCTACTACAAGTTTATTGCTTTCACTGCGAAGAAAAGCTAGAAGAAGTTCCGGTAGAAATATCTACATAGGTTTCTTTCGTATAAAAATACGAGCTCGTTCAAACTTCCGTATTTCATAAAAAGTTCGAGTTGCTCTTACATTAACTATGCACCATATAGGTACATTATATGTCTACACTTAAATTATATTGTAGCTAGATTGGATGGAGACAAATTTAAAACTTTCAAAGTTCAAAAGTTCCCCGAGAGGATTCAACGAAATTGTCAACCCAGTGTGATAATTCGGCTTAGAACTTCTATCCCCTAGGGTAAAACAATTTTCACAAGAACACACAATATGGCCGTCAAATATAACGGACTGTTTATTTCTGGTTTCATTTTTTATGTAATTTAATTTGAAAACCCATTCAATTTAAATTCAAATAGCCTTTATAAAAACCCCATTACAATGTTTGTAACTACCTAACCTTGATATTTCGAGGTTATAAGAACGTACATTTTCAGTTTTTTCACATAATTACATCACAGGTAATAATTTATAACGTTAAATAATTAGAGATACTACATACATACAATACATGTTATAATGACCCAAAGGTAAGTTTGCTCGGAATAAATAAATAATTTCCTAGAACCCATTTCCACGCAATTCCCGTACAAAGTTCTTACAGCAAGTTCAATAAATAGTAACAATCCCCTTGAGTAAAAAGATACCCTTTACCTTTTGGTTTGTATTGATATTCAGTAGATATATTATTCTTTGAGGTGGTGTATTTTAAATAAAAGTTACTTTTAGGTATAGATCAATCACTCGGCGGGAACTACTCTTGCCTGGCGAAGAATCTTTACGGATCCGACTCTGTTATTTATTCAGTCAAAGTTCTGCCTTTGCCCGACCCGCCTGCATTACGAACTACCCCCTTTAAAGACTATGTGGTTGTCGAATGGGATGAGATCAGACCGTACAATGATTCATTAACAAATGGAATAAGTAAGACTCTTATTATAGGTATATTTTTCTTTTGTGATTATACACATGACTAAGCAGAACTTTTACTACTTCAAACTACAAGACACAGAACAAACAGATATGTTCATGCACGTATATTTTTGTCATGGATGAGCATTTATATAAGGTCACTAAACCTCAAAGGCAGTCAGACAGCCTTTTAAAAAATAATATTACTATTTTAAATTAAATTGCAATTATACCTAAAGATTTTTGTAATATAAATCGTAAACGCACAGGTTATAACTTAACATGGAGGGAAGGCGACGGTCCGTGGCAAGAAGCTTGGCCAGTAGCTCGTGAGACTCGCCTTCCTGGCATGCAGCAACTCATGTTAGCTGGCTTGAAGTGCGGAACTAAATACTCTGTCAGAGTCACAGCATCAGATCACGTGGGCACTTCGGCACCGTCACACGCTGATATCACAACTTTGGGTAGAGGTTAGAACACCTTAAATAACATTTGTTATGGAGTAATTAGAAAATATATAAAGTCAATACAAATCTGCACTTATTTCTCAGAATCCATTTGGTACATGATCTTCTGTAACAACATGGTTCTTTTTGACTTATCCATAAACGTATGTTTTTTTGGTTTCATGTAACCTATAGCACCAGAATCGCCTTCTAACACTGACTGGCTCTGGAGTAATGCTTCCCATATTTTTATCCAGCTCAGTGGTTGGGATGATGGGGGATGTGATATCACTAAATGGGAGGTAGACTATAGGATTCTTGGATCAAACGTTTGGCATGGGACTAAAAATAAAGCGGTGAGTTTGCATCCTTGACTTACAGGTCTTTTAATGAATATCATTAAATATTTAGATTATTGATGCTCCAAACCAGTGTTGTTTTAATTTCCTTAGCTCATGGATCAAAACTTAGGCTGGAGTTATATAGAAGGGGACTACCTGAATCCACAATTCGGGTCAGTACTAACGTCATATGCAGTCGGATCTCTCGCTCCCGCCACCTGGTACCAGTTAAGAGTGACAGCGACAAACGATGCTGGAACCGCTTCTACCATATATACTTATGCGACTACAACTGTGGATGGAGGTAAGTCAAGATTTTAGACTTAGGCACTACTAAAATAATTGGAATCTGTTGACATATATTTAAAGCAGCGAAATTATTTGGACTGTAATAAAAAAAAATATGCCTTACAATGTATTTTCAAAAGCATTGTATGTTCCAGTAAATCGATTTCCATTTAAGTTGAAACTAAGTTACAGTCTTCTTAATAATTTGCCTATCAAAACTTGCCTGACAAAGTTTATGCTCAAGTTATAATGTTCTTACGAAATTTAACTGGGCTTTGCTGACGCAATGTAATGCAATTTTGCTATAAATTTTATAATCATTTAAAGAGTTGAGTCAAATTTAAATTTGGCATATTAATTTACTTATCTCGTATCGGTAGGTCTTAATATATACTAAGTTATTTATTTATTAAGTTTATTGTTCCGTGTAAAAATAAATGTAGTATAAAAACATAAGGATAACAATAGGTTTCAGGTGTTTATTTACAAAAAATATAACCCTTAATTCTATTGTGCGTCAAACTAAACAAAGATTTTAAATTAAGTATATCAGAAACCAAACATATATTCTTAAATGAACGTGACATCATAATCGAATTCAAATTTCGCTCGATTATGCTGAAGTTATTATACGAGTATATTCCCTTTTCATCTTAAAATTATATATTTGATGTATTACAGAATCGGGGTCATGTGTATTAGTTATATTTATGTGTTTTAGCTGAAATCGGACCACCGTTAGAAATATTCGATTTAAACATGATGGTCATCACTTGCAGTTCCATCTTATTAGTCGTTTGTCTGGTGACATTCTTTTGTCTGTTGTTCAGAAGACATAGGTAAGTATTTTTTTTATCTATGTGTGCTAATAATATATAGAGGAAAGCCTTTATTTTTTTATTTGCTAGTAATAGGGTCCAAAACTCCTGGACCGATCTGAATAATTCTTAGTTACTCAAACTTTTTAATTCACTTTAAAAAACAATATCCACCTACTTTGTTCCACTACAAATGATTTCTGTAATTAAACAATTTTATACCTTGAACATACTGATATAGAATTTGTTAGTATCGTTTAAAATATACACATTAAATGAATGTGGAAGGAAGGTAGAAGGGGGGGGGGGGGGGGGGGGGTAGACATGAAGATAGGTGCATAGTTGCTTTGATTCAAAGTCTTTGAAGAAAAATCAGTTTCAGGTTGAATAAGTTATTACTAACAAATTATGAAGCCTGGAGTTGCTTTTAAAATATGTAGGATATAAAATTTTCTTAAGCTGGGTTGTATGTAGGTAACTGAATTCTCAGATCCTTTGACATGATTTTTGTTGTGAGGGACTCTCAGTTAGAAATATAATTTATAGCGATCACAATGAAAAATAACTGTTGTTCTATTGCCGTTAATGTATTAAAATCCTCTTTGTCTTTAATTCTGAAAGCCTAAGCATAAAACCCGTCGTTGCATTAAGAAGATTATCACAAGTACTTACGGGAATGAAAGCGGGAAATGACTTGAACTTTTAAGGGTTCCGTAAATGATAACATAAATTTTATGGCACATAGGTATAATTATTGTATATTAGGGGGACGAAGTTGTTCGCGTCCGTAGGAGCTACCTAACCATAACCCTACACGTGTCCCCTGGGTGGTGCTAAAGAACAACAAACGCCGAGTCGTAGGCGGCGGTCAACTAACCTACTATGCTGACCTAGCGGTCAGCTGATGTGGAGGTAGGAAATGACTTTCACAAACCGTAACCTTGCGGTCATGTTTCGTGAGAACGGTGGCCTTGGCTTAACCGCCCGGGCCAAGAGGAAGACAACCTCCATAAAAAATAACCCCAATTCTAAGGTGGGCAACGCGCCGATAGAATGAATGGCTGAGGGAATTCAGTCTTTAGCGCCAACCTCGATGGACCTGGCAACATCGTTGTATAGTGCCTTCTCATGGGAATGGGCGTTACCCCATGAGCGACCAACTATTCGACCTTACTCGTGGGAATAAAATGAAGCCAAATACCCAAAAAAATCCCCAACCACAACAAAAATCCCTAGTACAACAAGTACTCCTCCCAAGTTTATTTAATAAACAACGATCCTCATCCCTTCCTGACTTAGGAAGATCACCACAAGTCAACCAATCGATAGAAGCAGACCAAGTACTTGAGACTAGCAACTCGCCAGACCCAAACTTACTGGAAGACACCTTCCATCACCCTCCTCCTCCACCATGGCAAAGAGTGCCATCACCCAATAGTAGAAGCAGCAAGAAAAGGAAATATTGCAGCTCTCCACCAGTGAGCACTACCATAAAAAATCGCTTCTGCACATTGCCTCTCGACCCAACGGATGATACAAGCCCTTCCGTTCCTACGAAGCCCAGCAAACCTCCGCCTATCGTTCTCAACGGCATAGAAGATGTCACAGAGCTAACGAAGCTACTCCAAACCGTCACCAATAAAGAAGAGTTCAAATTCAAATTAATTAACAAATACCTTCTCCACATTCTTGTCAACACTGCTGAGGAGTACAAGAAAATTATAGCGGTTATAAGAGCTAACGGCCTCATAGGGCATACATTTACTCCTAAGGACAGCAAATGCTATCGCATTGTCATAAAAGATCTCCACCACAGTACTCCACATGAAGCGATATCAGAAGCCATTGAGGCAACTAACAATAAAATTAGAGGCGAAATCATCAACGCTCGATATGGACCTGACAAGAGGCCCACGTCAACATTTTTTGTAAACATTGAGCCCAGTATAAATAATCCTGCGGTTAAAAATATCACTCATATCTTCAACCAAAAGGTCAAGATAGAGGATCCCCGAAAGTCAAAAAGTATTGTTCAATGCCAACGTTGTCAGCGCTACGGCCACTCGAAGAATAATTGCATGAGGCCATACAGGTGCGTCAAATGCGGAGAAGGACACAAAACCTCGGAGTGCAAAAAGAAAGATAGAACGACACCTGCTAAATGCGCTCTCTGTTCATGTGACCATCCGGCTAACTACAAAGGCTGTGAAATTTATAAGGAAATTCTTGGCAGAAGAAACAAAAACCTAATCCCGAGAGAAACTCAACCTACCCAAACTACTTCAGCCCTGCCAAGTAACCCAATTTGCTCCACCTCCACAATGATTGAAGGAACTGTAAGACCTGCTCACAGTGCTTACCATCGCACTTACGCTGAAGTCACGGATGGAAATAATGCCCAATCAAATCAATCTCTAAATAAACTGGAAGTTATTCTATTTAAACAAAGTGAGAAAATGGATCTCCTAATACAACAAATAGGCTCTTTAGTGAGTCTTATAACTACCCTCGTCTCTAGGCTTTCAAAATGACTTCTTTACATATTGCTACCTGGAACATTAATGGCCTTACCCCTAATAAAAACGAATTGGAGATGTTTTTGAAATCCAACAAGCTTGAAGCATGCCTCATTTCTGAATCTCATACTACAATAAGAAGTAGAATATGCATCCCAGGATTTTCCGTGTACCTAACCTGCCATCCCGATGGTGGAGCCCATGCTGGCACCGCAATAATTATTAAAAACAGCATTAAGCATTGCGTCTTGGAACCTAGTACCGCTGCCTATCTTCAAGCCACAACGGTTAGGGTGGAAGACCGGTCAGGACCTATTATTCTCTCTGCAATATACTGTCCGCCACGCCATACTATAAAAGAGGAAATGTTTACTAACTTTTTTAAGTCGCTGGGCAACAACAGATTCATAGCCGGGGGCGACTGGAATGCCAAGCATTCATATTGGGGTTCAAGGTTAATATCTACTAGAGGCAGAGAATTAAAAAAGAGTGTCCAAGCCAACCACCTATTAGTTATGTCAACAGGGGACCCTACTTACTGGCCTACTGATAGCAACAAAATACCCGATCTATTAGACTTTTTTGTCACAAAGGGCATCAGTGAACAAAACACTCTCATTAAGTCAAGTCTTGATGGTAGCTCAGATCACTCACCTGTCTTATTGATAGTCAGCTCAATGGCTTTACCCAACGACACTCACACTGAATGTCTCTACAATCACAAAACTGACTGGCATTGTTTTCGGGAATTCCTGGAACGTCACATCAAACTTAATGTTCCGCTCAAATCCAAGGAGGACGTAGACGATGCGTGTCTCTATATCACCAACCTGATCCAGGTGGCGGCATGGTCCAGCACTCCAGAACTAAAGCGTTCATCGCATGGGGTTCCGGTCCCACTTGCAGTTAGGGAAAAAATCGCCGAAAAACGTCGCCTTCGTAGAGTTTGGCAGACGACCCACAGGCGCGAAGACAAAACCAGACTAAATCGTGCAATAAAAGACCTAAAAGATCTCCTGGCTGAGGTTGCGAACGAATCTCTCAAAACGAGATTAGTGAATATGTCTCCCAATGCGAACGGTATCCATAACCTCTGGAAGGCAACAAAGTACCTCTCTCAACCACAACAGTGTTCTCCGCCTATTAGGTCCGGAACTTCATGGGCGCGTACTGATCAAGAAAAATCCGAGGCTTTTGCTACATACCTGGCCAGTGTCTTCAAACCCAATATTATGGACAGTCTTGAAGACCCAGACATAGATGAAGTCCTAAAACAAGATCTGCAACTTTGCTTGCCATTGAGTCCTACTTCACCGAGGGAGATTGCTAAAGAAATAGTCAAAATGGATCCCAAAAAAGCGCCTGGATTTGACCTGATTTCCCCCAGACTACTGAAAGAACTCCCTAAGAAGTGCATTGTTTTTCTCACCATCCTTACTAATGCCACACTGAGAACTTCACACGTTCCTACACTCTGGAAAACATCTCAAATCATTATGATCCAGAAGCCTGGCAAGCCGCCTAATGATGCCTCATCTTATCGCCCTATAAGCCTTACGCCGGTACTGTCAAAATTATGGGAAAGGATAATCCTTGCACGTTTATCATATTGCCTTGATTTGGACCATGTAATACCTGACCACCAATTTGGTTTCCGGAAGCACCATTCAACCATCGAGCAGGTACACAGAGTCTATTGTACAATAAGAGAATGTCTAGAGAAGAAAGAATACTGTTCAGCAGCTTTCCTAGATGTACAACAAGCGTTTGATCGGGTTTGGCATAAAGGTCTTCTATACAAAATCAAAAAATACCTACCACATTCCTACTACTTGCTGTTTGATTCTTATCTCAGTAATAGAAAGTTTCAAGTTAAACTCCGCGATGCAAGATCTTCGCTCTTCAGCTGTAGAGCCGGAGTTCCCCAGGGCTCCGTTCTTGGTCCGGTTCTATTCAACATTTTTACTTGTGACCTACCCCTATCACTTGAAACAACTGTAGCAACTTTTGCTGATGATACGGCCTTTCTCAGTTGCAACAGAGATCCAAATGTAGCGAGCGAACTGCTGCAATCTCAACTTAATGCTACTAATGCCTGGCTGACAAAGTGGCGCATAAAAGCGAGCGTTCAAAAGTCTCACCACATAACCTTTACTTTGAGACGCGATACCTGTCCTCCAGTTAAACTAGGCCCCGAAACATTACCTCAATCAACCTGTGTGAAATACCTTGGATTCCACCTGGACCGAAGAATGACATGGAAAGACCACATAAAGACGAAGCGTAATGAAATCAACCTAAGATTTAAAAACCTACTCTGGCTCCTCGGTAGACAATCTGCTTTATCCCTATCGAACAAGCTAAAGGTCTACTGCTCTATAATCAAACCGATCTGGACATACGGAATCCAACTGTGGTCCTCAGCCAGTAAATCCAACATTATGTACCTACAAAGAACCCAAAATAGTATTCTAAGGACTCTTTCATCGGCACCCTGGTATGCTCGCAATTCGGAAATCCATGAATACCTCGAAATTCCATTCATCCAGGATGAAGTAAAAAGATACTCGGCCAACTACAAAGACCGCTTGACAAGTCACCCAAACCCATTATCCTGCATGCTCTTGCAGCCTAACCGGACTAGAAGACTCAAGAGAGCCGATGTGCTTAATTTCTGAGAAAGAGCAGTGGCTCTTACTCTCAAAACACCTGCCTCTTGCAACACACCTGATTAAAGTCTAGACGACTGATCGCAGGTCATATAGGAAAAAAAAAAAAAAAAAAAAAAAAACATAGGTATAATAAGCTAAAGTTTCATACTTAACTATGCACCAGTAAAAGTAACATTACATTATTTGTGTCGCAAACATTATTAATATGTAGTGTATGATTACTCGCAAATAAATCTAAAATATCCAATCACACATCTTTTTTACCATTTTTAATTTTCATCACTTTTTCAGTCCCGTTTTCTACACTAATATTATGAAGTGGAATGATTTTTTTGTATGTAACGAATAAACACATAAACTACTGGACCGGTTTTAAAAATTATTTTGCCGTTAGAAAGCAAAATTAACTGGGAGTAACATTTTTATCCCCGCAAAAACATAATATTCTCATACATCTAATAGAAAATTGCACATTTATTATATAGATATTACTTATTTTTTATACCTAACATAAGTATTGCCATTGTGAGGAGAAATAAATATGTAAATATATTATTATTTATTATATCGCACAGACAAAACTTTACCTCACAATACCGTCACTCGATCGCGGAAGAAGTAAAGTCGCGGAATGAGAGTGTCACCTCACAATCGGAACAAAAGGAACGGTATGCGCAAACGCCCAGAATTTATACTTCACCTGTACATCCCAGAAAAGGCAGTAAAAATGGTATGAATACTATTTATATTAATACTTAACATTCCTATCTATACTATCTAATATTATAAATGCGTAAACTACTAAACCGATTTAACAAACTTTTGGTACACACATAGCCTAGAGCCTGAGAATAGACATAGGCTACTTTTTATCCCGGGAAAATTGTAGATCAACCGGGAACGCGGGTGAAACCACGTGGAGTTATGAATTGTGTTTTGTTTAGCGTGAAAAATAATATGTTTTCCTGAGTCCACTTTCGTGCTTTTCTAATCCTGGATTATAATATAATCCATAGGTACTCTTAGTGCTCTGGAAGTCCTATGTATATTAAAGTTTTGTTTTTTTTTTGCATAGAAATGTTCGAGATAAGTCCATATGCCGAGTTCGCGCTCGGGTTTAGAACATTCGACCACGCTGAGAACCAGGACTTACCTAGCCGTTTGCCAAGCAGACCTAGATTTGACACGGGTAAGTGACAAATTCACGAGAAGACTAAAATAGTCATAAAATACGCGACAGACAGTTATTTACCGATTGGTAATTATTATACTACATATACATTAAAGTATGCGTACATACATAGATATTACTCTTAGATATAGAACAAACAGACATGTTCATGCATAATGAATTTTAAGAAAACATAGGTACCTACTTCACCCATAGTAATGAAATTAACTACATCTCTATACAAGGTTCTTACGGAAAAAAATATTAAGAAAATCTCTCAGAAAGATTGAAAAATATAGGTACATTTAATTTTGCATATTTTAAAAAAAGCGCGTTACGAATGTCAACGTCATTCAATTTAAAACAAAAAACTCTGTGGTGGTCTATGACACCTCAGACATAACCGCGCTAACAAATGTCAACGTCATTCAATTTAAAACAAAAAACTCTGTGGTGATCTATGACACCTCAGACATAACCGCGCTAACAAATGTCAACGTCATTCAATTTAAAACAAAAGTATATGTGTAATTTATGGTAATCTGTCACACATCCATAATCGCGCTAAAAATAATTTTATTAAGTTTTTGATAAAGTTTTGTTTTAAAAGACTAAGAAGTTTTTTGTTTGCTAATATGGAGGATATTATAGATTCCAGTTCAAATTGAATAGGTACGCATACATAAGATAGGTCAGCTATACAAAATACAGTAGGTAGTGCATCAAATTTACGCTAAGGCGGTATGAAGTTCGCCGGGTCAGCTGGTATGTTATAAATCTATAATGCGAGAAGGTTAAAAATATTTTGCCTGTGATTTGCACTCTCATTCGCGATTATTATATACCTACCTATAATAATATTTTGATGGTAAATGAAATATAATTGTTCAAGTTTTCCGAATCATCTTTTTAATTGGAGTGGTCGAATTGTACTTCCAGAACTTGATCAAAGTTTGGCCGAAAATGTTCGTTAAATTTAAACCTTTACTAACAAGATTGTAGACTTTTTGTGGTAGATCTGTTAAGAAGTTATGGTTATGGTTTAATAAACATAGATTCAGCTACATAAGCTATCTTTTTCTACTTCCTACAATAATGTGGGATAACAAAGATAACAAAGCAGGCACAACTAGTGATTTCTTTTATTCATCCAGAAAATCGTCATTCCTTAACTCCCTTCTTACTCATATCATATACAATCCATCTATACCTACTTCTATCATAGGCCTTCCTCTACCATCAGCTGTTATGTATCTGTTTCATTTATCGGGCCATTTCCACAAACTTCGACCATATAGTTTTACTTGTTATCAATTCATTCATCTTAATCATCCTGCGGACATCGATTGGGGCCACGAAACGCGATCACAGCAAAATTTCGTTATGCACTTCAAAATTGCTTCCGATATTCAGCATACTACTTACGTTGATTTACTACTAGAAATACGTAGGTTACCGGTGAACTTCCAAATATAAACTTTAATACCATTTACTGCCGTACTCGCTAAACTAATAGCCCAAGAATTTCGACGACTCGTAGCACCATTAATCTTGATCTAATTTAATAAAATTAATGAGTTTGTGCTTTTCCATTTAGTTGGCTTTTCGTCAAGATGCCCGAGGGGATTCGTTGTCTATCTATTTCGATATAGTAGGTGTTGTAAAATGGCGAAAATGTAAGGATTTGTCATATATACCTGTAAAATTGGAAAAATGTCCCAGGATATTTTTAATGATTTACTTACCAAATATGACGGCGTTTTTTTTTCCAAAAGACAAGCCATCGTCAGTTGGGTTAGCTAGATAATTGTAGAGTCTGTTAGTGAATAAATTGCGACACTCGAGTTTTTAAAAGCTTTTTAATGGAATAAAAATAAATGAATCCGTATTTGAATTAATTATCACTGGCTGTTGACTTAAGGAAATGAAAGAAGAAGCCCCTAGTTAAATTGAGTTTGATACTTAGACATATTTTGTGTATACTATAGGTATATAACAATAAAAATACGAAACAAAATTATTATTAGCTCGATCAGCTGTTCGTAAGCATGAATTGAAAGTCATCCTAGTTGAAGCATTTCTTCCTGTGATATTGTTGTGTCTCCCAATTAGGTATATTCTTTACTAGCTGCCTCCGAACGGTTTTTACCCGCGTAGTTCCCGTTCCCGTGGGAATACAGGGAGAAAATATAGCCTATGTTACTCAGTGATAATGTAGCTTTCTTATGAAAAAAGAATTATTAAAATCGGTCCAGTACTTTTTGAGTTTATTCGTTACATACAAAAATACAAATCTTTCCTCTTTATAATATTAGTGTAGATTGCCCCATTGGTCGTAAAATAATGGAATTTACGCAATAACAAAGTCAATTCTTTGAATCATTAATTGCAATTAGCAAGCTTTGCCTGTATTTACATATACGAAATCTTTGAAGGTAATTTTCACAAAACGTCGAAAAGTCAAATTAATTTGAAACTTTGCACACTTATCACGGATCGATGACTCCATAAATTGTATGTATCTTGCGTACCTAGTGGTTAACGTCTATACTAATATTGTAAAGGCGAAAGTAACTCTGTCTGTCTCGCTTTTAGGCTAAAACTACTGAACTGATCTAAATAAAATTTGCTAGGTACGCAGATAGTCTAGAGCCTGAGAATGGACATAGGCTACTTGCTACTTTTTACCCCGGAAAATGCAAGATTTCTCGGAAACGCGGGTGAAACCGCCGGGAGCCACTAGTATGATTATATATTAATTATTTTTGTTCCAGAAACGAGTTTTCAGGGCCGTTCCGAATCTGATGACAGTGACAGCACATCTAAAGCCATGCCTGTGATGCCAAGACGTAAGTATCTTTATCATCATCTTCCTCTCCTTTTACTTCTATTTATAAAAAAATAATATCCTGGGATATTTTTCACACACAGCCAATCTGATTCCAAACTAAGCAGAGCTTGTAATATGGTAACCAGGTAGCTGATATACTACATAATAATTATACTATTTTTAATTACATATATATAGATAATTACATCCAGACACAGAACAAATAGACATTCATACATACAAATGTTTGTCCTGGGTGGTTTTCGAACCCACGACCAGCGCCACTGACCTGAGTCACTGGTCTGTATGTCCCTACTATATACCTACCTAATATGATAAATGAGAAATGTCTGTCTGTCTGTGTTGATTTGTGAAGATTTGATGAAGAGAGAGACCAGAGCTTAGCAAAGTTAGGTACATACCTACCTTACCTTTTATTCCGTGAAAGTTGAAGGTCTCCTGGGAACGCGGATGAAAAAGCCAGATTTAAATTCTTAGACTCCGTAGACATAAAATTATTTCATTTTATTTAAACCTAAATTTAGATAAATATTTTAAAAGTTTGAAGTTCCGTTGTCGTGTTACCTTCAAAAGTGAATAAATAAATGGATGTTTTGGGATACATTAAAAATCACTGAATAAAATAAAATATAGTTATAAATATAGTAAAATAAAATATAATAAATGATTTTTCAGCCAAAAAAAATCATTGTACCTATAATATATAATGATTTTTGCCTGAAAATATTTTTTCGATATTATATATTTTCATCCCGGCACAGTGCAGTGCAATATTGGGAATGGTGCCAAATCTGAACCGGGTGTATCAGTTGTTGGCACAGTCAGTTATGATTACCACTAATGGGATTTATTGGACATTTCGCTAGATGATGGATGAACGCAACGTACCTATAAGCGTTTATAACATCATGTCTAACTGGACTATTAAGCCTTTTATTTCCTGTAAAATTTATATAGTATCTTATAACCTATGCATGAGTTAGTTTGCAATGGTTTATTCTAAGTTATTTATGCTCTTACTGCGTAGAATTTTTTCTGTATCTAAACTATTTCAAACTGGACTTTTATTAAATTATTAATTATTTTGACTAACCTCGACTTTTCCATCAAGTTGCATTTAGTCTTCTCGTGACCACGATCAATGCAATTGATCGGATCGATGTTAGTCAAAACCATTTATATTTTGATAATAGTCCTGTTTCGCCATCAAACTGTTTGTAAAGTTTGGCGATTTTTGTTTAAATTGTAAATTGTATAACTTTTTTGAATAAATAAAAGTATATATTATATAATAAAAGTATATATTATATACTTATATCAATAATGAAATTAGTTCGCGAAAGTTCATGTCTAATTACAGGGATTTCACCCACGTTCCCAGAAAATTTCCCGGGCTTATGTCTACTATACCAGAATTCCTCTTCCATTAATAAAGTTGCATGAAAAAATCCTTAATAATATTTTTTTTTACAGGTCATTGTCGTACTCCCCATCATCACAGATAACCAGAATACCAATATTAAGGCTCTTAAATCACTTGGCGATATCACATATACAGAATAAGTTTATTGTGCGTCATATAAATAAATGTTTAAATTTAAGGGATTGTATTAGTCAATGTCAAAATAGCTATTGTCAACTGATTTTATCGAGAATCTATCAGTTTTTAAATGATGTTAGTTATTATAGTCAAATACTTGATCATAAATGTGTCATTCTATAATATATATCTATGTATATATCAATCATATGCATGAGTCATGAAGTATCATTAAAAAGACTGATGTTCTATTATAGAAAAATATACTTAAGTTAAGTTTTAAACGAAAGGTTACCTTTAATGTATTAATTTAAAAACCTACCTAGTCAAAATAAAATACAACTTTCTATGTAATTGTAGCATACCGACTATCTAACCTACTGCATGGGTATATATTTTGATCAATTCACATTAAATACGTGAATACCTTATGTAATTTCAAGTCACCGACTGTACTTTTCCGAATATAATATAATAAGTGTTTTTAAAAATAATTACTTAAACAGAATAAATGTTTTACCTATACGAATCGTTTCACTTTTGATCTCCCATTTCTATGATGAATTCCCAGAAGCAAACGGGTATTATTAAGCTATTGCATAGCTTTTATCGCGGGCTCTGAGCGCGGCGACCGAATCAAGAAATTCCGTAACGAAAAAAACCTAACACCCCCCACTCCGACGGGCAAGGAGGTGTGGCTTGAAGGCCGTGCATCGTCTAACGTCGTTTCAGTTCGGCAGTCTTCGACACGGCGTTGTGTGCGATTAGACGTATTGTACGACTCTACGAAACTCGCACGAATCGAGACGAGCTGCTCCGAAATCGGACGAATACATAAGCAGCTGTTTATGAGAAAGTATATAGGTGTATATGTATTTATGTACAACAGTGAATAGCTGTACTTGTAAAATTTGTGTATGAAGTGTTTTGAATATGAATGAACAAAGTGCATTTATTATTAAAATAAATAAATAAAATTATAATTGCATAAGTTGATACAAAATGCTATGCAATGCAATAGCTTTACCGCAGCAGTCCCCGAGTGCCTCACGTAATTTTTATTTAGAATTCCGTTTGGTGAAGAGCTAAGGGCGAACCATTCAAGACCCATTCATTCCATAAAAATGATCACAAATAACGCAGATATTCTATATATTATATTACTAGCTGACCAGGAAAACTTTGTACCGCCTCAAAATCAATAAATAAAAAAGCTAAATGATAATTGCAGAATGTTTTAACTTTAGTAAAAATTGGTCATCTTTGCGGTTAGCATGTGAGGTATCTCTTTGCACGTTTGATTGACTTCAACGACCTAAATCAGGTCCTTCTCCTTGGCTGTAAATTGTAGAAAAATCAAAGTAAGCAAGGTTCTCGCGCACTTAGCGGTAAATAGTGTCACTATCACAAAGAATCAACAAAGTATTGTTGTCTGAATTACAAAAATTTTTGAGCAATCTTCACTTAGGACCGTGCTCCCGCTTAAATTATTCAATTCATCATCATCAACAGCTCATATACGTCTCCACCGAGGAGTTCGAGCCTCCCCTAACATCGAGGGGGTTTAGGCCATAGTCCACCACGCGGTCCTAGTGCGGATTGGCGGACTTCACATGCCTTTAATTGTGACATCTCAGGCATGCAGATTTCCTCACGATGTTTTCCTTCACCGAAAGCCAGTGGTGTGAATCCGTACGTAAGTTTTTATAAACTCAGAGGTTGAGCTCGGTTTGAACCGGCACCCTCATGATCGTGAGTCGGTGCGTTCCCAACTGAGCCACCACGGCTTCTTGTTTAATTATTCAATTGCTGCACACGAACACACTAATTTACTGCATGATATATAAGAAACATGTTTAAAAAAACTGGAATCGGTACCACCCAAAGTTTTGCATAGGTAAATCATTTTACAATTTCGCTCCGTTGATATAATAGATACTTCCAATCTCATGCAATTTAAATCGTTATTCGTAATGTGTAAATAATTCCATTTTAATAACTTAATTGCATTTTCACTGTAATTTTATCATTGAATTTGAATTGGTTCCGATTGTATTAACAGCGTAAGTAGTACCTACTAATATAATTTGTACGAACTACAAAATACATTGTTAGTAATTAGGTAGGTAGGTTAAATTATATAACCGAAATAATAGTAAGTATTATAAATACACTCTCTGTAATGCTATTTGCAGCAATAACAGACTTTAAACATTCGAATCTTTTATACATTTAAAACCCACTGAGCACATCAGGTTTAGAAGTGAAGCTGGTGGAACGAAGCATTCACTGAGTACGCACGTATAGTGCCGCACTATGTAAATGATTACAACAAATATTTGCTCTCTGAATAACGGTATTTTTTATAACTAGACTCTTTCTAAATTAGAAAAACAATCTCCAAAGTAAAAGAAAACAAAAATATCTACTATTCAATTACACCGTTCCGCTATCAAATCAAATTTAAGTTTATTTCTGAGTAATTGAGAATCGTGTCTGTTAGCTCACAAAGTTAGCTTGACTTTGTTGCAATGCTAATATTAGCTGATGCATTGCTGAAATTATGTTGATTGGGGATTACCTACTACTTACATTTCAATACTGTAAGCTTTTGAATGATATCCTGGTATGTGTTTAACTAGATACGTATCATATACATAGTAGTCATTAATCCAAACACTGTCATTAAGTAGTAGGTTGCGTCTTTTATAACCTATGTAATAATATATCAATGAAAAGTATAGCTTTTATTTTAATCAATTATAATGAATTTATTTATAATTTATTTAAAACACACAAATTACACTATCATTACAGGAAACCCCCAATACAATAGTGCAAGTACACTTAAATTAATTTAAACTAAACTAAGAAAAAAGTGAACGAAAACAAAATATTAAAAATTCTTATTGCTTATCACTAATAATAATGTTTGTTTGAATACATTCACAGAACATGAAAATAAATCTATTTTTTTTTTCAGCAGCTAGATTTAATGTCCCTAATGTTCTTATTAGAGGCATTCCTTTTAAGAGATTAGTCCTCGCTCGTGGTACCTCAAACAGTTGCGGCCGCCGCCGCCGCGCCACGTACCGCTCCGGCACCGAAAGACTCATCAGCCGCAATATGTCCGGATTGGATATTAGGTCATATCTAGTACCAATAATATTGAACAATTTACGAATTTTATAATTATGGTATAGTTAGTTATATTATAAGTAGTTTTTGGAATAGTTATTAAATAAAATTTAAGGCTTGACATTATAGTAAAAAAGTTGTGAATAAAAAAAGTGACTTTGTCTGACCTCAAAAGGTCTAGTAATAGAATTCAAGAAAATAATAATATAAATTCATTGTACCTAAATAGCCACATTATCAAGCACTGTAATCGTATTCTATTCCTATCGTCATTCAACCCACTTCGAACGACAGAGGGTGCACGACGATCCGAAACACATCATTGCTACCTCTTCCAATGCTTTTTTAACAACAATAATCCCCAGCATTTATTTCTATACCACTCAATGGAAACTAAACAATTCTGTTCAAACGTTTCATCACATAGTAAACGTCAAAGCGGATTAACTTAATAGCTCTTAGTTGCTTCCATTGAATGCCAAAATAAACCTTTTTTTCCCGAGCATTAATAGGTTAGGGATATTTTCTTCTAACATAGATTGGATTTCCGAGATTAGAACTCAATTAGGGAACGTCTTCGCAAAATTACAGTACAAATAAGAAAGACTTTCGCAGGATTACCAAAGGTTGCTTTATTATGAGGATAAACGCTCAACGAACTGCTACAGTCAACTAACATGATCAAAGTTCAATAAAAATATGTATTTTATTCTGTTATTATTACGTAATAATAGCACTCTAACGTATTTTCGTTTCACTCCATTAAACATATATCGTCCATTACAAGCATTGATTGTGACCGAAAATGGCGTTAACATACGGAGAGATGGAAACTGGACCGGATGTTGTGTCACATAGTAACATTCGTTTAATTAATTATTACTTTTTTTGACTATACAACGTCTTATAATTCGATAGAGCCGGCTGCACGCACGAAAAAACATGACTCATGCGGCGTTACCTCGCTCTGAGGCGTCCCATGACTCATGCGGCGTTACCTCGCTCTGAGGCGTTCCATGTAAGGCTTGATGTGCAAGCGAGAGCGCGGAACGAGCGACAAAGAAGCACAATCGGCCTTTGCGTTCGGCAGCGTTCGACATCCATCTCTCTCCTACTTGAGTGAGCGATGCAAGACGTTGTCACGTTCAACTATCGTCACTAAACCGACTTTACAGACAACCAATTTTTTTATTAAATATATCCAAAAAAAGCAAATCATAATTGATTAGACACAGGCCAAATAATATTTACATTCTCTGACAATGCAAAAGGTAGGTTACCTTAGAAAAAAAATAACGTGGAATGAATAAACTCCGTTCGATTTATTGTTAGAAGTAGCTCGGGAGTAATGAAACTGAATAATGCATACCAGTGAGCACCAGTAGGGGAGGGTTGCCACCGGCACTGATTGTCCCAAAATATAAGCAAACTAGATAAGTACCGACTTCCTCAAACGTAAATGTTTCCTTAAATTGGTACATAATCTAGATAATTATGTCAAGTAGTATAAATATTTAAGTATCACGTTATTCTCCTTCGTGGGAATAGGAACATTCTATTTTTAACGTTCAAAAGTTTATAGAAATGCGAAGTATTGCAGTTATTTTTAAAACTCCTCGCATCGGCCCTACGGGCAAAAAACTAGTAATAGGTACAATGTTTTTTTTGTCAATTTTCGTGTCGAATATGTGAATTGGATGGGATAGCAAATAGATTACTGTTATATATATGACAGGCTTGGAAACCTTGTGAGGATGGTTTTTGGTTAGAGGTGTTTTGCCGTGATTGTTTTAGGCGACCTGACAAAAGGTACATTTTATTTTCGTACTTTTATAATCGTATTGTTCTTTATTTGTAACATGATTTTTATCCATGTTACGTAATATTTAAGCTTGATTTTTACTTGGATTAATTTGTTTGCATACCTACTTATCAAGCACCGACGACAATTCAATCACTTTGATAGTTTTTTCTACATTTAGTTCAGTTATCAACAATAGCGTGTTACAAATATTAAAGTCGCCGAAAGTCTATGTAAGGGTGTAAAAGCCATCTGAGGCGAACACCTTCCTCTTCTTCACCACTAATTAATTCTGCAAAATCGACAAACTAACAGTTTAATGTTCTGCTAAGTCCATCATATTCACAGCCCTATATTAAATCCATAAGAAAGTCCCGTGTGATCACACAGCGATTAGGTTTTCATGAACCTTTGACAAAGTAGATGCGCTTCTGAACTTACCTATGAATAATCAAGACAAACACCGACGTTGCCTTCATTGTTGGATATACCCTCCATTTCATCAAAATATTGAATAGATTCTGAAGTCTTTGTGACATGTCGATCGTGTATGATTTGGAAATTGAAATATTTTTTAAATGGACACACAATTGAAATAGTGAGTTACCTCTTTAGTCACTATTAAAAACTTCATTTGACGTTATCACGAAGGTACGTGACAACTCAAGTAGATGCTAAATATTACCGATGGGGACTTGAAAATATAAGCTGACCATTAATAAATAAATATCCTGGGACATTTTTCACACACAGCCATTGATATAAAAAAACCCAAGATGCACAGTCTCGAACAAAAGTAACACTCGAAACCGTCCTCAAACACTCACCAATGATACCTACGTTGTTATAGTTATACTTTAAACATATTGTGTTGCAAATTCAACCTTACTAGCATTATTAAAAGTTGTTTTTAGCACGCAGTGTACAAAAAGCAATAAAATTTTACGACTCAAGTTAGCCGGTAGGACAAGGCATGGAGTGGAGACGAATATTGTTTATTAACTAAGACATTGAGTGAGATTTATAAGTTTGAATTGTGTTCTAAACACAAATTTTCAAGTGTCAGATTGAATCTACGGATCACTCTTATATCTTAAAAAAAATATATTATCATAACATTGAAACACATAATTAATTATGTATTATATGTTTAAAAAAAAAAGCTACTAAAACAACTCGTCTGGTTCATCTCCGTAATTTAAAAATATAAATATTTGTTATTTAAAACATAATAAAAAATAGTTTAAAAGTGTGCTTATTAATTTGAACTTAACACAATAAATAAAATCGACTCCATTAAAAAAGAACAGGGTCATTTGTATTATGCGACTAAAATAAAAGGGGCGTGTAATGTTTCGTTCTTACGCTGACAAAGCCGCCATTTAAATCTGCCGTATTATACTTGGACCGTTGAGTGAAGTTTGAGACAAATTAAATCAAAATCCCACATTCCTATCTATATTAAGTCATAAAAACAACAAAAACAAATCGATAAAGTCTTTTACTTACCGAAAATACGATATCCCATCCTTTTCTTACGTTCTAGACGTAATATTTTTACAATTTCGTAATGAACACTTCGCCATTTTTATCGAGTGTTCAGTGAGGCGAGCGACGCGAGACTATTTGAAAAGAGCGCACAATTTCAATTTGTGCGCTCATTTTATGCGGACGTTTTTGAGACGCTGAGTGTGTATCTTGGGTTTTTTTTATATCAATGCACACAGCCAATCTGATTGCAAAGTAAGCTTTAAATGAAGCTTGTGTTATAGCATCCAGACAGCTGATATACTACATATAATACTTTTAAATACATACATAATTATTATAGATATTTACATCCACTATCATGATCGTACATACTGCCGTACTTATCGAATGATCATCTGCGAGCATCACAACAGTATATTAGTGCGGAAATACGTAATTCGGACTATCTGTATACATGG
Organism: Thyatira batis; assembly: GCA_905147785.2. Taxonomy (NCBI): domain Eukaryota; kingdom Metazoa; phylum Arthropoda; class Insecta; order Lepidoptera; family Drepanidae; genus Thyatira; species Thyatira batis. The sequence goes on from LR990507.1 coordinate 3,875,880, forward strand.
CTTTGTTTGATTTGAATTAATGAATTGGTCCGTATGGCTTTCGTGCCTACCGAGTTAGAAACAATTCAAAAGGGATTTAGGAATATGTTTGTTGAATTACTGCCTCTCTTATATATAACTTGCCATGGTAGCTCAGAGGTTAAAGCACCGCACATGAGGGTACAGGTTCAAGCCCTTGGCCCATACCTCTAAGTTTACTCTGAGAGGAAAACCTCGTGAAGGCTGAAGACACCTGCAACCAAAATGGCACATTCAAAGGCGTGTGGAGTCTGCCAGCCCATACTAGGCCCACCTGGTGGACTATGGCCTAAACCTCCTCGTTGTCAAGGGAGGCTCATATTCCTGCAGTTGAGACGTATATGACTTGATAATGATAATGTAAAATATAAGTTCCACTATTGATGACGCGAAGGGGCTTAAACGGTCATCTGTATCTCCATAGGTGTTAATTAACTAGCGGGGATAGATCGAACCCTATATGAAGAAAAGCTGCACAACCACTTACCTCGACATGGAGCCAACCTGGCGCGTGAGCTGCTTCCTCGTACGAGGGTCGTCTTTGCGGTCCTTCGATTTAGTAGACGGAGCTGTGCAAGCGGTGCACCAGCTCCAGAACAAGCGGTGACGTGGAAGACTCCTAGGGGTTACGGAGTAACACGCGACCGGACGCAACCGTTGGTGGTCCAGTACTGGTTGTGCGGTCGTGCAGCGAAAAAGATACTAACTAATGTTTTAAGAGTACCTACATTTAAATTTATAAATTATACTAAAAAATATAAGAAGCGCTGAGGGTAGTTGGCGCGAACATTTGCCCCCGGCCTTAAAACCTTCGGTTTTAAAGAAAGAGAGAAAAATAACTAGCCGGGAGCAAGGAGAGACGCTATTGCGTGGGCAAGGGACAAAGACGAACGGCAGGTCTCTTATAGATTCCTGTCGCTGTCTTAATTAAAGCGACTCTACTGATCCCATCTTTACCGGGATATGTGTCAACAATAATGCCAAGTGGCCAAGAGAGTGGGGCAACGTTATCAGTAACGATGACCACGACGTTACCTATCTTAATAGGGACTGAGTGTGTGTTCCATTTGCCTCTGGATTGCAGGAGATGTAAATATTCGCGTTTCCATCGATTTGCAAACGATTGCACCATCTGGTCCAACAAAGCATAGCGACGCAAAAAATTTTTATTATCACCGGTAACGTCATAAGCGGGCAGGCCTCTTAGCGGTGTTGACATCAAAAAATGAGATGGAGTCAATGCGGCCAATTCTGACGGATCCTCACTAAGCGGTGTCAGCGGTCGCGAATTCAGAACGCATTCGATCTGTGTTAGAACAGTCAACATCTCCTCGTATGTCAACAACTGACTACCAATGGCTCTATACAAATGCGTTTTAAAACCCTTTACGAATATTTCGTAATGTCCGCCAAAGTGCGGAGCGCGCGGCGGGTTTATTTTCCACGTTATTTTATGTTCAGCTAACTCATTACTGAATGCAGTTTTATACTCATCCGAATAAATTAATTTGTATATTTCCGACAATGCGTTTTTTGCACCTATAAAAACTGTACCTGCGTCAGAATACATAGTATTGACAGCACCTCTTCTCGCAAGAAAACGTTTAAATGCCGATAGAAAAGTATTAGTGCTGAGATCGGTTGTCAATTCGACATGAACAGCGCGAGTAACGAGACAACAAAAAATGCAGAGATAAGCTTTAATGGAACGAGCTCCACGTTTACGTTGCGGTATTATGCTAAGAGGTCCGGCATAATCAACAGCAGTGTGTGAGAAGGCTTTTGATTCTGTTACGCGACATGCAGGTAAATCCCCCATAAAGGGTTGCACTGGCTTTGGTTTAGAACGAAAACAAAAATTGCAACTGTGCACGACACGACGCACGACGCTTCTGCACGAAAGAATCCAATAGCTTTGACGCAATATTGACATCAAAGCCACGGGTCCAGTGTGACAGTTGTGATGGTGAAAATGAGACACAATTAGATCAACAATGTGATTTCTACGTGGTAATAACAAAGGGTGACGCTGATCGTAGGTTAAATCTGCGTTACGAAGGCGTCCTCCGACCCTTAATAAATCGTCATCATCGATAAAAGGTGAAAGTCTTTTTAACGTAGAACGGCAGCATTTATTTGCTTTTAAACGAGCTATCTCATCTGCGAAATGATATTGCTGAAGGGCACGAATCAGCATTTTCTCAGCATAAATAAAGTCAGATGCAGTAAAAAACTTAGATCTCGGTAGCTTACCTATGAATTTATAAACGTATATAACAGAGCGAAGCAAAACACTCCATCTAGAAATACGCTTTGACAGCGTAAGTAGCGGATGCGGCAAATCTGAATTATTGTCAAGCCTATCGATTGAAATGGACTTAGAACCGGAAGAGACCGGAAGCGAAACAACCTTTGTCTCTGGCAATTTTTCAGAAATAGCGGTGACGTCAACAGACGTAATAGGCCACGTAGCCTCGTCTTGGCAAAGCCAGGAAGGGCCAGTGAACCATAGCGGGTGTGATACTAACTGGCTAGGCGACAGGCCACGCGATAGGCAGTCGCTAGGATTGTCAGAACCAGGAACGTGGTAAAAATATTGAGCGGGAAGATTATCTAAAACCTTTGTAACCCGCGTGGCAACAAAAGTTTTTAAAGTCTGCGGTTCAGAGTGAACCCAATATAAGGCTACCATTGAGTCAGTGAAACAATAAATATTTTTAATTTCATGACGTAATTTATAAGTGTTTATAACACGACGTACGAGCCTAGACATGAGTAAAATTGCGCATAACTCCAGTCGGGCAACCGAGATAGTCTTAAGAGGAGCGACCTTGGACTTGGCACACACCAGATTAACCACTGTATGAGTGCCGTCGTTGTCCTGAACCTTGACGTATACAGCGGCGCCGTACGCTTTTTCACTGGCATCAGAAAATGCAATGATAGACATAGCGGAATTCTCGAACACGTCTAGATGACGTTTGATACGAATTTCTTGTAAGATCGGTAATTCGCGTAAATAATTTTCCCAAATACAAATAATATTCTGAGGCGGCTTATCATCCCAATTAATTTTTAAAACGAAAAGTTTTTGTAATATTAATTTTGCATATAAAATGGTCGGTGCAATCAAACCTAAAACATCGAATTGGCGGGCAATAACGGACAAAATGTTTCGCTTGGTACATGGACGGTTATGAGCGATAGAAACAGAAAACGAAAATTCATCTGAAGCGGGTGACCATTCGAGGCCAAGAACCTTTAAGCTGTGATTACCTTCATCGAAGTTAACTTTAGAGGTATAACGATGGTCGTCAGGAAGTGAATGTAATAACTCTTGCGAGTTACTGCACCACTTGACGAGCCTAAAGCCCCCGGCCGTGAACATCCCTAGCAGCTCATCTCTGAGCCGTAAGGAGTCCCGGACAGTAGGAACGGAGTAACAAATGTCGTCCATGTAACAATTACGCGTTACAATATCTGCCGCGCGCGGATAAGATGTACGTTCGTCCATACAAAGTTGTCTCAAAACTCGCATGGCGAGAAAGGGGCTGCTTCGCAAACCAAAGCATACGCGGTTAAAGCAATAAGTATCAAGCGGTGAAGATTCGTTAAAACGGAACAAAAACTTTTGAAACTGCCTGTGGTTTGCATTAACTATTATTTGTAAAAACATTTGATTAATATCACTCGTAAAAGCTACAGGGTATAAGCGGAAATCGAGTAAAATTAAGAACAAATCATTCTGAAGATTCTCGCCCGGGTGAAGTAGGTCATTTAATGACTTTCCTGAATCGGTTTTAGAGCTAGCGTCCATAACCATCCGAACCTTTGTAGTGACCTTGTCACTCCTACAAACCGCGTGATGAGGTATATAATAGCCAGACGGTGGCGAGTCGTCCTGAATTAGTGAGATGTAACCTTTTGACAAGTAATCCCTAATAATGCGGTTATATTCCAAACGTAGTTGCGGGGCAGCGCTTAGCTTACGCTCGAGATACATATAACGACGTTTGGCTGACTTATATGAGTCACCGAGCTCCGTAGGGTCGGTATAAAAAGGTAAGTCTACACAATAGCGGCCGGTTACATCGCGAGATACGCTATTCTTAAAAATCTCTTCGCATTCCTTAGCGGCAGAGCTAACCGGACGGTCTAGTAGTACCTCCTCAATTTGCCAAAATCGTTCCAACAAAGTATCGACTTGAGGCTCATGCGAAGCAAACGCACACAAAGAAATAGTGTCGGAAGAAAAATTACTAACGGGAGTGTTCCCGATGATAATGTAACCGAAAATTGTTTCGAAAGCGGTAGGTAGTCCAGGTGGACCTTTAATGCGACCCGAAAGCAAAATATCAGAAAATTGCGGTGCGCCTATAAGAATATTTATTTCTCCCGGCGAATGAAAATGTTCATCAGCTAAATGAACACTGTTCAAATAACTTAGTGAAGACCTATCGATCTGCACGGACGGCAATTGATCTGTGATCTGATCAATTACGTACGAGTCAAGAGAAAGTAAAATGTTTTTATCCTTATATAAATTAACGTTTGCGGAACCCAGAATGGGATTCGGTGATGAACCAATTCCTTTAACTACAGTGCGTGATATTTTATTGTAATTAATATTAAGTTTAGATAAGAAAGTCGAAGTAATAAAATTGTTTTGTGATCCGGGATCTACAAGCGCACGGGCACTGTGTAATACACCGACGGAGTCCGAAACTAAAACTTGAACCGTACCCAAGAGGCAGGTGCTATCGTGTTGACGGGAATTATTATAATTACATAACGAAACATTCGAAGCGGACGCGGTATTATTTTGTATTGGCACTAGCGGATCAGCTGACGAGACAGGCTGAGCCGTGCGGGCCTCGGCGGCGGCGGCAGCGGCGGCGCGCGCGGGGCGGAGCGGAGGCGGCGCGGAGGGCGCGAGACGCGACAACGAACATGCACGAGCAGGAGCGGGAGAGGGAGCGCGAGCGCGAGCGCCGGTGTCGGCTTGTTTTCTACACAATAACGAGTGATGCTTACAATTGCAGTAACGACAATGATGTACAGACATACAAGCGGAATTATTATGCGACAAACTAAGACAGTTTGTGCAACCATTATTTTTATTTATATAATTAAATCGTTCACTGATTGGAAGCTTATGAAACTTAAAACATTTGTATAAATTGAAATGATTTGAAAGTTGGCAAAACGAACACGGTTTATTATGACTCATTTGTACCTGAGGCACAGCGCTTACCAATGAGTGCACTGACTTAGAACTTGAGACACTTTTATTCGCAACGTTCGAAGTACGATCTAATATTTTAGTTTGATCACGGAGGAACCCTATTAAATTATCGTATGTAGGTAATTCAACTCCTCGGTAAAACATTTCGAAAGCGCGGGCGGTTTCGGAGTCTATTTTCTTCAAAGAAAGATGAAGAAGGAAATAGTCCGCTAAATCATCTAAATTCAAAGTCTTTAAACTCGACACGGCAGAAGCAAAATGTTCCAAAAATGAGTCTAAATTTTTAGAGTTAGCGACTGAAAACGGTTTGAAATCAAATATTTGATTTAAATATGCGGAAGCTAAATAACGTTTGTCTTCGAACTTTGTTACTAACGTATTCCAAATCATGTCGTAGTTCGCAGCGTTCGCGGTGATACCTGACACAGCGGAAAGTGCCCGGCCAGATAACTTACCCATCAAATATTGTATACGTTCGTTGTTAGTAAGGTCGGAGTTTTCATGTATAGTGGTTTTAAATGTTTCGTAAAACGTAGGCCAGCTATTAGGTGAACCCGAAAAACTAACAAGTTCTAATTTAGGTAATTTGACGTGACATGTTTTAGTGCGATCACTAACAACGTGATAAGAATTATCAGGCATCTTAATATTTAATTTATTTGCCGTAAATTTACAAACGCAATAGATTTCTTCAAATGAAGACCAACTTTGATAATCAGGTTCGCATTCTGCATTCAATAATAAGTTAACAGAATTAATTTCATCTAGAATTTTTTCAAAATCGTTACGCAAAGAATCAATGGTAATCATGGCAGCGAGAAATCTGTCAGAATTAGTCTCATTATTAAGATTTAATTTAGACAAATCGTAAATTGTCTGTAAGCGAGCAAAAACTACATCTCGTTTCCTAACTAACCGTCTAAGGTTCCGTTCGGAATCAGACGTCTGCCCACTACTCTTACTCATGATGCGAAATTATAAAACAATAAACGCGAGCAAAATAATATTGTATTAAAAAACGTAATCAATACAATAAATGCTTGACCCGGACGGGCGGCTCAGGCGCGGCGACGACGTGTACGTGGCTACGCTTTGCGAACAAAGTTCTGCACTCACCCGCAAAAACAAGAAATATAAAAATATGTACGTAATTATGTGGTATTACAATGAATAACGTAAACTCCTTTGGGAAATGGAACACAAACGAATAAACTATGTATTTATTAAGGATTTTAGTTGGGAACATAAATTAGAACATAAGTTTATAACGGGGGGTGTATGTAGGTACCCACCCTAGCGGAAATTATATAGCGGTAAAAAGTATATTAAAGCGGTTTAATTAAAGAAAAATACTATACAGCATATAGCGAACGTCTTGGGGACTAGAAAATGCTGTATGGTATAGGAAATACGGCTCAGTGGCCAGAAATGTATATATGGCACAGATAATCCGGTACCTACGACGTACCAGAAAAATGGTACAGGGAATCCGGATCGATGGACCAGAAAAATGATGACGCGAAGGGGCTTAAACGGTCATCTGTATCTCCATAGGTGTTAATTAACTAGCGGGGATAGATCGAACCCTATATGAAGAAAAGCTGCACAACCACTTACCTCGACATGGAGCCAACCTGGCGCGTGAGCTGCTTCCTCGTACGAGGGTCGTCTTTGCGGTCCTTCGATTTAGTAGACGGAGCTGTGCAAGCGGTGCACCAGCTCCAGAACAAGCGGTGACGTGGAAGACTCCTAGGGGTTACGGAGTAACACGCGACCGGACGCAACCGTTGGTGGTCCAGTACTGGTTGTGCGGTCGTGCAGCGAAAAAGATACTAACTAATGTTTTAAGAGTACCTACATTTAAATTTATAAATTATACTAAAAAATATAAGAAGCGCTGAGGGTAGTTGGCGCGAACAACTATCAAACTTCTATTTCTGGACATGTCTCAAACTATGCGGTTCAAAGGACTTTCCAAACTACGATCAAATTGAGGAATGAGCCACGATCCTTAAATCCATCAGTCGCTGAGTCATATTTCCCATCAGACCTCTCAGATTGGGTTTTGTCCACTATTTTATTACATCTTATATTTATCGCCTCTACCAAAAATGATATAAATATGTATACTAAAGGACTTCTATCGCATTCGATTTGATGTGGCATTTATTAAATAAAGTTAGTTATCTATTGACATGGAAAACGGCAAAATCTTTCGCTCAGTAAAAAAAAACAATGTATTTCGAATACCCACAGGTTCATGTCAAGATACCACCACTAGTACAATATTTATTTAAGAAACAGAAATAATATTATAAACTACCGACTTAAGCACACATAATATCAAAAAGACCAATTTTGTTAGCATAGGGATCAGGGCCGGATCTAGGGGGGGGCAAGCCGGGGCCCACGCCCCGGGCGGCAAGTTCAGGGGGGCGGCAAAACGAAGGTTTTCAGAAGAACGAAGGATTCAGAATTGTACAAGTACAGACACTTCACTCACTTCCTGTGGCTATACCAACTCGACCGATACCCAAGGGTACAGACCATGTGACCGGGGCGGCAAGAGCGTTAAGTGAGACTTGCTATAGGAACATTTTATTAACATTATATTATTCGCAAGGCGCGTAGCCATAGTTTAAGCCGTGTCCGCTCGCCCGCAGGAATCGCAGATAGCGGCTAGATATAAATAAAAAATCAAAATTTTTGGTGATATTCAACGAGCTATAACTCGGTTAAAAATAATTGTACACCAAAAAAAAAGAGAACCGAATTGTAGCTTCGAGTGTCTATTTTTCAGACACAACCATGAATTTTTTTATCATGTTTTGGTCTGGAGAAATTCTAAGGAAACCACCAAGGTTTTTGTTATCTAAAAAAAGCTCTAGGGGCTTCAGAATCAGAATCATTTATTTGTGAAACACAGGTGTACATAATAAAGATCTTAAATTGACAGGTAGTGCTCTATGTTTTGCCATGAAAGGCATAAAAATTAAAGGAGTAATATTTATAAATTTAAATTAAAAAACAATTATTAATATTAAATAACATTTGTCATGATTAAATAAATAAAAAAAAACTCACCAATTCTATAATAAAATTTTTCGATAAATAGCTCAAACAATTTCTTTTTTAAATTTAGGTAAGGGCATACATTTTATATAATTTTGAATATGATTATAGATTTTTGGTGCTAAACCAAAGAAACTCATGCTCATTAAAGCTGTTTTACAATTCACAGGTGATGCATGTATTGACCGCGTATTGACTTGTGCCTCACATCGAAAATCTTTTTAAATAAATGTGGACATTTTTTAACGAATAATGCAGTTTCCAGGATGTACAATGCTGGCTTAAATTTTTTTTTCTTATGTTTTTGTCAAATGCTCTTTTAGAAAATTTAATGCCCTTTCATTTGCCGTAATTAAGAAGCCTGTATAATAATTTGCCACGAAGTTATTGTCAGAAAAGTATTTTTTAATCATCATCATCATCAGCTCATATACGTCTCGCGAAAATGACCCATTAAAACTCGGTTTCTATTTACTCCCTCGCTAACGTTCGGGAGTAAAACTACCTCGTATATAATGGGTCATTTTAGCTCCTTGTATAACAATCTACTATTTTGGTTTGACTGACAATAGCTCCGTGGCAAATTATCGGCTTCTTCATCATCATCAGCTCATATACGTCTCCATTGAGGAGCTCGAGCCTCCCCTAACGTCGAAGGGGTTTTAGGCCATAGTCCACCACACGGGCCTAGTGCGGATTGGTGGACTTCGCATGCCTTTAATTGTGACATCTCAGGTTTCAGGTCATGTTTTCCTTCACCGAAGCCAGTGGTGTGAATCCGTTCGTAAGTTTTTTATAAACTCAGAGGTACGGGCCAAGGATTTGAACCTGCAACTGAACCTAGGTGCTCAAGAGTCGGTGCTTTCCCAACAATTAAATTTTCTAAAAGAGCATTTGAAAAACAATAGAAAAATATTTTTTTGCCCTTTTTATAGACGACAAAAAACTTGCGACGAATGACGAATGGCGAACACGCTCTAGGCAGGTTTTTTTTGATGTACGATTATTTTCCTCGAAATCATAGCTCGTTGAAAATCACCAAAAATTTCGAAATTTATTTATATCCCTAACTTTTTTGTGTCTAGTGTATATTAGTATAAATAGATATATCCATACGTAGGCTACGGTAACCGCTTCCCAACAGGTGGGACCGTATGCCTGTTTGCCAACCTTGTGGTATAAAAAAATTAACGTTCATGCCTATATATATATCAGTAACATTAGTGGACATCTGAAATTACAGAGATGATAAACCTGAAATATATGTGGGCACGGGGGAGGGGGGGGGGCGGCATTATTCAGTTTTTGCCCCGCCTAAAAAAAATTGAAGATCCGGGGCTGATAGGGATGCAAACTCATCTTCTCGCTACGAATTTGAGTCGCAAATCTGACATCCAGTGTGATTTTTAGATTTTACAATATAATAAAAGAAACAAAGAATAAAATGTTAGTAGTTTCGAAATTCATGCAGTTTTTAAAAGTAAAATGTTTTTTATTCTTGATTCGAATCATTCTTATCAAACTACAAAGTTTGTAGCTACACACAGATTTTTGAGATACTTATTTCGTATATTTTTTTATTGAAATCTTAATGACTAGTTACCAAAGTTTTAACAATACGTAGTTGTTTATGAGTCTGAGTATACGTTACAAAGTTTATTAAATAATTGGTAGCAGATACTAAAGAGAATTCCATTGTAAACATTAGTAACAATGTTCAAAACTTTTAACGAGCATTTTGTATTCAAAGAAATATTCACGCGAAGAGTTTTTCTGAGGAAATATCTACTGCAGTAAATAAATTAAAACGTTGCACATAAGCAATTTAATTATAAACAAAGCAAACTCTACTTTGGTTTAGTAAGAATTTAATTTTAATTTTCTATTCATTTCTCAATCTTGTTCAATAATTCTTATATCCTACTTACTTATATTATAAATGCGAAAGTTTGCCGGAATATGGATACATGTTTTTACTCTTTTACGCCAGAACGGCTGAAGGGATCGCGATGAAATTTGGCACAGAGTTAAAATATATTCTGGAATAACGAATAGGCTACTTTTATCCCGGGGAAATTTAGTATCCCCTGGGAATGCGGGTAAAACCGCGGGAACCACAGAAATATTATAATACATTGACAGTTATAAAAAATAATTAAAGCAGTTTTCGGAGCTTGAAACAGCGCTTGCTTTCAACATTTTCATTCTAAATTCACCTAAAATTTTAAATTTCAATTTTCGGTTTCGTTTCCGTTCATATTCCCACTTATTTAGGGTACTCTAGTATTACCTACTTTTATCTACCACAGTTGTTGTATATATATATTTGAGTCCTAAAACTTTCTTTAGGTATATGATTGCATGGTGTATATAATTACTGTAGGTATATTTCTTTCATATATTAATCCATAGCTCTGACCAGTTACTGAAACTTTCATACAAAATATGTCTTAATGTCCTATATTTCTTTACTTTTACTCGCTGTATCGTTTTCCCTAAGCTCAATAATACGAATCATTCCTAAGAGGTATAAAGACACCTTTATGTACTAAGATAGGTACCTACGTAGGTACGTGATTTAAAAACAAAAAATAAAAGACGTACAAAAAATTAACAAAAGCTTTACACTTCATAATATTTATTTATTAGAACTAAGTTATTTATAACTAGATATTAATCCAGACTAATTAACTTCAATCCAGACTTAGATTTAAATTCTTTCATTATAAGGAGATAATGAGAAAATAAGCGAACATTAATAGTTGATAATATTAAAATTTAATACTTAAAGTATGAAAATAATTATAAGCCAAATTAAAAAAAAAAACGTTGTTATATATATATAAATAAACTTGAATTCTACTGGTGCTAAAACATGGGTAATTTCAAAGCAGTTAAGGAAGTTTGAACGAAAAAACGACAAATTTGTTCCCGGCCGATGGTGGTCCGCAAGCAGAAGCACTTTACAAGGACTCGCGTTGCTGTTCAATTATTCTTAAATATACCTAATTACGTATTTAAATCCTGCAATAACATGGAGGCTCATGGACTGTGTGAAAGATGACATGAGTAAGAAAGGAGTGAGTGCTGAGATGACGACTGACAGAGGAGAATGGAAGAAGAAGACATGTTGTGCCGACCCCACGTAAGGTGGGATAAGGGCAGACGATGATGAATAACATGAAGGCTCAGGCTGACTTCCGAACTGGTAGAAACTTTGACCTCCTTAAATGGCCTTTAAGGGCATAACCTAATATAATGCAAATGTTTGAATGTTCGTTACTTAATCACACAAGAATTGTTAATACGATCTGGATAACATTTAGCTCTTTAGTTTATTTAATAAAATATGCTCATGGATACCATAGGCTACATTTCATCCGATACTAATCCCCTAGAACCGAGGAAGTTGGTATTAAATAAATGGCTTTGGTTATATATAGAACAAAATCTGCTTAATTTGAAGGAATTTTCTCGTATTATATTTATTTATGTTCACGATAGCCTATACCAGAAGCCTTTACAAGTCCGCATACAACCCCAGAAGCACATGTATTTTGTATGCTTCAATCTGAATGTTTCAATGTAACTTTATTAAGACTCACATCAATACCATCCTAATATCGTTCTATGATATGAGTTCTATCAAAAGCCGTCATAATTAAATAGACCCATATTGAGAGGTAGTCTCCTTCTCGCAGTATAGCTGTCTCTTTTTAGCACACATAATATTATTATGTATTAATGCTGTCAAAGGATTATATTAGATTACGACGACTACGTTTTAGCTTACGCAAGACTCTTCAAAACTCGATCGAATACCTCTTATCAAGCAGCGTAGTGCACAAGGGAGATAGATAATAGCCTCTTAAAGTTCAGAGCCCAGTTTGATCTTAGAATATCCCACAGTGTATCAAATTAACATGTCGTAAATCAGAGTGTGCGCTTCACTACAGACTAATGACCGAATATACCGAGTGCCGTTTCCATATTCATGCGGTAGCCGTGACTGTGCATTAGGTAATTGATAGTTAGACTCTAGGTACTCTAGATGGTACTGACATAGTTCTCCGTTTGCGTACACAGTTTATATATACTGTTGATCCAGCAAGTATTCATTTAGTCTTCGACGTTTATGTGATATAGTAGTGTAAGTAACTAGGTTAGGTTTTTTTGTATTAAATCCCTCTTGGTTAAGTGATTCACGTCGCGTCTACCGAAATTAAAAATTTTAATTTTTAATCATCTTACTCAGAATTCAATTTTTAATCAGCACTTTCCAACGCTGAGTTTGCGTTCGTACGCGTACATCAGACTGTATAGATTTTTACGATATGCACTAATTAGATTCTTAGTGTTACCTAGCTAAAAGTCCAGTACCGAAATGATTAATTGATGGCAACATTTAAAATATAACGTTACTGAGAATATTTAAAACAAACTTAAAATGAAACATTTCTATTTCATTTACCTATATAACAATATTTTGTACAAACTAGTGACAAATTCGTAGAATAATAATTTAATTGAATATCAACCGACTAAGTATGCTCTATTTCGCCAAACCCCATATAAGCTCTGCTATGACGACATATTTGTAGTTATTACAGAAATTAATTTATTGGAAATTGATTACTGAAATGTATTTTACGTAAATAGCTATCAATTACAATAGTAAATCAAATTGTAAAGGGATGGAAAATGAACATAATCACTGCCTATACAGTTGCTCCCTTTTTTATAGGGTCGGCAACGCGCGAGTGACGCCTCTGGTGTTGCAAGCGTCCATAGGCTACGGTAACCGCTTCCCATCAGGTGGGACCGTATGCCTGTTTGCCACCCTTGTGGTATAATAAAACACATAATCTATACATAGATTGTATAGAGAAAAAAAAGGTTTGCTTCAAAAATTATTCAACTGATAGATAGCTATACTATTTCTTATAACATATGTTATTTGTATCGGGAAAAATAAGTCTAGCTAGTATAATTCTCGTTTCTTTTTTCCCATTTTTTCTCCCCTTATGTAATCAACAAAATTTTAATTTTTTTGCGTGATTATTGTATCGTATGTTTTTTTTTTTATTCTAGACTTAAATACGAGAGACCAACGCTTTCCCAACTATTGTTCTTAAAGTCTAAAGAAGAGGAAGCCAATGAATGGGCTCGTTCCATTCAAAATAAGAACGTCGCGTGTGAGTTGTATTTGTTTATAAATGTGGGGTTCTTCAAATGCAACAGAAAAAAAAACTTAAAAAAAAAACCTGAAAAAAGTATTAGCGATAAGGAATGAAAATAATTCTATGGATATTTTGTTTCACCTTATGGTGTTGCACCATGCTGTAATCAGTTAAATACCAAGTTTAATCTAAACTTGCAAGTTTGTAGTAAGTCATTGGCTTGTAGCATTGTAGCTGAATGATTGTTTTTTATTTTATTCTTTTACTATTGTTTTTTAAAAGATCTTTAATAACTGTTAATTTTTCTACCAATATGATAACTGTGCATTCATCGAAGCTGTATTAAACGGCATGATTGACAAGCAATTTTATTTCGCTACCTATAATTTTTAGATTAAGCTTTAGTTTTTCAGCGAAAATAAAAAGAACCCAAGTCCTAAAGTACCTACCTATTGTATACATTATTGGATACTTAGATGGGGATGAAAGTTCTGAACTTTATGTTAAAATTGCTTTTCTTCATTGTGTTTGCACAGTGAACCCTAAAACTTGCCCACTCAGCCACCAGCAATTATTATTGTAGCAGACCAACAATGAAAGTATTGTGCCCCGCGTAAAAACCTTCGGAATTAGCAAACTGCTGCGAGTTCACTTACCGTTTTTTTATCCCAAAATTTCCTTAATTTCTTACTTTTAAATTTACATATTCTATGTGACTAAACTTTGTGAACAATTGGTTATTTATTTTTTATCTAATATTTGTTTCAAATGTGAACTTAACAACAGAATTTAAATAAATACCAATATAACCTAAATTTTAAGAGATAAGATTAACAAAAATTAATTCAATATTTATATTCATTAAATGCGGAAATTAAGAAGATTAAATTTAAATTTAACGTAATTATATTCGGAATACGACTTAATATTAGGTTTGTTTCATTTAAAATCTTATAAATTCTATAGAAAAAAAAATCTCAGAAAAAGAGCCAATGTGGTGTCATAATAACCAATAAACACCTATGTAACTGATACTTTATTATACAAATATGTTATAAAAAAAAACTTTATTTTTTCTTTAAATTAAAATAAGTTTAATTTTGTACATCAGAATCATCATTCGAGGATCATTCTGTAAACTTAATTGATGCCCTTTACTCACATCCTTGACTTAAATTAGAAAACATTATGTGAGTTTCTAGTGATTAAATTAAGTCGCACGCATATTGGCAAATGAACAAAAGGGAATAATTTGTCAAAGCAAATGGACTAATGGAAGACCAAAATCAAACTAATTAACGTGAAACCTTGTACGGAGTTACTAAAAGTGTTCGATTGTAAGTCACTCAGGTGGAGTAGCTAATTTTGCACACTAAACATTCTAATATAACAAACCTAAGCTTTTTTGTTTGAACGCGTTAATATCGAGAACTACTGCTTTGTATTGAAAAAATATTTCAGTGTTGGATAGGTCTAGTCGATAGGATATATACTTTCACACTACGACGAATAGGAGCGCCCATCGATAAAAAAATGCGAAAACGGGAAGATGCGTCGCTTATAAAGTTGCATGGATCAGCTAGGCCTAACAAGAGGACGCCTTGACTAATATATTTTATTCAGGGCGCCTAGGCGCTCGACTGGGGTAGTACAATTAATTGCAAAAGAGATAGTTTATAACTGGATTTATACATAGGCTACTTTTTATCCCGGGAAATTTGAAGATCCCCGGGAAAAAGGGTGAAACCGCGGGGAGCCACTAGTCTGATATTCAGATAGTCAGTTTCTATTACACACAGCATTTTAAAGTATTACTGACTGGACATTACAGTTTGGTTAAACTAAATTCAAGCTTGTAATAATGAATTATATTTAAATAGAGTCGTTTTGATTACAGGATATGGACTTGTTCCACCGTTAATCTTGTCACCGGCGCCTGCGGCCAGCAGCGGGCGCCGACCGGGATCTTCTAAAAAACGAATTGGCATTTTCATTTAGCGTACCAATTATGGAAATCTTGTTTGAGGAAATCCAATATCTCCAGTTCTTGGGTAATTATCATTGCATAGTACAATTTATAAGTATGTTCACTTTTTCCTGTAAACAGTTCACTTCTGTTTGCTTTTTTGCTGCCTCCGCGCGATTTTACCAGCATAGTTCCCGTTTTCATGGGATACGGGGATAAAATATAGCTATATATATATATGTTACTCAATGATAATTTAGATCTCCAATGGTATAATATTTTTTTAAATCGGCACAGTACCTACCTATATTTTGAGTATTGTTGTTTAAATACCTTATTGAGTCGCTTTTTTTAAATTATTCAATAACAATGCAAAAGTATAAATACTTCTTAAATCTTAGTCATACATATGTAAAAAAAATATTTATTAAATTGTAAAAATTATTTTACAATGGTTACGCCACGATGCCTACCAACATTCAATTTGTTAAAAGCTAGTTCGAAACCTGCTTCATTCATTTATAGATTAATCCGATGACCAATGGAAAAATTACTTTACATTTTAAAACCCGTACATTACAGTAAGTATAAATACCTACCTATGGGTAAAAGAACTAAAAGTTGAAATGACAGGTTGGCTTTGTGGTTAGTGACACTGACTCTCAAACCGCCGGTCGTGGGTTTGAATCCCAACCAGGACAAACATTTGTATGCATGAATATGTCTGTTTGTCCTGTCTGGATGTAAATATCTATAATATGTATGTATTTAGAAGTAGTATATGTAGTATATCAGCTATCTGGTTACCACAACACAAGCTCTGCTTACTTTGGAATCAGATTGGCCGTGTGTGAAAAATGTCCCAGGATGTTTATTTATTTAAAAGTAAGATAAAGTCGCGTATAAAGGCTAGTGGTAAACCTTTGTAATAAATTACTTTCTTAATTAAAAGACAAATTAAATTACCCATGTTTTATGAAGCGCATGTACGGTTTCGGGAGTCTGTGATATTTAATTACCAAACAATTATATTGGTCTTCACCCTTTAATGAATAGTCTATACCTACCTATACTTATATAGATAATTACATCCAAGCACAGAACAGACTGGCATATTTTTGCATATAAATTTTTGTTCTGGCTGGGATTCGACCCACGACCGGAGGCTTGAAAATTAGGGTCGCTAACCACAGAGCTAACCGGCTTATAATATAAGTAGTCTAAGTAAATTATATGCTATTTATAAATCTAATATAAATAGTATTTATTTTACTAGGTGACCCGCGCAACTTCGTTAGCGTCACTTGCCCGTTTTTGCAACAGTTTTGATTGATGCTCCGCTCCTATTCGTCATAGCGTAATGATTTATACATAAAAACCTTCCTCTTGAATCACTCTATCTATTAAAAGAAACCGTATCAAAATCCGTTGCGTAGTTTTAAAGATCTAAGCATACATAGGGATAGACAGAGGGCGGATAGCGACTTTGTTGTATACTATGTACCTAGTGATAACATTTCCTGTGAATCTGCCTAAATAAGGTTATAGATACCTAATAATAGGCTGAAGCTTAGTACATCTTGTCAATTCTGCGAATTTTGTCCCATTCAATCTTATATGCATTGCCTATAACCGGGAAGATGGAGCCTTCACTCCTGTGGTCTCATAGATTTGTGGTTATCGTACACCATCTCGTAACTAGGGATTGCAATCCGGAAAAACGGATCCGGTAATCCGGCGGATCCGGCATCATTTAAGGGTTACCGGATCCGGTACCAATATACCGGATCCGAAGACCGGATCCGGTGCTAGCAGTTTGTGGGAAAATAATATAGCTGTTGCATGAGTAGGTACTTTAAATGCGCACAATTAACAATATTTGTGTTCTACGATCTTATTTTAAAAACCAATATTGATTTTCTTTTAATAAGTACTTATATTTTTTTTCAATTATTGCTTAAATAATTATTTATCGTAAGTTGATTAAACTAAAGAGTTCTAAACTCATTATTGTGATAATTTTTGCCATTCATTCGTTCGACAGATTCATCAAATCATGATGGTATCTGTCATAATCATAAATACCTATAAGACTTGTTTGTTAGCATTCTCAAATACTTTAATAATGATTTTGATCTCATTTCAGGTTTAATAAATTCAATTACGTAAGGTTAATTGTATCTATTAGATATTATAGTTACTTGATAACTAATATTGTTACTTATACATTGATCTATCTGTAAAAGTGAAATCTAAAAAGATTGAGCTACTCGGTGCGTCGTAAAATTATTACTAGTTACCTAGTAGGTAATACCTACCTACACTTCTAAATTGTAATTGTTTTCTTGTTGTCTATTTGTCTTAACATTGGTTAGGAAATAAAGTCGATTTTATATATTTGTGATTTATTTTTTATAAACTACCTACATATAAGTGCAGTGACACTTGATTAACTCACTTATTTTGTACTAAAAAGCGAAAAACATCTTGATTTAATCAATCCGGCCGGATCCGGTCGGATCCGGCCGGATTGATGGGAATCCGGTCGTATCCGGCCGGACTGAAAATGACGCCGGATTGCAATCCCTACTCGTAACGGCTGATTGCTTCACATTCAAGTTTGGGCTTTAAATTGTTAATGTTAGAGTACTTACTTCAATGGCAAGATACTATGACGATAAGCTTGTATATAAGCCTACAGATGGAGATTGTTATACTATATTAAATTTAGCCTATTCTTGTACAAAAAAATGTAATACAAATAAACTTTATTGTTTAGATACAACACGTCCTACTAATATTATAAATTCGAAAGTTTTTAAGTATGGAGGTATCCTTGTTACTCTTTCACGCCGAAACGGCTAAAGGAATGTCCTTGAAATTTGGCACAGAGTTATATGTTCTGAAATAACACATTGGCTACTTTTTATTCTGGGAATACGGATGAAATCAGGGCGAGCCACTAGTAATTACCTACATAATATGTATCATATTATGATACCTAAACAATATTTAAATACCTTTATTTGTAGCACGGGTACATACTTTATTTGAAAAGTTACATAATTTGTTTATTTCTACGTAATTAAAATAATTAGTATGATGAAATATCTTTTAATAAAATCTTACTTCTTTTTATATACCAAAGACATACCTATTGTTGGATGTTTATTACTAAATCACGCCAAAATGGCTGTAAGGTAAAAAAACTTAATCAATAGAAAAAAAACATCCCCGAAGTATCAAATTGAGAGGGTCTATTATATTTTGGAATGTACCTACTATCATAGAAAAAACTTAGCCTATACAAATTACGTTAAAACTAACTTCATATTAGTAAATCATTCCTTCTCATGTGACCCGTAATGAACGACAGAGACAAAGCATAAAGGATGTGCTAAAACATTAAACATGCATCGTTATACCACCAAAACCACTAGTAGTTTAGTGCAAAACCACGTTTAGTGATAATTATGATCGTCACATATATCTAAATCCGGGGCGTGATATCGCTTTAATTGCACGGAGTAATCGAGTTTGCTGTGTGTGTGACTCATCGAGCATGTAACCAATAGAGTAGAACTGTTAACAGTTTTGTTAGAAAACAAAATACGCCAAAACGCTGCGCCGGCCCCTGTGTTCTGATTGGCCGACTCAAGGTCAAGTGTTGCACTAGACGTACACACCAATAAGAGACCTCTCTTATTGGTCGAGTACTGTTTAAGTTCGAGCGTGGTTTGTTAGTTATACCGGTTATACGTGACAAATCATTGATGCGTTGCTAAACAAATGGCTCACTATTGCTACTCTATTGGTTACATGCTCGATGGTGTGACTGCACGGTCGGCACGGTCCAATGGTCCCGTGTCGGAAGGACCGGCAAATACTGGACAGTTCCAATGCAATCAACTTGTACCGACTGGCCTTATATAAACAAAAATAGAAATGCATATAAAGTTCTATCTGTAAACTAAACGAAGCCCGGATTGAAAGCTGAATTTGCACACAAAGTAAACAGACCAGTGTGTACTTTGTGCTGTGTGTTTAATATTTGTGAGTGCCAAATTTGAGGCCACCAAATATTTTAATTGACCACATTTTGTTATTTACACTTACTACTGCTTATTTTGTAATCTACCTATTAATATACAAATGAAACAAAGGTTTTTTTTCTGTTTTGGAACGACTAGTAGCTCAGTTTATAATTTTGGATTTGATTTAATTGTCTGCGCCTTGAATAGCAGAATCACTAATTGAAAATATGATAAATTGTCTTCAACGCCATCTCTTGATAATATGACAGAATCTAAGGTATTTTTTTTCTTAAATATAAAGAATATCTAATTATACGTCCTGACTCGCTTGTAGTGAAATTAAGTATCGTAAGTGTACCAGTCGTGGCCACGGTACCAGTAATGGCCAAAAATTAAAAGAAACATCTGGAATTCGGACATGAGCGAATGTTTTTACATTGGGATCACTGTGACATAGACTTTAGACATCGAACTATCTAAGTTTAACGTTTTATTGAATTCAGTCAGTTACATGTACAAATTTGCGCGAATACAAAGTGTAAGGTGATTTGAAATTTACAACGACGGCTTTTCTTAAGGAAATCGTTAAGGCGGTGAGCAGGAAGTTTCACTTGTAAAATATTATTGCTTAATTAAAATCAAAATGAGTTTTGTTTGATGTGTTAGCCATAAAATAAAGATAAACTTAGACTAAGACTGGGATATCCATTAATGGATTTTCCCTGTCCAAGACTGGGTCACAAAACTACAACTTTTATTTGTTAAATTAATTGAATCCAGCTTTGCCGTATCTCACGCGCAACACATTACACATATTAAATAAGGACTGGACTTTACAGTTTCACTATATTCAGTGCTGAAACTTTCACAATTTTGGTAATATTTCACAAAAACCAGTTTTATTTTTCTTAAACTGGCCACCATTGGGTCATTTACCTTAGGTAACGCATGTTGTGAAACTACAGGGCTAAAGCTAGTAAATACTAGCGATGTGCCGAGTACGGTTTGACTCGAGTCAGACTCGATTCCTGCTTTGGACTCGCCTACTCGAATACCAATTTATTTTGATTCGAGTACGCCAGACTCGATTCCGGTACTCGAGTCAGGAAGAATCGTCTCGTACTTGCTAACTCGATTCTATTTATGCGAGTTCAATTGACTCGAGTCTAGTATACGAGTTTTGTTGAGTTGAGTTTTTTTTTAATTATCTTTCATTAAAAAGTAATTTAAACAACATTTACCGGACTTTAAAACACAAACGAATAACTGAAAAGTAATAACTTTGATACCTGATAAATATTAACTTATAAATATTTAAAATCATGAAGCGTCTTCATAATCGGATATGAGCAATATTTCTTTTGAGGTCGATGCCAACCGCAACATTAGGAAAAAAGGAATCGGTAATGAGGGTTGATTCGAGTCTAGCCGGAATTCAAATACTGACTCGACAGCCGGACTCGAGTCAGTATTCGAATACCAAACATAGAATTCGAGTAGAGGGAATCGAGTCATGATTCGAATACCGTATAAACTGACTCGAGTCGACTCGATCCACCAAAACAGCGACTCGGCACATCACTAGTAAATACATATCAATATGGATTGAGGCATTAAGTAAACTATTTTTCATTTTTAATTTATGTGACTAAATTACTTACAAAGAAACTTACTTGAAAGAAACATCTGGTTCTTTAAAATTCATTTTGGATCCTGATTGGATCATAATCATCATTATCATATCAGCTTACTGGATAGGCCTCTTCTTTAGCATAAATAAATAAGTCATACACAGCCAAAGCCTGTATGTTTGTAATGTATTCCAATAGTATTCCAGAGTCTCCGTATAATAAGTACAAGGCAGAACTCATCATAACATAAGCAACAAACGAAAAGATGTGTAAAAATAAATCAATTCAGTATAAAATTATTCATTGGAAACAGAGCAGGTAGGAATGGAGTGGAGCTCATGTATTATTCGGCACTATTTTGTTATTTGAGCCCAGAATTAGGTACAGATATATCTGATAGACACTCACCACACTGCCAACATTCCTAGAACATTTTTACTTTTAGACAGTAGTGGAACATCGTATACGCCATAACATAAAAAAAATGTGTCATTATTATTATTTAAAAAAATAACACGTATACATTAAAACTCTTAGTATTTGAATAGCAACATGCGATTTCATAAGTACGTACATTTGATAGGAAGTTCTTTATATTTTAAGGAAGTAAAACCAGCCAAGAGCGTGTTAGGATACGCGCAGTGTATGGTTCCGTAGCTAGATTGACAAAATTCAATACTTAAAGTAAACATTTTTTCAATTTTGAGGTGGCAACGAAATGGTTAAAAGTCGTTTAAGTAAATCGTATATGTATACAAGTATTGAATTTTGTCAATCTAGCTACGGAGCTAACGGAATCCTACACTGCGCGTGTCAACACGCTCTTAGCCGGTTTTTCAATTGGTGATTGTCACAAACTAACTATCTTTTAAAGGTACTTCAGTATAAAATAAGAGGGACATTATATAGAAAGTAATTGTAAAGTCAAGCAAATAATATTTTGATTAATTGAAGCCAATTAAATAAATTCAGTTCAATTCAAATAATTAAATTCAGTTCTTCGTACTTCCCTGTTATTAAAAATTAACTATGAAGTCATAATCAGCTGTGGCGGAATAAATGAGATTATTTTGATTCACAATCAGCAAACCCTGAGTCCAACAAATCATCACGTTGTATACCAACACAAACCGTCACCGTTGTTTATGACCCGCCAAAGCGAGCGCTTCGCACACTCATAAACCTACTACGTGAATTTTTATTTTCGGCTGTGTAGCTGAAAACAGCCAAATGTACCTCCCATTCCCTCAATGCGAGCTGTGTGTGTATAAATTAAGCTACAGTGCACTGAATGGAATCAGAGCGTGCAAGATATATGGCGACAGAATGGACCATTTAGACTGGTACTGTCCGAGAACTACTTCGCTGTGTCTATATATCCATAGTTTCATTTAATGTTTCAGTTTTGCTGACAATGGGAATGAATGTGAATGACAGTTTATGTTACTATCCCGTCAATGTCGGATGTAACAAAGAAACGTTTAGTAAAGCCCGAATCAACTAATTCTCAAGATCATCGATCATTATTACAGTTTGGCCCGTATTAATTAGTATGGAGTGGAATTTATGAGTTTTTAGGCTTTGCGTGCCTAAAAAATATCTTCCTTTGTGACATACAAGCATAAAAGCCAGAATTTTTCTAGCACACTGCAGCTATGCTTTAAAGGGTTATGATTTTATTTTAATTCGATTTCATACCATTTTACATAGGTAGGTATACAGGGAATAATCATAGGCAAATCGATAGCCATAGACACCTAATGGTACATAATCTTGTTTTGCAATATTGCTTGTCCGATTCAGTGCTGAAGTAATCAAGCTAATACTCCGAGGAAGGAGGATCACTACATATTATAAATCAAATCGCTTTCCGCTGTTTGTCCCTGTATGCATAATATGTTAGAGAAGACCCTCTGAGACTTCGCTGTCCGTCCGTCCGTCTGTCACTAGGCTGTATCTCAAGAACCGTGATAGCTAGACTGTTGAAATTTTCACAGATGACGAAATCAAATCAATCAAATATATTAATTTTATTTAATAAAATGATGTTGTTATTACAAAATAACGTATTCCGCGTTGGAAAATAAACTTTTTTGAAAGCCAAAAAAAATTGGTTGCCTGTAAAGTCGGTATACGGGCGAAAGTTTTACGTGACAACGACTTTGAGTGGTAAAATAATTTTAATGTGAATATTCATTCGTATAGTAGGAAGAAGGATGAAATAATAGTAACAATTTAAAACATAACGTCACGTAACGTGAGCGGAGCGTAACGCAGTTTCTTGAAGTGTCACCCGGCAAACCAATTTATAAGACGTTGTCACGTCAATAATTTTAATGTGAATATTCATTCGTATAGTAGGAAGAAGGATGAAATAATAGTAACAATTTAAAACATAACGTCACGTAACGTGAGCGGAGCGTAACGCAGTTTCTTGAAGTGTCACCCGGCAAACCAATTTATAAGACGTTGTCACGTCAAAAATAGGAAGTCCTGTACATTACTCCGCTAATGACCGATGTCTCTAAACTTTTAATAACGGGGCTGTTAACTTGGAGAACTTGTTAAAGTTACTTGAAAACATCCGTTGGTATAGTAACGAGTTGCTAAAGTATCTTGCATCTCTACTTAGTTAAAAACTATTCGATGGTATCTTGATTAATCATTTTCAATGGTTTACATTCCGGGAAAGGGCACGCTGAACTGAGTTCTAAGTAAATTGGTTTAAATAAGTAATTTCATTGCAATTCCATGTTCGAAAGGCTGAAACAAATTGAGAAGCCTGCTTATTTTCGGGTGCCTTATTATAATCTTTACTGTTACTCTTAATTAAAAGGCTCATTCTTCAAATATTTCCGAGTTGCATTGATTTAGTGAATGTTATTCGTTTAGTAATCAATTTAACGAAGTAATTTGAATCGTAAATTGTCGCCGATATATTATGAACAGATGATTGGAACGATATTTCGGTTTGACGCTATTTTATTTCCATATATTTCTATTGAAAATCTAGTCTTGTTCTTAGAATTAGGCAGAAGGATAGGTTTTATCCTTCTGCCTAATTCTTTTTTCCTCTGCCTTAAACTTTAAGATCCTTCGGCACTGTGGGCGAAATCATCTGGCGGAAGATGGTATGTGTACAAAAATATTTTATATTCAGTACCTACTTACGCGATACGCTAATATAAATAACTAGCTGCTTCCCCGCGGTTTTACCCGCGTAGTTCCCGTTCCCGTGGGAATACAGGGATAAAATATAGCCTATGTTACTCGGGGATAATGTAGCTTTCCAAAGGTGAAATAATTTTTTAAATCGGTCCAGTAGTTTCGGAGCCTATTCATTACAAACAAACAAACAAACAAACAAACAAACAAACAAACAAACAAACAAACAAACAAACAAACAAACAAACAAACAAACAAACAAACAAACAAACAAACAAACAAACAAACAAACAAACAAACAAACAAACAAACAAACAAACAAACAAACAAACAAACAAACAAACAAACAAACAAACAAACAAACAAACAAACAAACAAACAAACAAACAAACAAACAAACAAACAAATCTTTCCTCTTTATAATATTAGTATAGAAAATACTTTTCATTTTAATTTTTTGAAGTGATAAGCTGCTTACATGTTTTCGTTAAAAAAAAAAAATATCCTGGGACATTTTTCACACGGCCAATCTGATTCCAAACTAAGCAGAGCTTGTGATATGGTAACCAGATAGCTGATATACTACATATACCTACTATTTTTAAATACATACTTATATAGATATTTACATCCAGACACAGGACAAACAGACATATTCATTCATGCATACAAATGTACTCAGTTTGTGGTATTTCACTTGCCGACTAATTCTGTGAGCGACTGATTCACAGCGACCGCTACCCCGCCGCTAACTGTGCGCCCAATAAAGACGCGCCCTAAAACCTCAATTGATCAGCTGTACAGTCTCTAATAAAAACTATGTCTGCATTAGTCGACAAAGATTCTCAATGCAGCCTCACTCACTTGATTGCTGTTAGTACAGCCACATCGACCTAATTTCAGTAACATACTATACCTAGAAATAATACCAATGCAAAGCCCAAAAATAAACTCAGAGGCGAATGCACCGACTGCATGGAGCAGGTTTATTTGTTACTTGAAGGCTATTTTTATCCCGGGATATTTGAAGATTCCGGGAACGTTTGGGGAGAAGCTAGGCATCTCTACTACGACCAATATAGGATGTTACATGAATATACCCCAGCCCTCAATGCGACTGTCAACATAAATAATCCGTGTTAAACTTTTATAGGCTTACTTTATATAAAATTAAAATGGTACCATTAAGTGAGCATGCGAATTAAATATTTAAGCAAAGTAATACATTACGCTTTCCCAAAGTGCCGAATACAAATTATTTCCTTTTATCTCTAAGTGGAAAGTAGCAAATTGATGCTATATGTCACGTTGCGTGAGACATCGAACTTTCTTGGCGTTGACAAAGGACTAATGGACGAAAATTCTCCTATGGGAGATTTGGCAGAGAAGTTTCAGCAGCTATTAATCGCAATGTAGCAACCAGCTTATCTGTTTCACTACAGAAAAAAAAATATGTTAAGTTGCTTAAATAAATAATGTTATTTATTTATTTATTTTATTTTATTTTATAAGGAAGACCAACAGCTAAGCATAATCATAATTTCATGTTTCCTGCCGTAGTAAAAGGCGCGATAAGACAAAGATATAAATCGGTTATCAATTTAAAACATCTAATCAGCAGAACTCCATACCAAGTGGAAATGTTACTATGGTAACCAGGTGGATTCTCCCCATTGATGCACTCAACTGTTTCCGCATGAAAATTCCACACAATGTCCAAAAAATATTATTCTTTATTTTCCCTCAAGAATCACAATTTACCAAAGGAATTTAACCAGAACTACCCATAACTTTGTTAGCCGCACTTTTTTCCTCATCAAACATGCTTAGGTAATTGTGTTTTTCCGAAGTTTTCGTTGCGTGAGAAGCTTCTCGTAAGTTGCAGAATCTATCGAGTATTGAGGCTCCGACCAACCTCTTTACTACGATCTTCGTCCCGGTAAATCAATAAGCGAAACACACTTGACTGAAAGTTGGTAAACTCTTCCACTCAGCTGAAGGGTGGCTGCAAATAAGTGGACTTGAGTTTTTACTGACATTCGAGAAAATATTTATTTTTTTGAAATTTCTCCCGGCACATATTTAACTAATATTGAAAAAAAGATGATTGTCAGGATAAATGTTTCACTCCAACAGGTAAAGGGATCTCGATGTAATGACACGGTTAGATTTTTTTCTAAAATACTTAGTCTACTTTTTATCCTAGGGGAATTTAAGATCGTTAGTGAAATTGCAGGGCAGATTATTGTACATGTCTCTGAAAATACAAATGTTGCACATAATAAATATTATATTACATAAATTTTGTTTCATAAGCAATATTTATTCTAATGATACATCACGATTCCCGTTGAGTTGTAGGAATACACATTAGCTTATTGTAGCTAAACTTCCGACTATATCACTCGCTAGTAACGTCATAACATTTCCACAAGCCAATTAAGCCAGTCCGGAGTCGTGACTAGATTTAGACTTTAAAATTATGATCTACGATTTCATCTAACAGCTCAATAATATTGACTGGACTAAAATGCTAGTTTCAAAGTCTGTCTTTATCAGAATCGAAAATAAATTATAACTTGTCTGCTGTCTAAATGTTACGTAGTCACAGACTTTACTATATTAAGCTGCCTTCCATCACTAAGATACACAAACTTGGCAAATCGAAACTATAATTAGGTTTGGCTCTACGGACCGAATTTGATTTGACGTCAACTCTCGTCTCTCGACATTCTGACGATATTTTTATTTTGAAACTAGCTGCCACGTCGAAGTTTGTACCGCCTCAGAATCAATAAATAGGAAAGCTGAATGATAAATAATTGCAGAATGTTTTAACTTTAGTTAAAAAATAGTCATCATTGCGGTTAGCATTGGGTTAGCATGTCACGTGAGGTATCTCTTCGCACATTTGATTGACTTCGACGACGTGACTTCGAAGTCAGCCTAGGTCGTCTTCTCCATGTCATTGTAAATTGTAGATAATCAAAATATTCTCGCGCCTGACTTATTAAAATTTTCGAATAATCTTAACTTAGTATTATCTGAATTGAAGTACTACCGCTTAAATTCTCCAGATTCCCGCCAAAGACCGTAAAATATTATAGTTGCGATTAGAAATTGTTAGTTATCAATATTAAAAAGAAATGAAAAAAAAGTGAAAGTATTCATTTATAAAATGTTATATTACCAGTAATTTCTTGGATAATCTATGGAATAGATAGTTCTAGCTTTATTTAAGTAGCCATGACATATATTATATATAAACCTACCCTTTATTTATATTACTTTGACAAACGTCAT
Source organism: Thyatira batis (assembly GCA_905147785.2). Taxonomy (NCBI): domain Eukaryota; kingdom Metazoa; phylum Arthropoda; class Insecta; order Lepidoptera; family Drepanidae; genus Thyatira; species Thyatira batis. Next base: position 3,903,494 of record LR990507.1, read on the forward strand.
TATGTACCGCCCCGCGGTATCACCCGCGTAGTTCCCGTTCCCGTGGGAATAAAGGAATAAAATATAACCTATGACACTCACAAATAACGTAGCTTTCTATTGGTGAAAGAATATTCAGATCCATTCAGAAACTTTGGAGCCTAATCATAACAAACATATGTATAATCAAATATTTTCTCTTTATTAGTAACTAGCTGCCTCCGCGCGGTTTTACCCGCGTAGTTCCCGTTCCCGTGGGAATACAGGGATAAAATATACCCTATGTTACTCGGGGATAATGTAGCTTTCTAAAGGTGAAAGAATTTTTGAAATCGGTCCAGTAGTTTCGGAGCCTATTCATTACAAACAAACAAACAAATCTTTCCTCTTTATAATATTAGTTTAAATAAGTATCTATTAGTAATTCGTATCCTAATCTTTAATAAAATTAAAAATACGAAAGTAACTCTGTCTGTCGCGCTTTCACGCTAAAACTGAAAAAGGACATCAGCAACTTTCTCAGTCCCGGGAAAATGGAAGATCTCCCGGGAATGCGGGTGAAACCGCGTAGAGGAAACGCTAACGGACATCACTTTCATCATTATACCTAGATAACGAAATTTCTGAGCAGAAAATGTTATCGATCATTGATCGAGAATCAAGAGTAACAAATATGTACCTACTTCATTAAGAGAGCTAAGAGTTCGTCGAGTAAATAAATCTACTTAGATCCCTTCCTCCTGCAAATTAATTAAGACCAAGAAGTTTCCTTATAAAACTTGACGATCGGTGAGGGAATTATCTCTCTTCATATTGTGCGGCTGGCTATTTATTAGGGCTGTTGAGTGGATTCTACAGGCTTTTGTTTGTAGGAAGATATCCTTATGGGTTAGGTACACAATCTCATTTCAATTTATGAACAAATAATGCTTAGGTATGGATAATGTAGCCGTTTAATCTAAAGGTATATGTATGTAGGTTAGTCACAGAAGGAGAATATAAAACACTGTTACCTATTTGCAGAAACACACGGTTTAATGTTACTATTAATCTGTATAAACATTGGTTACGATAAATCAAAAATACGTAATTCAAATAATTTATCTTTAAATTCTAATTTGCCGATATATACAAATAAGTTCAACAACAAATAAGTTCGAGTATTAATATACCGAAGTAAACTCAAAAATAGGTAGGTATAAGATGATGATAAATATTCAATTACGAGGCAAAATGGAATGGAATGCAACATAGAATTCAATTAAATGACCAATAGAGACTCTGAAACAATTGAACTGCCATATATTGTTTATATTATTTTAGTATCCAATTTTAATTAAACAAATAAATAACCAGGGGCATTTTTCTGATAAAAAATAATCCGATTTCAAACTAAACAAAGCTACGGAAAACTACTATTAATTTATACGTATAATAAAAATATTACGAATCGCTGTTTGTTTTTTATTATTGGAATTTAGTTTGATTCCACAATAGGACCCAATATAATGATTTTCAGGATTGTTGTCTGTTCATCTTTGTTTGTGCACGCTAATCTCAGAAACGGCTAATCCGATCTACTTGTGGTTCTTACTAATGTGTTTATTTAATAAATAAAACTTTTTTATTTATGCCAATTTAAAGAACTAAGTCGAACATTTGTTAAAGTCAACTTGAGACAATCTCACCCAGGCATATTATTTGCGACTTGATCATTAGATCCTTTCAGTGTGAAATGGTCATCAAACAGTCTTCCGGGCTATTTCATGAGGTAGCAAAATCCAAAAACAATCTAAACGCAGCATCACAAATCTCCGACTCAGTCCGTTCCGCTTGGCCATCCGTCCGTCCGTGCCAGCATAAATCTAGTGGTTCCATTCAGATAAGTAAAATATAACCTCGACTATGTTTCACTGAAGGATCTATCCTCTGTCTCTCTCTTTTCGTAGATAACAAGTGAGAAGTCCGTTTCCTTGAGTCGCGTTGCCGACGGAGTTTGTATTAGATAACACAAAGGGCAGGGTGGAAAACCAGCCCTAATAAATCTCTTAGTGGGACCGAATATTCATGAGATCACATGAAATGTTTATTCCCGGGTATGCAGTGGGATTGAATTCCGGCTGGAATTCTTATGTATATAATGTATTATCCTCATAGAAATGTTTGATGTAATCAAGATGTCGGAATCAGTAGGTACAGTTTGCTTTAAACTTTCGTAGAATTCGTAAAAGACACGCAGCCAATCTGATTTACTGTTAATAGCAAAGACTGTAATCTTTCTAAATAAGGTTAACTGTAAAAAAAGATCCACCGAAATTTAGTAACCATAAGTCATCGATATATATGTACTACGTACTAGATAGGGCGTTCCGAACACTCGCTTTTATCAACTCAACTGAACTGCAGTCCCCACACCCGACTTTAGTGTGGCTTCGACATTCATTCAGTGCGGGTGCGCACGGTGCAGCGTTAATAACAACGATAATCCGAATCAAAGTAGACCCTGGACGAAAATAACTAGTCAGTAGTCAACTAAGTAAAATTACTACCTGTTTAAGTGAATTAATAGGTGATAATTCCGTAATTCCAGAGTAGAAAAACAATTTATCTATTTAAATACCACGCCATTCTACAATCATATACTAAAACGTGCAGATGTTCCCTTAAAACTGCTTGTAGGTAAAAATATGTAACTGAACACAGACTTGATATGTTTTTTTAGAAAGGTTTTAATTTGATTAATTGTTAATGAGTTTTTAATTAGTAGTGATAGTTTGATATTTTGAATAATTGTTTTATGTTAATTCAAGCCCTGGCCCGTACCTCTGAGTACTCATTTAAGCCATGTGAAGTCCGCCAATCCGCACTAGGCCCCCCTAATATTAATATAATACATTTTGAAATCGAGTTTTATTCTAATGAAGTTTAGAAGGTAAAAAAGATGTGTCACATCTGCGGTGTGAACTCTATAGGGACGACATCTTAGTGTAGTTAACTGAACGAAACGCGTAAGCGCCATGAAATTTGCGGCGCTTACGACGTTTTGGTCGCGAGAAAACTATACTCTAAGCAATCTAGCGCTGTATCTTTTAAAATAGTTTGGTTAGTTGACACAGCTTTATACAGCGCTGCAGCGAACTTTAGTTCTAACTCTTACCAGTTTTTAAACAAATGTTTTACATGAACGTTCTTGTCTATCGCTATACGTCGATGCCATAAGTGCTTTAATTAAAACTTATCATGCTAAAAGACCATTGTTAAAAAATACATTTTTTTTATATTTTCATAGGTAGTACTAGGAGTTGTTGTTATCGTATCGATATGGATTTGCAAATGGAAACTAAATAAATATGAAGAGGGATTATTTGCAAAAAACAGAGGGCGCATTGCATACAGATTATTTTATAAGACCTACTATTTATATAACACTAGTTTCGGCTATGTATGTTGTTTCATCCGCTTTTTTATAAGTAAATGATAAATCCCGGGATTATAATTGTTTTCCGGAACAAAACTAGCTTATATGCTATTTCCGAACAATTCCGACTCTGTGCCAAATGTTATCCCGCTCCCATCAGCGGTTCAGGTGTAATTGAGTGACAAACATTCCATTCAAACTATCGTATGTATACACACTAATACAAAATAAAAACCAAGGCCAAGTGCGAGTGTGACTCACTCACGAAGGGTTCCGTACCATTATCTGTAATCTGTAACTTAATTAAAAAAATCTAGTTTATTGTATGGTAGCCCCCCCTTAAATATAAATTTTATTTTTACTATTTAGAAATACATAATGTGTGAAAATTTCAACTGTTGAGCTTGAGAGTAAGGGTCACTAACCACAATGCCAACCGTGTGTCAATAATATAAGTAAGAAGTAGCATTTGCCTATCAATAGAGCCGGCAACGTCAGTATCCGCTGGGTTGGAATGTTCAACACATGAACGAATCTCGAATGGCCCTTACGTGTTGAATTTGTCTTCACACACGCCTTCAAAGGGATGCCATCACGCCTATCAATCCAAAACGGAAATATACAAGAAATAATACTATTAAAGGCTTACTTCATTCGGTTTCACTCGCGATCCCAAAGATCTTGAAGTACAGAAACTATTCAATGTGTTAATCTAACACATGTTTATATGTACGTGTCTACCAAGTTTCTTAGATATCTCATCAGTAGTTGTAAAATGAAAGAGTAACATACTTCAATATAGGTCTAGCTAGGGGATCTTATATAGCCGTATAGACCTCCGCGATAAATGGGTATTAAATATTCAGTACAACCAGTAGTTCCTTAGATTTAGCGTTCAACCAAACAAATTCTTCAGCAGTTTTAAATCATTTATTTATAGCGATACACATTAATGACACATTTTAAGTGAGCTTCTAAGTATTACGTTGATATACACAATGTTTAATGCTGGACAATTGAAACTGGGATATTTTTTCTATGGCCTTCACACTACACAACAGGACTGTTTCGTGAAGACCTATTTACGATTATCTTTATAATAATTTGACCATTTTAGTCTAACATAATCTACTACAATATTAAGTTAATTTCAAATTGTTATGATCAATATTTAGTTAACATAAACGTCATACATCTACTAGCAATAATAGCGTACTACACTAAATTGGGGGTGAAAATATGTCTGTCGTGCCTGCGGCGCTAACACTAATCCACTTTGTACGCACACGGTCTCTTGAATTTATAACCGGTAACCATCGACGGTATAAATAAATCTCTCCAGGTCTCCTGTGGGAGTGATGGACTTAGAGTTACTGGAAATGATAACATAAATCATGTACAGTCGGGGTCAGAAAATGTTGACCATCTTGGGGTGCCCGTAAGCCTTATGGCCTGCACACATCTACATCACATGGTCGAAATTCATTGGTACATGGTAGGTAGACTAATGAGCATAGATTTTTAGAAGTAAGTGACTAACTTTTTAACTAACCCAAAGACGAACAAATTATATTTGAATTGATACTTTACAACTTAAAAAATATTCTAATAAGTAGGTACCTTTATATAGCACTAGCTGCCTCCCCGCGGTTTTACCCGCGCAGTTCCCGTTCCCGTGGGAATACAGGGATAAAATATAGCCTATGTTACTCGGGGATAATGTAGCTTTCCAAAGGTGAAAGAATTTTTGAAATCGGTCCAGTAGTTTCGGAGCCTATTCATTACAAACAAACAAACAAAAAAACAAACAAACAAACAAACAAATCTTTCCTCTTTATAATATTAGTATAGATTTGGCCTTAACTGAACTTTTAAAACAATAAATAAATATAGTCACTTTGCTTAGTATTTTACGTTTATTTCGTACTTGGACCTAACATAAACTTGGCGTTAGAAATGTGAGTTCAGTAGCTTTAAGCTTTAAATAGGTACAAGTCTTTCTACATCTACGTTTAGAATGATATGCAATAATTCTTGAACCGCGGTAATATATGAATCGTCACGATATATTTTACGTCATGGTAACGATAAAGTTTACGCATGCGTTTACTTTCGTGTTGCCTATAAATATCCTGGAATAAATAAATATCCTGAAACATTTCTCACACACGGCCAATCTGATTCCAAACTAAGCAGAGCTTGTGTAACCAGATAGCTGATATAACTGATAGATACAGTTATAAGAAATATGAGAAGGGGTCTGAAATGGGGGAAATCTGAAAATGATATATTATAAGCGGTTTCAATAAACTAAGCTTGCATACAATAAAACGTTTTACAACACTTCAAACAATTTTCATTGTCATTCGTGTCACAAGTTTTGTTTATGATCTAAAATACCTCTATACTGAACACAAAACCGAGTTGTTTGTGGTTTTTAGAACTCTCGTACATGAATCCCAATTCGCAAATACATACCGGGGTTTGTCCACATCTACCTATCTAGATTAATATTATAAAGAGGAAATTATTTTTTTTAATGTGTGTTTGCAATGAATAAACTCAAAAACTATTAGACCGATTTGAATAATTCTTTCTCCATTAGAAAGCTACATTATCATGGAGTACATATAACAACAAAGTGTATCCCTATATTGCAACAGGAACAATAACTACGCGGGCGAATCCGCGCGGAGGCAGCTAGTGTTTTGATGATCAGATCGGTTGGACGTTGTCTGCATCCAGCGGGTTCCAGCGACCATTCTCAGGTCGTCAGTCCAGCTTGTGAGTGGACGCGCTATGCTGCGCTTGCCGATGCGTGGTCTCCACTCGAGAACTCGTCTTCCTCAGCAGCCATCAGTTCTAAGAGCTATGTGGTCCGCCCAATAATAGTAATAAAATATATACCAGTTCAGCCAGTTCCCTCCCCATAGTTTCCCAGCATAGCTTTCCCTCTTTTCTGTAATAGCTATAGATTGTACCTACCCGGTAGATGTACGGTAGTGGGCTGTATGATTGTTTTATTTTGTAACTAGATTTCAACCTACGTGAAGTTTTAAAATAACTGCATAATTCTTTTTCGCTTCTAAATCCCACTTATCATCAATCATTTTTGAATCAGCGCAATACTTAAATCATGAATCAAAATTACTATCGTAACTTAACATTATTCCGAAATAATCACCATCTCGTTTGTTATTCGTCCCAACTATAAACACAAATAAAAAAGTTTATTTATTTAAATACCTACTAGTGACTCCCCGCGGTTTCACCCGCGTACCCGGGAGATCTTCCATTTTCCCGGGATAAAAAGTAGCCTATGTCCTCTCTCAGGTTCTAGACTATCTGTGTACCAAATTTAATTTAAATCGGTTTAGAAGTTTTAGCATGAAAGCGAGACAGACAGAGTTACTTTCACATTTATAACAAGTATATTAGTTAGGATTAAGATTATTTGATTGACAAACACGCGTGAGTGACACTCCTGGTGTTGCAAGCGTCTATAAGCTACGGTCACCGCTTCGTATCAGGTGAAACCGTATACCTATTTGGTTATAAGGTATAAAATATTTAAAGAAATTTTTATTCTGCTCATTCAATTGAACTTTTATTAAAACGCGTCCAAAACATAGTTATTTATCGAATGTTACCAACGGTGGTATTTACCTTCAGGCTATTGATAATGATTCATCTCCATATTAAGATCATTTTCATATTTTCATATGTATTTACTTTTCATTTGTACCTATATAAGAGAAACATTGAATTAAATAATTTTAATTAAAACTGAACAGTGAACTTTTGTTTACGAACAAATTGCTTGTCTTCTTTTGTACATTTATTTAAATTACTTTTTCCAGCAGTTTTATCTGAGTCGAGAAAGAAATAACTGCATTCATACCTACTTCTTTTTCAGTCATAAATCCAAAGGTCATTTAACACAAAATGTTACCTAAGTACTTCAAATTATTTTTCCTATAACACACCTATTCCATTTTATGCTTATTATAAAAAAAATATAATTAAGCATTATACCATTCAACTCTTCTCAATATTATTACATTAAAACTATAGAATAGAACAGAACAGACTTCCGCTGTGGGATAACAAGCAACCTTATTCTTGATTAGGGTAATAAAAATCATAAATATTTACTTATTAAATGACTGAAAATAAAATATAAGTATTTTTATTTAAATAGGTCTTCACAGGCACTTAGGACGCATGGTCAGGCATTAATGCTCGGTTCGGAAGGTTGGTTTTGGTGAGACGATTTAAGTCGCTGGATAAATCAATTAAATATGTTGATATCACAAATTATTTGATCCAAAATACGTAATCTTATATATAAAATTCTCGGGTCACAATGTTATTTACCATACTCCTCCGAAACGGCTTTACCAATTTAATATGTATATTCAGCAGGTCTGAGAATCGGCTACTGTCTATTTTTGATACCCCTGTGATCACGGGAACGGGAACTACGCGGGTGAAACCGCGAGGCGGCAGCTAGAATAGACACGAGTTTTATATAGACATATTAATATGTAAAGACAACACATGGCCATTTTCCAAGTCTTAACTTGACGCATCATTTATGAAATAGAAGGCTACACTTTAAAATTCACAGTCACGATTTTAGCTCGAAACCATTAGAAACGTGCTTTTAGTCGGAAACAGACGACGCTTTGATGTAGTCCATTAAAGCACATAGGTAGGTATATATATAGCTCTGCTCTATGTGTCATTTTGAACAGAGTGTTTGGAAAATACAATAAAGGATCATTCGAATAAACAAAATTGATGACTTAACTACTTTGTTTTATGTCAGGCAGGACCACATCTTGCTTTTGCTTACAAGCAGTTATTTCTAGAAATAATTGACATACAAATCCACTCTATATAGAGAACTAGCTGCCTCCGCCCCTTCCGCCCGCGTAGGTTCCTTACCCGTGGGAATACAGAAATAAAATATAGCCTATGTTACCTACTTGATAAAGGATTTGTGAAATAATTTATAAAATCGGCATAGTAGTTTTGAGTTTATTCCTTACAAATATACACACACACACACACAATTTTTTTCCTCCTTATAAGTAATATAGCGTAGATTAAACTCTATAACAAACAATCAAAGAGGAAACTAGAGCTTTCGAGCAAGAATATTATTTTGCTGAGCGTTGAATGGCCTAAGGCAAAGCGCAGTTTGTTCTAGCGATCAAAACGACATAGGCCATTAGGGACCGTCTAAAGGACGTCTATAAAGGTAAGACAAAAGTAGGTATGTACTTTGATTCCTCTCAATATGTCTTAGAAGAATATGCCTTTCATTTACTTTAGTTATTTATAGTAAAAAGTATCACAGTGTCGTGTATCAAAAAAAATAACCGACTTTTTTACAGACGGCCAACCTGATTTCAAACTCTACAGAGCTTGTATAAAGGTAACCAGACAGCTGGTATACTAAATATACTACATTTAAATCCATATTTATACATACAAATGTTTGTCCTATGTGGAAATTGAACTCATGACAGCGCAGCGGCTTGAAAGACAGGGTCGCTAACCCAAAGCCAACCTGCCAGTTGAATGAATATTTTATTTTAACCAACACAAACATTCAATAACATCTATGTTTTTGTGAAACAGCTTTCCAAACAATTTCGCATCTACTGAAATAAATTCACTTCCAAAACAAACGTGGATTCCGTTTGTAAAACTAAAATAAAATAGGCATGCCAATCAAGACCACCCTTCCGTTCCCATCGTGTACAATTCGTACAGTCACGTGCCTAAATATACCTCCGAATCAAGATATTTTCTCATATCTCCGATGTTACAGCAACATAAATCTATACTGTATCTAATACTCATCTATATATAATCTAACTCAAAAAATACTATGCCGATTACAAAAATTCTTAAACCATTGGAAAGCTACATTATCAGGGAGTAACTATATTATAGGCTATATTTTATCCCTGTATACCAACAAGAACGGTTATCCGGCGGGTGAAACCGCGGTGCGGAAGCTAGTCACTACATAGTATAAAACAAGAGGACGATATGATGTCGTATAGATGATTATATAGTTGAACTAGCTGCCGCCCCGCGGTTACACGCGCGTAGTTCCCGTTCCCGTGATCACTTAGGGGTATGAAAAATAGATAGTAGCCGATTTCGGTCAAATCGGTTAAGCCGTTTTGGAGGAGTAGGGTAAGTAACATTGTGACACGAGAATTTTTTATGTATAAGATTAGGTGAAGGAAAACATCGTGAGGAAACCTGCATGCCTGAGATGTCACAATTAAAGGCATGTGAAGTCCGCCAATCCGCACTAGGCCCGCGTGGTGGACTATGGCCTAAACCCCCTCGATGTTAGGGGAGGCTCGAGCTCCTCGGTGGAGACGTAGGTATATGAGCTGTTGATGATTGATAAGAAAAAAATATTTCAGTTTAGGAATATACTTAATAATTAATATGATTATGAACGTTTTTAAAATAAATAAGCAACGAATCAAGTGGTCCATAAATCCATTATCCTTTTTATAAAGTTCTTTGACCCACGTTCTGAGAAGTACAGATATTTTAGACGACATTTTTTTTATTAGGTTATTTATGTTCCCCATTGTACATATATGGGAACGTCGGCGAAACGGAAAGGGCCCTCTTCACCTTCTTATAGGACGAGCTCAACCACTTTGTAAAGGGCCCCTGTAATATTACCTTTATCATACAGATTTCGGTACATTAATCTTCACATTTTGTTACAGAAATATGTGTAATATTTATGTCAAAAACATGAGTTTTTAGGTATCAACCTATATCTATATTGATATTTTTTTATTTATTTTGGCCCCTTTGGTCCTCGGCTTGTTTTAGTGAATTTTATTTTTCTATAATATATAAACATCAGCAAATATGATGAACAATACAAATATGATGAAATATGAGCTGATGTTCTTTGCATTGTAATAAAATAATACAACATAATTAATGGCTAGAAAATAAAGTCCAATATTTCAATTAATCTACAAAATCTAAAAATTATATATTTTTAGACGTATTTCTATTATATATTTTTAGAAGCTCTGTTTTACAAATAAACTGTTGATCTTTGGTTGCGTATTCGGTCAAAGTGACCAGAAACCTGGTTGCATTACCTCTTTGGCTAGGTAGGCTGATCCGCTGTGTTAAATTTATATAGCTGCCGCCCCGCGGTTTCACCCGCGTAGTTCCCGGTCCCGTGATCACAGGGGTATCAAAAATAGATAGTAACCGATTTTCAGACCTACTGAATATACATAAAAAATTTCATAAAAATCGGTTCACACTGCTTACTGCTACATTAACATCGACCATAGTTAAATTTAAAGACAAACTTTTCCGTGACAAATTCCACAATAAAAAAGGAACCAGAAAAAAGGAAGCATAACTAAAAGCGGGAGAGTTTCCTTCATTAAGTTACAAAAACTCGCAGCGGTCGCTCCACGCAAAAACCAGGCAAAAATGGAGCACTCGAAAAAATTCAGCAAAGTGCAACTTCAATTATATTCAAGTCTGCAATTCAGTACTGTTGGTTAGAACTTATATGACTACCTGACGTGTATAAATTTTACTTAGACAGTTCCTAGTTTCTTGGAAATCAGGTCACGTAGGTCTAGTAAGTTTTGGGTCGAAAATTGTATATTAAAATTTAAACCAAGTTGTTCTGAAGTATAAAAGAATTTCCCAGAATTTTAATTGTTATAACGAACATATGGATATCGGATCATTTGTATTTTAGGGTATAATATTTGTATAATAAATACGGCGACAAGGTAATAATAAAAAAGACAATATCGGTTACCTACTTCCCGTAAATCATAAGTTGGAAGTCTTAATTACCTATGTGATTAATATCACTAATCGGTTAGTCCGAAACTGGCACGAAAATAACTCGCATATCACATGCAACACTCAGCAAAAATATCACAAATTAGTAGCAACAAAATGTAGGCAAAATTAAATTTAAAAACAAAAATTAAAAAAATACCTCCGTTTTTAGGCGCGCTCTGCTCTGAAGCGTACTTTCAGCGGGGGACATAAGTTTTTCCAGACCCTTGTTTTTCCAGTCGCAATCTGTTTAATGGCAGTGGAAATGAAATGCGGGCTCGGTGGCCTATTCTTGTGCCTATATTTACTTATCAAATGACAGATATCATATCGAGCGATATGAGATAGGTACGTGTAATTAATGTTTTGTCGATTCTACAACGGCTTCAATATCAAATCGAATCATTAATTTAAGATAATTACGCACATTAACAAAATTACAAGGATGTTAAAGAATCGTTGCCTCTTATAATTATTTATAACACGACAAATATATAAAGGATATATACTTGAATAAAAGAGGAACGTACCTACACAATGGTGCAAAATGTCGGACCAATATTTTAATTATTATCTTTTCTATAATTAATAGTATGAATAATACCAAGTAATAGTCGAAAATATGCACATTTTTCAACAACAACAAAAAATACGATCTACGATTTACTTACGTATAATAATGTCGAACAAGTTTAAAAATATTCTCCCTATATATTTTTTTCTGACGACGCGACGGAGCAAAATCGGAGCTAGCGCTTACATTAATGTATCGGGCGAAATAATATTTATGGTAGAGAAAATATTTTGATGTAATAAAAATGATAATGTTTCCGTAAATATTTTGCGGTATTTTGTTACCTAAGTACCTATATGGCCCTTATTTAACTCCTGACGCAAACGGAGGCGTGTAAGGTAAGCCGCAAGGTAAGCCTGCGTTTTATCTAGGTATTTAAGTATGTCTCTCGCACTATAACTCTGAATTAACGGATTATGATTTTTAGTTTATATTCGAAATGTCATGATCGACAGAGTTCTTAGCTTTGATTCAAAAACATCTATTCAGCCGTTTGAAGGTATTTTAAGACCAATATCTTCGGATTCACAGGGACAATAGGTCGCAAATCTAACATAAGTTGGGTCAATTTATTCGACAAGTTATATTTTATCGGGGTTTTTCTGAAGGAAAATTGTTATTGTATTTTCAGAACGTAATCTTATCTCTATTGAAAGCAAAACTGTTGTTTCAACGAGACTATCGATGGGTGCGTAACGTTTCACCCTCTAGACTAGAGCTATAATAGATATGTAGTAACAATCGGACGCTGAGCGCTCCTGATATTGTCCAAGAGAGACTCTGTTTTAAAAACTAGAAATGTCTAAATTAAATAAAGGATGTATGATTTAGTTAATACACTGTTAAATACCTTATATATTAAAATGTTTAGCAAAAAATAGGGAATGTTCTAAATTTCTAATTAATTAATTTAAATAGAATTGAATGGAATTCAAAATGAAATAGACAAAGATATGCTTCCATAAAAAAAATATGACGTTCTCTTTTTTGCCTGTGCCCTTAAAAATTTATTAACTACATATCTTAAATAAATAAAAAATATATAAATTAAGCAATACTCTATCATAAATAAAATAATATCAAATATCTGCCCCAAATCGTTTCATTGCAGAAGCGTTAAAAGTGCTTAGAAGGCTGGCAGCACTGCCACGCTTAGATTTATTTATTAGACCAAAGTGCCATTGCATAGTTAATAGTTATAGTAAATGCAAAAAAAATGGATGGATGAATGTTCCTCTATCACGCCAGAACGGCCTACGGGATTTTGATAAAATTTTACACACAGAAAATTATGTGGTGGCTATATGAAACCGCGGTTCAGAAGCTAGTATTATTATTTCGCAGCAAAACGCAGATTTAAAAATTAAAGTAATTACTCATACAATACACCATCAACCCCTAACACAAAGGCTTTTTACATGGAAAGCAATTTTGTCGACGTGGAAAAATATTCTACAAATTTTTCGAAGGGAGTAAAGAGGATTTACGCGGAAATCCATTCGGACAGATGACCGGACAGCTCTGCGAATCCATTACCGCAGATTGACACCCAGGAAAAGTCATACGTGGTAATTCTGAGTATCGTACATATTCAATCAACTGCACTACTATGTCATAAAAATTCTAGGTAGCTTTCCAAGAAAAAATCACATTGTGAGATTTTAAATGGATCAAAATCAATTCTTTAAATCACGGAAGCTTCATTACACAGCTCTTGAAAAATATACATATTTTTTGCTGCCCTGGAAATCATTGCAAATGTTTATGTTTTTAACTGCCTTTTTATGAAGAATATATTCATGAAAGTGATGAATATGCTTAATTTTTTTATGATTTTTACATATGTCATATGAATATGCAGTGTAAATGCAAGAGAGTTACCTAAAGTTGGCTCTTCTAGCTTCTAAGCAGATACTTAACCCTAGAAAGATAGTCATATTTTATTGTGTCGTTTGATCACAATACCTGTAAAAATACAATAACAATGTAATATCAACATAAAAATATGAAATAATAATTCAATAATGAAAATAAACCACAAACATTCAAACAACTTGAAATCTTAAAAATCACTCAAAAGATAATCATGCGTCATTTTGACTCACACGGTCGTTATATTTCAAATATGGCGTCACTCACCTCAACAACACAAGCGCCCCTCGGTTGGTCAAAGCGGCGACTGAGATGTCATAAACCCACGACGCGAAATCTGCATAATTTAGAGCGAGAGAGCAATATTTCAAAAATTCATGCGTAAATTTGACGCAGATTATCTTTCCAGGGTTAATACATAACTTGGCATAGCCGTTGCTCTTCCTAATATATCACACTTATATCAAGGCGAAAGTTTGTGGGTGTGTGTGTGTATGAGTAAGTTTGTTACTCTATCACGGAAACCTACTGATCGGATTTGTATGAAATTTGAAACACAGATAGTTTATAGCCTGGATTATCACATAGGCTACTTTTAACCCGGAAAAATTGAAGATCCCCGGGAACGAAAACCGCTGGGAGCCACTAACCAAAATAAACACAGTAATCCCTTCTAGTAAAGATTTATCTGTGTAGTCTATCTCGTCTATTATGATTTTAACTTGCGGCCCATTGAATCCGTGAGACAAAAGATTTGTTCATGATACTTCTTGTACATTGCTCCCTCAGCATATTAATTATGTTTTTTTAATGTAGAAAACCCTTGTCGTATCCTAATATAATAATACATTTTCAATGTAAGGTTCTAATTAACGAAAGGAAGAACAATTGAAACGCGTTCCCGGGGGATCTCAAACCTAATAACTCCTAATTTTCTTGTCTTTTTTTTTTCAAAATATTATCAAAATGTGGAGTTGAAAAAAAGTGGAGTTATAAGGTTTGCAAATTAAGGTATCGATTTGTACAGAGTTTAGAAAGGACATAGGAAATATCATATCCCGGGAAAGTTGATAGCTGCCTCCGCGTGTTTTCACCCGCATAGTTCCCGTTCCGTAGGAATACAGGGATAAAATATAGCCTATGTTACTTCCTGATAATGCAGCTTTCCAATGGTGAATGAATTTTTGAAATCGACGCAGTAATTTTTGACTTTATTCATTTATAGCTGCCTCCGCGCGGTTTTACCCGCGTAGTTCCCGTTCCGTGGGAATACAGGGATAAAATATAGCCTATGTTACTCAGTGATAATGTAGCTTTCCAATGGTGAAAGAATTTTTGAAATCGACGCTGTAGTTTTTGACTTTATTCACTACAAACATACACACAAAAATAAAAAAAATCCTCTTTATAATATTAGTGTAGGCAGACTATTAGATATCGCAGACGGGTCATGCGGTCAACCTCGAGACTATAAACAAGAGCAAACGTAATAATGATAACAGGAATTCACCGTACGTTTTGTAGCCATATGTGTGAGTAGGTACATTTTTAGTTTATTGATGCCAATTTTAGCTTTATGCATAAATAGCTTCCGTCCCGCGGTTTCACCCGTGTAATTTTTAAAACGTAGCCCTTCGTAGCTATTCCAGAACATAATCTAACCGTTATTGCGTGACAAACATCCACACATTAAAACAAACTTTCACATTTATAGATAATATTAGTAGGATTAGGACAAGAAATAAAATAAATGTTATTTAAACACAAAAGAATAAACTTGGAGAGAAAATTTTATCTCGCCGTAGGGTTTCCAATAAAAATAAAAAACACAGGACTAACTGAAACAAGTACCTACCGGTTCAATATTCCGCTACCAGTTAAAAACTGCTTGTTAACTTTTTTACCATATTTGCGACATTTTATATTGAAACTAGCATCCGCCCGCGGTTTCACTTGCATTCCATTGCATCCAACTCCATTTGTTTCCATAAGAACCTCGTTTTGCGCTTACCAACAAGTAGTCATTATTGTTTATTAAGAGTACATAAAAGTAATATGAATATGGGTTTCTGGGCTTTGTCAGGGAATATTACAGTTGCATTGCATCCGAAGTAAAATATTAGATTAAATAATATACATCACAGTTGCTAATGAATTGTCGACTCTATTGTTCGGTAAGGAACGTTGAATATTAAATGGGAATTGCACGGCAGCCCAGTCCTAAACCAGTCTCAATGAAATTAAAAAACAATATGAACGCTTTAATTGGATTAACTACTAGACTATATAATAGCAATAACTCATCAACACATATGAGTCTGTCGAAAAGTCGTGACTATATATATATTTTTTTTATTTATAAAAAAGTAGAGACGACTTTTTTGCGGATTTAGGGATTTTTTTAACAGTTATCTGTTTGTCTATTGTGTACTTCTGAGTATACTTATTATTTTTTCATACCACAAAGGTGGCAAACAGGCAAACGATCCCATCTGATCGGAAGCGGTTTCCGTAGCCTATTGGACGTGCCTGGTGGACGCTTGCAACACCAGGGGCGACACTCACGCGTTGCCAACCATGTAAAGATCGAATGAGATTTATCGTAAGTGAATAAAACTATATTATGCAATTATAAATATTTATTTATTCAGTTAAACATAACAGAACACTTATGAAGGTCAAAGATGCTGGAAAATTTTTCACCATATCAAAGAGACTAGATACCAGAGTATAAGTGAAATTAAAAAAAGTTACAGTGAAATTAGGTTGAGATAAAAGTAATTGTCGTGTTAAATCCCGTCGACGATATATGCATCATATTAATAGCACAAAGGCAAACATAGTTTAACTATTATGAGGTCAACCGAGTCAAACTTATCAGACGAGGGGAATCCTTTTAACCGACGCACGAAGAATCGTAAAAATACTTCGCAAGATGTGCCAATCTCAAATAAAATGTTTAGGTAAAATGAAACAAATGTCATTTAAAATATATTATATACTAGTGGCTCCCCGCGGTTTCACGCGCGTTCCCGGGGATCATAATTTTTTCCGGGATAAAAAGTATCCTATATCCGTCTCCTGATTCTAAGCTCCACCATTTTCCAGCCAAATCGTTACAGCCGTTCTTTAGTTATAAATAGTGTAACTAACACGACTTCCTTTTATATATATAGATATATTTTTTCAGGCAAGATTTGAATAGCGTTTGGAGATAAAGCCGCGGTTAGGAATATTTGCTTAAAACCCATTTTTTTACGTGGAAATGTTTCAGTTTCAGCTTAATTATAAATTACTAGCTGCCTCCCCGCGGTTTTACCCGCGTAGTTCCCGTTCCCGTGGGAATACAGGGATAAAATATAGCCTATGTTACTCAGTGATAATGTAGCTTCCTAATGAAAAAATAATTATTAAAATCGTTCCAGTACTTTTTGTGTTTATTAGTCTATACTAATATTATAAAGAGGAAAGATTTGTTTGTTTGTTTGTTTGTTTGTAATGAATAGGCTCCGAAACTACTGGACCGATTTCAAAAATTCTTTCACCTTTGGAAAGCTACATTATCCCCGAGTAACATAGGCTATATTTTATCCCTGTATTCCCACGGGAACGGGAACTACGCGGGTAAAACCGCGGGGAGGCAGCTATTACATATAAAAATACAAAAATACAAATTTTTCCTCTTTATAATATTAGTGTGGATTGTTTCGATAAAATTTAGGAAGACTTCATCATTTAAGAATATTGTTATGAGGATGATTTATAAAAACAAATGTTAAATTAATAATAATAAATAGTGATAGATTTAATTTTAAGTAGGTAGTCCCTTCGTTACTAATAAGTCTAATAACTATAGAAAACTACTTCACTTTCCGCACGCCATCCGTAATTATTTGAGTTACCTTCATTTATACTTAACTTTTTTTGAGTCACTTCTATTTACTAGAAGATTTACTTCTATCACTTATAGTCTAGTCACTTATATCTACTTGTAGAATATGAATAATTAAATAAAACATATTGAAATTTGGTATTATGGGACCTTGTCGTGAGATATCCGTACTGTTTGGAAAAATAACAATGACTGCGATGTTGAGAAATTCAGAAAAACCGTTCATATGTACACGCATAAAAAAGAAAAATACTGGACGAATTGAGCACCGCCTCCTAAATAAGTTATTTATTTGATGTAGATTATGAAATATTCTATTTACCTTCGTAGCTTTTAACTGAATACATTATATGATATTAAGTAACACTTATTTGTAAATAAACTGTTACGCAAATACGACTTTAACGTACTGTAGCGTCACCACATCCAGTTAACGCTCGTAATCTATTACGGGCTCGGGGAATTTCTTTGCCGAGCTTGAGATATCATTAACCATATATAAGGAGAAACTTGTGCTCCAACATCATTCCACATTCGTCAACAACAGCATACATAACAATGTTTGCACTAAACTTCATCTTTGCTATACTGCTAGTCGGTGTGAACTGCAGATATGTGGTGCGAGATGACTTGGAAAGCCCTCGCTTGTATATAGACGATAGCGGAGTGTATGTCCTAGAGGACGATTTAGAAGATGCACTCTCGGAACAGACATACGAGTCTGTGCACCCAGGATACCTGAAAGATAACATGCAACACCTGAAGAGTCGCCCGCGCAGGCAAGCTCAAGGCAGCTTCACCCTCAACCATGACATGACCTCCAGTGCCAACGTGAAGGTGCCCCTCACCGGCAACGACAAGAATGTCCTCAGCGCCATCGGTGGTGCCGGCTTTAACGATAGACATCATCTGAGTTCTGCTACAGCTGGCTTAGCACTCGACAATGTGTAAGAATAACTTTTTAAAGATATAGTACTTAGTCTGATGACTTTGAATGTCGATTCAAATGCCTATAAATCAACTTTTGTATGTATTTATCCACCACCTAACTCCCAAGATATAAATAACCTTAAATTATTTACCTACAACAGTGTTATTAATCTATTTGTTTTTAGGCACGGGCACGGGCTCTCAGTGACGAAGACCCACATTCCTGGCTTCGGAAACCAGCTCACTGCTGCGGGAAACCTGAATCTGCTGCACAATAACAACCACAACCTAAACGCGAACGCTTTTGCCACGAGGAACATGCCAAATATACCAATGGCGCCCAACTTCAATACTGTGGGCGGAGGCCTCGACTATATGTACAAGTGAGTGTTGATATCTGGTACCGACCTACATCTATTCACTTGGAAAATGCCTCATGCCTTCTCATATGTACATGATGGATAGAATTCACCACCCTTTAAAGACAGAGAAAGCAGAACTCATTAATATGAGTGGTCTACCCTCTTTGCGGTAGTCTTAAAAATTGTGGTCTACAAATAAATATGCTTTCTACTTTATATATTGTATAGTAGGCCTTATATCCTAAACAATCATAGTTTTCAACGACCCGAATTATAACAGTACATTTTTCTTTCAGAAACAAAATAGGTGCATCTCTTGGAGCTCAGCGTACGGAACTCTTCAAGCGCACAGACCTTTCGGCGATGGGTAACCTCAACTTGATGCGCACCCCAACCTCGTCCTTAGACTTCAAGGCTGGTGTTAGCAAGTCCATGTCGCCTTATATGCCGAAAACCTCCTGGCAGCCTAGTGCTGGGTTCTCCTTCACCAAATACTTTGGTGGTTAAAACCTTTTTAAGTATCTCCATCTTGTTTAGTGTAAATCTGTACAGTTCCAATGTATTCCAAGTATTACCATCTCGATATAAGTTTCACATTGTATATAACTTGATTACTTACATTTATAAATAAATACCAATTATGTTCTAATAATTTCGTTTCTTATTTAACCTATAAAAGCACTATCAAATAGAATATATGCGATAGAGGCTGGGAATTTGTACGTCCTGAGTCTGTGCGAATATTTAGTAAGTATTCCGTAACGGGTTTGATTGATGAAAATTAAGCTGTCTGCCACATGAACTGCCTCGTGTACAGGACGATTTTGACATCAAATAAAGAGCTAGCTTAGGAAGCTTTAGGAAGCTCTGGAGCTTAGTTTCTGCACAATTAAAATAAATTGTGTTGTAATAAAGTAAATTTAGGTAAACACGAGCTGGACCACTTCGCAAAGGACTGGTCCAGCAAAGCTCAAAACCGGGAAGAGTGGAGAAAAGAAGGGGAGGCCTTTGCCCTGCAGTGGGACAACACAGGCTTATAATAATAATAATAATTTTCTATATCCTATAAAAACTGTGCTGAATATTATTAAACTTCCAGTTTCATCCAAAAGCCGATGATACTGCTGATATTTTATATTTACGGAACCCTAAAAATTATATTTGGCTTCAGAATCTTGTTGACAGGAACAAATTGAAATGTTTTAGGTACCTACCTAATTAAATTAAATAAATTCTTAAGTAGGGAAGTGAAAGGGGAGGAAAGGGTCCTCCCATTCCCCATAACCACCCTTGTGCCTTCCCAAACCCTGACCCCCTCCGTAATAAGAATTTTAGCGCGAGTTTGTAACAATATAATACAATATAATATAATACAATATATAGCAATAACTCAATAACATATATCAAAGCTCCGACTAAAATTGAATTTGTTGTATAATATAGTAACAATTTCCATCGTGATAGATGTTGAGAATATCAATTCGAGAAACTTTCGTCGCTTCAAAAAAGTGCCAAATTTTTCATCCATTTTTGTTTGCTCCAAATCCTTTACGTTTCGCCAAACATTTCTGTGAATGTCACTTGAGATCAATATAAACGGTGCTCTACTTTGGAGAGTGGTAACCTTTTCGGACCCTTTCGTCGTTTTCAATAGAGCTGGCTTTATCGCACATCTTGGCACTTTCATTTCATCTTACGTAACTGGTTTTCTTCGCCCTTATCAAGAGGAAATAGGGTTTCTATTTGGAAATTTATCATGTGGTTGAGCGGAGCATTTTTAGCTTTGTTGCTGATTTTTATCATCACGTTAGGGATTTTTATTTAGTGCTACTTATGTGGTAGAATATAGGCCTTTTGATGTTGAGTTTTATATTTTAGTGTAACAAGTTAATCTCTAGTTAGAATAATAAAAAAGGATTTTTTAAACTGTTAACAATAAGAAGACAATCACTGTAAAGGAACTAAAGTTTATTGGAGTCGATTAAAATAAACGTAAAAGACGATAGACAAAAATTATACTTATTAGGTACCTATATGAATCTGTATATATTCATTTAAATCACATTTTAATAGAGATACATTAAATTGAAGTTACATTTTGTACTGTAAGCATTAATGTTTGAGTATAGTCCTCAAACAATAATTAAGCTGCCCGCCCACCAACTCCACCTATAATGCCACCACCAAGCACCTTCCCGTAGGTAATTATGTATTTCATAGTTCTTCAACACCTTTCGTTCTTAAATTAAAATCATAACATTGGAACATGGAATATATACCTACCGACATTTTATACTAAACTTATTTAAATCCGGCAAATTTATTTATGTAAATTTTCCTCTTTTTGCTTTTTACATATAATAATGTTAAGTCGCGTCCCAGCGTCTTATTAGATATTTTAAACTACGCAATATATTGTAATGCAGTATTAAATAATAAATTGCACTGATTTAACTAAAAGGTTAAAATATGAAAATGATGATTTTGTTAACCGTGTGGTGGTTCGCTAGTTATTAGCTAGGTAGGAAGGTGGGCATCACTAATTAAATGTCACCTCTCTACTCTCACTCTTGTATGTGTGCTCATTAATGGTGGAAGTAATTATATGCCCATAAATATTTATATCCTGTAATAAAAATAATAATATTTATCGTGAGTGAGAACTATCTCTTAAAACTACAAACAAATAGAACTTTTGCAATAATCGGAACACATAAATATACGAAACCATGTGTTTATGTAGTATGTATTAGGGGTTCCCCGCGATATCACCCACATTCTCGGGGATTAACAATTTTCCCGGGATAAATAGTGTTAATCCCGGTTATAAACTGTGTACCGAATTTAATTTAAATCCGTTTAGTAGTTTTTGCGTAAAAAAGGATCAATTATGCTTTAGTAGGATTATATCTTTTTTTATTTATTTGCAATATTGCAAGTTTTGCAGTTGCAGGTTTATTTTATCGAATTTATCCATGCAAATATTATGAAACTATAATTATATTACAAGGAACTAAAGGGATCCGTACAGTCCATTAGTTTACAATCCGGACCAAATCCTATAATATTCAAGATGGAATATAATTTATTTGTAAAGTTTATAATGAAATGGCTGCTCGAACAGCACTAGATGCTCGGGGCTTCGTTATAGACAGATATAAAGTTTATGAAAACAAGTAGAAAGTGGAAAGTGGCACACTGGGTGACATCAACGTCATACAAATGTTCGGAGATATAATAAGTTAACTTAGGATTATGCATTAAAATACTAAAACTTCAATTGAGTAGGTATCTTTATAATTTTTGGACTTTATCTTTTTATGAATAACAATTTGGTTTGTGAAGAGTACCTATGTAAAAAATATTGCTCAAGATAAAATAAATTAAAAACAAAGAGGTAGGTATATATAACAATAAGTTTGACCCACCTTAAGTTAATGTAAATAAAAATAACTTCTTATAAAAGTTACAGAGATTCTTTATGGTGAGCACTTTAGTGTAATTTTTAATACAAAATATGACAAACGGATTATTAGTGTCTATTCATACGTGCTTGTAAAGGCCTAAATAAAATAGAATAAAAAATGTTTGGACTTTTTGATTTTTAAACCTTCTCAAATCCACAAATAAATCAGTTATGATGAAAAGCTACAATGAAAATTTTATTGTTTAAATCCTATTTACTTGGTACACTCACGATATTTTAGAAGACAGGGAACCATGGCTATATATAACTGTATATTGAAAATGTAAAAACCCATAAAATCTTCAAACGCATTAATAGATTATTTTTATACTTATCTGAAACTACTCTAAATCATGTCAGCTTACAAAAATAACAACCCTCTTTCGCTTCGCACTTAGGGGGGTAATTTATATTCTATTAATAACCAAAAATACATTTTAAGCTAAGTAGCTAGTACGTCTAAGTGTGGCCATAACCTAAGGCAACGAAGCGGCGCATTTTGTTGAAGCGCGAAATGGAACGGGCAACTTGTTAGCAGTCTGTCTTCCCTAACAAAAAGAGAGTTTCAAACTTCGCTACTGGATTGCTCCACTGCTGAGTTGCTTAAAAAACAAATCAGTGAGTAGGTACTAGATTTGTTTCTCTTCAGAGATACGATTTATTTTATTATCGAAACTATTGATTCATCGAGCAAAAATTTTTGATTCAAGCAATATTTTTTCAACTTGCTTAGTTTTGCCGTTAGTTTGAAAAAGTTCTAGCTTCCGCCGTAAAGTTTTACCCATATTACGAGATACAAATTATGAGTCTATCGATGTACAAATTTTGTTTTAACCTTTATGACGGGAAATAGTACCTAACAAACATCCATACATTAGGTGCTTTAAACTTTAGCGCTGATTTAGCGGCATACCTATGGTATTATTAATCGATAAAATATTTTATTTATATAAATACAGGAACTAAATTATGTAGCGACTTAACATCAAAGCTTCAATAAAGAGATTTGAATCAACTTGATAACATAAAACACGTTTACACAATCGAAGATAATGCAATTCTACAAAGTGCAATTCTATAAAGCGAAATGTCTGTCTGAGCAGATCTTAGTTATGAATGGTTTCTAGGCAATAACTCTTAGATGTTAAAACTGCCTCTTCACTGCCCCTACAATTCATTAAGTTTCGTATATTCGCAATATTCACTAGATAAGTATCTAATGCTGAGATAATGATAAAAACTATATTATAAAAAGAAATTAAAAGCAGAACGGTTTAAATTCTCTTTTTGTATGTGCTCTTTCAAGGATTCTTTAATAAAACTAGAATCTCAGTATCTACGTACTAGGTATTTTTTTTGTTTTGTTATAAGCGTTGTAAAGTTTCGTTCTCGCTAGCGCTTTTACTATACTTATTGTGAATTTTCAAAAAGACACTGGTATGAAGATAATCTTGAAAGTCGAAAAGTACATAAACTAAATAATATGGTGAGAGCTAAATGTTGCATAAATTTAAGAGATACGTGAGGTAGGGTATACCTAATAAATTTTATATAAAACTAGCATCTGCCCCGGAGATCTTCAATTTTCCCGGAATAAAAAGTACCCTATGTGTTAATCCAGGGTGTCAGCTAACTCCATACCAAATTTTATTAAAATCGCTCCTGCCGGTTGGACGTGACGAAGTAACAAACATACACACTCACAAACTTTCGACTTTATAATATTAGTGTGATTATGTTATGCACCTGCAATGGGGCTGGAGTCAATAGGTATTGATATACACATTTGTGTCACCTAGTGCTTAAGCATAAAATGCTACTTTATATGATAAATAGCAAAACTGATTAACCCAAAAATACACTGAACTCCAACTAGTTTGTCTCTGTGACATTTAATAATACCTATCTATAGGTATATTCCATTTATAACGCTATGTTTCGGGAAATCGGGACGACACATATAAATAAATCGAAAATCACGGCAGTGAACTGGCAGTCACTACGAACGTATTACCTCAGGCGTAAGGTTGAAATTTCAACGACAACATTTGGAAATATACATTATTACTTTTATTACTCGTAATAAGTAAGTAGGTTATTAAGCTTTAATACATAGCGAGTTAACGTGTATATTGACTTTAAGACTAGGCATAAAGACAGTAATCAATATTGATAAAGTTTCTCGTTTCCTACCGAGATTAACTCTCAGACTAAGCCAATACTTGATCTCCAACATATTAGATCTTATGATTAAATTGCTTAGTTATTAACTTATTACCTTGTGTTTAGATTGGCTACTCGAATCGTAATATTTCAGTATGACAATCTTAGACAAGGTTTCCTTTCGATGTTTTCCTTCACCATGTACCTACTTATAGCATACTAGCCGCCGTCGCGCGGTTTTACCCGGTAATTCCCGTTCCCGTAAGAATACGGAGATGAAATATAGCCTATGTTATTTATGAATAACGTAGCTTTCTATTAGTGAAAGAATTGTGCAGATCGGTAAGGTAGTTTCGGAGCCTATCCGTTACAAACAAATCTTTCCTCTTTATAATATTAGTATAGATAGACAAAATCTCCCGGTGGCAAAGTCAAACTCGCACTTACCGGCTTCTTATTATTATGATGGCCGATGTTCTGAGGCTTCAAAATAGAAAAGGTTATTTCAGTTCTATTTTTCCTGTCCACGTTGGTACTTAGTAAAAAATAACCATTGTACTGTAATGTTAGATGTTTTATTTCAACTTCAGAATGAACAGCATATTTATTTTTGTTGAAGTTTTTCGTTTATATTTTGTTTACCTAAATTATCTATTACGTATACACGTAAAAGTAGCAAAAAAACTAATTAGATACTAAAAAGTAATAAACTACCTATGCCTATTAACAGAATTAGGACAAAAACTGTAATATCGTAATATGGAAAAAATTACCTATGTTTGGGTATTTATGTTTAGTTTCGCTACACTTTAGAATCGAGACCATTAAAAACCATGAAAGCGGGATGCATCATCAGTCTGTATCGCGTCGCCAGTGTCTAAGACAGTTTGCGGTCACCAAGTTACTTGATAGTTCCTAAATAAGATAGATAGATAACTGTGACACTACTGGACCGATAAATTGAACTCGGACTTTGACTAAATTTAGAGCACTGACTTGCAATCTTAATTGCTACGGGACGACGTTACTTCAATTTACAGCAGACCCTCTGAGCGTGGTGCTGACTTGTTGCAAACAAGACCCTAATTTAATAGTCAAACGGTTGCTTTTCATTTGAATTGTACGTCTTTCCTGGATACGACGTTGGGGATTTGGTAACATTGGAAAGCGATTTTGTATATGATAATGTTATTTCGAATATTCTCTGATGTTCATTCAATGAAAATAGTTAGTAAGTAGGTAATAGTGTTTGGAAAACTGATGGACGCGTTCAAACAAACAAACCAGTGGCGTAGCGAAAGTCACTGTCGCCCGGGGCGGAGTCATAATTTGCCGCCCTTTTGACGTCGGAAAAATATTGTTGTTTTTTTTTAGACGATGGCGTCTAAAAAAACATACCTACACAGGTATGTGTTGGTAAAATAAGTAGGTAAAAGCTGTTTCCATTCAATATGCGCAACTGGGTAAGTTCTTGGAAAATTAAATTGTCTGACTGACCACCTGTGACCGCACAAAATATTTTTTTTCCAATTATGCCGCCCTTCTAATGGGGGCGCCTGGGGCGGACCGCCCCTCCACACAACACACATCACCACGTTTACAGTCACAAACAGAATCATAATCTATGGGTAGTTTCTTAAGATACTGCAGCCCCGCTCCCCGCTCTTCCTCTAATGTAACCATAGCCAAGACCTTACAATCTAATTCTGGTTCTTGCTAATAGGTTTGAGTCTCGAGGTAGAAGGCAATTTCACAAGACGTTTCACTTACAGATGTTCAACGAACTGTTAGACTATGTGGTCATGATCCTGGTCTGAAGGCAGTTACCTAATAATCCAACTTACGACTAATTACCTATATCAATCACGGCAGAGCTTATGAGATCTGGATGAAATTTGGCACAAATAAATATCTTGGGACATTTTTGCCATACGGCCAATCTTATTCCAAAGCGGAGCTTGTGATATGGTAACCAGATATCTGATATTACTACACATACTAATATAGGTATAGGTACATCTACACACAGAACAAACAGACATATTCATGCATACAAATGTTTGTCCTGGGTGGGATTCGAAGTCACGATCGGTGGCTTGAAAGTCAGGGTCATTAACCACAAAGCCAATCGGCTATAATAGGTACGTCCGTATACGTTTTGGTATAACCCATGGCTCCTTTTTATCCCGGGATTAAATTTCCTTGGGATGCCACGTGGCGGAATCTAGTACCTATTGTTTTGTACATAATTTTGCCGCTGTCCATCCGGTCATTACGAGATTAGAGATGGTTCGGTCCGCACGCAATCCGATTGCCGATTGTACTTATCTACAATTTGCTAAATCGAATCGGCTTCTAACGGAGTTTATATGTGGGATGAAATGATTAAGCACTTCTAATGTTTGTTAAGTATGACTCAAGTCTTTAGATAAGGGGATTTTTCTTAAAAGTATAATACCTACCTAAATTTTGTTACAAAGAAGCTGAGTTGTTCATTAGCGCTACTATTATTCATACTCATGCGTTTTTACAACGTTTTAAAATGCACTGGTAAAGATACTCTAGTTTACATCATCACTGCATATTATAAAACAATGTCGCTTTCCGCTGTCTGTCTGTCCCTACGTCTACTTAAATCTGTATAACTACGCAACGGATTTTGATGCGTTTTTTTTAATAGATAGAGTGTTACAAGAGGATTTTATCTACAATTTTGGAGGTTTTTAATATGATGTATAAGCATATTAAGCATTGCACCCGTGCGAAGCCGGGGCGGGTCGCTAGTGTAGAATAAAAAAATTGGGGCAATTTTGAAGCGCTAATTTCTTTGCCCTACCGGATATCAATAACATTATGTATTTTATTGATTTTTATGTTATTGATTGAGATATATTGGGACCGTTTGCCTGTTTGCCACCCTTGTGGTATAAAAAAAAAAGATATATAACAGGCGAAGACAATTATCAAAATATATATATATTTTTTTGTAATAAACTAGTAGATAGGTATCTATCTTACAAAATAGGATAGGTAATCCATTTTACCTACTAAAGAGCCTAATCCTCAAAGGCTTTTCTTCAATTCGCCAACTTGAAAGTTGACATTTCTGAAATAAATCCAGTTACATAAATCCACCTTGAAATATTGAAAATCCATCGTCACAATCATAATATATAAGTAGGTAGGTAATTATCTTGGTATTTTTCGTGAAAAACGTTAAAGTTTAAATAGCTCTGTGGTATACTACCCTTAGGTAAGCTGTTTTTCTTCTATCCTTGCTGCGTGGGCACAAATAAAAACGTCTGCCTGTGTTTGTTTTATTTATGCACATTAAGCGAATTTAAAAAACCGAGCGTCATTTTCGTAGTTACATTCTGACCTACCTGCACATATTACGGTTGGCTTTGTGGTCAATGACCCTGACTCTCAAGCCGCGGGTCGTGGGTTCGAATCCCACCCAGGACAAACATTTGTCTGCATGAATATGTCTGTTTGTCCTGTGTCTGGATGTAAATATCTATATAAGTATGTATTTAAATAGTAGTATATGTAGTATATCAGCTATCTGGTTACCATATCACAAGCTCTGCTTAGTTTGGAATCAGATTGGCCGTGTGTGAAAAATGTCCCAAGATATTTATTTATTTATATTAGGTAGTAACAAAAAGCTATATTTTATACCCGTACTAGAGGTCAAAGTAAAGTAGCCCATCTGTTGTTTCAGCACATATATTCTAACTCCGTGCCAGATTTCATCGTGTTCCCTTCAGCTGTTGTGGCGTGAGAGAATTATAAGCATGCATTCCATAAATCCATACACACATACTTTCGCATTTTATAATATTACTGATATTATATAAAAAAATCGATTACTACTTTACTACTGGATTACTACGAGAACGGGAACTACGCGGGTGAAACCGCGGGGCAGAAGCCCGTTACACATATTTTCACAACAGTACCTATAGCCTTAGTAAGTAAGATTGAGTTAGCTAAGTAGGTTCCTGCAAAAAAACACGCTCAAAGTGGAGAACCTCCTTCTAAATTGATGACCAAGACTTTTTTCATCATGCCACTCACTGCTTTGTACGTAAAATATTTCACATCTTTTTTTTATCTTGAGGAAATCCTCCTTTACTAGAAGGTCAATTGCCTTACATGCAGTTATTAAGATAAATCATGCTAATAAACTAAGGGGAAGTACAGTGTGGCGTCTGACATTTAATAGAATTTGTTTTTTATGAAACAATATTCATATCAACTTCTATTTGGTGGAAACGTCGCCTCAGATCCCTATATCTTCTGTAGACATATATTACCTATATTATGCTGAGTTTCAGCACAAAATGACGATTTTTGAAAAGATGTTCAGCACAAAATATACGTTGATTTTTGAAAAGATGTTCGATACATGACATTTATCTGAACAATAAAAAAATCCAAATTATTTTATAACTTTATTTGCAACTGTTATTTAAGTTGGTATTTACAATTAAGTTGTTTATAACTAAACTTATAAATAAGTATAACTAAACAGCAAAGTCTTTGTATAAAATAACCATGTAGGTACAATGGGGGACAATGAAAACGAAACAAAACTTTTGGAAACAAATCGAAATTAAGCAAATATTAACAAACAACGTAGATTGAATGACAATATCGTTGGGGAAATTCTTATGAAAACAAAGTGGTTGCAATTTATTTGACCCCCAGGTAGTAATGGTCTACGTGGTAAAGTTAAAATAGGTAGCTATTTACATACATGCACATTATAAAAGGCCACCTCTGAAATTATTCTCATAATATACCATAGTTGAACCGATCAACGGTCTATTGTAGTATTGGGCATATATCAAACAAATAAAAAGATTATCTTATCAAAACAAACACGTAGACACCAGCAATATAGTTAAAACACAAAATAAAATTAATATAACATAATTAGATTTTTTTTATATTATTATTGCTTACAAAAGATCTATATATTTTTTCATACAAAATTGCCATACAAAAGCGCTTTGTTTTTTTTCTGAATTAGTTATTTAATAATTAACACTAGAAGCGTTATCTTGAATTTACAATAAATATACCTACTATGACTGTGAACTTACAAAATTCAAAAATTATAAACTGTAATTCGACACCAACAGCGTTTCCCTTACTACGGTTACATAAAACTTATCTGATAAATCCTATACTAGTTCAATTATCAAAAAAAAACATCAAAACAAGAGAATCTTATATAAAAAGCTAAAACTTAAGTTATTTTCATAAAAAAGTATATTTTTTACTTATTCCTATTTATATTTAACACACTACACGACTTCTTAAAATTTAGGTACTTATCACTTAATTTGTACTATTCATTTTAAACACATTGCAAATGAACACACACCCAAACATTGTGCAATTATTTATGTTTAATGAAATACAATTAAATAAATATCCTGGGACATCACACACGGTTATCTAGTAAAGTAAGCTAAGCTTATATGAGACAATAGAGAATTATAAGCTGATACACCGTTTACACTTGATATCTGTTTAAAAGAATTCTTCTTGCAAAAGCCATACAAGGAAGAATATTTTTCAAGCAGAACCTATATAAGGCTTTGTAAATTAAAAACTGATGATGATATGTTATATTTTGTCTAAGTTAACAAGTTATCATTTGACGAACCAAGAACAAAATAGCTCGGAAAGACTTCATAATACATGTAAATATACTTATATTAGAGATTTTTTTAAGTTTGTCCTGAGTTGGTAAAGAACATACGTTGGTCTTAGTGAGGGTAACTCAAGGGTCTAGACACGTTAGTTAGTCGTTAGGAATAAAAGGATACATCAACGTATGTGTTTTGTTATACAAGGTATTTAATATTTAATTAATGCCGATGATATACATATTTATTATTACTCACAAAACATGATTGAGTTGACATGGTGACAAAACAAATATAAACAAAAAAAATATCCAGGCATAATTGAGGATTCGAAATTATTTCATAATTCTCAACACACATAAAACCACAATAATTCTACAAAAACATAATTAAGATCTATACAAAATATTATCGATACAATGCAGAATTCAATATAATTCACATGATAAAATCATAATTGTAAATTCTTTCTATATTATACCAAAATCTTAA
Source organism: Thyatira batis (assembly GCA_905147785.2). Taxonomy (NCBI): domain Eukaryota; kingdom Metazoa; phylum Arthropoda; class Insecta; order Lepidoptera; family Drepanidae; genus Thyatira; species Thyatira batis. The sequence continues at coordinate 3,934,180 of LR990507.1, forward strand.
AGTAACTTAACTTTATCTTAATTCAAGTTAATAAGCGCAACAGCGTTTCTAATCAAACCTACGCATCGTTTTGGTATTCAATTTACTACCATGATATTTTTCATATTTTTTTGTGTGTTACAAGCATTGATATAAAAAAACCCAAGATGCACAGTCTCATACAAAAGTAACACTCGAAACCGTCCTCAAACACTCACCAATGATACCTACGATGTTATAGTTATACTTTAAACATATTTTGTTGCAAATTCAACCTTACTAGCATGCTTAAAATTTGTTTTTAGCACGCAGTGTACAAATAGTAATAAAATTTTACGACTGAAGTTAGCCGGTAGGACAAGGCATGGAGTGGAGACGAATATTATCAATAAACTTTTTGTTCATAAGACATTGAGTGAGATTTATAAGTTTGAATTGTGTTCTAAACACACATTTTCAAGTGTCAGATTGAATCTATGGATCGCTGTTATAACTAAAAAAAATATATATTATCATAACATTGAAACACATAATTAATTATGTATTATATTTTAAAAAAAAAGCTACTAAAACAACTCGTCTGGTTCATCTCCGTAATTTATACACATAAATATTTGTTATTTAAAACTTAATACAAAATAGTTTAAAAGTGGGCTTATTAATTTAAATTTAACACAATAAAAAAAATCGACTCCATTAAAAAAGAACAGGGTCATTTGTATTATGCGACTAAAATAAAAGGGGCGTGTAATGTATCGTTCTTACGCTGACAAAGCCGCCATTTAAATCTGCCGTATTATACTTGGACCGTTGAGTGAAGTTTTGAGACAAATTAAATCAAAATCCCACATTCCTCTCTATATTAAGTCATAAAAACAACAAAAACAAATCCATAAAGTCTTTTACTTACCGAAAATACGATATCCCGTCCTTTTCTTACGTTCTAGACGTAATATTTTTACAATTTCGTAATGAACACTTCGCCATTTTTAACGAGTGTTCAGTGAGGCGAGCGACGCGAGACTATTTGAAAAGAGCACACAATTTCAATTTGTGCGCTCATTTTATGCGGACGTTTTTGAGACGCTGACTGTGTATCTTGGGTTTTTTTATATCAATGGTTACAAGCATTAATTAATCATTTAAATTCACCTTGTAATTATTGACAACAACCTCTCTTATTACACGCTAGGCTCTTACATTGCCGAATAGAATAGTAGCGAAGATTTGACAGAAATTGTACATAGCATAATGAATGAATTAAATGTACAAACTTAATATGTAATTAATGTACCAAAAAGATGTAAAACTTATTCCGGGAATGGAAATTGAGCCTAAAGGTGTCCAACCAAGTAGATCCGATAATCCAGGATTAAAGGTACACTTAGCCCTCTTTCGCACGAATTTTTTTAACGTACGTTAAAAAAGCGTACAAATACAACCAATGCATTCCCATGTATTCCCATGTATGTATCACACGACAGCGTTTTTAAATCGCGACGCGTTTATATCGAGCGGTGTTGCATTTTCAACTTTGGGCGTTGGAAATAGAGCATATTATAGTACGTAAATAAATAAATATCTTGGGACATTTTTCACACACGGCCAATCTGATTCCAAACTAAGCAGAGCTTGTGATATGGTAACCAGATAGCTGATATACTACATATACTACTTTTAAATACATACTTATATAGATATTTACATCCAGACACAGGACAAACAGACATATTCATGCATACAAATGTTTGTCCTGGGTGGGATTCGAACCCACGACCCGCGGCTTGAGAGTCAGGGTTACTAACCACAAAGCCAACCGGGCTGTCGACTGACTGTCGACTGACTGTCGACTGACTTGGAAATGTATTTGTTGTGTTTGAACGCTTTTTTATCGTCCGTTAAAAAACCTCTCGTGCGTATGAGGGCTTAGAATCTGCACTTACATATCCATGTGCCAAAGAAAGAAAGACATAGTGAGACTAAAGATTTTTGTCCTTGTTCAAAACGACCTATAGGTAGATTTATTTTATTGAATACCAAATCAGATATAAATTATCCTTAACAACTAACATCACAAAGTGTTTCTTAACTAACATAATTATATACCAAACATATTTATATAAGGCATTTATGTAAAACCCTATATACATAGTTGCCTGCTAAAAATTTAGTGATCTAGGTTTCAATGCGGTCTTCCTCAAGTACTGATGAGCTAGCATCGTCAAGTCCAGTTGATCTTGAGTCTTTCCGCAAACAAACAACTCCCATTTGCTATCCCCCTATAAGTTTGATGGAAAATAATATATAACATTAATATTTTATCAAAGTATTTTTAAATTATGTAAAAAAAATTACTAAGTTTTTCTCTTGATACATTCATAGGCAAATTGGAATTTTATTATTATTTTCTTTGTAATGATTAAACGAAACTATCACTAGTAAATAAAATTAATAGGTATTATGGTAGTCAAATAAACTATGAACCCTATTATATAAATGCGAAAGTAACTCTGTCTGTCTCGCTTTCGCGCTAAATCTACTGAACCGATTTAAATGCCTAATTATTAAATATGTAATTTAAACGAATCTCTTAATCTAAGACTAAATTTGGATGAAATTTTGTGTTTATTCCAATGGGTTCCTCCTGCATGGCTCGAAAATTGGACCTGGTTGGTGGCGCTGGTGGGAAGATGGAAGCCTGCCGGGCCCACTAGTATAGTAAACTAGAGGCTCCCTGTGGTTTCACCCGCGTACCCGGGAGATCTTCCATTTTCCCGGGATAAAAAGTAGCCTATGTCCTTTCTCAAGCTCTAGACTATCTGTGTACCAAATTTCATTTAAATCCCGGGATTTATTTGAATAACGATAACTGTTATAATCGGCATTTATTTTTATAACCATAACTGTGATAATGATAATGGAAAATGTACTAACCAAAATATACGACGGTTTCGCCTCGCTGATATTCATTTCATCGGCTTGATCAAACTTGATTGAGCGCACTGCAGATTTCTTCACTACTAGAGTATCCCCGTTTGATCGATTTCCAACCTACAATATAAATTGAAAGATTTGCTATTTCCCTTGCCTTTACTTAAAAAGCTATATATTTTGACACTTTCAGAGAAATGATAAATAACTACACACACGTGTGACGTGTTTATATTAATTATATAGATGAGTAACACACTCATACTTTTCAATAAATTTTCAGTGATTAATACGCTGCTTTGGAAGAATACTGTCGTAACTGAAATTGAGTAAATTTATCAGTAAAGAAATTTTAACTTTTTTCAAATCTTAAAATTCAATATAAATTGACCAATAGTCGTTTCTAACCAAAACTCGATTGTAGTTTTTTCTCGTTTCATTTTGTAGTATTTGATTACCAAATACGCTATACTTCCAAAGCACCCAATTATCGAAAACATATTATTTTTTTTATTTTTTTTTTATATTTGTAGATTCCAAGATTAATATCTGGCATTTACGGCAGACAGACAGACACTACTCTAAAATTAAGAGAATAGCGAAAACTTTAGCGGATTAAAAAATTAGAGAAATATTGAACAGTTTAGAGGGATGTAAAAACAAACCAACATATAATATTAAAAAATACATTTATTGAAATAAAAAATGACATTTTATTTGGACCGTGGGGATTACAAACAATATTGACAGCGACACTAAACTACTCAAGTCAAATAAGAGAAAAAAACACGATTTGTTCATACAAAAGGTTACCATAATACAAAGAAAAAAAATCTACAACTACAGAATAAATTAAAACATCTTTAAAAAAACATAAAATAGTAACAAAAAACAAATTGCTATAACAAGAAAATAAATAAATACGTTTTAGAAGATTCAACACTGGTCTGTCAATATTGTGGAGTTGGATTTAGGCTGGGATGGATCTAAGGGTGAGGGAGTGGGTTGCAAATAATGTCATTTGTTTATTTCAAATAAAGTACCCATAAGTATTTCTGCCGATTCATTATTCAAAATTGTTATCTACAACATTAACAAAAATGTATTTTTCGAAATAAATAAATATCATGATAAAAGTTCCACAACAAACACGATAGCGAAACGTGACTACTGTATAGGGGAAAATTAATCAAGTATTAAAGGTTAATATTTTCTATGCAAAGTACAAAGCAAAAACTAGTATTAATAGACTTTCTAAATAAATAAATACAAAGGATTAGGATAGGTTACCCTAGCACAGGGGATAAGTTAGTAATTTGCAGAACCTGTGAGTCTGCGAGAGTAATTTCATCAAACTGCGATATTTTGTTTATACGCGTTTTCTTACGAGGTTTTCTTACGTCCAGTCGCCTTCAAGTAAACGTATGTTTAAAACGCCTAAGTTAAATCCTACTTACTAAAAAAGTAATACTTGAAATTCTTAAATGATTATTATCTAACCCTAGTAACACTAAAACAATTTGGTGCATGGTAAACTTGAGGTATACTTTCAAAATTACGACTAAAATTTATCAAACTAGAAAACTTTACCAATATATTAAATTAATTCACAACGTATATTCATTTCATTTGATGAAGATTTCATCTTTGGTGTCTTAATTCCTAATATCGTTTAACGTTAAAACTAGTTTGGTGCAAAAACTTATTTACCTACTTATAAAAAAAACATGATTTAACTTTAAAAACGCGGGTTTTCAATTGATTTACAACTATATAAAAAATATATAAAAAGTAGTCGAATAGATTTCCTTGATTTTAACTTTAAAATCCTTTTTCGAGTCACAGTCCGTTTGTGCTTTTTGTAAGCTTTTATGTCATTTGTTCACTTTTCAAAAAAAAAAACATTTTATTTATACATTTTTTTAATAGCTGCCACTTGTAATTTCGTACGTTTTTTTTCTAGTCTACAGAAAGTAAGCGTAATAGAATTTGGCAGTTACCCTACCAAAACCCTACATGTTTGTAAACATATAATAATCACTAGAAAATAATTCGTCCGTATGTCCTGAATCTTTCTCCATCTGCCACCAATGATTCTCTTTTTGTGCGTAATCGTTATTTCTATTTACCATTTTATTTGTTAATATCTCGTCTATTCGCGACGTAGATGGCTTTTGGTTAGTAACTTTATAAATGTGGTCTGCTAAAGCGTTAGCCAATACCTCTTTGGGTGCTATTAACGTACTATTACCGCTATCGTCAGCTAGTTCATTACCCGAAGTAATCGTACGAAGTCTATCTGCATTCAATCGAGCAAAACTACGCGGAGATTCTATATTAGTTATATTTCTCAACACGTTAGGGTTTTGATGAATTGTGTTTTCGTATTGATAGAGCTCTACGTCGCTAGGGCTTAGATTAGGTAAGGGATTAGTAGGGATTAAGGACCTGTGTTGTACCTTTGTTTTTTCGCTGATGACGGTTTCAATATCGAGGTCGTCGTATTTCGTAGGTTCGGGGGTGTTATCGGCGCTGATAAGGCTGTGCAGGCTGGTAGACTCTTCTAGGAGGGAATGCTTGACGATCGAAGGCGGCGAGAACATCACTGAGCTATCGCCCGCTAGAGTCTTGCTCTGTAACAATCAATGGAGACAAAATTTATCATCACGATTATTTTTTCTATAAAATACTCTAGGTTTATCTTTTAACGTGGAACATGGTGGTGGTACCTAAAAATATTTGTATCATTATGTTCCCACAATGTTCAACTGTGTAGTTCAATGTAACTAAGGAAGATACGTGGAGAGCATATGTGTTAAGAGCTGCTTTTTCTGAGATGAGAAGACTGTGCGATACATATAATATGTTACGGATACCTACATCACAGGGATTCCACCGTCTTATTTCCCTAAAAAATAAAAATACTCCTGGACCGCGGATTAAACCGCAGGGTGTAAGTTAGTAGTGGTATAGCATACTAAAAAAGCATAGCTAGTAAAGAATATGTTATAGGATTATATCACCGGAGTTCCTTAAGGAATACGGGGATAAAATAAAGGACAGACAGACAGACGGTCATGGCGAAACAATAAGGGTTCGTAGCTGAGTACGGAACAGTAAAAATTGGTTGTCTGTAAAGTCGGTTTACTGACGATAGTTGAACGTGACAACGTCTTGCATCGCTCACTCAAGTAGGAGAGAGACGGATGTCGAACGCTGCCGAACGCAAAGGCCGATTGTGCTTCTTTGTCGCTCGTTCCGCGCTCTCGCTTGCACTTCAAGCCGCCACATGGAACGCCTCAGAGCGAGGTGACGCCGCATGACTCATGTATTTTCGTTCGTGCAGCCGGCTCTATCGAATTAGAAGACGTTGTCACGTCAAAAGGTACATACCGGCGTTTCGACGATGAATGAGACATCGGGCACGCACTCGGCGTGCGCGCGCGGCGTGCTGGTCGCGGCGCCCCACGCGGCCGCCAGCGCCTTGCGAGCGCGCTTGTGCGACGGCACGTTCTCCTTGCCACTGCCACTGTTGGCGCTAGTGTTGGCGCTGGTGTTGGCGCTAGTGTTGGCGTTAGTGTTGGTGATGTTGGCCGACGCGCGCCGCTTCAAGCTGCCGATGCCGCTGTCGTTCACCTGTCACGGACAACGATGTATATTATTCATCGAGCATGTAACCAATAGAGAACACTTAGCTTTTGCCTTATTTTTTGTTTTATTATTCTCTTCCTCGTAATTGCATGTATTAATTAATAACATTATAAAATAGTAAAGAACGCTAAAAACTCCAATAGATACGGCTAGATGCTAGAAGTAAGACATGTCCATGGGGATTTGGCGCTGCATGCTGTAATACAGGCTTCGGCCTAGCTCGGCAGCAGATGCTAAGCTTTTAATTATTTTTACCTAGTCTAAGATAATCATGTAACCTATTTGATAGTGTTTATTTGGCCAATAAATTATTATTATATTATTAGAGTAGAACTGTTAACAGTTTTGTTAGAAAACAAAATACGCCAATACGCTGCGCCGGCCCCTGTGTTCTGATTGGCCGACTCGAGGTCAAGTGTTGCACTAGACGTACACACAGGTCTCTTATTGGTCGGGTACTGGTTTAGTTCGAGCGTGGCTTGTTAGTTATACGTGACAAATCATTGATGCGTTGCTAAACAAATGGCTCACTATTGCTACTCTATTCGTTACATGCTCGATGATATTATTATTTGGTTTAAGTGGCTTTTTTCAAGTCTTCTCAGACCTTGTATCACTGTATGGAGCTGAAACATAGACGATCCACCAAAAACTTCGGAAAAAGATTAACGCCCTTGAGATGTGGTGTAGGAGACGTTTGCTAAGAATAAAATGGACTGCTGTTCAAATGTTTCTTACTGAAGGCCTTTATAAGTGCCTTAGAGTGACTCATTCCACGCACCTCGTGCTAGGTATAAAGGGATGAGTTGTATATGCGCAACGTGTTATGACTGTAAGCGCGGTGGTGCTACACTAGTGTGTATGTGCATGGAAATTAACTATAATAATATGGTAAGATTAACTGAGGAGAGATTGACTATGAAGACTAGGTTCCTGATAGACACATTGTCTTGTTTTTTATTCCACAAATGCGACAAACAGGCATACGGTACCACCGGAGGCGTAATTCACTCAAATCAGTAAATACGTATAGTATGTTTTGAAACATATATGTACCTATACATAGAGATTCTCACTCAGATAGATACATAACAAACAACAGTGTGTTACAGTTAATTTGAATCGAAAAATATATGGTTTAAATTCAATATTATGAAAATGCTAAATTATACACAATGACATTTAAGTACACAAACAATCTTACCTGTATATGACCATCACGTTCGGCCGTAGAAGACAAGAGTGAGTCATTCAACTGAAGGGTACTATCAGAGTTCTCTTCGCGCTTGATCATCTCCGTGATATCTTCGACTAATAAACCTGGACTCGACGGTTGATACTTCAAACCGGATTTCTTTCCTAACTCCGCCATCGCTATCTTGAATGGTGTTGGTGTTCTGAAAATAATTATTATAAATAAATTGATTTTTGAACATTTTTCATACACGGGCAATCTGTTTCCAAACTATCTCATACTATGATAACCAAATAGCTGATATACTACATTTTTAATATATACTAGCGGAGCCGGCAGACATCGTTCTACCCACCAGCGCCACCTACCTGGTCTAAATTGATGTATTATATATAAACACCTTCCCCATGAAGTATTCCGTAATTTGGCGAAAACCGTAAATTGATGTATAATACATCAATTTACATAAAAACCTTACCCATGAAATACTCCGTAATTTGGTGAAAACCCCATGAAAATCTGTTCAGTAGTTTTTGTGTTCATCGCGTTCAGACGGACAGACAGAGGCGGCGGGGACTTTATTTTATATATATAGAAGACTAGTGGCTCCCCGCGGTTTCACCCGCGTTCCCGGGATAAAAAGTAGCCTATGTGTTATTCCAGAACATATTCTAGCTCTGTGCCAAATTTCAAGCAGATCCCTTCAGCCGTTGGAGCGTGAAAGAGTAACAAACATCCATACATACATACATCCATACTTACAAACTTTCGCATTTATAATATTATAATATAATATATAGTGGCTCCCCGCGGTTTCACCCGCGTACCCGGGAGGTCTTCCATTTTCCCGGGATAAAAAGTAGCCTATGTGTTATTCCAGAACATATTCTAGCTCTGTGCCAAATTTCAAGCAGATCCCTTCAGCCGTTGGAGCGTGAAAGAGTAACAAACATCCATACATACATACATCCATACTTACAAACTTTCGCATTTATAATATATATAGATATAGATATAGATATATAGATAATATAGAAGATGTACTAGTAAAGATATTGACATCCAGACAGATCAAGCACACATGTTGTTTCATGGTCACAAAATGTCCTGGATGGGATCGAACCCGGTACCCGAGCTTGAAAGTCAGTAATACTTACTTGGGAGTATTATTTTTGAATTGATGCGTGTTTACTGGAGTGATATTGTTCGCTGGAGTAGGCGTGTGTAGTAACGGACTTGCACTCCATTCCTGAAAATTTTACAAGTATCACATGAGTACATATAATATAAGCGTTTTTTAATGAAAGTAGAAAATATATTAATATTTATCTTGGGACATTAAGTAAAAAAATTAAGTACAATAAATATCCTGGGACATTTTTCGCTTAGTATTTCGTAAGTAATAATGATGATTCCAAAAATATAAATAACCAAATCATCACCTTATGTTGGGCATGCCTCAGTGGTGTAGAATCGAATGTAGGGAACGAAACGGCTCCGGGTGAGTTGAGGAACTGGGACGGACTGAAGGGAAGCGCCTTTATGGGCGTCACGCCGGTCGATCTGCATTCTAAACCACTTGAAATTGTTGCATTCCACATCTGAAAGTTAAAATTTAATAGTTTAAATAGATATTCGTGAATTTTATACAAAACTGTGGGACCCCAGGGCCGCCAAATATTTAATCTATATTGTCGTATCCACTTGAATACATATAATAAAAAATATATATCAAAATTAATCCAACCGTTCAGGAGTTTGATTACAAACACACAAGATGTATACTTAATACTTAACTACAAAGAATCTGATAAAATTATAGACATGGTAATGAAATGAAAACATTTTTATTCAAATCGGTCTTTACAAGCATGTATGAATAGTTAGAATCTAATTCTCAGTTTTTCTCAGCAAAAGGAACCTGCAGATTCCAATAGTATAATTGCTTACACTTAATATAAATTCTGTCCCCACCAGGTGGACGTATCTATACTAATATTATAAAGAGGAAATATTTGTTTGTTTGTTTGTAATGAATAGGCTCCGAAACTACTGGACCGATTTCAAAAATTCTTTCACCTTTGGAAAGCTACATTATCCCCGAGTAACATAGGCTATATTTTATCCCTGTATTCCCACGGGAACGGGAACTACGCGGGTAAAACCGCGGGGAGGCAGCTAGTATATTATACTTTTGACATTTAAGAATGTTAAAGGTATTTTTTTTAATTAACTTCTCACTTACAAGTCAAAATCCTGATGCGTACATTTACAAAAACTATCAACGAGTTTAGTAGATTTAAAATAATAAAGGTTTGATACAATACATAAACTCACATTAGGGTTGGGTGTTAGCAAGTGCGTTTTCTTATTTTTCCGCCTGAGTATCGGCGGGGGGCTCGCTTGTATCTCTAGCAGCTTCTTCTTGGGCGATGAATATACTGATGGGACCACTATCTCCTTGCTTGTCTCAGCTTGGACTGTATATGTTACTGTAATGATAAAAATAAACATATTCAAACCCTTGGAAAAGTTATGAAACTTGAACTAATGTGAGGAAAGACGTTGGAGACTTCAGATTTTTTACTAGTGTGACTTTTTTGCATCATAGCAAAATCTTAGGCATCTATATCTTTTACTCTAAAACAATTTTTTTTTATAAATAACTGGGGTATCAACTAAGTACTATCTATGTAAAAAGAAAATATTTTGCCAAAATACAATACTCGCCCGGAGGCTTATTGGTCGGAAGTTGTTAGACATCTATTGTTCCTTAAATTAAATGTTTTAACATTTACTTTGCTTGACTGATAAGCCAACTTTATTTGAACGTCTACTTATAATAATTATGTTCATAGTCATCTTTCAATTATGATCATACTAGTTGACCCGCGCAACTTCGTTAACGTCACTTGCCCGTTTTTGCAACACTTTTGATTGATGCTCCGCTCCTATTCGTCATAGCGTAATGATTTATACATAAAAACCTTCTAAGAATCACTCTATCTATTAAAAAAAACCGCATCAAAATCCGTTGCGTAGTTTTAAAGATCTAAGCATACATAGGGACAGACGGACGGCGGATAGCGACTTTGTTTTATACTATGTAGTGATACTACAATGTTATGTTACAACTTACTTGTAAAATAATAAAGAATATTAAAGTAATATTTACCAGCTTCCTGACTTTCATTTCCTGTGCAAGTTTGGCTTAGATAGTTCTTCAAAGGCGAATTGGACGGTAGCGTATCAATATTGACGAATCTGAAAAGTAAAAACGTCACAGTTTAATAAATTTTCATACAAACTTATATATTTTAAACTCAGTGTATTAAAATAATTTTATTGAGCTTGGTACATAAGTATCAAAGGATATGGTCAATTTTATTTGCTTCAGACAGCCGAGTGTCAACTATCAAGAAAACATATAATAGCTGTTATAACTCAAACACTTATCCACTTTAGGCACTAACGGAGTTTATTTATTTCATAGCCCATAATAATAATCTACACTAATATTATAAGAGGAAAGATTTGTATTTTTGTATGTAACGAATAAACTCAAAAGTACTGGACCGATTTTAATAATTCTTTTTTCATTAGAAAGCTACATTATCACTGAGTAACATAGGCTATATTTTATCCATGTATTCCCACGGGAACAGGAACTACGCGGGTAAAACCGCGCGGAGGCAGCTAGTAGCCCATAAAGTTAAAAGCGGTATTCTTACGCATATATATATTTACCTGGTGATAAATAGAGCAAACAGACACTAAAGTTTTCTCTACACAAAGAAGACCCTATCTTTTTTTTAAAAGTAGCCTATGTCCTTTCTCAGGCTATAGACAATCTTTGTACCAAATTTCATTTAAATCGGTTCAATAGTTTAGGGTCAAAGCGAAACAGACAGAACGACCGACAGACAGAGTTACTTTCGCAGTTATAATAAATAAATAATAAATAAATATCCAGGGACATTTCTCACACACGGCCAATCTGATTCCAAAGTAAGCTTCAAATGAAGCTTGTGTTATGGTAACCGGATAGCTGATATACTACATATAATACTTTAAATACATACATATTATAGATATTTACATCCAGACACAGAACAAACAGACATATTCATGCATACAAATGTTTGTCCTGGGTGGGATTCGAACCCACGACCCGCGGCTTGAAAGTCAGGGTCGCTAACCACAAAGCCAACCGGGCTGTGTATAATATATGTATAGATTCATGGAACATTCTAAAATACATGTGCTAAATTAATCCGTTGATAAAGTACTTACTTGAATGGTGAATCAACGATTTCCACATCAGCCGCGACCAGTCCCCCTCTATCTGGTGACTTGCGTTGAATATTGTTCAACTGATCTTTCAATAGTTGCCTGAAGTGAAGCATCTGTTTGGATGGAGCTTGGCTTGTAGTAGACGAGTTGCTTTGAGTTGATTCGTTGAACGGGTCCGACCATTGCTGTAAATAAATAAAAAAAAAATTAGAATATGTAAGAAATAAAATAAATTTGGGACCAAAATATATGTATGGCTGGTACACTAAAATATTGAGTATTTGTTAGCCACTAAAGGCTCCCCGCGTACCCGGTAGATCTTCCATTTTCCCGGGATAAAAAGTCTAAAAAGCCTATGTCCTTTCTCAGGCTCTAGACTAGAATGTGTGTACCAAATTTCAATTTAAATAGGTTCAGTAGTTTTAGCGTGAAAGCGAGACAGACAAAGTTACTTTTGCATTTATAATATTAGTATTTTGATATTATAAATAAATTTAGCTATTTCCTACAGTTTCTACCAAGTTGTTGGGTAACAAGTATGCCCATATTTGAATCAACAGCAAAGCTTTTGATAATTGTAAAGTATATCATTGAAGTTGCCACACATTCTCTTATATATGGATATCACACTATTACAGAAAACATGAAATATAAACACACAAACTAATAATAACACTGACTATCTTTCACATTCATTTCTTTCACTTTAATAAGTTGTTCATACCTTGTTAGATATATTAAGCACAAAGAAAATACAAATATTTTGTCCTTTTATCCCGAAGAAGACTTAGTCAAAACTAGTATGTTTTAAGTATGATGCACTAAATTATATATTTTGCTTTATAGTTGAATGTAATCTATACTAATACTAGTGGACCCGGCAGACTTCGTTCTGCCCACCTGCGCCACCTACCGAGTCCAAATTGATGTATTATACATAAAAACCTTCCCCATGAAATACCTACTCCTTAACTTGGTGAAAGCCGGATGGAAATCTGTTTAGTAGTTTTTGTGTTCATCGCGTTCAGACAGACAAAACGGACTATGTTTTGTTTATTAAATACGATTTATTTAATGTTACATTAACTATTAATAAATGTACTTTATTCCCAATTTATTGAATGTAAAAAAATATTTATTATAGTTGTCTTCAAAGAAATTAAAATATGAATAATTAATAAAACCTTCCATCAGTGTATTGGTAAAAAACAATGACTTAATATATGTATTGATAAGATATGTATCTATTTTCAAAACATCTGTTTATAATATATAATTATTTTTATTATAACTGATCGATTGATCGGTTATCGACCGGTAAAGGCGGAAGATAAAATAAAAATCGCGATAGTTAAATAGGGGTTGATTGTAAAGGGTTGAAAATTCAGGGTTATATGTATTTACTAATGCTGTATCATAAAAAAATTAAAAAAAAATTTTTTTCAAAAATTGAAAAAAAAAATTTTGGGGTGGATTACCCTTAACATTTAAGGGGATGAAAAATAGATGTTGTCCGATTCCCAGACCTACCGAATATGGATACAAAATTTCATGAGAATCGGTCAAGCCGTTTCGGAGGAGTTTTACCACAAACTTCGCGACGCTAGAATTTTATATATTACTAGTGGCTCCCCGCGGTTTCACCCGCGTTCCCGGGATAAAAAGTAGCCTATGTATTATTCCAGAACATATTCTAGCTCTGTGCCAAATTTCAAGCAGATCCCTTCAGCCGTTGGAGCGTGAAAGAGTAACAAACATCCATACATACAAACTTTCGCATTTATAATATTAGTAGGATTAGATTATAAGAGGAAAGATTTGTTTGTTTGTTTGTTTGTTTGTAATGAATAGGCTCCGAAACTACTGGACCGATTTCAAAAATTCTTTCACCTTTGGAAAGCTACATTATCCCCGAGTAACATAGGCTATATTTTATCCCTGTATTCCCTCGGGAACGGGAACTACGCGGGTAAAACCGCGGGGAGGCAGCTAGTATTTGTATATAGTAGGTACTAGTGGCTCCCCGCGGTTTCACCAATACCCGGGAGATCTTCCTTTTTCCCGGGATAAAAAGTAGCCTATGTCCATTCTCAGGCTCTAGACTATCTGTGTACCAAATTTCATTTAAGTAGGTTCAGTAGTTTTAGCGCGAGAGCGAGAAAGACAGGCAGAGTTACATTCGCATTATAGTATAGATTTACGCCCTGATAATGTAGCTTCCCATTGTTAGAAGAATTATTCAGATCGGTCCAGTGATTTCGGAGTATATTCAATACAAACAAACAAACAATTTTTTTTATAAATATCTATATAAATAAAATTCTCGTGTCACAATGTTAGTTACCATTCTCTTCTGAAACTAAACGATATTTATGAAATTTTGTATGCATATTCAGTAGGTCTGAGAATCGGCTATTTATTTCTCATACCCCTAAGTGATCACGGGAACGGGAACTACGCGGGTGAAACAGCGGGGCGGCAGCTAGTATTAGTGTAGATTCAACTATTGTGTTTAGTTTTAGACCCATAAAATAAACCAAGCATTTATTTACAGCAGACCCTCTAGTGTTAATTCTTGCGCGAAGCAAATCTATTACAACACCGAGCGCAATTCAAAGTGCGAGTGCTTCTCGCAATACAAGGATACATAATGGTACTTTTATGGGTTTTGTATGAATGATATATTACTGTGCAATGTGAAAGAAAGTTGTATGTACTACTGCAAAAGATAATGCAAAATAAATAAGAAGAAAGATCGATCAGAAATCTTTGGTCTTTTGTGATTGTATTAATATAAAAAAAATGGTATTAATTAAAATTATGATTTTCTGATCATTCTTTTAAACGGTATGAGATATTATTTTTGTCACAATTCTATGTCATTTTGGTTACATGAAGTGTTGTAGAATTTAGTTAATATTAATAGAATTTTACTACTCTACTACTTCGATATTAGAGAAAAAATATTAAATCATTTATCTCACAGTGCAAAATAGACCCAAGAGTTAGTGTTGCATTTTGAAATTTAATGAACACAATCTATGCATTCAGGCACATAAAAATCGTACCTTAATTAACCAATACAAAAACAATGAATCAAAATGACATAGTTGCAAAAAAAATAACCGTTAAATAGGGATGTGAAAAAATAATCGGTTACGAAAATAATCGATTAAAATCGATTGTTACTAAAAAAACGATTGCAATGGATTGAGTCGATTAAACATCGATATCTACCTTAAAAATCAATCATTGAAGGTAAAAATCAATTTTTAATCGTTTATAGCCTCACATAATCGATAATTTTTTGACATCCCTACCGTTAAATAGGGAAATGAACATAAAAAGCTTGAAGCAAACCACTAACATCGTTGTACGCGACATGTACTTTCTGTTCTGGCACACACACAGTCCTATCGCTAGTGCGTTCGGTATTTACAGTGACATCTGTGTATGTGGGACGTTTTCCACGCACTTGCTTGCGGCGGAGGGTCTCGAAGCTGTCGATCAGGTCCGACTCGTACTTCCGTCGCATTGTCGAGTTCCAGTGGTTTTTGATTGCGTTGTCCGTTCTGAAATCAAATTATTATAATTTAGTTTATTATCAGAGTAATTTGGCTCATTGATTCCAAGCTAACATAAGTATTTATATTACTAGTTTAATCGCTCCCGTAGGAATCATCGTCATTATCATCAGCTCATATAGGTCTCCACGCTCGGAGCCCGAGCCTCTCCTAACATCGAGGGGGTGTAGGCCATATTCCACCACGCGGGCCTAGTGCGGGTTGGCGGACTTCACATGCCTTTAACTGTGACATCTCGGGCATCCAGGTGATAGATTGCTTTTAAATTAATTGCCGTATTTGTGGGTTTTGACGTGTTTCCGTTTGGTAGATCCATTAGGAAAACGTACATTAGTTAAATATAACATCCTGGAAGTCTAATACTGTTAGATTGAATATTGTGAATTATAATTAAGATTTATAGAATAATGGTATATTGGATAAGTTGTTTGTTCTATGACACTTTGAAATAGGTTATAATTTAGTGTTATCGATTATTTGAAGATAGTAAATGTTTTCAAAACGGTTATTAGTTAAATAGTTGTTTTATAAACCTATT
This sequence comes from Thyatira batis, assembly GCA_905147785.2. Taxonomy (NCBI): domain Eukaryota; kingdom Metazoa; phylum Arthropoda; class Insecta; order Lepidoptera; family Drepanidae; genus Thyatira; species Thyatira batis. The sequence continues at coordinate 3,950,351 of LR990507.1, forward strand.
TAGATTATAAACTTAAAATGTATTTTATGTGGGTATTTGTAAGAACGTTTAGTGAAAGCGCCGCGTACCGCCGCTTATAAAAGGACGTGCGGTCGGCCAGACGGCCTGAGACAGCACTTCTTGGTTGGCTGTCGAGCTGTGCGGACATCGGTCGGTGAGTATAATTATACCAATTATTATGATGAAAATAGAATATAGTTTTGGTATTGACTTGCTATTTTGCTAAGTGACCCAGACCTCTCCTTAACCCTTATAATTTACAACTATAAAATTTGAACGATCAAACTATTATATATATAAATGTGAATGTACAGGTAGTACATGGGTCCTTATATGTATATGTGTCTCTGTGTGGTGTATGTATATGGTATATAGTAAATATATAAGGACTTAATAATTTGTTTATTTTTAACTAATAAATAACTAATAAATAAACATGAATCTAACACAGGCTTCCTCACGATGGTTTCCTTCACCGAAAGCCAGTGGTGTGAATCCGTATGTAAGTTTTTTATAAACTCAGAGGTCTGGGCCAGGGATTTGAAATTTGAACCTGCACCTTCATAATCGTGAGTCGGTGCGTTCCCAACGTTTTTATGTACTGTGCCACTTACCTTCCCGGTAAAAGTTTAGCAATTTTCGCCCACTGGTTGCCGAGTTGTTTGTGCGCTTGATATATGACCCTGTCTTCGTGTTCCGTCCAAGCGGTTTTCTTTATTGACGGATTGAGATGATTGTGCCATCGTTCTCTGTAAAATAGTGAGAAAGATTTTAATACAGCTTAAAATATATAATGTAGCTGTATAAACGGCGCAATAGTAATAAGGATTATTTATTAATTATCTATATCTAAATATTTGATGATCAACACGCAAAAAAATTATCAACAATATAATGCGACATGGATGGATTTTAAAAGTATTTTTGTTTCGACAATATTATTAGGTACTATACCGATGTGTTGAAAAATACTTGAGACCTGTATTAGATTTTGTATTTACCATCAACGACCACATAAATCTCGACAAATTGTGGTCGAACATAGTTTTAAATTGAGTTCTTATTCCATACATTTTATAATTTTTATCTAGATATATATTTGTATTTTTTACCCAAAACATACCTTTAACTTATTGTAGTTATATTTAAACAATATATTTATTATTTTACATAAAATCGGTTTTCAAATGCAAAAAAATTATATGTCGTGTGTAAAATTCTGCAAGTAATGGTACACTTTAGTTGCTCTTCTCAGAAACATCCCGAGTCTGAGAATCTCTTCAAAACGTTACAATATCGTTTATTTTTTTTAATAATTACCTGCACTGTTTCCCTATCCTGCCCTTCAGGTGTCGGGCGATAAGCGTCCATTTCTTTGGCCCGTATTTTGCGACCAACTCGACGACCTTCTCGTCTTCCTGCAAACAATATAATGATGACATCATTAGATACTTGTAATGAACGCACTCAGTTTTTTAAGTAATTCGTTAAAGGATAATAAATCTGTGCGCAAAATAAATCTATATCTATACTAATATTTTAAAGCTAAAGAGTTTGTTTGCTTAATATCATGAATAGTTTTAGATAGCCCATTTATCGAGGAAAGCTATAGGTATATCATCACGCTTTGACATAGGAGCGGAGCATCAATAAAAAATGTTACAAAAACGAGCAAAAGAACGCTAGACAATTACGTATCTATGTATATCATTATCATTACATCTTAGGCCCGGCGCCCATTATCGGCATCGGCAAGGAAAAGGATCCATCGGCATCCTACATGCAAGCGCACACTATCGGCAATTATGCTTTGGCATGCTGCAACGTTCTTAGGGATGACGAGGCGTCCTTAAGGATGCCGGCGTCTCAATATGGTATTCCAATAGGCTATCCCCCCGAGTGTTGCCTCGGCGCCGGCGGCGTACCGAAGGATGCCGAAGGATGCCGAAGCATTCTCAAGGCTGCCGATACAGCAGCCTAAAGCATACCGAAGCGGTATTTTTGTTATTACGACCACATATCACGGAAATTTCTACTTTATTGCCATTATATTATAGTATAGCTGCCTCCCCGCGGTTTTACCCGCGTAGTTCCCGTTCCCGTGGGAATACAGGGATAAAATATAGCTTATGTTACTCGGGGATAATGTAGCTTTACAAAGGTGAAAGAATTTTTGAAATCGGTCCAGTAGTTTCGGAGCCTATTCATTACAAACAAACAAACAAACAAACAAATCTTTCCTCTTTATAATATTAGTATAGATATTGCTATTTGCCACCTAAAATCCTTTTCCTTGCCGATGCCGATAATGGGCGCCGGGCCTTAATCTGTGGTGAAATAATGACAAATTACATTGGCCTTTGCGTCTATTTTACGGACGATTTATGGTGCAAGTCTGGGGGGACACCGTTTTTGGTGACTGAATAGACCGATACGCGAGCGGCATGCTCTTCCGCAGGCCCGTCAGGAGAAGTAAGGTAAGGTAATAGTAATTGCAGATATTAAGCAGCATATTTTTCATCATATGCGTTGGACAATGACCAGACCATCCAGACGGGGACATTATCGCTTTATACACAAAACACATACTTTGAATAGGATCAGCTGAGAAAGAGACTTTTAAACCCTGAATAAATTAACTTATGCATATACTCAGAACACATACAAAAACAGCTGATTCAACGTTTGTAAATTCATATTTTTTCACCGTGCTCGGCGTGCACCGCCCACGTAGGTGGACTCGTTCACCTTGTATCGTAACGTATTTTCGCACGCTGTACCAATCAGGTGATCGTTTCTATTATTTTAGATTTTTTGCCTTTCCACGTTTTTTGTTTGTATTGTGTTCGAATGAATATCTTTGGTGAATCGAACATCGTGTTTGGGGCCCTATTAAGGTACCTACTTAGTTACATTGTCATATTAAAAATCCTGCATGCCTGAGATGTCACATTGAAAGGCATGTGAAGTCCGCCAATCCGCACTAGGGCCGCGTGGTTGACTATGGGCTAAACTAAACCCCCTCGATGTTAGGGGAGGCTCAAGCTCCGAGCGTGGAGACCTATATGAGCTGATGATAATGATGATGATACCTACGGGAGCGATTAAACTAGTAATATTAATATGTTAGCATGGAAGCAGTTATTAGGGGAGGCTCGTGCCCTAATATTGAGCTAAGGGTGAAGATTTATAATCTAAAGATCGTAAAGTATTTTTTAATACAGTTGCTCAAAAAGTGGTGTATTGCAGGGACGTATAGCGTTCGGAAAGTGGGCTATTACACACTAGTGCTTTTTTTTTACCTTTCCCGCACTCGTGCGTGCATCTTTCCCAACTGTCAAAATAATGTCTATTAAAAAGAAAAACCAACCATGAAGGTTTTACTAAAGAGTTTTTATGATTAATACAAATACGTATATTTTTAAAAAGAAGCTTGTAATTTATCTCAATATCAGATTTCATGATTTAGGTTAGGTTTCATTTCATCTCATTAAATTTCATTTTCATTTCATATCAATAAAAAAAATATACTGAAGACTAAGCTGTATAGATAGTTCCCTTTGCCTACCAAAATGGGCGAAGAAAAAAAAACTCTGCTTATAAAATGGCGCCAACCGTAGGCGCCATTTTCCAGAAATTTTCATTGCGTGTTTAGTTTATTGTGCTCTTATTATTTTATTAAATTGCTTTATTTTTTCGCAACTGTATTAAAAATAGTCGTTCAGTACACTTGCGGAACCGTCATTGCAACTTGTTCCGACTGCCAACCCTCGCCTTCGGCTGCGCCGCGGCTCGGGTAGACATTCGTCGGAACTCTTTGCAATGACAGCCTTTCCGCACTTGTAACGAAATATACTATTTCAAGGTGACGGATAGGAAAGGAAGGATAAACTTTCGACTCTGCATACCCATTTTATATGTCCCCTTCTATTGGCTTATTATATATCATTTTAAGTCCATTATAATATTTAATGCACTATGACGATGAATGTGTCCATGAAAACATTTCTTACTGTCTCTATAAGGGGACGATGCGTTGCGCATGTTCTTTATTAATAGAACTTGCCTCTACTATTACAAAGTAAATAATTATTGGTTGTCCTTTTTAATTCTTTGTCGACATTGCGAAGTAAATAAAAAAATATCTAACCATTAATTACTGGTTACACAATATCCTGACTGAAAGACCCTTTTCATGCACCTAATTAAGGTACCCATTTTAAGCATTATCTACATAGATTTCTATGATATCTTTATAATAAAGAATATTGTTGTAGTATTATTTAAGGATGTTACCAATTCTAATATTCTTTTATCTCGATATTTCTTTTTATCTACATTTACTCCATAAGCTTAATTGGAAAAGACAATTATAGCTTTTTGCCTTGTCCTAAATACAGTCATGATCTAATTGGAATTGGCACGCTATATTTAAGAATAATTTAACCATGGACAGAAAAACACAAGTACCTATCACATGTGCCCATAAGTTAGGTTTTATTTGGCGACCTTGAGAAAATAATATTATTTATGCTTCTATAATACAGGAAGACAGGTTCCTACTTATACAATTTTAATGTAGGTACCTATTGCTTAAGAAAACAATTACAAAAGCATAAATAATACTTCTGACAAGAGAACCTATAGTGAATGAATTATCTTGAAGAATTCCCATAATTGTGATATCCGTTCAGTCATATACGTTCATTTACGGGTGCGAGAGAGACGCCGATATACACGTAACCTGCATTTACGAATGCCTACTTACAGAAATAACAAAACGAAACTAATCGTTCCATATTATATTAACAATGACATCATCTCACATACTTATACAAGCTCAAACATAGCAATATACATTATATTTGATATTTGTCGAAGCTATCCATCATTTAACCAAAGCGTGGCAGAACGCAAACATGAAAAAAACCACTTGACCCAGTCAAGGGCGAGAATATGTCACGAATAAATTGTGTATTGCAATAATGATAACAATTTTGAGATAGTTGGGCTTTATTTTAAGACTATGAATCATGGTTATAAATGAATATTTATACCAAATCGAAACCGGAATACGTCTCCACTCCATGTATGAATACGCAGGAACTGGAACAAGATATTGTGTGTAACCAGTTTCTTAAAGGAATATTTGGATTGCTGTTTCATTTTGGTTCCTCGAATTTTGGAAGAAAATTTTAGGACAGATTTTAGACATTTGTCTAAGAGAAAACAAAAAAGCTTTAGGCGTCACTATTTTCTTACGTCCTAAGTAATTATTTTTATCAATGTAGGCACCTTTTTACATTGATTATATCTTATTCTGCCATATTATGATGGTTCAAGATTATTTTTCAGTTATTTTATTTGTATTTCTCATATTTGGTTAAATTTTGTTTGCATCACCTGGATTTAACACACGTCTTTAGATGACTTAGCGTGATAAGCTTGCAGACATCATTTGATATCAATAAATCTACACTAATATTAACCAGAAGATATTAATCTGTGAGCAAATATATTACGTACATTATGTATTTTGTTCACGAATGCTTAAAACACGGAATAGGTAAATGTCGTAACTTTGTATGGAATTGCAGAATACTGCAAGGAGTTATGGCGTTTATTGAAACGCCTATTTAATAAGTGGAAAGGGAATCATAAAAACTAAGATTTTTTGACATACCACGGATTATTCTAATAATAAATCTATGACTATCCGACACACCTTACTAATTCCATTTATTGACGTGAGAAAAAGATCAAGTTTTAAACAATTTACATGTTTTTGTGAACATCTAAACAAATTGCTTACTAATAAATTATGTCATCTAAATATCCTGGAACTATTTATCTTTAGTATATTTAACAATTTAATTATATTATTATTACGAGCCACTTTGCTTAGTTTCTAAAGCTTATAGTCACATTATAGCTAACAACAAAAGAATTGTATGCTTAGTAGGTACCTATTTATCTATCTGCTATTTGTCTCGAGTCGTTATAAAAACGTATCAGAACCGTATTGAAGACCTAAGAAGAACAAACTCGCTTAATGTAGAATTTTATTAAGTAATTTAATTTAATTTAAGTAAAATGAAGATTGATAACTACCATACATAAGCAAGGAGGAAGGTAGGTACTTATTTGGGAATGGTGTCACAAAATACAATAAAGCGCTTTAGCCATAAACAAAGAAACGCATGTTGATAAAGATTTATATCTTCGTACATTTTCGTGCGTGTGGTAAACAGACATAAATATTATTTGAGATAACCTTACATGTTGATATTCACACCGCGTGGCAACAAACAATGGATTCATTCATAAAAATGTTACCACGAACGTATGACAAAATTGGGTGTGATGTCAGCTTTTAAATATTTTGACTATGGGTAAGGCAAAGATTATTCTGCAAGTTATTTTTAAATTTCCTGGGTTTCACGTTATATGATATTTCCTTTCATTAATAGCTAGTCCTAACACTAAAATTTTCTCAGGGTTGAGGTCCGGTTTTGACGACACATACCTACTATGTACTAAAAAATACCTAATCACTTATGAAGAGACACCCTCATGTCAGAACGAGGCTAAATTGTGACTAACAAGTTGATATAACAAAATTTATATAGGTAGGTACCTATCGCAAATAAACTTCTCCAACTTAACTTATCGATTTCCATACATATAAAGCTTGTTTTTGTTTAAAAGCGCTAATCTTGGGAACTATTGGTTCGAAATGATAAATCATTTTAGTTTTGGATTTAATTCACGATGAAATTTACCACTATGTTCCGGAATAACACATAGGCTACTTTTATCCCGGTAAAATTGAAGATCCCCGGGAACGCAAGTGAAACCCACTAGTTGTAGATTTTTCTTACATTATTAGGGTTCCTTAGCCAAATGGCAAAAAACGGAACCCTTATAGATTCGTCATGTCTGTCTGTCTGTCCGTATGTCACAGCCACTTTTTTCCGAAACTATAATATTATGTCACTTGCTGTTACGGAACCCTTCATGAGCTTGGCCGCTTTTTTTAAATATTTTTGTGTATATATTTTCTATACCAAAGTATGAGGAAGAGCATATTTTATGTAGGCGAAGTACGCCGGCCCGGCAATAACTCGATACAAACAATGAATGGGTGACCGTTGCTAATTATGCGAGCATTCTATGAATGCGCGTGCAACAGTGTTAGTGACCCGTGACTCATGTTGTTTCCTCTCGATCGATGATAGACATATTGGCGTTTATGCAAGTTTGTTTATTGATGACCTTTATAGGCTAAGGTCATACAAAAAATTAACCCTTTGCTTTGTTAAAGTGACAAAAATGTGCATACGTAAACGGATATGGAAGCACCTTATCACTAAAATTTGTCAGCCAGCTGCTAAATAACCAGCTGATACGCGTAACTTTGCTTGCGTTCAGGTTTTTGGAATATTTTTCAATGATACTCCGCTCCTATTAGTCGTAGCATGATGTTATATAGCCTTCCACGATAAATGGGCTATCTAACACTAAAAGACTTATTCGAACCGTTACTTTCGGAGCCTAATCAATACAAACAAATCTTTAATCTTTATTAGTGTGATTAGAAAATAAATTAGACCTTAGAATTATTTACTTTTAGGACAGCACTATATATGTATTTTCATCATTTTTCACATATTTAAATTAAAATATAGTTTAACGTACCTCCTTGGTCCAAGGCCCTTTGACTAGTTCAGGGTTGACGACCTTAGTCCACCGCTGTTGGCACTGGACGTCGGATCTGTCAGGGAACTGCGAAGCGATTAGCTCCCAGTTCTCGTTGTACATTTTCACGTACATTTTTAACCTTTTATCCTGGAAAAATTAATATTGATAACGTTAACCACAGTTTTTAAAGAAATATGCTATATGATATATATGTTTCGTGAAGTTGGACAACATTTTTCAAACGTTTGGATTAATAATAAACATATTCTGTGTGATTTAAAAATAATATTGGATTCGTGCAACCAGGACAAAAGAAATAGAATTAATAATTAAAATTAAATTCAGCATTATATAGACTCTATATATCTCTACTCACTGGTTTGATTATTTAGGGAAGTTTATCGGATATTGTACGGCACTGTGACCTTACCTCCTCTTTCGTCCACCTTCCTCTATTGATATTCTTCCGCGGCCCAGAGCCTTTGGTTGCAACCGGCACATCCTCGTAGACCGCAGAGTCCTCTGAATACTCGCTACTCTCCGATTCATTGCCGCTGCGTCTGTTGACAATGGAATATGGATTTAATAACACGAATTCTTAATTAGAATGAACATTTTAAGAGATACTAATATTTTAGACATCTTTATTGCTTTTACCGCGCGATTGTACCCCTTCCCGTATACGGGCATTAAATGTACCTTATGTTATTCCCTGATAATGTAGCTTTCCGTTGGTGAAAGATTTTCTATGGTGAAGAGGTTTAGGCATGAAGGCGTAGCAAACAAACGCACATTCGCATTTATAATATTAGTTAGGATGTGAGATAGCCTTTGATTGCTATATTGTTTATCAAAAGAGATAGGACTATACTAGGTAAAGACTGCTACAGGTCACCAAATTCCAGTAACGAAACAAGAAACTCAAAACAAACAAACCCGATACAATTTCTTATCTACAAGAACGAGTATCCTAACGACATTCCAGAGGTTTGAAGTTCAACCTTGTTTCTTCAAAAATATTAACCAAAAATTTTATATCATCGTAAAATAATATTTCTATTGGACCTTTAAATTCTTCTAGTTATTTAAACCTATATGTATAACTAGCTGCCTCCGCGCGGTTTTACCCACGTAGTTCCCGTTCCCATGGGAATACAGGGATAAAATATAGTCTATGTTACTCGGGGATAATGTAGCTTTCCAAAGGTGAAAGAATTTTTGAAATCGGTCCAGTAGTTTCGGAGCCTATTCGTTACAAACAAACAAATCTTTCCTCTTTATAATATTAGTATAGACTATGAGATTCTCTGAAAAAACATTGTTATATAAACTAATATTATAAAGCCGAAGAGTTGGTTTTCTCTGGAACTATTCGATATGAAAAAAAATTGGTTTTTTTTTTTTTTTTTTTTAAATAAAATGAGCTTACGTTTGGCTTCAGACACGCTCTGGTATGAGCGACGTCGAAGCCTAAGATGTTACACGCTTGCCCAGAAAATGCCTATTCACTCTAGCCTTGAAAGAAACCAGATTGTAAGAGTCAGGAAAAATAGACGCCGGGAGCATATTCCACTCCTTTGCAGTTCGCATAATGAATGAGGAAGCGAAACGTTGTGTCCGAATATGCGGGATGTCAACTACGTAAGGGTGGAACCTCTCCCGGCCTCTAGCAGTTCGGTGGAAAAAAGGTGATGGTGGAATCAGGTCAAACAGTTCCCTCGCACACTCCCCAAAATATAATCTATAAAAGACCGAGAGGCAAGCAACCTTCCGGCGATGAGCCAGGCTTGTGAGTTTTGCCTTAACTAGCTTATCATTGCCAACAAGTCTCCTAGCGCGACGGTCTATAGAATCAAGCGCAACAGTTGGTACTTGGCAGATCCGTCCCAGAGGTGGCAGCAGTACTCCATGCACGACCTGACCTGTGCTTTGTACAGTTGTAGTAGTTGCTCAGGTGTGAAGTACCGCTTAACCTTAGAGAGGACCCCAAGTTTTCTGGCAGCTGTTGTCGCTTTGGACTCGATAAAACTACCGAAGTTTAGCTTGGCTGTTATGGTCATACCTAGGAGATCTAGTTGGTCATCGATCTTCAAGAAAACATCCTGGAAAGTAGGATACAGAGAAAAAGCCCTCTTTTTCGCAGTGAATAGACACGCCTGTGTCTTGGAAGCGTTGAACTTGACGAGATTGGCATCGCCCCATTCTGAAACTGCCTTTAAGGTCAAGTCTAGACGTTCAATCATGGCCTCTCTCAGAAGTAGGGTTTCCTCACTAGTGGCTCGTGCACCTGAAAAATATCTCTCCGAAACCGTGCTGTCGTCTGCATACCCAAAGATACCGGGCCTTAGCAGATCGTTAATATGCAGCAGGAATAACGTTGCGGAGAGAACTGATCCCTGAGGAACTCCGGCATTTATTGCCAATTGGTCTGACGAGCATCCATCTACGACTACTCGAATAGACCGCTCACTCAAGAAATCTGATATCCAGGCACACAAGTCACTAGGGATTCCGTATGAAGGAAGCTTGCCCAAGAGGCTATCATGCCAGACCTTATCAAAAGCCTTGGAGATATCAAGGGAGACGGCAAGAGCCTCCCCACATCTCTCAATTGCTTCGCTCCAAAGGTGAGTGGCATACACAAGAAGATCCCCAGTGGACCGTTTCTGACGGAAACCATATTGCCGGTCACTGAGGAGGTCGTTATCCTCAAGGTATGCCAGAAGCCTCCGATTCAATACACGCTCCATTATCTTGCAGAGGACAGAGGTGATCGCAATCGGGCGATAGTTGGCAGGGTCGGCACGGCTGCCTTTTTTGGGCACAGGTTGTACGTTCGCGAGCTTCCAGGCTTTGGGAACTTGACCCGTTTTAAGAGAGAGGCGATACAGGCGTGTCAATATAGGGGAAAGTTCAGGTGCACAGTTGCGCAGGACAATAGCTGGAATACCATCAGGACCGCTGGCCTTGTTTACGTCCAGAGTGCGAAGTTCCCTTAATACCTCTTTTTGCCGAATTCGAACAATCGGCATTTGACACTCGCAAGCGGCTAGGGTTGGCAGTTGTCGTGTACTTGCATCCTGACGTGAGTTTTCTGCAAACAATGACGCAAACAAATTTGCCTTCGCAACAGCGGTATGGGCCAGCGACCCGTCAGGCTTCAGCAACGGCGGCAGCGAAGGCCGACAGAAGTTGGACTCTACAGACTTGGCTACCTGTGCTTGGTTGCCTGTAAAGTCGGTATACGGGCGAAAGTTTTACGTGACAACGACTTTGAGTGGTAAAATAATTTTAATGTGAATATTCATTCGTATAGTAGGAAGAAGGATGAAATAATAGTAACAATTTAAAACATAACGTGACGTAACGTGAGCGGAGCGTAACGCAGTTTCTTGAAGTGTCACCCGGCAAACCAATTTATAAGACGTTGTCACGTCAAAACAAAATCAGTGTTAGATAGCCCATTTATCGAGGGAGGCTATAGGCTATATATAATCACGCTACGTCGAATAGGAGCGGAGCATCAATCAAAAATGTTGCAGAAAGGGCAAGTGACGCGATGACGCTAACGAAGTTGCGCGGGTCAACTAGTTTAAGATAAAGCATTTAACAAGCTTCCAAAGTAAATTATCTGCTTCAAGGGCAATATTAAAGTAAAACTACAAGATAAGTCGGCAACTCAAACGTAAGTATCTAATATGAGACCATCGTAATAATAGTTTAATTCCTAGTTTAATTGTATCTTTGATCTCGAGTCACGTCCCAAATTATCACATAAAGATATATCAAACTTTGCTGATGGGTATATTTTTAAATCCTGTTTCGGTCCTGCCTGCGAATAATACTCATATAGCTGACGTAATCGACTCCTATGTAGAAAATACGTCACTGTTAAATATTTTTCACACTTAAATTAACATCTTGTCCTAACTACAGCGAGTTCCAAAAATAAGCCATAAGTGCCTCGAAATTCAAATAATTAAAAATCGAATCAATATTTCACACATCTCGTGTGGTACTATGGACTAATAATAATAAAATAATATAAAATTGAAAACTATCACTTAGCAAATGCAATCTCATCATTTGTAGCATCCTATTTTACATAATAATCGTAAACCCTCCTAAGGTTTCCCATATTATATTGTAGCAACCTTTTTATCAGTAATTTTCGAATAAAATTCGTCATCTATTATTCTGTAATTGGCAAATTCTGCTTTGAGAAAAAACACGTGGATGGCGCTAAAGACATACAATTCTCTCGAAGACTCACAATAAAATTCCGAGAAAGGGACTCGTACCGATTGTGTTTTTTTTCCCACCCCATGTGAGTGAATTTTAAACCTCATTTCTTAAGCTGTAAAGCTAAAAGTCTACCGCTTGAATGTAACTTGAAGTTTATCGGAACAAGTTTCTGTAATGGCTGTAGAAATAACTCAAGGTATACCGGTTATAAAAGTAGATTATGATTCTCGCATAGGTGAGGTAAGAATGAGTATGAAAAAAACATCAGACAGAATTATTTAAGCGTATTTACCAGAGTACCATCAGCTGATATTAAAACACGTTTTGACTCTCATTCATTTGCAAATTTCAACATAAGGAAAATATAGTCCAAGTAAAGAACATATGAAATAAAGAAACTTAATGTATCACCATATTGAATGATTAATAAATAGAGAGATTGAAGGGTAGTTGCCACCATTCTCGACCGAGTATAGGTATCAGGAGACGGTAACGGCTAGTTCAATACATAAATTCAACTGTATTAACCGTGAAATAAGATGCATCTACTAAATATAATGTAGGGAGGGTTAATTTGGTAATATAATCATTATAAAATAAGTAAATATATATAGGCTACTATGGCTACTACTACATAGTCTACATAGGATACTTTTTCTTCCGCGAAAATAAGATTCCACAGAGATACTGGGCAAAGCTATAAAACCGCGGGACTGGAGCTAGTATGCATCCACAGTATTGAAGTAGGTTATTAAATATGTTACTATGTTTGGGTAACACGGAATAGTTCTTATTTTCTATAGATCTATATAAAAAATTTAAATATTAAAACTTACTCATACAACATCACGTTGAATTATCCAAAATATAAATAAAATAAAATATATTTTATTAAACACTCCATAACTTAACAAAACATAATAACAACAGACACACACATTTTATAAATAAAAATTATTAATTGCACAACATTGCCCAGTGTCCCCCAAAAAAGTTCCCGCCACAATCACATTTCATATTAAACGGAGCCAACATACATTCCCGATAGTCATAATAACACTGGCAGCCAGAAAATATTCAGCCGCAGACCGTCATTCCCACACTAACACATGTATACACACAAGCACACCTACTCGGTGCGCATACGCAAGACGTAATAAGGGTGTGGGGTTCAATAAAAAAATAAAGGGACGCTCAACAGAAAAGGACAACAAATAGGGAAGCATATACGTCTGATAAGGACAGAGAATCAGGTACAGAAATCATACCCTTAGGGAGTATGAGTATGTGTGACTCAATACAGGCATAGACAGGCAGGTGTAAGCAACTGGTAATAGAAAGGAACAAAGAAAATAGTTAATTTTTTTGTTGGATAGGTCAGCGTCTCGGCCACGCAATGCAATGTATTGTAAGCAATCTCTCACGGTATTGAAATATATGATGCAACAATTTTTTTGATGAATATAATTAATCAAAACGCCATCTATATTGTATACTTTGTTTCTAGGTCTTAAAACGTGAGTTTACAATCCCCGTACATACGTACGGCTAATCTTATTTTAAACTAAATCCAAATAATGTAGAACATATTTGAAAAACTCAAACGATAAGCATACCTACTGTATTCGTTTTTACATAGTGGTAACAAATAGTAACAAATATATGGTGCAAGAAACTCAATAAAAACTAGGGGTAGTTGTATAAGTAGCGGATGTCAAACTAATTTTCGATAACGGGTCTTTAGTTTTTGCCAATTTGGGGGGTGAACATTTGGTGACCTTATAATATTGCAAAACAGATGTATGCGTCGAGAATTGTTAAGCACGTTGTTTTAATGCTTGAGGAAATATTTCCGACTAAAAGTAACAGGAAAACTGACTACTTCCCGTGTATAATATACTTACTTATGATAAGCATACTGAATGTACGAGATCTTGTTTATAAGGGCAATGTCAGATACCATCAATCTAATCAGATAAGCTAGGCTTTCTCATAGCTGATTAATGTTGCCGTTTCCTGATATCCAGGTATAAAAATCTACTAGGGATAATTCTTACTGAACCTAACGAAAATCTTTAATTAAAAGAGCGAACCAGTTACAATTAAATAAGCCTATTTCAATCTGACGCAATATTACTAATTAGTAACACGAAAGTTTGTCGGAATTATTTGTTGTTGCTCTTTCACACAACAATGGTTTCTTTGAAAAACCTTGGATTAGGATTCCATTAATATAAAAGATCTACCGGGAACTCGGGTAAAGCCACGGGCCAGAAGTTAGTCTAATTATAAACTAAGGAAATGGTGATTTTAATGTTATGTAATTTCCACCTGTCGCGTCTTGATTGCCCTCACCCTATTGTTGTTTCAAGATTGAGTATTTTATAAATAGAAATACATGAAGGAAGGGACATGTAATTAAATTGAGCAAATAAACATTTTGAAATTGATTTCATACAATTAAAATATATTTAAAAAACTTCTGAAAAATGTATACCCAAATAAACTCTTAAATTTGATTAGAAAAAATAAGCAATAAAATTAACAATAAATAAATTATCCTATATATATCCTATCCGATTGTGAAAAAAATCTTAACACTTAGCTCTTTGCTCTGTTCGAAATAGAAAACTATTACGAGTACTATAATTTGTTTCATACTATTCCATGTTTTGTATTTAATTTGTCATGAGACCCTCAAAGAAACGCCAATATACTCGCAAGAAACAAAAAAATGTCCTGGCAGAGGGGTTCCCTAAGGAAGTGTCCTGTTAACTCACGCATTGGCCGTACTTCCTGCCCGATGTCCCCTTTAAATATGACCTGCTTATTAGCACTTCAGTTGTGCTTTCTTTAAATATCTTTGGGCAATAGTTAGCTCAAGTTCAACGACATGCCGTAGCCGTTCCAAGTTTCACTACGCTGTTTATGAAGTGCAATGACATGGAATGCACTTTTTGATTTGTCGACGTTGGTTGTTATGTCTACAAGTATACAGGTTCAGTATTATTCCTTAACAGTACATTTGACTTACGGTTGGCTTTGTGGTTAGACTGCCTTTCAAGCAGCCGGTAATGGGTTCAATTAAACTCCTACTTAGGTGAAACATTTTTTGTGCATTAACATGTATGTTCTAATTATGTATGTATTTAATTAAAAGTATATAATTAGTATTAGTATTTAGAAATTCAATCAGCTATTTGGGTACCATAATAAAAGCTCCGCTTAGTTTGCAGTAAGATTGGCCGTGTGTAAAAAGAAACCCAGGATATAATTTGGTTATACGTTAACTACGCGTTAAACATTCATAAAAGATCATTAAGCAAAAAGTTACAACAAAAATATAATTGATTTAATTAAGTTTATCAATTGTGTAATGCTGCTCGCACACATGTAGGTCATTTATTGAGATAAGAACAGTCATTTTAGGTATACGAATAGTAAAGTTAAGTTCAGTTTAAAAATATCAATGATCACACGATATCATGAGTGGCGCCGTAAGTCTAGACATAAGATCTACGTATGTCATATTTCACGGCATTCATGAGAAACCAATTCGCTTCAATAGTAGTATTCAAATTGTATCTTAGTTTTCAGTTAGTGAACTCTTATTGGGAACTTAACTATGACTGAAATATTTTCTGAATGCAGCTATTCTATACCTACAATTGGATTTTGACATAAGATGACTAAGAAAGATGGATCGCAATAAGTCGAAGGTAAGACTCTTGAAATATTATTATACTTTCTAGTCTGTTCCTGTATATCATATGTGGGTGAGGATTACTTAGGATCATTGTAAAATAGAACTTCAATAAAGCTTCATATAACATTATAAATACATATAAGCTAATATTTAGAAGGCATATTTATTTTCCCACTATTCTAGTTTTAATTACAACTACGATTTAAACACTTAGTTTTAATTCATTTATCTATAAGTGGTTTTAAATTCTTTATACCAATTTAGAGTTTCAATTATGTGTTTCGCAGAGTTAATACATAGCGTCCATTCAGAGTCAAGTTTACAGTATAAATAAATTGGATACCTTCACATTGATCCAGTTCTTGTTACGAGCATGAATAAGATGCCTTTAGGTACTTAAACGACACAACTAGTTTCAATGAATCATATGAGGATCAAATAACAAAATCTTGTTTATATCTGTATGTACTACAGACACTTCTGGCCTGGGGGGCTCTAAAGACTGCTGTTTGGCACTTCCAACTTGAAATCATAAGTACCAATTTTCTGCAAATTAATAAAGGTATTCTGACGTATTATCATCATTATCAGTACGTTTTTTAACCTTAAAGCCAAGGGGTTTGGGTCACTGTAACAACTTATGGTACACGTTACTCCGCCGGAAGATTTATAAAATAACCACAAGTGGTACATGACACCGGGATCTACTGATGAGAACCAATAAAAAAATCAAGGTGGCCCTTTGCGAAATTCAATACCGTCAGTCAAGTGGAATTAATAGTTTTCATCCTTTAAAAAACTGAGCAAAGAAAACAAATAAAACACCCAGGGTCATATATTCACGACAGAGTTAATATTTTAAAATAAAAATAGAAAGTGTTCCTCTCATGCATCATACAAGATTAAAGCATTCACGACGGAAAATAATACATATATTAAAAGTCTCTTTGTAAAGGTCGAAATCCTTTACAAAGTTTTATGGTACATTAGTAGTTTGGTCAGGTATATAAATTTTACTATATCCTACTAATATAAAAAAAATACTATAATAGATGTTTGTTACTCGACCACGACTACTCGAAATTTGGCACAAAATTAGAATATGTACTGGACTAGCATACTTAGGCTTATTTTATCCCGTATCATTTCGGCGAGGCAGAAACTAGTAGGTATACATTCTCATCAACAGCTCATATACGTCTCCACCGAGGAGCTCGAGCATCCCCTAACATCGAGGGGGTTTAGGCCATAGTCCACCACGCGGGCCTAGTGCGGATTGGCGGACTTCACATGCCTTTAATTGTGACATCTCAGGCATGCAGGTTTCCTCACGATGTTTTCCTTCACCGAAAGCCAGTGGTGTGAATCCGTACGTAAGTTTTTATAAACTCAGAGGTACGGGCCAGGGATTTGAACCGGCACCCTCATGATCGTGAATCGGTGCGTTCCCAACTGAGCCACCACGGCTTACGTATACATATTATAGTCTAATGTCCAAGTCATTCACACGCAGAAATATCAAGCGAGCGCTCCGTATCCACAATGACCTAAATGAATGATTGTCAATTTATAACTCCGAGCTATTTTTCTATTTAGCAAGGGTCATGAGACAAATTTCGTTTTTATTATTTAAGAACCCCTTTTTCGGTTGTTAAAGCTAGACACATGACTTATATTTTGCATAGCGAATTCAACCTGCAACGATAGACTTAATCTTATATGGAGCTACCGTAAAGTATATTTCTAAGAAAAAATGTCTTGTATTATGTTTTCATCTTTCCAAACTAAATTTTGACCGTTTTCTTGTGGTGACGTAGGTATCTCATTCTTTTATCTAACTAACATAAGTTAACAACTCCAATAACCTGTCTATTTTAGAAATTATTTGAGGAAAAGTACGCAGACATTTAGAATTATGATACCGTTTATCATAATTCTAAATGTCTGCGTCTCAGCACGTACCTGTGAGAGGTTTTTTAGCTAAACTAATGGTAGGGTAAAACAGGTTTATTATCCCTTTGATCGTAGACAAATAGACATTAATCTGAATGCCTCACGTGGGATTGAGTCACAATGGAGAATAGACTAAAGGGGATAGCTGCGAAAAATAAAAGACATTGTCTATTCATGAAACTACTACTTTTTCTCACGACTGTGGACATTAGGTTTTAAATAGGTAGGTAGGTACTTATTTATTTTTCATATTATTTAAAAAATATCCAAGCTGTTAAAGGTTTGACAATCAGATTAAAGGACAAAAATGAATCATAAAATAAATCGGGAATCAACATCCGACTTGATTGTCAAATACGGGAGTTTTTCTTTATTCAAAGGCGTCTTCCAAACATTCTACCATATGCCATCCATTCACCGTAGTGTAGCTGACACATTTTAAACATGTGTGAATGTGTGAACTTTTTGCTCGTTACTCCTGTTACGGATAGCGTCTGTTTACTGCATTATCTTATGTTTATCGTCAAATTGATAACATGTAAAAGCATGTGATAATTCCGATCCATTCGGTCTTAGACACGAATAGTTTAAATGCCTTGGTATATTTAGGTATTCTTTGAATAAGTAGAAAACATTATATAAAAATATAGTTTTAGTAAGTAAATAGCTTCTATTAAAAACGCTATTGAAATATGTAATTAAATACTGTAAATAGATGTATGTAGATGACATTAGGATAGGCACAAAGAGGGGTTGTTGTAACAAAGGGCCAGCTGCTCCCTTTAGAATATTGATGAACATTGCTACCGCTCGCTACATACACGACCTTGCATGTTGTTATTTGAAGGTTTATAGAAATACAGCCAAATAAGTAGAAGGTACCTACCTACCTACCTGTGGAATGGTAATAGGTACTTCTTACATCTAGAACATTTCGAGAAGGTACTATATTTTAGAAAAATACAAGCGTCTGTAGCTACGTACGCCTCGATTTTGTGCTAGTTACCGTATTAATATAAAATATGATTAACTAACTTCTACAACTGATCTACAGATATAAAAATATAGTAGTAATGCAGTATACTTATAATATAATCTATCGATGTGCCTAATTTGGTCTTAATCCCTCCAGCTGTTGCGTGACAGAGAAACAAACTATACGACTATCCAAAATAACTTTTGCATTTATAATATAAGTAAGATTGTATATAAAACAACATTTTTTTTACTTATTAAATATAAGTACAAAGGTCTACCAAGGGTGTTCACCTGGGCAACTCCCCGTGCCCAAGATTAATGTCTCAAGACACAACACAATGGTTCACCCCCGCGCACATGGCCTGACATTTCTACCCCGTGTTTTTTCAACTTCCTTTCCTTATTATGTACCGTCTTACAATAATTATGAAGCACGCGCCCGAAAGGTGTTTAGTGAAAGCGCTAATGAACCATTCATTTTAGTTGTTTGACGTCAATATTAATTTATTTAGTTATTTTCATTAAAAACGAATGAAGATCCACTGGGAACGGGTAAAACCGCGGAGCTGAAGCAAGAAAATTCATACATAATTACTTACTCGTTTGACGCCTTACGCCAAACTGATATGGAGCAAGCCAAGGGGCCTCTTGTAAGGAATACGTGTAATTGTATGAGGTCATTGTTTGTGATGCCCGCAGCTGTAGCCGCCCTGGTTTTCAATAAGCTTAGTTAAATTTTAGTACCTACATATTAGGTTATTTGGAACACAACTATTTTCATGGCGATTTCAAATCAAAAGCTCAGATAATAAGGTAGACAATTGAGTCACACTAATAACTAAAGGTTAAAAGCACCAATATATCGAAAAGCTTTACTACTTGTAACCTAGGGCTTTGTAAAAATCTTGCATAAAAATGTCAATGACCGGTGCGAAGTGATGGGAATTCTTTTGCCAAAGAATGCAGTCCCGGACAGTCGAGTCCCGCAAGTCTCGCGGAACAGACTGTTTCGGTACCAAGTAGTACCTTTTTAGTCGTGAAATCGAACGTAGCAGGTGATGAAGCATGCTCTGCCATGTGGCTTTTACCACGTGTCAAAGAGCGACGAATTTACGATCACATTATCAGGAATTCGATTGCAGGCACGGTTTCCTTAACAGGAATCAATATAATTGTGTTATCGATTTCCAAATTTTTGCTGCCGATAAATTTCAAAGTTATGACAACTGCGTTCTAGTTGTGTTTTTGAAGTTAATGCTCGTATAATATTTAATCAAATTAGTGGAATGCAATTGTTTATGTTTGTGACCATGGAATGTTTTGATTTAAATTATTTTATAGCACCGAAGTTTAATAAAATTCAAATTTTGTCATCAAAAAGGTAGGTACATAACATTACGAATAAATTTCGTAACAATATCATTTGAAGGTGAAAATTGATGCAAGATGATAAATAAACTAATGCAATTACATAGTAGAAACTAGCGATGTGCCGAGTACGGTTTGACTCGAGTCAGACTCGATTCCTGCTTTGGACTCGCCTACTCGAATACCAATTTATTTTGATTCGAGTACGCCAGACTCGATTCCGGTACTCGAGTCAGGAAGAATCGTCTCGTACTTGCTAACTCGATTCTATTTATGCGAGTTCAATTGACTCGAGTCTAGTATACGAGTTTTGTTGAGTTGAGTTTTTTTAATTATCTTTCATTAAAAAGTAATTTAAACAACATTTACCGGACTTTAAAACACAAACGAATAACTGAAAAGTAATAACTTTGATACCTGATAAATATTAACTTATAAATATTTAAAATCATGAAGCGTCTTCATAATCGGATATGAGCAATATTTCTTTTGAGGTCGATGCCAACCGCAACATTAGGAAAAAAGGAATCGGTAATGAGGGTTGATTCGAGTCTAGCCGGAATTCAAATACTGACTCGACAGCCGGACTCGAGTCAGTACTCGAATACCAAACATAGAATTCGAGTAGAGGGAATCGAGTCATGATTCGAATACCGTATAAACTGACTCGAGTCGACTCGATCCACCAAAACAGCGACTCGGCACATCACTAGTAGAAACATGTCTGGGAAATGAATACTGATATCGATTTATCGTGGCGTAGTTTTATATGAAATCGGCGGGAACGCGCGTGCGCCTGCCATCTGCGCCCCCCACGCACAATGCTAAGTTGATTGCCGCGCAGCTGCGCAATGCCACCAGGGGATGCGCCTAGCCGACCAATAATAAAATGCCATTGAACAGGATGCCCTGTGAATACTCTCACAACCTTTTTATAGTGAAGAATTATCTACCTACGTAAGGTGAATAAACTGTAACTTTTTATTTTTATCCTCACTCCAAATCTAGGGGATCAATCTTGCTAGATCAATGAATAAGTCATGTGCTCGTATAAAATAACCAAATGTTGTTTTTGCATAATTTAAAAGGTGTCAAGTAGGAATGACCCATTTAAAGGGCAATGCACTTCTGTTAACATGCTTTGAAATTTTACAAAAGGCACTCCCCTCTAAACAACGAGTTAAAGAAATTTTCTTTGGTCGATTAGGTAGCTCTAAAAATCCTCTGATAAATCTATGTTTAGCTAGAACTTGATAAAACATGAGTCATGGGAACGCTATACATATTTTCCAAAAATGGCGTCATCACATCTGCTATCGAATGAATCGTTTACAAATTTTGACAGAATCAAAAGATCACAGAGACATGCACCAGTGACTTACCCCTCTTTGTCCAAACTTATGCGAGCCCCCGTTTTTTAAATCGTGGGAATATGTTGTTACCTGTACAAATGGGGTGTGCTCATATTCTACCCTTACATTAATTATAAGTGCAATAAATTACAATCAGTATTTTGATTTCAGTCACGCATGATTAGGTAATTCGATGCAGGGATTACATTACACACTCCATCTTTCTTTATCAATAACTTTTTGCATCCACTTTATGTTCCTATCATATCTAATACTAGCTTTCGCTCCCGAAGCTTCCGTCCCATAGAAATACATGGTCAAATATAGCCTACACTCACAAATAACTTTCTATATGTGAAGAATTTACTTAATAATATTAGTACTTTTTTATTTAATAATATTAGTATAGATAGATGGATCAAAAGAGAGCTTATGAACACTTCATCATAAAATGACAATACTGTTTATTAAAATATTTTTAAATTAATCATCCCCAAGCATTTTAATTCTTCTGCTTACAGCCTTATTAATCAGAAAGCTTATTTAAAATTCAGTTCCCACACACCCTCATCACATCAATTGCAACCGAGCATGAAAATGCTACATCATTTAACGTGCAATATGGTCGTCACGCTTACTTAATAACTAAACGATGCAATTAACAAAATTCATAAGAGATTCATTATAACCTCTTTACCTCGTCCCCGGAGTTAATTGGCTTAATATTCACATTATGAAGTTCAATTGTACTGTTTCAAATTGGCCGAGATATGAGAAGATGAAATAAAATATTGACAATCTGTTATGAAGTCAGAATAGCTGGAGCAAGTATTATTATAGTCAGAAAAAAATGTATTTGAAAAACTAAAATACAAGCCATTAGGCAACAAAAGCGAGACCCATAAAATCGATTTCAAAACCGATCACCATATGTTGGACGGAAATATCATCAATGTACCTTAACTTATTAATATTATAAGACCCTCATGGATGGTGATGGAAACGCGGTTTTCGTTCTAGTTGTTACTTACAAACTTTCCATAAAACAATCGAATACATAGGGGCTCACTAAGAATGGGCCTAGAAGTACAAAGGCCCGCATCAATATGATAAAAAATACAAAGATAAAAGTGTTGTTTTACTGTTTAAGTTTTCTGCATTATTCCAACCTCAATAGTAAGTATAATAAGAAAATATCATAAAGCGATACAAAAAGTAGGTAATCCATCACTCTGGCATTCAAATCTGTTATGCCACATAAGTCTGATTGAGTTATATACACATAACATTCGACTTAAAATAAAATGGCCTTCCTTAGCTATAATGTTTTATGCGAATAAATAAAATAAGTTGATGATATAAACAACATTCCCCGTTCAAACAACTTCGAAGAAATTCTCTGACGCATTAAAGGATAGCAAAAAGCTCATTTAAATATGCCTTATGGGGCGGACCATCTTCGGTGCATAAGTAAAAGATATACTACACAAAACACCCGGCTTGGCATAAGGTCGTAAGCTAGCAGCACGCGCCAATCGAGCCTCGAGCTCAAAACGCAAACAGGCGATTTCGACACCTACGCACTACCGGCGTATGAAAACGATTCATTCATCCATTGTACATTTTTTTCCGAGCATTCTATTGTCACCGAGTGACGTTTATGTGAAATCAAAATCATATGGTTTGCCAGGTGCGCCAGAAAATGTTCATGCCAATTTTTGTTCCTGCTAAAAGGATTTCAATATTTTTATAAAGGGCCCTGATGAACTTTGACACGTATACGAGGCCGAAGCAATGTAACTTATTCATGATCAAAAAAAATACCACCGACATCAACCATTGCGGATCTGTCTCATCTGTAACAAAAGAAACTAGTCTCGTACGGACTTTTGTTTAGGAGACGCCATCGAAAAATAATGGGTCTCCCTCAATTTCTTGGCTTCCCCTTGTAAATGTATATTATGTTTCTTGCGCCCGCCAGCCTTACGACAAACCAGCTGGTCTATTCAATAGTTTTTACAAAAAAACGCCCGGGCTTGTCTCCACGTGGTCGGAAATTCGTCAAACTGGACCCTTTAAAGACACTTCATCTATTTTAATATTATTACATACATGATTGCGTGGTCACTTAAACTGTGCGAACTAACTCGTTTCTTGCGACAAAATTATAAAATTGACACAAGGAAAAAGTTAAACATGCAAAGCTATGTTTTTACCAGGCGCATAAAATATAAACATTATGGTCTTGTTGAAGCAGTTGTTTGTTATAGTCGTGTGAAAGTATAGCGTTGTGTACTCACACTAATTACATAGAAAAGCCATATAAGATATGAATGCCAGACTCGTTTATCGATATCGATGGTAAAAACAAATATTTCTAGAGACTTTGATTCCTTTTGAATATAAATGACGTCACTTTTTTACCACCCCAAACCGATCGATCAATCACTTCCAGAACCACTTAATTGCATCTTAAATAAGACGCGCTCTAACATTTACAACATCAATAAAATTCTAGCTTTAACTTACATAAACATAAGAAATGATTGAATGTATAGATTACAGATCTCTTTAGATACACGATAGTCGAAAGCACAAGAGCCTTATTCCGAAGTTGTTCTAGGTATGTAATGTATGTGGCTGAATGTAAATTATGTCGATAAGCAATGCCCACCCCTGGCTTGCACCTTGCCTACCATCTGCCGCGATGCACGTGAAGCAATTAAGGCATGAACTGAACCTTCGGGGGTGCCACCCTCAGTACATAGTGGTCGTTTACCTCCAGGTAAAGAGGGGTTGCACTTAAACGACGTATGGTCAATGTACTAAGTTGTCATTGTTTTAAATGATGAACAAAAGTAGGTAGGTACCTATATTATCATTTGGTTCCGTTGTTAAATGAACGAAGCTACTGATCTTGGTAAATAAGAAACCTAAGTATGTTAATCCAAAACAGTGAAAATCAAGTTACGTGAATACATATTTCTAGGTATCTGGAAGGCTCCAATGGAGGAAAATATGATTATGACTAAAGTAAAACGAGAAAAAAATATTTTTGTAGACTCAAGCGCCGTCATGACAGGAATCTGACCCACTCTAAAGAAAAGGCAAAAAGATGATGATGAGTTTAGATATGCATATGGTATATACATACACGAAAATCTTAATCTATAATATCTATAGCTATACCACGAACGAGCCAATCTCAGGAGAAAATGCAGTCCGAATAAAAAAAAATAGTTTCGGATATCCCCTTTATCGAAAAAGGTTATAAGCTACCTATACAACATAGCGCTACGACCAACGAAGCATCATTGAAAATGTTCCGAAAATAGTTAAGATTTAACGCAGACGAAGTTTCGCAGATCAGCTACTTAAAGGATACAGAGTTAAAGGAAGTAAGACACGAATTCCGTTTTAATAATACTTTTTGAATGAATATAAATCTGATGACTTCATTCAACACATGACTCTGTAACTAGTTATCAGCGCTCGTTCGCCCACGGCCGAAGGCTGTAGGCATCTCGCTAGTACATGGTACGTGAGACCTTGGCATTAGTATTTCAAGGTCTCGGAAAGCACGCAGGATTATCCGGGCAAGTTATGTTGGTAGGTGCCTAAATATTCACCACATGGTACATACCTATTCGGTAAAGGAGTTCATTTACCTTTAGTTTTTCAGTTCAACTTTCAAAATAGCAGATTTTATCTAATATAAAAATCTCTAAGTTTTAAATCAAATTGGCCATGGATAAAAAAATCGGCCAAGTGCGAGCCGGACCCACGTACCTATGAAGGGTTCCGCACCATCGTATGGGTAGCAACATTTTAAATACTTTTGTAGGGGAGTACCCTTTAAATTATTTTTTGTAGTTATACCTACCGACAAGAGAAATACCTACCTACAATCTAGTGACAGACAGACAGACCGACAGAATGAATGAATGACAGACGAACGGACAGCGGCGTGTTAGCAATAGGGTCCCATTGGTAACTCTTCGAGTACGGAACCCTAATAAGATTTATCTTATTTATCTCATATGTACCATAGGTTCTTAATTAAACGTCAGCCAGGTTACATGCACAGTTTTTATGCCATGGAAATGTATTTTAAACTTTCCCGGTACCATTTCGGTAGGTAGGTAAGTAACAAATTTGGCTTAGCTACCCAGCAAAGCTATATATATACCTACATAGGTACCTACGTTTCGTTAAAATTTTATTGGTTTTATATAGGTAGGAATTTATATTATTATCTTTCATTATTCTTCTATCGCCATTACATAAATAATACCTAAGTAGGTAGGTATAATATCATCGAATGATTTTGCTATAACCTCAAGGCCCCGTAATTTAAACAAAACTACCCTCAAACGCACTGACTAAAACTAGTTTCGACTTCAAACTGAGCATTGAAATCTAAAGTAAAGTTTTGTTGTTAAAATATTTAACAAGTTAAATTGAACTCTCATTAGGTATTATTATGAATTTCATACCATTCGTCAGACCTTAAGATAAAGAATAAACATGTTAACCCAAAAAACTATGAATAAATTCCTTATTTAATTAGGGTAGAAATGAAACTCACTTTCTACGGCGGCGAGCAGCGTTCGAGGTGTTGCTTTCCAATGGAAAATTGAAGGAATCTCCAAAAATCCGATATTGTAAATCGTCATCCTCATTACTGTGATATTGCATCTCTTACACACTAGTTACAACGCGACGACGGACTAAATAAACCACCCTTAACATAACTTGACCTTATAATCATCGTTGTAATTTAGGTATTCACTTATAACGTAACATACTGTCACGAACATAATAACTGTGATCTCAATTACAATATTAGTATACAAATTATTTTTATTTTACCGATTTATTAAGTTAGCGCGATCGCGACGAAACACAGACGTTCGGAACGCGCGCGGCTACGGACTGAATGAAATGAACGTATATTGCAAAGCCCGAACAAGGAGGTCCCCCGGCCCCCGACCGTATAGGAATGGACAGAGCAGCCCCTGCATTCTATAACACAAATATCTCAACGAGATGTAGCGACAACATCTCAGACCGGACCTCTCATATGATTTCTAAGGTACGAAAGAGACAGAGCATGGAGGCCGAAGGATACAGTCGTATGTTTCTTACTTAATTACCCGAAGCGATGCCTGCAGCGCGGGCGAAGCATGTTTTTTTTTACAGTGACCTGTTATTATTGTGTACATATTAAATTAAGTACTCAATAAATAAATAAGTAAATTACTTACCTAAAATATTAGTAACATTTTGACTTATATACAAAACTTTGACGAAAACAAATCCCTAATTTGGAAATTTGCAAGCTTAAATATTGTATGATAGGTATGTGTGTATATGCTTCTTAAATAATTTATCACACAGCAAGATTTTTGTTCAAATTTGTGGTAGAAGTATATTATGATCCTAGTCGGAAATGTCGGAATTAAGGGTATTTAATTTATTTATTTCGGACTGCAACAGCGCAAAAAAAGCAATACTGTTTTGTTTTATTGAAAAACTTCATCAAAGCATCTTAATCGTGGATCCTCAGCAAATATTTTTAGATAATTTATTAATTACAATGTAGGTAAGTACCGTGTGAAAAGAATGTGCCAGCACAGGTATTTATTTTAATTTATTTACAATATTTAATTCACTTATTCTGAATAAATCCTTGGCATTTAAAATAAACAAGTGACTTGATAAATTGATACATTAATTAATTTGCATTTATATATTAATCGTTTAATAACTTACTAATATCACAAAAGCGAAAGTCTGTCCGTTTGTTACGCTTTCACGCCTAAATCACTGAACCGATTTTGATGAAATTTGGCACCTATATACCTACCTACTAACTCGGAAAAGGACATAGGTTACCATTCATCCCAGGAATACTGAAGGTCCTCGGGACGCGGGTGAAACCGCGGGGGGCAGCTAGTAAGTTTTAATTGTTATAAATATTTTTTTTATTTATTTCTTAAGTCATACAAGAAAAATAGAAAAGGCTATGTAAATAGGTACAATTTTACAATACATACCTAACTAGTTTATAGCATCTTTTGAATCAGAACCAACTGGTTATAATAATATACAAGCTTGTCAAAATCAAAAGTACTTACTCTTGTTTGACAATAATATAGTCTTCCTCTGCTTCTGTGTTAAGTTTCAACTGCAAAGCTTTGAGCCTCTCTATTTGAAACTGCAGGTACGACTTGGTGCTTTCTTCTTCTTCCATGCTAATATAGAACAAAATAAATAATGTCAGTTTAATATTAAATCTAGCTATATATATATTTTTTTTCATGGTTATCTATCTGCCGACGGTATAGAACTAGACTATAGATGATAGGGTAGTTCTATATTGTTAAAAAAATCTAACTAGAAAATATAGGTACTTACAAAATTGATTAGACAAGTATTTTATATGACAAAATAATAATAGCGGTACCTCGTAAAAAAAATTTAGTTTGCATTTTTGGTCAGTTTGTTAAGGCGATCCGCGCGAGATTTTGACGAGACTTACTATTCCTACCTCCCAGTAAACGTAATTATATTCTACTTCCAAATCAATCGTACTATCTATAATAATGCATTTATAAATATGAAAGGTTGTTAGGGTGGATTTATAGAAATTTGTTACTCAATCACGGCTTAAGCAATTTATATGAAGTTGAGCACACAAAATGTTCTAGATTAACATATTGATACTTTCTGATACCGCGGGAAGATTTCTAAAAACGCGGATGGAACCTCGGGGCCGCATGTAGTAATATGTAAATCGATGTAGCTATCTAATTATTATTTTAGGTTAAGTATATGGTTTTCATGATGTACCTTTTAGTTTTAGATAATACCTGTTAACCATAAAACCAACAGATCGAATAACATATGTAACTACTAAATTTTGCATTTGTATAAAGTTTCTCATAGTCGTCTATTTAATTAGTCATCTATAAAAAAATATCTTGAACGCAATTATAATTTATGATAATTTACTAGCGACTCCCGCCCCGGTTTCATACGTTTAGTTAGGAGAGCATCATCGTAAAATTTTAACAAATAAACCTTCCTCTTGAATAGTGATTTAGTGGTATTCCAAAACCACAAAATCTATTGTATTTTAATAGATCTAAGCAAACAGATTTCCGGAAAACGACAATTTTAACCCTAAATAGGTACTACCTTTTTTGATTAGTTTTTAATTGATTTATAGGTACCTACTCTTTTTACTGAACTCATCTTTATCTACCTACCTTACTCAGAAATCCAAAAATTCCATAGCTTAGGCTTAAACTTTCGTAGTTTCATACAAAAATAATTACCTACTTACCCCCACTAAGAATCTAGTGGTTCATTGCCCTCTTAGCAAGGGTATTTCAATGCCTGTTTTTTTTTATTCTTTTCTAGATCTTAGGTAAACTTTTGTGTGGCCGGAGAAGGTATCTGATTATTTATTTAATAGTAGGTACCTACCTACCTACCCAACTGAGTAATATGATGTGATACCTTTATAATACCTCTATGTGTGATACCATTAGACATAGAGGGATGAACTTGACAACTTAAGATTCCATTGATGGGATTATTAGACTAATTAGATGATTAGATTACGGAACCCGTCGACAACAAAGTCGACATCGTTATAAACGTCGAATAGGGAAATTGTTAGAATTTAATTTAGACAGGTTTACCTATACCTAACAATAGATCAATAATACCTACCTACCTACTTACTCCGTCCGTAGCCTATGTAAATACATACTAAGTAGGTACATAGGCTAGATACCATTAAAAGCATCGAAAATATTTATCACGTAGTGAGTTTACCAAATAATACGTAGGTATTTAAAGGTACCACAAAGGTACTTATGCATATTCGTTTCCGATTCCTAGGCATCTAAAATTTTACCTTATTGAAAATTTATATCTTTATACCTACCTACCTCTGGTAATGTAGGGGTAAACTAAACTTACCATATTGGTTTTCGTTGTGCTCTGGAAGTTTGGTGAAGTAGGGGTAACCTACTACGTAACTACGGAAGTCAAACAAAACAAAAAACTTCCGAGATTGGTTACCTACTTACGTAGTTACCAAAATAAGTAAGTGAGCTAGGTAATGTAAAGTGAATAGTTTCCTCAAGGCGGTCTTGTTACGAAGTTGCTGATATTATTTTCTATTGGTGTAACTTGTTTATCCTCTACCTCAGTTACTCGGAACATTTACCGTTGACGATTTCCGTAAATTATTATAAAATCGACAAAACTTCAAAACTAACTAAAATACCTACGAAATTTATTTTCAAAAAGAACATCAATCTATACTAATATTATAAAGAGGAAAGATTTGTTTGTTTGTTTGTAATGAATAGGCTCCGAAACTACTGGACCGATTTCAAAAATTCTTTCACCTGTGGAAAGCTACATTATCCCCGAGTAACATAGGCTATATTTTATCCCTGTATTCCCACGGGAACGGGAACTACGCGGGTAAAACCGCGGGGAGGCAGCTAGTGTTAGATATTTCTACATATTATATGGATATAACCTACCTAGTTCATGGTTATCAAAGCAAATATATCCACGAACTAGGTAAATCGTATAAAATTCATTCGTATTCTTAATCATAGAAATAATGAACAAAGATTTAAATAAAATGGCACAGGTATATTTCTAAGTCGACGTTGCATAACCATCGTCGATGGCATTGAACTCGCACAACGCGACTTCGTCCGTAAGTAGGTATGTCCAAATGACCTACTATATTCTATGAAATAAACATCAACATATTCAGTTCAATACAAAGAGGGTCGAAAAATGTTACCGAGAGGAAACCACTTATTTATATCTGTAGGTACACATAAACCTTTCAAAATAAGAATCCGTTAAATATTCGAAGGAAAAACGTTGGTATGGTATGTATGTATGGCGCATAATTCACAGGACAGTTTTAAACAGGATATCAGTGCCAACTTTTCAGCTTTATGTTAGTTATTACGGTACTATACGCTAAATCCAATAGCGTTACACGAATAGTCATACAGATTTTTATCAAATTACGTGTAATAGTGGTAAAATCTATTGCACACAGTAGAACATTTTGACATTATCGATCGTCACCGGACACATCATATGTACATACCTTGAGCGTTCACTCATTTATTTTTTCCATCAATCTCTTTCTTTAATTCTACATTAAGTAATATTTATGACATGAATATTAGTAACTATAAAATTACAGTCTGAATCATTATATTGGTTTGATTGCACAGTATAAAGATAAAAAACTTTTTAAGTCATAACCACAATTCGTTAGTATTCGTTACAATCAAAATGGAGGAAGATTGTCTATCTCACTTCCACTTGAAGTAAATACCTAAGAGCGAATGAAACAGGAAACAATTGTAAATAGAACTTTATCAGTACATTCAGCGCCATCTTTGCAGGAAATGAGTAATTTTTTTGCGTGTCTATGGTAAAGCGATTGCCATTACAAAGATTTTTTATTATTAAATGCCAATGACGACCAAAACTAGGTAATACATAGTGAGATTAAAATACCAATTTCTTCGGAAATAGTGTGATTTCTACATATTTTCTCAACCATAGATAAATATAATGTTATTTTTACAACCACACATTCGACAACACATTTACAAAAAAAAATTGATTTTCTTTTAGTACGACATCATAATCTGACATGGAAAAAGGTACTACAGGGCTTTAGTTCACGGTTGATGAAACTTTGACCGATAAACACGTATTTATTTATAATCCAATATTTTTACAGCCTTCTACTTACTTTCGATATGTGGCAGTTAAAAAAATTAAATAAAAATTCATTTGAACCTGAAATTGTTAATGTCAACGACACAAATGCTTTTAGCCCTCATCCGCACGAGAGTTATTTTAACGGACCATAAAAAAGCGTTCAAATACAACAAATGCATTCCCAAGTACCTATATGTTCACACGACAACTAGCTCCTTAAATTCTTCACCTGTAAATGCTGACGCAATTTTGAGAAATCATGTATCCGAGTGCCATGAGCTATTTAAGTTTAAGCATATTACGTCCAATGAAATAGTGAAAACGTTCAAAAATTTAAAAATTAAACGCACTGGTGATTTGTGGGACATATCTGTTGCTGTATTGCGGGGTATTGTGGAACCTATTGCTCCTCATTTAGCTTTTATTTTCAACAGATGTGTCGATTTAGGTACTTTTCCGGATTTGATGAAACATAGTAAAGTAATACCTTTATTTAAAACTGGAGATTCTAGTGATCCTTCAAATTACAGGCCTGTTTCCATTTTGCCAGTCTTAAGTAAAATATTTGAAAAGATAATATTAGTACAACTACTTTCTCATTTTAATTTCAATAAAATTTTACACGGGGAACAATATGGCTTCACCAAGGGTCGTTCTACGATTGACGCTGGGGTAGCTCTCTTAAAGAGTATTTTTGATGCTTGGGAAAAATCACAAAATGTTATAGGAGTGTTTTGTAATCTTTCTAAAGCCTTTGATTGTGTTGATCATGAGACACTATTGCGTAA
Source organism: Thyatira batis (assembly GCA_905147785.2). Lineage (NCBI taxonomy): Eukaryota > Metazoa > Arthropoda > Insecta > Lepidoptera > Drepanidae > Thyatira > Thyatira batis. The sequence continues at coordinate 3,982,231 of LR990507.1, forward strand.
GTTAAAATATTACGGGGTAAAAGGCATTGCACTTGATCTGATGAAATCTTATCTTAGCCAAAGAATCCAAAGAGTTGATGTAAATGGGGCTAAGTCATCTGGTTCTTCTATGCGTATGGGTGTACCACAGGGCTCAATTCTAGGTCCATTCTTATTTTTAATTTATATTAACGACCTCCCTTTTTATGTAAAAAATACCTGTGGAATTGTACTGTTTGCTGATGACACCTCACTGATTTTTAGTGTTGATAGACTTAAATCCAACTATGACGATGTAAACTGTGCATTGGCCCGGGTATTAGAATGGTTTACTGTAAATAACCTAGTTTTAAATGCGAAAAAAAACAAAATGCGTTAAATTTGCGTTACCTAATGTAAAAAAAGTAGGTTGTAATCTTATGCTAAATAATGAAGTTTTGAATCTTGTTGAATCAACAGTATTTTTAGGGATTACTCTTGACTCGAAACTTCAATGGGGCACCCAAATTTCTACACTTGCGGGAAAGCTCAGTTCGGCAGCTTACGCAGTTAGGAAAATTAGACAGCTTACAGATGTAGATACGGCTAGACTAGTATATTTTAGTTACTTTCATAGTGTTATGTCCTATGGTATTCTACTGTGGGGCAAAGGTGCGGATATAGAAACTATTTTTATTTTACAAAAGAGAGCGGTACGAGCTATTTACAATTTAGGCTCTCGTACGTCCCTCAGAGATAAGTTTCATGAAATCGGCATACTCACAGTTGCATCACAGTATATATATGCAAACATATTATTTGTCCATCATAACATTAGTAGTTTCATTAAAAACAGTGATTTGCACTCCCTCAATACAAGAAATAAGCACAAACTTGTGACCTCTGCTTATAGACTCCAAAAGGTGCAAGGTTCATTTTTAGGACTGTGTGCACGCTTCTATAACAAAATCCCTATATCAATTGTAAATTTGCCTTCGCAAAAATTTAAGGACCATATCAAAGCCGTATTAATAAAAAGGGCTTACTATAATATAAATGAATATTTAAATGATAATAATGCTTGGTTGTAGATTTATTTATCTTGTATACATTTATGCTAATACTCATACTGTAAATTACCTAATATAAGTATGTTAATAGTCTCGCTGATAACATTGGGTGTGTGTGTTTCGTTTATTAATTGATAATTATGTTTTGTAGCAGGCTTGGGTTAGTCATGCTCACTTAAAAGTCTTTGCTTGCGGCGGCGTCGTGTGACGGGTCGCTCACTTCCCTAAAATATGGCGAAGAGGGCGATGGCTGCCACATGCGTCATGCTTGTGAACAGGTGCTGCTTGTGGGGACTGGTCTGCTCAAGTTTGTTTTTGTTTTTATGAATATTCACTTTATTTTATGTATTTCTTTTCTTTTATGTCATTCCCTACCACGCAGATATTGTCAGTGAGACTATTTCATTGAAATGTATTTTAATCTAAGTTTATTTTAAAAAGAGTAATTGCTGAGTTTATTGCCGGCTCTTTTCAGCAAAACCAACCTTCCGAACCGAGCGTTAGAGTCTGACTATTCATAAGTGCTTTGCATATTGGCCTATTTGAATAAAAATATTTTTGATTTTGATTTTGATTTTGACAGCGTTTTCAAAAACGCTTTTTTATAGAGCGGTGTTGCATTTTCAACTTTGGGCGTTGGAAAGAGAGCATACTAAGGTACTTGGAAATGCATTTGTTATAATTGAACGCTGTTTTAACGTCCGTTAAAAAACCTCTCATGCGAATGAGGGCAGCCCTAGGCATGGACAAATGTACAATGTTGCTATTGTCTTTAATTTATTATAGGGATAATTTATGGATTTTTTCCTAGGGATTTCACACGACAGTCCAACTATTGCTATCTAGTAGAGGAATGCCCTAAGTAATTACACTAGTTACACTACATCTGTAGTGGTTTATATAACTAACATGCTATTTCCGCTTGTGGTCTATGCTATTATGCTCTATCTGTCTATGGATTTAAACTGAATGTCAAAATAAATAACAAGTAAAGCGCGCGAATAACTAATTTATATGTTTACTAATTATGTAAGCCATCGTTTATTACCTACGGATTTGAAATATGAAGTTCCGAGCTGTGATGATAGATGCCTCCCCTATGAAGGAATTTTCAAGTATGTATGGTATTTAAAATCTGAATAGGAGGCAACTAATAACCTTCCATTCCCATTGCCTGAAGTCTGATCCATCTCTAATCTGTTATTAGAAGAATTTGGGTGTTGATTTCTAGAATTACAACCACCTTACATAACTAGATCCTCCTAAAGTGATTTTGATAAAACAAAAGTTCACAATACCACTCAGGACTCATTGAATGCTGGATACTCCGAATTGATATTAATTTATATGTATAATATAATCAAACTTTTTTTATTTGTAGTTGTACTTCCTTACTTTCTTATTTTCTGCAACTTGGCCTTTTTCTTTGTTAATTACAGACATTGTAACAACAATATCAAAGCTGTGTAAAGAATGTGTGTTACGGTTAGCCGATGATAAGCTGTACTTCATAGTAAGTGAGGAGAACAGCGGTCCAGCACCCTCAATACTATGGTGTGAAATACCCCAAGCATTGTTCTTCTCAGAGTACCAAATGGTTGGCTTAGACGATGAACATAAAGACATTTACTTGGGTCTTAATTCTGGTAAAGTATCGAATCAGTTTACAATATTTTAAGATGGAATGTTTGACTTCCAAACTGATGGCTGTGTATTCAAAAGCACAAACAGTAATGTTTATGAACATGGCTGTTTATTCTGTATGAAAGTACTTACTTACTTATATATGAATATAAGTATTAAAGGTAGGTACTAAAGCAGCTAACTCATTACCAGAGTACATAGAAGCTTAGCTCAGTTGGAATCTTATTGGCCATGTATCCAAAAATAATGTCCCAGGATATAATAATTCATTAATTCTTGTATAAGGCAACTGAAATAAATAATTATTTTAGTAAAGATTATAATTTTTTTTTTCAGCTAACTTAGCAAGGTCTTTAGGACCATTGAAGTCGGCAAAGTCATTGAAAATCAAGTTAACGAAAAAACAGTGTCCCTGTGTTACTCTAGAAATAGAAATGGTAATAAATTCTATAATTACTCCATAATTTATAATTAGCCTACTAGTAATGTTTATGTAGAGTCAAATAATTACTGAGTGAGTGCTGGCTCTTCTCAGTAAAAACAACTTTCAGAACCGAGCATAAATATTAATAATGACTATTCTTAAGAGCTTGTAAAGGCCTATTTGAATAAAAAATCTTTTGATTTGATTTCATATGATAATTATTGTATAATTTCAGCCGTCCTCCACAGCTAATCAAACAAGACTAGTAACACATGATATACCTGTAGTTGTGATACCTAGGAAGCTATGGTCTGACTATCATGAGCCTAAAGTACCACAGCCTAGTGTAAGTATATATACACCTACTTTGATAGCTCATATTAATTTATAACAAAATTGAAACCTGAAGTAGATAAACTGACTATCCAAAAGTCTGCCTACTTGATACTGTGATAGATCTACATAATATACTTTAACTTAGTCACAATTGTATTTACTTACAGATTTCAATAGAACTACCTACATTGAAACAGCTACGAACAACAATAGATAGAATGAAAACAATGTCATCAGAAGTGGTGATCAGAGCATCGTCTGAGGGGCGTTTAATATTGCAAATCAAAACTGATATGGCTAAGGTGTCAACACGGTTTAAGGATTTAAGAGTTGAGGGATTTGAAGGTGTGTGAATGATCCATACTAATATTATAAATGCGAAAGTAACTCTGTCTGTCTGTTACACTTTCACGCTAAAACTACTGAACCAATTTAAATGAAATTTGGTGCACAGATAAACCAGAGCCTGAGAAAGGACATAGGCAACTTTTTATCCCGGAAAATTGAAGATCCCCCGGGAACGCGAAGCCGCGGGTAGTCACTAGTGTAGAATAAAAGTACTGTGTCCCTAAGTATTAATAAATATTGTTTCCCAAATTAACTTATCAAATACATGTCTTCTGTCATTAAGTCTCAAATTTATTACCCTTTATAATCTTGCTTGACCATGTACCTCGAAATGATATATGTGCATATAACATGACAATACACACTTAATATAATAAGAATATTATTCCTATTTGTTTCTACAGGACCAATAGACCATTCAGACTCAGAGACTGACACACAAGATAATGAAGATATGTCTCAAATATGCTATTGTAGAGTTGACGCTAAGAAGCTGTCCATGTTCCTATGTGCCGACTTAATAACACATAACCGGACTGTGTGCAGTATAGTGCATAAGAAATTAGTGATTCTGTGTCTCTATACAAACGATAATGTGAAGTTGCAATGTTTTATTAGTGGTATTGTGTATTGAAGATGGAATTTGTATAGCATTAGAGTAAATAATTGGATGAACATGCTCTCTAAGAGCCTTCGATCGCAGTTTAAAGTGTTTTTTTTTCTCTGTTTGTTTATACAGAAGTTTACAGAACTGATTGCACCTAGAATATTTTAAAATTTGCATCACTAATATAGAAGACTGAACAGGTGTGGTTTTTTTTATTTTAGTGGGTATGTATTTTATAAACTTTTGGTCTGATGTATGGATAAATAAATGGGACATTTTTTCACACAGCTAATCTGATTCCAAACTAAGCAGAGCTCATGAGCGGCTAATAGCAGCTCCTAGAAAATTACGATGCCTCAGTCCAATCAAATGCATATCCAAGTTAAATGTGTTATAACTGGTGTGCTAAACGCTAATGGTTTTCAAGCCAATAACTGAGGCATCCATTCCTTAATTTTTCAGCACGAGCGCATAGCGATTGTTCTGCGTAAAGAATGTCATTATGACCTATTAATTAAACACTATTTTAATATAACCTGTCTTGCAGCACTATGGATGTCTACAATAAAACCAAAAAATAATTACTATGAACCATTTATTGAACTGAATTATTAATACATATACATAATCACAATAATACTTATACAGAAAATTAAAGGTAATCAACAAAATTTTAGGTTTGAGTATAAAAATTGAATTTTATCTATAATCAACAATGTTCCAAAGTTTTGATTTATCAGCCTAACCTAATTTATTTCAATTATATGTCAACTGGAAGGATCTTTCATTGTCTCTTCTCAAAGTGTCGTGTGTTGTCTTCAATTGATCCAATTTATTGGTGATTTGGCCAATAGAGTTGTCTATCCATTGCATAGACGACATGTGAGCGTTAAGGATCCGCCCAATTTGAACGATCTGTAAAAAAAACGATAATTGTAATTTAAATCGGTTATCATGTTTAAGCACATGCCTTAAAATAAATGAGGGTGTTTAGACGGATTTTGAGATGATTTATTTTTATGTGTTTCGCTATACACATTCATCAAATGGATTTTAGCCGGCTACTTATTTTGTAATATAAACAAACTAGCTGCCGCCCCACGATTTCATCCGCGTAGGAACACAGGAATAAAATATAGCCTGTCTGTATCCTTCTTCGATAAATGGTCTATCTAACATATTTTTTTAAACTGGACCAGTAGTTCCTGAGATTAGCGTGTTCAAACCAACAAACTCTGCATTATATATTAGTATATAGATAGTAGATGGCCAATTACCGGGTCATTACTGTCCTGACTCCTATTTGTCTCGTTGAGATGTTCAATAACTTCTTTCAAGTCCTCCGACATTTGCCTTAGTTGTGAGTCCAAGTTCTCTGCCAAGGAATACCTGAAATTTGTGGTAAATTTTAGCACAAGTAGGCTACAAAACTTAAGATATAATGTACTAAACATATTTTGTATACGAAAACGATAGACAAACAGTGTGGTAATGCTGCCAGCATTCTACCACTGGGTCAAATCACCATTTGGGACATTTATAAATACATAAATATCCTGGGACATTTTTCACACACGGCCAATCTGATTCCAAAGTAAGCTTCAAAGTGAACTTGTGTTATGGTAACCAGATAGCTGATATGCTACTTTTAAATACATACTTATATAGATAATTACATCCAGACACAGAACAAACAGATATATTCATGCATACAAATGTTTGTCCTGGGTGGGATTCGAACCCACGACCAGCGGCTTTCTATATAAAATTATATTCTATCCATCTAGAAATACTATTACATAGAAAATAATTTATTCTATGTAATAGTTTTTTTAATGGTTTATGTTAATATATAAACTATGTATTAAGTTTTCAAGGCTATACATACATGTGTTCCCTTTCTGGATCGCGCATTCGATCTCCTGTGTCTTCTAACAGTTGTTTCTCCATAGGTGTGAGTAAATCTTCTAGTTCTTTTTGCTGGGCTAGAACAAAGTCTAGTTCGTGCTCTAAGCTTTGCTGTTCATTCTTCACAGTTTGTACTTCGTCATTCAGTTCTACAATCTGTAAAAAGAGAATACATGTTTTATGAATAAATAAATAAGACAGGTATATGGTATATTATGACTTATTATTTTATTTCTTTATAATAAGTCAACTATAAAAAACTTAAGTTAAACATAAATAAACATGTAGATTTATTATTTTTTTTTTAAGTATTGATTATGACAGAATAATATTAATGTTTGAATAAACTATATATACAACTAAATCTTATATAGAAAAAAAACAATAACATGATTATAACATACATAATTTAAAAAAAAAATTAAAAAATAAAATACCTGATCTGTTACACATTTTCTTAAGCTCCAATTTATAAACAAAATTTGGAGCTCAGGTCGCAAAAATTTGCTAACTTAAGTTAAATATAAAAATAAACATGTTATAATACCTTTTCTCCATTAGCAATCAGCAGCCTATCCCAAGCATTGATCTGCGTAGCTTGATTGATAAAGGTTTTCTCCTGTTCTTCTAGTTCCAAGGTCCATTTGTTTATATTTTCTTCCAATTGTCCAAATGTTATTGTTGATATCATTTGTGGTGGTACCGATGCTGTTGTACTGAAATTATAAAGGAGATTTTTAAGCAACATTTTTTTTTCAGACTTGAAGTATGCTAGGCTTTGTGTTTCGTGACCCTGACTCCCCAGCCGCTGGTCGTGGGTTTGGAATCCTACCAAGGACAAACATTTGCATGCATGAATATGTCTGTTTGTTCTGTGTCTGGATGTCATTATCTATATAAGTATGTAATGTAATTATAAGTAGTATATCAGCTATCTGGTTACCATCAAGCTCACTTTGGTTGAAGGTTGGAATCTTGAGAAAGTTGGCATTTGTCGTATAAACATTAAATTAAATGTTGATATGATCTTAAGGAGGGTAATACTCACGTAGTAGCGGTTGTTAGAGAAGGTGCTGTTGTAGCCGCTGTAGATTTCCCTAAAGCGATGATCCCTGAAGGCGTACTTGATGCTGTAATAGAAATTGAATGATTATATTTTAAATTTTATTTATACATTTCCAACTAAGGATAGGAATGCTATAATCTTACATTTTATGTCAGAACATATTAATATTACTATTGTTGGTACTTAATTAGTTGAAAAGATAATTGTAAATACTGTAATAATTTTTTTAATCAAAATTTAATCGAATCATGACTCGTATGTGAAGTTATTTACTTTTATAGACAGTTTGACATTAGCGATTGTGTAAGGAGGTAAGACAGATACCATTGATTTATTATTATAAAATAATGAGTATGTATCATTTAAATGAAAAAATCTTATACCATTATACATATAGGAACTACGCGGATACAAGGAGGCAGCTAGTGTTAATTAAATTTATTTGCAAAATAGATGTAAATAAATTAAGTAATACTGTACTAACCTGTAGCAGACGTTGAAACAGTACTGGCTTGGGGTTTCAGACCGAAACCAAGTGCACTGGAAGTAGTTGCTGGAAATAGCCCCGTCGTTTGAGTAGTTGGGGCGGATGTAGTTCCAAAAGCAATACCCGCTGACTGTGTCGTCGATGCGGCTGTTGTACCGAAACCTAAACTTTTCGTAGTCTGACTAGGCGCTGTTGATGTACCAAAATTTAATGTTGTAGGCTGACTAGCCGCTGTAGACGCAAAACTATGAGGTGTTGCCTGGCTTGTTGTAGCAGGAAAACCTAGGTTAGTTGCTTGAGTGGATGCTATCGGTGTACCAAAGCTTAGTGGAGCCGGTTGGCTTATACTAGATGTTGTTGCAAGTCCTATTGTAGTCGCTGGTGATGAGAAACTCAGTGCTGGCTGAGCAGATGTAATCGCAAAGTTGAGGGCAGTAGATGCTTGTGTCGGTGCATTTGTTGATGTTGGTAACCCAAAACTGAGGCTGGGTTGGGTTGAAGCCGGTGCGGCAAAACTAAGGCCAGCTGTTGGTTGAGTTGGAGCCGCTGATAAACCAAATGATAGGGTTGGTTGCACTGGAGCTACTGATGCAGCTGAAAAATAAGAGAAAATACTAAAATAAGAGAGCTAAACGCTAGGCTTAGCTAATTTAACCGTTTAACTTGATTAGCTGAGCTAATTAGCCAACGGCTAACCAGTTAAACGGTAAATTATTTTTGTCAGCCATTCATTGATTTCTTACTTACAAATAATAATATTGATTTTTTTATGACAAAAATAACGTTAACACTTAACAAAATTTTATTTATGAAAATGACTCTTAAATTAATTATTGAATATGTTTTCAGTAAAACTTCTATTTTTCTAGAGAAAAATAAATAAATTTGCATTTTTAGGTAGTAAATAGCTGAAAAAAGAATTACCTTAAAAAGCTAAGCTGTTATCTGATTTAGCTAACTATTTTGCCAGCTTGGCCGGTTAAGTTGTACAGCCCTAGTATCTAGCATAAAACCGGTCACTTACTAGGCAGAGCCGTAGATCCAAAACTGGGTAGACTTTGTGTTTGGAAGGTGGACTTGGTTCCAAAGGCCGAAGTGGCTGGGCCAGCGGTACCACCAAAGCTTAGAGGTGTACTTGTGGTTGTTCCCAAGCCTGTACTAGCTTGTGGTTGAGTTAGACTCGTCTGTTGGGTCGGTAGGGCGAAACCACCTGATGGACTCGCCCCAAATGGCGGCGGTGCTGAAACATAACAAAAAAAAACACTTTGAAATGGAAAGTAATTCACTTAATTAAAGTTCTTATAGTGACTGAAAATCCTTTCCATCCAACGGTTGTCTAGAAGAAATCTAGAAGAAGACTGCCACTCGTACATTTAGTTATGTCTGTTATTTTGTCCTTTGGTGTACAATAAAGTGTTTTTTATCTATATATAACATCTATCTAATGTTCTGTATAACAAAATAAAAAATAAATATCCCAAGACATTTTTCACACATGGCCAATCTGAAACGAAAGAGAGCTTGTGATATGGTAACCAGATAGCTGATATACTACATATACTACTTTTAAAAACATACTTATACAGATATTTACATCCAGACACAGAACAAACAGATATATCCGGGCATACAAATATTTGTCCTTGGTGAAATCCGAACCCACGACCAGCGGCTTGAAAGTCAGGGTCACTAACCACAAACCAGGCTGTTGGGTAATATAAATTATGGATACAAACCTGCACTAGTAGTGGCAGTACCAAAAGCAGGTGCAGCTGTTGTAAGTCCACCACCGAAGGAGAATGCAGACTTAGTTCCAAATGCGGAAGTTTGTCCGAGACCCAGAGATGGTGTAGTGGTGCCAAACCCAGGCTGACTTGTTTGAGGTGTTATTGATGCTATCGCCTGAAAAATACATTTAAATCCAAATAAAACAAGGTATTTAAGTATAGGGCTGAGTTTAATGACTTTGCTTAGCAATAATCATTGTTCTGAATCAAGTGTTAGACTAAATTTTAATTTAGTCTACCTAGTGACAATTTTTTCAGGGAGTAGTTACATAACAATTTCTAAATAAGGACTCCTAATAAAGATTTTAAGTACTATGTAATGACGGATTCCTTATTTAATGTCCTACTAACATTATAAATGCCAAAGTTTATGACTAAGGATATTTGTTAATCTTTCTCGCAAAAACTACTTAACAGATTTGGGTGATATTTGGAACACTGTTTATAACCAGGATTAACACATAGGCTACTCATTTTCCCGGGAAAATTGAAGATCCCCCGGGAACGCGGGTTAAAACGCAGGGAGCCACTAGTGGGTATATAATTTATCCTATATGCTTGTGAAAGCTTATTTGTGCAGTGCCTGCTCAAGCCCCTCAGGTTTTTAGGCACTAAGGTAAATGTAAAAATATATGTTAATTTACTAAATAAATAAAATAATAATAAAAATATTTATATTTTGATGAGTAAACTTACATTAGGTGCCGCCTGTGGTGCTGAGAAACCAGATGCTGGTGTAGCAAAACTGAAGGCAGCAGTGGTGGCCGGTTTGTTAAATGCAAACCCGGAGGACGATGGAGAACCAAATGATGTTGCTGTAAAAGAGTTGATGTGGATGTAAATATCTATATAAGTATGCATTTAAGCATAGTATATGTAGTATATCAGCTATCTGGTTACCATAACACAAGCTCACTTTGAAGCTTACTTTGGAATCCGATGAAAAATGTCTCAGGTTACTTATTTATTACTTTAGCATGTAAATATCCTGGGACATAGATAATATTAGTGTAGATGTATTTAAGTTAAAGTTTACCTTGTGCAGTGGGCGTGCCAAACGCTGGCGGTGCCTGTTGCTGCTGCTGCTGCTGCAGACCACCGAAAGAAAGATTCTGTAATGTAATTGTGGAATAATAGACAATATATGTATATAGAATACTAGCTTCTGCCCACGACTTCCTCCGCATGGAATACATAGTAACGTTGAGCTAACATTAACCTGCGACTTTACGTAACCCCTCAAAACAAAAAAAACACGATTTTGAAATGAAGAGAATATAATATTCGATGAAGATCTTCAACAAACAACTTATTTCATAATTTGAAATGTTACAAAAGATCTAAAATAACAACAAACCTGTGTGGCTGGTAGTCCAAATCCAGGGCTGCCGACAGTCTGATTAGGCGGTGCCATCATCCCTTCAAATGACGTTGGTTTTATAGCTCCAAAGGCCGCCCCTGTACTTGGTGGTGTGGAACCAACTGTGGAAACAACATGATAAAAATTATTCATAAAACATTATAATTTCATACATAACTTTGTTTTCAGTTGTCTGGAAAATAATTAGACAATAAATTTGAATAATTGTTGATTTAAAATAAGAATGAATGTAGTAAGTTAAGACTGAGATAGACTACTAAAATTTCCATGTTACCTCTTTTTCTAGTACTAAAATCCATTGTCAAATTATAGTATAAATATATAGCTTCTGCCCGCGACTCCGTCCGCGTGGAATAGTTACTTTGGGCTAGTGCTAACTTTAAACCCCCTTCGTTTAGGTAGAAGGATGGTCTCGCAGAGCTAACTGATGATGGCACGCGCCGGCCTGGCACATAAAGGCGCGCGCAGTACAGTACTTGATCATTATTTTGTAGCATGTTATTTTAATTTTGCGACATCTCCTAAGATATTCATTGAAATCGAATGATGTAAAAGGCTATTTTGTTTTAAATTAAAAACTTGCGATGAATAACGTATTTATTTGGATAAGGATTAATATCATCTTTATAAAAACACCTTCACAAATAATGCTTAATTTTCGAACAAATTTGGTTAGTATAAAAATGGTCACAGTGAGCCAACCTTAACAGATAGACATATGCTATCGCAGACTTTTTTTTAGAACTTTTGATGAGGAACAATTCTGTTATACATCATTTTAGCGTAACTTTAACCGTTTACGCAGCGTACGCAGCGGAAGCTCTCAACAGAAAAGAAATCTCCCGATTTTGAAACATTCTTCATTGGTGCTCCGCTCCTATTGGTCATAGCGTGATGTTATATAGCCTATAGCCTTCCTCGATAAATGGACTATATAATGGCGAAAGAATTTTTCAAATCAGACCAGTAGTTCCTGAGATTAGCGCGTTCAAGCAAACAAACAAACAAACTCTACTCCTTTATAATATTAGTATAGATGATTACAAAAATAACACATTAATTATAATTATTACTCATTGAATTAAGGAAAATAAAACTGTTAAAATCTATTGTCTTTGTTATATAGGAGATAGATGAGGGTATATTTAAAATCATAAAATGTAAAAACTTTTATTTGAAATACCTTCTTAAACTTCAGAATGTATTTTTTTGGTACACACTGACCATCAGCTGAATTTGACATAATATGTACAGAATCTATAAGTAGGAAAGTAGTAAGTATAATAAATAAATAATAAATATCCTGGGACATTTTTCACACACGGCCAATCTGATTCCAAATTAAGCATCATAGTGAGCTTGTGTTATGGTAACCAGATAGCTGATATACTACATATACTACTTTTAAATACATACTTATATAGATATTTACATCCAGACACAGGACAAACAGACATATTCATGCATACAAATGTTTGTCCTGGGTGTGAATCGAACCCACGACCCGCGGCTTGAAAGTCAGGGTCACTAACCACAAAGCCAACCGGGCTGTCAAGTATGCATCAATATAGATCATATACTTTGTACATAATATCACTAAAACTAAAATTATTAGTACAATACAAAAGTACAGTTAAGGGAATGCAAAACATGCTGATATATGAAATAAGCTATTTCTTTGGTCCCCGATCCACATGCTAAGCTAACTTTCTCAAAAAAGTAATTTATAAATACGGAGTTATGCTGTTAAACAGATAGAAAACCTCATGTAATCAGAAACAGGGAATGAAACTGACAGAAATATCATAGTAGAATGGTAGACAATAATAATGCTTACACAATGACGATGTAGCGGCTGTGGTTTTTGATCCAAAAGCAAAACTTCCAGCATTAGATGTTGGACTAGAGAAGTTAAATGCAGGTTTACTGTCTGAAAATTTACCAAAGTTTATTGGATTTTTTAGCAGGACTAATTATTAAGGATATAGGAATGCTTTCTAATATTTTTTACATGGTATTCATTGAAACAACTTACCTGTGCTAGCTGCACCGAAAACAGGTTTACTTGGATCTCCACTACCAAATGCAAAACCTGAAATGTTATTTTATTAGTAGCTGCCTCCGCGCGGTTTTACCCGCGTAGTTCCCGTTCCCGTGGGAATACAGGGATAAAATATAGCCTATATTACTCGGGGATAATGTAGCTTTCCAAAGGTGAAAGAATTTTTGAAATCGGTCCAGTAGTTTCGGAGCCTATTCATTACAAACAAACAAATCTTTCCTCTTTATAATATTAGTATAGAAATATAAGAAGTCATTATGGGAGATTTATAACATAAACATTGCAAAAAGATTCGAAAAAATGGGTGACATTTATGAAATGTACCTGATAACTTAATTAACTGTTAGTAAGCTGTGTAAGAACACTACATTTAAGTCATGATAGTCTTCATGGTAGAAATCACATGGAATAGAAACGAAACTAAAAAATACTACAGGAATGCTTGAATACGAAAGGTGCTAGCCTAATCTAACCTAACAAAAATGTAAAAAAATACTTATGATCTAAAAACTGATGTCGATTAATGTACCTATTTAACGTACTTCGGGATAGCTGTTAACTCGGATAGAACTCGAACCAACAGAAAAGTTAGGTTAAGTTATATATTTGGTAAGAAATATCCATGTTAGAGATTATTATAATAATAGTATCAAAAGTTTCATATTTTAAAATGAAATGAATAATATTATTATAAAAAAAAAATCGTCATCACCTGGAGACGAAGTGGCCGCGCCAAACGTACTAGCAGTCGTAGTAGTCGGAGAACCGAAGCTGAAACTCATATTTGAATATGAATTATAGCTTTTTGGAATGGCAAAATATACTTATTGCAAATCAAGCCGGTTTAATGACTATTTTTTTTATTAAATCAATATTTTCGTTAGAACTCTAAACAAAACAAAGTCTTGTCAACAAAGTAAGTTCACCATTCGACATTCGATTCGACATTCGAATCACTTTTTTTTAAGCTAGTTTCAGTGTTACCATTTTACAATTAGTGATTCTAAGTTAAACTTAACTAATCTCGAAATGAATAATATGTAAAAATAAATTATATAAATAAATAAATATTCTAACGTGATTTGAAAATTGACTGTGAGTATAAATAAATAAGATTTTTATGAAGAATCATTAATACCGAACGACTTACTACTACATACTTAAAATAACATAATGTTTATATATGGTTACGTAAGAAACTAAAAATATTTTATTTTATTTCAAACTTCTGTCATTAATATAAAACAAGTCATGCATGGGTTTTGAAATCACCATGCAAATAATCTTCATAGTCATAATAAACCGTAACTGTATTCGCATACTTTGGCAACATTAGTGGAAACATAGACAATCTATGTTTTTTACAGACACAGTGTGTAGAGAGTTGGTTGGCCTATTGGCCTTTTGCCTGCTTTACTAAGTTTTTTTTTCTGACTATTGAAATACCAGTTTAGTCAAAGCATAAACCTCGACCGAAACATTAGTTAGATAGTTATATAATTCTTTATTGCTGTCCCAAATCTAAAACATTGAGGGAGGAATAAACAAGCGATATACCTAGTTATTTGTGCTCCACCAAATTCCCGACAATTCTTATTTCTCAAATAAGGAGCTATACAAAAACTTTTTAGGCTTTGATAAACAATAAGTATTAGAAGTTTTAGGGGATGGTATGGTTGGGTGGTATATTTGGGTTTTAAATAATGTAAAAATCAATTTACATAATTTCAATCAATATCATGTTAATTTAATAATTTGAATTTTTAATCATAATGTAACATTTGTTTTTATTTTACCAAAATAAAGGACAATTATTTTTGTTCCTTGCGGAACAGGCTAGGGTCAGAGATCATGCTGCCTAGTCATCAGTTTGTAATAAAGGACAAACACACAAAATTTAAGATAGTGACATAACAGGCTAGCTAGGACATAACTGTTGCCATACAAACATTTTTTGTTGCGACCTCTGGTACCTATCCAAGGTAAAAAATAACCTGTGTTATGGATACCAAAAATTCAACTCAAATTTTAAATTATAAAGCTATTGTTAATATAATTTAACTTAGGCACACAAGCTATGCTCATTCTATCCGTTATCTTTTCACACATTGATTGCACATAAAAGGCACTCGACACGCCTAACCTGGCAGTGAACATCCAAATCTAGGGCTGGCACGATGCCAAAATATAGAACGATAGCCGTAAATCATCTGCACCACCATTCAATGTAAACTACGTGTAAACAAGCTATTTAAGAAAGGAATCTAATGTTTTATTACAACGATAATAGCTAATCAATTCCTTGAAAACAAGGGGTCGGATATCAAAGGGCATACCTACTTACTCATTGTTTAGTAATCTTGAACTAGGTACTTGCGTGTTTAATTATTCGGTCTAGTCACCAAATTTGCCCTTTGTGCCGAATTGTCGATCAAGAAAATGATTATGAAAATACCACTAGGTATATAACAGAGTCTAATTTGAATTACTGGATGCTGATAAGCAATATAAGATAATAATGTCTATATGATTTATGACTTTTTGTATGATATAAATCTATGTTTTATGTACTTTTATGTTTTAGATGACTTGAAACACTTTTGTAGAATGTTAAATACGCTATGCATTATAAATACATATATCAAAACCTTTGTTTTCGACTTTTGTGGGTTGACACATTATTGCTTATCAGCATCCTACTAAGGGTAACAACTAGTGAGAAAAATGCCCTGAAGCCGGCATGATTTCGTAATACTAGTAGAGTCTCCGATACAAACTCTACGCTAAAATAACCTTGAACTTTCGGTAACGGAAAACACCGTGAGAAAACTAAGTATAAGGTGTTAGGGGTACCTGCCTGGTTACACAGATCAATGTCCTGTCAATTTGATTCCATAGATACTAAGTAAACGAATAAATTCTACGTATCGTAAGTGTACCAGTGGTGGCCACGGTACCAGTAATGGCCAAAAATTTAAAGAAACATTTAGAATTCGGACATGAGTGAATGTTTTTACATTGGGATCACTGTGACATAGACTTTAGACATTGAACTATCTAAGTTTAACGTTTTATTGAATTCAGTCAGTTACATGTACAAATTTGCGCGAATAAAAAGTGTCAGGTGATTTGAAATTGTCAACGACGGCTTTTCTTAAGGAAATCGTTAAGGCGGTGAGCAGAAAGTTACACTTGTAAAATATTATTGCTTAGTTAAAATCAAAATTAGTTTCTTTTGATGTGTTAGTCATAAAATAAAGATAAACTAAGACTAAGACTGGGGCGGCCATTAATGGATTTTCCCTGGCCAAGACTGGGTCACAAAACTACAACTTTTATTTGTTAAATTAATTGAATCCAGCTTGGCCGTATCTCACGCGTAACTCATTACAAATATTAAATAAGGACTGGACTTTACAGTTTCACTATATTCAGTGCTGAAACTTTCACTATTTTGGTAATATTTCACAAAAACCAGTTTTTTTTTTCTTAAGCTGGCCACCATTGGGTCATTTACCATAGATATAATCTTAGTTTCCTCAGATTCTGCCAGAATATGAATACTATTGTACGTACAAAATTTACAAGCGCTACATGAATAAATGATATTTCTACGAGTATATGAAGAAACCACGTTAAGCGAGGTTTGAATATGTTTTTCATTTCCATGTGGCGCCTCCCCGCACCGCGCCGTTCGTAAATGTGTAGTGATCAGTGACGTCAAAAATATAAGTAGATGCGGCATACACAAATTCTTTACTTTTCATTTGTTGGTGAACAACTGTAGTACTTTTTTACTTAATACAAAAACATAGTCTACTTCCGACTGTATGTACGCTTAGATCTTTTATACTACGCAACAGAACTCAATGCGGTTTTCATCAATAGGAAGTGACTTAAGAGGAAGGTTTATATCTATAGATAGTTTAATATAATTTTATGTTAATTTGTTGTAATGATATTGATTTTAGGGATACCATGGGATGTTGGAGATGGTTGTTAGTAAGAATATAAATAAATGTTTTTGAAATAGAGTGTGTTTTCATTCTACTGCTGCTTAAGAAATTGTTACAATTAGGTACCTTGTATTTGCCATTATAGAGCGCGTATGCCGCATCTACATAAAAATCTTTGCCGGTGGGTAATTTATTTAAGCCTATTAATATAAAACCAGTGCCAGTGAAATAAATATATATTTTTTATTTTTTTTAAACGACATTATATCTAGGCCTAGGGACGAAGGGGACAGGGTTGGAGTCAGGCGTGAGTAATAACCTGACATTGACGTTGGCTCGCCTCCATCGATTCCACATGACATAGTGGTCCTTCCAAAGCAGGTACACAGTGACCGAATAACCGCATAGAACAATGGCCATAAAGAAATCCATGGCCGTCTCCGTGATACGGTGGGATATACCTGGGAAAATATTAGTCGGCTAAATTAAACGTATAGGCACTTTATTATTATAAACCATTTAAGTGGTATCATGGGGTTCTTCAAGAAGGAAGTGAAGGGACTTTTATAGGGACGACAACGCGTGAGTGAAGCGCGTGACAAGCGTCCATAGTCTAAGGAACCGCTTCCCATCAGGTGGGACCGTATGCCTGATTGCCACCTTTGTGGTATAAAACACAAATACCTATTCGCATTTATAATATTAGGTACTTACAAACATAAGATAGGATGAAAAAGGCAATTTCGCTTTTGCAATAAAATTTCCACAATTGTAATATAATGTGGCGACCTACCCCAAATACAGCAAAATTACCTTTCCACCTCGGCAACAAAAACAAAATAAAAAGTAAAAAATAAGCAAAAACAAAACACACCTTCCTCTTTTCTAGCACCTGCCTCTAGCTTACCAAATTTTTTGCCCTCTATGACAAAGTATTGAGTACCGACGATGCACACGGCGAGCAGACCCGCAGTAACAGTTGATAGTAGCCAGAATATTAGGCAATCCGACTGTGGACGGAAAATATTATTTATTTAAGCAGTTTGTATGTGAGTTGGGTAGGCACTCAGTTTGTAGTTTTGTGTAATTAAATTACTGTAGGACGTTTTGTGAGTGGGTGTTGCCACCGCTGCCCCTACCTACCTAATAAACAAGAATATTAAAACTGATTTCATAATTGATCATGTTTCAGAAGCATATAAATTGGTTTAGTTTTAACATCACTTAGGATGCAAGGAGTAGTTTAAACGTTAATATTTTTATTGTAGGAAATTAGTGAGATGTTTGCATTTACTTTAAAATTAAGTTTAAACATGTATTATTATTATTATCATTTTATTTGTTTAGTCGAGAATATGCTTCTCCTGAAATATTACATCATATGCATAAGTTATAGCACCGTACAATAATTACGAAATCAATTTTAATATGGTTGTGCGTACTTAATATGGTTTTATAAACTTGGATTTTTCCAGAATTTACTCATTTCTAGTCTGATTCGAAACTCGGCCTAAATCGGCCTAAATCTAAATCCAGACACACAACAAAAAAACATGTTCATATACACAAACGTTTGTCCTGGGTGGGAATAAGTCTAGAACTAGTGGTTTGAAAGTTAGGGTCACTACTCACTAACCACAAAGCCAGTCGGACACGCAACATACATACGAGCTTAAAACTTAAGTAAGTAGGTACCTTGCAGTACCTATGTGTGGTACTGTAGGTATTATTTATTCAAACCTGAGTGATGTCACGTGATATCTCTTGTTTGAATAAATCAGCTGTTTAATACTCGGTTATTAATAGACTCGGTTTATATAGAGAGACGCGGTATAGTAAAGTGCGAGTTTTGCGTAAATTTAAAATCTAAGGATGTCAAAAGATTTTATTTATGTAGGTATCTATTGGAACTATGTACCTACCTTCCTATAAAAACATCGCTTTTCTATTTTATCAAATACGAATAGATCTTTCAAACAGTATTATTCCTGTTAAATACCCATAGATATTTTTCTATTTAGAATATATAAATTCAGATTTTTCAGCATGATTTCGTTCGAGAAAGTTACTTACTTTTGTTAAAGTTTTTTGCGGAATAGGTAGTATTTATATTATAGAGAAATATTGCTCAAATGAGTTTGTTACACTACCCCGCACACACATCGACGATGGCAATTTAAAGAATAGACTAGATTTTATACATTACTCAAGATTTTTAACCGACTTCCCAAAAAGAAGGAGGAGGTTCTCAATTCGGCCGGTATGTTTTTTTTTTTTTTTTTTTTTTTTTTCTATGTATGTACATCGATTACGTCGCGGTTACTGGACCGATTCGCGTGATTCTTTTTTTGTTCGACGCGAAATAGCTGCCAGATGGTCCCATAATTTCTTTCAGTTTGGTTAAGTAGTTTTTATTTTATAAGCATTATTGTTATTTGGACGATGTCATTTTGACGATACTTTGTATATTAGTATGTCGATAACTTTAACATTTCTAATCCGATTTGCGTAATTCTTTTTTTGTTTGTTAGGGTACATATTCAAGTTGGTACCCTGGTCATCTAGTAAGCATATGATGATGGGATCCCAAGGAAATCGAGAAGAACACTCAAATTATAAGCATATAACTGTCACGTTTCAGTCAATATCATACAGTTTGTTCAATTATTTGCGTTTGATGATGATTTCCTATGGATGAGCTGATGATGGAAGGTACAACTCCTCAAAGGATAGGAGTTCAGAGAAAATTCTTTCAAAATTATACGTACATATGGATAGAGAATAGTATTTCTTGAGGCTATTAGGTTGACCTTGAAGGTTAATCTCATTAACGCTTAAGTTTAATAGTTTTCTGTGATTGTTAAATAAATAATAAGCCTACCCATACTTAAACCACTAAAAAGCAAAAAAAAAAAAAAAACTACGTTAAAAAAAACCGACTTCCAAAAATACTAAAAAGCAAAAAATAACTAACGCAATTTATAACACTTTCCTCTACTTAACTACTGACTACTTATTCTTTCCGCTTGCTGCTTGGTTTGAAGTCGGTGCCAAGCCATATATGAATAAAAAAAATTACTTAAAAAAATAAAATAGAGTAACAAATAAATTTCTACACGATAACCTACTAACTACTAACCTACGTAAATAAATCAGAAATAACGATAAATGACAATGAGAAACAAATGAAAACGACGATGAAATAAATGTCCTAATTTACATTCTACAACTATAGTGGTCCTGTAAAGGACCGTTTATTTCTCATATTAATAACTCACACACCAAGAGCATGCGTCTAAAATTTAGAATTTTAAATGCAAACGGTGCCAAAGTTTTTGTTGACCTTATTAAATCATGGAGAATCTTAACAAAGATCTTTTGTATATAGTTTACTGTAGGTTTGCTAATTATGCTGTGGCTTGGCACCAACTTCAAACTAAGCAGTAAGCGGAGAGAATAAATAGTCAGTAGTTAAGTAGAGGAAAGTGTTATAAATTGCGTTAGTTATTTTTTGCTTTTTAGTATTTTTGGAAGTCGGTTTTTTTTAACGTAGTTTTTTTTTAATTTTATTTGAACGCTCAAAGTAAACGCTAACACGAGGCACACAACATCAAGTGTACGGTATAGGTGTCATGTTACAAACACAAATACGCGAAAATTTAATGTTTATTTTCACAACATCGTTTAAGCGCCGGAATATACAGTGAGGAAGTTATTTGTCGGGGGTGATACCAAGTAACTAATGCCGGAATTCTCTATCTAGAACGACCGGCGCGCGGCGCGGCGGTAGATTTGAAGTGACAGTGTTAAATTGCAACCATATTTCATCATCTGTTACCATTCTGGAAATTCGTAATATGATAAAAGATTGAGCGTGTAAAATTCTGACAAACTAGGTATTTCGATAAACTAGGTCAAAGGATGGCACCCATTTGGAACATGTTTTTTTCGTCGCCAAACGAAATTTTTTTGTAAATCATTCTCAAGCGTCATAGTTTGAGTATAAACATTTTGGATACACTACTTGTCCAATAATAAGTTATGTAAAAAATCTGGATCACTCTTTTTTAGGGTTTCAAAGCCGGACTGGCAAATTACCGAAGCCTTATAGATTTTCATTTCCATTTTCATCGACATATTTCGTAAATTGACAAGTTAAGCTAACTATATCTACTATTCTATGTAGGTACTATAGTTTTCATTGAAACGTTACTACGCGAAATATAAAGTGCTTTCACCCAAAATAAACAGACAGACTTTGTCGGTAGAATTTCTTTATAAAAAACAAGACACGTTTAAATTGATTTACCTGCGAAACAATCCTAAGGAAAAATAATCCAATGAAAATGTTAATTAATAAAAAAACTCTGTTATAGTTTTGACACAGTAACTTTTTACTATACAAATATTTTCATTAGCTATAAAACTGTGTTAGGTACTAATGTCAAAGTATCGGCCGACCCCCCAGTTAATCCGCATAATCTAGTAATTTTTTACTAAAATACCCATAACCACCTAGAATACAATCAATCCACATTTGCAAAACATCCGCTTCCTCAATGGAACAACAATAAACAAGCTGAATAAATGGTTCAAATTTCAGTTTCTCAATAACTGACGGTGCGAGGACAGAAATCCAATAGCATCGTGTCATGTCAAGGCTCGCAATGTCAGCTCTCAGACCACGGATCCACGGTGACGGCGCGACGCCCCTTCGCATTTCATACCCTTTAGCGGTCAGACAAGGGGGCGTTGAAATATCATTTGAGTAACACTGGAATTTGTCTCGAGCAATTTGGAGGTGTCAAGATTGTTAGTGTCTCGAGTAATTAGGTGCTGTATTGATGTCAATCAACGTTAATAATATAAGACTAGTTGATGGTATTGATTAAACGAAGCACGACACAACGCCTTTTATGGAGACTTACGTTAATTTATTGGAAAATGTTTTAAGTTCCAAGTATCCAGCTTATTGAGAATTCATTAATTAGTGAAACTAGTAACTAAATACCTTTCTATTAGGATTGATTTGCGCATGATTGGCTGAACTCTAAACGTTATTTTGGATGAAAATACAGACTAAATATAAGGAAGGAGCAAATGGTGAAAACGTGACTAAACTGAAGTAATCCAATACGTTCATGTCACATAACGTCGTGTCACAGGTTCGATACATGTCATTGGAATCGATAGTAGGGTAGGGCAGACGACGCGGCGACGATCACTAGGTACCTATACTAATATTTATAAATGTAGGGTTGCCATCTCTAAAATTTGGAAAACAGGACAAGACGCGTGAAAACCCCGGATTTTAGAGTCCGAAAGCCGGACATGTCAACAAGATCTTTTAAACATATTCAATGTAATAGAAAAACAGTTGAAAATGTCATAAATCACCTTTTTAGGGTTCCGTAGTCAGCTAAGAACCCTTATAGTTTCGCCATGTCCGTCCGTCCGCGGGTAATCTCAGAGACGGTTGATACTACAGAGCTGTAATTTGGTATGGTGGTACCTAAATATTAACAGCATCGACAAAATTGAAACATAAAATCGTGAAAAAAAATTTTTTTTGAGAGTACCTCCCATACACGTAAACCGGGAAGAATTTTTATTGTGTGGCATATCGTTAGATAGCTTATTAAAAATAGCAAAGGGTTGCTAAGAAAGCTTTCCGATTCAGGCTTTCCGACACATAATTACTTGTAAGATTCTATGTTACATTGATATACAAAAAAATTACAAATCCATAAAACATAAAGATTGCAAGCGACAACATGCGAAAATAATAGTTCTAATAAACTAATCACATTTTTTATTGAAATCCCCCCTTTAAATCCTATCTTTAATATTCAGAACAATTATTTTCGCATGATTCTTACATTCTTTATGTTTTATGGATTTGTAAATTTTTTTTTATTTTTTTAATGTAATATAGAATCTTACGTCTTTCAAGAAATTAAACTCTGCATTTTACTAAATAGCTCAATATTGTACATAGTGAAAGTACAATAATCGGTTTCGAGTTTTTGCATTTTCTGAGAACATTTACCATAGTAATGTATATATTTTTTAACATTATCAGGAAAAAGAGATTTCAACGAACAATAAACTCGTAGATTTTTTTTAAAATGCTGATATTTTGACGTGAGAATTTTCGATTGAAAATTAGGGTATTTTTTCGATATTTTGTCAATATAAGGCGAACCAATAAACATTTCAAATCAAAAATATGACAGTGTATTTAAGACATAAATAGGTAAGTTTTCACCAAATTTCGTGAAAAAATAATTATTTTTGGATAAGATAAAAATAAAAAAACCAAAAACTTGATTATTTGAACTTTTCACATAAATTTTGAGGTAATGTGAAAAAAATGTTAATACTAATGATGTAGATCCCTTTATTACCTACAACTTTGTCATTATTTTTTTTTCTATAGGACTTGTAGTTTTGCCGGAAATCGAGATTAACCGTTTTTACCCTTAAAACTCACCCCCCCCCCCCCCCTTCCCGACCTCAGATCGCCCGTAATTTAGTTTTCCTTAAATTTTTGTTATATTTTCGTCATTTTAAGATGGGTTTCATCCTACTACTATCTTTTTCTGTTTCCAAAATTATCGACTCTGGTCTAAAATCATATTACAATTTGTTACAAATTTATTTATTCAGAATCAGAATCAGAATCAGAATTTATTTATTGCATAAACTGTACAGTAAAGTGGTGTTAAAATATATAGGTATCATTAGTCTCAACAATCTCGTCCACATCGAACATGCAATATTGATAGCTTATGATTAACGTTTACAATTATTTAGAATAGTCAAAGTATAGTCGAAGAACTTGAATGTCATTAACCCTATTCCTAAACTAAACCATATTACAATTAAAATATTAAAAGGTGACACACAAATGGAATGTTCATTATCAACAAAATTATTATACATTTATTTTTTAAAACCCGGTCTACAAATGAAACCTTCCCCGGACGCTCCCCGGATGCCCTCTAAACTAGGACAAATCCGGGGAAACCCGGACGGATGGCAACCCGAATAAATGCGAAAGTAACTCGGTCTGTCGGTCCGTCGGTCTGTCTTTCACGCTAAATCTACTGAACCGATTTAAATGAAATTCTGGTATCTACACAGATAGTTTAAAGCCTGACAAAGGACATAGGTTACTTTTTATCCCGGGAAAATTAAAGATCTGCCGTGTACGCGGGTGAAACCGCGGGAAGCCACTAGTGTATTTCGTTAAATAAATTACAATCTTAAGTTAGGTAGTACATAGTACAATTAGTAGGTATATCAAAAATAATGTAATGAGTTATTATAAAAAGTTTTAGAAAACAAGGTTTTATTTGTTGTGTCAGTAACATAACAGTTTTCGTCTCTACAAGGACTTTTATTAACCCAGTTAAAGGGCATTGACCCATAAAATTATCTGGGCAAGGGTGATATCTTAGGCTTTGACGTTGCTCATGTCAGAGTGTGTCTGAAGTCAAACGTAAGCTCATTAAACTTAAAAAAATATGTTTAGGATATATATATTTTTTATTGTCATACAAATTAGATATGCATAATCGGAAGTGAGTAACTATTTTAGGGCTTCATTGCAATACCTAGCAACTATATATAAAACAAAGTCCCCGCCGCCTCTGTCTGTCTGTCTGAAAGCGACGAACACAAAAACTACTGAACAGATTTTCATGCGGTTTTTACCAAATTACGGAGTATTTTTTTGGTTTTTATGTATAACTAGCTGCCTCCGCGCGATTTTACCCGCGTAGTTCCCGTTTCTGTGGGAATACTGGGATAAAATATAGCCTATGTTACTCGTGGATAATGTAGCTTTCGAATGGTGAAAGAATTTTTAAAAACGGTCCAGTAGTTTTTGAGCCTATTCATTACAACCAAACAAACAAAGTTTTTCTCTTGTACATATTAGTGTTGATACATCAATTTGGACCCGGTAGGTGGTGCTGATGGGTAGAACGAAGTCTGCCGGGTCCACTAGTTTAATAATTTATACTATATTATGACCTTAAAAAGATTTCTTTACGGATTCACAAATAGATTATTCCTGATTTATGGGCTCTTGTACTAATTGATTCACAATCATTAATTGGTGTGGCCGTAACCGAAGCTCGGTCGACTGGTTTCGCTAATAATTAAGTAACGATTCCCAATGTTACGCTCACGGCTCAATTGGCGTTTTGGTTCTATGAGTTTAACATACCTATTTATAACGGACGAACTATTTTCCCGGTGATCGCAGGGTATTTAAGGGTTCCCGGGATGAAAACATAGCTTATGTCGCTGGGGAAAAGGGTGGCTGTTTAAATACATATTTTGATGCACCTACATTAGTTAGGTACCTAGTAAATTGGATTGTCTGGAATTATTAATTAAAAACACAGAGCTTGTACCTTCTTATCCTGGCTATAAAACTATTGACATTACAGACTGACATACATATAAACTGTATTATGGGGTGATTTATGCATGAAAGAGTAATAAGCATCCATATATCCTGACAAAATTTTAATATTAGATGACTAGATATAACTGCGTCTGGCGGGCGGCGACGGCTTGTACGAGATTGAGGCATGGCTGCGGCGAATAAAGGAAGAACTACATTAGACCGACACACACTTCTGACGTATAACACGGCATATCGAATCTACGCTACACGTGGTACGGTTTACGCTGGTGTATATATTATTAAGTTACTTATGCAACAGTCGACGTCTCTCCTGCCTGGGAAGGCCTATTTGAATGCACAAATAAAGTTCACAGGTTATAACAGCCGCGGTATTATACTCAGATTATTCATTGTAGGCAGAGAAATGACATTTCCAGTGTTGCAGGTTTTTAGTCCCAAATAAATAGTGTTGTGGTAGATTCGATTTTTTACAACTAAAAGTCGGCTAAGGACAAAGGAAACTCGACTAGAGTTTCCTTTTTTTTATTCAATGTCAGATTGCCTTTATATAAATAAAAATATGTAATTTATGGTAATAAAACAGAAGACATACACGGTAGGTATTTTTTTACGGCCATTTTGTTTTGGAAGCGACTATTTGTACGGGTACTGGACAAATAAATTATATTTATTCGTACATTTATTCATTTTTTTTAATTAAACATGAATTGGATGATTTGCTTATGTTAGGTTAATTAAATTAATAACATTTATTCGATTTTATTTATTTAATTTTGGTTGTAGCGGGTCACCCTTTTTGTATCAGTGACAGTTGCACTTGTCATTTCTCTGACTCGAATTATTAATCCGACTATAGGTACTATGTATTGTATCGGTGTGTCGTTTGGATCCAAGGTTGGAAGATCTGGTCCATTTGGAAGACTTGTCTGGGGATACTGATCACTTAGATGCCACTTTATGATACTATATTACATATTTTTATATTTAACAGTTTTGACACTTCAAGAAACTGCGTTACGCTCCGCTCACGTAACGTGACGTTATGTTTTAAATAATTTTGACGTGACAACGTCTTATAAATTGGTTTGCCGGGTGACACTTCAAGAAACTGCGTTACGCTCCGCTCACGTAACGTGACGTTATGTTGACGTGACAACGTCTTATAAATTGGTTTGCCGGGTGACACTTCAAGAAACTGCGTTACGCTCCGCTCTCGTAACGTGACGTTATGTTTTAAATTGTTACTATTATTTCATCCTTCTTCCTACTATACGAATGAATATTCACATTAAAATTATTTTACCACTCAAAGTCGTTGTCACGTAAAACTTTCGCCCGTATACCGACTTTACAGGCAACCAATTTTTTTTTATTATAAGTATTGTCTGACGCTATACCTACGTTATGTGGCCAACGTTTAGCCTTATATAGTCGTACCTTAACTCATGCCATCAATTGTTGAGTGTCCACGGAAACCATGGAAGTAGACGCTTTAACTGACGGTTGTGACCTTTTTGCTAATTTTTGATGCATTATTTAAATTAAGTAGGTAGGTATTGCAATGGAATTAATTTTATTTACGACTAGCTGCCTCCCCGCGGTTTTACCCGCGTTGTTCCCGTTCCCGTGGGAATACAGGGATAAAATATAGCCTATGTTACTCGGGGATAATATAGCTTTCCAAAGGTGAAAGAATTTTTGAAATCGGTCCAGTAGTTTCAGAGCCTATTCATTACAAACAAACAAACAAACAAACAAATCTTTCCTCTTTATAATATTAGTATAGACAATTTTAAATAGGTACGAGAAGAAATACAATTGATTCGTTTTGTTTAGAATAAAATATATAAAAAAGGCAATACTTCGAATAGTAAAAACATCAAACAAAAATGTTAATTATTCCAGTCGATACTTAGGTACTTCACAGATACCAATTTTAAGGCCGATCACAGCGACAAGGCCTGCGGTCATAAACAAGCGTTTACGACCCTAAATGTCCTTTTAAACGCTCGGTTCGGTCCGTTTCTGTATCGTCCAAAAAATAGTAGCAAAAATGTTGACGACCGGGTAAAAATGTGAAGACGAATCGGGAACGGTTCGCCGGACGCAAATTGTACGCTGCGAAATAGGAAATACTTTTACATTCGGGAATATTAGATTGGCGGTTTGTAAAATACTATTCTGTCTCACCTACTACGGTACGAGGAAGCGGTTTAACCTACATTTTCGGGGATCAACCATTTTCTACAAATAACAACGATACTATGGTATATATCAGGAACATAATCTATAAGTGTACCAGGTTTCGTTAAAACCGATAAAAGTAAATTAAAATGAAGGGTGAATGAATAAAAGTAAATTAAAGTGAAGTAAATTTAAATGTTGCCAAGCTCAAAATTGGACAGGTGTACGAATTCGGTTAGTTTTCGTTTCAATTGGAAGTAATTGTCCAAAATAATTGATATAGTATAATCCCCCTGAGATGGAAACTAAATCAATTAAATGGGGCTTCGTTCATACCTACATATAAGAACACTAGCTTCCGCCCCGCGGTTTTATCCGCGTAGTACCCTTTCCCGTAGGAATACAGGAATAAATAAAATAATAAATAATAAATAAATATAATAAATCGGATCAGTACTTCCTGAGAACCAAATAAACAAACTCTTCAGCTTTGTATATTAAAATATAGATATAGATTTAATAAAAAAATAACGGAAACTTCATACTCCGTTGGACTAACTTGCAAATGGCTCCTATTTCGTGGATTTCCGAACCAAAGTCGTAGCGCTTGTAGCACGGTGTACCGGGGCGTACGTATTGCCGGGTAGCTGGAAAAATAAGTGAAATACGACCATTAATAATAATTAGCACAACGGATATACCTTTCACGCGACGCCTCGTAGTTTGTATGTGTTTATCAAATACCTATCCTACTAGTGTCCTGTTCGGAACAAAAAATATTAAGTTTCGCGTTATATTACACAGGTATGTATTTGTCTATTCATATCTTCTCAATTTATATAAATAAACTAGTTACAGCCCCGCGGTTTTACCCGTTTAGTGATTATATAGCCTATGTAACTCCCTTGGTGAAAGCTGATTCCTTAGTAAACCAAGCTTATAGATTCCATGAAAATCTATCTATTGTTGCCTATCTGGTACTTTATTACAATCTTAATTAGATACAGCAAGGCTTTATAAAATTAACAATATAAAAAAGGAAAGTTAGGACATCAATTTTATACCGTAGCGTTGAAAAGAGACAACAAAAAATCTCCACCAATAAAATATACGGGGGAATTAAAGCCACCGATAAATTTTCTGTCAACTACCTACCAGTTTCCCGCAATTCGGACATTGCGCGTTGCCTACGGTTTGGGTTGCCATATTTAGAACTAAAATAAAAAGAGCTGCCAGCGTGAAAAAATGTTTATGTAATAAAAACGCTGATTTTATTGTGTGCCTTATGTTAGGGTAAAATAATATTTTTTTTTATGACAAGATGAAATATTTCTCGACTCACACGCCGTTACAGTCTGCACCCGTCTTGCTCGTTAGCGGTAAGCTTTTTGACGCTGAGCCACAGAATAAATAATAGTTGTAACGTTGCTGAGGCACCAGCGGTGTTGCCATATCGCAGATTACTAAGGGTTATCATATTTTAAAATAGGAATAGTTTGATTGGCTAGTATTATGAAGTAATAAATAATATAATACATATATCTTCTTACATGCATAGATTTTGTCATATCAAGATATTTTAATTTGTGAAATCTGCCTGTATTCGTATGCCATAGTAATTCCGATATTATTAACACTCTGATACATATCAAATTTGATGAGAGTTCTTCACAATGGTGTATAGAAATTACAAAATTATTCTTTAAAGTAGGGCAACTTATAATCTACATAATATTTATTGTTAAATTAAAATCTAATCAAATGAATGTGAGGATCTTTTTGTTATAACCGTGTTAAGTGATGTGCTCGAAGGTAGTAAATATCTACAGTTAAATCCTTTGCAACATAATACAACTAAAACGCTACAGGTGTATTAGCAAACTCAAATTTTAAACCACTTAAATGAATTTAATGATAAACTGTAACTCAATTCGTGGAGTATCTTTAGTAAACCGACGATCGAGCCTCGAGTAAAAGTTAGTTGGAAACTGCAGTCCGAGTTTCATTAAATGGATACGACTCAATAAGCTTCTACAATCGAATATTGTCGGTGGATTGGAATTATCAACTCGTTTAACTGGCAATCTGGATTGGATTAAAGTTTTTTTTTGTGTGAAAATTATTGCCACTAAGGAAAAGTAGGGAATAGTTACCACTCAACGTTTTAAAATAAGAACACGAAACTTTTCTTGGAAATACGTTATACTTATTCCATCCTAAGGTTGCCTGGAAGAGATCACTATAAGTGATAAGGCCGCCCATTGTAACACTCTTGTCTTTTATGTTTCTTGTATTTTTATGTTTTATATGTGGTGTAACAATTAAGTATTATCCTACTAATATTATAAAGGCGAAAGTTTGTAAGTATGGATGTATGGATGTATGGATGTTTGTTACTCTTTCACGTAAAAACTACTGAATGGATTTGAATGAAATTTGGAATAAAGATAGCTTATAACCTGGATTAACATATAGGCTACTTTTTATCCCGGGAAAATGGAAGACCTCCCGGGTACGCGGGTGAAACCGCGGGGAGCCACTAGTCTATCATAATATTTGTTAGAATATCATCCGAGACAACATCTATCTACATACCTGAATCCACATAATTCACAATGGTTTCGCCCCACTTGGTTCAGCCATCTTTCAAGGCAGCTCAAATGGACGTTAGCGAGCGATCCTTTGCAGTTACACGGCGATATTAATCTGGAAAGATAATTTTACATATTTTAACTATAGTTTTGATAAGTATATAATGACGGTATATAATGATTTATACCAATCTCAGAACCAAGTTTTAGAAAATACCAATAAGAAAATACCTATAAGTTTGGTAGACAAATTTATCATAAAAATAAAATTCAACATGATCAGGCCAACTTATAACAAGTTAATAAATTAACAATGACATGCTAGATATGCGTTACTAAAAAAAAACAGATAAGATCTCAATCTATAACATTTATCCCGAAGAAATAAACATTACGAAAGTTTTCCCAAAGTTACCTTTCTCGTCCTCTAGTCATACAAATTCTGCAAACATTTGAACCAATACTGGATAGTGAGTCTCGTTGCGCCACACCCAAGTCTGATCTCTCTGATAAGTTGCCTGAAGTTTTCTTTTTGTTTGCACTAGCTTTGGACAATTTTGGCTCAATTGTAGAAGTCACTAGAACTTCGTTTGATATATTTGTAATAGGAGTACACTCAGTTTGGGCGTTATTGAAACTCGTACCCGTAACTTCTGGTATTTCATTTATCACTGCGTGAATGTTTTGTATATTTGACACGTCGCCTAGTACGATTTTATTCGAGCATTCCTTATTAAACTTAAAACAGGAGGCCATAAATCGTTTCAAATCTATGTATGTTGTTGTATCATCTATGTCTTCTGCGTCATTATTTTTATCCAGAATTGGTATTTTGATATCTTTAAAATTTTTGATTTGTTGGTTCGGTGCACCATAGCTAATTGATTTCAGGGCATTAGCTACATCTTTACTGGTTATAACTTGTCGTATGCTGTGTTCAGATTTTGATAGTCCTGGTTTTGTTTGAGGTAAACTGTTAATGTTCTCTATTACTGCTCCCGGCAAGGGTATTGATCCTGACGGTCCTGCAACATCTTGCGTCGCTATTTCATCTTTTATTTGTTCTCTATTTTTATTTGTGACATTTGTTTCAACGTTATCATCCTTTATAGCTGGTTCTTCATTTAATGTGTTTAAGTTTTCTTTGTCATCCATTAAAAAATATGTAACATTTGTATTATTTTTAAATAAAATATTAAAATTAAACGTGATGTGGTGCGGTGTTTGACAAAACAATTTGACGTTTGTATTTGATAACCTAGTTTTATTTTTCCATATTTAACCAAAAAGTATTTATGTCAAGTTTCATTAATATCTACCGTGTAACATTTTAAGTAAACGGTACTACCATAACAAACGGAGATTTCCTCAAAAGCTTACAGATTTGCTTTATACACCAAATCCTACAATGTTTCCCTAAACCAAGTACTTATGTTAAATTGAGAAGAGGCAAATATTAAATTAATCTGTATACAGTGACTACAGTGCATTCCGCTCTGTAACTGGACAGGAGGAGCTAGCTTTGTGGTCAGCCTAATCCTAGTGCATTTCGGGATGAGCGTTTCTAAGCTAAGGTGTGTGTCATTGTGTTTTTAGCAGTAGAGTTAAACGGGATCCCAAAATAAGTGAGCTTGTTCTGTCTGCTTATGAAAATATTTTAAATACTAATATTATAAAGAGGAAAGATTTGTTTGTTTGTTTGTTTGTTTGTAATGAATAGGCTCCGAAACTACTGGACCGATTTCAAAAATTCTTTCACCTTTGGAAAGCTACATTATCCCCGAATAACATAGGCTATATTTTATCCCTGTATTCCCACGGGAACGGGAACTACGCGGGTAAAACCGCGGGGAGGCAGCTATTTTAAATATAGAGAAACTATTATTAGATTAGAATCTGGTACCTGGGACTACGTTAAATATTTATGATTCATAATTTAATAATGTCTATTCCTACTACTGACTGCTCTTCACCTTTGTCAAAATACAGTAGGCAGGTCCTATATTAGGAGCAGTTCCAAAAAACAGTTTATCGTAACTATGTTTTAAGTAACTAAATCAACATTTTGATTCCGATTTGATTTGGGTTCAACAATATATAGTAAAACAATAACTACGTGAGGTTTATATAGGTTTATTTTTTTGAAACATACATGGAGTTAGCCCGTAGTCATGTTTATTTGTACAACTCCAACATTTATCCAAAAAAAATATCAGTTATATTTACAGGCAGTCACTAGTAAAGGATTTCTTTTTTACGATTTTGATACTACACCTTAAAATAACAAATATTTGCAGCTTTGCTCACAAAAAGCTAGCAAACAGGCTTTCTGCCTTATTAAATCGTTTGACATGTAGTAAAACTGTAATTAGTTTTCACATAAAGTATTTTCTTTTTATTGTTTTTGATTTGAATAGGATGAGAGGAGCGAAACGCTTCAACGAAAAGTACTTTGTGAATATTTTTTGAAAAACGCCAGGATTATTTATTATATTATTTTGTGCTGTAATTGATATGACTTAAATTGTAACAGGTTATTAAATTCCTGAAGCCATGTACGAAAAAAAAACTCTACCTATATTTTAGTCAGACAAACTAAGCGAGTTAAAGACAATAAAAAACGTTCTGCTCAAAGTGGAAGATGTACAAGGTATATTAAAGCAAACTAGGTCAAAATTGATATAAAGCAATCACAGCACATCCTCTCAAGGGTAAGTCGCGTAATAGCATTCGTTGTTATTCATAGCTTTATTATAAACATTTTCCACATGTCGCTTTTGAAGGCAGGTTTATGTTATAATTGAAAGCATAGATTTGTACTTATAAATACAGTTTGTATGTAGGTACAGTCGGGGTCAGAAAATGTTAACCTCCTTAAGGTTTATAATTGTTTGCACACGTCTATGTCACACACAAAGTCGATATGTCATTGAGACCAATGACAAATGAGGTAAAGAGCGTAGATTTTTTATCATTACATATTAAAAAACAAAGTCGCTTTCCGCTGTCTGTCCCTATGTATGCTTAGATCTTTAAAACTACGCAACGGATTTTGATGCGTTTTTTTTTAAAGATAGAAAGATTCAAGAGAAAGGTTTTTATATACAATACATGCATAATATGTTAGAGAAACACTGTCAATTTTGGAGGTTTCTAATGCGATGTATAAGCACTGCACCCGTGCGAAGCTGGGGCGGGTCGCTAGTTTACTAATAAAGATCGGTTGCTCAAGGAGGTGACTGAATTTTTTAACTAGCTCTGAGTCGAGACCATAAAGGATACGGATAATCGGACAAGGCAGAAACCTATGGAAATTTATTACGAGAAATTATTTTGAAACCAAATATTTTTAACTAGCTGCCTCCGCGCGGTTTTACCCGCGTAGTTCCCGTTCCCGTGGGATAAAATATAGCCTATGTTACTGAGTGATAATGTAGCTTTCTAATGAAAAAAAACTTATTAAAACCGGTCTAGTACTTTTTGAGTTTATTCGTTACATACAAAAATACAAATCTTTCCTCTTTATAATATTAGTGTAGATAAATGTCTAGTCTATGATGGTAGGACGATAAGGTATATGTTCTGATTTTAAAAGTTAATTTACCAACGGAAAGCTAGATTATTCACACACGAACATTATGGCAGCCCGTCATACTTATGTATAAGCCTTATACATATTTTACTTAGGAAAGGTCTTGGTTTCCTCCTTTGAGTATTTGCAGATCTGATATTAATTAGCTTTTATTTCCTTTTGTATTTCATATGTCTTGGCGCAAACGCTTTACTAGTCTTAAGAACTACCTCGTACCATATCAGCTCTGAGCTGTCTTGAAATTTAATCTTGATTGTGATCTATTTGCTGATAGACGTCAAATTTCATAGGTGTATCTCAAATTTTGCGAGAATTATCATATTTTTTTATCCTGGGACATTTTTTACACACGGCCAATCTGATTCCAAACTAAGCAGAGCGTGTGACATGGTAACCAGATAGCTGATATACTACATATAGTACTTTTAAATACATACTTATATAGATATTTACATCCAGACACAGAACAGACATATTTATGCATACAAATGTTTGTTCTGGGTGGGATTCGAACCCACGACCCGCGGCTTGAGAGTCAGGGTCACTAACCAGAAAGCCAACTGGGCTGTCATTGTCATTTATAGTTGTCATACCGCTAAATACCAAACTGTTACCATTACTGTTCCTTGTTTGCAACATTGCTACGTAATCAAAAACCCAGCTTTACGACCATGAGTATGAATTATTAAATAAAATATTTTAAAGTAGATATTTTATTTAACCATTTTACCCATTTCAGCTTGGGATTAAAATATAATTAACTGTGCACTTACATTTAAACCTTCTTTAGTATCGTCCCGTGGTTTCAGCCGTGTTGCCTCGTTATGGCACTAAGTGAGAATATGATCTGGAATAACACATAGGCTACGTTTTATCTTGAGAAAATTTAGGGTCCTTTTCAAACCTTGGGGAGCCACTAGTATACTATAAATCGACAGACAGATATTGAATCTATGTTCATATTGGAATACGAATTAATTAGTAATATTTTAATAACTCATTTTATTTTCGGGTACCAACAAGCGATAATTAAAGTCAGTCCATAGCTTTTCCTTTTGCGAAGTAAGCGAAATATTTTAATTAGGTTGTCCGAGGTGGCTGCCGACCTACCATAGACCGATATGTGGGGTTACCTCACGGCATGCAGAAGGGAAGCACATTCATTATATAATATTATTTTTTTATCACAAAATGACGAATACTGTAATAACGTTTTGGCTGATCTCTTATCGTATATTACAAAAACTCTATTGTTGAAATTGTGTTGTTATAAGCCCCATTGTTGCAGATAATTAAACCACCCGCTCGATAATAAACCTATTTTGGTAAAAACCATTTGTATAAATAAAAAAGAAAACTGCCTCGCCGTCCGGCGACCGCACGGAGCCGGGCGCGCGCGGCAGTCGGGGTTCACAAGCTTTTTGGCGCTGACGGCCATATTTGTTTTATTTTGTTGTTATGTTTAGTTGTCATTTTTGTATATTTGATTTTAATAATATTTTCTGTACCTAAGTGAGCCTTTTATTCGTCACACCGCGGACCGCCCACCGATCAAGTTTGATCGCCTAAACCCATATTAAAATGAAAATTCAATAGGAACCTTAACCTTTTAGTCTGCCCTTATATGTTTATTAAAAAACTAGCTTCTGCCAGCGACTTCGTTCGCGTGGAATAGTTTCTTTGGGCTAACTCTAACTTTAACCCGCGACTTCGTTCCTCGAACCTCCTCCTTTTTTTTAAGTCGTTTAAAAATAATCCTTACTTATAGCATGATTTAGTATTCACGTGTGACGACGCGATGGCTTATTTCATCTATAATTTTGGTGTTTCTATACCGATTTCTATGATTATTTTTTATTGAATAGGTAATAATGTTAACTTTTTTGAATTAGGGTATTAGTGAGAGTATTATAAACGAAAGAGTAAACAAATATAATCAGAATGCTCCGAACGGAGGAGTTACACGTGTTATTCTGAGTCAACTATAAAAGATAGACATATGCTGTTGCGGGATATTTTTTAGACAATTTTATGTAGAATATTTCCGTCATACATAATTTCTATGTAACTTTAACCATGAAGGCTGCACACGCGACGGAAGCTTAAAAAATGGAGTAACTTCTCCCGTTTTCTCAAAATTTCCCTTCACTACTCTGCTCCTATTGATTGTAGCGTGATGAAAAGTATTCTTTAACCTGCTCAGGAGTATGAAGAATAATTGTACCAAGTTTCGTTAAAATCCGTCCAGTAGTTTTTGTTTCTATAAGGAACATACAGACCGACAGACAGACAGACAAATATTTTACTGATTGCATTTTTGGCATCAGTATCGATCACTAATCACCCCCTGATAATTATTTTGAAAATGTATTTCATGTACAGAATTGACCTCTCTACAGATTTATTATAAGTATAGATAGTTTACTTGACGTCCGTATATTCTATTGTCTTTATATGTTCAAATCATACCCAGCCCAGTTCTTATTCAAATTTTATTCGAAGATTGCTTTAAAAAACAAGTTATAATACCCGAGCAAACAAACATTACAATACAAGTAAACAAAGTATCTTGTATAAAATATATCTCTAATACCTACACTCATTCTAAAAGGGCACTTATAAAAGGCGAATATAGATGTAATTTTACCAGAATTGGTCTGTATGGTACAACGCCTACCCACGTCACAACTCGCTGCACTTTTGACAGCATATGGCTAAGTGTGGCACACTAATTTGTAATTACAGCCAAGGGTTGAGTCACCCGTATTTTCGTTTCAGCTGGCGAGGCACTATGCCGAAGTGAGTTGGGTAAAGCGGAAAATATTTTTGCTAAATAATTAAGTAAATAAATATAATTGATACTCGTGCATATGCTGGTTATTTCGGAAATAGTCTGACTCGTATATGTACCCACCAAACGTTGTTCTCTCATTTAAGAAATGCCAATACATATTGTGATTAAAATGGGGGGCGGGGAAGGATAGTGTAAAATACTTTAAGACCTATTTCCAGTTCTACCAAATATACACAGATGTAAAATCGGTACAGCCGTTTAGAATTTGTGTTAGATTTTATAATCTTATGATCAGTACTAGGTGAAGAAAACATCGTGGAAGACATTTGATTGTACCTGTCTTAATACAGATGTGTTATAAAAAAATATCCTACCATCGCAAAGCTTACTCTATTAACTTCTAGTTAAAATCGTAATTTAAATGACAAGAGATACACAGTACCAGGGTAGTGGACGGTAGCCATTTCAGAGTGCACAAAATAATTGCCAGTGACTTGACACGGGGGTGAGAACAGGGTGTCTAAAACGCCGCTAAAGCAATATTCCTGAACTGTTTACTTTTCCTGAAAATATCACGAGAATGTTTAGTTTACATGAATAATAATGTGAATTGCAATTTTCGTTAAATATACAGGCCTGGCTAGTTCCTGTAACAATTACTATCTCATACATTACGAAATCAGAATACGGTACGATTAGGTACTTCTCTCCCAAAAAATCATTTTCTCTCGCACTGTCAGCTTTTGCCAAAACGAGCTGTTTCAAAATATTATATCGATGACATTTTAGGGCCCCAGATAAGCGAATCTCGAGGGCTTGTTGTGTAATATTGAACATGAATACAGTTCAAAATTCAATGCATTAATGTCAGTATGTAGGGTTATTGGGTTGACTGAGCTGTGTAAACAGCTGCTCAGGCTTTCCTATTAAATTCTGAATAAGCTATGTAGATTTATTTTTATTCCGTTCCTTTGATACACACAAATAGTTATACATATAGGTATGTATTTATATTTAAAGGTACAAAATAAAGCGAATTAATTTATCTGTAGGTACAACTAATATAATACACTTTAGGAGTTTGTTTGTTGCGTCGAATTTGAAAATTCTTATACCTAGTGTCGGATAGCCCATTTATCGGGGAAAGCTATAGGTATACGAGTAACATCACGCTTCGTCCAATAGGAGCGGAACATCATTCAAAATTGTAGCAGAAACGTGACACTGACGATGACGCGTGTAGTTGAATTATAAATCTAAGCAATATAGGTATAACAATTTTTAATAGTCAGAACAAATTACTAGGTACATAGTAATGTTTCCTTGGTAAGTTATATAGCTTGTTGGCAAGAAACGCTGTTATACATTTCATGTAGGTACATAAGACTATTAAATCTACATCTACACTAATATTATACAGAGGAAAGATTTGTATTTTTGT
The DNA here is from genome assembly GCA_905147785.2 of Thyatira batis. Taxonomy (NCBI): domain Eukaryota; kingdom Metazoa; phylum Arthropoda; class Insecta; order Lepidoptera; family Drepanidae; genus Thyatira; species Thyatira batis. Next base: position 4,020,310 of record LR990507.1, read on the forward strand.
ATGTAACGAATAAACTCAAAAAGTACTTACTAGACCGATTTTAATAATTCTTTTTCATTAGAAAGCTACATTATCACTGAGTAACATAGGCTATATTTTATCCCTGTATTCCCACGGGAACGGGAACTACGCGGGTAAAACCGCGCGGAGGCAGCTAGTACTGTATAAACCTCATAGGTTCTCAAGAAAAGAAGAATACTAAGACTAAATTTAAGATCTCATATTTGCATCTCGAACACAACCGACTCTTATTCTAGTTAATTAAAAATAAGAGTAAATGTGGATTACTGAAACATTTCGTATGGTATTTCTTAGTTCATTTCAATTTGTAAACTTCGTAGATACCTAACGGCAGTGATAGATTGGACTGGGCTAGTTTGGACAAGTACTAGTCGCGTGTAGCTCGCCGTATATTTTTACTAGCCAGTCGTCTTCGTTATATCTGGAAAGTGCCAAAAAGTATATATTTCAATATATAAATATCCCGGATATTTTTATATATGACCAATCTAATTCCAAATTTAAGCAGAGCTTTTATTATAGTATTATTATTCAGACGTAACAAAGGGACACGTTCATGCACACAAGTTTTATCTTGGATAGGAAACTGGATTAAAGGAAGTAGTTCCGGAGATAAGCGCATTCAAACAAGCAATCAAACGAATAAATTAAATAAAGTGTTGGTGGCCAGTTAAACTTATAAGCGAAATGCGTGTAGTTAAAAGAATCACTGACTCCTCCCGACGCCGTAACATCGAGGTAAGTCAAAATAATTTGATTTAATTTAATAAAAGTCCACGCGCGAATCGTCCCGTTATACATATTAATCATGAAATAAGCAAGCTCTTCAGCTTCATAACATTAAAAACATAGATTAATTATTAGCACTATATAGGTAGGTAGGCACATGAAATTTGTTGAAGCTATTTCAAGGAACGGAAAATAAAAACAGGTCTATAAGTTCCTTTTTTTTACGTTTTATTTTTCACACACGGCCTATCTGATTCCAAAGTAAGCTTCAAAGTGAGCTTGTGTTATGGTAACCAGATAGCTGATATGCTAAATATTCTACTTTTAAATACATACTTCTATAGATATTTACATCCAGACACAGAACAAACAGACATATTCATGCATACAAATGTTTGTCCTGGGTGGGATTCGAACCCACGACCCGCGGCTTGAAACTCAGGGTCACTAACCACAAAGCCAACCGGGCTGTTAAAAGTTTGTAATGAAAAGAGTAATTAGAGAGTTTATTGGCGGTATTTTTATGCACAAGCAATTTTCTGGACCGACCGTCCGAGTCTGACTATTTATAAGTGCTTCAGAAAGTCTATTTGAATAAAAATATTTTTATTACAGCAAATTTATATGAGTACCTTTCGCAATTCCAAAGTAATAAAAAACGTATTAGGTACTTAGCCAGTAGTAAAGTTTTATGGAGTGTTCACCACTCGTTGATAATAAAATAACTGTTAATTGAAAATTTTAAGCCCTCTGAATCTGCGGGAAGGGGTTCACGGTCTTCATTCTCGATCACGTCAGATTTTAAACAGAGAAAACTAGACTAAAACTTGTATATTTGTTTGAGAGCTACGACGGAAACCACAGGCTCTTCATCTATAGGTACTAATATTATAAAAAGGATTTTTTTTTGGATAGCTACATTATCAGGAGGACAGGAGTTACATAGGCTATATTTTATCCCTGTATTCCCACGGAAACGGGAGCTACGCGGGGCGAAAACTTGCGGAGGCAGCTAGTTATTTAAAACGTCCCTATTTTTGCGTCTGAGGTTAAAATGATGAAACAGCATCGTCTTTCATCAGCTGAAAGTTAATTGGTTTCTTATTACTTTCCAATTATCCACCTATATAGTTGACTGAATGTTATAAAATAGACTGTAATTATCACACTACTAATTATCTGCAATTATTTTCTACGCTATGAAGCGACTACTGAGCATAACTATGCCGATTATGCGGGATATAGTGATGTTACAAATGAATAAACCCTTAATTTTTATTCCATCATCATCAGCAGCTCATATACGTCTCCACCGAGGAGCTCGAGCCTCCCCTAACATCGAGGGGGTATAGGCCATAGTCCACCACGCGGGCCTAGTGCGGATTGGCGGACTTCACATGCCTTTAATTTTGACTTCTCGGGCATGCAGGTTTCCTCACGATGTTTTCCTTCACCGAAAGCCAGTGGTGTGAATCCGTACGTAAGTTTTTATAAACTCAGAGGTACGGGCGAGGGATCTGAACCTGCACACCTTCATGATCGTGACTCGGTGCGTTCCCAAGCCACCACGGCTTACTCATGTAATTTCCTTTGCCGTCGGAATACAGGGATGAAATGGAGCTTATGTTAATCCTTGATAATGTAGCTTTTATGGGTGAATTATTTTTCAAATCAGTTCTGTAGTTTAGGGGTGAAAGTGTAATTAATAAAGTAACATTCTCATCCTAACTTAGGCTTACAATTTATAAACGTTCTCGCTTCGACTGTTTTATTCTTTATCTAATTTTGCTTAAAATTGTGTTAAATTATTTGACATATGTAATTTTCTGGAACCTATAAGTATTTTACTTTTTTTTCGGAATTATTTAAACATTTTTCAATTAAAGTGAAATCAATTTAAAGCACCCTCGGGAGCAATATCGGTAGACGTGTTCTATTAACGTAAACTGGTACAATGTGTTACATACCTATTTCGTGAAGCAAGTAGCAATTTAGCCAGCAAATTGGACTGTGGCCAAGCTTACAAGAATTCTGTGGTCGCCCTAACGAGTTCCAGATATCTAATGCCCAAGCCAATTGTCTGAGCATACAAGTAGGTGGACTCATGTGAAAAAAGGATCTAAAAAAAAAAATTGGTTGCCTGTAAAGTCGGTATACGGGCGAAAGTTTTACGTGACAACGACTTTGAGTGGTAAAATAATTTTAATGTGAATATTCATTCGTATAGTAGGAAGAAGGATGAAATAATAGTAACAATTTAAAACATAACGTGACGTAACGTGAGCGGAGCGTAACGCAGTTTCTTGAAGTGTCACCCGGCAAACCAATTTATAAGACGTTGTCACGTCAAAATTATTTACTGTGAAGGAATGAAATTACGTTTCAATATACGTTTGAGGTTACATCTGGTATAATAAAGAGGAAAGATTTGTATGTTTTTATTTAATTAGGCTCCGAAAGTACCTGCTGGTCCAATAAAATAATGTGTTAGATGGCCCATTTAGATGGCAAAGAGGAATGATTGGATCCCTTGTTTGTAATTAAATAGGTTTTAAAACTCTGATTCGGATAAAAAAAAAATAATAACCCATTTATCGAGGAAGGCTTAGGCGATAGAAAGGTCCGGGCATCATTTAAAAATGTTATATTTAATCCTTTGTATTAACTTGGACGTACATCATACGACCAAGGAATAAAATTGTAGTGAAAAAAATTACGAAAGTTCCGCTCACTATAAAAATATGTAAAATCCAAAGTGTTTCATACACTCCTGTGTGGAGTTGGCTAACTTATACAATGTTCTTGCATAAATATTTATTAAGGTCCTTCAACACTAGCAGCCAGTTGAGGCATCTATAAGAAGAAGATATTTTGGGCGATCAACGGATTATATGATTTTTTCTACTCGATATGTAAGTATGCGGATTATAGAAGCAAGTGTGAGTTGGGTTCGGACTAGTGATAAAAGACATTTTTTTTGAAATAACACAGTAAAATAACACAGTATTATGATAAGAAAGGAAGAAAGGAACTTAGAAAAGAGTGAGTGCTGAGATGACGACTGACAGAGGAGAATGGAAGAAGAAGACATGTTGTGCCGACCCCACGTAAGGTGGGATAAGGGCAAGACGATGATGACAGTAAAACTTATTATGATAGTAGTACACATATAAAATTATATAATTCAATTGTGAAACCAACATCGTTGACTACTAATAAGAATCTACGCATTTTGTCTGTTATTACAAAAATATTAACACACGCCGTAAGAAGAACGTAGGTAGGTGCATAGATACATATTTGTTGAAATGGTTTTACATTCTTGGAATATTCCATTAGTTTGAGACCTTGATGATATTCCGTGTACATCTATACTAATATTATAAAGAGGAAAGATTTGTTTGTTTGTTTGTTTGTTTGTTTGTTTGTTTGTTTGTAATGAATAGGCTCCGAAACTACTGGACCGATTTCAAAAATTCTTTCACCTTTGGAAAGCTACATTATCCCCGAGTAACATAGGCTATATTTTATCCCTGTATTCCCACGGGAACGGGAACTACGCGGGTAAAACCGCGGGGAGGCAGCTAGTAAATAATAAAATTACTCGCAAGTATATTTTAAAATGAAAATTCGTAGTGTTACGTGGTTACCCTACCCATTTATATTCACAGGAGGCGTATAAAATCGAATCGCCTGAATTGGCTGTGCGTAATACATGTACTTTTCAGATCACAAAACGTCATCATCATAATAATCATGTGTAATCATCATATAGGTACGTCTCCACGTAGTTCCTTATCGCGCGTTGCGAAAGGGGACCAGACGGAAAAAATTAAGACCAAAAAAGTTGTAACGACACATTTCCGAACGGGGCGTGGCCTAAGGCGCGGCCTACTAGTTCCGCGCGCACTATACTACCTGCTACTTGATAAAAAAAAATTCAATTCCTTCACTTATTAATCGAAAGTAACTTCGTTCCATCCGATTGTCCCGTACACCTCTCAAGTTTTTTTATAATCTTGTATGTCTATACGAAACTAATATTACTCATAGAGGTAATGCAAAATAAAAGTTCAAAACCAAACTATAAAATACTTGGAAAACACGGGAGAATCCGTGTCACGGTAGCTAGTGTGATATACCAACGTTAAATATTAGACTTTAGACGAATATTTTGTCTTGATTCTTTCATTTTGGTTTAGTCTAACATTTAGAGAAAAACAATGGAAGTTCCTTAATTGGCAAACAAGCCGTATATTTTTTCTTTTTATATTTCAACGTCATTTTAATTAAGGTACTTGTTACATGTGTCTGTTTTTTAAGCATGTCATGTATTTTCAAAGTTTTACATACTTTTCGGGGTTATTAAGGTAAAATCTAATATATAAAATTCTAGCGTCGCGAAGTTTGTGGTAAAACTCCTCCGAAACGGCATGACCGATTCTCATGAAATTTTGTATCCATATTTGGTAGGTCTGAGAATCGGACAACATCTATTTTTCATCCCCTTAAATGTTAAGGGTAAACCACACCAAAATTTTTTTTTTCAATAAAAAAATAATAATTTTATTTTTTTATGATACAACATCAGTAAATACATATAACCCTGAATTTTCAACCCTTTACAATCAACCCCTATTTTACCATCGTGATTTTTATTTTTAATAATTTCTTTCTTTCTAATAAACTGAGGGCTTACTCCCGAAAACGATTCGACTTTGATTTTGTTTTTGATATCACCTTGAACTCCTATTGGTTAATCCCGAACCAAAAAATTTCAATTTGAACTCCTATTGGTTGATCCCGAACCAATACGAATAAAAACTCAAGATGGCCATGGCTAAGATTGACATATATATATTCGATCGGTAACGGTGTTTGACGTTTCAGAATTATAAAATAAGTTGTGTGTGGTAACTTTCTACAGAAATAAATAAATATTCAATTCTTTATTTTTCTAAAACGAAATCTTGTACATTAGATGTATTTTTTTAGATTAGATAAATTTATCCTAGATGAGATAACTCGATCCTGAAAAAGTACCTTTTCGTGTATTTTGACGTTAAAAGTCGTTCCCGCCATTCGATTCACAAATGTCATATAATGAAAGGAGTACGGACTTTTCGATTCGGTTTTGATTGTAACGAAATTCTTGATCAAAGTTAGTTCCAAAAAGTGTCACCGCACGATCGTGCGCTAGAATCGCTATCAAAAATGTATGAAATGACATTTATTCGATTAAAACTCGTTTAAAATATATTATCTACATTAATTTATTACCCTACATAAAGCATTATTTTATTGTTTATAACGCATTCGATTATAAGTACATCCCCGAATATTTATATGTCGGCGCTCATTATTAAAATGTTGTTATTCAAACGCGCGCACGTGCAATATGACATCATCGCGCCACTCTGTGAGTCAGGAGAGGTGGGGGTACGGACAGCGGGTATAAAGCGGCGCGCTCGGTGCGGCTCGGGGCATTCCGCTTCGAGCCGTCGCACCGGACGGACGTTCCTTTGTGCGCCCGCACGCTGCCCGACTCGATTCCGAGAAGTCCTTTCTACCTGGCACAGGTGGCAACCCAGCCCGGATTACGGATTTCGATTCGAAGAAGCTTCCATTGTTTTTATACCTGTCGGTCGTTTTCACGATAGACAGGGCCAAACACCTGTCTGTTATCAGTCGTTTTCACGATAGTAACATTCAGGCCGCCCTTCAAGGCAACCATTTTGTAAATCCACGATTTTAGTGGTGGCTGACGGATACCTCCCGGTGCCAACGAAGTCGGTCGTGCGTGCCCCGAGCGCCCGCTTTTCCCCTTCAGGGCAAAGCAAAATCTCGGACGGGGCTGGATCAGTTGGCCTTGGGTTATTCCCTAGTCAACCCCAGCTATCTCCTCCTCCCACCCTACCCTTTCCCTACCATCCCATCCCTTGGTGTTTGTTTGGGTGTGCGGACCACGGTCCAATAACATCCCTGCACCGAGGCAGTTAGGAACCCGTCTGCACATTAAGATTGGCAGAGGGAGACAAGCTTAGGGCACACTATAGGCACTCACCCCTCTGACCTACACCCGGTCAGAGGCCCATTCACCCTCACACAACCTCGGGTTATCCCACCCGAGGCGTTAGACGGTTAGGTCTAGCTTAGGGCGACCGCCTGCAATTTCTTGTGACTTCTTCTCGCAGGAACGCCCCGCGTAACGAAGTCACCAGGTAGTTTCCTAGCCAGCATAGGCATCCGTTAGCCCTTAAGGCTACACGACCGGCCACTATGGCCGCGTTGCAAAATTATTCAGGCGGGTCTCCTCCATTAACATTGGAGGAGATCCTCGAGCGCCAGCCCGAGATCTACGGCGACCTCGTCATAGACTTCGGGCCGGATCGCATACCGATCCCGACCGCCCTTCAGGCTGACGCGTCCGAACGCGAACGAGTCATCTCGGACGCGCGTGTACGTTCCGTCGTGCGCAAAGTGCCGGCACCGAGCCCCACTACCGTTTTGCGGCCTCACTCAGAGGCCAGCTCGCGATCGCGCTCGCCGGTCCGCTCCCCATCTCCGATGTCGGCTCAATCGAGTCCGAAGGCGACGACGAGTCTGAGGAAGCTCAGACGGAATCGCCCGCCATCTCCCCCGCCTCCGTCATCACCTCTTCCTCACTCAGACGGCACCGGCCGCCACGTCCCCGCCTTCAGCAGGAAACGAACCGGCAGCTTCCGCTTCAAGGAAGCTAGCCCCTCCCCCTCCGATCTTTACTAATAATATTATTATGTAAAATATTGACATTAAAATCACCACATATAATTACATTCTTATTGACTTTATTCAATTTTAATATTGCTTCTTCCATACATTTTTCAAACAAATCATAACTCGCGGAGGGGGGTCTGTATACGCACATAACAATGAACTGCTCAAGCTCTATACAAGCTATTTCAAAAGTACGCTCAATAGACAGGCTCACAATATCGTTGCGCACTTTAAACTTCAAATTATTTCTAATAAGTATTAAGGAGCCACCATGTATAAACTGTTGTCTACTGAACGAACTTGCTACCTGGTGGTTACTGAAGCTAAACATGAACTGATGGTCCGTTAACCAATGTTCAGTAATACATAAAATATCAATTTTATTAGAGTTCATGAATAGCTCCAGTTCTAAATCCTTACCCAATATTCCTTGAATATTTTGATGCACCAGGTTAATATGGTTTTTACATGTAATAGAATTATTTAACTTATGAGATAAAAATTTCTTTTTTGGTAGGATTCAACAATATTATTACAATTATTGCCAGAGAATGCCTCTGTTGTCTTAAGGTTTAATTTAAATTATTTGAAATAATTTCCAAAGAGGGCAAACTACTTGGAAAAGAAGACATACAAAAGAAGATTGAAAAACGAGGAAAGGAAGACGTGAGATTTGACCACGGTAAAGCGAAAGTGAAGAAATTCCAAAAAGGTGACATTGTTTTATTTAAGACAAATCCCCGGTCCCAAATGGGACTTGATTTGAAATACCCGGATGCTTATATTTATATAATTTGGAAAATTCTGCCGAATGATCGTTACCAGGTAAAAAAGATAACGGGACGCGGACGCCCCAAAAAAGTAGCCCATGACCAACTACGACTTGCACCCAAACCAAACGAAGGCATAAATCAGGATGCCATGTCGGCGCAAGATGAACCAACTGTGACACCGGAATCAAATGAGGTCGTAGTGTCGACCCAAGACGACCTAACTATGACACCAGAATCAAATGAGGTCGAACTGAACACTCCCGATGATTCGGTTCAAATTCAAGAGATATAACCACGCTCTATAGTTAAAGTAATGTACGCTAAGGTAATGTACGCTATTTTTGTACCAATTACAACTTAATAATTGTTCATAATTATAGTAAGTCGAGGACAGGGGCCTCCTTACTATGGTAGTATCGGAAGTTGAGGACAGGGGCCTCCTTGCTTGAGTAGTATCGTAAGTCGAGGACAGGGGCCTCCTTGCTTGAGTAGTATCGTAAGTTGAGGACAGGGACCTCCTTGCTTGAGTAGTATCGTAAGTTGAGGACAGGGGCCTCCTTGCTTGAGTAGTATCGGAAGTTGAGGACAGGGGCCTCCTTACTATAATGGTATCGCAAGTTGAGGACAGGGGCCTCCTTGCTTGAGTAGTATCGTAAGTTGATGACAGGGGCCTCCTTGCTTGAGTAGTATCGTAAGTTGAGGACAGGGGCCTCCTTACTTGTGTAGTATCGGAAGTTGAGGACAGGGGCCTCCTTGCTTGAGTAGTATCGTAAGTTGAGGACAGGGGCCTCCTTGCTTGAGTAGTATCGGAAGTTGAGGACAGGGGCCTCCTTACCATAATGGTATCGCAAGTTGAGGACAGGGGCCTCCTTGCTTGAGTAGTATCGTAAGTTGAGGACAGGGGCCTCCTCACTTGAGTAGTATCGTAAGTTGAGGACAGGGGCCTCTTTGCTTGAGTAGTATCGGAAGTTGAGGACAGGGGCCTCCTTGCTTGAGTAGTATCGGAAGTTGAGGACAGGGGCCTCCTTGCTTGAGTAGTATCGGAAGTTGAGGACAGGGGCCTCCTTACTATAATGGTATCGCAAGTTGAGGACAGGGGCCTCCTTGCTTGAGTAGTATCGTAAGTTGAGGACAGGGGCCTCCTTAGTTTTAATGATATTAATTACTCTTTAATTAACTTCAAGTTAAGTTCTACTAGTTAAGTTTGTATATACTGTGCGCATTATTCTGTGTTTGACAGGTCGAGGGCGACCTGTATGCAGTATGGCCGTGTCGGCGCTCATTAAAATGTTGTTATTCAAACGCGCGCACGTGCATTATGACATCATCGCGCCACTCTGTGAGTCAGGAGAGGTGGGGGTACGGACAGCGGGTATAAAGCGGCGCGCTCGGTGCGGCCAAAGAGTAATATAATAGACCTATACAGGAGAAGAGTGCCCTCTTGTGTCATTTTTGTGTTAACCGTATGACGCCATCTTGAGACTATAGCGCTCTCTGCAAAATATGTCTTGTCGTTTTTATATATACACATACCTACTTAGACGTATGTAGTATTAAAGTGTGTACTAGGTATACATATTCAAAAGAAACGTAATAAATAATGTTCAATCATTTCGACACCAGCTATTTATACTACGCTAACTCGAAATTTGGCAAAAACGTTTTTTTATGCCAAGCTTCTTAGAATTAGGTTTTTTATATGTAAAAAAAAAATTGTGAAGAAATATACAAAAATAACGAAGTTACAAATTTTATAAAACGCTAAGTGCAGGTACTTTTTGAAATCACTCGATTTAAACCACGCCAACTAGTGTTAGCGGAGTGTCCACTGGGAGGGGGCGCATAGATTATATTATGTATTACAAAGTATTTAAATATATATTATAGTAATACGCTACATATTTCTTAAATTTAAGCGCTTTTATAAAAGTCCGTGTATACTACGCAAACTCTAGTTAGCGTAGTTTAGAACGATCAGGCATATTTGTTCATTTGTAGAATGCGCTACTTAGCGACTTTTACTAGCTAAATACTTATGTCAAAATACAATTATATTTATTCGTTTTCGACGGTAATTTCACCATTCATATTTTTAATGTATCGGCATGTTTTTATGATAATAAAAAACAAAATTTTAATACAATATTTTACCCTTTTTTGTAGAATCGTAGCCGAATAAATTACCAGCTGAAGTTAATAATCCTGAGTTCGGGATTTTTTATGAGCACGTTATGTCTGATGAAATAATTTTAAAATAATAATTATTATATATACCTATCCAGTTCAGTCAATTATGAAAATTATGTGCAGACCTACAAGATACAAACTTAAACGACTTGGGGGCTCTTTATACTCCACTTAATATTTGTTTACCAAAGGTATTGACTTCAGTCCAAAAGCCTTTTCCGTTGACATTAAGTCCAACAAGCATCGACATTTTGTTTTCTGTCGTATCTGATGATTCTTCTGACAGCACAGCTAATATAGTTCCTTATCTTCAAACGGTGTAGCCGACTTCTTACCAAAAAACCGAAAATACAACAATCCCACATCAAATCGGTATGTCTGCCCAGGAAAGTCTTTCAGGTTTGCACATGAATGACAGCCCCAGTAGTAATACAGATTTAGTAACGGCAATATCCACCCCCAGTAATTTTAAAACTTTCTCCTGTTTTCAATGATAGTCTCTATTCTGCGGTATCAAACTAGTAAATGCCATCGTCCTAAAAAGGCTGATGTCGGTCCCTAACATCTTAAGCTCGAAGATGAGTATATAAGCCCCCGCTTATATACTGTGATTACCGAACGGCTAAAAAGGCTGCTTGTTTGCTATGCTGCCAGTTGCTTAAATAATATATTTGACAAATTAACATCTTATGGAGTTCACAAAGTAAACCTATAATCAGATAACTGCGTGAGGGATGAAACAGTAACCATATCGTTTAGTATATTATGAAGATACTTATTATCCGCTGATTTCTTTCAAATGAAGATAGAGAAGATGAAGAAGCAACCATTTTATGGAAAAAAGACATACGGCTTTAATAGAATAGACTGCAAGAGACAGAGAAGTGTATTCTCCAGTTGAATGGTATACACCAGTGCGATAGGGAATGGAACTCCTTTATTTTGATTCTTGAAACAATATTAGCTTAATTTTTATTGATGACAAAATTATCTAGAACAAAGTTAATTAAAATAATTTATATTGGTAACTACGGCTTGTTGGAAAATAAGTATCGTTTATCTTTTGATTGATAACGTAAGCAAAATTTTAAAAATACTAGATAATCCCACTTTTAGAGCTTATTCCCGAAAAAGACACGAAACTTGGTTAAATCAATCCAGCAAAAAACCAAAAACATTAAATATTATTGTGATAACAATATTATTCCGGAAATGTATTATCGTTATTGATATCTATTTTATTTAAGGCCTGGGTCAATGGGTATCCCACTGCAGGGCAAATGCCTCCCATCTTGCTTTCCACATAAATATTATTATTCTAATAACTGAACATAATGAGGAGAGTTCATTTTCTTTTAAGAATAACAATACTTTATTGATTTAAATAAATATAAGGTACAAAATCGAACTGGGATTGATCCGATCTTCAATTAATCATAAGCAATAATTGATATTTAATTAACTGTTGATTACTGACTAGTTTTATGCGTTATTAGTTTAAATTATGTATTAAAATTACAGAATATAATGTTATCTGCTCTATTCTATCTAGAATCTATAAAAAATAATATAATTTTTAGCTCCACACAAAGATAAATGAGGCGTTAACTTGTGGCACAGGTCGATGTATAGTACGCTATGTATAATTTGGCGGCTTTTAACACGATATCCGCCAGAGACGTATATACGGGTTAACAAAAAGCTAACTTTAATAACTAGTTATTTAGCCAGTGAATTTATAATAATATATTTAACGGATATATATATTACCCTAAGGTTACAAATAATGCATGATTTATTTAAAAATTATCATCGCAACACAATAAAAATAACACATCTTTATCACTATGCCATCCCGTAATACACAACGCTAACGTAAGATAGACGTGTGTAACTTGTAAAATTAATTTGAAGAATTACGTCTATATTCGGCTAACTAGCGCTAAATCGAAAAATATAAATAATTATGGAAAAATAAATATGAGATATTATAAAGAAAAAAATAACCATGAAGGGTTCCAAATTTCAAATAAATATCTAAATTAATGTAAAAGTTATCACGTTTTTTCCTTTATAAGCCTCTCCTGTAAAGTACACATTTCGGACTTAGCGTAGTATAAATAGCTGGTGTCGATTTTATTCCGATCAACATAATTATAACAGCATTAGCATAAGAAATATGTAAATCATTTTAGAAATAGCAACCAAAAAAACACAAAACGGAACAAAAACAACACGTGCGCATACACTTGACAATTTGTGAAGTGTGATAACGTCAAAATTTTCATTCGGCGAAAAAGATGATTGCCAGCATAAAAAATAAGTTCTTTTAATAAAAGGCTAAAATTTTCAGTTTGAGCGTCATCTATTGACATGCATTGACATGTTAAGCATAAGTTTTCAGACATGAATACAAGGCTGCGCCACTTTCTTTGAAAAGGAGTATTTTAAGGGGGGCTTGTATGGGACCGTCCACCGCCTGGGTGCGGCTCGGGGCAGAATTGTCAAGGCACTCGTTCCGTCCACATCTCACAATTGTGACGCGGATCACGCCTGATTTACTGCGTTAACTTTGTTTAAATTACATTGTTTTTATCTTTCAAATAATTTCATAATTAGCTGCCTCCGCGCGGTTTTACCCGCATAGTTCCCGTTCCCGTGGGAATACAGGAATAAAATATAGCCTATGTTACTCGGGGATAATGTAGCTTTCCAAAGGTGAAAGTTTTAATTTGCGATATCTCCTAAAATATTCATTGAAATCGATTGATGTAAATGGCAATTTTGTTTTAAATTAAATACTTGTTATGAATAACGTATTTATTTGGATAAGGATTAATATCATCTTTATAAAAATACCTTCCCAAATAATGCTTTAGGTATTTTAGAACAAATTTAGTCAGTATAAAAATGGTTATAGTGAGCCAACCTTGACAGATAGACATATGCTGTCGCGGACTTTTTTTTTAGAACTTTTGAAGGAGAACAATTCTGTGGTACATCATTTTAGGGAAACTTTAACCGTTTACACAGCGTACGCAGCGGAAGCTCTCAAAAGGAAATAGAAACTCCCGATTTTGAAACATTATTCATTGCTGCTCCGCTCTTATGGTCGTAGCGTGATGATATATAGCCATAGCCTTCCTCGATAAATAGACTATCTAATGGCGAAATATTTTTTTAAATCGGACCAGAGAAGGTTAAAAGGTGAGAAAAATGGAATAATTGCCGGGAAACCCTATAAACAACCCTTTTCTTTTCCCATACAAACGTTTTCTAAATAAAATGTAGAGCCAATTTGAACTTTATGGCAATTAAATAAAGTTCATATTGCGTGCTCTTTAGAGGATCTAATGTCGCGTTCCGAAACTGAACAAAAGTAAAAAGTAACAGATCGCGAGCGTGACCAAATTGAATAGTGGTAAACTTCATTTTATAATAACATTTTATTTAGTCATGGTTTAAACCTGGTAAGTACTAAATTTAGACCTTGTTTTGGAGTAAGACGGTATGTGTCAAAAAAAAATGATGGGTTAAAGAAAACCTCACATAACAAAAAGCTTTTTTATCGACAGTGTTGCTAAATTATTTGGGCAATAGCACAGTTGTAACTGATTGGGGAAGAAGGCATTAAACTGTAGGTGTGTGGAATAAGGAAAGAGCTTGGCTACCATTTATTTATATTGACCGCAACTCATGATTAGGCTTCGTGCACACGACACGACTCAACAGAAAAACGTTATTCACTCCCGTTCATAATATATTTCCGGCATTTTGGGAACAAAGGAATATGCGATGAATAATATAATATTTATTCATTCAAATAAGTCTTCACGGGTAGGTAGTTATGAATGTATGTATGCTGAATTGGTAGGTATCTTTTGTATCACGTAATATGTGTGGATTTTATTACAACTGACATTTTCACCAGCTGTTTATTTTATACTGCAAAAATAAAATAAGAGTCTTACTTTCTGCTAATATTAACTTTCTTATTACAAATGCGACAGTTTCTGAGAATGTATGTTACTGTTTCACGCCATAAATGCTGAAGGGATCGTGATGAAATTTAGCACAGAGTTAGAATATTTTCTTGAATAACACATAGGGTCGGGTAGGGTACCTACGCGGGTGAAACCGTGGTCAGCCACTAGTTTTCTATATTTAAATAGGAAATAAGTGTCATTAGGTGATACTGGCTGCCACCCAGCGATTTCACCTTCTCGTTTGCGAAGATGAAATATTGCCTTTGAAAATATTTTAACTCTGTCAAATTTCACCCAGTTCGTCAAAGAGTTAAACATCAACACTAATACAAATTTTCAATTAATTTTAAGTATACCCCTTTCAAATACATACTTATATGAGTAGATCGAAAACATAACTATAAAAATTACAACCCGTGAATCGACTAGCAAACTTGAGAATCTTATAAAACGAGTAAACTCTACTTAAATAATACCTAAGAACACTCTGGATCAAAGGAGCTTTGAGTCAAATAAAACTAAATTAAAATTGGATTATTTATTTAGGAACTACGCAGATAGCTCTATATCTATCTCTATTACACGCGTTTAACTTAAAATAACCTTAGTGTCCCAGATTAAAAAATAAAAAAAGTCTTAATCCAACACTATAATTTTACACAGAGAGTCCTTTTATTAGAAAGAAAAACAAGGAATAAGGCCAGTCGTATCGAATTTCCAACGACAAAGAAAATAAAGAGAATTTCAGCATTAAAGATTGCTTCTAAATTATTGACAGAGTCGCGTTCAAAAGCTAGCTATAATTATAATTTAAGCGGAAATCATGAAGTTGCATTATCTACTACATTCTTGCTGTATATATAGCCTTACGTGTGGGATGGGAGCCAAGAATTTAAGATAACCAAGGAAATAAAGGTTTCATAGTCAGGGTCGATGAACTCGTTTCAGTAGACATAGCTTGTAGTACAATCTATACCTACTAATATTATAAATGCGAAAGTAACTCTGTCTGTCTCCTAAACCGATTTAAATGAAATTTGGGACACAGAGTCTTGAGCGTGAGAAAGGACATCTACTTTTTATCCCGTGAAAATTGAATATCCCTCGGGAACGCGGGTGAGACCGCGGGGAACCACTAGTCTCTATATAAATAAGAATGATTTGCCAAATGTACTATGGAGTATTGGCGGATATAACTTCAGGTATATGTGCATATTTATTAGAACAAGGTTTGTATGGAATTTACGTCATATTTCAGCAAAAATTGCTGACACGTAATTCGATAGTTTGAAGACTCGAAACATCATATTAGTAAGAGATTGTTGGGATAAGTAGAGAAATAATTTTGAATTAATTTGGGACACTTTTAATACCATTTTTTGAAAACGATCATTGATAGGGGTAACTATTTTAATATGTAGATATCCCGTGTGTTAAAATGGAAGGATATACCTAATGACTGGCCAGTTGGCTTTGTAGATATGTACCGAGATGTGTGTGATGTGACATGTTCGTGAACGAACATTCCTGTTTTTACTGGATGTAATAACACAGGTATGTAATTAAAACAAAAGTAGTATACCAATATAATTTATTAGCTGAAGAGTTTGTTTGTTTGGTTGAACTTGCTAATCTCAGGAGCTACTGGGCCTACTGAAAAATTATTTCAGTGATAGATAGCCCATTTATTTAGTCCCTGTATTCCTACGGGAAGGGGAACTACGTGGGTGAAACTGTGGGGCAGATTCATAGGTTACTATGATTACAATAATATTTCGCGGAAGCGTCCTAAACTTCAACAATGAAACTCTACTGTGGAATGCCCACTTGCCGCACGAGATATGTTTTGGAGAGTTCACGCAGTTACTATAAACTGTAAGTCCTTTATACAAAATTCACAACTATGTATATTATTAAAGGCTTACTGCCATTCGCGGTTTCACCCGCGTTCATATTGATATGATGTCCAGGATACTAACAATGCTTAACACCCAGAAATAGTATCTAGTTTTATATTATTTTTGGTTTTCCGCGTATCCGCTTGATGATACCTCAAAACTACAAGTACCTACGTTATAGTATCTCTATGACTACATATTTTGGAATATATTGATAATATTATAAATGCGCAAGTTTGTTACTCTTTCACAGCTGAATGGAACTAAATGAAATTTGGCACAAAATTAGAAAATGTTCTGGATAGGCTACTTTTTATCTTGTGATAATTTAAGGTACTCCGGGAACGCGGGTGAAACCACGGGACAGAAGGCAGTACAATATAAGTAGGTATATGTGTAAAACAAAACCATTAGCTGCTTTTAGCTCTCAAATTCACAACGTTTCACATAGGTACACTTATTAAAATAATGGCAGGCAAAATAAATGCGTTGCTGAAATACGTTGCAAACATAAATCATAACGCATAAATATTAATGTAGCGCCGTCTCAAATGACAAGTCATTAACATATTATATTCGTGTCACGTTGTCATGTGGGACCTGCGAACCCTTGCCCACGTGACTTTTGTACGAAAAATCTCCATTCCATAGGTTGAGCTTATGACTTTATCATTATTGGCAGTCATCGAGCATGTAACCAATAGAGAAGAACTGTTAACAGTTTTGTTAGAAAACAAAATACGCCAAAACGCTGCGCCGGCCTCTGTGTTCTGATTGGCCGACTCAAGGTCAAGTGTTGCACTAGACGTACACACAGGTCTCTTATTGGTCGGGTACTGTTTTAGTTCGAGCGTGGCTTGTTAGTTATACGTGACAAAGCATCGAAACGTTGCTAAACAAATGGCTCACTATTGCTACTCTATTGGTTACATGCTCGATGTTGGCAGTATATTTAGTAAATGCCACGATGTTTCAGGCTTCTGCGCTCTGTCTCTTTCTGTTTTGATGCGATCACGTGAGAGGTTCGACTATGAAGCTGCGTCTGCTCTTTATGCTGGCGAAGTTAGAAGTGAGTAGCCTACTGAACAAAGACCACCGCTGATGACCGTTTATTGCGTCACTACAGCCTTAATAGGGCCTAGTTTATACGATCAAATGTATAGGTATAGCTATGACATCTTTGAACTGGTGCTCCAGGTTCCGTACAATAGAACCTTATTTCGTACAACATAAAGTCTTTTTTGGAGCAAGAAAAGGACAATCATAGACACTCATTTGCCGTATTCCATTTTAAAATTTCTACCCATCGTTAGTAGCCAGCACAATAGTTATTTGTTATACAAGAGTGCAAAGTTGCTTTTTAACCGCGTGTTCAATTTTGATGACCGAGCAAGCGAAGGATTCTAAAATTGAATTGAAATTTCAAAATTAGAATCCTGAGCGTTAGCGAGGGAATCAAAAGAGCACGAGGTTAAAAATCTTTGCACTCGAGTGCAACACGTAACTTTTCATTCCACCTCAGCGAAGAAATGACTAAATGCAAAAAAAAGCTCATTTGCGCATTATTAACAGTTTCAGTCAATTCTGTTGGCGTCAAGCAAACTTCCTCGTCGCTAGAATCACTCATTTTAGTTTTATCACTTGTTTTCAAGTTTCTTGTTTTTAATATAAGGTTTAACAATGACGTGAAAAAATGCCGTGTAAAGAACCGCGTACAAAGCAAATTGAAAAAAGAACACCAAGAAGGTGCCGAGTCTGAGTTTTTAACAAATTAAAAAAAAGTTGTATGATATATTCGGCACCATAGAGGTAGCAGTAAATAGGTTTAATGTTTTTTTTTTAATTCACAAACTTAGTGCACACGATGTTCCAAATTCAATTTACTTTATCCTCTAGAGAATAAAAACGGCTTTTCCACTCAGATATTGAAGATTAAAAATACTCTTTCCGAGATGGTGGGATGAAAAAACTTTTATCATATAGTTTCATCATAAGCAAGTTCTATCTACCAGAGCCAAATCTG
The DNA here is from genome assembly GCA_905147785.2 of Thyatira batis. Taxonomy (NCBI): domain Eukaryota; kingdom Metazoa; phylum Arthropoda; class Insecta; order Lepidoptera; family Drepanidae; genus Thyatira; species Thyatira batis. The sequence goes on from LR990507.1 coordinate 4,038,683, forward strand.
AAGTCGATAGGTATTTTCCATTATAAACGTACTTTGGAACCGGGCAGAACTAAGTTTTCAATAATTATAATAATTTTGCTCTAAAGTTAGATATAGGTATAACTGAAGTTTTGTCAAGTAGTCTATACTAATATTATAAAGAGGAAAGATTTGTTTGTTTGTAATGAATAGGCTCCGAAACTACTGGACCGATTTCAAAAATTCTTTCACCTTTGGAAAGCTACATTATCCCCGAGTAACATAGGCTATATTTTATCCCTGTATTCCCACGGGAACGGGAACTACGCGGGTAAAACCGCGGGGAGGCAGCTAGTCATTTAATAAAGGTGATGTTTTAAAGTTTGGAATGTAAAAGGTGATTTCTAAAAAGTAAACGATAACATCTTACTCATACAAAATTACTATTATAAATGCGAAAGTTTGTGAGTATGAATGTTTGTTACTCTGTCATGCAAAAACTACAGAACGGATTTGGATGAAATTTGGAACACATCTTTGGTAAGTTTATTTAAGATCCCCAGGAACGCAGGAAACCGCGGGAAGTCACTAGTACCTAATATAACATATTAAACGACTCATAAAATATTATAGAGGTGGGGTCGGATGTATCAGAACAGTGAGATGTCACGATAATTTGAACCATTGAGGGAAATATTTTTACCATTTCCGTGACCAACGGCTATCTATAATTTAAACCAATATGTACAATTTATAATTCGACACACGCAATTACTTTATTGGAATTCGATTTAATATTTAATAGTAGTAAAATCAGACGAATTAAATCAATGCTATCAAAATTATTCCTTCTATATATAACTCTTTATATTTGCTTGTTGCATACCGGCGTTATTATAATTAGAGTTCAGAAAATTAATATTGCAAGCCTGTTATTTTCTTTAATATAACAAAGGAGCGTTTTATTTATAAACACTAATATATAGAGTGGTTTTTTTGTTTTAAATTATTTCACCAATGGAAAGTTTAATTATCAGGGAGTAACATAAACTATATTTGATTCCTGTATTTAATATCCTGGGACATTTTTCACACACGACCAATCTGATTCCAAACTAAGCCGAACTTGTGATATGTTAACCAGTTAGCTGATATATTACATATTATACTACTTTTAATCCAGACACAGAACAAATAGTATTCATGCATACAAATGTTTGTCCTGGGATGCGAACCCAGGGCTGGCGGCTTCATCAGGGTTCAGGGCCAACCGGCTTTTATTACTACAGAAATAAGAACTACGCAGGTAAAACCGCGGGACGGAAGCCAGTTCCTAATAAAAAGCATCTAAAGACGATAAATATCTAGAACACGTCCATACCATGCTCAGTTACGCAATGTAATGTCATTGAGGAGACTTCACGGAGTTGCGCTCTAAGGAATGGGTTGTGTTGGAATCAAACGAAAGGTGGTTCCATTATCAAATACAAACCTTGTAGAGCGAAACATGGAGAGCAGTTGTCTCATGTCATTGTATTGAAACGATAAGGAGAGAAGATTTTGTAGAATCATTACGCTTTATATCTATGCATGGATGTTATGAAGGGATTTATATGAGAAATGGTACTGAGAATCTGAAGATCATTTTCTTACCTTCTATAAATACGAGGAATTTATATGAAACAATAGACATATTGTCAAAATTGGATTATAAAGGAATAGTTACAGTAAAGTTATTCAGGAAATGGCCTTGTCTGATCATATAGATTTTTTCTTCTGAAAGGGATTAAACTATTCATTTTTAGGCTATTCCAGTTTCAGTGAAATATAGGAAATATTAACATGGCAAGAAGTTTTAAATTCTACTTTCATTATTATGTCCATACTGTACCTACGCACAGAACGCTAACTTCTCTCAGCGTTAATTGCATGTTCTCTAATTTAAACTCAACGCAGCTTCAGAGCAACGGATTTTCATGAGATAGCATAGAGAAAGAGCATTAATGTGCTGAAGCGTCGTTGAGCTAGTATTATATTATGAACTAGCTGCCTCCGCGCGATTTCACCCGCGTAGTTCCCGTTCCTGTTCCCGTAGGAATAAAGGATATAGATAAAATATAGCCTACGTTACTCCCTGATAATGTAGCTTTCCAATAGTGAAATTATTTTTCAAATCGGTCATGTAGTTTCGGAGCCTATTCGATGCAAACAAACAAGCAAAATAACAATTAAATCTTTTTTTTCTCTTTGTACACTAGACACAAAAAGTTAGGGATTTAAATAAAATTTGAAATTTTTGGGTGATTTTCAACGATGTGTAATTCCGAGGAAAATAATCGTACAGCAAAAAAAAAAGAAAACTAAATATTGTAGCTGTGTCTTATTTTTAGATACGACCATGATTTTTTTGTATCATGTTTGGGTCTGGAGAAATTCTATGGAGACTACCAAGGAAAAAAAAATGCTAATTTTTTGTCATCAAGAAAAACGGGCTTCAAAAATGTTTTTCTATTGTTACTGTTAAATGCTCTTTAAAAAAAAAACGATTTGTGTTAGCCGAATCTCAGACCTACTGAATATGCATATTGTTATTTAACTCCTCCGAAGCGACTTGATAAATTTTATGAATTATTTTGTGTATTATTCGGTAGGCCTGAGAATATGTCGTAAAGTATTATTTATCCATTTCAAATCGCGGTTTTAGTATTTCTTATATGTCAGAACAACTTTTGCCGGCTGCTAGTTGGCTAGTAATTATATAAATGACATATTTTGTAGTATGTATACCGATTACCTACATACTTACAATACTGAGACTACAAAGAATAGACACAGCATTTTTACACAATAACTCTTTTCCGTGCTAATGAGGACTGCTTTGTATAAGGCCATGTTATGTCTGAAAAAAATACATCAAAAGATGTGAACTATCCTTGTAAAGATACTGTTATTGTAAAGTATCTTAAATCATACAGTGCATAAATCATGTGAAAATCGACATGACGTCATACCAACAAATCAACTACCACTAACGTAACACTTGCGAACGATAGAATTTACGAGTTTCCCCATACGCCATTGTTTTGTTGTCTTTTAATTTTTTCCCACTTGTCTATCTACTTTTCTTTATTGTTATATGAAGATGCCTGTTTATTCTGAATAGCTGTACCTATATAGGTATACCTACGTGATTGCTGATACGATAAATATAATTTGAAAGTAATAATTCAGTCATCTGGTTGCTATAGTACAAGCTCTCCTTGATACATAATGTCAGTTTCTTATAGTGTACGAAACAAAAAAAATAAAACTTTTTTTTTTATACCACAAAGGTGGCAAACAGGCATACAGTCCGCCTGATGGGAAGCGGTTACCGCAGCCTATGGACGCTTGCAACACTAGGGGCGTTACTCACGCATTGCCGACCGTTAAAATCTCTTCACTCCCTTCTTGAAGAACCCCATACTGTACTCCATTGGGAATACCATGGTGGGGAGCTCATTCCACAACTTGAAACTTCATGATTACTTATTCAACTTTTTATTTAAAAAAATGATAGGTAATTAATGTGATGAATGCACATAATACAAGCATCATATACGGATGCAATCAAAATAATTGAAATATTAATTTCTTCTGCGATAGATACAATAGCATGGTGTTGTGTATAAAATACGTGGATTTACATAAAATATGTCCAATATCCGTATTGACTTACCTCCAAATAGGGCTGCGAATATCCGCCATTAATTTAATTTATCCCGGATAATTTTGATTAAAATAAATAGGTACATTAAAGGCGTTCGCACTGTTTTCAACAGTTTCATTAAAATATTGTTCAGTACAAATTCACGTTTCGGGGAACATGATGAGCTCATTGCATGACATGAAAAATTTAATTATATGTATTGAAGTATTTTTTAAGCTATTGCATAGCTTTTATCGCGGGCTCTGAGCGCGGCGACCGAATCAAGAAATTCCGTAACGAAAAAACCTAACACCCCCACTCCGACGGGCAAGGAGGTGTGGCTTGAAGGCCGTGCATCGTCTAACGTCGTTTCAGTTCGGCAGTCTTCGACACATCGTTGTGTGCGATTAGACGTATTGTACGACTCTACGAAACTGGCACGAATCGAGACGAGCTGCTCCGAAATCGGACGAATACATAAGCAGCTGTTTATGAGAAAGTATATAGGTGTATATGTATTTATGTACAACAGTGAATAGCTGTACTTGTAAAATTTGTGTATGAAGTGTTTTGAATATGAATGAACAAAGTGCATTTATTATTAAAATAAATAAATAAAATTATAATTGCATAAGTTGATACAAAATGCTATGCAATGCAATAGCTTTACCGCGGCAGTCCCCGAGTGCCTCACGTAATTTTTTTTTAATTAAGTCATATCACCATAATTAAAATAATTGTTATATGATTTGTTATGGGTCTATAAAAAATAATAAAATATGTGATAAACTCGAGTGGAGAGGAACCTCTTGCAGTGCAGTGGGATGATCATGGCTGAAAATAGATTATGTTTTTTTCCTCCTATTACCCTAAGATTGGTAAGTATGTAGCACAGATAGGTGATAAGTGCACCTGCCGTAACAGTCTATTTGGAGTTCGGAACAGTAATGATTCCATTTAAGGATGACCTTCTACTAGGCTGACAGTTAATAGACATAACAATATTCTAGGTATTGTTTAGACACTAGCAAAGCTTGTAGTTTGGTAACCACATAGCTGATGTAGTGCGTATTACATAAATTGCTTGCCATCAAGTGAAATTCAATAGCGCGATGTAGGCTACTAACAGTTCCGTCATCTCGTGTGCAGCGCCATCTATCCATTCTCATATAAACTATTCTATGCCACTACAAATATAATTTTGTAATTTTAATGGTGAACAATACTAATAGCTCAATTCATAAACGTCGATAATGGTTTAGTCGATGTATCAACGCAGTATCAATTAGCTAAGGACAATTAATCACAGTGTTACGTCAAACATCGATTCATCACAATGTTTGATTGTCGATCAATCAATGGTTGCCAATCTACTACTTTTATTATGCTTTTACATTTAACCCTACCTGGTGGCTGAGAGTTTGGATAAAGGAGAAACTTAATATAAATAAAGGCTATAATTGTTAAAGAATAGGCATTATGTGACTTTAAGTACCTACTCAGTTTCTTGTCGCTTAAAGTCTGACTTCCAAATTAAAGCTTAAGTTTTAATATTTAAATGTATTTCTCGAATTGCTAGTAATAAGTCCCGAGCTAGTATTTCATTAGTTCAATAGGTACCTAGGAAATGGACAGATGTTGTTGCGTAATATAATATTGTTACGATGTACTTATTATTATTCAAGATGCTGTAATATCTGTCTATAGTTGTGATTCACAAACGAATGAGCAATTTATAGTGAAAATTGTTTATTTTATATTGTACAGGTCGCCGACTCGTTTTGCTGGCAACACATGAGCTGTCAGTTAAATTAATCTAATTAAAAGCCATGTATGAGTGGTAACGTCGTTCAATCCAATATGGCGGACGTGACGGGATTGTGATTTATTATTTACTTACCACTGTATGACGTCTTGGGTATCAAATGAAGGGGTTTGTCGAGAGGTATGGAAATAGAAGTCATTTTAGGAACAATGTACTGTAGCATTAGCAATGCGATAGTTGATGTTTTAAATTCTACCAATTATAGTACTATCTAGCTTACTTGCAAGTTTGTTGGCGATAAAGAAAATGTGTCTGTCTAGACTTCATAGGTTACCGTAGCTAGAATACCAAAAACAAAGACATCGTGCACCATCTTTATTGAAGGCAAATATAAATAGAAATATAATTGAAAGCGGCTAACAACTACGAATATGTACATTGGACTAGTCGAAATTTGTAAGTACGCTTGTATTTTTTTCTAGCTAGTCGATGAATGACCACAGTGAATGGATTGAAGTTGAGTTTTTTCCTATTTCTTTTCATAATTCACATTTTCCTATTCGAGTGGTCCACCGATGAAAAGTTTTGCGAAAAAAAAATGTTTATTTAGAACAAGTCTCGCCCTAGTTCTCGATGGGATCGGCAAAACAATATTGACTCACGGCTACTATCGATTCAAGCAACGAATGTTGTTAGGAATCCTCTGAGCTTCAACTGAACCGTTTATTTTAAAACTAACTACTGCCCGCGGCTTTGCTCTCGAGGAATATATATTTATTTCGCAATAAAGTAGCCTACCCTATCCTATAGTTCTATAAAACAAACAAACATATTTTAAATGCGAAATTTTGTAATAATGTGCTCTTTTAAGCCAGACCGGCTGGGGGGATCGCGATGAAATTTATTATGTTAGAATATATTATGAAATAACACATAGTTATGCTACTTTTTATCCTAGCGTGGTTTTATATTCCTTGTAAACGCGGGTAAATCCGCGGGGAGCCACTAGTATAATCAATAGTTTTAAAGCTCATAGTTGACAATAAAAGCAACTTTCATTTAGAATGCGGATTTCAAACAATTTCTAGTCATCTTTTTCTACTTATCTATGATATACACAGATTTCTTCCGCAAATTACTAGCCCTTCTAGCTGTCAATAAGACGGTATCCAACCTAAAATTCAACACAATATTTAATCAAGATTAATTCAATAAAAATATAACTACGGAACCGTGCATTCCAGTACAATAGGGTAGCATCAATTTATTTTTCCGTTCAAGTCATTTTACTTGGTATCGTGCAAACTTTTATGTCTTTAACGTAAATGTATCGATTCAGTTTTCTTTTTTCCCCCATTGAGGTAACTTGGCTAGTCAGTCTTCCGTACCAGCTTGTATTCGGCAGTCTATACCAAAGAAATTTATTCTTTTATCGTATCTTGGATATCTCAACGGCATTTCATTAGAAGACGGATATTGGGTGAGATTTTTACACTCTTATTTTTTTTTACGTTTATTACATTTAATCATTTATCTATGTAATAATGTTAATGGTGTGATTTTAATTTGTAAATCGAATACATTAATGTCAATGCAATGATTAAATTACGTCAATTTAAAGAATTTTTTTTAACGCAATAATGAACTTAGCGATTAGCGATGTAGATTTTTATGTTCCAAAGTTGACTTATTTACATAAGTACTTTCATACTTGGCTAATCTGAACGTAATGTATCATGTATTTAAGTGTTATAATAGTATTTCTGTTATCAAGTTTTGTTGACGTTTGGTCGTTATACAAACTCGGTAAGACAACGCAACTCATCTCTTGATTAGAGTGCTCGTTACTACGTTTTGATGTGGTTTCTTTTGAAGTAAGGTTCATTAATGGTTGATAATCAACAGAGCCGTGGTGGCTCAGTTGGGAACGCACCGACACACGATCATGAGCGGCAGGTTCAAATCCCTGGCCCGTACCTCTGAGTTTAAAAAAAGCAAAACTTACGTACGAATTCACACCACTGGCTTTCGGTGAAGGAAAAAATCGTGAGGAAACCTGCATGCCTGAGATGTCACAATTAAAGGTATGCGAAGTCCGCCAATCCGCACTAGGCCCGCGTGGTGGACTATGGCCTACACCCATCGATATTAGGGGAGGCTCGAGCTCCTCGGTGGAGTCGTGTATGAGCTGACAATGAAATCAACATAAAGTGTATTATTATTACTTAACACACATAAATAAATAATATTCTGTCACATTTTTCACACACGACCAATCGGATTCCAAAGTAAGCTTTAAAGTGAGCTTGTGTTATGGTAACTATATAGCTGATATACTACTATAGTACGTTTTAAATACATACTTATATAGATATTTAACATCCAGACATGTTCTATGTCTGGATGAACAGACATATTCATGCATACAAATACAGAGTTACTTTCGCATTTATAATATTAGTATAGATTTTCACTTCTATTTTATTTATCTGTATAATATATTTATTTTATATCTTTATAGATTTAATTTGATCATTTCCATAGCATAGCAACACTGAGCAATTTTATAGTAATTAAAATTAATGTAATAAACGATAAAACAACACTTTAACAATTTTTCTTTGTTTTGTTTTACTTTCCCGGAAATTGTCTTATAATTATTCGGTTTTGTTGCCGAATTTATTCGGTTCAAGCATTTCTATATTCTTAGCTCTTGTAGCCAAAGTGTAGAACTAAAAGAAAACACTTATTATGTAAGATTTATTTCAAAGAAATCTGATTTTAAATTTTAACCTATTCCTCAAAACATTATTTATTTTAGAACTTTAAATCGATATTTAAGTATTTTTACTTATTACTTTCTGTGGACAACTTCTAATATTAGTTGGTCATTTGCTTTACCTTACATAGTCGTAATTTTATAATTTCCTGATGTCCTACTTTGCCATCCTTTTATGAGATAAAACTACCTAAGGTCCATGTAGTCGCTTTCATTCAATGTATCCAAAGTATTTTATATTCAACCTTATTTGTTTTATGTTAACATAATTATTGCGTATCCAACCTCTTTAAGTCTTTACATCAACATATTTTTTTTCTATTTTTTACTGAAGAAATATAACTCTACTCAATATAAGGCAACATTTGGCGAGAAAAATATACATTACATATTTTTGCAACACATCGTTTTAGTTTACCTACATTAATTTTATATACAGTAATGTAGATTTTCCATAAAATATATCAAATTATTCGGTAAACTTAAAAGGACTAAAAAGTAAATAAAAATTGATTCTTTTTTTTAGGGTTACATAATGTAACAAACTTAGCTCGCAGTAACATCGGAACATAAACCACAGAGTTATTGATCGTAGTAAGTAAAATATAAAACCTTATTTTTGCTTCGGTCATAAAGTTACAAACAATTTCAAAGTTTGACAATTTGGTCGCGTTGTGTCATGCGATGTTATTTTTATTGTTATTCAAAACAAACATTTAGGCTAGTTATTTACATATTTTTATGAGAAATCCTGGTATTTATTCTATTACGGCTGTAGTGAGGTTATTTTATTTGTGTTATGTCAAAGGATATTGCTTAATAAATTCATCTTTTAGTTATTGGTGCGTATAAAACGGTACACAGGATCTTGGGACGTAATACCTATTTCTAAATCGTAATATACCTTACCGTTATTTTAAGCAGTGTTTAGATAGGACGGTGTTATTGTTATCAGCGACTCTTATCCTCATAAACATTTAAAAGGTACCTAACTAGGTTATATTAATTTCATTTTCATATTTGTTTCTGTCTCAACTTTTTTTATTGGCCTAGAAGGTGTTAGCCTCAGATGGCTTTTACACCTTAACGCAGACAGACGAGTCGGTGAGTGCAGAGGGCTCTCAACCGAAGTAGTTTAAGCGCTTCTGCCCCGCGGTTTTACCCGCAAAACCGGTAGCTAAAATTTTCCGGGGAAAAAGTATGAGCTTTTTCAGAATATATTCTAACTCTGTACGAAGTTGTGTTCAGATACCATTAACCGGAGGTCTGTTATTAGAGAGTATAATAGTGAATGTGAAAGATGTGTATATGAAAGAAACTTACAATGTTACAAATTTATTGGTAACGTTGGTATCGGTACCTACTTATCTATATATATTGTTTTGTCTCTATTCCCAGCTAAAAGTATTAATTATACACTGGCTTACCGACACACCAAGTAGCGCATCGTTTTCTCTCAATCTCCTTTGACATCCCGACTGACTGACTGATTGACTGACTGACTGTCTGACTGATTGACGGACTGACTGACTGACTGATTGACTGACTGATTGACTGACTGATTGACTGACTGATTGACTGGCTCATTCATACCATCTACTACATCTATACACACACTATAATAATATTAATGCAGATACTAGCGCCTGAAGCTGTAACATGATATTATATATCTTACTATTTCTATATCAAAACAGTTGGCTTGTATTAGATAGTCCTATTAATATTGTAAATGCGAATGTTAACTATAGATTTTTGTTACTCTTTCACGCCAAAACGGCTTGAAATTTGGCACAGAGTTAGAATATGTTATGGAATAACACATAGGCTACTTGTTATACCGGGAAAATTCAAGATCGCCCGGGAATGCGGGTGAAACCGCGGGGAGGATAATTTAAAATTTGGATGGATGTATGTTGATTACATAATTACTTTAGCATCAAATTTCACACAGACTTAAAGTATGTTCTGAAATAGCACGTAGATTACTTTTTACACCGGGAAAATAGAAGATCGCCGAAACCGCCTGACTGAACCTAGTTTCGTTATATAATCATTTACCTATACAGTAAACTATTATATGATCACGTTTTTATTTTGTTTAGATAATCCAAGATGGCGAAGACAGCAGAAGCTGAAGTTGAGAAAATGAAGATCCTAGAAGAAAGGATTAAAGCACCGTCTATTTGGGGCCGAGTTCCATGCGGTGTGAGGTTTGAGGACCTGCAGGATCGAAGATATGATGATGCAATAAGATTTCTCAAGAAACACTACCTTCCAGAAGAGGTGGGATTATCTTGTTTATACAGTACTAGCTGCCTCCCCGCGGTTTTACCCGCGTAGTTCGTTCCCGTGGGAATACACGGATAAAATATAGCCTATGTTACTCGGAGATAATGTAGCTTTCCAAAGGTGAAAGAATTTTTGAAATCGGTCCAGTAGTTTCGGAGCCTATTCATTACAAACAAACAAACAAACAAACAAATCTTTCCTCTTTATAATATTAGTATAGATAATATTAGTATAGACTAGCTTACAAGGTAGCTCATACGTTACCCAAGCTCACTAGAGCTAGTATTATTATATACCAAATAACATCAAAGACGTTCGCATTATTATATTAGTTGATAGAAGAAATGATTTGGATAGAAGGGATAATTTTCTAAGAGTAACATAAATCCACTATAATGTTTACACGCATGTGGACGTGTTATATAAGGTTATTTGAAACACAACGTTACAGATTATTTAAAAAAAATACTGCGATTATAGTATACATACTGCATGATATTGACTATTATATTTACCGTAGTTCAATCTCTACTTAGTTTGGAATCATATATGAAAAATTTTCGAGGATATATAATAATATTGTACATGAGATCAACTACAGTACTTGAAGATCTGAAGCGATCGTATCGCATCGTAATCGAATCAGTGCATCAACTGGTATTTTAAATGAGTTTGAAAATCGAACTATCCTTGAAATCGAGGCGGCTATACAAATTATGTCAAAAGTTTGACGTTAACTTTATCAAGACGCGATAGTGGTTCAAGCTTGGTTCAGATCATTATTAGAAATATTTTGTTATGGCAAGCTTAGTTAAACCCAGGTTTTATTATACCCATCATTTTCTAACGCCATAACAGAGAAAGGGACAGGTGTATCTTTAATCTGGGTTTTGTAGTTTTTGCTCTTTACCATCTAAAGAAATAGTGAACCCCCGAGGAATAGAAGATATTAATCTGTTTTTTTCACATGAATTTAGTAAACAGTACAAAAATAATTTGTGTGTACGTTTTTATGGTTAAGGTAATATCTTGCGATGACAAGAAAAGAGATTGAATTCCAAATCCGATATTGATATCACAATACTAAAAAAATAAATTGTAGACATTTTTTGATTTCGTACAAAAATGAAGCGTAATATTTATACCAGGGAATTCTATCCTATCTAACTAATATTATGATCTTGAAATTTTATGATAGTTGAGGTACATATAGACGTTTATTTTTATTCTGTAGGTGCGCTTTCAACAAATAACTGCGCACCAATAGATTAGGTACGTTCTGGAAATAACATACCTAGTACCTACCTACGGTTTCCCTCCAGCACTACGATAGGGGTTCTTCAAGAAGAGCGTAATGGCATCGGTGACCACTTACCATCAGGTGGACAGCCTGTTTGTCAACCATATGATAAAAAAAATTGGAAACTCTTTATCCTAAAGAAAGTGCAGTTTCCTCGGACACGAGGGTAACCGTGGGGTGGACCAAGCGTAATAATTTATAAGCCTTTTGAAGTACCTCCCTACTTATTTAAAAATCTATATAGAGTCTACTTTGGGGTTGCTGTACCCCAAATTATTTCAATTTTATACAGCAATCCCAAATCAGACTCTAATTATTTAATTAAGAAACTGACAAGGACAAAAGATGAATTGCCCATCAATTAGGAAATTTTGTGTAAAGGGAAGTGTCCAAAGACCAAGAGTAGTTATAAGACAATTTTGATGTTGTTGTACAAACAATTACTGAAAATTAGCGGAGTAAACGAAGCATTATGGGTCCGTTTTTTTTTACTGTGAACCGAATTGCATACAATTTTGGAATTAGGTTCATCTTACCCTTAACTTCAAAAGTGAAAATGATTTGAACTCCGCAACCACCCTGGGTGTGGTTGCCACCCCTTCTCGGGGGTGAATTTCTTTTTTTTCGAAATTGCCTCGGATATCAATAGAAGGCCTAATTTTAAGCAAAAATCATATATAAAGCTTTTCAAAAAATCCAATACTTTTCAAGTTATTGGCTATTGAAAATTTGCAATTTTTTCACGGTTTTCATCGGTTTTTTGCAAATATCTCCAAAAATATACGTTTATCGAAAATTTCATCAAGAACAAAGTTGTAGCAGGTAAAACAATGAACAATTTGGTATTTTATAAAGTATTCTACGTGCAATATTAAGCTAGATATTAAAGATCAAAGCCGTGTTTTATTTTATCTGAAATTTAATCGATGTGGTCAATGCCATCTAGTGGCGAGCAGATGCATTTTATGCATTCTAATACAAAAGGGTTTTGTAGCGCATAAAATAAGCTTTAAAATGAGCACTATTTAAAGTCTTTTGCACGTAAAATAAGTGAGCTGTATTGCAAATAAGGGGAGCATCTAATGTTTTTTCTTTTAAATCAATGGGTTTCATAAGTGCCATTTCCACCACAATTAAAATTAATCGTATTCCGCCTAGAATTAACTTTAATATAAAAAGTTTGATGGATAGTATCAGTTTGGCTGCTTCAGGACACATATTTTTCAAAAAATTCATGATTATTAAAAAAACAAACTTTCAAATATTTATAAAATTCCACCCTATTTTTCATAATATCTCAAAAAGGACGACAGATACGTATAAAAGTGTGGAAATAAAAAAATTGATAATTTTCTGACAAACAATTTGGATGTTTTGGTTTTTCTGTGAAACAAAAATTGACGGAGTTATGATTGTTTAAAGAGCGCGTGGCAGCGGAATCATAGCCTCTCTTAAGCCCTTTAACCCTTCACCGTTTCATAAAAAGGTTTTTTACTATATATTGCAATAAAGGATGTTGTAGCTCTTTTAATTACCTTTACAATGGTGTTTTATAACTTGTGATAGCATGAAAATTGAAGGAGTTATGGTCCAAAAACTTAACATATTTTTATCTACTTAGTAACTGAAAATTTCGGAGTGCGAATATTTGGAGCAATGTGAAAGTACGCAGTATAATAGAGACCCACAACTATTGTAATGTGTATATATGCTACTAGAAATGTATGAAATCAAGGAATTGAATACAAATCCTAGGAAATGTGAACAGTTCCGATACTATTTAGGAACTGTGTACAATATTGTTTGAAAAACTATTTAATGCATAGATATCCTAGGAAATGTATAAATTTCCTCGGAATTATATGGAATACCTGCTGGTCCACCGGCAATGTGTAAAATAACTATATTTGGGCGTAGTAATCAATATTATGTTAGGACAGTAAGTCTTTGTCACCTTTTTTGTGTTCATTTCAGAACATTTAGACGTTCGAGGCTTAAGGGTGGCCCAAGGGCCACCCCCGCCGCACCCTAACCTATATTAATAATATATTATGGCGATAATACACAAATATTATCGCCATAATATATTTATATGGTATATATTTATACCATACTATGACACATTTGCAAGGGTTGTAAGATTTTCAAGGGGTTGAAAATGATTTTAATATGAGGTAATTATGTAAGAAAATACTTTACAATTTCACCATTTGCTATTAGACATGTTTTCTAGCGATAAAATGGCTCAATGTAATTTTTTCCATTAAGGGGTGGTTTACACCCCTTAAAAATAATAGGCGGAGTTCAGATCATTTTCACTTTTAAAGTTAAGGGTAAGATGAGCTTAATTCCAAAAAATTCATGCAAATCGGTTCACAGTAAAAAAATTCGGAGGTAAGACCGTATTTTTCGCTTCATTTACTCCACTAAATATAATACGGCTATATAGGCTTTCGGTGACGGAAAACACAACAGGAAATCTGCATGCCTAAGATTTCATATTAAGGCGTGTGATGTGTGAAGTCCCGCGTAGTGACTATGGCCTACACCCCCTCGTTGTAAGGGAAGGCTTGAGCTCCTCGGTGGAGACGTATGATGATGATGAATACTAGTGTATACATTGCATCTACAGTTTCAAATCAAAGAAAATCATTTATTCACTTAAGAAAATACATTCACAGCTTAATAATTATTTAAAATCTCATTTTAAGTTTGAGATACCTGTAATAGGAGCTTCGCTGTTCCGTGGATAACATTAACATAAAATAGTATGTACGCATAATCCAGTTGGGTTATTGCATTACAGTATTATAAATAGATTTTTTTTAATTGAATTAAATGAAGTGTTAAAACACGTCTGTGACGTCTATACGTGTACCTACGTCTGCATGTGTGTACGTGCGTGCAAGAATGAACATTATGAAATGTTTGTAATGGTCGTTAATATGAATCTTAATATGCTTAAATACATATGTTGATACATTATTTACTAGTTACTGCCTTTAGAAATTTTACTTTATTTGTTAATTCGAAACCTTATTACCTCGGTGCGACAAGTTTCGTAATTCCTACAGTCAATGTATGAAATAGTAACCAATATTCATGCATTTATTTTCATGCTCACAAATATTTTCATTAATTGTTAAGATGGGATTAAAATCGTTGCTTTTTGTTGAGGTAATTTAGTGAGCCTCCACAATTAATCCACTACCTCAAGTCGACATAAAAATATTGAGTTTCTAAAAATCAATTTCTCACTCGAATTTATTGGTATTAGTAATTTATTATATTTTTAGATTACGTATAAATCCGTTAAAATAACAGAGGACAAAGAAGGTACGGATGAGTTTGTGCACAATGCCAGGATTTGGATGAAGGATAAAATGTCTATAGCCGCCGTGAAGGAAGGAACAGACAAACTTGTCGGGGTTCTTATTATGAGAATACAGGAGAAACGTGAGTATACAATGGCCTTATACATATAGGTACATACCTAGTAGCCCATAGCCATAATAAATACATAATGTATTTCTGTATCCAAGGCTTACAATTCAAAATTAAGGTTGGGACGTTCTTTTAAGTACAGAAATACTTGTGTCAGAAGATCCTGCTCTTCACTAGGTATAATACAAGGTTAATACGTGGTATAGGTAAGTAATTTGCAATACAAAAATGTTGCTTGTATAGTACAAAAACTATTGAAACTAGATATTGTAACAAAATGTACTAGCCCTTAATAATGAGATGGTTTAAGTCACAGTTACTACGAAGGCCCACTGCCAATTGGCGAACTTCACATGCTCTTGAAAAGGACATCTTGGATGCTTGGATTCCTCACGATGTTTTCCTTCAACGAATGCCACACTTAGTCCTACTAATATTTATTAATGTACCTTGGAAGTGGGGGTACGGTAATATTGGGAAAGTCAAGCCACCTCAAGTTGAGCTAGCACAGGCAGTTTGCAAGTATAATTACATAAAACAAGGTTAGTTTCGTCGCCCATATTTGTTAGTTGACTTAAGTTTCTTTGAAGTTTGGTACCTATTTGATTAATATTAGGTTTCAGGATGTTGTCTTGTTTTTTGTAATGTTATTTCTACGTTTTGCATTACATTTAATTACAGAATAAATGTATTCATCCAAAGTAGGCTTCACAGGCATTTATGAATTGTTGACTGTCCGTTAAAAGAAAGTAGGTAAGAGCTAGTTACTAACGAAAGCTTAGAAATAAATCAAAAGAAATGGCGTTTTGTTTTCCTTTATAAGAAAAACTGGTGGATTTACTTAGTGTAGATCCTCTTTAAAAACATATCACAAATAGTAACAAGGAAACTTCGGAATCGTGATACCTAAAGATTGGTGCTTCAGTTTTATTAAAAAATATTGTTATTGCCATGTAACGAAATGTATAATATAAACCAAGATAAAAACTTGCCGGAGCGTGACTTGGCAGAATTCCTGTAATCTTACTGAATTCATCTACCAAAATGGTAGATATTAGAGGTTTTTTGTCATACTTGCTACCGTCGCTCCACACGTATTTCCGGGAGATCTTTTTATTTAAGCATTAAACATTTTTTTCTCCCTTAGACCTTATTTAGACTACTAGATTCTGCCCGCGACTTTGTCCGCGTGGAATAGTAACTTTGGGCTAACGCTAACATTCTACCTGCGACTTCGGTTACATAGAGGGATCTTCTCGCAGAGCCATCATAATGACTGCACGCCGGCCCGGCACATAAAGCGCGCGCAGTACTTGATCATTATTTTGCTGCGATGCTATTTTAAATTTGCGATATCTCCCAAGATATTCATTGAAATCGAATGATGTAAATGGCAATTTTGTTTTAAAAATAAATGCTTGTTATGAATAACGTATTTATTTGGATAAGGATTAATATTATCTTTATAAAAACACCTTCACAAATAATGCTTTATTTTAGAACTAATTTGGTTAGTATAAAAATGGTTATAGTGCCAACCAACTGCCAGCCAACCCTAATAGATAGACGCTGTCACGGACTTTTTTTAGATCTTTTAAAGGAGAAAAATTATGTCATACGTCATTTTAGCGAAACTTTGCCGCAGCGTACACAGCGGAAGCTCTCAAAAGGCAAAAAATACTCCAAAATTTGAAACATTCTTCATTGGTACTCCGGTCCTATTGGTCGTAGCGTGATGATATATAACCTATATCCTTCCTCGATAAATGGAATACCTATCTAATGCTGAAATAATTTTTAAAATTCGATCAGTAGTTCCTGAGATTAGCGCGTTTAACCAAACAAACAAACTCTTCCACTTTATAATATAAGTATAGAAGTATAAAGTACAAACACTTTAAGACCTAAAACAACCAAATCGGTTACGTCGTACTCAAATTATGACGTGGTCAAGGCAAGTAGGATACATAAGCAAAATAGTCAAGGTGGAAAATGAACTTCTGGTATTAAGGGATATTATTTGGAAGAATATATCATAAGTCTTTAAACTTATTTCTCCATTTACCTACCTACTTTAGTTTGCTGGTTGCTATGGAGTTTCCCTATCCGGAATTTGATAAAAATAAACTTCAATTGTTGACATGATTACCTTTTTCTACGAATTTATTTGTAAGGTTAATACTGAGTTTACTCGATACAATGTAAATGTCTCGATCTAAATACAAAAACATGACAAAACCGTGAACCCGCCTAAGTTCGGGGTTTCACTATTCTGAATCTATTTGCGTACCAATCGATTCAAATAGAATTCGATTTGGCTCTGTATCGATGGCCATAACATTAGGGGGCAGATTCCTTAGAATGCTTTGAGCCTAAATTTTTACTGCACCCGTAAAAAGAATTCAGCGAGAGGATTTGGTGTGGGCTATTTGTGGAAAGGAAAGCGGTTTTACAGGAGGTTTTGTTAGGACTGATATAACTTATCAACATACCTTACTGTTTTTTATGTTCAATTTTTCCGGGATAAAAGTAGCCTATGTGCTCCTGAATATAATTCTATAAGTATGTCTTTCGTCCGGACCTATTTTACTGTTCTAATGCGATTGAGTAACAAAAATCCATTCATTCATCCTAGTCGGGATTAACAGTATTATCCCAAGTGTTATTCCAGAATATATTTTAATTGTCAGCCAAATTTCATCGCGATCTCTACAGCCATTCTGGCATGAAAGAGTAATTACATTTTGCATTGATATGTATAATATTAGTAGAATAAAACTAATTGTTAACCGCTACCTCTTGTACCTTCACGTGGCGTTGCTTGTACGTAAATTGGATTCCAAGTAGTCGATAGGGATAGGTATATATTAGGGGACGTTGATGCTATCAATGCGAATAAGGAAGACCGAACAATCAGGACTGGTGAACTCCTTTTGTTTACCTACATTGATTCCAGATACACTTCGTTTCAAATTTACATTAATTAAATAAGAAATATAAATAAATACCCTGGGACATTTTTCACACACGGCCAATCTAAGTGGAGCTTACTATGGTAACCAGATAACTGACACATGCATATATAGATATTTACATCTAGAAACAAAACAAACAAACTTATTCATCCATACAAATGTTTGTCCTGAGTGGGATTCGAACCCTCGATCAACCACTTGAAAGTAAGGGTCCAACCACAAAGAGCAAAGTTCTGTAAATATTTATACACATTCATAAAAATATATATATATAAAATACGATAAAATAAATAAACCTTCAAATAGAACATTGCTCTTATAAGACGAGAACGATTTTTCATCAATTCTGATAGTAGGCGTTAGCACAAACTGGAAAAACAATAATGGCGTATCAAATTACGAGTGAAAGGGCTGTTTCGAAATCACAGTATGAATTGTCTTTATTTTATCGTTTCAGACAAAAGTATTAAAGCTATATTTGTTTTGCTAAGAGTATTTTGTTGAGTTTATTGCTCTCCTTGGCAAATCAACCTATCGAGCCGGCATTTGAGTCTGACTATTCATAAGTGCTTCAGAAAACCTATTTTCGATAAATATATTTTCGTTTCATTTCAATATCGGATTACATGGATAATCTGTTTTCTCGGAAAAGACTATGGACTCGGATTATGTTTTTGTATGTAAATTCTCATCCAATTTTAAATTAGATGGGTCTGAGCCTAGAATTCACTATAATAATTAGCTTTTTGTATTGAGAATTATGTCTTTGATTTATCGTAATAATTTTTTAAATAATTATCCTGAGACATTTTTCAAACACGGCTAAATTGATTTCAAACTAAGCAGAGCTTGTGATATGGTAACCAGATAGCTGATGTACCTACTACATGTACAATTTTTATTAATATATATTGATATTGATGTTTACATCCAGAAATGTTCATGTACGCAATTGTTTGTACTGCCAAATTCTTTAATCATTGTCTATCATTACAGATGCCTTCTCCCGAACCTTCAGCCGAGTGAAAATAACCCACAACCCTCTATATACGTCTGTAATGACTTTCTACAATGAAATTGAGAAGCCTGTTAACTTGTATGACAAATTAGGAGTGAGACGGTACTTCAAAGTGTACGTTATAGCCCTGAAATATCGGTACAGACACAGAGGTTTGTTAACTATTACATACTAGTGGCTCTCCGCGGTTTCACCCGCGTACCCAGGAGATCTTCCATTTCCCCATTAAATGTAGCCTATGTCCTTCCTCAGGCTCTAGACTATCTAACCAAATTTTATTTAAATCGGTTCTAATCGGCAGTAGTTTTAGCGTGAAAGCGAGACAGACAGACAGGCAGAGTTACTTTCGTATTTATGATATTAGTGAGGATTATGGTCACGACATATAAAGCCGACCCTAAATAGGAAAGGCGAGG
This sequence comes from Thyatira batis, assembly GCA_905147785.2. NCBI lineage: Eukaryota > Metazoa > Arthropoda > Insecta > Lepidoptera > Drepanidae > Thyatira > Thyatira batis. Next base: position 4,058,318 of record LR990507.1, read on the forward strand.
TGTTGATGATATTATTTTAATGGATTTTCAGGTATTGCCAAGGAAATGATAAAAGCGGCCATAGCACTCAGTGCAAGTGCTAGTGTTCCGGCCATCGCGGGCATATTCACAACGGCGCGCGCCCAGCAAATAACCGAAGAGCTCGGCTTCACGAGGGTCAACGAGATCTATTATATCAGATATATTATAGATGGTCAGGTATGGAATATATGTCAATCCAAAGTAATACACATCAAGAGTATGTGCAAGGTACCTACAAAGAAAAGTTGTTTGATTATACAGTCATAAACAGCCGAGCCGAAATTGATAGTAGAAAATTTTAAGTGTCTGTTTTCTTTATTTGAATTAATGACATTTTATGCTTCTTATTTTTTTTATTATGTGATATTATTATTTACTTAAATAAACGACCTACATATTCCGAAGCTTGTGACCTTTGAAATAATTCCAAAGTCTCCGTCTTACAGATCATTTGCTTACTATTATCGTCAAAAAGGTATCTATGAAATTCCCGGCGTGCGAGTCTTAGTTGTCAGCATTATTTATTTTATTGTTTTGACTTCGAAATAAAAAAAAAACATGCAGAAGTAATTAAGATCGTTTTTCTTTACCAACAGATAGTATTCTGGGACACTGGCCTAGGTAATTACGGTGCAGCTCTGATGGCTTACCGAATCCCAAATGTGGATGAACCTCAGGAGTTACATCAGCAGCACTCCTCCAGGTTCAACATACAGATACTCAATGACGAGGATGACGACAATGATGCTGATGATAACGACTGAATCAGTAAATTCATACATGACTCTAATGGTGGTGTTATTTCATCAGTTTTTAAGGATTATATACAAACTAAGCACACGTTATTTTACGGTATCTAGATAGTTGTTATGCTACATGTAATGCTTTTGTATATAAATAACTAGTGGCTTTTTTCCCAGGGACTCTTCTATTTCTCTGGATAGAAAGTAGTCTATGTGTTATTCCAGAACACATCCTAACTTTATGTCAAGTTTCATTGCGATCCCTTTAGCCGTGAAAGTGAAACAGACATACATCCAGACATACATTCTCATAAACTTTCGCATTTATGTGTTTACCTGCAGACACAGAACAAACAAACATGATTCACACACATGTTTATCTTGCGTGCGACTTAAACCTGGGACCGATTGCTTGAGTGTCAATGTCATTCTCCAAAGACAACCGGCCAGTAGCATTGAAGTCCTGAATTATTTTAAAGGATATTCGATATGGCAGAATATGCTTGCTGTCGCCAAGCCAGTCAAGGAGGTCATTGACCGAAATCAGGTAATGGGGAAAAGTAACAAATAACAATGTAAGCAATAGCGACTAAGTGGGATCCAGGAAATAAACATAAGTATTATTCGGCAATGTTCAACAACAAATTACATTTTTACTGTTATATAATTTTACGAGAGCATTGGACGGGTCATGTCCTCGTGCTCTTCAAATTTACGATGTGACTATAAAACTTAGTAATCGTTGGCCATCCCTTGCAAATGGTGGTCATTTGAAGCGGCCATTTTCTATCTCCGACATGCTACAGGTGTCACTTCTATCGAGAAAATGTTACATGATAATTGGTTACAGTCACGCAAGTTTTTTTGGAGATTTCAACATTGATTTAATATTATACGGCGTGGAGCATATTTGCACAAAGTTTAAATAACTTGTCATATCTACCTTTGAAATAATGTTCAATCATTTGATGTTATACAAACTGTTTATGTTTTCGTCTCTGGCAATTTTAATGAGATAGATAAGTATCTATGTCCCGTTGCAAGTTAGATTAAATAAGTTATTTTTCTGTGTTGGAAATTTCGCAGGAACTTCATTAAAAAGTTTATGAACAAAGAAGCGGCGTGCGATTGGTGCTATATAAAATATTCTAATTTATTTCATCATATTTACTGTCCGGTCGTACCAACTTTTTGTATGAAACGTATTTTTATCGAGGCTATTTCTTGTAAAGAATTATAGCACATAAAAAACAATTATTCAAAGTATTTTACATTTGAACAAGTTGAAGTGTAATTTTAGAATTGAATTATCTAATAATATTTGAGATGTTAATTATAATTATGAACGCACTGACTAACGATCATGAGGGTGCAGGTATTAAATCCTGCTCCTCTGAGTTTTAAAAACTTATGTATGGATTCGCCACAGGGCTTTATGACGGAAAACATCGTGACGAAACCCACGTGCGCGAAATGTCATAATCAAAGGCATGTGAAGTTCGCCAATCCGCCCCACGCTCACGTGGTGGACTATGGCCTAACACTGTGGCCCCCTCTTATTGTTAGAGCAGGCTCGTACTCTTGCAGTGGGGACGTAGACGAGCTGATGAATGTGATATATCTTTCTTTATTTAAATTTTAGCTGCGACTCTGGTGGTAATTTACCAATTTCTCAAACAATATTACAATGATGTAAAATAATGTGCTTCTTACAAAATGGTTGTACACATTCTAAACATATTTCACGCAATTTTGTTTTATATCCCATTGAACGGACATAATATTTTCGTTTCATTTCGATAGAGTTTAAGCTTTTATAATAACGTAATCTGTGTACTTTACTTCGATATTGTATGGAACAACTCACCGCGTCTACAAACATACACACACAGTCGATCCTTTATATTGCTTTAGAGTAAGGTATCGTGCATAAATAAACTTTATTTTTAGTTCGCTCAGTATAACGTTATTAGTTAAATATATGAATAGATAATAAGCTATGAAAGGCTTATGAAAATTTAATTTCTATTGAGGTTCTGTTTTTCCGGGGCGTGTTGTAAACACAATTATTAATTCTGTTCCCTTATCGTGGCGGTATGGGCCGCTGCACACGGATCCCCAATTCTATTGGAATCAAACAAATGTCTATTCGCCCATCATATGTATGTAAGTATTATTATTCACTCTAGTCCGTCTATAAATTATTTATCAAATAGACGAATAGATTTTTTTATAATTGGCATCATTGAACTTTGAATATCGAATTGACTTTTCCAATGACTTTAAAATTTTCAGACGATGTTTGGCTATGAATTTATATATTTGAGCCCTAATAGGCGTTTATACAGATCAAAGCCATTAAAGGATTTCAATCAAAGCCATATAGTTACATGTACTATGTAGTTTTATGTAGGTACCTACTCTATTTTTATCATTAATTAACAAAACTAGTTTCATAAAACAGTAAAATTTTAGATAATTAATTCGTTTTTTCTTCATGCCTATAGTGTGGCATATCGTTGGATAGCTTATTAAAAATAGCGAAGGCTTGCTAATATTAAGCTTTTAAGCTGTCATTTTAGTTAGAGTCATGTGTCCCCCCCCCTCTAAAAACTAAACCGTTATTAGTAGAATTGTAAAAAAATTCAAGCTAGTAAGTAGTATATATGAATTTAAAAGGAAAACTATCACGGCTAAGTTGGCTTTACAGGTTAACGAGTTATAGTCGGCCATGTAAAAAAGATCCTAAAATCAACCGAATACGACTTATAACCATTTCGTTGCCCCCTCAATATTAAAAAAAATGTTTAAGTAAATCGTATATGTATCGTAAAGTGTTGAATTTTGTCAATCTATCTAATGCGCGTGTCCCTAACACGCTCTTGGCCGGTTTTTATACCACATTAAAAACAACTTTGAAACACTTTGGGAATCATTACATTCAGATGTTAAGTAATCAGTATGCGGCTAAATAACCAAACATATCCACATGATGGTCGACTTAAATTATGTATCATAGTCACAATGACGGTTTGACACAATAATTCCGGCACAATTAGCTTAGTTCAGTGCACATTGTTGGAGCGATGCGATAGTGCTTAGAGCAACCAGACCGTGAAATTTAACGAACAATGCATCGATTAGGTATCGACATTGGATTGTTGACTTGGTAGCTCTGGTGGCTCAGTGGGGAATGCAATTGTCTGTCTGTCTGTATGTTCCTTATGGAAACAAAAACTACTGGCCGGATTTTAACGAAACTTGGTATAATTATTCTTCATACTCCTGGGCAGGTTATAGTATACTTTTCATCACGCTACAATCAATAGGAGCAGAGTAGTGAAGGGAAATTTTGGGAAAACGGGAGAAGTTACTCAATTTTTTAAGCTTCCGTCGCGTGTGCAGCCATAATGGTTAAAGTTACATAGTAATCATGTGTGACGGAAATATTCTATATAAAATTGCCTAAAAATATCCCGCAACAGCATATGTCTATCTTTTATGGTTGACTCACAATAAATAAATAAATATCCTGGAACATTTTTCACACACGGCCAATCTGATTCCAAACTAAGCAGAGCTTGTGATATGGTAACCAGACAGCTGATATACTACATATACTACTTTTAAATACATACTTATATAGATATTTACATCCAGACACCGGACAAACAGACATATTCATGCATACAAATGTTTGTCCTGGGTGGGATTCGAACCCACGACCCGCGGCTTGAGAGTCAGGGTCACTAACCACAAAGCCAACCGGGCTGTCAATAACTCCTGATAGCTTAGCAGTTCGGAGCATTCTGATTATATTTGTTTACTCTTACGTTTATAATACTCTCACTCATCTAATTTAAAAAAGTTAACATTATTACCTAAGTAAGTATTCAATAAAAGAAGAATCATAGAAATCGGTATAGAAACACCAAAATTATAGATGAAATAAGCCATCGCACCGTCACACGTGAATACTAAATCATGCTATAGGGATTATTTTTAAGCAACTTCAAAAAAAAGGAGGAGGTTCTCAATTCGACTGGTATTTTTTATGATTGTTACCTTATAACTTTCGACTGGGCGAAGCGATTTCAATTATTATTTTTTTATTTGAAAGCTGGTGCTTACCGTTTGGTCCAATTTTATATATCATCACGCTACGACCAATAGGAGCGGAGCACCAACGATTAAATCATCAAATCGGGGCTTTTTCTTTCCTTTTGAGAGCTTCCGCTGCGTGCGCTGCGTAAACGGTTGAAGTTTCGTTAAAATGATGCATGACAGAATTCGCCGCCCCCGGAGAATAAAATGACAACTGATATTACCATAGTTTTAGTGTTATCTCATTTTGGCAATCTATGGTGCCTAATACATCTACCCAATTTTTTTCGTAAATTTCTAACTATTATTCAAACAGTTATAAAAAAATGCAATAATATTCGCCTGTTTTTCAAGCACAGTAGATTTCGTGAAAAAAAACTATAATATGAAGTTAGTGAAACAGTTTCTTCATTAAAGATACAATAAAAACTTTAGCAATAATATTCTCGGAAAAAAAATCGGTGAAATAATTGTCAATGCTATTATCATTTTGTTCTCCTAAAAGTCCGCTTAGGCGTGACTGTACAATAATCGGTTACAATCGTTTACGTCTAACTGAGGTTCTTTTACACATGTACCTCAGTTAGACGTAGACGATAGTAATTATATAAATAACTCTAAGAATAATAATAAAGATGCATAGAAATGAAAAATAATTAAAAAGATCCAAAGAAATAACATAAATATTCCAGAGGAAGTGCCAACACAAACTGAAACTGCTGTTGGCACCCCAGAAGTTGACGAATCATGTTCAATTGATTCAACGATGAGTTTAAATAATACTATGAAATTGAGAAGAAAACGAATCAAAATGAGAGTGAAGGACTAGACCAGAGAAGTAAAAAGGATGGTAGAATGCGATAAGGAAAAGTTCGAAAGAAAAACTCTGAAGGCTGAATGTAAGTGTAAAAAGAAATGTGGTGAGAAGATCAATCAAGCACAAAGAGAGGCAATTATGCAGCAATATTATGAACTTGAAGATCACGAGCAACAGTGGCAATAGATCCTGAAGAAGTAAAAAGAATAACACTAAAAACAATCGTACACAATCTAATAAATACTACATATTTCAAATTAGGCACAGAGAAAGTACAAGTGTGTAAGACATTTTTCATCAATACTTTAAGTACATCACGTCAAACTGTTTATACACCATTAGGCTGTAAAAGGATAAATTGATAACAGATACCGTCATGACAAAATACCATGTAAAATGTCTATCCGACCAGAAGAAAACATCATCCAGCATATTCCAATAGAGTGCAATGGCATGGAACTCTTTCTTATGTGACAATGACACAAGAAATGATTCGACCAGACAATATCTTTCAGAACTGCTCAATAGGTTTATCTAAAATGTAGCAGCTGTATCAAACCTGGTTTCAGGAGGGAAACTAGAAGATTAAAGAACGGGTACGTCAAATCAAAAAATAGGAAAAGGAACTCTCAAATACAACTATAGCAATCATTGATCTACAGAAAGTGTTGAACATCTCAATCCCATTTAGGAATGTTGAAAAAGTGAATGATGAGAAGTGCAATGTGAAGGAAATGGCGCAGAATGAGTTTATAGATAAAAAACAATTAATTAAAAACAAGAACTGGGCTGAATATGTAGAAGGAAAGAAAATAGCATAGTCTAAAGCAATGGAAGTTAGCGTCTTACATTCACCCCCAACAATACAATTTAAATATGATTTTGATCTCAATTATTCACAATTAAATGTCGAACCGCATCAAAAAATCACGGCAAGAAAAAAGCGAGGCACCAGACAAACAGGAAACAACATTTCAGCTTATTTTAGTGCATCCCAATTGAAACTTGTATACAACAAACCTCTACCAGTAAGCAAGGCTTTATTCACCGATCTTATGAGTCTTTGTAGGACAGAACCCATCCCGGCTTACTACCATAGCTTGTACAATTATTTCACTTCTATGAATAGTTCTGATGACCATTTACATGACAATTATCATGAAAATGAAGAAGATTAGGTTCTTTTTAAAAAGTTTATTTCGACTATGTTACCCTTACAAAATCGATTGGGTACTTAAATATTGTTTATTATAATAATTTACGAAGATATTTAGGAACTCTTTTTTTTTAATGTTAAATAATTTCGAATTTCAATAAACCAATAGTTGATTACTATAACATTGTTTTACAACAAAACCCGGAATAAAAGTTCAGGGTTCTATTACCGTTTAATGTATTTTCCGTATAAACGAGAATATAATGGTAAGTGATATTGTTTTCCGTTAATTTAGCTTCTATTATACGTTGAATATTATTGTAAACCAGTAATGCAATAATTACAATCTCTGGAAAGTAACGAGAATAAAATGCTAAGTGTTATTAGTAAATTTAAACAAGAGCAGAAATTTAGTATCTTTTAAAATTCTAAATATCTTCAGTTCGGTTAACCATAGTGTAACATATTTTAAAGCATTACATAAATCAAAAAATCTGCTATAATTGACCTTATTTTTATTTCTCTGCATCTATCGGTTAGCAAGTTAAAGCAAAAAAACGGTTTTTTATTTTTCCTGAAAAATCGTGTTTTTGCAGTTATCATTTTATTCTCCGGGGGCGGCGAATTGTTCCCCTTTAAAAGAGCTAAAAAAAAGTCCGCGACAGCCTAATGTCTATCTGTTAAGGTTGGCTCAGTATAACCATTTTTATATTAACCAAATTTGTTTTAAAATAAAGCATTATTTGTGAAGGTGTTTTTATAAAGATGATATTAATCCTTACCCAAATAAATACGTTATTCATCACAAGTATTTAATTTTAAATAAAATTGCCATTTACATCATTCGATTTCAATGAATATCTTAGCAGCAAATAATTAGCGAGGGCGAGGGCGCGAGCCCGGTGGCACCAGTTAGCTCTGCGAGATACTAACCTTCTACGTAAACGAAGTCGCGGGTTAAAGTTAGAGTTAGCCCAAAGAAACTATTCCACGCGAACGAAGTCGCGGGCAGAAGCTAGTATAGAAATAAAATCTGCGATTGTATTTGTATCTTAAGAAGGAATGTTCTGACATTGTATCACAAAATACGTAATATCATTGTTATAAAACGTTTTCTTGGAAAGGGACGAAACTTCGTGTAAATAATATCCGAATTTGTATTTAATTTTGCTCGAGAAAAATATATGAGTATTATGAGTGCTTTAATCGCAACTCTGCTTACTATGATTTACGTATTTAAAGCTAAAGTAAACTAAAAACTTTGTTGTATAGTCTGTTAACTTCCCAGTAAACAAACATGTATTATTATTATTTACCAAAAAAAACATGTTCATTTTAAACAATGTTCAAACGTAAAGCCACTAAGCACTGAGAAAAATCATTTTAAACTTCCTGTGAGGCAGAAACATTTTATATTTAAAATAAAACCATGTACTTTGAGTACCGTTTACTTTGCGGCAGAGCACTATTACTTATGTATTACATAGTAACAGCCAAAATAGTGTAGAGCTTGAGGTATTCTTGTTAATTTCATGGAATGTTCCTCTTTGAAACTTAGCTTCGTTGCGAGTTGCTTGGTTTCAAATTGTGACATGTAGACAAGTATGAAGTTGTGCAAAGTTCACATATTTCAACTACTATTATACTAATATGTTGTAAATACAATATCCTGGGAGTTTTTCGCACATAACCAATATATTTCCAAAGTAAGCTTGTGCTATTGTAACCTGATAGCTTATATATTACATATATTAGTTTTATATTAAGGTCTGATAGTTATTTCTTCGCGTTAAACTTGTTTAGGCCTCATGTATCACTTAATCATATGTTAATAGTCATATTGAGGTTTCGACATGGCTATGTATCTATACATACCGTTGAAATAGAAATATTATATAGGTATAGTTATTTAAAATTGAAATTTGTGATGGAATATTCAATAATATTTAAATTGGAATAAGAATTCTCCCAGACTGCATGCCATCGGCATCGCTGTTTATATATAGCTGACTTTTAAAGGAGTAGTGGCTTCAATAGCATATAAGTAAGTAAATAAGTATAAGTCCTATTATACAAAAATATTTAAATATGGTAACATTTTTTATGTCGTTTTCGAAAACGTTATGTCTTACAACAACGTCTGAATGGATTGAACAGAACATGTCACTTAGCATTCACTTAAGATCCGGAAACGCGGGTAAAACAGCGGGCGTCCTCAAGTATTTAAATAAACAAAAGACACACGTAGTGCCTCTGTATTCTCTACAAACTTTGACAGCGAGCAGGTGCAACGTCTCACCCTCGCGGAGCCGACTTCTCGCGTGATTGCTAACCTAACGAATGATACAGAAAGAGCTTGGAATCTGCGCCGGAATGGCCTCGAGCTAGTTGTTATGTTCACATGATCTGGTGATTTATGTTTTGAATGAGCAACGTTGGAATCATATTTTTATAATGAATCCTACTTCTAGACCCCGGTTGTTGAAACCGGGGACTAGAAGTAGCAGTCGTCATTTCACGTTAATGGAATCTTTTCCCGAATAAAGTATCCTGTGTTTATCCAGTCTTTGCCTACATTTTTGCAGCGGCTGTTTTGTGAATGAGTAACAAACTTCCATACAAACTTTTGCCTTTTTAATATTTATAGGACTTATTTACGTTCACCCAACCATGTTGTTCCCTTTAGGTTGTGGAATGAGCTATCTAATTCAGTTGTCCTTGAAAACCTCATTATTTGACGTCGCTCTAGAAATATATAAATAAAGTATTTCGAGTAACAATAAGTCACTGTAACCATACAAAAAACGTAGCGAAGAAATCTTCTGAATAATCGTTTGACTATTTGAGAATTATCTTTGAACCTTTGCAAGAATTTGGTCTCCAAAATACTCCTGAATGAAGAGAGTTCAAACATCATTGGTCGACTTTATATGGTTTGTTTTTACGTTTGAACGTTTATGTACGGCGTTATGACCTCTCGCTGCTTCTATAGCCAATAAAAACGGAGCTATAAACTTAATTTGATTACCGACTGACACTTCTTTCGGCTGTTCATGTCATATAACGATATTGCGGTAGTATTTGATAAAACCATGATTAATCATTCCTTGATGACGGGTTTAGGAAATGGAATCATATTCCTATATGAATGTTTAGACATATGGGAGGTATTGGAAGTATTTAGCAATTTGTGATATAATTATTTTAATGCAGGTAAAAACGTCAAGCAAGTTAATTGACATTTGAATTTTAATAGTAGGTATCTTAATCTTTTATTGAATTTATTCTTCGAATAAATCAATCAAAACTGCAGTTAGATATTTATAAAATATATCTACATATTATATAAATATCTGTAGGTATGTGAAATATAGGAGAGGATTTTTTTTAAATAAATAAATAAATTATTTTATTGGTATACCTATAGGTAAGTACCTACTTACCATTTTCAGATTCTTGAGCATTTGAAAAGCTTGTGTTCCTGCATTTAGTAGAACGTAGTGACTAGGCTAACATTTTTGAGTGACTCATATAAATATTTATGTATACTGCAAATAAAATTATTTCAAATTCGCTTTATATTAAAGAAGTACCTATAGTTTTCAAATTGTATTGATACTAGATCTCTTTAGCGATGAGCAACGCAAATAGATACCAAGACTTCTCTGCCGCGAGGTATTGCTTCAATTTCCTCTTTAGGTAAGTTTTTTTTTTAACTACAATGAGTTATATAATACCTATAAACTAGTGGCTCCCCGCGGATTCGACCGCGTTCCCGGGATAAAAAGTAGCCTATGTCCTTTCTCGGGCTCTAGACTATCTGTGTACCAAATTTTATTTAAATCGGTTCAGTAGTATTAGCGTGAAAGCAAGACAGACAGACAGGCAGAGTTACTTTCGCATTTTGTATATTAGTATAGATATCCTGGCATATTCCTTAAATTCAGACAGAAATTTAGAAATTTAGGACATCAATTGTTTGCTTATTTAAAAATATATCTTACTAGCTGCCTCCGCGCGGTTTTACCCGCATAGTTCCCGTTCCCGTGGGAATACAGGGATAAAATATAGCCTATGTTACTCAGTGATAATGTAGCTTTCTAATGAAAAAAGAATGTTTAAAATCGGTCCAGAAATTTTTGAGTTTATTTGTTACATACAAAAATACAAATCTTTCCACTTTATAATATTAGTGTAGATGTAGATTATGGCTTGAACTTTTTTATGATTATTTTCTCGTGTAAACATCAAAGCAAAACAAAAACTTCATATCTAAGTGCCCTATTACTATTAGGCTAAATGGTTTTAGCTAGTTGAGTGCTTCAAATCAAATATTCATTACCTACTGTTTGATAGAAATTAGGGATTTTTTCACTCACTACCAATCTGATTCCAAACTAAATAAGCTTGTGATATAGATAGCTGATATACTATGTACTTTTAAATACATACTAATAAGTAGATAATTAGATACATCCAGACACAGAACAAACATATTCATGCATACATGTTTGTCCTGGGTGGGGTTCGAAACTACGACAGGCGGCTTGAAAGTCAGAATCACTAACCACAAAGCCAAAAGCTTGTCATTCATGGATAGTATGTGTGGATTTCTTCTTTCAATAGAACTAAACAATTCAATACATACTAGTACAGTAACTCATAGCGACGGCACCGATAAATCACTACCTATATAACAGTTCCGAAGCGTTTTACTCGGAAAATTCCCTTTAGTGAGGGCGCGCCGCTACAGTTATCTCGAGGAAAAACTACGTTGACGTACTGACTCGCAGTTGAAAAGCTTGCTTATATTTTGTACATAAAAAAATACTTTCTTTTCTATCTATATATTCTAACAAACAAAACGAGTATAGTTTGGTCCGTTTGAATACAATCGTATGTATTTTTTTATCCTATTGGCATAGTAAAAAGAATGAACAAGTGTTCAACATTAGCGTGTGAATTTAGATAAAAATCTTTAAACCGTAGCTGACGTAACCATGTAGCTGATATACTACATATACTATTTTAAATACGTACTTATAGATAATTACATCCAGATACAAACAGAAATATTCATGCATAGGTACAAATATTTGTCCTGGGTGGGATTCGAACCCACGACCGGCGCCGACGGCTTGAAAGTCAGGGTCACTTAACACAAAGCCAACCGGCTGACCCCAAACTAAGCAGAGCTTGTCCTATGGTAACCAGACAGCTACATACACTACTTTTAAATACCCAGGCACAGAACAAACATTGCTCGTAGCTTGTAGAACCGATGGCCGTTGGGGCTGATGGGTTCTCGAGTGGAGAACACGCACCGGCAAGCGCAGCGTAGGGCGTCCACCCACAAGGTGGACTGACGACCTGACAAGGGTCGCTGGAACCCGCGGGATGCAGGCAACCTACAACCGGTCTGCATGGAAGTCAATGGGGGAGGCCTATGTTCAGCAGTGGACGTCTTATGGCTGATATGATGATGATGGTGACAGAACAAACATACATATCCGTGCATAGGGACAAATATTTGTTCTGGATGGGAGTCGAATCCACGACCGGTGGTTTGAAAGTCAAGGTCACCAACCAAAAGGCTGTCGTATTTGTTATCTGCTTAGAGATTATAGCTAATGTTGGGAAAATTTTGCTACTTGTTCGATGAACTTCAGTACCTTGTGTAACCAAACCTTACCTGTAGAGCTTTGCTGATTCTTCCACATAACATCTGACAATAAGATTCATCGCTTTTACCATATAATGAGAGAGATTGAAACCCACTGAAACTGCAAGGTTTGCTTAAAAATATTTCAATTATATTAATGGTCCTTAATAGATTTATCATTGTCATGAGAAGTTCTGGTTCGATAGTCTGATTTGAATAATGGGACAGAACAATTTATCTAAAATATGATCATTGGTAATGTGTTTTTAAAATGTAAATAATCATACTGGCCAGCCAGTATTAATAGCGTAAAAAATATGAATAGCAATGTCGAGTTTGAAATATAGGTATATATCAACCATAGAATTTTTTTTATTCAAATCATATGGAGTCATCTATTAAACGTAAAAGAAAAAGAAAGGAATAGCCAAAGTCAATAAAAATCCGAATGACGACAAAATAAGAATGTAGCAAAGACGAGCGACTGTGGAAGCAATTTGAGACAGTTTTACGAGATTTAAGGTATATTGGTTTTATGTAAATGTAAATTACTTTGTGCAAGACAATAAATTTTATGCAGGGAAGCTGTTTGCCGCGCTTAGTTTTTACGAGGTTTAAATACGTAGGTATTATAATATAATAGTAGGTAGGTAGGTAGGAGAATATGTTACTTTACCGACAATTTACTATTTAACATGTACCTTAAAAAAACATATCATTTGTGCATGTTTTTGTTGTTGACGACCAGTATTAATTCTTTCACTTATGTGCATCTATTTATATAGAATAGAATAGAATAGAATAGAATATAATTTTATTGACAGCAGAAAAAAAAATAATAAAACAATAACAATAAAAACAAACAATAATTCATTGTTTGTTTTGTTTGATTCATTAAATAAAGCAAAATAAAAAAACTAAAACAAATAATACAATGGTAGAAGTGCTGCCAAAGGGGGACCAGCTCAGCATGTGCTGCTGAAGTCAGCAGCGCTGATTTTCAGCTGGCACCTGTAGTGACCACGGCTCAAGAAATAAAAAAAAAAGTTATATATATAGTTAACAAATACACAGATAAATGGAGCAAGATAATAGTGAGTACATACTTAAAAACATTATATATATATATATACCTAATAATAAAGTTAACAATCTCGCTGCGCAAGACATCGCCCGAGACTGGCGGGATCGTTCCCATTCTATATGGCGCGCCACTCGCGCCAGTTGCCATGGGGCGCGCAACGAGATTGCAGGTGTCAATACACATAATTAATATTAAAAATTAATATACTACACATTACGTAAACTATTGAAATATGTGTGTCATTGTGTGTAGTGTGCACATCGACAGTGTATGTGTGTATAAGTTCCAATGATTAGTGTAGTGTTAGGTAGGTAAATAATAAAAGAGAAAAAAAAAAAAACTACGTCACGGTAATCGCTGGCATACAGTAAGCGCATCCAGTCGCGGCGACGTTGCCGCCCCGCCACTCGGGGCCCGTCGCCGCATCGGCAACGACAAACAACCCTACCTACCTACTTTAACTTACACCAAGTTATAACAGCTGTCAGCTTCGGTACCTACGCCTCGACTCAACCGTCCACCACTGCGAGAAGTGAAAAAACTACGGTAAGATTTTGTCCACCTCGTTACCTAAAACTAAACTTAAAACATTTTAATATATAAATAATAAAACAAAAAAAAAAATAAATAAATAAATAAACGACAGAAAGTCAGGTTAGGGAAATTTGAAGGTCAAAAAGAATTTTTCTGTACCTTCTTCTAAAAGTTTGTAAAATTTTCAGGTCACGCAATGGCGGTGGAAGGTTGTTCCAGCATTTAGTGGCGAGGTATCTGAAGCTGCCGCGGAATGCAGCTGAGCAGTGGGGCGGGATCCGGAGCAGATAAGAGGACGCCCTCGACGCATGGCTGTTATGATCGCGAGCCCAGCTAAGCTTACTGTACAAATACTTAGGTTTTCCACTCTTAATCGTACCAAACAAAAGGGTAGCAAGATGCAACTGTCTTCGGTAACTCATCTTCAGTATGTTATTTTTATTAAGAAATGGTGTAACATGACCACGGGGCGGGATTTCGAAGCAGAAACGAGCACACGCATTTTGCACTCGCTGTATAAGGTGTTCTGTTTTTTTAAGCAACCGTGGACCGTACACCACGTCTAAATAATTGAATTTTGATAGAACTAAGGAGTCAATAAGTCTGATACGTAGCTCCACACTTAGAAACGGTCGGATTTTATATAAAATCTTAAGCACATAAAAACATCTACCAACGGAGTCCGATACATGGCGTTCGAAACGTAGTTGTTCATCAAAAATTAGTCCCAAGTTTTTTGCTTCCGTGACCCTTTCTATTGATTCTCCGTTGATGTTAATCTGGGGATGTATCTGCTCAATTTTATTTATTTGTGCTTTTGTGCCTATTATCATAAACTTAGTTTTTTTAGCGTTCAGCAACAGACAGTTTCGATGTGCCCAGTTGTAAACACTAGCCAGATCCTCGTTTAATTTACTAATGGCTTCCTGTGCGTTGTAGGGTTTAAAAGATATATACATTTGTAAGTCGTCAGCATATAGATGGTACTTGCAGTGGCGTATACCATCAACAATACTACTGCTATACAATATAAATAAAAGGGGGCCCAGTATAGAACCCTGCGGAACGCCTTTAGTAACAGGTAAACTTTGCGATTTATGCGTAGTACCGTCTTCTTTTTGGATTTCTACAACTTGTGAGCGATTGCTTAAATAAGAATGAAACCACTTTGTAGCTTCTGGGGTAGAACCATAGTAATTTAACTTGGATAAAAGGAGTGGAATATTGATAGAGTCAAAAGCACGAGAGAAGTCTAGCAGCACCAAGATAGTACTCATTCCCTGATCCTGGGCGGCTAAAATACTATCAGTAACGTCCACTAAAGCAGTCGCGGTGCCGCGCCCCTTTCTGAAACCCGATTGGGCATCCGGCAAGACATTACTTTTGTCTAAAAACTCCGTAAGTTGATCACAAACTACCCTCTCCAGAACTTTAGACATACAAGGTAATATACTAATTGGTCGAAGATCATTAATTTCCTCGGGGTTAGATTTTTTAGGTATAGGGCGTACTATTGCCGCCTTCCATAGCATAGGGAAGGTAGAAGTTGCAATGGACTTATTTATGATAGCGGTAATAGTTTCGAGGCTATAAGGCAGTGTTAGCGTCAACATATCCAATGAAATACCATCACAGCCTATCGCATTTGATTTTAGTTTTCTGAGATGTTTTAAGACTTCCACAGACGTGACAGGGCTGATGTTAAACTGTGCCAAACCATGCCTGTGGAATTCAAAGTACGATAAATCAGACAAACAAGCGTAGGCATTCCCAGGTATTCTAAGGAAGTGGTCATTTATGGTATCAGGTAAACATAACTGGGTAGGCAGTTCCAGAGGTTTGGGTGGTATAACCTTAGATTTGATATTTTTCCAAAGGGTCTTGGAATCATTTTTAAAACAGTTGATATTTTGGCTAAAGTATACTCTTTTTTCATTAAACAAAGCTATGTTAACTTGCCTTTTTAATTCTTTATAGTATTCTCTGTGCGTATCTATTTTAGTGTTACGATACCTCCTAAGGGCCTCATCACGTAAACGCATCATTTGCTTAACGTTATATGTAATCCAGGGGCTGGGTAATTCCTTAATTGTCACTGTCTTAAAAGGGGCATGGAAATTAAATAGTACGGAAATAATATTATTAAACGAGCTCAACATGTCATCAATATTGTTTAATGAATTAGGAAGGTTCCAGTCAATATGCTCCATATCATTATTTAATGCAGTAAAACAAATATCTTTTAATGGCCTGTATACGATGGTTTTCGGCAGACTTTTCGGTTTCTTAAAATAAAATTCGCAAGTGATAAATGCATGACCGGTTAAAGCACCTAGGGTGTCAACGCTCAAACGTCGCTCACGAGCAGTTGAGCATATTACGTCAATCAAGGTTTGGGTGTTCTCAGTAAAGTGCGTAGCTACACCAACCAATTGTTTAAGCCCTGTGCATGTGAGAAAGGTGTTGAAGTGGTTTACCCTACTGTCAGAATCGCCGCATAATAAATTAATGTTAAAATCACCCAATAAAATAATATGATCATGATTTTGAAACGAAGCAATGGAATCAATGAGAGCATCAAAAAAAATATTAGAATTCATCCAGGGGGGGCGATATGCGGTTCCTATGATGAGCTTGCTTCCATTAACACAGCAACTCAACCATAATTGCTCGACTGTAGGATGTTCCGGGTGCGCACAGGGTCGTACGTTGAAGCCTTTGCGTATATAGAAGCCAACCCCACCCCCGCGACCGCCGCGCACCTCGGCCGGCCGAGGCGTGTGTCGCAGTCTGTACTCCGGCACAATAGGTGCTCGCCCCTCCTCTCCCCGTCTCAACCATGTCTCATTAATTGCCATTATATCAACAGAGTGATTCTCCATACCTACTATGAAATCCTCATGGTGAGTGCCAAGGGAACCAGCATTAAATAAACCAACTTTTAAAAATATTGTATTAATCATTTGTATAGTTTATATATATATGTATAGTTATAAATGATTTAAAGAAGTGTATGTGATATTGTAATGATAAATTAATAGATATTGAATAAATACTTTTGTGTTTGCATACATGTTTATAAAATAAAATAATTAAACTTAGAATAAGTATAAAATGAAAGTAGTTACAATAAATAGGACAGGCTACACTAAAGATGCACAGCTCCCCCTTCACAGCACACCCACCGAAACATTGCGATGAACAAAACACATATTGAACAAGAGTACACAACACAGTATCGACATAATAGAAACACAAATAATACTTAAAAATTAATTTCCCCTTTGCCCTCAAATAACACACGACAAAAAAATGTTCTGACAGACAAACAAATAAAGACAAAATACAAGATATACAATTTAGATAACATCGTAACACAAACAACAAGATACTTAAATCAGAAATTCGAGGATGAGAAGAGCACTTAATTATTATTCTCACCGACAGACTCACGGCCAAACACACGCTCAAGATCATCCACCGAGCGGATTTGGTGAGCTGGCTTGCCGTCGCACTCCCTGGCAAATATGCGGCCGCGTCTCGTCCACGCATACTTCCAGCCGAGACCACGGCTAACTTCGCGAGCCCGGTGAAAAAGCTGCTTGTTGGCTCTGGTGAGCCTTTCATTGAGGTAGAAGCGGCGCGCAGGCGCGGCGATGCCCAGGTCGGCCGAGGTGGCGCCCCGGCGCACGCGCGCGCTCTTGAGCAGGTCGTCGCGCAGCTGGCGCCGCGCCAGGCGCACCACGATGCGCCGGCAGCGCGCCCCGCCCGCCGGCCCCGCAGCCCCCGCAGCCCCCGCACATTTCTAATATTTATTTCTAATATAATATCACATTTCTAATTTCTATGATGACATAAACTGCGATTGTCACCGTAGGGTATGAAGATAATTTTTTTTCTTGCCATTTGACAGATTGACAGAGTAGTCTAACTTGAAACAACCATTTATTTCTATGTATATACTTAATAAAGCAAAATGTCCATACCATATTTTAATGTAACACCTTATTTAAAGGTAGTAAAATTTATAAAAAGGAAATTATTAAATAATATATTGACAGCCCGGTTGGCTTTGTGGTTAGTGACCCTGACTTTCAAGCCGCGGGTCGTGGGTTCGAATCCCACCCAGGACAAACATATTTATGCATGAATATGTCTGTTTGTCCTGTGTCTGGATGTAAATATCTAAAATATGTATGTATCTAAAAGTATTATATGTAGTATGTCAGCTATCTGGTTACCATAACACAAGCTCACCAACAAGCTTACTTTGTAATCAGATTGGCCGTGTGTGAAAAATGTCCCAGGATATTTATTTTAATTACTTAAATTTTTTTTTTGCCACATACCTATCGTCCATATTTGCTCTAAAGTAATATCAAACACTGCAAGCCGCAGTAATGCGTAAGTTGGATAGTAAAGTAACAGACAATATGTGTAGGTATATAAAATAGCCTGGCATTTCAAAATAGCAGTAAACGGACAGTAGCTAAAGCCTTCCTAAGCAATTACCTTTTACTACATATAGTGTAGATTCGACTGCTCTCAAAATATCCGGTGAAGCTTTTGCCAACATGAGTAGCTTTCATTCCTTTGTTTTCACTGTGAATTGATTGAGGGTTAGTTACTGTATTGCGAATGAACGCCACCCATTAATTTTGGTAATAGTGGATATCAATAACGCTATATGATACGCATTTAACAATAAAAAGTTTGATTTGATATAGCCATCGAGCATGTAACCAATAGAGTAGAACTGTTAACAATTTTGTTAGAAAACAAAATACGCCAAAACGCTGCGCCGGCCCCTGCGTTCTGATTGGCCGATTTAAGGTCAAGTGTTGCACTAGACGTACACACAGGTCTCTTATTGGTCGGGTACTGTTTTAGTTCGAGCGTGGTTTGTTAGTTATACCAGTTATACGTGACAAATCATTGATGCGTTGCTAAACAAATGGCTCACTATTGCTACTCTATTGGTTACATGCTCGATGTCTAACACTGAAATATTTTTTCAAATCGGATCAGTAGTTTCTGATATTAGCGCGTTCAAGCTTACAAACAAAAAACTCTTTAGCTTTATATATCAAGTACAAATGATACTTACAAATACCGTGGCTTTCTATTAGTAAAAACATATTCAAAAAAAATTTTGTAAATCCCTTCAATCTCACAAACTCATAAAATTTACCTCTTTACAATATTAGTAGGTATATATATTACATACATAACTAATATGTAAAGAAAGGTTTTATGGTAACTACACGGGATAGTGCATAATAGTGGATTTTCATACGTGAAACCGCAGAGCCAAAGGACTAATATAAAATGTTTATAGTTTTATAATAATAAGCACTCCCTTGGATATATACCCACGCTTCCAAAAAGTAATGTTTCTTCATATGGCCCTAGTTAAACATTCTAAGTAAAGCTGACGACTGAAAATCTTCGAAAAACTAAAATTTCATCAAAATAAAAAACTATTTTCTAAACCATTTATTCAGTTTATACCGTAATAGGATAGTTAAGAAGGGAAGAGGAATCGCCGTTATCAGTGCGGTGGTCAACTTTTAACTGAAAAGACAAACAACTTCTATATACAACAACTTTGAGATATTTAATTTATCGCATCAAATTTGCCTCTAAAGCAAATATATTTTAACAACGTAAGCGTAATATCGATATTGATTACTCTACCTTAAAAACAAATCTTTCAAGGGAATCCTTCTGTTTGTTCAAGTCCTTAATCCTGCCTCTTCATAAGTCGACGCCCACACTCTACCTGCCCAGTTACCAATCTTATTATTTTCAAATTTCGCGATAAATCTACCTCGTCTACTTGTTTTTTTCCGAAAATATTGCTTAATTTTGTTTTGTTTGTTAATAATATATAGTAAATAAATCTTCATAATCATCAATTCAACGAAGCCTTGGAGTTATAAAAATACTTTGGCAGACTATTCTACTATAATTAGATTATGTTAGATGGATGCTTGTTACATAATCCCGCCATTACGGGTGAACACACCTGGATGAATTTTGACACAGAGTTAGGATATGTTCAGGAACTACTTTTTGTGCTCACTGTGTGAGTGCTGAAACTAAAGATGACATAAAGATATGACGTCAAGACTTAACTTCTACCTTTATTGTTTTTTTAACTAGTGGCTCTGCGCGGTTTCAGCCGCGTTCCCGGGAGATCTTCAACTTTTCTGTGACAAAGAGTAGCCTTTGTGTTAATTCAGGGAGTCAGTTACCAAATTATATTAAAATCGATCGAGTCGTTTAAACGTGAAGAAGTAACAAACATACACACTCATAAACTTTCGCCTTTATAATGGCAAAGGGTGTGAAATAAACTCACCATAGGTAATCAGCAGATGCCTGCAAATAGTGCAGGGATTGCATAGGAACGCGTTTGTCGGCTTTGCTTGGGATTGATGGATGGCCCGTGTGAGAGCTTGTTTGTACAACCTCTGAGCAATTACTCTACACTACCGCTGTGATGGTGATAGAACACGCGACCTTTTGGTGGGAACTCACGAAGTGCCTTTTAGAATTTTTTAAAATTTTATTGACCACTTTTTACGATATCTGATAAATACTCCAAAATATTATTACATAGCAAGTGGATGAATGGACCACGATCATTGCAACTTGAATGTTGCGTCGAGGCGAATCGTCTCGTTATAATAATAATTCAAGTTTAATTTTCTTCGTAAACAGAAGTGACGCTGCGGCAAGTTGCATTATATTGCTTGGTATTCCTAATGAAGGACAGCATGAGGTATTCTATAAGAAGGGAGTGAAGAGTTGTAAAATCCTATATTCTGAGACATTTGTACACGGCCTATTTATATCCAAAATAAAGCTTGTATTATGATAACTCGATAGCTGATTTACCTTTAAATACCTATATAATATATTTTGGTCACGTATACCATTCATAGAACTTTGAAAATGCTTTTACAATTATTTCATGATTTGATACATATCAACTTCATATAATGCTCGCTACAATGGGATCATTACGATTACTGACAGGAAATAAAAACAGCACGTATCATTAAAGTCCAGTGATTTGGATTGCTGTCCGCATTGCATCCGGTTCGTGTGATTCCGGACGCGTCCGGATGTGGCACGGACGAATGATTGATGACGGTGGTGCGAGTTTGGAATTGAGGGTGGGGATTTGGTGTTGACAAATGCTTTAACTAGTTAGTAGGTACTGTTCAAAATAGTGCAATTTTAGGCTGTTTACTTTTGACTGCAAACACAATGAATGAGGAGGAGTCGTGGCGGCTCAGTTGGGATCGCTCCGACTCACAGTCATGAGGGTGCAGGGTCAAACCCCTGGCCCGTACCTCTGAGTTTGTAAAAACTTACGAACGGATTCACACCACAGGCTTTCGGTGAAGGAAAAACATCGTGAGGAAACCTGCATGCCAGAGATGTCACAATTAATGGCATGTGAAGTCCGCCAATCCGCCCTAGGCCTGCGTGGTGGACTATGGCCTAAGTCCCCTCGATGCTCGAGCTCCTCGGTGGAGACGTATATGATGATGAAACGACTCGAAGCACCCGCCATATATATTTACTTAAAGATTTGGAAAATATATACATGGTTTTTCTACTGACTTATAAAATGTATAGATATAGATAAAGCCAGAGGGATACTAAAAAGGTCATAGGTTGTTAAGGAAATATAACCATAAGGGATATCAAGGGACTAGTAAAAACTAAGCTTATTAAGATACGCTGAGATAAAGAAGTGATATTGTAGGAGGAAAAATGTTTAATTCAATCATAATACAAGCATATTGTTTTAGTTTTATAAATATTTCTGTCTAAATTTCATCTTTTATGGTCAACAACGCGTGAGTGACTCCCCTGATGTTGCAAGCGTCCATAGGCTATGGTAACCACTGCCTATCAGATGAGACCTGTGTGCTGGTTTGCACCCTTTGTGGTATAAAAAATATACAGGTATAAGCATTGATTAAAATACATAGCTTATTTAAACAAAACATGTTAATTTAATTTCTAAATAATATCAATGGATGGATATGGTAATTAAAATGATTACGTTTTCCTGCATTCATGTTCAACATATACCTATTAACAAAACATTTGGCTTATTCCATTTTACCGGGACTAATCCTACTGATAATGATCATTTGATCAAATATCATAAATCATCAAATTATTCGGTGGCATACAATATAGCATTCGCAATATAGACTAAAATGGAAAATATTTATTTTTATGTAATATTACCAAATATTTTGTGTGCTTTCAGGTTGAAAACAGAATGATATATTGATATTAAGTCATTCAGAAGAAAATGTGTACGTAATAATACGGCTTTCCAAAATTGGTAAAAACATTCAAATTTTTAATGTATGTACAGAAAATTACTACATAATGGGTTGCTCAGACGCTGAATTTATACTTATATAATAAGTTTACAAATAAACTATTATTACACTCCACAATCAAGGGAATGACAGAAACAGAATTTTTATGTAGCATGGTTCATAAAAATGCCCATAATTATCCATCATACAATTTAAAGAAGAAAGCGGCTATGCAAGATAATATAAAAAAGATAATCGCTTATCTTCTATTTATACCATTTTTTTTGTTTCTTTATGACTTGCATACTAACATAATATTTATAAAATATTTTTATAAATTATCATTTAATTTGTTAGATTGAGTGCTTACCATCCAGCCAGGCAAAACAAAATGTAGCAAATTAATTTATAATCCTGAAGGATTTGTAAATTCATTACCCGCGATAAAAGTTCTTGCTGAATTAAAATGGAGATTATAAAGTTTCAAGTAGCTTCAAAAGTTTAGACGGTCGGCTATATTTAATGCTGCCTTTTTGTACGCTTATAAATAAAGTACCTACTTTGTTATTATTTGTAGTAAAGAGTAATGATGGAAAATACCAGGGAAGTATAATATTTTTTCCCGTTAAAGAGGTTTTGTATAGAGTTGATGGTTATGTCTTTCATGTACACATTTACGACATCTCTCGATCGATGGAAAACTAAGTGAGAGCCCTGTGGGTTATGCTGATCAATTCAGTGTATATCTGGGCGACAGACGTCCTGGCCAATCTTTTAATTAGTATTTTCAGACCTAAAGATCTCCAAAATGAGAAATTCATTGTTCAAGTAGTATTCCTTTGATATGATGATAAATGTTTAAAGAAAACATTTTACGTAACGTGTGATAAGACTAAAATATTGCGTAGTACATTATATATATGTCAAAAGTTGACTTTTACCTATTGTCTCCAAACCAAATATAATTAAAAAGTACAAAGGGATCAACTATTTTTTTATGTTTGTATGTCATTGATGCATAGTTTAACTGGTTAGCCCACCTAGTTTAAATATGCCATAGGGTATGCTTATTATATATTATGTATGTAGGTTTCCTCAAATGTATTCATAATATTAAGACAACCTTCCGACGTATGTTAATAAATCAGTGTGCAAATGACCGCACATCCCTTCACACCCTCGTGTCGATCTAACAGCGGAACCCTACCATTTAAGGAAAATATGGTATTTTATCGCATTTTGATTACAGGCGAGAATAATTTGAAAACCAAATCAAGTTATAGGTATGTATATTGCTAATGACGATGACGACAAACATTAGTACTACCTAATAGATACCTATATTATTGGTGCAGAAAGAAAATATCATGATAGATAAACACTGAAGTTAAACGATAGGGTTTTTTATAACTCACTAGCGGACCCGGCAGACTTCGTTCTGCCCACCAGCGCCACCTACCGGGTCCAAATTGATGTATTATACACAAAACCCTTCCCGATGAAATACTCCGTAATTTGGTGAAAATCGCATGAAAATCTGTTCAGTAGTATTTGTGTTCATCGCGTTCAGACAGACAGACAGAGGCGGCGGGGACTTTGCTTTATATATAGACTAGGTGACCCGCGCAACTTCGTTAGCGTCACTTGCCCGTTTTTGCAACAGTTTTGATTGATGCTCCGCTCCTATTCGTCATAGCGTAATGATTTATACATAAAAACCTTCCTTAAGAATCACTCTATCTATTAAAAAAACCGCATCAAAATCTGTTGCGTAGTTTTAAAGATAAGCATACATAGGGACAGACAGACGGCGGATAGCGACTTTGTTTTATACCATGTAGTGCAATCTGCACTATTTTGGTAGGTATGTACGGAATTCTAAAACGGTAAATAAAGTTACTTATATAATAGAAATATAATCCCTGAAGCTTATTCTTTTATCCTCACTTGACACTTGCTAAGTTTATCTCAGAGCTGAACGAATGAAGTTAGGTCATCTATACCGTCGTAACTTTCCTTGTAAAGTGCACTTTGGACTTTACAGATCAAAGTGTCGATAGGATTTATTTTTGTACCTTCATTGTTTATGAATGACTAGTCGCTCCACGCGGTTTCACCTGCGTTTCCAGGGATCTTGAATTTTCCCGGGATAAAAAGTAGCTTATGTACTAATCTAGGTTAAAAACTATCTGTGTTCCAAATTAAATTAAATCCGTTTCGTAGTTTTTGCGCGAAAGAGTAACAAAAATCCATACATACACACTTACAAACTTTCGCCTGTATAATATTATTATGGTAGTCGCAATAAATTCACGCCTACAGCAAATATACTTTAAAGCCGTAAACATATTATTTTTACAATTGACATAAATACCGATTTTCATGTTATCATACTAGCGGACCCGGCAGACTTCGTTCTGCCCACCAGCGCCACCTACCGGGTCCAAATTGATGCATTATTCATAAAATCCTTCCCCATGAAATACTCCGTAATTTGGTGACAACCGCATGAAAATCTGTTCAGTAGTTTTTGTGTTCATCGCGTTCAGACAGACAGACAGAGGCGGCGGGGACTTTGTTTTATATTATATATAGATTTGCTAGAGTATGATTAGTTGTTTAGAAAATATGAGGGTTCATGAACATAAACACATATACATACCGATCAAAATATTTAACCCAAATAGCACTACCACAAAATGGCGGTCAACACTTTGCATGTTGACAACGAACTTATCAATTTTAATTTATGTAATAGAACATTCCTAAATAGGTATAATGTTTTTTATCGATTTAAATATTTTAAATAATCCCTCTAATGTCTGTCTCACTTTCTTGCTAAAACTACAAAACCGATTTAAATGAAATTTGGTACACAGATAGTCTAAAGGCTGAGAAAGGACATAGGCTACTTTTTATCCCGGGAAATGGAAGATCTCCCGGGTATGCGGGTAAAACCGCGGGAAGCCACTAGACTTTCATAAATGTTACTTTAGCTTCCACACTTGTCGCACGTAATCTGAATTTAAACACGTTTCAGAAGCGAAATAATGTGAGTGCCTGTCACAAAGTCTCGTACATTCACATTATGATTGCTCTTCCAGTATTTATAAGATTAAGTTTCACAGTAAAATTCACAAAAATAGCTCGTGAATGTGAGTTGGAATTTAATCTAAATTTATATATATGATTAAATATAGCTCCGCTCCGTGATTTCATCCGCGTTTCCACGGATCTTATTTTTTCTGTTATAAAAGAAAGCTTTTGTGCTCTTCCAAAACGTGATGTAATTAAGATGCTTACAGCTGTTGTGGTGTGAAAGAGTATCGAATATCCATACAACTGCCCATGGAATAAATAAATATCCTGGGATTTTTTTCACACACGGCCAATCTGATTCCAAACTAAGCAGAGCTTGTAATATGGTATCCATATAGCTGTTATACTACATAAAGTACTTTTAAATACAAACTTATATAGATCCAGACACAGAGCAAAGAGACATATTCACGCATACAAATGTTTCTCCTGTGTGGGATTTGAACCCACGACCAGCGGTTTAAAAATCAGGGTCAAATCTCACAGACATTCGCATTTATAATTAAGTATTCAATCAACTTAATAATATCAAGCAATAATAAGAAAAACCTATCTACTTATTAAATTTAATCTACTAATTAGTAATCTACTACATACAAATTTTAGGATGAAGAGTCCGAGTAAAAGTTCATAGTAAAGTAATCAAGAAACGTTATTCACCTATGTGCCTTTAAAAGCCTATTTGAATGAATATTTCATTTTATTTCAACGGTATGCACAATTTTTATTAAAGGTTTACCAACATGTTATTCCGGTATGAAACATTGAATCAGCTAACATTGGAAAAAACTTTAAAGAGTTTTTTAAATTACTTTTTTATTTACACCACAGTGGAGGTTTAAAAATTGTCTGTACCTATCAATATAGATTATCTATAAAGATTTTATGTACATAAAATAGAGGTGATATTATAGATTCGAACAATTAGGCGAATTGATTAATTTTATGTTTTTTCAAAACTCAGTTATTTATTTTATGAAAAGCGTATTTGCTAAGAGTTTACATGTCTGCTGGCCGCGCGAGAAAGTGAAAATATATAGGTACATGGAATTCCAAATAATTAATAGGAACCTTTTGAATTAAATATTTCCGCGTATCGTTTTTCATAATTATAATTATCCAGTACATAATATTGTAAAATAGAATTATGAAATACAAATTATACCTGAATAAACATCCTAATTGTTATTATTAATTGTATAAAATTGAAATTGTTTCGTTAATAAGACTTCTATCGGGTAAACACGATTTACTAAATAATTCAAAAGTCCGTACTAGTTAGGCTTAGTTTTAAGAACCAATACAATTTTAATTACCGTAAAAGCTAACCAGCTTTTAACAAAATTCTCTGGGATTTATTTTTAGCATTCATAAAGGTGAAAGTCGTGGAAGTACACGAGGGCAGAAAGTTAAAGGCGTGAAACCATTTCATATTAAGAAACTCAATATCTTGCACTAAGCTGTAACCCAAAATTGATATTGAAACCCAATTCGCAGTGGTCCCTGCACTATTTTCTTTTCTTATATCTGGCTGTTAGATTGTCCCGTAGGATAAGAGCATTTTCAACTTTACGACAACGGTAGTTACACACCGGTGCGTTGATTTTTTAAAAAGTTTTAATTGATATAGTTAATGTAGTTAATATAGTTTTCTTGTATTTTAATTAGAAACAAAGACATGATACAATGCAAACATTTGTATGCAATGTCTGTTTGTTCTCTGTCTGGTTGTATTTAAAACGTAGTATACTTAGGTATGTAGTCTATCAGCTATCTGGTTACCATAACACAAGCTCTCTTTCGAATCCGATTGGGCGTGTGTGAAAAATGTCCCAGGATATTTATTTAATAGAAAACAAAGCCATATGTATATATTTTTTATTTCATAAGGCATGCATTCTATATATGTAATAGAAAAATAAATTTTATCATTACGTACCTATACATGTATATACAAATTATATTTGCAAAGTTTCTAGTACGAAGTAATTGAGCTTAAAAACGGTTTAATTTCTAATGACCTTTGGGTTTATATAATTTATAAAACTATTTAAGTATCTAATATAAATAAAAAAAACATATATTAGTGCCTTTCAAGACTCAATTCGCGCGTCTTTGTCCCAACAGTCCCGAGGTCCATCCCCCAAAGTAAACACAACTCGATCAAACTATACAAAACCTGCTGCGGTGCTTGGTTGCCTACTATAAAAAGCGAACTAATTTAAACTTTCCCTGTAAAACATGGACCCTATCTATCGGGTTTAGATACGAATTATCGTTCGGGAATCGAGATAATGGTGGTTTTTTTAATCTCGAGAACAAACCGCAATTTGGTCGATATTTTGAACTGGAATTCGCTTGCAGTCTTACGTATTATGTTAAATTCTATGACGCTGGGCTACCTTGTCTCGTAAAATATACACCTACCTACGTGAATTAGTACTGGTAGCGGTTTAATTCTTTTATTTGGTACCTTAGCTTTGACCACATAAGGATCATCAGCGTATGTAGGTGAATTATTATCTATATATATAAAAATGAAACCCTTTTACCGTTGTCACGACATAGCATGACGGCTTGACCGATTTGGCTGATTTTTTTTTGTAGTTTTCTAATACTCTGTACAAGGTTCTTACGGAAAAAAATATTAAGAAAATCTCTCAGAAAGATTGAAAAATATACATTTAATTTTGCATATTTAAAAAAAAAGCGCGTTACGAATGTCAACGTCATTCAATTTAAAACAAAAAACACTGTGGTGATCTATGACACCACAGACATAACCGCGCTAACAAATGTCAACGTAATATAGTAGTGCAAAATAAAGTAGTGCATCAAATTTACGCTAAGGCGGTACGAAATTCGCCGGGTCAGCTAGTATTTACATAATAATGATTATTAAGTGTAGGTGCAATAGGTTCTGTATCCGCTTCCCATCAGTTGGCACCGTATGCCTGTTTGACACCCTTGTGGTATAAAGAAAATATAGGTTAACGGACTTCAAAATATTTCACTGTACAAATCCTAGGAGATCCTGGGAGAGCTATTCTACTGTTTATTACCTAATTTATACCATAGTCACCATCATCATCATTCATTACCATAGTGGTTGGTATCTTATTTTTTTGAACCTGTTTTGTTTACATTTACATAGTGCTAGTAATTAAAATTTACTATTACACAAGCTTTTATCATATGATATTAATTGCATTATGCAGCATTTGTCACATAATATACTAGTGGCTGCCCGCGGTTTCAGCCGCGTTCCCGGAAGATCTTCAATTACCCGAGATAAAAAGTAGCCTATGTCGTTCTCAGGCTCTACCGATATATGTATACCTAATTTCAATTAAATCGGTCCAGTAGTTTTAGCGTGAAAGTGTGACAGACAGACTGACAGAGTTACGCATTTATAATATTAGTTATGATTACAGAAAACACATTGTTCTAGACGCTAGACTGACCCATTGTTCGCGGATAGATACAGATCCGCGAACAATTTCGATGCAGGGGATTGCAACCTTTGGAGCAGCGCGATCTGTCAAAGTAAAGCACTCGGGCCAACGGTTTGGCACCCCTGTAACGTATCGCTGCTGTGGGATCGAATGATAGATCACTCTTAAGCCACGTGGCGTGGGGCTTAGGTACCTATTGTTTTAGCTCAAATAAGCCTCTACTGGTTAGTTCTTGATGGATGTGATTTTATATTGCAGGCAAACTATTTTGCTAATAACGTTAGTGTTTGAATAATTTAGGAATTAAACGCGAATATAACGGGTGATTAATATATTTGTATTCAGGATTCATATTTAGTAATTTCAGATTTCTTGGAAACACATATGTTGTGGCAATACGAAATAACATTTATTCTGTTTTGGTTAGGTTAGTAAAATCACTGTACCAAATTTCAGCAAAATCTGTTCACATTCTGTGCCTTAGGCGTGAAAGCGTAACTAACAGACATATAGACTTTGCATTTGGGTATAATATTATTAGGTTATCGTGTACTAACGAGGTTGTGTCAAAAACGATATTAATCAACTGCCATGCTATACTAAAACCAAACTTCGATCAAGTGATTACTCAAGCAAATGTAGGAATAGAGATCCTCTATTCAGACTGAGGCGCTCTTAAGAGTGACAATTAGTCGCTTGCTTTGAACGCCGTAAATGTTCCTAACTTTACCTCTATTCTATTCTAAGCTGACTTCTATTTCTATTTTAATCATATTATAAGTTTTGATAGATTGATGTCGCTTACGCATTTACGCAAGAATGTTTAAAGCGATCTGTATAAAAGGCATGGAGTTGGAATATATTCCAAAATAACATATAGCGTGCTTTTAATCCCGAGAAAATTAACGTTCTCCAGGAACGAGAATGTCTATCTGAAATAAATATGGACGACTAGCTTCTATCCCGCGGTTTCACCTGCGTTCCCCAGGGTTTTTAAATTTCCCGGGATAAAAGCAGCCTATGTGGTAATCCAGGGTGTCAGATAACTCCATACCAAATTTTATTAAACTCGCTCCAGACGTTTAGACATGAAATTGAAGAAGTCACAAACATACACACTCACAAACTTTCGCCTTTATAAATGAAGGCACATTCGACAAAACCACACAGATTAAAATTTCGAATGAACGTGGCTACAGTGACCTAAAAGTCTATAAGAATCCACAAAAAGCAGGTGAATTGAGCGCAAAGTGCTGCTGTTACATCTGTAAAGCACACATTAAATGCAGCGCTTAATTACAGCCGTATTTATGCTTGATGTTAAACTGCTATATCCCGCTTTGAAATGTACGGCTACTCTGGGAGATAGTGATTCGTAAAAATATAATACTTATTGATTTTTTATGTAAATTTTAGTATTTAATTATTTGCTGCATCACCGACTTTTATAGTGACCCAAATCCTTTCCATTCAACGGCCGTTTGGATGAAATCGCTATTAGCGATAAGACTGCTCCTAGTGCATTTTGTTATTGTAGTTATTTTGTATATCTGTTTTTTTGTGTACAGTAAAGAGTTTCTATCTAAATTGGATGAACATATCTATTTATTATATTTTTTTACAATACACACGGCCAATCGGATCAAAGTATACTGCAAAGTGAGCTTGTGTTATGGTAACCAGATAGCTGATATACTACATATAGGTACTACATTTTAAATACATACTTATACAGATATTTACATCCAGACACAGAACAAATAGACATTTTATGCATACAAATATTTGTCCTTGGTGATATTCGAACCCATGACCGGCGGCTTGAGAGTCAGGGTCACTAACAACAAAGCCAACCGGTCTGTAAAATTATGTCTATGTGTACGTATTTAGTCTATAAATATTATGAAATATTGGATCCTTGACTATAATCCCTCAGGCAATGAGTTCACAAAATTGCAGCGTTTGTCTTTTATCTACGTTTAAATAGTGACGTCAATATTTTTTTATTTTAAAATGTCAGTTGTCAAATTCAAAAAGTGCCAAGTAAATTTAAAAAATGAAAGTGTATTTTGCTAACATGGTATGAAGTCAAACCTTCAAAATGCTTCCTCTAACATTTTCGCTTTTTACTGCCGGTATTTCATTTCATCGACTTTCAAATCAAAACGATGTTAAAGAAATTTTCGCTTCAAAAATATATGGTATATATTGTTTCAGTCATTGACATAATTATTAAAGCTCAAAGAGCATATAAAATAATTTACAGCCCTTCCTAAAATATCTTGTTCTTCTTTCAATGCCGTTTCAATAACCCTAAGTAGGTTGCCCTATACACACGGGTGGTTAAAGTATGTCGAACAAATTACCAGGGAATATGAAGATTATATTCTAATAATAATAAATGAGTTAGTTTTTCTTTCGAAACTGAGCAGCGGATCGGCATAATTTAATTCACTAGGATAGTTTAATAAGTTAAAAAAGGGTAAAGTTTTACCCCGAGAACACGGGAAACTACGGGTTGATAAATTTGTAAGGTTAATATTTTATTATAGTGACTTTGTGTGATTACAGCTTAGGCTACTGTAGCTAAAGTTGTACTCCCTGAAACTATGAGATATATTACTGTTCGGAAAATGACGAAATTTCGATAAACGGTCGTTTATGACATAGTTTTAGATTAATGCATAAAATAAGTAACATGAAATATATATTATTAAACCAACCTTCACATGCATGAACTGTCAGACTACTTAATATTCGGAAAGTTGATTTGTTGAGAAGAGACGGGAAGAGTAGTTTTCGAAAAGGTCTTTATTCAAAAAGGTTTAATTTATTCGCTTGCATAGGACAAGTTCCATCGTAAGTTGATAAAGTAAATAGAATACAATGAAAAGTTTCACCAAATATATAGAACAATTCGGTTAAACAAACTCTAAAACAGTGTACAGCATATGCAGAGCATACCTATAAATCGAATAACCTTTCGACCTTTGCGCTAAATGAGATTTGGGTTGGCTTTCAATGGTGCTGAATGAAATATCCTGACTCGTTCACACATATATTCTTTATAATAATATATCCTTACTAATCTATATATATATATAAATGTTATGTTGGTTTGTGTACGCTTCAAAAACTCAAAAAGTTCTGCACCGATCAAGCTGAAATTTTTGAATTATATATAATCCGCATCAAGGATTGTTTTTATCTAATTTTTGCATCAGTCAGGGCGAAGGATGGCAGGGAACAGCTAGTAATATTATAAAGAGGAGACACTTGATTTTTGTGTGTTATGAATTGGCTGCGAAACTACTAGACCGATTTGAATACCTCTTTCACCAATAGAAAGCTAGGTTATTTGTGAGTGTCCTAGGCTATATTTTATCTCTGTATTCCTATGGGAACGGGAACTAAATAGGCAGTTCTTGATATAATATAAAGTTATGTGACAGCGCATAATGTTTGAGTAGATTTTATATTACGGCTGTTTATATAGATCGTAAATATCCATCATATACCTACCGCCTGAGACGTCAAGCCAAAGTTTCAAGCACGTATTTTCATACTAACTCTATAATTCATCCATTAATATAATTCGTCCATTTTATGTTAAACTAATTTTCCAAATAGAACAACAAAAAAACCCGTGTTAGTACGTTATGTTTGCTAAAAATATTTGAAATGAAATGAAATGAAATAAATTTATTAATTCAAATAGGCCTTCACAGGCACTTATGAAACGTCGACTCTAATGCTCGGTTCGGAAGGTTGGTTTTGCTGAGAAGAGCCGGCAATAAACTCAGCAATTACTCTTTTCAAAACAAGTTTTAACAATTTCTTTAACAATAATAATATTAGTCCTGATAGAACGAGCGCTATACCCATGCCTCGCCATCGTTAATATAATCGTTTATACTATAATAAGCCTTCTGTACCAAAGCTGACTTAACTCGTTCCTTAAATTTATTCATAGGCAAATCTAAAATATTTGTGGGGATTTTGTTATAAAACCGTGCACCAAGTCCTAAAAATGATCCTTGCACTTTCTGTAGTCTATAAGCAGATGTTACAAGTTTATGCTTATTTCTAGTATTAATGGAGTGCAAATCACAATTTTTAGCAAAAAGACTAATGTTTTGACGGACAAATATTATGTTTGCATAAATGTACTGTGATGCAACTGTGAGAATGTTTATTTCCTTAAATTTATCTCTAAGGGAAGCTCGCGAGCTTAAATTATAAATAGCACGGACTGCTCTTTTTTGCAAAATAAAAATTGTATCTATATCAGCTGCTCTGCCCCAAAGCAAGATACCATAGGACATAACACTATGAAAATAACTGAAATAGACTAATCTAGCTGTTTCTACATCCGTAAGTAGTCTGATTTTTCTAACCGCGTAAGCTGCTGAGCTGAGCTTCCCCGCAAGACATGATATTTGGGTGCCCCATTGAAGTTTCGAATCTAACGTGATACCCAAAAACACTGTTGACTCAACAAGACTGAGTTAAATTAGAGGCCAATTTTTTTACATTAGGTAATGCAAATTTGATACATTTCGTTTTTTTTGCATTCAAAACTAGATTATTAACAGTAAACCAATTTAATACCTCAGATAATGCACTGTTTACATCGTCATATTTGAATTTCTGTCTATCAACACCAAAAATCAGTGAGGTATCGTCAGCAAACAGTACAATTCCACAGGTATTCTTAACATAGAACGGAAGATCATTTATATAAATTAAAAATAGAAAAGGTCCCAAAATTGAGCCCTGGGGCACCCCCATATGCACAGGAGAACCAGACGATTTAACTCCGTTGACATCTACAATTTGAGTTCTCTCACTAAAGCTAGATGAGGAGCTATGTCTACAATGATATTTTGTAAAACAGTTACAGATAAATCCCATAAGTCCCCAGTACGTTTAACTTTTAAGCTTTTAAAAGTTTTGATTATGTCAAGAGGTGTAATGTGCCTAAACTTAAGTACTTCTACACATTTCGTTACATTGGTTTGCAGTATTAATTCAGCATTTCGAGATGAGGAATCTAAGGAGCTAGTTGTAGAGACAGGTATGTCAGTAAAAAAATTATTGAAAGTATGAGCAATTTGATCATTATCGCTAACACTGTTACCGTTAATATTAAGTTCAATGCTTTTATTGGTGGTTTTAGTATTACCTCGTTCTGCGTTTATAATGTTCCAAGTAGTTTTTACTTTATTGCTCGATTTGCTAATTTTATTCCTAAGATGAATAGCTTTGGCTAAAGCACAAGTTTTTTTAAAAACTTTTGAATATTTTTTCACATACTCTAGAAAATCGATATTTTTATTAAATTTTTTCATACCATATAGCTCGTACAACTTAGCTCTACTTTTATAAATACCGGCAGTTGCCCAATCATTAAATTTGGCTTTACTGCTTTTATTAAAGGACTTAAGATTAAACGTTTTAACGTTTTTGACTGTTTATAACCAACCAAATATGTTACCCACACTGAAATAAGTACTTTTACATAAAAAATATATTTCAACGATATGATAAAGTTTTATTATTGCTGTTATTCCAAGAACAATTCGGGTATTTTTTGCTTTTTAGCCTTCCTGAAATTCAACTTTATTTTTTACATAAAACTTAATTTCAAGCTTTACCTCAAGATGTATAAGTTAAAATTGTTCACTGAACAAGCTCGCTTGTTTACTACATGACCTATTAGAGAAAATCTCTCAGAAGTCTTTGATTGAGTAAAAAGTAAAGAATGTGTTTTGACGGGGGTGAAAATTACATACATAAATAGGTAAAAGAAGTACCTATGTAAAAAGAAAATTTACACTGAGACATTATAAAGATACCTACGGCCAATCTTGGTTCGCCATATACGCCAATAGAAAATGTTTATTTTTAACAGACCAAACAAGTCAGGTTTCATTATAGTTCACGAAAGCATTCTTAAAATAATAATAATAGTGTAACTAGTAACCTGAAACCAAGCGCGGCCATTTTTTCTT
The DNA here is from genome assembly GCA_905147785.2 of Thyatira batis. NCBI lineage: Eukaryota > Metazoa > Arthropoda > Insecta > Lepidoptera > Drepanidae > Thyatira > Thyatira batis. Next base: position 4,093,364 of record LR990507.1, read on the forward strand.
TGAAAATCCAAACAAAACGGCCTGGATTAAGGCGAAGACATTTAAACTCGACCCCACATAAATCTGAGCCGTGCTGTTTCAGAGTTGGCGTACTTAACATTATATATAGCCGTGAGTGCACGAGCTAATGTCAATTTAAGCATGCCGTATTACTCACAAAACGGTTTTATACTCGCAAGTTGAACTTGTGGCCTACTTCGATGTAATTTTTTAAGCCCCGACGCAAACAGAGTGGTGTTCTAAGTTTCTGAGTATCTTATCTCCGAGGCGGATGGAATGATATGATTTTGTTTTTTTATTAAAAGGGTCACTTAAACGTGTCTGGCCTTTTTTGTACAGTATGGGGTTCTTCGAGAAGGGAGTGAAGAAAAAATAGCCTATATGTCAATGCAGGTTCTAAACTATCTGTGTTTCAAATTTCATCTGAATCCGATCTGTAGTTATGCGTGAATTTGGAACAATTCTATCCATCTACATACAAACTTTCGCGTTTATAATATTAGTAAGGTGATTTCTAATGTCACTTCGGAATGATAATGTTAACTTTGCCTTTGAGGCCTACAACCAGCAGTAGACTGATTGGGCTGAGGACAACGATTAAACTATCATAAGGCAATATGAATAAAAAGAAGAATAAATGTGTCCATAATTGGTGTAAATGTGTAAATATTATTATTCGTTCATTTTAATTAATGCGAATGATATTCATAGCAGCTGATGAATTTTGATGTGCCAATGAAAATAATGTGCAGCTATTATACAACTCGTACAAGTGTAGTGGAATACTGAGGGTGGATAACTTGTAAAATCCTACTAATATTATAAATGCGAAAGTTTGTATGTATGGATGTTTGTTACTCTTTCACGCTCCAACGGCTGAAGGGATCTGCTTGAAATTTGGCACAGAGCTAGAATATGTTCTGGAATAACACATAGGCTACTTTTTATCCCGGGAACGCGGGTGAAACCGCGGGGAGCCACTAGTATGAAATAAATTAAACGCTGGGTAAGTAATCCAAAGAGAACATCCAAAGGAATAGCGAATGACAGTATAATTAGGAATATCAAAGTAAAAGAAACGTCGAGATAGAAACCAATTAGCTCAATAACCAATGCAAATTGTACAGTGTGTTTTTTGAAGAAATCCAACTTGCTTTTATGGTACAGTTTCTCAAACGATTCCCAGCAATTAAAAGGATTTCCCGTTTCTGATTTAATTAATTTTAGGACCCTTCTCAATTACAAGCGTTATTTTAGACGTTTTAAGGGGTTCGCAAGGATTGGTGTTCAACAAAGCTGTTATTGCTTATGTTCCAAAAGTCCGGAACGCGCGACGCTTCAAAATAATATATGCTAGGATGAACATGGCTTGCTTACGCGTGTCCCGCAGCCCCGCCACACGGCGCCGAGGCGTCATTGGAACCCCAGGGGTTTAGTGGGTAGGCACCGGCACCTTCTGTGCCGGTGAGTCACCACATAACCCGGCGGCTCCCCCCGGAGCTGCCGGGTATCCTATGAGGATTCCCCTGGGTCATCAAAAAAAAAAAAAAAAGGATGAACATGGCTTATATGATATACTAGTGGCTCCCCGCGGCTTCACCTGCGTTCCCGGGGGATCTTCAAGTTTCCCGGGATAAAAAGTAGCCTATGTCCTTTCTCAGGTTCTGGATTATCTGTGTACCAAATTTCATATAAATCGGTTCAGTATTTTTTGCCTGAAAGCGTAACAGACAGAGCTACTTTCGCATTTATAGTATTGGTATGGATTATATATATAGGTCATCGTATGTAGGTAATACCTATTTATGTAAGAAAGTAAGATTTAAGGTTTAATCGTGGTGGAATAATAAAATATATATTATTTTGTTATATGTGATACAAAATTATCTGTACACTCATTTTAGTGTTTTATTTTTTTAACATGTATGTTTTTACAACAGTACAAAATAAATCTACTGGCAGGAAGTTGAAATAATATCGAGTCATTTCATATGTTCTCTATGTATCTCACGCTCTACTATTTGCGCGAAATAAAAATGTGTCTGGTATTTCCGTGTCTCGATTCGCGATTTATTCGCGATTTATTCCCAATTTTATCCAAATTGTGATCCATACATTCGGCTACGGCGTATTTACCTATATATACTATTATTTTCTTTGATAACGTTCTCTTTCTGTATAAAAGCTACATTTCAAAAATAGATTTAGGTACTTGTAAATTGCGTCTTTATTGTTATTTATTTCTTTGTATATCATGTTTGTCACCTAACTCCTCTTTTGTGTTGAACGATATAAACAAAATCTTGTATGTATTGAATAAAAGCTACATTTGAAAAATAGATTTAGTTGTATATAGCGTCTCTATCATCATTTATTTCATTGTATATCGTGTTTGTCACCTTTGTTCTAACTCCTTTTGAATTGAATGATATGAATAAAATCTTGTATGCATTTTATTGGGTTTCAGATGGTTTGAAAACATATCTGGACCCGGCAGGTAGCTCAAACCTTTCAGAAAAACGTCCGCTGGCTCCACTAGAATCAATAACGTTTGAATAGGCTATTTCAACTGGCAAGTAATCTTTTATCTCTCTTTCTATTTAAATCGATTCGACAAGGTAGGTAGATACACTCACAACAATATGTAAAAGGTGTCTATTAAAAAGGTTCTCACGTTCCTATGAACGCCTTCAAAAGCATATAAAAAGTAATACGGAAACATGGTTTTCAGGGTTCCATAACCTAAGGATCACCAACGGTACCTTATTACTAATCTCCGCTGCCTGACCCTCTGTCCATCCCTCTTTCTGTCACAAGGCTATAGACAATTGAAATTTTCATGGAATGTGTATTTCTGTTGACTGTGTACAAATAAATACCTACTAGATTAGTTTACAAAATTTAATACTTTAATACTAGTAGCTCCTAGCGGTTTCACCCACGTTTCCGGGAGATCAACAATTACCACATTAAAAACTCTCTGTCATCTAAATGTCATCCAAATCCATTTAGTAATTTTGCGGGAAAGAGTAACAAACATCAATCTATACTTACAAACTTTCGCGGTTATAATATTAACGCGGAACCCTTCACGCGCGAGTCCGTTTCGCACATGGCCAGTTTTATAATATTTTGCACAGTGGTAATAGACGAACATATGGTACTTTTAAACCGATTTCAAGTAAAGTAGGAAGTTCCGAATGTCGTTTACGTGTTCGGATGGAAGCAGGTGAAACCGCGGAGTGGGAGTTAGCATAACATAAATCTTGGAGAGCTTCAAACACACACACCTCGTTTAAATTGAACATTCTCTTTGAAAATCTAGAATGAACATTCTGAGAAACTGTTATACGAACATTTTCTCTTATCTACATTTATTTATTTGGTATACTTTTTAAGAATTTTTTAGTAAAAGTAAATAGTTATTTTGGCCTTCCTATACGATTCCCAACTAAACAGAGCTGGGACTATGGTGACTAGATACTTGGTATACTATATTGATTACTTCTAAATATATATATAGGTAAGTACGTATAAGTATATACTAATGTATAAAGCTGAAGAGTTTGTTTGCTTGAACGTGCTAATCTCAGGAACTACTGGTCCGATTTGACTAAACATTTTAGTGTTAGATAGCCCATTTATTATCACGTTACGACGAATAGAAGCAGAGTATTATTCAAAAATGTTGCAAAAACGGGCAAGTGACGTTAATAAAGTTGGGCGGGTCAACTAGTATTAACATACGGACAAAAACAAACGGACATATTTATACACACAAATATATTTGTCGAAATCGATCCCATAAATCTGCGCCTTGTAAGTCAGGGTCACCACAAAACCAACCTGTCATTATATATATGAATGCAACAGTATTTCATTTATGGTAGCAAAAGTAAATTAATATTCAAGTCAGTTAATTGGATTTGACTCGGCAACTAAGATCATGATCAATAAATTCGGGTCACATATTTTATTAATTTCCTCTTCCTGATTAGTTTATTTTATAACCTTGAGAGATTGAATAAGTCGTTATTTTTTTAAATGTTACCTTTTTGATCACATCTATAATTTTTTTTTGTAGGTATGATATCGAATTCTGTTTTTTTTTATTCGGAAAATTTAATTTGTGTTTGCATTTAAACATAAACAATTTTTTTATGCTCATTCTGAAACTTATTAAAACATTATGCTTGTTTTGTTATGAATATTAAAAACTAGCTGCCTCCCCGCGGTTTTACCCGCGTAGTTCCCGTTCCCGTGGGAATACAGGGATAAAATATAGCCTATGTTACTCGGAGATAATGTAACTTTCCAAAGGTGAAAGAATTTTTGAAATCGGTCCAGTAGTTTCGGAGCCTATTCATTACAAACAAACAAACAAATCTTTCGTCTTTATAATATTAGTATAGATGTTGTACGTACCTACCTTACTTAATAGCGAGTAAAAAGAGACTTAGAAGAAAGTCGAGGAATATTCTCCATGAATAAAAGATCACGTGTATATTTTCATAGCAACTGAAATAGAGTGTGTAAGAAGCAATTTATATTTTCATTCATGCTTCACTTGGTAAAACCTCTTGCGTTGAATTATATCGTATACTTAATGTGCACAAACATTTTGAAATAATTGTATGAATAATAACATTTTCAATGACTACACTCATTAGTACTAACATAATTTATCTGTGAACTTTCCACGTTCAAATGTTTATGAATTAACATTTTGATTCATGTTTTCTATTATAATAATTAAAAGAGGAATTTTATTTATTTGTTTTTGTTCGTATTAAATAAGTGCCAAAACTACTAGACCGATCTGAATAATTCTTACACCAATAAAAAGCTACATTATCTGAGAGTAACTTAGGCTATATTTTATCACCGTATTCTTATGGAAACGGATCTGCGCGAGTAAAACCGCGTGGCGGAATCATATAAATTGTTAGGAATGAAACTTCCGATAGAAAAATACCGAATTGGTACTACTGGGTACAAAAGGCGAGGATACTATGCAGCGATCGATGGAATCCCCGCTCTAAGTTATTCGCAGACTTACCGGACTTCCACACGGGGGTGTCTAAGGCATACGTCTCACGACCCGCGAGAGATTTTACTGACATATCCCATTTAATATTATAAGCCATAAGGACCCGCTAAAGTAAACCGATTAAAAATTCTTTTTTTACCAATGGGTAGCTACATTATAAGAAAAATCAATGACTAATGTAGTCATTGATAGTCCCCGTACCATTTCCCATTTGAAAGCTAAATTTAATAATTATAATGAAATATTGAAATGTTTGTGGTTTTTGCGTGATGCAAAAAAGGCCGTGGTGAAACATGAGGGTAAATGCTTAAATGTCATAACAATAATGTTACATGAATACCAAATGTTGTTTCTGATAAACATTTTCGCGGACTCGTATGTGGTCTGACAATTATCTTACAAAGCTTACACGTCTACTTAAGAAAAGTAGGTACTGTAGTGACGGAACATGTTCTATGTATTTAGCACTCACTTATATAAACAAAAGTTATTTATTGGTATTTCATAATTATAGCCTTGGTGGCTCAGTTGGGAACGCACCGCCTCACGATCATGAGGGTGCAGGGACCCTGGCCAGTACCTCTGAGTTTATAAAATACTATACTACTACGTATACGGATTCACACCACTGGCTTACGGTGAAGGAAAACATCGTAAGGAAACCTGCATGCCCGAGATGTCACAATTAAAGGCATGTGAAGTCCGCCAATCCGCACTAGGCCCGCGTGGTGAACAATGGCCTAAACCCCCTCGTTGTTAGGGGAGGCTCGAGCTTCTCGCTGGAGACGTGTATGAGCTGATGATAATGATATCATAATTAATTACATTTATTCTACCTCTGTGTTCAAGCGTTATCGTCTTTCCTCATACGCGTTTGTTATATCTAAATAATGACTTCTATATATATAAAACAAAGTCCCCGCCGCCTCCATCTGTCTGTCTAAACGCGATGAACACAAAAACTACTGAACATATTTTCATGCGGTTTTCACCAATTTACGGAATAGTTTATGGGGGAGGGTTTTATGTATAATACATCAATTTGGACCCGGTAGGTGGCGATTGGCACTGGTGGGCAGAACGAAGTCAGCCGGGTCCGCTAGATAAGGATATAAACAAACAATGACAATCAATTACTTTTAAATATTTCACATCCGAACTAAATATATTTCTTATAATAAATGCGAAAGTTTAGACGGGGATATTTATTATTCAATGACCTCCGTACCGCTGAAGAGTAAATTTGGCACTGAGTTAGAATATTTTTTAATTCTCGGGAGCGCGGGTAAAACTGCGCGGCGGAAGCTAGTGTTTCTTATCTTTGAATAAAACGCTCCCCTCGAGGCGTGTAGTGTCTCTGAATTATTCAGACACTGGCTGAAAGAATTAATTTGCAAAAAAATCCGAGGTCAAAAAATCTGAATTAAATCCTTGAACAAGAGAACTTTTTTAATAAAAGCCGCAACCGACAGGTGGTGACGTTGAAAGAATTATTGACTTCAAATTGACTATGAAAAATGTTTAATATTCCGTTAAATTAATGGGAGATTGATTTTGAAATGATGTTGTTACTGTCTTGGAATATTTTGTTTACTTAAGAAATTAAAAGTGAATTAATGTCTAAATAATGAACCGCTACTTGTGACTTATTTTTTAGTGTTGTATTGATGATTACCAAATAGTTGTATGGAATGCTATGGTGAAACTTAAGTAAAAATCTGTAATGAACGGGAAGATTTTCTCGTATGAGCATCAAATTAAGTACGTACAACTCTCTAGATATATATTTACATCCAGACAATATTCATGCAAACAAATGCATTCCCTGAATGGAATAAATAAACTAAATTATCAAAGCTACGAGTACAATCCTTTCATTCAATTTTGACCGACTTTCGGACTTTAAGAATGTAGGTAGGTACTAACAGAATCGATTTAATGAAAAACTTAGTTCCTCAATTTAAGTGATTAACCCACATTGATTACAATATAAAAGCTACTGAGCCAAAATATGTAGGGTTATGGTACATTGAGAGCCAATCAATTAATTATGGCTTAATATTAGGTATTTTTTTTGTAGTTTCACTCATGAACTTCTTGTCAAATTACATTGACGATGACTTATTACTAGATACAGAATTTGAGGTTGTATCTTAATGTTTCCCTTATAAAACCTAAACTATATATCCTACTAATATCTATAAATGTGTAAGTTTGTGAATATGAATGAATGGATAGTATATATATGTAGTTGATGATAAAATAGTTAAATTAAGGCAATTCAAAGTGTTGTATCTAGATGAATCATCGCGGCATCGGTGGAAATTTGTTGTAAACATAATTTTTATACATTTAGTTTTTATTATATAATATCTAGCTATTAGCTGCAAATCTTCCTAGCAATCAAGCAATAACTAAAATAAATGATTGTTAATCTTTCAGGCATCAGCGCTTTGAAGAAATTTTTACAGTTTAGCGACGTGAGTAAAATCGCGTGGCAGAGCTAGTCAATAACACACACGTTGTGGCGTGGCAAACACTAAAAAACCCCACAATTAATATTGTATTGTGGCTTTTAGTTTTATTTGACCACACATCGGCAGTTATGTAGGTAGGTATTATAATGATGACATAATAATATATTATTTCCTAGCGGACCCGGCAGACTTCGTTTTTCCCACCAGCGCCACCTACCGGGTCCAAATTGATGATTATACATAAAAACCTTCCCCATGAAATACTCCGTAATTTGGTAAAAACCACATGAAAATCTGTTCAGTAGTTTTTGTGTGTGTATAATTAAATCAACGAGTGTCATCACATCACTTCCACGAATATATTCCACAATGCACAATGCTAGTTAATTAACATTACGAAGATTGTTAACAAAGAGTTAGTTAAATTACATTTCAACTCAAATAAAAAAAAAACAACCGCATTCAAATCGATTTACCTGTAAGAGGTACGAAACCACACGAAACACAAAGAAAACTGTCAAACTTATGACACCTGTCATTTTGCAACGAGTTTAAAAAAAATACGGCGGCGGTGGTTTTAGCGAATGACATTACGGAAGTGTTACCAGTTAAAAAAAACTGTAATTTATCTATTCAGCCTATTAAGTCACTCTCAGAGCATAACAAACCTAACAATGACTGTGCCAGAAACTTTAATTCCTGTCCGATCATGATCGGAACGAGAGAGCGGTGACTGGCGCCCTCGGCCCGATAGCATTATTTATGTACTCCTACTGGCGCATTTGAGGGATGACCGGCACTATCGATCGTTAATGAACGACTTTTAGTTCTATGATCATCTATCTCATCCCCGATACGCTACGGGGACTACAATCAAAGGGCTTTTACAATTAATTGGGTTCATGTGTCGTCATAAGAATAGAGTATCCAATTTAATTTGTAAAATGTCTTGTACAGTGTAATGTTGCCAACATTGAAAGTACCATTGAGATTCTTATACTGAATATTGGTTGGTAGTACATTATGAGGTGGTCTAGTATCTATTCAAAAATACTGGCGTAGCGGTTTCGTACCCGCGTAGTGCTCGTTCTATAACAATATGGAGATAAAATATAATATCATTTCCTTTGGTGTGGTAATTTTTTAAATCGTCTAAGCGGCATAGCCGTGAAAGCGTAACAATGAAACTCATATTTGCATTTATAATATTTTAGTTAGGTCTTTTGAATATAATATTAGTATTTATTTATTATCTGGGGTCAAATGGCCTCTTAACAGTTATTTTAACAGAATTTAAAAGTGGGGTATAAAATCATCATTAGTGCGGTTACTTTCGTAACTTACTTACGTACTTTCAGTCCGAGTAAGGGTGTAAAAGCCATCTGAGGCTAACACCTTTTAGTAATTTTATTTTTTTAGGTTATCTGAAATTACATTAGCGGAGCTTTATAATATGCTCCCGTAAATGATTCTGTCCTAAAACATTGAACGTTAATTTAAACCGACAAATTACTTCTCGAAAATATGACATCGATAAAGAAGACGTAACATCGAATGGTCGTACAGCAAAAGTAATTTTACACAAAACAAATAAAACGAAGCAATTTTATATGTTTTATATGGCTTTTATCTGAACCGTAAAATAATATATTACCTGAAAAATGAATGTTATTGAGTTAATTGTGTCAGAAAAAATCTCGTTAGGTATTTATTACCTAGTACGGTTTGGATTTAAAACAATTAAATTTGTTTGAATTTACGGCATATTTTAATTATATCACTGTAGAATAGACTGATAACGATAAATGAACAATTATAGGTAAGTGCATTGACTTTTATTATATCTAAAGGATTACCGGCATTTTGGTCTCATTTCGTATCTAAAAATCAATTTATACAAAATTGTTATTTATTTAAAGAAAATCCAGAGATATATATTACATAACAGTACAATAGTTCCATTTTCATTCATTTTCCCCCGAATTTGTTAGCTCTTTATTTCCATAGTCAAATCTTAGAGATGCTCCAGGCACACTTATTCAACCATCTTCAAACTGATATAAAATTAGACGAGAAACGCAATAAAGGTTTAATTACTTCTTTCATCTTGCCGGATTAATATCTTGCAAATTACAGTAGGTACGTACTCACTAACCATAAATATTCAGAAAGGAGACTACCTACTGCAAAGTTGTATTCAATTTCTTCTTCTTCCTGCCCTTATCCCGCCAAAGCAGGGTCGGCACAACATGTGTTTTTCTTCCATTCCTCTCTGTCGGCCGTCATTTCCGTCATCACTCCCTTCTTACACACATCAGCTTTCACACAATATAGGTACCTATACTTTCTTCGGCCTTCCTCTACTTTTACGACCATCCACTAGTTGTATTCAATTTATACAATGATAAATGTTACCTACGCTTTTTACCTTATTTGCTTACAGCTGAAACTAAGCATAATGAACGTTATATGACGTCATAAAAATTATCAAATTATAATGTGGGCTGTTTCTTTTTATGAAAGAAATTGAAAGGGCTATTTATAATCGACACTTTTTATACACCTTTGTATGAAAATACTCCAGTGGGATTTCATAACTAAGGTTTCCTTACGCGAAAGGTCGAAAATCGTATTACTGATATTTCAACCTGTCTTCTCTTTGTTATTTGAATAGTATTCGAATCTTAAGGTATGTTTGTAAATACTTTGAACATGGTGTAGTTTGTGTATTAAGTGTTAAATGACACGCTGGATAACGGATTTAAAAATAATTGAAAACTCGCGTATAATAGTTATATAATTACTGGCAACCAACCAATTTTAAATTGTATGGAAACATAATCATGTTTTAAGTTCTTACCAAACTTTCTGATAAGTAAAATATTATCTATCAACACATATTACACATAGACGGTTTTTGTCATCATATCTTACTTAGTAAAAGGAGAATTAAATCTTTGATTATTTTAATTCAATAAAAAAATATACAGCATTTTGATATAAAATAATGTCTGACGTCTTTTCCCTGAATTCATATCACAATCCAATCTGGGTAGTTAATGAGTTTTACTCCCACATTTACAGAGCTTTTCGTTGTTTTCATTGCCAGAATATTTTAATAGTGTTTGTTTAATGTCATTTCTAGTAACTGTTATTATATTACAAAAAAAATCATGAAGGTCGATTTATTGCACTGAAAACGGCAAAATATACCATTTTATCGTAGAAAATATGCTGATAAAAACTTCACAATCTTCCGCCTTTTTTATTAAAAAGCGTTTATCTGAGACAAAGAAGGTAAAACAAAATTGTTTGCATATTCATGAGGGGCCAACGAGCAGCTCATTTGCAAAATTAATCCAAAAGAGGAATATCTTTTAGAGAGCAGCTGATTTGTTTTGTCAAACCGAGGGACATTTTGCTCGGCGAAACGGTTTAATTGTGAGTCGAGTTTTGAATTTAAAATATGTCCATTGTTAACTAAACTATTTGTGGTGATTATTCAACATAAATTTCGTTAATTTTCCGCGTTCATATATACATAGGTTGTGTTAACATTGTAGTGATAAATTGTGACGCTTACCAAATGTTACAAACATTTTATCAGTAAAATTATTTTCAAATTTACATTTACAATTACAATTTTACATTACCTAAACATATATTTTCATACTTAGCAACTTTAAATAACAACGTTGCTAATAAGCGTGTTTCTTCTATCCTAGCTTTAAAGTAACTTACAGCTACCTTTTTTATATTCCGCATAAATGCAAATTTCAGTTTGTGTCTAATGAGCTTACGTTTAGCCATTGATACTGGTAGAACTAATACAAAGCCGCTTGGCTAGAAGCAAAAAAAAATTGGTTGTCTGTAAAGTCGGTTTACTGACGATAGTTGAACGTGACAACGTCTTGCATCGCTCACTCAAGTAGGAGAGAGACGGATGTCGAACGCTGCCGAACGCAAAGGCCGATTGTGCTTCTTTGTCGCTCGTTCCGCGCTCTCGCTTGCACTTCAAGCCTTACATGGAACGCCTAAGAGCGAGGTAACGCCGCATGAGTCATGTTTTTTCGTGCGTGCAGCCGGCTCTATCGAATTATAAGACGTTGTCTCGTCAAAAATGCTATGGAACTACCTTGACTATGATTAAGTTAAAATTTAATTGTTTTACATTATGTTATACATGACGGGGGAAGGTCAGGTACAGCGTCAGAATGATCAGTACCGGTATACATAGCTGTGGGCGGTTGTGATGCCGGTAGTTAGGTACAAGTACTTTGATAATCGCAGGGGCTGGTTTCACGGAACAATTAAAACACCGGCTCAAATCAATGATGATAATTATAATCGTTATCAGCACAGTTTAACAATCACAATTAATTAGGTAATACAGTCAGAGGCGAGGTCACGTGGTATTCCCGAGGTGCGCGTGCGACTCGACCGCCTTGCTCAATAGCTCACGCTCAACTGTCCAGCGGATGCCATCTTGCACCGCACGCCGATCACACCCGTAAGTAATGTAAGGTCACATTTAGTGTGAGTAGAAGAAAAATTTTGGAAGGAAAGGGACGAAAGCCGGCAATTATCATTGCAACAGGATCTTCAAAAGCCATTTAGCCACTTCAATACATTGTCTGTAACTTTAGTAGTGCATTTAATAGTGTCTGTATTTCACCCGTTTTAGATTCCACTCACCAATTTGCGTCTAACCCGACCGAGACCGTTGTTCTACGCTTGACTGCATAAGAGTACTGTTACCGTTGCTACATTGTCGATAGTAAACGTATCGGTGGATTTTTAAATAGAGAATTTCTTTAAAAATCAGTGAAAATTACTTGCCTAAAAGTTAGGAATATCAATGTCATTCTTAGGTATTTATTAAACATGCATATATTTTAGGAATATCACACTTATAAAGCAAACATTTGTGAGTGTGTATGATTATGTTACTCCTAACGTCCAAACGTCTGGAGAGATTTTAATATAATTTTGTATGGATTTAGCTGACACCCTGGATTAACACATAGGCTACTTTTAACCCCAGGGAAAGTGGGTGAAACCGTGGGGTAAAAGCTAGTTATATATAAATGCTATGTTCAATCTTTTTTCTATATTGGAAAATATATAACCCCGGAAACGCTAGTGAAACTGGGAGCGGAAATTAGTATCTGACGATTTTATTACTATGTATATAAAGACTCTTGATGGTAATAAAGCCTGGCAATCAAAGTTTTATGCCTTACGGTGATGCGACTGAAGGTGGTAAGCGCGCAGACCCTTGAAGGAACTGCCTCTTATGTGCAGCTACCGGAACTCGCTGTGGGTACTTGAGCTCAGTTCTCAACTTGATGGTTTCCTATATTTCCGCCACTGTAAAGTCAAAATCGCTTTAAACCTGTAGCTAAAGGTTCATCGACAGTTGTAAATGTTATTATTCCCTCACTATTTAAGTTGCAGCTCGCGTGCCTCCGTAGGCGACACCTTAATGGTCCGCGACTTCGCTCATTTTCTACCACAACCCTGTATTTTATCTTCGTGTCAAGCGCCACTCTTTCTATTGTGTGTTTTATTCTTAATTCATTGTCCGTTGCCTTCGAAATATGAATGTTTTAAATATTCGGTTTTGTTTGTTAATGTCTTTTTATTATTTTTTATTCTTTGATGCTTAATTTGGAATCAGATTGGCCGTGTGTGAAAAATGTCTCAGGATATTTATTTATTTATTGTCTTGCTAAGATTTTTTTAAATTAGTTGAAGTTTTAGATAATTTTATTATCTAGTGTTTAGTAGTTTTACTATCAAGTTTTAGATAATTTTATTATCTAAAACATCTACAAATTATTAAAATATGTATTATATATGTTAGTTGGATGACGAGAGGTAAATAATACTTGATACTAAATACACGAAATATTAGCTTAGCTACCGTTTAGTTTACAGTGGTAATATAAACAACCTGAATAGTCGATCCAATTCCCGCTTTAACAGTTTAAACAAAAATGTGAATCCCAAAATGGTAACAAATAAAATGAACATGTAGCAACTGGGTAGTATATGGTCGCATACGTATTATGTAGAACTACTGTCTAGAAAATGCCTTGAATGGAAGTGTTCAGTGAAATTGCACGGCATTGGAGGAAGTTTCTTGAATAAACGACAAGGCGACGCGATTTTGTTGGCGTTTTGTTTTCTTGGAAGTTGGAACTGGTTAAAGTTTAAAGCTGTCGTGTTTGTAATATAATGCGTATACTGAGAAGGTAACGCTTCTCATGAAAATATGGCGTCACATGAATATTTCACACAGTACTACTTTACCATATAAACATAGGTAGGTACCTATATGTTTATATGAACAGTAGAAAATGGTAACGTAAATAACATCTCATTAAAAATCAATATGGCCGCCCGCTGCTCCAAAGTGGCGGTTTTTTAACCCGTTTAATATAGGAATCAAATGAAACGGCTTGAGTAGAAAATGCTCAACTTTTATATGGCCTGAAGTTTTAAATTTTGCTTTCATGGTGGAGCAAACGTAACATCATACTCATATAATTAATGCGAATGTTTGTGAGTATGGATGGATGGATGTTTGTTACTCTTTCACGCCAAAACAGCTGAAGGAACCTGCTTGAAACTTGCACAGAGCTAAAATATGTTATGGAATAACACATCTATAGGCTACTTTTATCCCGGGAAAATTTAAGGTCTCCGGGAACGCAAGTAAAGCCGCGGGGAGCCACTAGTTACTATTAGTATAAAATACATAAGCCATCTTCGGGTGCATCAGCGCCAGTCTGACTAGGAGTCAAAGTGGTCGCCATGGCCGAAATCGGTCGAACCAAAAATCATAAAAACCTTTTTAGGCGTCATCACTCATTTACAAGGTACACGTCTTCAATTTTTTTATGATAGGTCAAGGTATTTAATAAAACCTATTCTTATACTATTTTCTGTGTTAACGCGTTGTTGCATTATTCGATTGTTACCTTTTTGTGAGCTGACCTATTTTTGGTGGTAGGTCAGTGATTTTGTTTGTTAAAAAACTCGATACTAAATCTTTTGTTATTTTTTGATTACTTTATTTTCCATGTTTAAATAAATTATGGTAGAAAAATATTTAATAGTAAAGGCTCCATATAAAATATACGTACTACCTTAAAACCACACGTTTTATTATTTATCCTTCAATATCACCGGCTTATAAAGTATTCAATAAATCTGAATATAATAGGTTAGTCGTAAACCGTTTACGAAAATGTTGCCTCAGGTGGCTTCTGAGAAAGCAAGAGATATCCATAGTATAAGTTGATTGAAAATGGATGCGTGTGTAAGTGTATCTAAGCGAATGAAATCATTTTGAATATTCTACAACAAATAAAGATGTTGTTTTATACAGTAACGACAGACCGCGATTGATATAAATTAGAAAATAACGATGTTGATTATATAGTTCCGAGCCGATGGAAAGACCAAGAGCTACTACTATTACCTTTTCGGTAGTCTACCTTTATCTGTAAGAGAAGAGACTAAACGTGTTTATCTGACTAAGACAGACCGGTTGGCTTTGTGGTTAGTGATCCTGACTTTCAAGCTGCTGGTTGTGGGTTCGAATCCCACCCAGGACAAACATTTGTATGCGTGAATATGTCTGTTTGTTCTGAATGTAATTACCTATATAAGTATGTGTTGAAAAGCAGTACCTATATGTTGTATATCAGCTATCTGGTTACTATATCACAAGCTCTGCTTAGTTTGGAATCAGGTTGGCCGTGTGTGAAAAAATGTTCCAGGATATAAAGGTATTTTTATCTGTTGAAAAATTTTAAGTAGAGATTTGTATATGACCATATTATTAAACTGCAGTGATAGTGATTTTAACACAAAACCTAAGCTATCAAGAAGAGGCCTTATATTATTTTTTAAATTACATAACCAATGTTAACATTGGAGAAAGTCGTTTGGGAAAAGAAATTCTCTTGGTCTAATGCAACCTCGCTTGCAGTAAAGGCGAATGCAACTTCGGC
The DNA here is from genome assembly GCA_905147785.2 of Thyatira batis. Classification (NCBI taxonomy): domain Eukaryota; kingdom Metazoa; phylum Arthropoda; class Insecta; order Lepidoptera; family Drepanidae; genus Thyatira; species Thyatira batis. Next base: position 4,108,915 of record LR990507.1, read on the forward strand.
ATGAAATTTAAATGAGGGTTGTTCAGGCCGGTACCTACCTACTCTAATTTCTTTGCAACATCCTTTGAAACTTCATTCCAAGTTAGCGTATTCTTTTTCTGAATTATGTATTATTATAATGGTTGCTTCTTGTTTTAAATTTATATAGTTTTTAAGTTTTGGGTGCTAAGTGCGTTTTCCTGCGCCAATGCATTGAATTTCATCAGCGCTGCAGCGTTACAATTAATTCAAACTTTATTCAACTTGGCGGTACTAATGGCTTTTACATTAAGACTTATTTATTTTCGCTTTTTATTAATGTGTATATTTGCTATGTAGGTAGGTATAATTTAGGACTTTTGAAGCATAAAGGGCCTATAGTAGAAATAGAAAAATACCTTGCTATATGCCTTGCTTGTTTTTCAAATCACATTACGTGCTCAATAATGGCTTAAATCTCATACTTTGTATTATTACATAACTAATTAACACAATTAGAAGAACACATTCATTACCTTTTATAAAGCTCAATCTAATCATAGTATCCCTGAACTTTCTGTTCTAACACAGTGAGATGAAATATATTCAATTCATTCAAATACGCATATGAATTGTCGACTCTCACACCCTCGGTTTTGAAGGTTGACATTTCCTGAAGTGTCCATAGAAACGCAGGTGAAACCGCAACACAGTAGCTAATGATAAATCGCGGTTTAAATAATCCTCAAATCTAAACTTCAATTGGGTACCGACAAAATAATGCAAATGTTAGGATTATTCCCCTCCAATTGTGCCTCTTATTATTTAAATTGCAGCTCGCGTGTTCTTCCGAAGCTTGCCAACCAGGAAATTTTAAATAATTCAGTACAGTAAATAATTGTCTATCCAAAGTATATCTTACTAGCTGCCTCCGCGCGGTTTTACCCGCGTAGTTCCCGTTCTTGTGGGAATACAGGGATAAAATATAGCCTATGTTACTCAGTGATAATGTAGCTTTCTAATGAAAAAAGAATTATTAAAACCGGTCCAGTACTTTTTGAGTTTATTCGTTACATACAAAAATACAAATCTTTCCTCTTTATAATATTAGTGCAGATGTAGATTACAGGGGGTATAAGGTTGGTCTTATTATCCGAATTCGGTTAAATGATCTATGTCCGAAATAGTTTGCAACTTAAACTCTCACTTACCGGTACGTAGAGGGTGTGATGTTCGCTTATTTAATAAAAAAGTTAAAATGAATAGATTTTATTTTTATTAAATTTAAAGGACAGATTTTTCAAACATTATTTTAGTTTAGTTTTTACGACTAACTTTACGACAACTTTTAATATAGAATAGCATTGGTTAATGTTTTTAAAGCTAAACGAAATAATAAAAACAAATATTTGAGCATACCCAAAAACCTTTTTATGTGACAAGAAGATAAACATTGCATTTTCAAATTCAATTTATCAGAATGAATTAATTTCCAGGATGACACAGTTACGAGTAGCTACATACATCAAAATTTTATGTATATTTACTTTTTCTACATATTTTGTAATTTAGCTGTTAGCGTGGCGTAAACTGTTTAAATGGAAAAAGCTGACACCAGAGAGATTAACGAAGTTGGTTGTTTTTATTGTAAAGTTCTGTGCAGATGATACTGGGGCAACATAAATCAGTGAGCGAGTGAACCGAGTGGTTACGTGGGGAATCAAAGTGCTAGATGTGGCATTTGGCATTATTATAACGTCACATAACTCACATACACTCACTCTGGAGTCGAATTGGTCTCGAACCCTGCGCTTCCAGAGGAGTTTCCTGCCACGTACACTCAGGTTGTGGAATGAGCTTCCCACCATGGTATTCCCAATGGAGTACAGTATGGGGTTCTTCAAGAAGGGAGTGAAGAGATTTTTACAGGGTCGGCAACGCGTGAGTAGCGCCCCTAGTGTTGCAAGCCTCCATAGGCTACGGTAATCGCTTCCCATCAGGCGGACTGTATGCCTGTTTGCCACCTTTGTGGTATAAAAAAAAAAAAAAAGAATGATTCGGCTTTGATTAATTGAATGATGGCAGTAACTGTTACGTGTTAGGTTCAACACCAGCTGAGACTTCTATGGAAGTGAGGTTTTTGCCCTCAGGCTTAAATTGTATGGCTATTATTTTTTAATTTTCCTTTACTGTTTTTTTTTTTTATCTGACATAATTATTTCTTTTGAATTGAGACGTGCAGTAATCGTATTAAAATAAACACTGTATTTGTCGGCGCTCATTATTAAAATGTTGTTATTCAAACGCGCGCACGTGCAATATGACATCATCGCGCCACTCTGTGAGTCAGGAGAGGTGGGGGTACGGACAGCGGGTATAAAGCGGCGCGCTCGGTGCGGCTCGGGGCCCAAAATTCAAGACCAGCTCCAAAATTCAAGACCAGCTCCAAAATTCAAGACCAGCTCCAAAATTCAAGACCAGCTCCAAAATTCAAGACCAGCTTGCAGCCGGTAACTCAGCTCGCGACACACAACCCCACACTAACACACAAATCCGATTCCGTCCTCGCCGGCGAGGACCGTCGCGACGTCCCACCCAGTCTCGTCTTGTTAGTGCGGCCCGTGCCGCAGCAACGACCCAGTCCGCTCCCTAAATAATCATGTCAAGTGAGTCCCCACTTCCCCCAGTGACGCCCTGAGCCGAGGCACGGTCCCGCAGGGGACACCCTCAGCGCTGTCGCTTAAATTTTCCTTCGGTTGAGAGCCATCTGCGCTCACCGAAAAAGTCCGCGTAACGGTGTAAAAGCCATCTGAGGCTGTCACCTTCTAGTCCATTCAAAAAAAAAAAAAAAAAGTAAGAGCAATACCTCCAAGGGAGAACATTTACAATAATTACTGATTGTCGCCATAAAATCATCGACAAATAAACATGAACTCTTATCCAGGATTCACAGGTGGTGGTCATTTCTCCAGCACTATGATTTCAAAATTGAATACCGTCAAGGATGCCGAATGAAACATGCAGATTTCTTCAGTCGCAATCCTACGCCATGCATTAACATAGCGCAAAATATTGATACATGGCTAAAAATTGAGCAAAGGCGTGATGTAGAATTAGCCAAAATCATAAAGAAGTTGGAACACAACGAAATTATTCGTGAGTATCGGGTAAATGATTTTGTTTTAGAGCACTGGCTTGACGAAGATGAGCCCAGTTGCAAAAAATGGAAGAAAGTAGTTCCAAAAACATACCAGTGGAGCATTATTAATGCCTTTCATACTGCACTGAAACATTTCGGTTGGGAAAAGACCCTCAACAAGATTCGAGAAAGTTATTGGTTTCCTGAAATGTCCTCAACAGTAAGACGCTTCGTAGATAATTGTGTAATATGCAAAACAAGCAAAGGTCCTTCCGGAGCCAAACAGGTAGAAATGTATCCCATAGAAAAGAAGCCTATTCCTTTCGATACTATCCACATAGATATGACAGGTCATCTTACAAAAAGGAATAATAAGCATGAGTATGTTGTTGTTGTCATAGACGCTTACACTAAGTTTGTCACATTAACCTATGCGAACAATAAAACTGCCAACTCAATGCTGCGCGCATTGAAACATATAGTATCTCTGTTTGGAGCTCCTCGGCAAATCATAAGTGACCAGGACACTGACTTTAAAGCCGAATTTGAAGAGTTCTGTAAAAATTACAACATCCACCAACACTTCATTGCTCCAGGAGTTAGTCGAACAAATGGACAGGTAGAACGGATGATGGCTGTTGTAAAAAATGGATTGACTATCATTCGCAATTACGAAACTCAAAACTGGAAGAAGGGTTTGGAAGCACTCCAGATAGCAATCAATTGTACTAAAAATAAAACAACTAACGTGAGTCCAATCAAAGCTCTCACCGGAAGACAATGTGAAATACCACCAGAATTAGTAACATTAATTGATGAAGAACAGCAGACAGTAAGTCGAAATAAACTTGATAAATACATACAAAAGAAGATTGAAAAACGAGGAAAGGAAGACAAAGCGAGATTTGACCACGGTAAAGCGAAAGTGAAGAGATTCCAAAAAGGTGACATTGTTTTATTTAAAACAAAGCCCCGGTCCCAAATGGGACTTGATTTGAAATACCCGGATGCTTATATAATTTGGAAAATACTGCCGAATGATCGTTACCAGGTAAAAAAGATAACGGGACGCGGACGCCCCAAAAAAGTAGCCCATGACCAACTGCGACTTGCACCCAAACCAAACGAAGGCATAAATCAGGATGCCACGTCGGCGCAAGATGAACCAACTGTGACACCGGAATCAAATGAGGTCGAACTGAACACTCCCGATGATTCGGTTCAAATTCAAGAGATATAACCACGCTCTATAGTTAAGGTAATGTACGCTAAGGTAATGTACGCTATTTTTGTATTAATTACAATTTAATAATTGTTCACAATTATAGTAAGTCGAGGACAGGGGCCTCCTTACTATGGTAGTATCGGAAGTTGAGGACAGGGGCCTCCTTACTATAATGGTATCGCAAGTTGAGGACAGGGGCCTCCTTGCTTGAGTAGTATCGTAAGTTGAGGACAGGGGCCTCCTTACTTTTCATTTGACATAAGTTGAGGACAGGGGCCTCCTTAGTTTTCAAGATATTAAATAAATTGATCATAGTCTCTTTAATTAACTTCAAGTTAAGTTCTACTAGTTAAGTTTGTATATACTGTGCGCATAATTCTGTGTTTGACAGGTCGAGGGCGACCTGTATGCAGTATGGCCGTGTCGGCGCTCATTATTAAAATGTTGTTATTCAAACGCGCGCACGTGCAATATGACATCATCGCGCCACTCTGTGAGTCAGGAGAGGTGGGGGTACGGACAGCGGGTATAAAGCGGCGCGCTCGGTGCGGCTCGGGGCAGAATTGTCAAGGCACTCGTTCCGTCCACATCTCACAATTGTGACCCGGATCACGCCCGATTTACTGCGTTAACTTTATTTAAATTACATTGTTTTTATCTTTAAAATAATTTCATAATTAACTAGCTGCCTCCGCGCGGTTTTACCCGCGTAGTTCCCGTTTCCGTGGGAATACAGGGTTAAAATATAGCCTACTAGTGGCTCCCCGCGGTTTCACCCGCGTACCCGGGAGGTCTTCCATTTTCCCGGGATAAAAAGTAGCCTATATGTTAATCCAGGTTATAAGCTATCTTTATTCCAAATTTAATTCAAATCCATTCAGTAGTTTTTACGTGAAAGAGTAACAAACATCCATACAAACTTTCGCCTTTATAATATTAGTAGGATGTTACTCGAGGATAATGTAGCTTTCCAAAGGTGAAAGAATTTTTGAAATCGGTACAGTAGTTTCGGAGCCTATTCATTACAAACAAACAAAATCATGTCTGAAGACCAGTCTAGAGGTGATTTCAGTGGCGAGGACCATCGCCCGCCATCACCAATTCTACAACAAGTTTCGGTTCCATCCGAAATATTAAACAATTGTGTACTTTATACCTTAGATTTATACGACCTTAACTACCCTAATGACTAAGCAATCTTCTAAACAGAGCGTCGGAGTGGACAATCATAAGTGCCTATTTTAATCAATAAAAATATTGTTTTTCATTTTACAGTCTCTTCAGTCTCTTTTCTACAGTCCCTTCTATACGGTATCTAAGTCCACAATAAGCTGCACACAACTAGAGGAACGCATGGTAGCCACCGTGGTAATTCGCATTTTGTTTTATTTCGCTAGGTGTCAAGACGCTGTGTAACCGTTAAAGTTTTTATATCTTTTTCTCATCGAAAAACAACGATAATAGTATCGGCATGGACTGAACACAGTTTAAATGAATTAAGAACAGGGTTTTAATTGAAGTATTTATTTTTGTATCTTTATCGATTTCTCTGAACTGTGTACACCGATTGCGATAGTATTAATAGAACAATGATTGCGAATCCTGTGGGCATGATCAATTTTAATGGTAATTTATTACTGAGTGATGTGAGGAATATTAAACAAACAAAGATTGGTTCTAAGAACAAACACTGCCATTCTCAGTACCGATAGGAATCAAATTATAACAAGTACCTACATTATAATCTATGCAAAATGTATGAGCCAACTAAGTGAAAACAAAGTATACAATCCTTTAGGCGATTCGACAGAATAAACAATACCGAAACACACTTAACTGTTTATATAATGTGGTTTTCATTATGCAAATGTAGAAGTATGTACTTAATGTAAGTTAGCAATTACGATGGATGCCGTATCTTGGGCAAATAAATGCAAAATAACTTGACAATATGAAAAGGAAGTGTGTTTTGAGCAATGTATATGAGTGGTATTTATTCCACCGCAGCGTAAATAATTCATCAATCAATAAGATAAAAACAAATAAGTATTATTAATAAATCTATATATATAAAAGAAAGTGTTAGTTACACTATTTATAACTCAAGAACGGGTATACCGATTTGGTTGAAAATTGGTGGGGAGGTAGTTGAGAACCAGGAGATAGACATAGGATACCTTTTATCCCGGGAAAACTGAAGTTCCCCGGGGCCGCGGGTGAAACCGCGGGGAGCCACAAATTTTTCATAATTTAATATTATTATGTTCTTATTTATATGATTTAGTAGATTCTGAGAATATATTCTATCGACGGTAAAATCATTGATTTAAATCTATGCTTCGGGCAAAATAAACAAACCAAATATTATGAAATTATACCCTGAGAGTCCCAGCCCTCTTGATAATTAAAATTCATCAGTCGTCAGAGTAAAACAATAATAATTGTACTCGTACTCATTGTGAGAAACTTTTAAATTTTATCGCCCCTTAATCTATGTGTACAAGTACTAAAGCCGTGAGCTCTGCGCTTTTCAACATTCAGAGCCAGCAATTGGGTGGAACGTCTGTTTATTTATAGCTCTTTGATGAAGTTTTAAGTCTATGGCGCTGTAAAATTTTAAGCGAGACCAATTTACCTAGATCCCTAAGATCTAACATCGATACCTCTCTAATACTACCCCACTGAGGAGTGGAAGGAGAGGAGCAGGTCAAAGTTATGTGGTAGTGATTTTAGAGTGAGGACAGAGTCTTGCTACAGATTGTTTGCGTCTCAGCGGTTTATGGAAGCAGATAATGGGGGCGTACGAACGGCAGATGGGTCTTGAAGTAGGCCATGAAGTAAGCGATTTCACCTGTAAAGAATACAGATAACTTATTATTGTTTTAGTAAAATTGGGCGGTGATGGCAACACCGTTGGTTTTAAGCAATCAAACGGTTTAGTAGTTTACATACATTAATATGTTTACTTTTAGTAACATCAACGTGAATAAAATGAAAAACAATCAGAAAGGCTTAAACTCATGGGTACAGAAAAAAATAAGTTAGTCGTTAAAAGAAGTTCTGACTCTCAACCCGCTGGACATGGGTTCGAATCCAGGACAAACATTTGTATTCATGACTATGTCTATTTGTTCTGTGTTTGGATGTAAATCTCTATATAAGTAGGTATGTATTTAAAACGTAGTAGATATATTATTATGTAGTATATCAGCCATCTGGTTACCATAACACAAGCTCAATTTGAAGCTTACTTTGGAATCCGATTGGCCGTATGTGAAAAATGTTCCAGGACATTTTTTTTACATACACAGTACACAACCTCCTTCTTAATATTAGGAATTCTCATTTTGTATAGCTCCAACACCCGTGTGCCTCTTGTAGATGAGTCAGCACAAGATACTATTCTGTTGGTCTTTGTTTCAAAACTTTCTTGTTTTACTTTACCCTGTGTTCAACGAATGCCACGTTCAAAGCTCGTACTCTATATATATGTTGCATGTATTTATTTAGCCAAGTTTCAACAAGTTATATCCGGAAAATGTTCCACTTCTTAATTACTATGTTTGAGTTTTAGATATGGAACAAGGATTGCTAAATGAGTGGGCAGCCATTTATAAAGTGAAAATATGCAAAGTATCTTATGTAAATAGGTTGTAGCTGAACGATGTTAAGAGAAACGCACATATAAAAAGTAAAAAATCATTTATTAATATCTACATAATGTACATAAAATATTAAAACTACATTCCTTATGACAAATTAAAACTAATTATTTTATTATTATACTGGAATATATGAATATTACAACATAAAAAGGTAAACACTGTTTTAGACTATAGAACGAGGTTAAGGAGGTAAGCACTCAAAGCCTAGAAGGGAATTTGGTACTTTAATTTTCCCGCGATATAAGGTCTCTATGAAAAAAAAACTCTAACTCTGTGCCAAATTTCATCAAAATTCCAACTGTTCTTGTTCCGTAAATGAATAACAAAGATATTCTGTAAATAACTATGCATGCTCACAAACTTGCGCATTTATAGTATTAAAATGATGATGTGCGACAGAACACGTTCTTCTCTAAGCTTATCAACAAAAAGCCTAATTATTATTGTCTTATGCTCATCACATTATTGGTACGTGTTTAGGTACAGATGATTACTACACGTTATACTAATGTCTAATTAATTAACCTATTAAAAATTATTATTGTACATTATGGATTACCAATATAATTATTTATTCTACTTAGATTTTTGTTGTACAAGTTTGACTTTATAACATTTCAATTTATGAAATACTATTTCTATATACCTACAATTTATTTGTATTAAAACCTACACTAAACCCAGACAAAACCCGTAAGTAATAATTATTATAAGTTTAATCTTATCAACATTTATTTTCCTAGTAAATAAATCTGTAACGTGAAATTTATATAAGAAGTTTTATATTTGTGTGCAATTTTCAAAAGAAATATTATAGTTTAATCGTACCGGGATTTAAAAAACACAATGTATATTTCTATGAATAAACTACCCGTTACAAATACATTTGAAAAGAACTGAAGACGTTTCTATACCATACAATTACACTTTGATCATTATTAAGCAAAGCTATGAAAACGTTAAAGCCAATCTTCTTTAATCATATCAGCAGCTTTTTCTGCTATCATCATGGTAGGGGCATTAGTATTACCTCTAACAATCAATGGCATAATGGACGCGTCAACTACTCTCAGATGTTTCACACCATAGACTCTCAATCTTGAATCCACCACGGCATCTTTGTCCCAGTCTGGGCCCATTTTACATGTACCTACAGGATGAAAGATAGTCGAAGTGTAATGTGTAAGCAAACATAGAAAATATTCGTCAGAACCCCATGGATATCCAACGCAAGCTTCCACTGGTATTCTTACGTATTTTGCACCACTTAATTTAAATGCTTCGGTTTCCTCCAAACTTACAGCGAATCTCATGCCAGCTAATAAAATGTCAACGTCTTCTTTGACAGTAAAAAATCTCGGGTAAATCAGTGGTTGACCAAACACTGGGTCTGTATGGTTAAGCAATAAAAATCCTTTACTTTTCGGTGCCAATAGCAATGGTCTTGCAGCTAAACCATCGTAAAATGCTAGTGGGAAAACATTCGTGGAAATATATGTTGTTGGATCTGAATAAAATTCCTTTACATTTCTACCATCAAAGTGGAACTGTAAGTCAGGTACATTTTCATATGTGTATTGAGTTTTAATAAACGCTGTCCCCACCAATGAACCGGTTGCCGCTAAAGGACTATATTTGTTTGAAAAATGATTTTTATAATTGTATATTTCATTTAATAGTTCCTGACCACTTATAGCTGTAGATGTCTTGTTAGACAAGGTTAAGACCAAAGCATCTGTGGTGACATGATCTTGAAGATTATGCCCTACATTTAAATCAACCACTACTGGTATATTTAGATTTTGCAAATGATATTTAGGTCCTATACCAGATAACATGAGCAATTTGGGAGAATTAAGGGCACCACTACTTGAAATAACTTCTTTTTTGGCATTAGCAATATATGGTACACCATTTTTAACATATTGTACACCGTAAGCAATTTTAGTTGCTGGATCTATTAGAATTTTTGTTGCATAGGCCTCAGTAACAACATGTAAGTTGGGTCTTTTGTGACGAATTGGTTTGATATAAGCAGCATTGGAGGATACTCTACGGCCATCTCTAGAAGTTGTTTGTGATATATCAGTACCAATCTGGTTTTCACCATTTAAGTCAGTGATAGGTAAACCCTTTTCCTTAAAGGCATTGACAAGCATTAATGCATTTACGTCTACGTATGAAAATCTTTCTACGTTTAGAGGTCCACCGATGGAATGGTATGTTTTGTCATGTGACTCAATATCTTGATTATTTTCCGCTTTCTTGAAGAATGGTAGAATCTGAAAAAAAATACAACAATATGAATCGAACTACTGAATGCAGCAACATAAATTATGCTAACCACAGAAATATGAGAATAATTTTGCAAGATTCTAATAATTTGTTTAGATTTCGTAATCGGATCTGTTTTCTAGAATGTGGTTAAACGTAATTACAATTTAATGCTATTTGTAAACCAACATAGTTAAATGAAATGAATATTAAAATATTTAGATGAACATAGCCATTACATTAATAGTTATGCACATATTTATATGGAAGAAGCACTTCGTCACACTCTAAATATTACTGATTTTATGTAATACATAAAAGCTTATGTTAATTTTAATGTTTGTTTTAGAATTAGAATTAGAATTAGCTTATCAGTAATTTGATCATATAGAGCAATGAATATTTAATTAGAATTTTGCATAATATAAAATGGTTTAACTCACATCGCGATAGCTCCATCCTTGATTGCCCAACTCTGCCCATGCATCGTAGTCTCTTCTATTGCCTCTTATATAGAGAAGGTAGTTTATGGCACTGGAGCCTCCCATTGTTCTGCCTCTGTATACATTACAATATTAAATTAATATTATTTTGCGTAAGACTGTTTAACTTTATACAGTTTATTTAGTTAGTCAATGTAATTTACAACTACTTTTGTCATCCGTAAATTTAGTTATTTATTAGCTTTATAATAAAACATTCACTACCATGCATAACCTTTCTGTAAAACGTTTAGATGAAAGCAAAACACCATATTTAAACACACATTTTTAATTGATTAATACTAAATATTATTATTAAATATTATCTAGTATGTAGGTAACATTAAACTAGTCTAAGTATATGGGAATGTATACAGTTAGTGTTTTATAATGTCACAAGGTGTGGTAGGTAATGTAAATGAAGTGAATTTGTACTTACTGGGTTTATTTTAAAATGTGCCTTTTTCATAATGTTGATTTTCTATCGTATGTTTGACCAACAGTGCTATTTTATATGTATTAGTGTTTAATGCAATCAAAAGTGGACCATGTATGTTAAACCAAGTGAAACATTATTTTTATTTTGTATGTATGGACTTACCAATTCGTATATTATTATGTTCTTTTTGTTCGTGTATATAATCTGAAGTCAGTAAATAGGTATGATTACGTTATGAGTATTTATGTTCTATAAATATTATACATTACAGTTTAAATTTAACAATAATATTCTAAATTTAACAAAATGACTTAGTAATCAACCCAATCTTCTTTTATCATATCTGAAAGTTTTTCTCCGATCATCATAACTGGTGCATTTGTATTTCCTCGGACAATATTTGGCATAATTGAAGCATCTGCTACACGTAAATTATTAATTCCATAAACCTTTAGCCTTGGATCAACTACTGCATGTTTGTCCCACTGTGGTCCCATTTTACATGTACCAGCTGGGTGAAAGATAGTCCCAGTATACCTCGTAAACAAGCAAGCAAAATATGAATCAGTTCCCCATTTATAGCTAGAACAAGCTTGCACAGGCTTTCGTATGAATTTCACTCCATTTCTTCTAAATGCCTTTGTTTTCTCTAGCTTTGTTGCGAATCTCAAACCTGCTATTAAAGTGTCTAAATCTTTTTGAACCGTAAAAAAGTTTGGATATATTAATGGTTGTCCAGATATCGGGTGGGTTTTGTTCAATGTTAAGAATCCTCTACTCTCTGGTGTTAATAGAATTGGTCTCACGTTAATACTGTCATAGAATGAGAAAGGCATGGTATCGGTAGCCAAATACGTTGTAGGATCAGAATAGAATTCTCTTCGATTTCTGCCATCAAAGTGAAATTGTATATCTGGGGCTGTTTCATCATCATCAGCATATTCTGTTCGTATAAAAGCAGTAATCTGTAATGGACCGGTGGCGGCTAATGGCACATTTTTAGGCCTTGTTTTGTAATATCGTTTAATTCTATTAATCAATTGTTGACCAGTTATAAGAGTAGAAGTTTTATTTGTCAGTCTCATTAGCATTGCGTTTGTCGTTGCATGATCTTGCAAATTACATCCAACGCTCAATTCTTTTATAACAGGTATTTTTAACGGTTCCAGTTCACTCTTAGGACCTATGCCAGACAACATAAGTATTTTAGGAGAATTTAAAGCTCCTGCGCATAATATTACTTCTTTCGTTGCTCGGACTTCATGATTAGTTCCATTTTTTACATAATTGACACCATAAACTGTTTTCGATTTCCGTTCAATCAATAATTTTGTGACATGAGCATTTGTTCGTATAACTAAATTGTTCCTTTTTCTTCGTATTGGTCTTATAAAAGCTGCGTTCGTGGAAAATCTTTTACCGTTTTTCGCGGTATTTTGTGTTGTCATTGTACCCATTTGGTTTTCTCCATTAAAATCAACAAGAGGCAAACCAGTTTCATGAAATCCTTCGACTAACATTAGTACGTTTTTGTCCACATAACTAAACCGTTCAACGTTCATTGGCCCGCCTACTCCGTGATATTCATCATCAACGTCTCCTAGATCCCGATTGTCTTCCGATTTCTTGAAATATGGCAGCACCTGGAATATTTTGGAAGCATAAGAATGCAGACTATTATATCATATAATCTTGATGTCAGTTAATTACTTCTCTGTAGTTCCAGCCATAGTTTCCCAAATCAGCCCAGTCATCGTAATCGCGTTGGTTACCTCTCATGTACACCAAATAGTTTATAGCACTTGATCCACCCATTACACGGCCGCTGTAATTTATTAAAATTTGTACCAACACGTGACTCTTGTGAACGCATGAAAACAGCAATATAACAAAAGGCTTGTATTTGTATAGCAGTGAAAAGCAATTTAATTCTAAAGAGTTTTCGATAAAAAAAATTACAAAAGTACCTATTATATCGTAGTTTATCATAAATTCACTCACTTTTAGCCCTTGTATATTTAATTTCATCATTTACATTGAAAATGTGAAGGTAACTTGACAAATATAATTTATATTAAAATTATCTGGCTGTATACAGAACAGGTACCTACCGTTTTCTAAACAAGACTTTAATTAAATTTCGTGCTAGCTTAAATCAAGATAAAGAAAACATCGTTGTTAAGGCCTCGTGGAAAACACAATGAAATAACGAAACAAAAAGAAACAAGTGATGACAAGTTTATGCTTTTAAAACATTTGCTGAAAGCTCATTATTTATTTATGTGAGTGCTAAAAATAAAATTGCTATGATGTGTTATATTTATATACGACTTATTATTCGACAAACAGAATATATCTGACAAGTTTTGATTCAACGATTAATCTATTTATACGACAATGATATAAATAATATATGGGTTATGTAAGGGTGGGTAATAAAGTCAAAAACTGTCGTACATTAGAGATCATTTTGAAATATCCAGCTGGTCACCACAACTTGTTGAACTTTTGTTGCCAGCAGCCCAAAGGTAAAAGTTTATTTTTGCACTTGCAAGCAAGCTCGTTTTACAGTTTTAAGTGTTTTTATACCATAAAACTATGGTAAAAAGCGAAGTTTCCAAAGAGTTTCTCGCATTAAACAAAGTTTTTCATTATAAGTACACTTACAACAACTGTTTTAAGACGATATTAGCTATATCATTTAAGATAAGATTGAGAATATTTCAAATCAACATAGTACTTTTTTCATGTTAGTGAACCCTTAATACGTTTTGTTTGATCTCTCACCTAGTCCATGCGCAAGTCTGTCCCCTCTGCGCTCGGCATGTCAACTCCTCAGGCTGGGTTCTATAGTTCCAGTCTATATTGGTGCTGTCCAGGACTGAAGCGAGGGCCGGCACACTTGTGACTTCTGGTTCCTCTGGACCTGCTTCTAGAAGGAGAACCTATTTCGAAACAAAAATATTAAACTTTAAATCCAAAATGTTGATTTTTGTGTCTAAATATTGTTTGTTAACGATGGTTTGTTACCATCAACGAGCATGTAACCAATAGAGTAGAACTGTTAACAGTTTTGTTAGAAAACAAAATACGCCAAAACGTTGCGCCGGCCCCTGTGTTCTGATTGGCCGACTCAAGGTCAAGTGTTGCACTAGACGTACACACAGGTCTCTTATTGGTCGGGTACTATTTAAGTTCGAGCGTGGCTTGTTAGTTATACGTGACAAAGCATTGATGCGTTGCTAAACAAATGGCTCACTATTGCTACTCTATTGGTTACATGCTCGATGGTTACCATTTAAGTTCATAACGGTTCAACAAGTTTTAATTCCATTGGTACACAAATAAAATGAATATATATCGGTGCTTTGATACCAAAACAATAGGCCAAAATGAATATAAACAAAGTAGGTAATTATTGAACCAAAATCAAATACAAATATTTATAAAAAAATAACTCGAGAATGGCTGAATCCATTTGGTAAGATATAAAATGTTTGTAATGAGGTTTTAATGGATATTTTCGTGTAAAATATGTAGATCATAACGCGGGTGAAATCTCGGGGCGGAAGCTAAGTGGTAAAAGATAATTATCATTCCTTCATAATAATGACTCGAAGTAAAAAAATCAACATAAGTAAATAAATCAAAATTAAATTACAATATTATTTAAATTTAACATAACGAAATTCTGGTTAATTAGCATAATTAATTGCCGAATAAAAATTTTTGCAACAATTGCAACGGAAAAGTGTTAACAAGGTTATTTATAACTGAAAGTGGCCTTTATATTCTTTCAATTTCAGTAATGTTTATACCAGAATAAAAAATAAATTTAAATTAAATTATTATAAAGTTTTACATAAAATATAGATAATATTATTATGTTCCGTATATAGGAGTATATAATGTCGCGAGACAGAATGTATATAATTTAAGAGAATATCTATAAATATAAAAGAATGTCGTGTTAGTTACACTTTTTATAACTCAAGAACGGCTGAAACGATTTGGCTGAAAATTGGTGGGGAGGTAGCTTAGAACCAGGAGACGGATATAGGATACTTTTTATCCTGGAAAAATTTAAGATCCCCAGGAACGCGGGTGAAGCCGCGGGGAGCCACTAGTAATATATATTTTTTTACTTTTCTCGCTAGGTTGGTTCCACAAAACTTACTTATTGACGATCAAGCCAATTTAATTTGTCCCAATAAATACGCTCAGCCATTTTTTTTTTTAATAAATTCCCTTACACAATTTAGTTTATCTAGAATTTTATAAGAAATTGGTAGTCCAATGGTTTCCAATTAAGCTATGTTGCCAGCATATAATTCAAATTGAATGAACAGTTAACACTTCAGTAAATAGTAATTGTATTTTTTAAGAAAATAAGTTTCACAATACTTTTATGAAATGTTTGCTCAAATCCCATAAAGACATACCAACGGCGTATTGGACTCACTTAATATGGATTCATTATTAATGATAATAATGCTGATATATAAACGCTTAAGCTTTTTAATAAGCCTTTAATATGCTTGTATATATATTTGTTCATGTCAAATTATGTAACAAAATTTTAAAGCCGTTAAACTGAATGGATGGTCCTGTTTTTTTTTAACGCAGAAGACTGAAACATAATAGTCATTCTTGTCTATAAAAACGTTGCTTTTTATTGTATTGTTTTTCGAAAAAAAAAACCGTAGGTACAATAATCTACGTTAGTATGTGCAACTCATTACTGATAATTATCGCCCTATTTATGCAACAAGATTTAAATCTACAAAAGTAAATCATATTTTCAAAGCATTATGGTTATTTAATGGTAAATTTTATGGTAAATTAATTTCATAATAGCTTACATGGGGAGAATGGCAGATACGGTCTGCCACCTATGATATCTGCAAAATCTGCTTTTAATTTAATAATTAAAATTAAATTAACATTATAATAAACATTTACATAAAGTAATAATAATTTGTATAACAGAAACGCCTCTTTCTTCTCATAATAATAGTACCTAACTCTCCGCTCTTTACCAACCATTATGAGGCACCGCGCATGCGCGAACGATAGATCTCGCGCGAGAAAATATTACAACGGTACTGAACGAGTTGTCACCAAGACGCCAATTTGTGATATCCGTACGCGCGGCACCTCAAAATCGTTAATTTTTATCCAAATAGGCCATTACAAGCACTTATAAACAATAAGTCTAATGCTCAGTTCTGATTAAACTCACCAATTAAGTAGTCTTTTCAAAACCAACATAGATCTAATACAATAAAGATACATATCGTATGAAATAGCTTGTAAAGCGAGCATTTCACTGCCAAAGGTCTTTTTCTAACGAGTAATAAACCTATACTAATATTATAAAGAGAAAAGATTTGTTTGTTTTAACCAATAGGCTCCGAAACTACAGGGCCGATTTGCACAATTCTTTCACAAATATAAAGCTACGTTATTCATAAATAACATAGGCTTTATTTCATCCCCGTATTCCTACACTACTCGGGTAAAACCGCGCGACGGTAGCTAGTTTGATATAAAACTATTAGGCAAAACCTGTAACACTTGTTAATTTTGTATATATTTAGTTGAATAGCATGTTATTTTACGTGTTGAGTTATTGTTTTCTTGTTACGGGAGGATCAAGCTCCTTGATGGAGCTGATGGTGATAGAAATAAAATATTCTGATGAATGCTGTGTAACCTCTAATGTGTTATGTCTATAGATGATCATTCAGACTCCATTCAGTTGAAGCACCCAAGTCATTATATTATGTTGATACAGTAACGCTGAGATATAGGACTCTATCCTAAAATAAAAAAAAGTCAATCAAACAAAATAAATGACACTAGATATAGTTTTTTATAAATTTAACATGCTTCGTTGATTAATAAAAGAGAAACTTGAAAGTTTTCATGAGATTGATCGGATAAACTTGTGAAATTCAGTATTTGCAGCGGACTGCCACTGATTTTGCACTATTGTAAAGTATCAAACTCAAAGTGTTGCTCTATTGAATAGAAGTAACAGAAAATGTTAAAGGTCAAAAAGAATATAAAATTGTATGAGAAATATTATACGATTCTGGGATCTGAGAAACCGTTGTATGTATCAAATTTGGCAAAATATGTGCCTACGAATAATCATATGTAATGAATAATTGTTTTTGTTGCTGTGTAGGGTTCCGTAGCTAGATTGACAAAATTCAATACTTTACGTATACAAATACGATTTACTTAAACATTTTTTTAAATATTGAGGTGGCAACGAAATGGTTAAAAGTCGTATTCGGTTGATTTTAGGATCTTTTTTACTTGGCCGACTATAACTCGTTAACCTGTAAAGCCAACTTAGCCTTGATAGTTTTCCTTTTAAATTCACCATAAGTGTGGTTCAAGTGGTTTGTTTGGTATACATCTAATATATAAAATTCTAGCGTCGCGAAGTTTGTGGTAAAACTCCTCCGAAACGGCTTGACCGATTCTCATGAAATTTAGTATCCATATTCGGTAGGTCTGAGAATCGGACAACATCTATTTTTCATCCCCTTAAATGTTAAGGGTAAGCCACCCCAAATTTTTTTTTTTTCAATTTTTGAAAAAAAAATTTTTTTTAATTTTTTTATGATACAGCATTAGTAAATACATACAACCCTGAATTTTCAACCCTTTACAACCAACCCCTATTTTACTATCGCGATTTTTATTTTTTCTTCCGCCTTCACCGGTCGATAAACGATCAATCGATCAGTTATAATAAAAATAATTAAATATTATTTAGTTCAATAAAAAAATAGATACATATCTTATCAATACATATATTAAGTCACTGTTTTTTACCAATACATTGATGGAAGGATTTATTAACTATTCATATTTTAATTTCTTTGAAGACAACTATAATAAATATTTTTTTACATTCAATAAATTGGGAATAAAGTACATTTATTAATAGTTAATGTAACATTAAATAAATCGTATTTAATAAACTGATAGTTACAATATGAATAATTATTTTTTATATTTAGATAACTAACAAGAATTGTAATTTAAAATATATTCTCTACATTAAGTTATTACCCTACATAAAGCATTAATTTATTGAATAATCTGAAAGCGATGAACACAAAAACTACTAAACAGATTTCCATCCGGTTTTGACCAAGTTAAGGAGTATTTCATGGGGAAGGTTTTTATGTTTACTACATCAATTTGGACCCGGTAGGTGGCGCTGGAGGGCAGAACGAAGTCTGCCGGGTCCACTAGTATAATATATATTTAATACCATACCTAATAATATTAACCATAACCAATATTATAAATGCGAGTCCACCAATAGTAAGTTATATTATCAGGTAGTAACATAGAATAAATTTCATCCCCTTGTTCCTTCGGGAACGTGTACTACGCGGCTGAAACCGCGTAACGGAAGCTAGTATATATAATCGTAGAAGCCGTAGGAGTTGTTTATTATTTTCCCTCTTATTGTTTCCCCTTCTATAGTTACGAAAGTTTGCTCATCCCATCTCGCTATCAAATTGGATAATGTACTCGTATATAACTTTGTTTTATATTATGAAATTAATTTCCGCTGACACAAATTTTATTAATGTTTATTATAGAATCAGTTCGTTGAGTTTTTACAAGATTGTTCTTAAAAGATGGACGTTAATTCAGATAGGAATGTTTAAGAATAAATTGATGTTATAAGAAACGGCGTAGGTGGAACAAGCGTTAAGAGTCCAGTGTATGTATTGAAAGAATAGGACGAAAATCCAACTAAATATAAATGCGAAATAATATAAATACATACCTAATAATATAGGAAACGGGGAGGCACGAAGATCAGGTTTCGTGGAGAGTTATTTAGGTGCAGGTGTATGGTCGTAAAAGTAGAGGAAGACCGAAGAAAGTATGGATGGGTTGTCTTAAACGCGATATGCGTCAGAAGAGAGTCATGACTGAAATGACAGTTGACAGAATAACATTTCGATTTCATAAATTTCTAAACTCAATTTAATACAACTAGCGATGCCTGAAACGTGGTTGTGTAGAATCCTACCCAAAACTTAAAAGTCTAGTAATTTTATTAACTTATTTTATATTGCATTATTTTTATTCCCAAATATAGTTTTTATCAAAACTAATACCGGTGTTATGTTCTGCAACGTAAGAATAAAGCGATTTTAATTTAATTTTAGGGTGTTATGTTCACAGAAAAAAGACTTATGAAATGACAAATATTTTTGTTCAAATGGGCCTTTATAAGCACTTAAGAATAGTCAGTTATTAAAGTATTATAATATTTCATAGTAATTTTTTTTTATATAAGCCTATATAGTTAGTCTAGACTGTATTCATAAAAGCTATTATATCTATATAATTCTTGGAAAAATCATATTAAGTATGTTGTTTATAAGAGAATCGTTAAGTAAATTTATTTAACACTAGTGCTCTACACACGCGATTTCCCACGCGTTGCCTGGGGGTCTATAATTTTCCCGGGATAAAAACATACACTAACTGTGTCCCAAATTTTATCGCGATCCCTTTAGCCGTTCTATCGTGGAAGAGTAACACACATACATACGGTCTTATTCATAATAAAACGCTTATCGAAGGTATAAACCTATATTAGTTAAAACGTCTTTTTTTAAGCTTATCAAACGTTCGATATGAATCTTTATTCATAATCGTTTGATAAACTTCCGATAACTAAAATGGCTTTAATGAACATAATGTTGCCTGTTTGTAGAAAAGTGGTGAAATGTGAATGGTAGAAAAATGTTTTCAGGACATTTTGTCCATGGATCGGTAAAAAAAAAAAAAAAAACTTCATATTTGAGGTTCGTGTCAAACATTTTGAAAGTGTCAACAAACTGTAGAATATGTACCGTAGAGTTTTAAAATAAATTTTAATCCAAAAAAAGATAAAGAAGTGAAAATTGGCTAGATTGATATGGTAAGTGTAATTCAAATATTTTAATTATGGATGTAGTGTGATACGGGAATAAATAATTTAATCATCTTTGTTTTTATCATGACCATGGAAAAGATAACCAAAATAAAAATATTCAAGAGGTATTTTATTGTATGAGTAATTGTTTCATATACAGGAGTCACTTAATTATCTAAACATTTATATATGTTCAGTTCAGATCCACCACCTGCTCCAATGTCTTTAGGTTCGCAATTGCTGGGTCCAAAACCTAGAGAAATAAAGAAAAAGGTGTATAAATTATATCCAATAACCAGAAAAAACATGTTGTATTAGAATGTTTAAATTATATTGTATTGTTTCAGATCCTCATGTTAAGCATATAAGTATTTTCACCTGCAGAACAAGTTGCAGCTTGTGTAATTGAATGCAGAAGAGAACAGCATATGCTGCATTTAAAAAATAAAAACTTAAAAACAAGAAAATTTGATGTTAATGGAGAAATTATTAAAATATAAAATAAAATTGAATATTTATATTATAAAGAAATAAATAGATTAAATTAATTATCTTATTTTGTTTTATTCAATTAGTTACCTGCAACTAGGGAGAACTTTATTCACTAAAGCGCCTTGCAATAAAAGCTTGTTCAATTCCCCTGCTTCAAAGCGTTCTTTAAGGATTGATTCATTGAATATCCCTGCATTTTTAATTTTGATATGGGTGCAATCAATACAGCCAATTACAGATGCCAAGTTCCTAATTTGGCGGAAGTCTATCATCAGCTTCTGTTCTTCTGCAAAAGTGGTAGGCATTTTTATAACATACATTTCACGCGCCACTCTATTGCATATGCGGCTACTAGTGGCTTGAGACAACCCATGAAGGTCTCCGGCATCTTCTTGAACCTAAAAAAATCATTTATTAAAACGAGTAAAAAAACATTAATTACGAAACTGATGAAAATAATGTATAGGTTCGCATACCTCACGACGTCCCCAACATCTTATTGCCGTCTATACTTGCAACTCTGGTGAGGTACCACAACCTTTAGCGTTCAGCTGCAAGTCTTCGCGGACTAAATTTATTATAAACATTGCCGTCGGTTTAGTAAAACGGTACCGCTTTCGGAATTCCTCATCGTCCAAAGAAAATGGATTACCTCTTCGCCGATACACTTTTCTTTTCTGCGCCTATTGATAACATGATTTTCAATCACCGCAACAGTTTCCAACGTGTGTAAAGCTTGCTTATTTAAGAAAAAATACGTAAACTTCCTTTTACAATAAAAACGAGATTTGCGTTTAGTAATCAATGTCATTGCAATGCAAACGTCAATAATCAGCTGATCTAAATCGGCCATGTTTTTGGCTAATAAACGTTTATCGAAGGCTTATAGTAGGGTCTTAGGTTGTTTAAATCCGAGACACTTTATCGGAGAGTTATGGAACGTTTTAGCGCTATCGGACGATTATGAATAACACTTTTTGACAATCTACTTTTAGCGAGCTTTTAAACCTCCGATAAGTCATTATGAATAAGACTGATAATATACAACTAAAAATTATACAAAGTCTACTATTGAGATAAAGATCCAAGAAATAAGGTTTAATATTTGCATGTTATGTAAATAAGGGCGTTACTTTCATAAAATGAAATTGACAAAATTTGCTTCAATCATATTTTGCTTTTATCATCAATTTTATAGGCAGGAATATAATCATGAATTTTAAAGCAATAAAAAAATATTAATGAAGTTTCTGATTGAATTGTATTGAAATTAATGCTGTTTTATTTTAAAATGTTTATAAAAATATAATATTTTTTTATACGGTGGCAAACAGGCACGCGCCCCACCTGATGGAAACCTGATGGTTACCGCAGCCTATGGACACCTGCAAGACCAGAGGCATTACGGGTGCGTTGGCGACATTTTAAAAACTGCATGTATAGACTTATATACTCATTTTTTGAAGAACCCCATATCTATATAGATAGACAAGATATGACCTCAAGAACAAAGGTGAGATATTATAAGAATTTCTAAATTATCACACACAAAATCTTTCGTAGGCTTGGTTTGTAAGTCACAGGTCACCTTTGTTTATTGTGTAGTTCCGAACAATTGGAGATATTTCACATAACAAGGAACCAAACTCGGTAAAAAACACAACGGGTAGTTTAAATATAACAATTCGATCAACCATTCTCAGATAGATATAAATACCTTTTCTCACGGGCCAATAAAAACTCCTTACTTATAACATTGTTGAGTGTATTGTCAAGATAAATTAGATTTCTCAAGTCATATTTTCTCTATACGTTCATAATACGAGAAAAAATGTTGCGTGAGAAATTTTGATTTCCTATTCAGTGAGAAGTTTAGAGTAAAATCGTAGCGTTATCATTTGCATAATTCGTAACCTTGCCGATTGTCGATTGACCTTAAGTGATCGGAATGGGTGTCAGATTGTGAAATCTAGGTCAGTAACTCATGGAACGTTTATATTTCAGAAATTGCAATTATTCTAATAGCTTTAGTCATTTGTCTAGTATTGTTTTTATGCAGATCTCGATTTCACAAAACGGTTCCGTAGATTTCGAAGAAAATTATTACTATCTAGATGCTTCCGCGCGGTTTCACCCGCGTAGTTCCCGTAGAAATGCCAGGATAGAATATAGCCTATGTCAGTCACAAATCACGTGGCTTTCTATTGATGAAAGATTTAATTAGATCGATCAAGAAGTTTTGAAGCATATTCATAAGAAACATAAAATAATAATAAAATATGTAATCGTAATTGGAAATAGATATGGATATTAGGGATAATAATTCATTTTAATAACAAAAAACCCATACTGTAAAATATCCTGTAAAATCTGTCCCCTTTTGTATGTTAATTAATGTCAATTATTTTCCATAACAGCTTTTTTAAGTTTATAATGTAACTATTTCAGTAGTGTTATATGACTATTCCTAGAACGGATGGAACTCGCGTGAATTCATGTAGTTTGCCAATTATCGTTTTTTTCAACCACTCTGTTACATATATGGAGTGGTAAGTGTAAAAAATATCATGCCTGCATATGACTACACACCGTTAAATGAATACTTTAATTGTCACTGTTTTTTTATACAAATACAGAATCCGTGTAGGATTCAAAATGTTTGATATTAGCAAATAATGCAACAAATTAGTACCAGTAATTACATATTTATAAAATAGTTGCTGAGAATTAAGTAATGTTGTTTTCATACCTTCCATTTCTTGACTTCCGAAAGACGGTTAGCTACCACGCACCCAGCAGACCCCGCTCCAACAATAATGAAATCATACTCTTCTATTGCTTGCCTTTTCTTCCTACTTTTTGTTTTAGCTTCTTTCACCGTAACTTTTTTCGAGTCTGACGTATCGGGCTCATGTAAACTCCTTCTATAGTTATAATCATAAACCGGGGCAGAAGCATATTTAGAAAACGGATTAAAATCACTTCCATATTTGAAATCACTCGGTTTGTCAAAATTATCTGGCTGGTAATAGAATGATGCTTCCGAAAAACCACGACTGCCTTTTGGACCGTAACTGGTTGCTTGTATTTTCGAATGAGTTATATCAGTCGGTATTGAATAACCCAGCGGGGGAGAGCTCTCGTAATCGGAATGAGACGAGAACCGTGTTGGTCCCGAATCGAATGCTGGAGACGAGAACGTTTCAAAATCACTTGGCACACCACTTGCATGTAAATTTTGAATTTCATTTGAATAAGGATTTTTCGATATATTGTCAATAGATTTGCCGAATAGTTGGCCCAATAATGCTAAATACATGAATCCTACTTGAGAACATTGCGTTAAAGGCGCGGACTGTTCGAGACATATTCCGGCTATGTCCGGCGGTATCCAATTTTGGGATGACATTTTTATCAACACTCACTGTGCATTATTTACGTGTCTGACGATGTTTTCTCTATGACTACTTGTACCGTAATGGTATATCGTGGTGCTGTGGTATCGAAAGTGAGTGGGAGTATTGTTGCGTTGTTAACAGAACTATGCTTGGGCGTCCTTAACCGTTCACGCTAGTTAACAGAATTCTTATCGCTCTATTACAACATAAATACTAAGGTTAAAGATAGTTTTTTTAGGTATGCTATTTTAGGCCCATGGCAAATTGAAGATTTACTTTTTTGTTCAATTCGTAATTTTAAATATAAATTATCTAACTGTTTTGAAATATTCTCTTCACTTTTAATACTTTTATTGGAAATCAGCGAAAAAATATCTATTTAACTATAAGTATAAAAGAATAATGTAAATATGGACATGGGCATTTTTTTCCTGCTTAAGGGACTAAAACGTGGGTTCAAAGGCCAATAGCCTTGTGGTACGTACCTTTACACACATCATTAATCATTATGTATGTCAGAAATGCTTATGTATGTAAATAAAAACAGTTTTCTACCGCCTTTATATAACGTTTAATGTATAACAATTAGTGAAAGTTAATGTTGTTTCCTTATGTTGTAATCTGAAAGGGAAATAGCTCCAGTCTCAAGTACCTATAAGCTTATTAAATACTAGTTTAGATAAAATATAGATTACTAGCTGCCTCCGCGCGGTTTTACCCGCGTAGTTCCCGTTCCCGTGGGAATACAGGGATAAAATATAGCCTATGTTACTCGGGGATAATGTAGCTTTCCAAAGGTGAAAGAATTTTTGAAATCGGTCCAGTAGTTTCGGAGCCTATTCATTACAAACAAACAAACAAATCTTTCCTCTTTATAATATTAGTTTAGATGACACTCACAAATAATGTAGCTTTCTATTAATGAAAGATAATACAAAAAGATAATGAAAACTAATATTTCTTTAGTTTTATAATAATTAAGTCTTATCTATACTAATATATAAAGCTGAAAAGTTTGTTTGTTGGGTGGCTTGAACGCGCGAATCTGGTCCCATTTGAAAAAATAATTCAGTTTTAGATATTCCTTTTATCGAGGAAGGCTATAGGCTATATTTTATTCCTGTATTCTACATACGGTTTTATAACGTGACTTATGCAAATAATGTATTATAATATTTCAAGAGAAATATTTAAAGCAAAAACCCATGAAAACGTATTGTTGTTCTCGACTAAACCAATCATATGATAATATTTAAAACTTTAAACTTCATTTTCAGACCTACTGAATATGCATATAAAATTTCATAAAAATCGGTCAAGTTTCGGAGGAGTATGGTAACTAACATTGTGACACGAGAATTTTATATATATACCTAGTTAAAATTTGTATGATATTTTAATATTGTAAATCCGCTTTTACTAAAATCCACCTACAAATATTAATTCAGGGCATTCATTTATTAGGTAATACGCTAGTATATATCCGTAAAGCAGATGGACATTGCAGTGCCCAGCACGGAACACGCTCCAAGAAGATCGGGACTCCCATTTTGCTTCGCTTCGCTACATACTGTGCGTTGAACAATTTATTCAATGCTTTAGGATCAAGGGATATACATACGTAGTTATCTAGAAAGAGTTTTACGAAATCCTCGGCTTGCAATTGTGCATCTTGTAGAATTTGACAAAATTTTAATCGAATCTGTGGGTACTGGTTACTAAATCCAGTATTAAGGTAATCAAGTTAAATACCGAAAAAATTAAAGATCATACATAATCCCCCAGTTTATTGTTTCATTATTAAAGTAATATTTATGTTTGTTGTCTCAAATTGTCTTCTTTTCTTAGTAATAAATTTCTGAATAAAATTTCTATATATGCTGGGTTTCTAAGATTATGGTAATCTATCATTTGCCTTTGAAGCGTTTGATTTTGGTATCTTTGTGCTTTTGTATTTTCATTTCAAGTAAATAAAGAAATACCTACTTCATTATGGGTTTGGTACAGAAATCCCCTGAGGTGTGATTTGAATATTAGTGTTTCTAAACATCTCATCCAGCATCTCAAAAAGATAAAGACATAAAATTTGGCTGTGACATTGCTTGATGTCTTGGATTACTTTTATCTTTCTCATATGTTAAGTAGTTAATGCTAGGTAGATGTACTTTGAACGTGGATAAAACGGCATGGGGAAGCTTTAAGGATAACTATTCGAGGTTCTATATTTATTAGAGTTCAAAGATTTACTATTAGGGATGTAGTTCATTTTTTTTTCAAAATTTTACCGGTTACATCGAGTTTAAAGAAAGATGAAAGAGAACCTAAACAATAAAATCGAGACTGAAAAATGTAATAAAAGATTAATTATTTTGTAACTAAGATCAAAGAAAGACGTCATTCTATAATCATCTTATTGCATAAACTAAACGATTACATAAGCACTTGTCATTTCAATTAAGATCGCTTTTCTCCACTTGACGCAAATAAATTAGAAAATACATTTTTGTTCAGCTTTTGCCCTGAATAATAAATTTTGCAATTTCAATACATCTGGATCTCTGTCGGATACATTGTGCGAAAAATTACTAGACCATGAACTGTTACTTGAAATGAGATTTCAGGGTTCTTTGTTAGAGTAAAATCAATGATGAAAATACATTTACGATTCATTGTGACACAGAATATTTGTTGACTACTTACTTCAATGACATTGAATCATTTATTAATTCGACTAGATTCGCTTCCACGAAACGGGTCAAGTTCGGGGTTTCTATATTTGTTTAAAGGAAAGTGAATCGGGATCATAGATCATAGACCTTGTAACGATATAATATATTGTATATTTATACCAATATTTTAAATGCGAAAGTAACTCCGTCTATCTGTCTCGCTTTCACTCTAAACCTACTGAGTCTAGAGCCTGAGAAAAGACATAGGTTACATTTCCGGGTACGCGGGTGAAACCGCGGGGAGCCACTTGTATTAAATAAATAAATATTCTGGGACTATTTTCACACATTGTCAATCTGATTCTAAATTAAGCAGAACTTGTATTATCATCATCATCATCATCTTATGAGACATACTTCTAAATAAATATCTACTTCTATAGATACGGTACAAACATACATATTCACATAGACAGTCACTAATCACTAAACTAAACGGTCTCTCGTAAATACTGATGAAGTTTCTTCCGATGTTCGTAAACAAATTTGATACATAAATTCTAGATATTTATCCTTATTTCATGGTAAAATTGTTTCTATTCTAAACAAGCTACCTACAATTATAAATTCAGGGCAATCATTTATCAGATGAGTTTACAGGGCACTGGAGAGGCCACGTCACTCGAGAAGTCTGATACAGAACATCCGGAAAACGCCGGATGACACGGTTTCGGCAACAGCTAGACAGACGACCTAATTGCTAGATGGAAACTGCATCAAAAAATAATTGAAATTTTTGGGAGAAAAAATTTCTTTCGTAGTAGGTTACTAGTAACTCATAGTTGTCTCTGATCACATAATTTATAGGGGAAATTATACACATAATATCTAATCTTTGAGCCTACTGTACGGAAACCATATACCTAAACAAATCATTGTCATTTTAGTTTTTATATATAAGCATAACACAAGGTTTATTTTTATTCGACTTGTAAGAGATTCTGAATTAAATTTTGTTTTTAAATGTCAAGTTATTTGGGACAAATTGGCAGAAGGTCCAGCTGATGATATGTACCTCTATATTGGCCCAATTTAATTACAAGCAGTAGGAAACAAACCTTTCACTTTGTAGTATTTTTTGTTATTTATTATACGCAATATTCATAACTGTGATGTAGGTACATAAGTGGAAGGGAGTAAAGCAAATTTTTATTATTAACGTAAAGTTACAGACTGAACTCAACATATGAATTATTTAATTCTGCTTGATAAACTCAATGAAATATACAATTAAATTGAGAGGTAAACAACGAAAAAGGTGAAACTCATAAATATTCACTGACACAATATTTAAAAGGCATATATAGATACCTATACGAAATTTTATGTAACACCTTTAATGTTCGATAGATTAAAATTTTATCGATATTTCCATATTTATGATATTCTTTACGTACTGGAATCTGTAATAAAAATGATACTGGATTCCACTTTAATTACGTTACTATTAAAATGGGATTTATACAATTTCATCCCCTAGATGGTGATTGGAAACAAAATCAGTGATATTTTATAATTAAAATACGAGTATATTAATTGCTTATACACAAAAAGTTTGTCGCGTGGAATTGCTGAAACTCAGTCGTAGCAAAACATACTTTCGATTCAGTATGTTAAAATTTTTGTGGTCGTAGATATTTCAGTGCATTCATATTGGTATCTCTTTCCTTATCTTGGTTATCACGTGAGAGGGATGCTGCTCTTGGGCGCCCTCGCCGAAGTTTGGGTTAGAGAATAGAACAGCTGAAAAACAAGTCTGGAGTCATGTACCTAGGTATGACTGACAGAGTAGTTTTGGTACGTTTGCAGTAGTGTATATTATCAGAAGTATATTATTTTATACCCGTAACAAGTACTAGGAAAATAATGTTAATATGAAAAGCTGTTCAAAATCAATTACCTTTATAAATAGTAAATACCTAAATATTTATTTTATTTACATACGCTTTATTTATATTAGCTTAAATTTACTACGGCAATCAGAGTATTGATATAAATTACATATACCACTACCCGTCGCTTGAAAGATATTTCAATCAGGAAAGATCAGTAACAAAGCGGCCAAAAACTACAAGTAAATTCAGTTGGGTATACTTCTAAGAACTAGTTGTCTCATAAATACTGAGAAGTTTAAATGTTGCGTGGAAGTCCCAGTAGCAGCGCCCAATTGCATTTCCAATTACGCGTATTGTGAGCTTTAATGGTTTAATCAAGGAATCTAATGTAAGCACTAATGAATTAACATATGGCACTAGAACGATTTGGATTCAACCAAAGATATAAAACTTTACTTATGAATCTAGAATTATTTGTAAAGAAAATGTTAACCTATCAAGGCATTACCTATTTAACACTTCGGATTTTTGTAATGATATGAAGTATAGGGGTATTTATTCATTTAAATAGGGCATAGGTATAAGAGCAAATTGAGTTCTGGATAAGACCTGAAACATCCGCTTACCCCACATACCAAAGTGTGGTTACAAAACAAATTCATTTTTATTGCAAGTAAATCTTGCCGCCTGCCAGCCGAGTTTATGATACCAAGTTCAATATTTCAATATCAGCTGTTCGCGATTTATGTACGACAACTTTGAATGTGACTTTGTATTTTATGATTTTCAGCAGCGTAAGAATCAAGCGATCGTGGAGTTTTATAAAGCCGGTGCAAAGTTTTTCAATATTCTATCAGTTTCGCTATCGGTAGGTACCTACTTAAATCTGAAGTGTCTACTGCATACGGCACTGTGATGTTATCAAAATCTCGCTTCATTATGGTTCCGAAAGCAGAGTTTTTTTTTTTCTACCACAAAGGTGGCAAACAGGCATACAGTCCGCCTGATGAGAAGCGGTTACCGTAGCCTATGGACGCTTGCAACACTAGGGGCGTTATAAATGGGACACTTATAGATTCGTAAAGTCCGTGTACTGCCACAGTCACGGAATTTTTTCTCAGGCTCCATTAGCACTGCATATAATATATCAAATTTGACATCGTTATATAAAGATTTACATAGTAAATTTTATTGTTTCGATTGGCTTCTGTTCGATATGTCACGATGTTTGTTCTGGTATTTTCGGTTAATTTTATTTTAAAATATTTTTTGTATTTACAAAGGTATAATGATATTTATTTGTAGATACCTATTAGTTAGACAGGCAAAGGTACTATAAGGTGGCTGTGTGACATACGTAAATAACTAAAAGTACCTAATAAGAATGAATTGATAATACAGAGTAATAAGTTTTAAATAATATAAGTTATCATTCGTATTATTGTTATTTATTTACGAGTGTTACATAGCCTCTTTATGCATATTATGCTTGTCTTCTCAATGCCTGAAAGAAATCGCGGCAGCGATAACGCCACCTAGGTTGTTTGCTATTTTATACCATTTTCTTTTTGTACCAACGATAAACGTTAAACGATAAACCGACACATGAAGATATGCAACATAGACTTTGGACCATTTGGCAGCACAGCGGTCAGAATGGCGCAGGATGGTGAACAGCCAAGTACGCGAGTTCGAAGATCAGTGTAAAGCTCACCTTGATACCAAACGCGACCAGTTAAAGGCTCGCCCGCCTGCTGCCATATCATATAATTATGAGAACTGCGTACTCACGTGCCCTCAGTGTGCACGTAGTTTCGCCGTGAAGATAGGCTACATAAGCCATCTTCGGGTGCACCAGCGCCAGACTGACTAGGAGTCAAAGTGGTCGCCATGGCCGAAATCGGTCGGACCAATCATCATCATCAAATGTTATGTCTAAACAATTAAGTTTGTATTATATATCTATGCGTAGGTCGACTATCATAGAGACTAATACTCCCCAAATTTAAATTTACACGAAATTATTTAAGATTGTACCGATCCTAACACTACCTACTCTCGCTATGTTCACATTCACATGTGTTCTATTGTTCCCCAGGCTCATTAAGGCATCCCGACACCCATTGTGTCAGACACGTAATAACACAACATGACCACTATAAGTTGTTTGGTTTTAATCTGTGAGAAAACGATCGTTGTTATAATATAATAACTATTCATGTATGTTCTCACTTAATAATATTATAGTAGAACAAATGCTGTTCCCGTAAGAACATGCAGATATAATACTTATAATAATTATAAAATCATTTCTAATCATAGCGAAGGTGTGTGACATTTCAAATGTCTCGCAGAACGTTAATTATCGGGCAAATTAGTAGTGATCAACGAGGTAGCGCTCGGGCGTGCATTATAATTTATTTATCACTAGCTACTGTCACGCGGAGTCACCCGAGTTCCCGGAGTAGGTATAGTAACATACCCGATAACACTCGAAATAATCGCCCTTGGTACCAGTGAAATATTTTTTTAAATAGGATGTGTACTTTAGATTACCTGCTACACACATACATAACATTTTTTTATAATATTTGTATGTACTTCATCTATAAATAAAGGTACAATGACGTTAAGTTTGGGACGACCTAGCAAAGCTTGTATAGCAACCAAATACCTTTCCGATTTATACTCATTGCTAAGTATCTATTTACCACACATCTACAGATCAAACAGACATCTAACGTTGATTCAGGGATTCTACGAAGCTAAGCTTCCGCTATATACAACTACATTTCCCCAGAGGTACGCCAGTGGTAAGAACTTCTTGGAATCACGACAACTATTTAGTTATCTGTGGTAATTGTATCACATGACATTCGTATACTAAAATAATGTAGTTAAAATTTAACTTCTACGAGTGTTGGAATGGAACAACACTGCGTGCATAGCATATTGCCTCGGGCTAGTGGTTTTAACGAAAATAGCATTGTATCGTAAAGTAAACAAAATAAATACCATTTGAAAATCATTTTGCTACGTATATTTCGCTCTAAACTATTGAAAATTTTAACTGTGAGCTGAATCTATACTAATATTATAAAGAGGAAAGATTTGTTTGTTTGTTTGTTTGTTTGTAATGAATAGGCTCCGAAACTACTGGACCGATTTCAAAAATTCTTTCACCTTTGGAAAGCTACATTATCCCCGAGTAACATAGGCTATATTTTATCCCTGTATTCCCACGGGAACGGGAACTACGCGGGTAAAACCGCGCGGAGGCAGCTAGTGATTAATATATTGATTGAAATAGTGATTTGAAATCAACTCCTTTTTTAATACCTACCTATGTATATTAAATTATTTTAACGTGGAAGATTTTCCGGTTAGCTTAGTACTTACGTGTTAATAGAGTAACTAGTGGCTCCCCGCGGTTTCACCCGTGTTCCCGGGAGATCTTCCATTTTCCCGGGATAAGTAGCCTATGTCCATTCTCAGGCTCTAGACTATCTGTGTACCACATTTCATTTAAATCGGTTCAGTAGTTTTAGCGTGAAAGCGAGACAGACAGACTGACAGACGGTCAGAGTTACTTTCGCACTTATAATATTAGTTACGATGTGTTTTGAAGCAATATTTTGCTAGTCATTTTTCAACGACATGTCATTAGAACACTGTATAATGCATTTTTCCGTACGTCATTTCTTTCGCATGTTGGTATTAAAAAACTTAAATTAAATGTCAGCAAATGTCACATCGCTTGCGAGATACACATTGTTTTCAGCTAGCATGAATATGTGCATTTGGTTGTTACATTTTCTGATGTGAAATATTTTCGTTGGCATTATGATATACCACCTATATACAAAATATTCTTTGTTTATTGTTATTTGTTACGTATTGTTTTATTACTGATTGAATGCTTTTGGTGTTAATATAACAGCATTGTCAAATTTAAATATATATTTTTAAAAAGTTCTGATATAAATTTCCGACACCTCATGACTATTTTTAAATATGTTTCTTAAATAAAATAAAAAAAAAATTTATTCCATTTAACCTTATATTATTTAATCATAATAATATTAAGGAGTAATTCTCATGTTCTCACTTCACACAGTTATGATAAAGAAACAGTTTTTATGTCGAGTTTCAGAATATTTGTGTATCTGGCATGTAAACAACAAACCTTATTATACTGAAAGACTTCATTTCACACCAAAGTAACCACATAACGACAGCCAATTTCATAATCTGATGGGAAAGTGTTAAAGAAACCTCATACCGTACGGGGCGGTATAAAAATTCCCAACCACTGCCATAACGTGGTCATAACAGTTTGAGCTCTATAGACCAGGTACATTTCGAGGGTCATAAACCAGCCGGTATCCACATTGCGGTGCTTCCAATATTGTTATTGCGGGTTCAAATGTTGTGGGAGAAAAAAACCT
The DNA here is from genome assembly GCA_905147785.2 of Thyatira batis. Classification (NCBI taxonomy): domain Eukaryota; kingdom Metazoa; phylum Arthropoda; class Insecta; order Lepidoptera; family Drepanidae; genus Thyatira; species Thyatira batis. Next base: position 4,141,967 of record LR990507.1, read on the forward strand.
ATTGCACAGTAGGGTTTGCGGTTGACACTATTTTCATTTTGTTGCCTCACTCTGCTTAATAGCGGTTAAAACTGTGTTTGCACTTGAGTTCGGTTTATAGTTTCTTTTGAAAGCGCCTTTAGTATGATAACAGCGGGGGACAGGGCGTGTAGGCATTACATAGGTAGGTACCTACTTTGTTAAATTTAGTGGAATGAAGACCTTAACATATCCTAATGGGGATAATATAATGACGTCAGGCCAGGATGGCTTTGTGGTTAGTGCCTCTGACTTTCAAGCCTCCGGTCGTGGGGTTCAAATGCTCCTAAGGAACATTTTGTATGCATGAATATGTCTATTCTGTGTCTAGAGTAAATATCTATCTAAGTTTTTATTTAAAAGTAGTATATGTAATATATCAGTTATCTAGTAACCATATCACAAGCTCTGCTTGGCTTGGAATCAGATCAGCCGTGTGTGATAAATGTTTCTGTACAATGAATATCCTTACTCATAGTCGTGTGTATGCTTTATCATATACTAGTGGCTCCCCGCGGTTTCACCCGCTAGAGTAGGTATAGGATTAAATATAGCCTATGTTCACTGGAGATAGTGTAGCTTCCCAACAGTGAAATAATTTTTCAAATCGTTCAAGTAGTTTCGGAACCTATTCAATCCAAACAAGCAAACAAAAAAAAAACAATCAAATCTTTCCTCTTTATAAAAGTAGTGTCCTTTCTCAAGCTCTAGTCTATCTGTGTACCATATATCATTTCAATCGGTTCAGTAGTTTTAGCGTGAAAGCGAGACAGACAGACAGGCAGAGTTACTGCGTATAAATAATATTAGTACATATTAATATGGATTACCTACCAATATATTTATTTTTATATTGTTCGATACAGCCAGTTCTGTTTTTGACGTGACAACGTCTTATAAATTGGTTTGCCGGGTGACACTTCAAGAAACTGCGTTACGCTCCGCTCACGTTACGTCACGTTATGTTTTAAATTGTTACTATTATTTCATCCTTCTTCCTACTATACGAATGAATATTCACATTAAAATTATTTTACCACTCAAAGTCGTTGTCACGTAAAACTTTCGCCCGTATACCGACTTTACAGGCAACCAATTTTTTATTGAGTGTCTCAGAATATCAACGAATGTCTATCCTATTGGGTTGGTTGCTGGGCAATTGGCTGATAAAATAAATATTGGATGCCTATTCAAATGTCTCTATAATGAAATGTGGTAATTCATTGGTAAAGAAATATATCCAATACTAGCTTCTGCCAGCGACTTCGTTCGCGTGGAATAGTTTCTTTGGGCTAACTCTAACTTTAACCCGCGACTTCGTTCCTCGAACCTCCTCCTTTTTTTTAAGTCGTTTAAAAATAATCCTTATAGCATGATTTAGTATTCACGTGTGACGACGCGATGGATTATTTCATCTATAATTTTGGTGTTTCTATACCGATTTCTATGGTTCTTTTTTATTTAATAGGTAATAATGTTAACTTTCTTTAAATAAGGGATGAGTGAGAGTATTATAAACGTAAGAGTAAACAAATATAATCAGAATGCTCCGAACTGCTAAGCTATCAGGAGTTACACGTGTTATTCTGAGTCAACTATAAAAGATAGGCATATGCTGTTGCGGGATATTTTTTGGAAAAATTTATGTGAAATATTTCCGTCATACATAATTTCTATGTAACTTTAACCATTAAGGCTGCACACGCGACGGAAGCTTAAAAAATGGAGTAACTTCTCCCGTTTTCCCAAAATTTCCCTTCACTACTCTGCTCCTATTGATTGTAGCGTGATGAAAAGTATCCTATAACCTGCCCAGGAGTATGAAGAATAATTGTACCAAGTTTCGTTAAAATCCGTCCAGTAGTTTTTGTTTCTATAAGGAACATACAGACAGACAGACAGACAGACAGACAGACAGACAAAAATTTTACTGATTGCATTTTTGGCATCAGTATCGATCACTAATCACCCCCTGATAGTTATTTTGAAAATATATTTCATGTACAGAATTGACCTCTCTACAGATTTATTATAAGTATAGATAACAGGATCATAAGCCCTTGGTCACAAAAGGTTTTTTACCAATCACAGTGTATGAGAGTTAATAAAAAATATTGATTGACTACGAAATTTGCTCACGTTTTTAATTTGCGCAAAAAATATATAGTTACGTGGATTTTTCGATATTTTTACAACTCCCTTGTTTCTGAAATGTGTGCATCATATATTGCAATTAACAGTAATAAATTAAATTTTTAAACAATTTCGTAGAAAAATGTTATAACGACTTGTTTTCCCAGTGATGTAGTTTTATTATTGTTCAGCATAGCCAAGCTAACATGAATGAAAAATAAATCATTGAAAACTAGTTTTAAAAGAGTAATTGCTGAGTTTTATTACCTTTTTCTCAGCAAAAGCGACCTTCTGAACTGAGCATTACAGGCGACAATTCAAACGTGCCTGTGAAAGCCTATTTGAATGAATAAATACATTTCATAGAAATGTGAAAATTGAGTTAATTTTTACTACTAACTCGATGCAATTTTGTGTGAAAATTACATCTATAAAACGTAAATTACAGGTTGGGTTAATGTTATATTTAACTAATTCACCTTTCCCAGAAATACGAGCCACATATTAACCAAAGGTGACATTATGAACTTAAATACCGGTAAGGATACGTTAACGCTCGGTAAATACTAAGGGGGATCGTAAAAATGATATACGATCTCGCATTACACGAACACGACACATGTGACCGAGGCTGCACTGCGTTGTTTTTGCGCTGAATATTGTGGTTACAGTATATGCAGAGGTGCTTTATTTGTGCTAGAAACTGTGGGTCGGTACTACAGTTATAAAGTTTCAGCGCATTGAATTTCTTTTTTAAGCTCTGCTACGGCTAGGCGTGACTATGACAGTTATTTATACACCGCGTATTTGCAGCTAAAATAATTAGGGATAGAGATTATCCGCGTTCTAGTCTTGTCAAAAAATAAAGAAAGGCGTTTTAGCAGTGTTATTCAATGAATCTCCGCTCATATTAGTCGTAACGTCTAGGCATTCCTTGATAAATGGACTATTTACAACAAAAATATTTTTAATTTTGTACCAGTTGTTTTCTGGCCTATGTACCTAATACAAACAAACAATATAATATAGGTGTACAGTGTATAACTATTTTGAATGAGAATACGTTATGGTCTTATATATTGTAGAATATAGGCTACAAAACCCATCTTCTGGTGCACCAGCACCAGACTGACTAGGAGTCAAAGTGGTCGCCATGGCCGAAATCGGTCGGACCAATCATCATCATCGTCATATATTGTACTTACGGAACGTTTGCTAACTTAGAATTATACCAAATATCGCCAACTATGAGTACCTACACCAACAATTTGGAATAACTTATTTAACATCACCAAATATTTCAAGATATGATAGCAAAGGAAAGTAATCTTATAGGGATACATTTCATAAATTAAATGAAAATATATGAATCAAAAGTACCTCCATAATAAGCTGTAAGGGTTCAGTATGAGTTTTTAAGCATTTGTAATAGTAAAAAACAAGATGAAGTATAGACATGCTTCATCTACATCAATAATTCTCTGCCACCATGCGTATTCATGCACTGATCGCTTACAGTAATTTATGGGTCTGAATATTCATGATTGTAACCAGATTTGTGGGCCAATCTATTCACAAGCATGTACTAAGGAGTGCATACCCCTAATGATTGGGAATTATTTAATACTGATATGCATTTCCTATTGACTACGTAATAAGTGATCTGCGGTTGTGAGCTAGCTCATCGCACCATGATATAACTAGCTCCTGCCCGCAGCTTTGTTCCATTAATTAGATAATTTGATCTGCGTAGAGTGAAGTCTACCATTCCACTGTCCTTGATGAGCCATTTCGACGTAAAAGAAACGAACAAACGGATGAACCTCATTTATCACCCATATTACAGCCCGGTTGGCTTTGTGGTTAGTGACCCTAACTTTCAAGCCGCGGGTCGTGGGTTGAAACCCACCCAGGACAAACATTTGTATGCATGAATATGTCTGTTTGTTCTGTGTCTGGATGTAAATATCCATATAAGTATGTATTTAAAAGTATATGTAGTATATCAGCTATCTGGTTACCATATCACAAGCTCTGCTTAGTTTGGAATCAGATTGGCAGAAAAATGTCACAGGATATTTATTTATCATAGGTTAAGATTTGAATACATTTAATACATTACCTTTCGATATAATAATAATAAATATCCTGGAACATTTTTCACACACGGCCAATCTGATTCTAAACAAAGCAGAGCTTGTGTTATGTAACCAGATAGATGATACACTACATATAGGTACCTACTATTTGATAACATATTTATATAGATATCCAGATACAAAACAAACAGTTCTAGCACATAATTGTTACTTTTAGTGGGATTCGGGCCCACGATGGCTTCGATATAGTAATGACACCAGAATAAAAGTATTTATCACTACATAGTATAAAACAAAGTCGCTATCCGCCGTCTGTCTGTCTCTATGTATGCTTAGATCTTTAAAATTACGCAACGTATTTTGATGCAGCTTTTTTAATAATTATAATAATAATAATAAATAAATATCCTAATAATAGATAGAATGATTGTTAAAGAAGGACTTTATGTATAAATCATTACGCTATAACGAATAGGAGCGGAGCATCAATCAAAACTATTGCAAAAACGGGCAAGTGACGCTAACGAAGTTGCGCGGGTCTACTAGTTAATGATGAATATTAGTTTGTCAAAACAAATGCCATTTAACAATACTATCTAATGTATAAATAATATTGCTGTACCTATATCTATTAACGGTAAGTGCGAGAAATGTGAGATCTAAGGACTGATATTATTATATACAAGAAGAAACAAAACATTTTCCAGCTGGGTCGTGGTGTCGATAGGTATACCATTCATATAATTGAATTTCTATGTACCAAAGTAGATACTAACTACTTGAGTATCCAAATATAATGTAGCAATATATTTACAAACCTCATATTAGTATGTCATTCTATTTAAATGCAACGGAGCTGTCAAATTTCTCCTGAATGAAAGGTTGCTTATGTGCTAGAACATATTCTAACTTTGCCAAATTTCATTCGCATCTATTTACCTGTTCTGGCGTGAAAGAGTAACAAACAGTCATTCTCTCAAACTTCCACGTAATATAAATTTTATCCTGGATTTAATTGTATGTCTAATATGTCTATCTATATACATACATATTCTACTTACTACTACTATGCATAAGTGTCTGTGAAGGCCTATTTGCATGACTAAATATACTTCATTTTGTATGTTATCAATAAATTTCTACCGTGAGTTTTACTGATATATTATACACTAGTGGCTCTCCCCGGTTTCATCCACGTATCCGGGGATCTTAAATTTTGACGGGATAAAAAGTAGCCTATGTCCTTTCTCAGGCTCTGGACTATCTGTGTACCAAATTTCATTAAAATCGGTTCAAAAGTTTTAGCGTCAAAGCGATACAGACAGACAGAGAGACATAGTTACTTTCGCATTTATAATATTAGTATAGATTGTCCGCGTAAGGGTGTAACAGCCATCAGAGGCTAACAACTTCTTGTCCCGTCAAAAAAAATAATTACCTATCTACTTTATTGCATTGAAAAACTTGATGCGAAATTCCTCCTTATTCTTATCCCCAGGAATTACGAATCCAGTTTTCCTTGTCGACATCACAAAGGGATTATTTTTTAATTTTAGCCTTTTAGGTCTAAAGACAAGGTCTAGGTCCGCAATGAGTCAATCAGTGAATGAGTCGGTACTTTTCTTTGTATAGGTATTTCAGACAAAAAATTTAAGTAATTTTTCGATTATAAAATAAATGATAAGAATTATCAATAAATATCCTGGGACATTTTTCACACACGGCCAATCTGATTCCAAAGTAAGCTTTGAACGAAGCTTGTGTTATGGTAACCAGATAGCTGATATACTACATACAATACTTTTAAATACATACGTATTATAGATATTTACATCCAGACACAGAACAAACAGACATATTCATGCATAAAAATGTTTGTCCTGGGTGGGATTCGAACCCACGACCCGCGGCTTGAGAGTCAGGGTCACTTACCACAAAGCCAACTGGTCTGCGAATTATAAAACAGTATATAGGTACCTAGGAATGCATTTCCTGCACATCCGTTGTTGCATCATTGATCCGTGAAATATTCCATCCTAGATTAATATTCATAAGGTTCTGGTTATCGGTATGAAATCCTCTATTAAATCATACAAACCAATTTCAAAGGCATGCAGATTAACTGGAAGTCTGTTTTAGTTGGTTAATAATTGTATGTCAAGGGAAGGCACCATGTATGTAGGTACCTTTGGAAAGTTATACGTTTATAGTTATAAATTTATTTACAAAATTGAAATACGAGAGACGGATTATAAGGTGATGGTTGTTTAATGATAGAGATTAAAAATGAATAGGGAATATGTCAATTATAAATATTATTAATAAAATTCATTAAATTAAATCTATATGTTACAGGTAATATTGCGAATTTTTTTATGAAACGCAAACATAATTATTTCCCTAATAGATGAAAATTTAATTAACATTGAACCATATTGGAATTAATTTTGGGAAATTGATGTTTTTCAAAATTACCTACCTCAACGTGTTAATTAAGCATCGAAGGTTATCACGAAGATACTGAACTGGAATTACCTGGAATTTAGTAAACGAAACTCATGTACCAAAATTTGTACTGTATGTATTGAGTATTCCACGTGGCATAATATTTCCCATACTAAGGGCTGAATAAATAATAGCGATGAGAATTAATAAGTAATGGTTGCTATCTAGAACTTTGGATAGTTTATGTAGAACTTTACACAATACATCTTACTAGGGACTTGAATAAATTGACCTGTATTTGGCAAATCTTTACAGTGACACCATATTTTTCAATTTATACAATATTTTTGTACATTTTACACTTCATCTTTATATTAGCCGTAAGACCCCATCAATTTCCATGCATACCTACCGGTTGGATTTGGCCTACATCTAGCGGGTTGCTGCGATCTTTGTCAGGTCGTCAGTCCACCTTATGGGTGACCGTATACTGCTGTTTTCTATGTGTATTTAGATAATTATTGTTAAAAAAACAATGTAATTGAAGTTTTTCTTTATATATATTTTTTTAATTTTGACACGAAAAATTCAGTTTACATTATTCACAACTGCTAATATCACGTAAGCGCCCATTCCTATGAGTGTGCCGTGTTCCTCCAGTAATTAATTGTCATTTTTCCCCATACGGGGGTCCGTTGGAAACAATGACTCTTATTACAATGCCCACATGTTGTTTCCATGAACAATGCCGTGCATCCGACTAATGGATACAAAGCTGGACCATGGTTGTGGTGGAATTCAAGAGATACCGTGAAAAATATTAAGCTGTTACAATCATAAACTGAAAAATATAGGGTTTTGGTCCAAACCGAGTATTTGTCCTAACAAAGCGCACGACACACGTGTTTTTCACAGGCTTAGTTTTAATGTGACCAGGGATGGAAACAAATATATATATGTAGGTATATATATTATAATTGATAATACTCGATGTATAAGGGTGCGCTCAAAGCTGATGCCGGAGTATTAAATGGAAAATAACATTTTCATAAATACTTAAATCAAACAATTTGATTATAAATTGCTATATATAAGTATACTGTGGTGAAATATGTATTTATTAATAAGCTACACATGTGTGCCATTTTATGTCTATAGGCTATTTTGACTATTGTATGAGCTAAATTGTCTGATGGGCCGCACTTAATTAATTGCTTCTGGCAGCACCGAGCGAACTCCAAATAGGTTTCAACGAACGGAACTGACTACTTGCCTACGAACTAGTTTAGACAAATTTTCATTGCCATCATATAGCTTAGATATTTGTAACTAACCATTATTATTATTATTTGGATTAAGCGGCTATTTCAAGTCTTCTCAGAGCTTGTATCACTGCGACCATACTAGGTCTATTGTGATCGCCACATTAACTAGATTTCACTGTCAAGACCTGCAGCTTTGAAAAACCGCACTATGTTCTTGACAGGAATTGATTTTACCTCATCTGGGTGCAATATGTGTTTCCCCAGGTGGGTATTACGTTTTGGCATAAGTGGGTGACATTCACACAGAAGGTGTTTGGGTGTTTCATCTGCATTGCAGCAGAATCTGCACTCCTTTGTGTCACGGACACTGATTGTGAATAAATGTTTGTTCAGTCCACAGTGCCCTGTTAGCACCCTCACTAGTATGCGCAAGTTTCTTCTACTTAGAGAAAATATCTCTGAAGCAGATTTCTTACTGAAGGCCTTTATAAGTGCCTTAGAGTGACTCATTCCAAGCACCTCGTGCCAGGAATTAAGGGATGAGTTTACATATATGTTCCTCAGGGTTAAGTTAGCTAGGCTTTTGGGTATACCGCAGATTGGCTCAGGCCCATAAGGGCTCCCCTTAGCTCCAGCCTTGGCGAGTTCGTCGGCTTTTTCATTTCCAACGATTCCTGCATGTCCTGGTATCCACCTTAGTACGACTCTGTTCTTTGTGCCCAGTTCGTTAAGGAGGTCCATGCAATTTTTAACTAACTTAGAGCTGATTGTTTCGGAGGTCAGGGCCAAAAGGGCCGCTTGGCTGTCCGAATGGATATATATTGTGTGGTTGGTGTAGTCTTTCTGCAGATTGATGTCCGCACATTCTAAGATGGCGTATACCTCTGCCTGGAAAATGGAGGCGTATTTTCCAAGGTTCAGCTGCTTGCTGATTTTTGGACGCTCTCCATAGATTCCACAGCCTACCTCAGATCCTGATTTGGATCCATCGGTGTACCACTTAAGGCCACCTCCCACCCACGCGATTTTGTCATTAAGCCATTCATCGCGGGAGGGAATATCTACTTCATAAAACCTACGAAAGTTTATCTGAGGTATCATTGAGTCCGATACCATGTTCAGAATTGGAGTTTCCAGTACTGAGTCCTGAACGGATTTAAGTGCCTGGGAGAGCCATTTTGGTCCCACCTGTGCGTGTATCCTGTGCATAGTAGTGCTCGCCACCTTCTCTACATGTAGATGCAGGGGCGTTAGATCTAACAACGCATCCAGTGCCGCTCCAGGGGAAGTTGACATAGCTCCGGTTGCCATAATGCAGGCTGTTCTTTGTAAGCTACTGAGTATGGCAATTGTTGATTTTTGTTTGACCTTCTTACTCCAGACTACGGAGGCGTATGTTAATAACGGCCTCACAATAGCTGAGTACAGCCAAAGAACCATCTGGGGCCTAAGACCCCAGCGTTGTCCTGCCATTTTGCTACATATTCCCAAGGCAATCTTTGCCTTCTGTGTTACGTTAGCAACGTGGCTGTTCCAGGTCAGTTTCTGGTCGATAGTGACTCCCAGATATTTTACTTCCCTAGAGAGACTTATGCTTTTGTTATTTAATTTCGGCAGGACAATTTTGTCCAGCAGACGTTTCTTAGTAAATGGGACCAGCAGACTTATTGTGTAACTCTCTCTTTCTTTCTCGCAGTTGTCCACCAAGCCGATTTCATATTACATTGCCGGCCTAACGACCGCTGTCTCCCTCTACGCGTACACCAAACCGTCAATGTATTATGAAATTTGCTCGGTGGACAACTGCAAGAAAGAGAGAGAGAGTTAGACAATAAGGGGGCAGGACAGTCTTATCGGCATTAACCGAAAGATCGTTATCGCTGCACCATTTGCCTATAGTGTTTAAAGCTCTTTGCATAAGGTACGAAATCGTACTTTGACAGAAGCCTCGCACAGTGATTAAAAGGTCATCGGCGTAGCCTTGCACGTCTATGCGAAGATCTGCCATCTTATACAAGAGTTGGTCAATGGTTAATGTCCATAGGAGGGGAGATAGAACCCCCCCTTGTGGACAACCCCTCGCTACAGATACCTCCAGAGAGGTCCCATGCAGCGATACGGTGTTTGACCTGTTTGAGAGCATCGCTTTGACCCATCGTACAGTGGTTGGGTCTACGTTTTTATAAACTAAGCCCCCGACCAGACTGCTTATGGGCGTGTTGTCAAAGGCTCCCTCAATATCCAAAAATGCTCATAGCGCAATTTGTTTGTCTTCTAACGCCTTTTCGATTCTGTCAACAAGGTTGAGCAGGGCAGTCTCAGTAGACTTTCCACTTTGATAGGCGTGTTGAGTACAATGAATAGGGTGCAAGCGCAGAGCTACATCCCTGATATAGTTATCTATGATTTTCTCCATAGATTTCAGTAAGAAGGAGGAAAGGCTTATCGGTCTAAAGGATTTAGGTTGTGAGTAATCCTTCTTTCCTGCCTTTGGTATGAAGAGCACTTTTACCTTGGTCCATGGTTCTGGAACCACCCCCAGGGCAAGACTGGCTCTAAACATTTTAATCAATAGGGGTAATAGGATGTTCAGTCCTTTCTGAAGCAAGATAGGCTGTATACCATCCGTCCCACTTGATTTATAGGGTTTGAAGGAGTTGACCGCCCACTTTACCTGCTGGGGTCTAATGATTTGCGCCGCTCTGCGCCAGTCCTCGTTACGAGGCCTGTAAGAGGGCACTTTGTCATTTGCTAAGTTAATAGCTTGAGCGCCAGGGAAATGGGCGGAGATGAGCACCTCCAGGCTTTCCTTTTCGTTAGTTGTAAAGGAGCCATCAGCATTCCTGAGAAGACCTATTTGTCTAGGTTTTTCTTTGGCTAGAATTTTATGAATCCTAGCCCCCTGAGGCGTATGCTTAACGTCCTCACAGAACTTTCTCCAAGAGGCTCTCTTAGCCTTCCTGATTTGTTTGTTATAGTCCGTTAGGGCTTTCCTGTAGACCTCCCACTCCTGCGTCTTCTTGGCCCTATTAAATAGTTTCCTGGTTTTCTCCCTTAGTTTCCTAAGTTTTGAATTCCACCAGGGAACTCTAGTTTTAGAAGTCTTTACCTGTGGCGGGCAACTTACCTCGTAGGCAGATATTATGCCCTCCGAGACAATGCAAGCCGCCATCTCGAGCTCTTCTGTTGATTTTATATTTTTCGGACAGTCCTCTAGATTCTGCCTTAGGTTGGCCGTGAAGTCATTCCAGGCAGTCTTTCTGGGGTTCCGATAAGTGACCGATTCATAGTCCAAACGGCATTTAACCTCGAAAAGTATATGCCGATGATCGGACATTGAAGTTTCGTCACTAACATGCCATCCATTTATGTGAGAGGCTAGTTTGTTTGTGGCGAAAGTAATATCTAAAACTTGTTGCCTGAGGCTTGTTACAAAGGTTGGTATACATCCTAGGTTTAGCACTCGAAGACTGTTTAGTGTAAGATAGTCAAATAGTAACTCACCCCGAGAGTTGACATCAGTGCTACCCCAGTCGGTGTGATGGGCGTTAGCATCGCATCCAATCACCAGTTCCGCACCATGACATCGAGCGTAGTCAACGACGCGCCTTAGCTCTTCCGTCGGGTCTTCTTTCTCGCCGGGTAGGTAGGCCGAGCACACAATTACTCTTGACCCATCCCACCCTTTGAGATTAATGTACGCTGCAACCAGGTCGTTAGAACAAAGCTCTGGAACAGGTAAGAAATTAGTATTTTTCGAAAACACTATGCAAGCTCTGGGCTTCTCTACACTAGTATGGTATAGTACCTTGCCAGCAGCGTTGAGTCCCATGATGGTCTGGTTACGCACCCAGGGTTCTTGAAGGAGGGCGAGATCCACCTGACCCTCAGCAAAGCAACACTCCACCACCGCGCTCGCTGCCACGGCATGGTGGAGGTTTGCCTGGAGGATCCTCGCCGAACCACCCTGGGGCGCCATTAGGGTGCAGAGGAAGGCCCAGGCTGCACTCCACCCATTTGCGGACGTGGTCGTCCACGCTTGGGCCGAGCCCTCCCAGGCTTATTCATCCCCCTGTTCCCGCTAGACTGCCCGGAGCGGTTGCGCCCTGCCGCCAAAAGGCGTTTGGGCACCTCACTCCCCTGGACAGATGCGGTCGGGGCAGCTACAGTACTCGGGGGACCCATAGGCTGTGGCACTACTGGTCCCCTCGCTGGCTCTTCCACCTGCTGTCTGGTGGATTCAGGACCACCCTTGATTCTAAAAAGAACTTTTCTAAAACCGAAGGCAGCCCTGAAATCCATCTCCTTAAGGGCTTCAACAGAGGGCTCGTCCAGGGCAAGGGTCACAGTGTGCCCAGCCGCGTCCTCCTTACTGGCGAGGATCCGCCAGTGCTCCGTATGAAGCCCTAGGTTTTGTACCCTTATTAGGTGGAGGGCATCTTCTATGGTGCTCACCTCCCCCTTGGGTATAAATGAAACGCCAACCGTGGGTCTGGGTAGTTCACTCTCCGGTATAACGGAGAGTTTCGCCTCCGGCCACGGTTGTAGTCCTGGAACCTCCCTCTCAACCCATAGCTGGCTTGCCTGATTTTCACAGGTGATAAGCAGCCAGCCTGGTTTGTGAGAGAGACCAAGGAATCTTGGTCCGGAGCCACTTTCGCCCATCTTGATGATGGCGTAGTTTATGGCCTGCCGGACCAAACGCATCTGCTCCTCACTCATGGGATCCACGTTGCGAATACCCACTCGCGAGGCGCCAGCGATTTCCCTGAAGGAAGGTTTTAGACCTTTCTCCAAGGACACCTTTGGAGCCTTCTTCGTGTGCTCCTTGGGTGACTCCTCCTCCGACCGCGTTCTTTTGACCGCTCTGGCCAGATCCGCGGGGGGGCGTTTGTCACTCGGAATCTCGCTCCAGGGCTTTCGACAGAGGACGAGGGCTTCAGCAGCTCCTACATTCGCCTCCTTCAGCCGCAGGAACCTCCTCCGAGCAGCTCCTGACAGTCTGGTTCTGCCAGGCGTAGGTGTACCCTCACTAGAGGTCGGCACCGTGATTGATCCGGAGTCAGTTAAGCCTCCTTCCCGCTCACGGCTCGGCCTCACAGTGGAGGTGGATGTAGAGGGCGTTTGGGGAGCTTCAAGCCCACCCGCCGTCCCTTCTAAAAAGTTGCCTTGGATCGAGTCCAAGACAGAAACAATTTCTGTTAAATTTACTTCTTTATCTTCCATACACGTCCCACGAGTAGCTAGGGAAATAAAAGTCACAACTGCCAGAGCCCCGCTTAACAGTTGAAGGGCAGAAATACTCCCCGAGTTGCCCCGGTTTCGAGGAGACACCGTTCGCGACTGAGCTACCCCTCAGCCACGCATCCATCGGCACGGTACGTATAACACCTTGGATTGGAGACAGCAGATTTCGCCCTCGGCTAGAAAGATCCGGTTCCAGTGGCGCCAAACACAGTTCGACGCCCCTACAACCGAAAGTCGCTAACCGACGCCCAGGGTACACCGGCCCGCAGCCTTCCCATTAAGTGAAAAATTTCCCCTTAATAGCAAGACTGCTAGGCACACGTGGAGGTACTGCTGCCATTGTACCCCTCTAACTAACCATATATATAGTACTAGTTTCTTCACACGTCTTTGTCCGCGTGGACATTGGGCTAGCTAACTTTAATCCGCGATTTCGTTTACACAGAAGGTTGCTATCTCGCAGACCTAACAGGGGCCACCGCCATCGCACCCTCGCCCGCGCTCAGTACTTGATCATTATTTTGCTTAGTGACCCTTACATTCAAGCTTTTGTTTGTGGGTTCGAATTCTACCCAGGACAAATATTTGTATACTGTTTGTTCTGAGTCAGGGTTTAAATATCCCATATACTCGTAAGTATTTATCTCAATGTATCAATAGTGGGTATATCAAATGTCCCAGGATATGTTGCAAATAGCAAAAAGGTATTTCAAACTGCTATGATGAATCATGAAACTATAGTAGAAAACGATTGTCGTATTCACTTTGTCCTCAAGCTTGAATTACATAGGAGAATGGCTACAGAGTAAAGTGCAATTAAACGAAAATGAACTTTACGCTTTGACTAAACTGTAAATTCCAAGCTTTAATTAGATTTAGTTACCATAGTTTATAAATATAAAATACTTAGGTACTCTTTATAATATTATGTGTAGGTATATTACGTACTTATATCAAATAATTATTTTCTTTTTTGTAGCGGACACTTAATGCTGTGATTTTAAATCCTACTTGATCTAGTCTATTGCAAAATTGATCGTATGAAAGCCTAAGACATTATTTCAAACACTGGGCATTTGTACTTCAATCCAAATTAAACAGATACAGTTTGACATAGGTAAGTAGTTTGACAAATAGATGCTAGCACAAAGGTTTGTGTTTTGTGTGTATCAAACACTGTAATAAGCATTGTACAAGCTCTGCTTAGTTTGGAATTAGATTACCGTGTGTAAGAAAAACTCAGGATATTTATGAATAACCTGTTATCGTCGCGCGATTTCACGCGTTTTTGGGTGATCTACTGAATTTCATTTGTTTTTTCTAAGAGAATTAGGATTTAGTGACTAAGGAAAATAGGGTTTTCTTTTAATATAAGATTTAATTTAGAACCACTTGTTCCCACGCTAAATGTTCATGACTTATTCCACACTTACAGCGGGCAAACGCTCCAGCTTTGAAGTATAATTGAGCACCGTTGAGTAGTTGTTGTAGAACTAGTAATTTATTGGAAACATCCAACATTTTTCCCATCTCATTTTTTTATTTCATAATTAGGTTATTGGTTAAATGAAAAATCTAAGGTTAGGGCGAATAGCTACTACATCGATACTTTTTTATTATTTTATTTATTCAATATATACCTAAGCTATTAATTGAGGAAGGCTTTAGGCTATAAAAAATCCCTAATAGGCGCGGAAAACAAAAAAAAATATATATCTACTTATTCAAAATATTAAATTAATATAAAGCTATCTGCTTTTTAAAGATAAACAATGTTTCACACACCCTACTTACTTTTGGAGCACTATATAATATTTCATATATAGCTGACTTCAATCACCATTATCAGCTAAAAACTTCAGTTGTATTTATTTGTCAAAATAAACATGTTACTATAGAAAAGTATCACAATGTGCAAAAAGCAATTTCATATGAATATCAAATTGTTGAAGTAAGACGAATTTCTCGCCCCATCCCGATATCAATAATATTGTTTTTATACATCGTATAGGGTGTGATGGAGAAAATGAAATATATATTTTGAACCAAAATAAATAACACGAATTCCACACTATCTCACAATACACACGCCCGAAAGTAAGTTAAGGTACCGATAAATTTAGCTCTATTCAGTATCCTACGTGTTTTAGTATGAAAGTTTTACTGCAGAGTTACCTACTCGCTCGGTTTTATGTACCAACACTGTATGTTATACTTAAAACATACGTTATAACATGTTTATGTAAGCAACGGTATGGGATTGCAAGTCTGTTCGGGATTTTAATCTGGAGATCCAGCTTTTGTGGTAACGTTTGATAACTCCGGTCTAAGGTATTATAGTGATCCTAAAGAACATAAATAAACAAGTATCCTGGGACATTTCTCACACACTGCCAATCTGATTCCAAACTAAGCAGAGCTTGTAATATGGTAACCAGATAGCTGATATACTACATTCAGCTTTTAAATACATACTTATATAGATACCAGTGGCTCCCCGCGGCTTCGCCCGCGTTCCCGGGGGATGTTCAATTTTCCCGGGATAAAAAGTAGCCTATGTCCTTTATCAGGCTCCGGATTATCTGTGTACCAAATTTCATTTAAATCAGTTCAGTAGTTTTAGCGTGAAAGCGTAATGTCTGTTACGCGACAAACAGACAGACAGACAGTTACTTTCGCATTTAAAATATTAGTATGGATTTACATCCAGACACAGAACAAACAGACATATTTATGCATACAAATGATTGTCCTGGGTGGGATTCGAACCCACGACCCGCGGCTTGAAAGTCAGTCACTAACCACAAAGCCAACCGGGCTGTCAAGCCCTACCTGTCATGGTTACGATTTAATAGTCTTGTACGTTATATACGATAGTGAAATGTCACAGGTACCTATATAGGTAATGGTTATTAGGCCTCCACCTATCTGGCCGTGTCAACGTGTTCACGCTCATTGAACAGATAATACGCTATCATGCAACATAATTCATTCCAGTCAGTAGTCTACATTGTACCTACACTTGTTAAATAATATAGTACGGAATCCTACGTACCTTATAGTTAGTTTACAAAACGCTTCAATAGGGTAATGAACTATGACTAGAGTGATCATAAACTGGGCTTACATTTACCAAAAATACATTGGAAAATAGTTTCTGCAATACATGCAAAAATCTGCTAATGATCGTTTTTAAACGGCATGCATTTTTATATAATGATGTCTGAAAAAGCGTAGGGCCATGAAATCGGAAGTATGGTAATTAAGTCGGTTCGCTCTTCATACGCCACGGTAACTTACACTGTAATTGGGGTTTAAGGTGCGTAAGTGATAAGAGAGAGCGAAATTATTTTATGGCCACATAGAATTTTGTCACGTTAAAATACTTCTTGACATTTCAGTTTTGAAGTATTATTTGTTTGATTTTCAAATGAAATTTATGAAAAAAAAGTATTTCTAATGTACCTGTCAACCTTGAAATTGAAGTGTAAGTTACTAAAAATTTGATTATTAACAGTAATAATGTACTTCTGTATATATTTATGTTTTATTAATTCTATATATGATTTGCCTTTTTACAGGCAACTATAATATTCATTACTTTCAATGTATTATTACCATAAGCTAATATTTTTAGATACCAGTAGATACCATGAAAATAGAACTAATTAAAAGGTAAAAATATATCTTCAACTGCTTATACCGTAATTTAACATACTCATTTATTTACGTTCAGAATATTCACCGCTATTCGTGCTAGTAAATTTTGTATAATTTACTGTTTTAATAAAACTTAGGACTCGCTTTTGCTTGTAACTTGAACACGACTGTGTGCAGGCGACGTCGCGCGTTCACTTTACTCGGATCGATAGTTCACTTGCACAATCAGTGCACTCTCGATTGCATTTATGTTCCGCCATACCTATTGTCATAGCAATTGTGAAGATTACGTCAACTGCCTACAATACTGTTCCCGTATTTACAACAATTGTTCTCGTTTTAATGCACCGTAAAATGCAACGATACGTGGAATAGTCCTCAGAGAATGATATGTACGTACGTTTAAGATGGAAAAATGTAAATATCTTGTTATTGAAGGATGAAAACGTGAGTTATAGTGGGCGTATGTTATGCGCTTTTAATACATTAAAAAAGTAAGAATACGTCTCAGTGTTTTTAAACATTTGCGAACTGAAATCATGATTGACATGGGGGGACGTTTCGCACATGCACTATTTTTAAATGAGGTTTAATTAGAGGTTAGTTAAAATTATCTATATTTTGATAGTAGTATAATTTTTACTGTACTATAATTTTTTTTAATAGAGGTAGTAACTAGGTAGTTAATTTACCACATAGGTACTTAGTATAATGTATTTAATTTTCGCAATACTAAAATGAAATTAAAATATTTTAATTCAAATAAACCTTTACATAAACAAGCACTTATGATCAGACTCTAATACTTGCATTTCAATTACCTACTGATGATTCCAGCTTTGTCTCAGAGGGATTTTGTTTTCTTCGAATTGACTTTACCTATAGCATTTTGTTTAAAAAATAAAAATTCTAAAGCATGTATTTTGATAAAAGATTATAAAGAAAAACCATGTAACGAAATACTTGCACTGAAACCAGCAAAGTATCGTATGAAAAGGCTTAGGCTTTATTCTAAGAATCCATTTTAATATCTCTTTAGTATAGGAGCCCGTAAAGAAAATATAGTTCACTCACTCGGAATGTACTTGCTAATGAGAATGCTCATACCTACCGTTTTCAAAAGCAATTGAACTGAGCACAGTTTTATGATAAGTACCTAATTTTTATTGCTGAGTGTAACTATCTACATAAGTATGTATATAAAATAAAATTAAGAAGTCTAGCTATCTGGTTACCTTGGCACAATGTCTGCTTTATCTAGAATCAGAATGGCTTCGTGTGAAATATGTTCTACGACATTTATTGGAGTTTTTGGAGAGACAAGCCGCGCTATTACGGCCAATTAGGTGTAATTGTGTGATTATTTGGCAACTTAAAAATAGTGTCAAATCTTATAGATAAAAGATTGCAGAACATAACTTTCAGTTCAATTCTTAAGAGTCACGTACTTAAGTGAGCAATAACGATGTAAAAGATTTCACGCAATTGGATTTTTCATCAACTGAAAAACTCGCTTTGTGCGTGTTGAAACATTCGTTATGAAGGCTATAAATATGAATACTTGGATAAATTATAAGTTATACCACAAGATACAAATAAACTCCATGAGATGGGTAAACCCCATATTACAAGCTTTTGCTACTTGTGGATGAACGCATAGGTCAATTTATACACCAGGAAAATTTTAGATCACGAGTAAAGGATTTGAAAAGCTTGTACAAAAAAAAAAACATTGAATGAATGGTATATATGCTTTGAAAAGTGTAAATAAATGCCAAACAAAGACAATAAGATCAACGTTAAGCCCGATCTCGAAATTGAATCGAAACTATTTGTATCAATATTTACTGGGAATGTGATAAAAATAAATAAAACATTGCTTAAGGTTCTATAAGGCTTATACACACTACTAATGGATTTGTGACAGATCATCACATTTGATGCAATTACTATAATAATAATAATTATTATTGTTTATAGAAATACACACAGGAAAATACACAGAATATGGACTGTAGGTACCTACTTGTACTAATTATAGTATTAATTTAAATGTGTTATTTTTGTTTGCCAAATGTTTTAAACCACTTTATACATTTTATATACCACAACGGTGGCAAACAGGCATGCGGATGCTCACCTGATGGAAAGCAGTAACCGCAGCCTATGGACACCTGTTTTAATTTACAGCTTCTCAACTACCAACTTAATGGTCGCGATGAAGAAAATATGACTACATGTCCAACTCAATTTTTTTTTTCAATTTATACTATTAGTTCCAACGATTAGCGCGTTCAATCAATTAAACCGACTTTTGAGCTTCATATTACATTACATAGAACGCAATATATTTGTATTTTTGTATGTAACAAATAAACGCAAAAAGTACTGGACCGATTTTAATAATTATTTTTTCATTAGAAAGCTACATTATCACTGAAAACATAGGCTATATTTTATCCCTGTATACCTACGGGAACGGGAACTACGCGGGTAAAACCGCGCGGAGGCAGCTAGTAAAACATATTTATATATGCCTACTGTATCCAAACCAGAGCTTAAAATAGTATCGAAACTTGAACTCCATGAAATAAAGTGTAACAAATGAACAGCCACTTTCATTTCACTCAGTGAAAAGTGACTACGTTTCCTTGCATTGTATTTATTGTCGTGGAAAATTGAAAATGAAAATGGTACACGCTTCAGCGACACATTTCAGTGAAACAATTTTTAGTTGAATCCTTTATTTATGTGTTCCTGATATTTAATAGCAGGAATGAAAATCGTATGTTAGTATTATCATAATCATACAAGCTCCCGTCGTGGGGTTTCTCTCGAATTTCCATGGGATCATTAATTTTCCCGGGATAAAATAGGTTTATCCTTTAAGTACTTATACCAAGTTTAGTCCAAATCCCTTTAGCACTCATTGTGTGACAGAGTAGCTAACAGCGATACATCATATTCAATACCCGTTCACGTACCTAGTAGTACCTTTTTAAATAACCACTTGAATCTAAGCACAAAAAAAATATTTTTATTTGATTGTCTCGTCTTAACTTTGCGTATTGGAATACAATGTTATGTAAAAGTTATTACCATCTAATGTACCTACAATATGAAAAGAACTGAAATAATTCAACCGATATCAACAGTCATAACTTTCCTCAAAATTGCTTATGTCGCGGTCGGTCTAAAACTGCCGTTACTTCATATTTGAAACAGAAATAGAGATCTATAGATGTTAGTTAAGTTAGTTGCACATCAAAATCGGGCCCATTGTACTACGAACCTTGGAATAGCGACAGTTAGACAAAGGCCTCTAAGATATTCATTGTGAAAGGTCATAACCCGCTTTACTGACTCTATTGTATATCTTAGACAAGTCCTATTGTCCCAATTTTATTCGTAAAACACTTGCAGTAAACAGTTGCAAAAACTAATTTTAAAGCGAAAAGTGTTTTTTCTTCTACTTACTATTAGCACAAAGTGAAGCAATAAGTAAGCTTAGCTGGCTTAGAATTGGAGCTTGTTTATTCCCCAACTAGAAAGCGGAAAATCAATAACTACTAGGGAAACTTTACGCTTTCAGTACTAACTCAAAGTTTAACATTATGGGTTCTTCATTCAATTGCTATAGGTACTTATAGATATTCTGATAATATGATTCAGTATTTATGGCAATTAATCCCGCCCCCTTATTTCAAATGTCACTATGAACATCTTAACTACTGCATCTTTTTGGAAGTAATACAAAATGCATGGGAAGTATGTCTCTTAAAAATGAAAAGTAAGTTTAAATAATGTTTGGCTTCACTCACGCGTCGGGATCTGTATGTTAACAAACATCGTTCAATATTTTATATTATAATTTTTTAAATTTAACAGCACTTTCTTGCATAAAACTTCGAGAGTTTATAGAACATGAATACATAAAAAGAAAACTACATTATCCTAAGTTACATTACTAAAGGCCAAAATGTTTCCCTTCGGTGACCCTGAAAGATTTATGAGTCGGCATAAGCGACGGCGCTATAAGGGTCGGCTGCAATTTCTCTGATATTGCATTTTTCCCTTTGTATCACGTGTATCATGAAATAGCACAGACGGGACGGGCGGTGAGTCAGATAGGAAGTAGAAATATACAAATTTATTTCATTTTACGTGCATGTTTACGTACATATACACATATTTTAGTCCCTGATCTATTTTGCCAAACATCGTAAAAATTGTGCACAATATTTCAATTTCATTGATAAATATCGAGAATCCAAAATTTATATTAGATTTGTCTCACGAAGATCGGAAATAGAATTTATACATTTTATAAACGGACCGATTTTTAGTAAATGTTGTCAAGGGAGACCTAAGTCTCCTGAAAAATTTAATGCAATCATATTATTCAAACTAAAACACATTTAAGGTATTTACTATTTGTACAAATCTATCGGTACCCGATATTTTTATGATTTATCCTTTAGTTTGTATGCTCAAAAATAGAAAAAAAATCATACACTTTTAAAAAACGGTCCCAATAATTGATCAAATTTTTTATACCCTATATCATCTCATTCAGGTAACTATGACTATGTACCTACGACATAACTAAATTAAAATAAAACACAAATTGGCTTGATATTTTACGTCAAGTGCCCGATATTTCCACGGTTTTTTCAATTTTATCGGTTAAAAATTGTTCTCAGATGTGTGGGGTAACCTTTATTACTTTGCCCTGTTGTGTGGGTTCAGTGATAAATCAACCCTCGAATAAAAGCATAAGCGATACACGGCAACCATTAAAGTGGAGTTAAAATTTTTAAGTGTTTTATTTCTAAACCTTAGACGGACATCAAATGTTTGCCAGTAAATCGCTTATGACACACTACTCACAAATCACGTAGCTTTCTATTGGTGAAATAATTATTGAGATTGGTCCAATAGTTTCAGAGCCTATTCATAACAAACAATAAAACAAATAAATAAATAAATAAATATCCTGGGACATTTTTCACACACGGCCAATCTGATTCCAAACTAAGCAGAGCTTGTGATATGGTAACCAGATAGCTGATATACTACATATACTACTTTAAATACATACTTATATAGATATTTACATCCAGACACAGGACAAACAGACATATTCATGCATACAAATGTTTGTCCTGGGTGGGATTCGAGCCCACGACCCGCGGCTTGAGAGTCAGGGTCACTAACCACAAAGCCAACCGGGCTGTCAACCTTCTTTATAACTGTATAGTACCTATCTATAGATTATGTCAATGTAATAACATAGTATTAATCGTAGTAAAAATACTATTATGTATATCTTTCATCATATAAAAAAATACGTAAAAACCAATCAATACATAAAGGCTCGGTCGGCAAGATTTGGTTAAGCGTAGGAGTGTAGAAAATGTAAACAACTTTATATTATCTCGTAGGAGGAAAAAAATCAACGCAAGACTTTTCCCCCACTCTCGGGCTTTCCGCGTTTATTTTTCTTAAATGCCAGTGAAATAATCACTCAATTACACGCATCTTGATGTCGGGGTTATATTATATTTTATTTATTCATTTAAATATGCCTTCATTTATGAAACGTCGACTCTAATACTTGGTTCGGAAGGTTGATTTTACTAAGAAGAGCCGGCAACAATCTCAGCAATTATTTTTTTATAATTTTCAACAATTCCTTTAACAATAATTATGTTTATCCTGCTAGAACGGGTGATGTAGAATCTATATCTATACTAATATATAAAGCTGAAGAGTTTGTTTGCTCGCGCTAATCTCAGGAACAACTTGTAAAAATTATTTCATTTATATTTCTTAAGGAGGTAGGGCGCAACGGATTCGTCCGTTCGAAATTGGAGCAGCCCGACTGGGGTAGTACCTCCACCTTACAGAAGACCGCAGCCAAATAACACTACATGTAGTGTTGTGTTCCTGCGGTGAGTAAGGTAGCCAGAGCTCCATGAGGAGACCCTGTAGCGGCAGTGAGGGGACCAAGGACGGAGTAGCGTCGTAGGGGTGTGAAGGAGTGATGCTTGATTGGCCCTTCAACGAGAAGTGCATTGCGCTTTGTCCCTTTCACTGCCTATACAGTAGCTCCCTTTTTTATAGGGTCGGCAACGCGTGAGTGACGCCTCTGGTGTTGCAAGCGTCCATAGGCTACGCTAACCGCTTCCCATCAGGTGGGACCGTATGCCTGTTTGCCACACTTGTGGTATAAAAAAAAAAAAAAAAAAATATAGCCCATTTCTCAAGGAAGGCTATAGACTATCATCATGTTATACGAATAGGAGCAGAGCATCAATCAAAAAAGTTGCAAAAACGGGCAAGTGATGCTAACGAAGTTGCGTGGATCAAACAGTCATTAATATAATCATTTATACTGTAATATGTATATAAATTGTTAGACAGGTAAATGTTATAGTGTAATACTAGTTAATCTAATAATAGACTCATTGTCACACATATATTCTCTCATTAACCTCAGTTACGCTCCAGTGATGCCACCGTTTCCTTGTACTCCAACCGCGGAATTATCGTGATTCAATCGAATCAATATATAAATTGACATGTAATTAAAATCATTAACGTTGGCCCGGTTTGCTGATTTGCGTACTCTGTCTTAAATCTTTTCCGGTGATGGAGTAGCGTCGTAGGGGTATGCAGGAGTGATACCTGTTTAGCCCTTCGACGAAAAGTACATTGCGCTTTGTCCCTTTCACTGCCTATACAGTTGCTCCGCTTTTACAGGGTCGGCAACGCGTGAGTGACGCCTCTGTTGTTGGAAGCGTCCATAGGCTACGGTAACCGCTTCCCATCCGGTGGGACCGTATGCCTGTTTGCCACACTTGTGGTAAAAAAAAAAAATATGCCGGCTGGAAGATTGCCATATAGGAAAAATATTTATATGAAACTAGTGGCTCCCCGTGGTCACCCGCGTACCCGGGAGATCTTCCATTTTCCCGGGATAAAAAAATAGCCTGTCCTTTCTCAGGCTCTATACTATCTCAAAAACTCATTTCAATCGGTTCAGTAGTTTTATCGTGATTGCAAGACAGACAGACAGAGTAACTTTCGCATTTACAATATTAGTTAGGACGGACTGACTTAGTTCTGTTAAAGGTTGATACTATTATAATTGATACTGACTACTTTGTTTTTTATTTAAATAACCGAATTGGCTTCATTTTAATTTATATACATGAAAGATAGTGACGGTTTTACCCGCGTCCTCAGATGCTTTAAAATTTTACCGGGTTAAATATTAGGCTATGTGCTATTCCAAATTTCATCCCGATCGCATCAGTCGATCTGTCGTGAAAGAGTAACATACACAAATCCATTTTTACAAACTTTCGCATTTTTAATATTGGTAGGATATTTTAAATATTTTAGTACCTAGGTAAATAATGTCCTATGGTATTAAATTTATCTCGGCTTTCTATAGACACCCGAAATGGATATACCAACGTTATCAGTATTTTTTTCACGTTTAAAATATCAAGTTGTCATCGATCCTGTCCTCTTTCTAATGGCATGCCATTAAGAATTTTCATTGCTTTTCAGTACTAATGAGTAGCAAAGATTTATTGCTAAAGAGACTCATTAGCGTGGACGATTTATATTCAAATTCTGTTGCTTTATGTAACGTGAAGGCTGGCAACACGATAACGTTCGTTGCCGCGTTTTAGTTTCAAAACAATTTCATTACCTGACTGAAATTGTTTTGTATGTACCTACCTATTTCGATTTTATAAAAGAGTTATAAAGGATTTTAATGATTATTTCGTTTAATTCTTGGTCGATGAAGTGTTTGATTATTCTCCTTTTACCATAAAAGTAGGTGTAATTCGCGGGTTTTGTCCAGCTATCCGGACAAAACCCGCTCTGTGGTTCGTGGTTGTATCTGGACTTGGTGGAGCAGCTTAACGGTTGATGTCATTCAAACTACTAAACGCTTTTCACTGGTTTAATTAGATATAATACAATAAGTTCACATGGTACAAAATTTTAAATTGGAATTCCCGGTTTATGGGCGTTGCAGCCCTTATATAGAGTGTATGATTTTTTAAATGCTGTGCTCCTTTTGGGGTGATAATGAAGATGCTGATAGCTCCGTCTAAGTCGTTCCATTTTTCATAGAAGCGTGAACAGTAGGCTAAGGAATATATACCATACATATCTACATATTTGTTCATTTAAGGTGCACACAAACTATATAATAATTTTGAGATATAATTAATTATTATCTTTTAAATTATGTATGTATTTTCAAAAATCTGGTTACCATATTACAAACCCAATATCAGATAGGGCGTGTGTAAAAATTACATATCATTATATCATAAACTTAGAAATTACTTAGGTAGGTTAGGTACTCTTAAAAACTAGTATTTTCAGATGTTAATAACACTGTGAAATCGCTATAATTTCAGAAAGCAATTCACAAGATGAAACTAACTTTCTATATCTAGTCTGAATACCCACATTAGTAAACTTATAGTACCTACTAGAAGTTAGATATAAACCGCAAGGCTCAAAACTCTGGCTAGGTAGATTAATAAAGAATTTTATTATGGCATCTCTTCTAAATTAACATACATTTAATAGGTATATAGAATACTAGTGGCTCCCCGCGGTTTCACCCGCGAACCCGAGAGATCTTCCATTTTCCCGGGATAAAAAGTAGCCTATGTCCTTTCTCAGGCTCTAGACTATCTGTGTACCAAATGTCATTTAAATCGGTTTAGTAGTTTAGCGTGAAAGCGAGACAGACAGACAGAGTTACTTTCGCATTTATCATATTAAGTATAGGTACTAAATTCGATACATTCATAATGATAAACATATATTCTACTAGCTGCCTCCCCGCGGTTTTACCCGCGTAGTTCCCGTTCCCGTGGGAATACAGGGATAAAATATAGCCTATGTTACTCAGGGATAATGTAGCTTTCCAAAGGTGAAAGAATTTTTGAAATCGGTCCAGTAGTTTCGGAGCCTATTCATTACAAACAAACAAACAAACAAACAAATATTTCCTCTTTATAATATTAGTATAGATGTCCTAAGTCACTATTTACTCACTTCAAACTAACCATAGCTTGTATTATGGTAACCAGATAGGTGAAATAACTATTCATTTTAAATATGTTATATAGATATTTTCATCGGAGACCGACCAAATAGACATGTTCATGAAAATATTTGTCATGTTTGTGCCGTTTGTGGTCACAGCAGATCAAAATTTAATTATAATTCTGTTTTCCATGTTAAATTCTACTTTTTACCTAATCTATACTTATAATAAATCTGTAGAGAGGTCAATTCTGTACATGAAATACATTTTCAAAATAACTATCAGGGGGTGATTAGTGATCGATACTGATGCCAAAAATGCAATCAGTAAAATTTTTGTCTGTCTGTCTGTCTGTCTGTCGGTCTGTATGTTCCTTATAGAAACAAAAACTACTGGACGGATTTTAACGAAACTTGGTACAATTATTCTTCATACTCCTGGGCAGGTTATAGGATACTTTTCATCACGCTACAATCAATAGGAGCAGAGTAGTGAAGGGAAATTTCGGGAAAACGGGAGAAGTTACTCCAATTTTTTAAGCTTCCGTCGCGTGTGCAGCCTTAATGGTTAAAGTTACATAGAAATTATGTATGACGGAAATATTCTACATAAAATTTTCTAAAAAATATCCCGCAACAGCATATGTCTATCTTTTATAGTTGACTCAGAATAACACGTGTAACTCCTGATAGCTTAGCAGTTCGGAGCATTCTGATTATATTTGGTTACTCTTACGTTTATAATACTCTCACTCATCCCAAATTTAAAAAAGTTAACATTATTACCTATTCAATAAAAAAGAATCAAAGAAATCGGTATAGCAACACCAAAATTATAGATGAAATAAGCCATCGCGTCGTCACACGTGAATACTAAATCATGCTATAAGTAAGGATTATTTTTAAACGACTTAAAAAAAAGGAGGAGGTTCGAGGAACGAAGTCGCGGGTTAAAGTTAGAGTTAGCCCAAAGAAACTGTTCCACGCGAACGAAGTCGCTGGCAGAAGCTAGTCTATACTAATATATTAAAGAGGAAAGATTTGTTTGTTTGTTTGTTTTTTATCCCTGTATTCCCACGGGAACGGGAACTACGCGGGTAAAACCGCGGGGAGGCAGCTAGTACTTTATATATAGCTGCAGATCTTCCTTTAATAAAATAAAATATAAATAACTATTAATGACTTAGATTATTACACTAAATTGACTTACATACCAAAATATCTTTAGATATTAAGCAGCAACCAAAATGTAAAATTCATGACAAAAGTACCTACTGCAATATAAATAATCCGGCAAGCTCTAAAGGCACGGAAATATTTTCAGGATATTAAACCATCAATTTTGATAAAAGCTAACTCATCGTGAATTTCTGCAGTAGACATCATAACTATTAGTCTCATAATTACACCTCTTGGATGGCGTTCGATCGATTCTGGAATTGGATGGGAACATTTGCAATTGCAAAGAGTAATTGCCGTACATACTATTAACATTTAATCTGCGAGCGACTGTAGTTTAACTTAACGCTTGTGTGATAATGGTTGCCGACGCAACGTCTTATCAGAAGCTGTAAAATATGCTAAGCGATAATAATTCCTACTAATATTATAAATGCGATAGTTTCTGATAGCCGTGGTGGCTCAGCGGGTAACGCACCGACTCACGATCATAAGGGTGCAGGTTCAAACCCTGGCCCGTACCTCTGAGTTTTATAATAAATCTCACGTACGGGTTTACACCACTGGCTTTCGGTAAAGGAAAACATCGTGAGGAAACCTGCATGCCCGAGATGTCACAATTAAAGGCATGTGAAGTCCGCCAATCCGCACTAGGCCCGCGTGGTGGACTATGGCCTAAACCCCCTCATTGTTAGGGAAGGCTGGAGCTCCTCGGTGGAGACGTATATGAGCTGATGATGATGATGATAGTTTCTGAAAATGTATGGATATATGTTTGTTACTCTTTCAGGCCTGGCTGAAGGCATCGCGATGAATTTCGGCACAGAGTTAGAATATGTTCTGGAATAACACATAGGCTACTTTTTATATCGGGAAAATTTGTATTCCTCTGGGAGCGCGGGGGAATCGGCGGTAGCCACAAGTTAGTAAATAAATATCATAATATAAAACACAATGTTTTTGAGAATATAAATATAATTATTTTAATATACCAGGGATATTTATGAAATATTATAACTCCAGAGTATGTATCTGGTTCGATATTTATTTTAAATAAGATTGCTTGATTTACCACGAAACTCTTATCTAAAATGCGGGTTATGAAACATTTTTATCCTTACAACAAAAATACTCCAGGGAAATTTAATTTCTGTTACCTTATTATTATTACTAGCTTCTGCCCGCGACTCCTTCCGCGTGGAATAGTTACTTTGGGCTGACGCTAACTTTCAACCTGTGACTTTATTTACGTAAAAGGATAGTCTCGCAGAGCGAACTGATGACTGCACGCCGGCCCAGCGCTTAAAGGCGCGCGCAGTACTTGATAATTATTTTGGAGCGATGTTATTTTAAATTTGCGATATCTCCTAAGATATTCATTGAAATTTAATGATGTTGTTAGAGAATAGCGATAGTGGAATAAAACACACCTGTCTCTTGGGACGTTGCAACAGCATATATTTAAACAAGACAGATGACACGTAAACTTCTCTCTAACATTTTTAGGATTACAGCCAGTATGTTCATATCCAACCTCCAACACGCACCCTTAATCCTATAAATGTGCATATAAACAAAACAGAAATTAATCATTAACCAAACTACATATACAATATAAATAAAACATAAACACAACTTAACAAATCACTTATCGTTTAGTTTAAACTAGAGTATACTTTCGCCCGCCCTCTTAATGGGTAATTTCATTAAATCTGATTTAATTTTGGGGCCTGGCAGAGACTTTGTTAGCATGTCTGCTACCATTTCTTGTGAAGACAAGTATCGGACCTCAACTTCCTCATTTGAAATAGCTTCGCGGACGAAATGAAACCTAATATCAATGTGTTTAGTCCTATTATGGTTCATTTTGTTTACTGCGATTCTATGCGAAGATTGGTTATCGTTATAAATAACTACTGGTTTACAGCCAATATCACGTGTTAAGCTTTTTAATAAACTCTTTAAATATATTGCTTCCTTTGAAGCTTGGCTCAAACCTACATACTCAGCCTCTGTAGAGGACAGTGCCACACACCTTTGCTTACGACTCTCCCACGTTATTAAGTTTTTGCCTAACATGAACATTAAACCCGTAAAAGATTTTCGATCAAAAGACCCACCCCAATCCGCATCAACAAAACCATATAATTCTAGGTTTCTTGACTTTTGGAATAAAATCGCCAAATCAGATGTCCCTTTCAAATATCTAAGCACACGTTTAGCTTGTTTATAATGAATTTCATCAAAACATGAATTAAATTGAGATAATACGCTAACTGCATGTGCAATATCTGGTCTAGTATTTTGTGACAGATAATTGAGACAACCTATAAGATTACGATAAGGCAACCTACAATCTAAATTAGAACTTTTCTCAAGTTTGAGACCTACTTCCATTGGGGTAATAACTGGGTTACAGTCAAGCATATCAAATTTCTTTAAAATATTGAGTATGTATTGTTCCTGATCTAGGTAAATAGTATTATTATCTCTCCTAAGCCTAATACCTAGTACATGTCTAGCAGGACCTAAGTCTTTGACTCTGAACTTTCGCAATAGACTAGATTTTAAGTTCTGCTTTTCATTTTCGTGTTTTTGAGAACAGAATACAAAAATATCGTCAACATAAATGACTACTACTATCCTATCTCTATCACCTAATACTTTTTGATATAAACATGGCTCAATTTTAGATTGAATAAAACCTAAATTCAACATTTCAGTATCAAATTCATTAAACCAAGCGTTTGACGCTTGTTTTAACCCATACAATGACCTTTGCAATTTACAGACCTTATTCTCCTGACCTTTGACAATTGCACCCTTCGGTTGAAGCATATAAATGTCCTCCTTTAATTTTCCGTAAAGGAAAGCAGTCGTTATATCCCACTGATCAATAGCCCAATCGTATTCTACAGCTAATGAGAATAATAATCGCAAAGTGGAACTTCTAATAACTGGAGAATAAGTCTCGTTATAATCTATGCCATGTATTTGAGTGAACCCTTTTGCTACTAACCTAGCCTTATATTTAGATACCTTGCCATCGCTGTCACGTTTTATCTTAAATATCCACTTGCATTTTATTGGCTTCTTATCCCGTGGTAAATCAACGACGTAAATGACCATGTATGATTTTCTTCTAAAGAATTCAGTTCGTCGTCTATGGCTTTTCGCCATAATTCGCGATCAGGTCTACCCATTGCCTCCTCCATCGTTGTTGGATCGCCATCAATATCAGCGATAGCTTCAATACATGTGCACGTATAGTCGACTTGTTTTCGTGTACGCATATTGTACCTTGGTTCAGTATTAGCTTCAGTACTCGTTTCTTGAACTCTAGCAAAATTTATATCATCTGATTCTGCTTCCTGAGAGCATCCATCAATTTCTGAACTGATGTCACAATCATTTTGGGTCACAGATTCTATTCGTTCCTCCTCTATATTAACAGGAACGACTGTGTTCTTCGTTACTTCATCATAAGCACCATCACCAAGAAACACGTTCTCCAAGAATTTAACATTTCTGGCAACTGTTATCTTGCCAGTCTTTGGACACATAAGTCGGTAACCTTTGGTATTATTACAGTAGCCTATGAAAAATAAAGCTTCTGCCTTGATGTCAAGCTTCTGCCTTTTCTGTTTAGGTTTCAATACATAAGCTAAACATCCAAAAATTCTCAAGTGACTCAAATCTACTTTCTTACCGGACCAAAGTTCTTGAGGTACTTTATTCGTAACAGCTTTCGTAGGACTTCTATTTTTTATGTATACTACTGTACAGACTGCTTCTGCCCAAAACTTTTTGCTTAGGTTTGCTTCACAAAGCAACGTTCGCGCCTTTTCGATAATCGTTCTGTTCGCCCTCTCAGCTACGCCATTTTGTTGAGGCGTATACGGCACCGTCTTCTGGTGCTTTATACCAGCTGACTTTATGAACTTATCAAAAGATTGATTGCAGAACTCTTTACCATTGTCCGATCTTAGACATTTTATCGACATACCAGTCTCGTTCTCTACTTCCGCCTTATATTCACGAAATTTTTCGAAAGCTTGACTTTTATTTCTTAAAAAATAAACATGCGTCATACGCGTATAATCGTCGATAAAAAGCAACATATAACGAGAGCCTGCGAATGATGGCTCTTCCATCGGACCACAAATATCGGTGTGAACAATTTCCAAACATTGTTTTGCCCTTGTTCCAGATTTTTGAAATGGTTTGTTACTTATTTTTCCATTTATGCATGGTATACATGGTTCAGTAATATCCGTATTTTTTAATTCAATTCCAGTCACCAATTTTCTTAAAATTATTATATTCTTTTGTCCTAAATGAGCTAATCGTTTGTGCCATAAATTTTTCAAACATTCGTGGGACATTGTCACATTGACTGTCAAATTTTCTTTTTCTTTTAATTTAAAAATTCCGTCAACTTGATGACAAGTCGCAACTATTTGGTCAGTTTGGTTTTTTATCACACAACCTTTTTTGTTGAAACTTACTGAATGATCTTTTTTAACCAGATCACTCACAGAAATTAAGTTCATAGATAGCCCTGGAACATATAATACATTATTCAATGGTAGTATCGAACTCTTACTGGTTCTGAGTACGGCATTTCCTCTGCCTTTAACTGGAATTTCTGTACCACTCGCCACTTTTATTTTCATGCTGTTCTTTTCAATCTTATAATCAGACAACATCTCGTTATTAAATGTCATGTGATTTGAACAACCACTGTCTACATACCAACCATTTTTGTTGACAGTTGACGACATACCCATGCATATATTTGCATTGAACTGACTTTTCTTGCATTCAGATGCTTTGTGCCCAATCTTATGGCACTTAAAGCATTTGTACACTGGCTTTCGAGCTTTTGTTGTGTTTTCATTGGTTTTGCCCTTAGATGTGATAAGAGCTTGCTCACCAGCTCCTGCGCCTGACTCTGCTTGTCTATTTCCTTCTTGTAGCAGTTTGGTTTTTATTTGCTCTAAAGAGATTTCCTTACCGCTGTTGTCAACAGCCATAATTAAAGGGTTGTAATCCGCTGGTAGGCCAGCCAACAATATGGAAATAATCCATTCTTCTGAAATTTCTGCGTCAATATCTGCTAACTGTTGCGCTAGGAATACAATGCCAGTAATATATTTCTCCATTGATTGGAAATTTTCTAATTTGCATTGCCACAACTGACGTTGCAGAGATATGCGTCTTCCCCAGCCCTTATCTTCATACGCTTTAGATAAATTTTCCCAAACTTGACGTGCTGTTTTTGCTTTAAACACGTGGGCAAAGCAAGAGGGCTCTAATAATAGACAAAGTGTCGTACGTGCCTTTCTATCTGTGTCTTTCAATTCAGGAGTAACATGATCAGCTTCGACTGCAGCCCACCAATTTTTTGATTCAAGATAATTTCTTACAATGAATTTCCAGCTTGCGTAGTCGTTGGAGCCTTTCAGTTTTCGAATCCCACAAATAGAATTAGAATTCGATGAATTTTCTTCATCCGCCATCTTTGTAATTTGTTTTATAAATTACCGCTCGTACTTTTTAAAATTCAGGTAGCTATAATCATTTGTAGATTAATACTTGGATTCCTGGGTTACCTGGGATTCCTGGGCCCATAACCTGTTAGAGAATAGCGATAGTGGAATAAAACACACCTGTCTCTTGGGACGTTGCAACAGCATATATTTAAACAAGACAGATGACACGTAAACTTCTCTCTAACTGTATAACGTGTTTGCATACAACCGCCAATAGATGGCGCTGTACTTTTAGTGTTGATTTTCTGTATCGCGATGTTAAGAGTCTCCGCGATTTCATGACCCTTTCTAGTACATTTAATAAATTACCTTACCATTGATTGAGATTTTTTGTTTTATTTATCTCATTACAATTACACTTAGGGTCCAGTGTCACGGCGTTGTACATGGTCCTTCGTGTGCCGAATATAGAAAGAAACGGCAGGTCACTATAACCCACTCAGTAAGGAGAGTAGTGTTATTGGTGTGAGTTTTTGGTGTGTGTGTGGTGTTAATGTGGACTACGGATGGTGGATTGCCATCTAAACGTAGTCATAAGGAGATCGTAGTGGTCTCAGACGGCGCCGGGAGTGGTGCAGTCAGGAACGAGAAGTAGTATATGCAGCAGATTGCTGCTCTACGGGGGAGGTGCAGACGTCATCGCGGTGACGATTTCTGACGAGGAGCTTATACCAGGAGTGAAGCAACCAACCGACGGCAGTGGAAGTGTTTTCCTTAAGTAAAGGTGAAGTGATACGTGGAATAAAATTGTGAGTACATTTTATCTACTTAAGAAAAGAAATTTGAACATTTTGCAGAATTGTTGTGCCTTTTAATGTAAGATTAGAATAAAGTCATTTTAAAGGTAAAGTTTATTTAGGACTTAGAATAATTTCTCTAAAAACGACGGAACGAGGACTCTATGCCCGAATTTTGTTTATTTGGTTATACCAAAACACTTAGAAAATTTCGGACAAATTCATATACTTGTGATTGATTTGAAACTAACTTATAATTTTTTACTTTTGTTGTTGCGAGATTAAAATTAATATTTCATTGTATTTTTACTGTTTAAGATTTAATAAGGTTAGTTTAATTCCAATATAATTTGTTTGTAGTTTTAATTGTATCTGATAAAAATGGAGTCAATTTTAAATTATCAGTTGGACTTAGTTTCGCGCATTTGTAAGGCTTACAGCAATTTTAAAAAAAGTCCGAAGGAACGTATTTCCAAGGAATATTTAGAAGGTCGGCTGGAAATGAATGAACAACTATGGAGTTCATTCATCGATGGTCACAAGGATTTGTTGTGTAGTACAACAGCCAAAGATTTAAAAAATACGGAATATATTAAGGATAATTTGTATGAGAAAACTGAGGAAAGTTATTTGGACTACAAAACTGAAATGAAAACTATATTGTCAAAGCTAAAACTAGTTAATTCCAATGTAAATGTAACTTCTGTAAAATCTTCGCACGTCAAACTACCCAAAATTAACATTCCATTGTTTTCAGGCAAATATTTAGAATGGTCAACCTTTAGAGACTTATTTCAATCGTTAATTCATGTAAACGATCAATTGGATGATGTTGAAAAACTACACTATTTGAAGGGCCTTTTAGTCGGAGAGGCCGAACAATTAATAAGACATATTCCCATTAATAGTACAAATTATAACCAATGTTGGACTTTATTAACAGAACGTTATAATAATAAGAAATATGTGTGTCATCATATACTTAAGAGATTATTTAGTCAACGAAACTTAGTAAATGAATCATCCATTGGTATTAAAGAATTGATCGACAATACAAACGATTGCTTGAGTTCTCTAAAGAATATTGGTATTGATGTATCCAATTGGGATGTTCTTGTCATATACGTAATTACCTTAAAACTTGATCCGGAATCTAGGAAACAGTGGGAATTTTATATAAGTGCGAGTTCATCAGATGAACTGCCTACTTTTAAACAGTTTAAAGAGTTTTTAACTAACCGATATAGAGCATTAGAGTTTATATTAGGTACAAAAACGGGTTCCGGACCAAGGAGTCAAGTTAATCAAAACACGGTAGGTAAGATTACTACATTACACACGGCAAATGTTCAGTGTCCATTTTGTTCCGAGGATCATTATCTCAGTTCATGTAAAACGTTTGCTAAAGAAACTGTGGATAGTCGACGCAGTTTCGTACAAACTAATAATATTTGTTTTAATTGCTTGTGTAGCAACCACTCGGCTATTTACTGCCGAGCTAACATACGGTGTCGCATCTGTAAAAAGAAACATCATTCGCTTGTGCACCCTAATGTAATAATTGGTAAGGTATCTGCAGAGATAATCGAAGGTAACAAAGAGAAATCCTCTTCAGATAATGTAGTTGCATTTTCATCATCTGAAGGTCTGGAAGTGGAAGAGATAGATGAGATCCCATCTCCGGGAGTTTCTTGTTTTTCGTCAGGAAGGGTCTACAAACAGGTTTTGCTAGCGACTGCCTTAGTAAACGCTAAGTCAAACCATGGAGCGCTGACGATTCGGGCTTTATTAGACCAGGGTTCACAGTCATCATTTATAACAGAATCAACTGTTCAACTCCTAGGTCTTAAAAAAACTCCTGCAAGAGGGAAAATCTCAGGTATAGGAGGAGAGAAAAAGGTGGCTACTAATGGCGTAGTAGATCTTGAGGTGAGTTCACGGCTCAATCCAAATTTTACCATTAAGGTAAGGGCCCACGTTATGAAGTCTATCACTAGTTTGCTTCCAGTGTCCAAACCGCAGCATATCGAATGGCCGGAACTAAATGAATTGACCCTAGCGGATCCTACTTTTCAAACTCCAAACAAAATAGATTTATTGCTTGGTGCAGAAATTTACGGAAAAATATTAGAAGATGGAGTCAAGAAAGGTCCACATGGTTCACCAGTCGCTCAGGCCACAAGCCTGGGCTGGATTTTGTCTGGTACGGTTAGCGGTATAACTAATACAGACAGTATAGTAATGCATTGTCGTCATGACGAGAATGAAATTCTTAAGAAATTTTGGGAGCTTGAGGCTGAAGTCGAGCTTCCTAAAGAAAAATTATATAATAATGAGGAAACACGGTGTGAAGAAATATTTAATAATAAGACGAGAAGAGATGATGAAGGCAGATATATAGTAAAACTTCCCATGGTGACAGATAGTCCTCAAGTCGATAATTCGTATGAAATCGCTATGAATCGGTTTAAGTCGTTGGAGCGCAGATTGAACAAGAATGATAACCTGAAAGAAAAATACACAGAAGTAATTAAAGACTATATTAAATTAAATCATATGGAGCTTGTACCACAAAACGAAATAAACAATCCCGACGCTATTTACTTACCTCATCATGCGGTAATCCGGGAGGATAAAGAAACATCCAAAGTACGCGTAGTGTTTGACGCCTCCTGCAAAGGAACTAATAATAAATCACTTAATGATAATCTTCTAACTGGTCCCACTCTGCAACCTGATTTACGTCATCTGATAATGAAATTTAGAACTCACCCTGTTTGTCTGATAGCGGACATCGAAAAAATGTATAGGCAGGTAAAAGTTGAAAAGGCTGACACTGATTTTCAAAGGCTATTATGGAGAGAAGACCAAGAAGTAAAAAGTTATAGACTCTTAAGAGTAACGTTTGGAACTGCTTCTGCTCCATACTTAGCAGTGAAGTCTCTTCAACAAGTGGCGAAGGATGAAGGCGCTAATTATACATCTGCAGCGGAAAAAATATTAAAAGACTTTTACATGGATGATCTTATGACAGGTTGTCAAAACTGGGAAGAGGGGTTGTTATTATACTCTGAAATAAGACTTATTTTACAAAAAGGAGGATTTAAATTGCAAAAATGGTCAAGTAATAATAACAGATTATTAGAGGAAATAAAGGAGAAGGAAAGGAAGTTTCAAGGGAAAATATCCATTGGAGAAGGAATGAATATTAAAATGGATACTGTAATAAAAATTTTAGGACTTACCTGGAACCGAAGCGATGACTCCTTTCGATACACGGTGACGATCCCGGCGTTGCAGCAACCTGTAACAAAAAGAAAAATTATATCCGATATATCTCGTTTTTATGATCCTCTGGGTTGGGTAGGTCCCAGTATAATAGTTTCAAAAATAATAATACAAAAGCTATGGTTAGCAGGATTACAATGGGACGAAGCGGTACCAAATCACATATTAAATGAATGGTTAACTTACCGAGATGAATTGGCACAATTATCAACACTACGTATTCCTAGATGGATCGGCACAAAGACTAATGATTTAAAGGTAGAACTGCACGGATTCTGTGACGCGTCGAAAGTGGCATACGCCGCAGCAGTATATGTTCGCTTGATTGATTGCAATAACAAGATTCATGTTACACTAATTTCTTCAAAAACGAAGGTAGCCCCTGTAAAACAGATTTCCGTTCCTAGATTAGAGTTATGTGGGGCTGTATTACTTACAAAATTAATGATAGAGATTAGCAAAGTATTAGGAATAGATAAAGATAACTTACATGCATGGACTGATTCCACAGTAGTTCTGGCATGGATTAACAGTCATCCCAACCGATGGAAGGTATTCGTCGCCAACCGGGTGACTGAAATTATAACAAACCTTGATCCTCATAACTGGGCACATGTCACGTCAAAAGAAAACCCTGCTGACGGAGCATCACGTGGTCTTCGTCCATCTGAATTAATTAAAATGGATGCTTGGTTCAAGGGTCCTAAGTTTTTGTTCGAACATTTAATTAATTATCAGAAACCAAAAGAAGTGACTACTAATTTGGAAGAAGTGAAGGTACTCTGTGCCACTGTTGTAGATGGGTCTATTTGGGAAAAATTCTCGTCGATGACAAAAATGGTTAGAGTTATAGCTTATTGTAAACGTTTTATCAATAAAATTAGGAAAATCGGAAATATGAACACTGACTATCTTACATCACAAGAACTAGCTGAAGCTTTAAATTTATATATTAGAGAATGCCAAGCTAATAATTTTAGTTCAGAAATAATTATATTAAAAAGAAAAAATATCTTACCTAAAGGTAATGTCCTTCGAGCATTAAATCCATTTGTCGATGAAGATCAGCTGTTGAGAGTTGGTGGTAGGCTTGAGCACTCACAGTTCAATTATAGTAGAAAACATCCAATCATTATACCGCGAAATTCGCATTTAGCTAAATTAATTGTACAAGATGCACATAAACAAACACTTCATGGTGGACCGCAACTCATGTTGGGTTATATTCAGTCAAAATACTGGATTCTAGGTGCAAAACAACTCGTGCGGTCTCACTTTAGGAAATGTGTAATTTGTGTTAAAAATTCGACTGGCACACAATTTCCATTAATGGGGCAGCTACCCCCAGCACGAGTCACTCCCACCCGTCCGTTCAAGAATAGCGGTGTAGACTATGCCGGACCTATACAAATTAGAACCACCAAAGGTCGCGGTAACAAATCCTACAAAGGGTACATATGTTTGTTTGTATGCCTGGTCACCAGAGCAATACATCTTGAAGCGGTAACGGATTTAACTTCAGAAGGGTTCTTACAAGCTTTTAAAAGATTTGTAGCCAGAAGGGGCTATTGTATGGACCTTTGGAGTGATAATGGCACGAATTTCATTGGAGCAGCAACTGAATTACGGAATTTATTTACAATACAACAAAGTTCGATGATTAAAGAAGTAGCAGAAGCACTGGCAAACCAAGGTTGTAATTGGCATTTTATACCGGCGCGGGCTCCCAACTTCGGTGGTCTGTGGGAGGCGGGCGTCAAGTCTGTTAAATACCATCTAAAGCGAGTTATAGGGCAATCAACTTTGACTTATGAAGAAATGTCTACAGTTTTAACACAAATAGAAGCTTGCCTAAATTCTAGACCACAGTCAGTTCTTAATGAGGATGCAGATATGGTAACGGTTTTAACCCCTGGACATTTTTTGGTGGGAGAACCTCTTGTGACTCTTCCTGACAAAAATTTCGAGTCTTCTAGTGTGAGTTCTTTGAGAAGGTGGCAATATACACAGAAGATGATGCAGGATTTCTGGCGTTGTTGGTCTAAAGAGTACCTAACAAAATTTTATAATAGATACCGTTGGTCTTCTCAAGGTTCTCACATTAAGGTAGGTGATGTTGTGATAGTAAAGGAAGACCATTTGCCCCCATGTAATTGGCTGTATGGTAGAGTGGTGGCTACTCATCCTGGATTAGACAAAATTACTCGTGTTGTAACTTTAAAAACAAAAAATGGAACACTTAAACGCCCAATAACAAAGCTTTGTTTACTACCGATCTCGGATTAATACTTTTTGTTGATGTTAATGTTAAATTACATGTTAAAATATAAGACATAGTATTAGGATGTTGTACTTTTAATTTTTATAGATTTTAAGTTTTACTTTGTTCAATTGTTGTTATAAATATACTTTTGTATTTCACTAATGTGTCATGGTGGGCGATGTTAAAGGACAAGTTAATTTTGTCCTTGGTGGGCGATATGTATAACGTGTTTGCATACAACCGCCAATAGATGGCGCTGTACTTTTAGTGTTGATTTTCTGTATCGCGATGTTAAGAGTCTCCGCGATTTCATGACCCTTTCTAGTACATTTAATAAATTACCTTACCATTGATTGAGATTTTTTGTTTTATTTATCTCATTACAATTACACTTAGGGTCCAGTGTCACGGCGTTGTACACTAACATTTTTAGGATTACAGCCAGTATGTTCATATCCAACCTCCAACAGATGTACATGGCAATTTTGTTTTCAATTAAATACTTGTGATGAATAACGTATTTATTTGGATAAGGATTAATATCATCTTTATAAAAACATCTTCACAAATAATGCTTAATTTTCGAACAAATTTGGTAAGTATAAAAGTGGCTATAGTGAGCCAACCTTAGTAGGTAGACATATGCTATCGCGGACTTTTTTTTAGAACTTTTGAAGGGGAATAATTCTGTCATACATTATTTTAGCGTAACTTTAACCGTTTACGCAGCGTACGCAGCGGAAGCTCTCCACTGGAAAAGAAATCTCCCGATTTTGAAACATTCTTCATTGGTGCTCCGCTCCTATTGGTCATAGCGTGATGATATATAGCCTATAGCCTTCCTCGATAAATGGACTATCTAATGGCGAAAGAGTTTTTCAAATCAGACCAGTAGTTCCTGAGATTAGCGCGTTCAACCAAACAAACAAACAAACAAACAAACTCTACTCCTTTATAATATTAGTATAGATAATCCATGGCCGCCAGCACGCTTATGTCATCGTTGGTTAGTTCTGAATTAAATTTAATTTTAATTTCCCTCACAATATGATTATTTTACATTTTTTTTTCTATATCTGCCTGCAATTGATTGTTTACCTACTTGATTTATATCTGATTTATAAAACAAATCTAAAGCTAATATACTAAAACCAACTGTACAAATTAGCACGTTGTGAATCAGCTTAGATTCCTCGTAGATTATGAACGTTCCTAATAGTCGTTAGCCTCGCTAGAACACGCCACAAATGGGCTTACGTGCTGAAACCATGGCGATGAAACATTGTTAACGGAATATTCAAAGTAAACTTGAGTTGTGATTCCTTTTCAGGGTTCCGTACACAACGCAACCAACGGGAACCCAAGCCTCCGCTGTCCGTCTGTATATCTGTCTGTCACGATCCGTAACAGGTAGACAATTTTAACAGAATGTCTATTTCTGTCCCCGCTATAACAGTAACAAAAATAAATGTAAAAACTAAATGAAATTGAAAAATATATTTTATCCAAATATGCCTTATTCCAGAACATATTCTAACTATGTGCCAAATTTCATCATAATCCCTTCTACAGATCAAACATACATCATATGGATTCTCACATTCATATTTATAATATTTGTAGGATAAATAACAATGATGATTTTTAACTGGCTCGCTTAAATTTTTTTTCTAAATACTAAAAAAAAACCACTTAAGTTTTCCGTTGAAATGTTTGAGGTAGACTGGTAAAACTGTATAGCGTTCCCACAGAATACAGGGATAAAATATAGCCTAGGTTACTTCCTGATAATGTATCATTCCAATGGTGAAATAATGTTTGGAATCAGCTGAGTAGTTTTGAGTTTATTCCTTTGATAAACAATACTTAACGATTACTCATTACAAAAATAAATTACACAGAAAAATATATTTTTTTTCCTATTCATAAAATTATGTAGATGTAGACTACGTGTTAAGGTAGTAACCAAGGATATAGCTATGAAATTGAAACAACCGGTGGTGTAGCGGGTCGCTTTTCACTTCAGAATATCAACATGAAAGTTATAACCTCAATTTAAACTCTCAATGAGGTTCCTTGGATGGTGTGAGTTGTGAAGGGAATATGTAATTTGTTAATTTTGTGTATACTAGCTGGTATCCATGACTTTGTCTGTATTAATTTGTATTAGGTCCAATCTATGTTTATGGCAAAAATCATTTAGCCGAGAAAGAATAACGAACAAGTCAGAGATACTTTTGCATTTGTAATTATTAGTTTGTATTCATGATTACTCCTTCTCTTAAGAAATATTACTCACTGTATAAATCCTACTTCCTACTAATATTATAAATGCGAAAGTTTGTATGTATGGATGTTTGTTACTCTTTCACGCTCCAACGGCTGAAGGGATCTGCTTGAAATTTGGCACAGAGCTAGAATATGTTCTGGAATAACACATAGGCTACTTTTTATCCCGGGAACGCGGGTGAAACCGCGGGGAGCCACTAGTCCTACTAATATTATAAAGGCGAAAGTTTGTAAGTATGGATGTATGGATGTTTGTTACTCTTTCACGTAAAAACTACTGAATGGATTTGAATGAAATTTGGAATAAAGATAGCTTATAACCTGGATTAACATATAGGCTACTTTTTATCCCGGGAAAATGGAAGACCTCCCGGGTACGCGGGTGAAACCGCGGGGAGCCACTAGTAAGTCAATATTATCTCTACTAATATTAGGTATATCTGTGTCGGCGCTCATTATTAAAATGTTGTTATTCAAACGCGCGCACGTGCAATATGACATCATCGCGCCACTCTGTGAGTCAGGAGAGGTGGGGGTAACGACAGCGGGTATAAACCGGCGCGCTCGGTGCGGCTCGCGGGTCCTTCGGTTGAGAGCCATCTGCGCTCACCGAAAAAGTCCGCGTAACGGTGTAAAAGCCATCTGAGGCTGTCACCTTCTAGTCCATTCAAAAAAAAAAAAAAAAAAAAAAAAACGGCTCGCGGCAGAATTGTCAAGGCACTCGTTCCGTCCACATCTCAATTGTGACGCGGATCAGGCGTGCCTGATTTACTGCATTAACTTTATTTAAATTACATTGTTTTTATCTTTAAAATAATTTCATAATTAATTAACAAGTTTGATTCAATAAATCATTTTCTACGTAATCTTGAAGTTTTGCTTAGTCATGTCTGAAGACCAGTCTAGAGGTGATTTCAGTGGCGAGGACCATCGCCCGCCATCACCAATTCTACAACAAGTTTCGGTTCCATCCGAAATCTATTACATGGGCTAAATCATTTTACTAAATACTCATAGTAAGCAAATAATCAATTAACAGAACTATCCACTATCCAGTCATTCTTCAATCTAAAACATTTTACCCACAAACTAAAGTTGGTAGGGAATATTAACAGTGTACAAAAGGTACAGTTTTGGGTACATAAAATATTTCAACAAATGAAAACAAGCCTGTCTGCTTTATTGGACGTTTGAATGACAACTCTTCATTTTGAAATAATAAATTAAAATTTATTGTATACCTAGTTAATAAATTTTTTTTTAATTTTTATTAAAAAATCGTTCTTAGCAAAAATCATTGTGTTTTTCTTCCTCAGGTCGTTTCCGCCATTTCTTATTTATTCGCATTTTATTGAAATTTTGTGTAGGTAATTGAAATAATGTAAGGCGTACATTTTTTCATAATAATGTAATGTAGAAAACTACACCAAATTGTAAAGAGGAAAGATTTGATTTTTGTTTGTTTGTAATGAATAGGTTCCGAACCTATTGGACTAATGATCTAAATAATTTATTCACCAAAGCTACATTATCTGGGAGTGACATAGCCTATATTTTATCCCCGTATTCCCACGGGAAATGGATCTACGCGGGTGAAACCGTGGGGCGGAAGCTCGTAGTAAATAAATTGCAACTGAGGGAAACATTAAGTCGATTGCATTTTGCAGATGCTTACCTAAGCAAATGTGGCATACATATAGTCACCAGAGTTTCTATCCCCATTTTGGTATGAAATTTAGAGAAGTGGACCCAATACGCTCCCTTGGGAAACGCCAGATATATGTGTTTGACCTAAAAGGGATAGATTCATTATTCATGTGATTTATTTAAACATATGGCCAAGATTTAGTGACAATCTTTACTTAACTCTTTCAGTCACACTTTTACATTAAGAATATTTTAATCATTTTTATTTTATTTTTAGCATCATTTATAACTAAAATAACACCGAAGGTAGGAAAAAAAAATTTAAACGTTAAGGCTTTCGAGGAATGAGGTGGTTAGCGACACTAACCACCATGACTATTGGTAAAAATTAAAATATCATGAATTATGTTAATTATTTATTTATACCATAGGTTTTAATTGATTTTTTCACAGGAAAAACTAATGTAAACATTACATTGTGTGAAAATTTGAAAAACATGGTATTTCCTTTACAAAGGCAAAGGGGACGTAACACGTATTGCACTGCTATGCAGTACGCACTTTAGATCGTTTAGTACTATATTTGCAGCATCTCCTCGAAGTGCGCCTCTCAGGTTGTTGGCGACATTCTAAACGAATTTCTTGGGGGGCTGTAAGCTTGTGCAATTGATACATGGCGGTCCTGGAGAAGAGGCCTAGGCCAAGCAACCGTAGTTGCTGCTGTTTATGAATCGGGACTTCGTTTATTTTTGACATATGCTGCCGCCTGCTATACACTTTGTCTAAATTCTTTCAGGGTCAATTAGATTAGGTCCGGATGTGTTGATCACTGCCATTTTTTATAAATTAAAAAGGCACACTGACATCACAATAGTCCAGAACATGACAAAAAATCTTTTTGAATTTTCGGTGCTAGACTCTGTAGAATCCTGATTCTAATCGATAAGTTTTGCGTATTTGTTACAGTGTGTCGCGCAGGCTAAAATATAAAGATATTGCAAAAAGACATTCCTTCAGATAGCGAGAGTATTTGTGACGATGAGGATGACGACGGAGACATAGAATGTCAGCTAAATCCGGTGTTGTTAGGTGATTTGATTGGAGAAGTTCAAGTAATTCCGATTATGATAACTTTGATTCCGATTATGACAACTTTGATTCCGATGATGACCTCCCTTTATCCAGCTTAGCATGCAGAAATAAGGATTTTGGCATGCTAAGCTGACTTTCGGAGACATTCTATATCCCATCGTCATCCTTATCATCACAAATACTCTCGCTACCTGAAGAAATGTCTTCCAGCAAATATTCTGCGATATCTTTATCCTTATACCGGCGCGACATACTGGACTGGAACAAATACGAAAAAAACACTTATAGTTACATGCACAAGCTTCATATTAATTATGACAATAAACCGGCGACAGTCACAGTGGTTAGTTTACTAACCACTATTATTTTCGTTGTAAATACACTCGAAAACACAAAAGTAGTAGATTTCTTATGTAAACCCGACTAAAGTAGGTATATGAGAATACAATAACTTAAAAACGTTGAAGAAAAAACCTTACTTACCCATTTCACAGACTTTTTAGGAAACACCCGAACAAAACTAAGTCACCTCAATTTTCAATTTAATTTAAATGACAACTATCATTAATTTATTAAGAGCCAATCGATCACATCACGTCAAGCATACTTTGAACTTTCATGGTAATTCAATCGATTGTCCCTAGATGGTATAGATTGTGAATAAAAAAATCGGAAATAGGTGGTTAGTAACACTAACCACTAAGACTGAAAGAGTTAAGTCCTAGTCTATTTCCGTTTTGTTCATAAGATTTAACTTTTACTTAAAATAATCCAGTTATTAAATATAAAAAATACAATGGTTATTGAGGAGAAATTTGTTTTTTAGTAAGTAGGTAGGTAGGTGCTTGCAATGGTGGCAAAATATCAAAACTCAACATCCCGAAAGTGATCCTACAAATGC
Source organism: Thyatira batis (assembly GCA_905147785.2). Classification (NCBI taxonomy): domain Eukaryota; kingdom Metazoa; phylum Arthropoda; class Insecta; order Lepidoptera; family Drepanidae; genus Thyatira; species Thyatira batis. Next base: position 4,186,875 of record LR990507.1, read on the forward strand.
AAAGAACTTACGTATTATTTCGGAAAATCTTCTAGTACCTTTATATGAGGGGTTTACCGGCCATGTGGATTGTGGGTACATATAATATGACACTGTATTCCTTCATTTAAACGTGTCCAATATTTGATAGATCGTCCACGTTTATATGTTGAAATATCCTCGAAAAACATTGGGGAAAGGGGACTTTATTTGTTATCTAACAGTAAGGATACTTTCAGTCTCTTCACTGGGATTAAATATTTTGCGAATCGTTACTTCCTATTCGCAGTTTAAGATTTGGATGTTGCATTGGACAATAAATACACAGTTTGTAGGTGGCGCTGATAGGGAGAACGAAGTCTTCCGAGTCCTTTAGTATAAAGTGTATATCCGTACGTATGATTTTTGCCAAACATAGATATACCCTTATGATTGTGAATCGGTGTCACCAGCACAAAGTGTTCGTTTTGTGTGATATTATAAATGGTGGTAAATAGGTACGTTAGATTATAATTATATTAACTTCACCGACAATGTATGCAGCTGCAATTGTTTATGTCAAACAAACAGATTAAACTGATTTCATACACACAAAGGACCTGATCTGTTTTAGTTTTGATTACGTGATAGTTATCACTGTAGGTTTTTGAGTTTGCAGCATCAATATATTAACAAATTCAATTATACACCCAATACAAATACATTGTGTTTAGTTGTGGCCGAAAATAGGTATCTACATATAATATTTACTAGAAGGATTTCGCACTTTACGAAATAGTAAAAATTTAATATTTAATGAATTTGTTGTATGTTTTTAAAACAACGCGCAGTTTCACGCGTTGTAAATAATCTCTTCTCTTCTCTTCTTGACGGACTATAATATAATATGATGAAGAACAACTATAACATACCTAATATGAGCGTGCATTGTTCCCAACTATTATTTAATTAAGAGAGCCGTGCTAGTGATTAAACAAGCACTGTTATTAAGCTATATCGTTCTACAATTTCGAAACGTAAATAGAAGCAATTTAGATATTCAAGCGTTTTAGTTGCTTAAGTTATTAATTTTGCAAGTATACCTTAACGTATTTTTGTTTATGTATTATCTTTATTCTAACTAATATTATAAATGCTAAGGAAACTCTGTCTGTCTCGCTTTAATGCTTAATTTTGGCACAGATTGTCTAAAGCCTGAGAACGGACTTAAGCTACTTTTTATCCTGGGAAAATTGAAGATCCTCCGGGAATGCGGGTGGAACCGCAGTGAGCTACTTGTTGTTTATATATTCTACATTTTAATTATTATATTATTGTAATCAACTATTGTGATAGTACCTATTCCCTTTGATCTGTATACCTACCTTGATTGTAGCGGTCGGTGTGTCGAGCGTGACTTGTGACGCTCACTTTGTGGCAAGCGTGTGCTAGGAGAATAGAAATTGAGCCGGTAATTGCAAGTTCGATTCACCGACGATTCAATACAATCGTATCTATTCTATTTAATAGAATGTGTTATTTTGATATAGTTTTACTCGACTGCGGCAGGAGGGGGGCTATGTTCACGTTACGTATTTATTGTTTGTAGGTAAGTACTTACTTAGAGTCTGGCTAACGAAAGTTGGCCCCAGAATATTGGCGGCAAATTTAAAAAATACATGCATGACAACACTGAAATTATACTATGAAAATTGGAATAACCTACTTTGATACTTGGTAATTCATTATTAAAAATATCATATATATAGTTTTTCAATAAGGACGCTCGAACTTTAGCAGCGCATAGCGGCCATTTCGGTAATGCGATTGCTACCAAACTCGCGTTCTTCGGGAAATTGACCATTTATGCGAAGACGTCCTCCAAGATTAGTCCACCAGAATACGCCATCTACAGCGGAGTCGCAGTGGCCATTTGGCTGATATTATTTTCCACACATAATTTCATTGAATATTCTTTAAAATGTTATAAAAATTGTAGTAATATCACTTAAACAGGTTGTTTTATTTCATTTCAAAGTTCGAGCGCTCTTAATGAAAAACCCTATATATAGATAGACAGTATAAGAACATAGTTCTTACTATTTCATCAACTCCTTCGACATCTTGCAGATTCTCTGTTAAAGAAAGTTAATCGTTTTAAAATTACCATTGTATGTATTTTAATTGTTTTTTTTCCTCTGTTATATATCGTTTTGTATGTACAATAAAGCATATAATAAATAATAAATTACCAACAAAAATACAGCAAAAATTAATTATGAGTATATACGTAAAACATAGGTGATGTTATTAAAATGAATACGTTGACTGATGCGATGTACGAATGAATATAATTAGTTTTATTCAATACGAAGAAGCGTAAGTAACTTATTTGTAAGGATACGTAAATTATAAATTTTATTCAGACGACTGGATAGGTAGGTGTTCAAAGTATCAAAATAATATTGTCTACTCAAATTGACGTTGACGTTCATACAGAGTTGCTATATAAAAAGTTCGCAAATAATTCCAAGGCCTACTTTCGTTAGCCAGACTCTAGTAATTTTTAGCTAATTTTATTTGTTTTCTTAGTGATGATGGCCTTGTAGGTACGTTCATCAGAATGATATATTTATACTCATAAAGCTAAATGTAATATTTATTATACAAGTAATTGAATTGTTTTCAAGAGATAGCTTTATATTGTAAGTTATTGTTGAAATACATAGAAAGAATGGTTGTGTAAGATGTTCGATAAATCAATGCTCTGCCTACATATGAAGCCAGGGCGGGTCGCTATAGTAATATTATAGTCGTCTTTGCAACCCCAACAGATGCCCTCAAGGAAAAATAAATGGCAAAGTGCGAGTCAGACTAGAAGGGTTCGGTGCCAAAATCAATCGTTTAAGATCGAGAAATGAAAACACGTTTCTAATGGGTATGATTTTTTATTTAATTTTGTTAAAGTGACAACAGAACTACAAATTCAGTATATTTTTAAATTTAGCTACCTATACGGATCATGAGATACAGCTCTGTGAAAGACAGACGGTCGGACAGCGGAGGCTTAGTAATAGGGCCCGTTAGTTTCCCTTCGGATACGGAACCCCAAAAACATATTTGCCTCCAGTAAGGGGACAAAAGAAATAACCCATAATATATACCTGTATATAATAAGAACTTCATCAAACTCTCTGAATGAAAATCATATACGAGAATCTTTGCACGTTCGATTTCTCGAGAATTCTATTCGACTTATTCGATGCATAATAATAATCGGTATGCGTTTATACGAATTCCACGGTGTGTTGGCAATTCGATTCGATTTCGTTCAGATCCGTGCCTTCTTATTTGGGAGACCTTTTTCCGGACGTGTTCCGAATTTTGTGTAAAGGCGAAGGAATTAACGGTAATTTTATAACGGCTGTTAATCCTTAATCGGTTTATGGATTGCTTGGACGCAACATTTACCAGTTACGTGTTATGCAATTTATGTTATATTTTATTGTTCAGCTTCTTCGTCACTAATTAAATAAAATAAAGGTCTGGAGTTTGGAGTCAAATGACTTGCTTACATCCTAAGTCCAACTAATATTATAAAGCTAATGTTTGTGTGGATGGTTGCATGAATATTTTTTACTTTTTATGTATCAAGAACATTCAGCTGATATGAATGCTAATAAAGAATATAATTAATATATTCTGTTTTGGCATTCATATAATTCTGAATGCTTATACAGACTTACAACTCAAGCTGGGTTCTCGAATAAGTTAGATCGGGAATGAGATTAAAACTGAATTAGTCCATTATTCTCAAAATATCAATGAATATAAACATAACAGAATCATTTCATTGTCAGCTCATATACGTCTCCACCGAGGAGCTCGAGCCTCCCCTAATATCGAGGGGTGTAGGCCATAGTCCACCACGCGGGCCTAGTGCGGATTGGCGGACTTCACATGCCTTTAATTGTGACATCTTGGGCATGCAGGTTTCCTCACGATGTTTTCCTTCACCGAAAGCCAGTGGTGTGAATCCGTACGTAAGTTTTTTTTTTAAACTCAGAGAAACGGGCCAGGGATTTGAACCTGCACCCTCATGATCATGAGTCGGTGCGTTCCCAACTGAGCCACCACGGCTCCGTTGGTAACTCCGTTGGCACTAAAACAGAATATTGTTATTTAAATAATAGGTATTATATCGCAACGGTATTTGTTTATGTGATTAAAATGTTTAATGAAGCTGAATATATATTTTTTTTTATACCACTAAGGCGGCAAACAAGCTTACGGTCCCACATGATGGGAAGCGGTTACCGTAGCCTATGGACGCTTGCCATACCAGGGAAGGGTCACTCACTCGTTGCCGACCCTGCTAAAGGAAAATAATAATGGTATAAATACTATTTTATGATAGTAACAGGAATGATCAGATCAATAGATCCTACGCTCGATCACCTGTCACTAACAGATGTTGAAAAAAAAAACTAAAGGAAGATTTTTAGTCAATACATATCCAGTTTTGATATTTTAAAAATAAAAGCTTTGTAACACAACAGCAAAGAGACGTATCGAATGGGATTGCGATTCGAATGATTGAAGCAAAATTGCCTCAGCTATGCAAAAGGTATAAAATAACATTTTCCGGTCATATTTTATTTTTATTGACTTTTTTATTTATATATCGTGTTAGCGCGTTTGTAATATTCTGGTTAGAGTTATTCAAAGCTTCCCGGTATCACACTGTTCGGACGACGAATGGATTTGTCCTTTCACAAAATCCAACTAAGTACTTGAATTCTGATTGTAAAATCGAGGAGATTAACAATTCGTCTGTACATATTGTTTGTGTGTATTAAAATGGAATTGCTCTAAAATTTTGGTATAATATAAACATTGAAGAGTCTTTAAAGAAGTCATTGAAGTTTTGAAACCTTGTAGGTATTTTATTGATTTTGTACCTTTGTGCTTAAGAGCTAACCTATGTTACATAACCTCTGAGTAAATAGGTAGGTAAAATTATTAAACCAATAAACAATTCATAATTATATCAAGGTACATTATTCACTGTAATATTTATTTTGAAATTACTCGCCATACACTATTTTTGAATTACAATTTTAGCTTCCTAGAATGCATGACTAAAATAAATGATACTTACATAAATAAATATTGTTTAATGATAGTATGATGTAATAAATGCTAAAGTTTGTGAGTACGAAGGGATTTTGTTACTCTTCCCCTACACATGGGATTTAGACGAAACTGAGCACACTAATAGATTATGTTCAAAATTAACACATACGATACTTTTTATCCCGGGAAATTTTTAAATAATCCGGGACGCGAGTGAAACCGCGGGGTGGATGGTAGTTAGTACATTCTTTTTGAAGTTATCATTTCTGTTTTACATATTTTAGCATCCACTTTGTCAGAATTAATTAAGCAAATGTAGCGGAACAAAGCGCTGAAAAACAACGAGCGCCTGCAATGTAGAAAGAAAAGAATTGTATTGAAACAAGGCTTTTATATTCGGACGGCAATGAGTCTTTTGGGCTTCTATGAAAAGTTTAAACAAGCTCTCTTTTGGTGTCATAATAGAGTGTATTTCTTCCTATTTTCAAATTATAGGTGTAAAACAGTGAAGTAAACAAAACAAAAAAAGGTTCAAACATACTAAGAATTTATTTCAAGAGTTTTTTTTATGAATATTGTTAACTTGGCAACTTCTTACCTATAGGTACCGCAACTTTGATGCGGGAGTCCAACTTTATTTCCGTTGTTTGCAATATTTAATTGTAGTTGTTTTTATGGACGGAAACCCTTTATGTCTTGCAATCTAAAATCCATTAGTTAACTCAAAAGTTAAGACGTGGGTTAACACATTAGAGTAATTCTTTCTATAGGGTCGAATGCCGTGGCGAAGGTTACAATGAGGTTGAATTTTCGGTAACTTTCTTGTAGTAGGTACTTCTATTTATATAAAATTCTCTTGTTAGTTACCATACTCCCCCAAAACGGCTTGACCGCAATATTTATGAAATTTATATGCATATTTACTACGTCTGAGAATCGGCTACTATCTATCTATTTTTGATACCCCTAAGTACGGGAATTACGCGAGTGAATTGAGTTTTCTAATCTAACGAATTAAAATATTTATTATTGGAAAAGGATTTGTTAAATGCGGTTTTTGGCAGATTTAATACAGATTGATAACTATCTGGGTGTGTATTGTAAAGGAGTGATTCGAGATCAAAGTTTGATACAAAACTAATAAACGCTCTTGTTTCAAACTAACGAGAAACTACAACTTCCCACACCTACAAGATCAAATACCAAGAAATTTATATAAACCGGTAAACACTCGCTCTATCTGAACCGAGATTATATTTCAGCGTTCGTATTTGTACAAATAGTAATAAAGACTGAGGTTGCCGGCAAGTAAAACAAACAAAAGTGCAATGAATCAAGCTCTAAAGAGTCAAATAAACTTCACTCGACTGTTTGTCTGCCTTTAGAGCTGGAAACACTTTCCTTTAATGGATATTGATCAACTAAAATGAAGTTTGTAGATATTTATCTAAAGGATTTAGATAAACACCCGCGTTTTCTAAGAAGGTTTTTACCTTCCAACTTGGAAACATAGATTATGTTCAGGAATAGTGTTCTCAATATTATATGAAATAGGTTAAATCTATATAGATTTAACCTGTAGTTCCTAAAACTAGCACGCTCAAACAGACAATCTCTTCAGCTTTATTTATTATAAAGCTATGTGAGCGTGCTAGTTTTAGGAACTACAGGTTCAAATAAAAAATATTTTTGTGTAGATATCTCATTTATCGAGAGATACTATTGGCTACGCTATGTCACTAATAGGAGCGGTCCATCAATGAGAAATATTTCAGAAACGGCGAACGGGACGGTATCAAAGTTGCGCGGTTCTCCTAGTACCTAGTTCCATATAATAACTTGTTCCGAACACACAATAATATTTAGTTAAATAGGTATGGTCTTACGTAATGATTTTGCCTCGTTATTATTGATATAGGTAGTTAAATTTACCAAAATAAATCGAATGAAAACGGACTTATTTCTAAAGGGAATTAAAAAGAATTTGTAAAGAAGTTGTTCTTATACTCCAAAAAAGTTGGTAGGTAATTTGGTAAGGTATAGGTACTAGGCAATAATTCAATATATTTTGTGTACTTATATTAAATGATTCTATACATCGTAGTAAATACAAACTTAACAAACAAAACCTGACACCGTCCACGTAAGATGAGCTCGCCACGATAAGGGAGAACAGATTAATTAATTAATACACTCACGAATTTCTGACACCCCAGGGTGTCGTATATAAAGGCAAACTTCTGCGACACGGCCAACGTCAAACTGGGACATTAATATGAGATATACCTACTATTCAAAGCCAACCAATGAGCCATAACTCACATTATCACCTCATATATACATATCTCCACTGGAGGAGCACAAGCCCCCCTAAAGAAGGGGTTTTTAGGCCATAGTCTACCACGCGGGCGTTGTGTGGATTAGCGGACTAGGTACTAGACTACTGTGGATTAGGTACATGCCTATAAATGTGTTATTTCGGGCATGCAGGTTTCCTCACAATGTTATCCTTCAACGAAAGCCAGTGGTGTGACTCCGCACATAAGTTTTCGTGGAAGAATTGATTACGTTTCAGCACTTTATTTACACTTCTTCTGTTGTTGATTTATTACATTTCGTTATGTAATGGTGTTATTATGGTCCAACGCTATACCATAGTAATTATATAGTACAGGTAACTACTTAGAATATGTACCTTTGTGGCTTATTCAACGATATTGATATCTATAATATGAATAAACATTCCTTTAACTGGCCTCTTAGTTATAAGTATAATTATGTCATGTACCTCATAAGTTTAAGACTGTTGTTATTCATAATAAAGAAACTAGAAAAGAAAAGAAAATAAAATAATTCGTTTTTCCAACGAATCTCTTATGTAGCAAATTTCATATCATTTAAAAGTCCTTGTAACTTAGGGCAGATGGAACCCACACACTGTCTGACACTCACTAAGCCAATGTCACATCGTGAATGTCTAGTTCTATCCATATCAAGACATAGGTATTATTATTTAGACGTGTTAACATACTGTTCCGGTATCTCAATAAGCTGACGACGTTATAATTAGCTCTTATCAAAAGCCCCGAATACCGTTTCATTAAAGGCTGAAAATGCTTTCCAATTGCCGCCCGTGGTACAAGTAAAGACCTGATGGAAATTAGGAAATGTTTTTGCATACTCTTTCTGTTAAAACTAGTGTATTGAAATAAAATTATAGGTATTTGTTTCTTAAATGTCTCAATCGAAATGTATACGTTTTATACATCCATCTTCGTCCATTTACAACAACAACAATTTATTTCTAAGTGTCACCGCAGGAATATCATTTCAACCCTAACCTAAAAGGCTAGGATTTGTAAAAAAGTTTTACGTGACAACCATTAGGCGGGCTAACCATGCCCGAGTGGAAGGGACGCGTGCCTCTCACTCGCTCTCATTGTGAGCGCATAACGTGAGCGGAGCGTAACGCAGTTTCTTGAAGTGTCACCCGGCAAACCAATTTATAAGACGTTGTCACGTCAAAAAAAAAGTTAAAAGTAAGAGATTTTCCAAATTGACTAGCCGTTTGGCTTTGTGCTTAGCAAAGCGCTTTCAAGACCCCGCCCGGTAGTGAGATCTTGTATAAACACATGTAAAATTTTCTGAATCTAGATTTAGTACTTTAATTAATTTTGTAAATTCATTAAAAATTACTATATAGTATATCAGCTACCTCACCATATTACAGTAGTTTGGAATGAGATTGCCCAAATTGTGCCAAGAATTTTTATTTCTTATTTAAATTGATGTGTTCCCAACATCTACCCAATATTAAATTAACCTGAATGACGAGGAAAAAATACGTACGTATGTGCTACCACAAGGTTATTTGCTTATAAATTAAGGTATTACTTTATACGCCACTGGCGGGTGATGAATACTTCATTACTGCGGATATAGGGCAAAGGTTGCCCTTTGAATTGCTTTGTAACCTTTTATTTGCTTCACAGAAACTCACCGGTGATACATTACTGGTAACTTGGCAAATTTATTCATACCAATGTAACTTTATAGGAACCCATTAATTATGCTCTATATAAAAACCATTATGTATAATTTACACGAAGTAAAACGTGTTTTATTTTACTTTACATATGATTTTGTGTGGGTCCCGTGTTTAAAGCAATATTATACCTATTTGATGTTTGTTCAAGGGTCACAACCCTGTGTGTGTGTTTTTAATAAATAAACTGATCTCACTAGAAGAGATGCACTAATGTTATCTATTATAGTATTAAATGAATATAATGTTTTATCTACCAATCACGTTGTTTTTGTAATTAAAACTTCAAAGTTACTTAAAAGTCTTTGCTTGCAAGCTAAGACTTTTTTTCGCGGGTCACTCACTTCTCTTGGTGTGGGGCCTGGTGACCTGTAATACGGGTTGTATCTTAAAACCTACATCAGCTCTCGCAAAGCTGCTTGTCAATCCCTATCAGATGAATACAAAATTTATATGATGTATAACAAAGCTTGTAAGAGAAATAAATGATTTATTATTATAAAGGTACCTATTATATTTTTCTGAATATTCAGATACCTTTAGATCTAGATACTTTTGGCCAACGTGAAAGATTAACTAACATGCATACATCCTCGTAATCTTTCACATTTATACAGAACGGTTGTCTTTGTGGTTAGTGACCCTGACTCTCAAGCCGCCGGTCGTGGGTTCGAATCCCACCCAAGACAAACATTTGTATGCATGAATAAGTCTGTTTGTCTGTGTCTGGATGTAAATATCTATGTAAGTATGTATTTAAAACGTAGGACTATGTAGTATATGTAGTATATCAGCTATCTGGTTAACATAACACAAGCTGAGATTGCAGCTTACCTACTTTGGAATCCGATTGGCCGTGTGTGAAAAATGTCCCAGGATATTTATTATTATTATTGTTTATTTATTACATTAGTAAGATACTGAAGTTTCATATTAGTATAATGGCAAATTAAATCTCGTGTTAAAATGTAACTTCCTCGGTACCTACTTCCTTGGATATGCGTATGAATTTCGTACATTCAGAGCTAAGAAATAACTTTAAGTCCTAATAGGGCATATGTGAAGTTCAAAACTACAGAAACTATTGCCGGTTCGGAAGTAAGCCCTCAACACACACGTTCCGGCATTTGATTGGTAGGTATTTGATTTTAGACGGCTCCACTAAAACATATTCCCACTACAAAACCCGCTACATTGGAAATTCCCTTTTTTTTCCCAGCAATCCAACCAGATATAAAAGGTGTGAAAAATCTCGAAAATACGGGGTTTTTCGGAGTCGCTCTGTGAATAGTTTGATCTTTTGTGTTCGTGGTATAGGTATATTTATATTTTTTGTTCGAACTACGTGATCCGTATTTATTATATTCTAAAGATTCCTCATTTAATAATACAAATGGTAGCATATAAAAATCTAAATATCTTTTTTAACAACTGTTATTCTACTCTGAAAAAAAACTATTTAATTGCTACTAATAAGTATACCCATATAAATTCTAGATAATATTGTTACGGTATTTCTTTTAGTATTACAATTAGAGTTATATACAGACTGCAATATTTTTGTAAACCTTTACCATTATGGAAACAAAACTTGAGAGGTGACAAGGGAAACCTGGATGGAACGAAGTTCCTTTCGATTAAATAGTGAAGGAATTGTAATAATCATTTTTTTTATTTATAATATGTAATATTGTTTTTTTTTTTATTAAAAAATATGATGCAATATAAACTTAATCTATATAGTCTATAACTTGGATTAACATACATATAGGCGGGAAAATTGAAGATCCCCCGGGCGGTTGAAACCGGAAAGAACCACTAGTATACCTATAGTAATGGTCTAATAGACTACGTACTTTATTTTGATGTGTTACCATATATGAAAATTGCTTAAAAAAGTAGGTACGTAATTGTAATATTCTAGATACCAGTATATTGATATTAACTTTTCGCGGACGTTATCCGACTCAAAAGGCCTTTGCCATCGGGTGCAATTATTATATGTACATTGCTTTGTGAGTTGTGAGTCTGTTTGCTAAAGATAGTTTTATTGATATATTCCTCGCTCCCGGCGACATTTATACAGTTCTTTTGCGGTGAACTGCTGTGGTTTTATTGGATTTTTATAGAGCTTTGTATCGTATGAGCTTACTTATCTACTTAGCTAACTAATTTATTGTGTACTAGGTGCCTCCGTGCGGTTTTACCCGCGTAGTTCCCGTTCCCGTGGGAATACAGGAATAAAATATAGCCTATATTACTCGTGGATAATGTAGCTTTCGAATAGTAAAATATTTTTTAAAAACGGTCCAGTAGTTTTTGAGTTTATTCGTTACATACAAAAATACAAATCTTTCCTCTTTATAATATTAGTGTTGTGGTTAGTGACCCTGATTTTCAAGATTCCGGTCGTAGGTTCGAATCCCACCCACGCATCAATATTCCGGTTGGTTCTGTGTCTAGATGTAAATAAATATATTAGAACCTAACCTATGTAAAAGTAGTACTATATCAGCTATCTGGTTATCATAGTACAAGCTCTGCCTTAGTTTAGAAGCAGATTTTCCATGTGTGAAAAATGTACTAGGATATTGCGATTTATTTATTCTGCTATTTAGGAGGTATCTTTAGGTTATTCATCTTCCCTGGCATATTGGTGGCTGTTGGCTAGATATCGACTTGTAAGTCTTCTTCGCCAACTTCAGTCATTACGTTGCGTTTCTCAAATTAAATTAATTATTGAAACATTTGTATAACATATTTACTTAAACTCGACACAAAGTTCTCACCATTCTCACCAATAAACACTTTGGTTTTAATTAATTTAATTGATATTCCATTTTCATTTAAACTTGGGAGCGGGCTTATTGCGAATTCTACTTAATAATATTGAAAAATAAATGCAAAAGTTCTTTAGGATGTGTGGATCTGTGGATGGATGTACTGAACTAATTTAGATGACATCTGGAACAAATACAGCTTATAATATGGGTTAACACATAGGCTCCTTTTTATCTCGGGAAAATTTAAGGTCCCCGGGGAAACCGTGGGGAGATACCTACTAATTAGAATTTATATATAATATCTACTTCCAGTAAGTATGTATACGGGGACAAAATATGGCCTATGTAACTCCAGAATAAGGTACCTTTATATTTGTGAAATAATTATTCGATCGGTCCCGTAGTTTCGGAGTAGTAGACTGGTAATTGGTTACCTGACTATTCCAAAGATGGCTTTATTAGTTCATTTAAGATTCTAAGAACTTACTTATAGCATTACTCATCTTAATTTCGTCTACATCTTTAATCAAAACTAAAACCCAACGCAGATATTGATTTCTGAAAGATAATTTGATCCAATTATACGATTGAACAGATGCCCTAATCGAGTCTAATAAATTAAAATATAAAAGATTCCATTACAGTAGCACCTGTGACTGATTCGTAAAATTTTCCATCATTCGTTTCGCTTCGACGAGTTACTTTTACTCCGTTATAAGGTTTATTTTTGTCACGATATTATTATGTTATTTGATAACAAGCACACTCGGAAATAATTGTGAATAATCTCTAGTTAATTTACAGGTCGCTGAATAACAACACCATTGTGTTAAGTTGTATATTATTCAGTTGTGAAGCGACACGTAGGTACACGTAATGTGAAAAGTAGTAAACATTTTTAGACCGCGACTATATTAATATCTACCTATTAACATAATTATAATATATGTATGGGGACCCCCCAAATTTATTGTTTTATTTCTATTTCTATTTGGAAATTTTGATACGGTTCACAGAATACAACTACTTACAAAGACAGACAGACAGACACGTCGAATCTATAAAGGTTCCGTAGCAGCAAGTAACATAAATAAATAATATAAACGTTCTAGTAGTTCGTTGTAACTTTGTACGATGTTTTAATAATAGTGTTGCGGTGTAAGATTATGACGTATTAAAAAAAACGAGGTATTCCACGAAGCGCACCCAAACGAAGCGCACCCAGACGAAGCGCACCTAAAGTATTCCACGAAGCGAAATAAGCGAAATAAAAATTAAAAATAATTAATTTTCTATTCCACGAAGCGCACCTAAGAATATCACTCGCTTAGTGCGGGGACAAGAAATTAAAATGTCGATAGAAAAAAATGTTCATTATTTAAAAGACTAACTAAAACTTCTAACATCTAACAGTTTCATTATAATAATACAATACTTGTAATTTTCATAAAATTTTTAATGTTCATATATAAATCCCATAGGTAAGATGATACATGATGCGCTAATAGTCAACGTATGCACCCGCCACTGAATTCCCGAGCCAACCCGAATTTAGCCGAGCATTTCCGGAACTTGTTTACATGCTGAAGTTCTCATTACACTGGCTGCCACATGCGTCATGCTTGTGAATAGGTGCTGCTTGTGGGGGCTAAGCTGCTTAAGTTTGTCATTATTTTTTTTGTAAACATTCAATTAAAAATTTCTTCCAACTCGCAAATATTGTCAGTGTGACTAATGCCTTGAAATGTAAATAAATCTAAGTCTATTTTAAAAAGAGTAATTGCTGAGTTTAGTGCCGGCTCTTCTCAGCAAAACCAACCTTCCGAACCGAGCGTTAGAGTCTGACTATTATAAGCGTCTGTGAAGACCTATTTGAATAATAACCTCCAATTTTTTTTTTCTATTTTTGTATTAAAATCTTAATGCGGTTCACAGAATACAAAACTACTTACCAAGTTTCAACAGTATAGCTCTTAAATAGCGGAAATAAATGGCTGTGACATACGGACGGACGGACGGACGGACAGATAGACAGACAGACACGACGAATCTATAAGGGTTCCGTTTTTTGCCATTTGGGTACGGACCTAAAAATCACAAAACATCAAATAAATTCTCTTACAATAGCGTTATTCTTTGACTACCACGCATATGTAGTCCCGGGCACTGCTAATAAAAGAATTTAACACCAAAGACAATGGCTTTGCGGTTGACAACCCGGACATTCAAGCCGGTGGGTGTGGGTCAAACATTTGGATCAGGTCGAATATTTAGTCTGTCCTGTGTATGGGTGTAAATATCTCTTATAAGTAGACAAGTATTTAAAAGTAGTAATTATCAGCTATCTAGTTACCACTATGCTATGCTTAGTTTGGAAGTAGATCAGCCATGTGTGAAATGTTTATTTAGATAAATACATTAAAACAAATTATAAAACAAATTACAATCAAAATAAAACAAAAAAAATTGTATTACTGAAATACTTTGGTGAAAACCGCATGAAAATCTATTCCGTATTTTTTGTGTTCATCGCGTTCAGACAGACAGCTAGAGGCGTCGGGGACTTTGTTTTATAATTAAAGTTATAATTAAGTATTTATAAGTTCGGGTACTCACGTGCCCTCAGTGTGCACGGAGTTTTGCCGTGAAGATAGGCTACATAAGCCATCTTTGGGTGCACCAGCGCCAGAGTGACTAGGAGTCAAAGTGGTCGCCATGGCTGAAATCGGTCGGACCAATCATTATACTACACACACATTAACTCGAGCATTATTTTGCCACCTACTTATTTTACTCGAAGCACAGTATGAGGGTTTGTATTTCCAAAAGTCCTTATACGTGTTAGAATTAAAATCTTACGTCACAGTCGCATCTTCTGGTCTTAAATGTCATTACTTAGGTACCTATACAGTCCTTGTGCATAGCTTGTGATGTGATGTGTAATTAAACCCTGTGTAAATACTTTAATTAAACTCTCCCCAACCTTCAAAGGACCGGTTGCGTACACATTTAATTACATTAAGACCGGGTTAGTTTAAATTAATCGTATCGTTGATTACATACTCCTGATTATGAGAGATCGTTGATATAGTATTACACTGTAAAATCTCAAAATCAACTTCTATATAGACGAATAGCCTAATAATCCTAATAAAAATTTGGCTGCATTTACCTACCACAAGTATTTGTAATATCAAAAATGTCCAACATGATTTTTTTTTTATGCCAGGCTCATAACATTCCTGATTAGTAATAAACTAGTTAGTAGTTATTTATATAATTATTAAGAATATTATGAGATTTTACACCAAGAATATCAAAGAACCGACTTCATATACCTGTCTCTAAACGCGTCTGTATTGTAGCCTTTTACGAATTTCTCTAAAACATTTTCTAAAGCAATAAATTAACTAATAATGAATATTTATTTTAAAAAAATAAATATCTTGCGATTTTTTTTCACACATTATGGCCCAGCTATGCTTAGCTGGGCCATAATGTGTGGCTTCGAACTGCTGTTTGAATATGGTTCCAGAGAACTGCTACACTACTAATAAACACTACTTTTAAAACGTACTTAAACGGATACAGAACAAACTGAAATATTTTAATCCTGAGTGGAAATCTATCCTTCGACCGGAGGTGAAAATGTTAAGAACGCTAGCCATAAACCCAACCAGACACTTGCTAAAGTTGCTAAATCTACACTCAAATTAGAAAGAGATGATTTTTGTTCGCTTGTTTGTATTGAATGGACTTAAAAACTACTGAATAATTGTTTCACCATTGGATAGCAATATTATCGAAGAGTAAAATTGGACTATATTTTGTCCCAGTATTCTTGCGGGAACGGGAAGTATGCAGGTACATCTCTTGACACATACATGTAAGTAAAGGCTCACACCTCACGCAATTAGATAATTTACAATGCTGGCTTTCACAAACAATAAGGTACATAGGTAAATACCTATACATAGTTAGAACATATAATGCCTAATTAACAAAGGTTACAAGGTCATCTTTGATTCATAGATTAGAGCTCCAGTCTTGAGATAATTAATCATTATAATCATCTATACTAATATTATAAAGAGGAAAGATTTGTTTGTTTGTAATGAATAGGCTCCGAAACTACTGGACCGATTTCAAAAATTCTTTCACCTTTGGAAAGCTACATTATCCCCGAGTAACATAGGCTATATTTTATCCCTGTATTCCTACGGGAACGGGAACTACGCGGGTAAAACCGCGCGGAGGCAGCTAGTAACCAATATAAGCAAGCTTCGTCCTACTAATAAATATTATATTATAAATGGGAAAGTTTGTGAGGATGTATGGATGTTTGTAACTCTTTCACGCCAAAACGGCTGAGAGGATCTACTTGTAATTTGGCACAGAGCTAGAATATGTTCTGGGATTGTCCCGGGAAAATTGAATGTCCCCCGGGGACGTGGGTGAAGCTGCGGGGAGCCACTAGTATAAAATACAAATGTTTACTGTCAAGTTTTGTTTTCTGTGGTATGTGGCGTGGTCATAGAAATGTAAATTAACAGATATGTAGTACATATATACTATAAATTATACATATAATATAACATTATATACGTAGGTACTTAACCTTATAGATAAGGTTGACAAGCATTTGATTACTTAATTATAACTTTTGTTCATTATAAGGTAACGCTTTAAAATCTAGATAGGTATATATAAAAAACATTTTCGTACGCACTCTTTTAAAAGTAAGCAAGGTTTTAAAAGGACCTTTTTTTATCAACAGTAAAGTGGCAACCAGTCTTTACAAGCTGTAGAATAAAACGTGAAGTATATTTGAAATATAGTTGGTACAAGCCCGTTAAAATAACAAATGATTCCGTATAAATATTTAGTATTAAACAATTTTTACAATAGTAAGATAGTAATGTTGTATGTTTGTTAAGGCCCACGCAATTTAAAAAAAAATATTGAAATGAGTTCATTATTTTAATTTAATTAATATTAACTGAGTTTTTTCTCTAATTGATGAACAAATACCTACCAGTTTGCCACACAATAACAATTTTAGTAAAATTTTCAGAGCTAAATCCCCGAAGTAACATTTCAGTATTTATCTAAATAAGAAATTTCCTTATTATTAAATTGTTTTACGGAAAATATGTATATAAAGTTAGAATGTGCACTACAACATCGGAAAATAATTTGTAGGTAATAGTGAAACGTAACGACTTAATAAATTTAAAGTATACAGAACCCTAAAAGATAACCCTCCACGGTACGGTAACTATAATTACAGCTCCAGGGTTTTAAAAGGAGTGAGATGAAAGGACACTCTTTCCATAAAGGCACAGAGAAACTTATGAATGCCAACTGACAGACATACCTTTGCACTTTCAGATACTCTATTTTTAACGGGTTAAGATTGAATATCCTTTGATTAGTGTTGTTTTAACTTTTTCGGTTCACAATGTCTGGTTTTCTGTCTGGATTGCCGTGTAAAAGGTTAAGTTGCGCGATCTAGCTAAACGTCCGAGTGGTTGAAAGTCAATGGAACAAGGAGTCGTTTTGCTAAGTAGTATCGAAGTTGAAAGGTATTAGGTTTCATTACTTATTAACCACTTTAATCGTCTCTTAGAATTGGACGGATAATTGTGAGGGTTTATAAGTACGTGATTTCAAATCACGAAGAATGAACTGGGTATATAGCTTATATTTCTAAACTAATCGGTTTTGCCTTAACAGTTGTAATGAAAACATAAATGATTTATCCAACAATATAAACCATTTATCCAGTTTGCGTTATTTAATACCGGTTCGGATATCGGCCTTGAACTTTAATAGGTTACAAATAATTTAAAATTTAATTACACTATATATCTAAACCCTATTTATTATTAACACAAAAGTAACATAAATCAACAGTAGGGTAGCAATCTAGGGTATGGCGGTATAAATTTATTAACACCAAGCTGTAAGTTATGTGGGGTGCGGGATCTAATCCAAGTTATTGCATTTATGTTACAGTTTAGGACCTCTTCGGCCGAATATCGAGGTGGAACGATTTATGAGAGGAATGTCTGATAAACTTCACTTATAGGTCTCGAGTTTCAATTACATTTAGATATTGCTTCATGGTTTATTATTGGGCTATAAAGGATGTGTTCAAATATTTGAAAGTCATATTTAAATTAAACGAGGTTTATAGATTTGTTTACCTACACACATGCTGTTTTAAAATAATATGTGAACAATATTGATAAACGCAATTTCATGTCTTAATATTTTACCGAATGAGATAAATTTTACAAAATTTTAATTTCAAGCTTAATAGATTTTACTAAGGGTAATTTATGAATAAAAGAACTAATATTTTATTTAATATTTAAAAAATTTGTTGAACTCAATTCTTTGCTGTTTACGCAAAATTCCCGTTCTATTTATCAGTGACTTACCATTTTTTTTTTCTAAATATATCACACATTATTTCCTTTCTTGGCGGAGAACGCTTATCTCGGCCTCATATTGAAACTAAAGCGGCCCCACGGGGGCCAGCGGGTATGAAAAATGGCCCACTTTTTCCCCCATACGCTGTAGGTAGCAAAGATTATCATAATAATATAAAGGATAATGACTGTCTGCAAATGCTAGGGTTACGTGAGAGATGAATACCTAAAATAAAATAATAAATTGCTAAGTTATGTAATTAAGTAAAAGCTCCTATTGTGCTTCAATATATTTACGTGTAAAAGTTCAAATTGAAATATAGCAAAACATTCAAGCATGCACTTTATAGTAAACTAGCTTCTGCACCAAACTTTGTATGATGTTTCTAGGTAAGCAGGTTTCCTCGCGATGTTTTCCTACGCCGAAAACCCAAACTTGATATATGGGTAAGGGATTTGAACCTGCAGACTTATAATTGTGTGTCGGTGTGATCGCCACTGAGCTATATATGTTTAATATGGGCACTATACCCGTTAATATACGCTATTACCATAGTAATCAAGGGTTCGTATGTCGTGGTCGCTGAGCGGTCCACCCATGTCAGAGACATGTGCTGGGAGATGATTAGTATTAGATAGATGTAGATTGTAGATAGTAAATAGATAACGAAACAAAATAATACCAAATACCATCAGCGTAAAATAAGGCTTGGTAGCTCAGTTGCGCACACAGTGATGCACGATCGTGAGGGTGCAGGTATAAACCCCTGCCTCGTACCTATGAGTTTAACAAAAAAAAACTTACGTACGTTTTTGCGGCTTTTCGGTAAAGGAACATATCATAAGGAAACCTGCATGACCGAGCTGTCACAATCTCCACTAGGCCTGCATAGGCGACTATGGCCTAAACCCCCTCATTGTGAGGAAAGGCTCGTGCTCCTCGATGGAGACGTATATGAGCTGATGATGACCATCAGCGAAAAAGACTAAAGAGCATGTAAAATATTTCATGAAAAGCACGCCTAAGTAAAACGCCTAAGTATTAATTTGAATCATGAACCCTTTAACATGAATACAATTTATCGTGGAGGCACAGACAAAGGATTGTGTACTTAGCACTATTCAAGATACAACTACCTACGAATCGTTATAAAATTACTCAAAGGCTCTTTATGTCTGATGTGCCTACTTAAGCTACTTGGATGAAACATTTTAAAGTATAGCAATGTGAGTTTTGCTTTGTAAGTAATTTGAAAATTTATATGTTATTATTTCTTTGTTTTTAATCTACATGGTTCTTATATGAAAGATAGGTACAGATTTCGTCAGCCGCAATTGTATAGCAAGTTATAAACAAATTAAGGGTAATTAATAATACACTTAAAATTTTCCATATGCATGCTTGCTTTCAGAAAGTTGTTAAAATGACACAAAATAGGTCACAAATTGACAAATAAATTCTAAATTCATGTCAAAATTATTGTGACTTTCAATAAAAATAAATGGCCCAAACAATGGAGGGACCGAAATTAAAATAAAAAAAAAATCCTGAAAAAAATGTTCAGATACAATTTGACCAGCAATAGATTTACCGCTGATCGAACGATAGGCTGTACAAGGCTATTAATAAAATTTATTACGGTAAAGCCAAATAAAAACATATAAATCGTTCCTTTTGTATGCTTTAACTGTTAGAGACAAGAAATTGTTTCGAAACAAAGACATTATAAAGAAGAATTATGTATCATTTGATTGGTGTTTCTGCTTCCTATAATGCTACTTTTCTGTTATTTCTTTATTGTTATCTCGTTTCGTGTTTGGATTTCGCGAGAATTAGATATCCTTTTATGAAATGAAGTGAAATGTAGATATTTATATTTTTACATTTTAAAATTCACATAGTACCAAACTAGTGACTTAACAAAGCTCGTTTTTGCTGAAAAGCATCTGCAGTAAACTCGTCAAATACTTTTGAAAACAACTTAGTACAAGCTCTATTTTTACAGCTTTGTTCAAATCTTTCACCGAGTACGATACGAAGAGGCACTTTTAAACAAGTTTACTCGCCTCTGATCTTTTTGGTTCAACAATTTCCATATTTCAAATTATATCTATTAGAATATTATATTACAACTAGTATTGTAAATGCTAAAGTTACTTAGTAACGTTTTTACGCTTAGGCGGTTAATCGGACCACTGAATGGATTTTGATAAAATTTGGTACAAATATAGACTAGAGCTGGGACTACCTTTTATTCCGGAAAAGTCGAAGGTCCCCCGGGAACGCGGGGCGGAAGCTAAAATACTTTTTACACTCAGAGAGCAAGTTATTTCTAAGATTGAAGTACATAACATTTTTATGCTTAAGAATGATCACAATTTATTTCGCAGCGAGTATAAAATTTCATTTCCATAACCCACATAAAGCATTTCACACCGCATTGGAATGAAGAGATCCCTGTGACTTTTTCAAAAGAATCTCGATATATTTTTCGGTGCGGAATGTTTACGCTTATACCCTTACGCCGATGGTCAGAGAAAAATGTACCCCACGTTGTAAAGTCACGAGCCGTAAATAAAATGTGGTCTGGCACTTAGCCGCTTGTTCTGGGCTATTAGACACCATTCTTTGAGAAATTTCCTTAGCTTTCTAGGGTTTCGACTATACTTGGTTATTGAAAAACAAAATACATATACAATATATTGGGTTAGTTCGATTCGGGTTTTCTAAAGGTGTGCTGGTACCTACAACCTACATAGAAAATAAAATTGGTTAATAATTTCTGGAATATTATTATTTTAGAAAAAAATTGAAAGAATATTCATAATATATTATTCTTATTATTTTTGTTATATTTCGAGTATTAGGTATATTGTTAACAGCTTAACCAAATCCATTTAAAATCATTGCCTCGATTTGACAATAGAATATAGCAGTTAAATATAAAGAAGTAACAATTCTGCTAGACAACCATAGTGCGAAATTCTTTGTTCAGTCGGAACTAAGTAAGATGTCGCAGACACGACACAGAAATGTCTGTTCAAGACACAGATAAAAAATATACGCTATTGTACTTGCTCTCAATAGCCGGAACAAAATCTTTAAATTCTTTGGAACTCTAATTAATTGAGGTTAGATTTTAACTGTGCCAAAAAATTAAAAAAAACCTATTATAGCTTATGTTATTCAATCATATCCGTAATTCATGAAGACTAGATCGTATTTTGAATCACAATACCAAATATAGAACGAGTTGTCTTGTGATAATTTGGTACTGGACTAAGTAGGTACCTCTTTATTCATGTTCCAGTGAATTTTTTTTAGTAAACAGCCCAAGTTGATTTCTCTTTTCTCTCGATGACATAGGAAATGTTCGTTATTTGATTATCTTTAGACCATTCCTAAATAAGAATCCTAGAAACATTTTACAATAAATATATTCATAAAATCTTATAGGATGATTATTATTAACATTAAGCACACAGCCAATTTTTTATAGACCAACCGTGTCACTTTTTGTTTGACGTCCTAAGGCTATAACGGTTAATCGCGGACTAAATGACGGTGTAGAAAGCAGACATTTTTGAAGCTTTTTGACACGCGATATTCAGAAGGAGAATCTTGTTATGTTCTGTGTAAAGAGCACTGCACGTCACATGGGTTGATGGATACTATTGCATACATACATTTACGAATCTTCAGGTAAACCCACTGAGTTTTAGTCACGTAATAATCTAAATTGGTTAATGAATAAATTTTCACTGAGCATAGGACACAAAAATCTAGTTTTTAGAACTCGTCGCAAATGAAACTGCCGGCGCGGCGGATGGGTATAAATTTAAATAATTCGTACATTAATTCCTCATCCATGCATTCCTTTTCTATGTTATGAATAGACATTTTCATATATCGTTGAGTAGAAACTTATTTCACATATCAATCTAAATGATCATTTAAATGATCTTTTAACTCAATAGAATTTAGACCCAAACCTACATTAGGTAGTATAAGCCAATAATCAAACACACTTGCCTAGAAAACGTATATTTTATCATGTCTTGAAAATTTCCGGTTAGTAAGTCTGACTTCGCAAGTGAGTTCCATTCTACACCTTTGCTATCTGCATTAGAAATGAGGATGCAAATCTTTGAGTCCGCATGTTTGGTGGCATCCACAACGTACTGGTTAAATTTAAACGGTGTCTTGCAGTTTAGTAATGGTATAGACGGAATCAAGTTGACTCTTGGAGACACAAATAATATAAATATCCAGGGACACTTTTCACACACAGCCAATCTGATTCTAAACTGAGCAGAGCTTTTAATATGGTAACCAGATAGCTGATATACTACTTATACTACTTTTAAATACGTACAAATATCGATAATTACATCCAGACAAAGAACAAACAGACATATTGATGCATACAAATGTTTGTCCCGGTTGGGATTCGAACCCACAACTAAACCACAACGGTCTGTTCTATTCAAAAATAAACAGGTTGGTAAGCAGAGTTTCGTCGAGCCTTCACCAACTAAAGATGACTCTTCTCAGCGACTGGACGTCACGATGGTCTTGAGTTGGAACTTGGCACGTCCATCGAATTCATAGCAGTACTGTATGCAGGTCCGGATTAGAGCCTTATATATGTAACTGCACTGGAGAGAAGCACCACTTGTTCTTAGATAGAATGTCTTCTCGGTATTGATAAAGCTCTCATAAATAAGTTTTGACTGTCAAACTCTGAGTCGGCCAGCAGTCTCGACGTAACTTTGCGACCGAATTCGGACTGGGAGGTTATGCGGTCAATTATCGGCATAGATGAGAAAGTAAGTTCAATGATCTTATCTAAAATGTAATACTATTTCGGCGATACTACAACTTATTTGGTGAGGAACGATTTTAAACTAAATATTAAAGCCGGCAAACCTAAACTTGCTAATATTAGAGCATTCACATAAAACGGTGCCGCAGACGTATAAATCATTCCCCGCATAATATCCCCTTTGGATCGTATGGAACGCAATTTCACGGGTGGCATTCAAAAATGGCGATACAGGCACAGATAAATAAAATAAAAATGTTTTTTAAAATAGATATTACTTGCAATCAATGGACAGCTCGGTTGGCTTTGTGGTTAGTGACCCTCACTCTCAAGCCGCGGGTCGTGGGTTCGAATCTCACCCAGGACAAACATTTGTATGCATGATTATATCTGATTTGTATTTGGATGTAAATATCTATATGAGTATGTTTAAAAGCAGTATATCAGCTATCTGATTACCATATCACAAGCACTGCTTAGTTTGGAATCAGATTGGCCGTGTGTGAAAAATGTCGCAGGATATTTTATTTATTTTATTAATCATTTCACTATTCTAAATGCAAAAGTTTGGCTAATGTATGTGGATGAAAATATGACACTAGGATTAAGTTCAGGTATATTTTTTTATGGCGGATAATTTTAGACCCTGGGGAGTGTGAGTGGAAGCTATTATAGTCCAGCAAAAAAAATGTATCTATATTTTAAAAACAATATAAATCAAAGAATATACCACTCTGTTAAAAACATTGATCTTTATAGAATACCCTAAGTTTTGTTACAAAGACGATAGGTAGAATTGTACCGAACGATTTTATTGTGCCACCCTTACAGCATGTGATTGCATTTTCCACATTCAATATTTCCAGGAATTTCCTATTATACTATAAACACCGCAACGTAAAATAAATTCGCCGCATTTAACGGAAACTAAAGAAATCGGGGAATTTTATTTCTATACTAAAGAAATGAAACTGAGTATTGTAAAATTTATATTTTATGTTTTTAATATCCCGGTTTGTTGCAGGTACTAAGTAACGTATTTAAAATTCTAATATTCAAAATAACATTACTTAATGTTACGTCTGAAGTACGTTCCTGAAAAATACCAATTAGTACACAGAAAATTGCCATGATATTAATATCTTATATATTTTATTATTATATTTTATAGTCAACAATATCGAAGCTTATATTTTGAAGTAGACTTATGAACTTTCAAGTGGCATAATAGAGATACGATTTAATAACTAAAGACTATTTACTAAATTCTTTAATAAAATCATAATAAGTATCATAACATCTTAAAAAAAAAAACAATATTTTTAAGAGCTGTTTACAGGAAATGATTGGTTTTAAAGGCGATAGCGGTGACGTGATTGAGAGAGGAATCGATAAAAGCTGTCTGTTTATTAAATTCTTTAACGTGTTTATTAAATTCATATAATAATACTAAGTAACTCTATTTTTAAGGACCTGAAAAAAATATCCTTAACAAAAATAAAAAATAAAAATTGTTTTGTCTCAAAAATACCGGTGATTTATCATACGTTAAAACAAAACGACTGTAAACGTAGGTACTAACGCTCTAAATTGATAAAGATTATATTAATTCGTATCTACCTTATAGAAATGCTTAGGTACAGCATTTATTCTCGTTGCAGTTGCGTAAAAATGTGATACATATAATATAACCCAAAGCTTAATGTTGTCAGATTTAATTTAAAAAGCGCCTTTTACAGTTCACATTCGGAATAAATACAGCTTAAACATAGTTGAAAACTACATTGCACAGTATTTACGCTCTCCACGGGCCATATATCACGCTTAGGCTGTGACTAGCGTAGTTGCAAGACTTAGGTTTGACTTGTTTAAACGTTTGACTTAGGAAGTTCACGTGCTTTCATATTTGCCGTCGGAATGTACCTTGCAGATTTGAATGTGTGAACAACACGAAATTTAATCCTCTTGCATAGAAAATTACGTCAGTTATATTATTCGCATATTAGTTAACCCACTTTCATTGGATTTTAACATAAACTTTTGCATAAAATAGTAGTTCATACCTAAACTCGAACTGATCAACAAGTTATACGAATAAAACGGAAAGCATTACGATCGCTGATCAAAAAATAGATCAACTTCAATCAACCAATCACTATATCAGTTTGCTAAAAACGCTACATTATTCATCGTATATCATAAATAGTGTATGTAGGTACTACGTATACTTTGGCCAGGAGATGCCAATACGGTTGGACGAAAATATTTTATTCCCACATTGGTAACTCAATTTTCTGTATCGAAGCTGGTACATGATTCGAATTTGAAATGTATGGTGCGCTGGCCACGATAGGCGAGGGAGATGCAATAATTCAATAAGAGGTATTGCAGAATTGCATGTTGCGTAATTTGAAAACTGGATAGGTATTTTTACCCACGTCTTTATTTATATCTCCAGTCTTGAAGTTTGATCACGCACTTTGTGTCTTTTGAACAAAATCCGCTGATATAGATGAACGTGTGATGAAGGTTTCATAAAATTTCATGTAATAATTTAGTAGTAGGTACTTATTTGAGTTACTATAAGATTTAAAAAGTATAAAATATATACAGAGAACAGGTAGATACAAATCTAGAGTCTAGATTCTAGACATATGAAAAGATTATCAATACCTAAGTCAAAAAGACTAGGCTAACCGTGGTATTTATTTTTGCTGTGATGAATTATAATATATTTATGAATTGAAGTATATATATTATTTAACATTCCACCTAACAAGGAGAAGCTTTAAGAGACGTAGGAGTGATCCCCTCAGCCGAATTATCCTAAGTATAAGGAAGGAACGTCTCGGCTTATAAAGTAAAACGTCATGAATTTGATTAAGTGTTCAATTAGCAAATTAAGGAAATATTGTTCATTATTTTATTTTCCTACTTTTTAAATCAATTCAGTATAAAGGAAAATCATAAAAAAACATGTAATAAAATACCCAGCTAACACTCAAACAACTTATCCAGAGCGAAAGGTTGGTAAGTACGACTATTACGAAGACAAATGGTCGACGTTTCGATCGGGTTTCGTTCTAAACGCCGTTTGCAGGTGAAATCAGCGTGATACGAGCCGATTTCTAATCGTGAATAAAATGTTATGTATCTTCTTTTAAACTATCGAGATTTTTAAACATGGATTCAATCCTACTAATATTATAAATGGGAATGTTTGGACGAAAAAAAAACTACGTTAAAAAAAACCGACTTCCAAAAATACTAAAAAGCAAAAAATAGCTAACGCAATTTATAACACTTTCCTCTACTTACCTACTGACTACTTATTCTCTCCGCTTACTGCTTAGTTTGAAGTTGGTGCCAAGCCACAGCATAATTAGCAAACCTACAGTAAACAATATACAAAAGATCTTTGTTAAGATTCTCCATGATTTAATAAGGTCAACAAAAACTTTGGCACGGTTTGCATTTAAAATTCTAAATTTTAGACGCATGCTCTTGGTTTGTGA
Source organism: Thyatira batis (assembly GCA_905147785.2). Classification (NCBI taxonomy): domain Eukaryota; kingdom Metazoa; phylum Arthropoda; class Insecta; order Lepidoptera; family Drepanidae; genus Thyatira; species Thyatira batis. The sequence goes on from LR990507.1 coordinate 4,213,575, forward strand.
GTTATTAATATTAGAAATAAACGGTCCTTTACAGGACCACTATAGTTGTAGAATGTAAATTACATTTATGTATTTCATCGTCGTTTTCATTTGTTTCTCATTGTCATTTATCGTTATTTCTGATTTATTTACGAAGTTTGTAGTTAGTAGGTTATCGTGTAGAAATTTATTTGTTACACCATTTTATTTCTTAACGTATTATTTTTTATTCATATATGGCTTGGCACCGACTTCAAACCAAGCAGCAAGCGGAAAGAATAAGTAGTCAGTAGGTAAGTAGAGGAAAGTGTTATAAATTGCGTTAGCTATTTTTTGCTTTTTAGTATTTTTGGAAGTCGGTTTTTTTTAACGTAGTTTTTTTTTTTTTTTTGCTTTTTAGTGATTTAAGTATGGGTAGGCTTATTATTTATTTAACAATCACAGAACACTATTAAACCTAAACGTTAATGAGATTAACCTTCAAGGTCAACCTAATAGCTTCAAGGAATACTATTCTCTATCCATATGTACGTATAATTTTGAAAGAATTTTCTCTAAACTCCTATCCTTTGAGGAGTTGTACCTTCCATCATCAGCTCATCCATAGGAAATCATGATCAAACGCAAATAATTGAACAAACTGTATGATATTGACTGAAACGTAACAGTTAGATGCTTATAATTTGAGTGTTCTTCTCGATTTTCTTGGGATCCCATCATCATATGCTGACTAGATGACCAGGGTACCAACTTTAATATGTACCCTAACGAACAAAAAAAGAATTACGCAAATCGGATTAGAAATGTTAAAGTTATCGACATACTAATATACAAAGTATCGTCAAAATGACATCGTCCAAATAACAATAATGCTTATAAAATAAAAACTACTAAACCAAACTGAAAGAAATTTTCATGGGACCATCTGGCAGCTATTTCGCGTCGAACAAAAAAAGAATCACGCGAATCGGTCCATTAACCGCGACGTAATCGATGTACATACATAGAAAAAAAAAAAAAATACCGGCTGAATTGAGAACCTCCTCCTTCTTTTTGGGAAGTCGGTTAAAAATACAGCATGTCGGATGGAGGAGGTTAGAGGTGTAAAAGTAACGAAAAAATCACGTACCCGTATTTATTCGTTACTATACATTCAGTACTCGTTACTATCGTATCGTTACTCGTTACTTTCGTTTATTTCATACTATTACATAAAATTTATGAAATTTTAGTAGCAAAATTTTATGAAAACACTTTTTCACAAGTATATACTTTTTTTTTTACTGCATACTCTGTTAAAGAAAACTTTGTTTTGAATATTTGAAATTTTGACACCATAATGCGCGCACATCGGTTCAAATATTTTTGAAGTATATCCGCACAAATTACATATATTTTCATTTTTTTAACCAATCACGTTACGAATAGTTTGCGAACATATTTTTCATGTTCTTTCTATAATTTTATTATAAGATGCAGCATTCATAATTTCAATTTGTAGAAATAATACATATTCATTACATGCCAAACTGCATTTTTCACTTTGCTTCACGTCCTTATGTTTACATTACCTTTTTAATTCGCGGAAAATACGCATGCATGCGCAAAACGATCACTAAGAAACGTTTCAATACACGCATCAACGCAGCGTAACATTGGGTGATTGAAACAGCGTATGTAACCATGATACGAAACATGCGAGTAACGAAAAGTATTAAGTATTCGTGAGTAACGTTTCGTTTCTCGGTACTAGATGGCGTACCCGTTACTTAGTAACGAATACATACGGTTTGCTACAGCTCTAGAGGAGGTGGAGGATGGTGGCTCAACATCATGAGCTTCGTCATTGCTCCTCTTTTTCCTTATGTGGGCGTAGTTGGTGTGGGTAATGCGGATCAAGGAAACAATTTGCAGCCTTTTTGAAATGAAATTATTATTTGTTCAGCTACACACAGTATATAACACAGTACATAGCCCCCGTATATAACACAGTATATAACACAATACATAACCCCAGTATATAACACAGTACATAACCCCAGTATATAACACAGTACATAACCCCAGTATATAACACAGTACATAACCCCAGTATATAACACATTACATAACCCCAGTATATAACACAGTACATAACCCCAGTATATAACAATACATGACCCCAGTATATAACACAGTACATAAACCCAGTATATAACAGTACATAACCCCAGTATATAACACAATACATAACCCCAGTATATAACACAGTACATAACCCCAGTATATAACACAGTACATAAACCCAGTATATAACAGTACATAATCCCAGTATATAACACAATACATAACCCCAGTATATAACACAGTACATAACCCCAGTATATAAAACAGTACATAACCCCAGTATATAACAGTACATAACCCCAATATATAACACATTACATACATAATACCATAATAATTACATACATACATTTTTGACTTTCAAGCCGCGGGTCGTGGGTTCGATTCCCACCCAGGACAAACATTTGTATGCATGAATATGTCTGTTTGTCCTGTGTCTGGATGTAAATATCTATATAAGTATGTATTTAAAAGTAGTATATGTAGTATATCAGCTATCTGGTTACCGTACATACATAACCCCAGTATAAAACACAGTACATTCATAAACCCAGTATATAACACAATACATAACCCCAGTATATAACCGCAGTATATGAGGTAGGAACGCGCGATGGTTTAGTGACAACCGCGCGCGCCGCTTGCCGAGAGTAGACTGTGTGGAGTGAACGATATCACGGCACAAGTGAACAACGGGCGCGTCACCAACTCCATTATATTTTTTGCTTTTTAGTGATTTAAGTATGGGTAGGCTTATTATTTATTTAACAATCACAGAACACTATTAAACCTAAACGTTAATGAGATTAACCTTCAAGGTCAACCTAATAGCTTCAAGGAATACTATTCTCTATCCATATGTACGTATAATTTTGAAAGAATTTTCTCTAAACTCCTATCCTTTGAGGAGTTGTACCTTCCATCATCAGCTCATCCATAGGAAATCATGATCAAACGCAAATAATTGAACAAACTGTATGATATTGACTGAAACGTAACAGTTAGATGCTTATAATTTGAGTGTTCTTCTCGATTTCCTTGGGATCCCATCATCATATGCTGACTAGATGACCAGGGTACCAACTTGAATATGTACCCTAACGAACAAAAAAAGAATTACGCAAATCGGATTAGAAATGTTAAAGTTATCGACATACTAATATACAAAGTATCGTCAAAATGACATCGTCCAAATAACAATAATGCTTATAAAATAAAAACTACTAAACCAAACTGAAAGAAATTTTCATGGGACCATCTGGCAGCTATTTCGCGTCGAACAAAAAAGAATCACGCGAATCGGTCCATTAACCGCGACGTAATCGATGTACATACATAGAAAAAAAAAAAAAATATACCGGCCGAATTGAGAACCTCCTCCTTCTTTTTGGGAAGTCGGTTAATGAAAACGTATGGATGCATGTTAATTACGTTTTCAGGCTAAAACAGCTGAAGGAATTGCGATTTAATTTCTGCTTTTATCTCGGGAAAACTGAAGATCCCCTGGGAATGCGGGTGAAACCGCGGGCAACCACTAGTAATGCATAATAGCTGATGTCAAGTGACGTCACTTGACAGACTTCGGAGTCTAAACTATTCAACGTCGCATAACTTTTTATGCATACGGCAGCGAGTATCGAGGCAAACGCTATTTTGGATACATTCAAAAACGTTGACAACAAAAGTTTAAACTTCCGTTGCGGATATAAAATTCTTGGCGACCGACATTTCGCAGTTAAACTGGGAATAGTTGTGTGGTACTGGTAGATATATGAGTTTCTCTTTTATGTTATTTGTTATGATATGGTGTGTTGCAATAACTGAATAAATAGAAAAATATCCTAGGTAATTTTCACACTAAATAAGAATAGCTTGTACCTATTATAATATTACCAGAGGTAGCGGAGAAATAAATAAAAAAACAACGCAAAGTGATCCCTAAGGTGTCGTAAAACGATGCCTACATGTAGTACCTACAGTAATCTCACAGTGGTTAAACTATCGTCAAGGCGATATGACCGGACGTAAAAACTTCGCCAAATCTCTTTATAATTTGTTATGCACTGACCAACCGTAGGTAGGTACTTACATACTGCGCTGACCCAATAACAAAAAGCCGGCCCTTGATGAGTTATGATGGAGCGGAGTGGATGTGATAATAGAAGGGCCTAAATCAATTCGAAAACTGCTATCTCGCGTAAAATTGTTGCTGTGATAATACATACTTCATCATATGTTTACCTAGTAAATAATTTTACTTATAATTCTATTCCTTATTTACCACTATATAAGACTCAAAATTAGGATTTTAGTTTAACTGTGCTGATTAGTTTTATGGGTGAATTATATAATCGATTTGTCTGCCTAGTTTGGGACTTATATATAAATAGTCACCAACTTCTATTTTTAAATTTCATGAAGGTCAAAGGTAAAAATAAGTTTTATTTTCTGCTGTTTTTTGATAAATAATTGACTGATATACCTAACTAAAAAATATATTACTCAAATGTTTTGTCTTTTATTATACTCGTTCTTTTCACAGTAGCCCTGTCCGTATTCCCGGGCAATGTTGTTTATATATGTAGTTCTATTACTACTAATTAAAATAACTATATTAAATAATTGTATGCGTTCGTGTTTCCTTACCTTACCTTACCGTATGCCTATTTATAGACCAAAAACTCGATTCTAACTCGGATCAGATACGCAGAAGAGTAATTTAGTATCAAGTAACGTAAACGAACTAGACAAGGGAGGGCAAACAGTCGCAGTTTATTATAGGAACATACAGGCACCGCAGCGCTGTATGTTTTTACGTCGCGCGTCGGCCTCTGATTGAAAAGGCCTAATTGGAAACACCGCACAGAGTCGGCAATCAATGTCACTCGCAAATGTAAGCTCCGCTGAAAGCGTCGCAAATAGAGTACTTACTAGTTAACGTACCTACGATTGATGTCGCATTCACGTTTTTTGACACGACAGTAAACACTTTATAGTGCTAGTAATTAGGCTGACATGTTTATTCGTAAAAAATATGCCAGTTTTTTTAATGTAAATATGTTTAATATTCTTTCTACTCACTTTAGCCATCCTTAAACCAACGTCATAGGAAAGTAACTATTATTGAGATGCACTCGTTACGAAATCCAATAATAATGTTTATTTTATATGTTATAAATAGTAATAATTCAATAACAAATAAATTATATAAAACACTTAAAGGCCAGCAGACATAAATAACAAGATGGTATCGCAATGAGACTCAAGGGAGTACTTTTCTAGAGAGCATACCTAGTTAGCATTGCCTTTTTCTTTGGTTTCAGGGATCCTGACATTCAAGGCTCCGGTCGTGAGTTCATTTCTCACCGAAGACAAACTTTTGTATTAGAACATGTTTATTTGTTTTGTGTATGGATGAAAGTATTTAAAACTAAGGTAAGTAGGTATATACCTATACATTAGCCTTTGTATCTTGATACCATAGAACGAGCTGCGCTTTGTTTAGAATAGCCTCACGGCACTGTGTGTAAAATGTCGCACTATATTTATTTATTTTAATATCTGAAATTAGGTTCTATAAATAGGAATTGCCGTCGTGCTGAGATGTGGCTACTGGAAAACTTATGGAATATAAAATTCATACATTTTAAACACACCCAGTAAAGTAATGAAAGTAGCTCGAACCTTCCAAGTATAATTCATTCATATTACCAACAGTCAACAAAAGAAAATAGTTCGTAAAAACATCCTATTTATCATTATTTTTTGTGTTTATATTATGTATAGAATCGGCTTTGGAGTATTAAAAAAATACAATTAATCATATAAAAAAAATCCTTTCTGAGTTAGCTAAGTGGGTACTTACTAGTTCTTCTCAGCTAAAACTTAAATTCAGATGCATTTGTCTTATCTATAGAGCTTCAGTTTGATCTAATAAAAACTTTTACATCATTAATATTGATTGAAATAGGAGTTTCTCAAAATCGATTCAGTTGGTTTTCTCATTCGCACGAAGGTGTTAAAGTAAAAACAATTAAAGTTAGCTTAAGTCAGTCGAAGGCGGGCAGAGATGAATGTGTCAACTAATATGAGGCCGTTGCCGTAGTGGTAAGAACCCTGACTTTCAAGCTGTGGGTCGTAGGTTCAAATCCTGCCCGAAACATTCATAAATGCATGAATATTGCTATTTGTTCTGGGTCTGGATTTTAATACCTTGATAAGTATATATTTATATGTAGTATATCTGCTATCTGGTTATCAAATCACAAGCCCTGCTTCGTTCGAATTAGATTGGCCGTGTGTGAAAAATGTCCCAGGATATTAATAGATACTTATTTACTGTATGATCAATATTGACACAGAAGAATATCTACAAATATGTATGACGGAATTTTTCAAAAAAAATTACTTTAAATACATAGCGAACCCATTTCAAACTACTTGTCATACTTTTAAGGGCTGAAACATCCTTAACCTATAAGCAGATTAAAGCAATAGAAATCTTACGCAGATTGTGTTATAGATCAAATTCGAATGGACGTTGTAAAGGACCCAGCTGGATAGAGTTGGTAATGAAAGACCACACACAGCGAAGCAAATTGCTTTCAGACGACACATTGCATTAGGAGGCGCTACATACACACTGTGATAGTTTAACATGATTATTTTTGTATATATCTATGTTATTTCAATTCATATAATTTTACTAGCTGACCCGCGCAACTTCGTTACTGTCACTTCCCCGTTTTTAAACGACTTCAAAAAGGAGGAGGTTCTCAATTCGACTGGTATGTTTTTTTTTTTATGTTTGTTACCTCAGAACTTTCGACTGGGCGAAGCGATTTCAATTATTATTTTTTGACTCCAAAAATAACAATAATTGTAACTACAATATATTTATCGTAATAATTTGATTGACTTTAAAGTAGTCTAATATTTTTCATTAAATTTTTTTTATTAACGAAAACTTTTAAAAACATTTTAATTTGCAATTATTTTTTTCTTTTTAGTGTGTATTAGTTTGTTTAGGAATAGTTTATTTTTTTGAAGTCGGTTTTTTTTTGTTATTGGTTCCAACTTTTTGTTGTTGCTCCGCTTCTAGCGTGGTGATGGCCTTTATAATAGCCTTCCTAGATAAAAGGGCTATCTAAAACTGAAAGATTTTTCTAATTGGACTAGTAGTTTCTGAGATTTGCGTGTTAGAATAAACAAACAAACTCTTCAAATCAAACATCTATTTTAGAAGTGTTTATTCTACTGACCTATTTATATTATACATATAGTAAAATTAATTTCAAGATCACCATTATTAGGTCACTATAAATGATAAGGCCGCCCATTGTCACACTCTTGTCTTTTATGTTTCTTGCTATTTTAAGTTTTATCTGTGGTGGAACAATATAGAATTATCTATTTAACTAATTAATTCCGACACTGTTATATAAAGGCCAAGAAATCATTAAAAGCCTCAAGCCATTAATATAATCAAATGCTTTTGAGCTTAAAGCATATTTATCGTATTGAATGTCTGAGAGATGCACAAAGCTTTGGTTTGAGGTTAAACTAAAACGTTTCTGTAAGATTTTTGTAACCTTTTTTTAAACCGAAGACTCCAGACAGACTGTCTAGACGTAAGTATTTATTTTATAGAGTGTTCTCTTATTATTTCATCGCAACATTGTTTTCTTTAACGTTTGAGAAAAGTAAAATAATTCAACACAATTAGGTATATAAGACTCCGCGCGGTTTCACCCGTTCCCGTAGGTATACAGAGATAAAATTTAACCTTTGACACTCTCAAATAACAGAGTTTTAAATTGGTGAAAGAATAATTCAGATTTATTATTTCCTCTTTATAATATTAGTGGTAGACAAATAAATATTTTCAATACACCAATAATTTATTTCTATACCTACTACCAAAAATTAAATTCTCATAGATATAATGTATTAAATTTAATAAAATAAATATATAATAGATAATAATATAATTAATAAATAAATATCCTGGACATTTTTTACACACGGCCAATCGGATTCCAAAGTAAGCTTCAAAGCGAGCTTGTGTTATGGTAACCAGGTAGCTGATATTCTACATATACTAGATACATTTTAAATACATACCTACTTATATAGATATTTACATTCAGACAGAAAAAACAGACATATTCATGAAATGTTTGTCCTGGGTGGGATTCGAACCCACGTCCGGCGGCTTGAGAGTCATGGCTATAAAGCCAACCGGTATATGAAACTTAATTTATTGATTGGGTCAGCGGTCTGCTAATTTGTTGGTCGACTAGTTGCTACCCCTCTTCGAAATACACCAAATATGATGATGATGATGATGATTGATGATGATGATCATCATCATCACATATGATGATGATGATTGATGATGATGATGATCATCATCATCATATTTGGTGTATTTCGAAGAGGGGTAGCAACTAGCCGACCAACAAATTAGCAGACCGCTGACCCTAAATTAAATTGGTAAGTGCCTACCCCTTAACTACGTAGGTAGGTATAGTTAGTACCTCTTGGAAAGTAGGTCAGTTGGTTACTAAGTTATTTTTAATCGACCTCAATAATGTAAGAAAACATGTCAAGATTTTTTTTGTGTTTGTTACAGATTTATAATATGGAATACTCATCAGTAAAGCATTTCCTTATAAATAAACCAAATAGGTATATCATCAAAATAAAACCTTACCTTGTACAAAAAAAATTGTACCTATAGTCATAGGTTATTATTATTATTTGGATTAAGCGGCTATTTCAAGTCTTCTAGCTTGTATCAGCGACCATACTAGGTCTATTGTGATCGCCACATTAACTAGATTTCACTGCAAAGACCTGCAGCTTTGAAAAACCGCACTATGTTCTTGACAGGAGTCATAGGTTAGCTAAACTATATCTTATTTAATATTATAAATGAGAAAGTTTATGTATATGGATGTATGAATGCGTAGATGTTTGCTAGATACTCTTTAATGCAAAAACTACAGGACGGATTTGGATGAAATTTGGAACACAGATAGCTTAAAACCTGGATTAACACGTTGGCTACATTTTACTCCGGGGAAATTGAAGATCCCTGGGAACGTGGGGAAAAACCCTCTAGTAATATTTTAGGTAAATTTAGTAGCATCTGCTGCTGAAGGATCTACCTATATAGGCTGGTATTTCAACCCACAGTACCCCTTACCCTTTCACTCAGCCATTATTCAGTGTGACGGTTACTTACTTAATTCTTAAATCTGTTTTCACTCTTAATAATCTTAGAAATTCGAGAATTTGACGTTTCCAAATAGATCCTCGCTAATTGTTCTTCAACATCTTTCTTCGATGAAAAGCACCCGCAGGCACCACTTTGAAGTTTTAATATACCTCAATTCAAATGAATTAAACTTTACATTGTTTTGCATAGCTCTCGGGCACCAAATCGTTGGCTCGTTATGGCTTTTAGATGTTCCGTATTATATTAAGCGACGTAAAGTAAATATTTGGTTTCTATGAATAAGGTATATTGTAAAATGAATTCTATGTTAAGAAAAGTAAAAACTCTCGACACGTGGATTTAGTTATTAACGAGTCAGTTCACTGAAATAATACTGTGGAGAATTGTTTTTATTTTATCGACTACAGTGGCTAAGTTATTTTTTATTTCATATAATGCATGCTGCTGTTATATTCTTTAAAATAAATCCTAGGTTGTTCTTCACAAACGGCTAAACTAATACTAAACCAAGGAGAGCTTGTGTTGTCCTACCTATATATTACTACTAGTGGCCCAGTACGCGCTTCACTACGTATAATAAAATAAAATGATTTGTGTTTTGCCTTCACCAATTTCTAACAATTGTTTTGAAAATGCATGGGCAGCTTTGCAGGCGAATACGCATATTAATATTCAGTGTCGATTTTTGTACATATCTCCAAAGAACTGATAAAAATATAAACACAAAGCAGTATTCGAGTTATAAAATTACAACGAAAAGTGGCATTGATTTTATATATATAGATAAATTCCTGTCCTAAAATAAAATGAAGTGACACACAAGTATACCGAAGGCGTTTTATAAAACTCGACTCGATTTCCAAAGTTTTCCTTAGAAATAACAAAAAATCACCAACTTTTTCATTGTTTATCAATCAAGCGAACCCAAGTAAACAAACTGAAGTCCAACTGAAAACAAATAATAGGTACAACCAAAGGCCAAATTTTGGATTTCCCAATACAAGTAATAAGAAGCGTAAGCATTGGGCCGATGTAAATTCAATTTGAATAAGGGTTTGTATAAGGTACTTAAGATGGTATCGAGCCTTGTGACGCAAAAAAACTGATTTGAAATTCAGACAAATTGAAAAGGGGGAAGTTAAGAGCGTTGGTAACAATCCGAGGCTGGGTACGGGCACCTTCGTCACCTGCCTAAACAACGGAGTGATAAATTATCAAGCACTGAAAACGCATTGGGACGAATGTAAAAGGATAATGTGAACGTAGAACGAATTACATTAGACATACATATCTGTAAAGCTTATGATCCTGCCAAAAGCACTAACGTGAAAAAGGGTCATTTTCGGTCATTGACGGGATTATTGGGTTCGCCAATTAATGAATTGGTATCCGAAATTTTTCGATTCCTAAATATCTATCATATACTTACTTAACTAGTGGCTCCCCGCGGCTTCGCCCGCGTTCCCGGGGATCTTCAATTTTCCCGGGATAAAAGTAGCCTATAAACATCTCGTTCTGCAACATTTACCAATCGGTACTATTAAAAAAAATTGTCGATGATTGCATATGTAAGCCGTCATAGCGTAAAACGTCAGTGATTCATGATCAGCTGTAAAAGCCGCCTAAGATTTTATTTTAATTACACACGTCCATACAAATAGGTACACTTTCGGGGTTTCATGACTCGTGTTTATAACATATTTGCCATATATGTATGTACTGTTTGTTATTCGTAACTAATGTCTGTACTTACTGCGTTACTATTTAAATTAGTATTTTAAGTTAAATTATCGGACCGTTTTTGGATAGAAATATATTTGATAGCAGAACTTAGCAATTCTTCTTCAGGCAAACTTAGCACGATAAAACCCTCTCAAAATCTCAACATAAGTAACCAGGACATGACTTCACACTTAAATCTTTCCAAGTAGGTTAAATGTCAAAGGTATATAACGCTACAGTACATATAGTTGATTTTTAAATCTCAAAATAACAAAAGACAACTCGCATCATTTTATCGACTAAGAATTTCATCTTTAAGAGGCTCTCGAAAAATATAGGTGTCAAGTTTCAAGCTTCAAATACCGAAGGGGAAATTGGTTTGATAATTTTCAATTCAAATAAGGGAAAGTTAAGTCTAATTTTAAGGCGAAAGTCATTAAATAACCTGAACATATTTCTTATTATTATATAGCTGAGATACAAAAGGACAATGAGCAATTAATTTTGTAAAGTCAACAATTTTAGAGTTTCAATAGAATCCATTCCTTTACAGACGTTGCTTTTAACTTTGGATATCTAAATTATTTTATAATAACGAAATTATTGTACCGTAGACGCAGGCCGTGTACCTACCTATAAAGGGTATTTCGTACCATATAGGATATTTATTATTATAAATCCGTAGTATTCACGTAATTACAACACAGACACATACATAATACAAGTATTTAATTTTAAACAAAAATGCCATTTACATAATTCGATTTCAATGAATATCTTAGAAGATATCCCAAATTTAAAATTCCATAGCAGCAAATAATAATCGCGTACTGCGCGCGGGCGAGGGCGCGAGCCCGGTGGCACCAGTTAGCTCTGCGAGATTCTAACCTTCTACGTAAACGAAGTCGCGGGTTAAAGTTAGAGTTAGCCCAAAAAAACTATTCCACGCGAACGAAGTCGCGGGCAGAAGCTAGTACATAATATAACGTCGTTCTTTATTAGATTTCGCGTGTAGGTAGATAAACAAAAAAAATGTGTTAGGCGTAGATGCGCACAGTTAATTTATAACTGCCTATACAATGATTAAGGAAAAAAAGGATGCTGTATTTTTAGGTGAAGAAGGCAATATAAATTCGGGCCACGTAGCCACACAAGGCTGAAACTCTGCATTGCCGTACATCGAATTAAGTGAATTAGAGGCCAAACTGTGGAGATAAAAGGTTTTCCTTAAACCTGCATTGGAAACTTGTATGTAGCAGTTTCTTGGAAGTTGAAGGAAGTTTTGTTTATCGGACTGCAGTGTCTCGCAAAGTTTTAAGTAAATCTCGTTTCTAGTTCTAATAACAAAAGATAAGTTTTATCAGGTAGGTATTGTGTTTTTGTTTACTAAACGAATAATTTTTATTTAAACTGTAATTACTCCCTCTAATATAACTGTTGTCGACGAATTCAGACGCCCAATTATTGTAGGTATTAAACCTATTTTCTAAAAAACCATATGTATTAATTAAAAAGAAAATCGCCTCGCCGTCCGGCGACCGCACGGAGCCGGGCGTGCGCGGCAGTCGTGAGTCACTAGCTTATTGGCGCTGACGGCCATTTTTGTTTCATTTTGCTTATTTTTATTTCTATATTTTTGTTTGTTATGTTTATTAGTTTAATTTAAATTATATTTCCTGTGTGTGCAATTGAGCCTTTTATTCTACACCGCGGACCGCCTACCGCGATCAAGTGTGATCGCCTACAATAACCTCTTACTGCATTTAAAAATATATTAAAGTAATTCACAATTTGGAACCTGGGCTGGTCATACATGCGAATTTAATACTCGAGGCGCAGGAAATTGGCTCCGATTGTCGAAAAACCTGCCAAATCAGTAATACATACATATGTATTGGAACCAAAAGTGTATAATAAAATACCTGTGAACATTATTACCTGTCCCAGCTGTTTATTTCTATGAAAAAAAACATGTCTTTCTTAGTAACCGTTCTCGTAAACAATATATTAATGATCAGATTTGCCCTGAGGTTTTATACGCGTTCACGGGGTTACTACATTTTTTTTACAGTGATATGTACTATTTCAGAATAAGAATACCTAAGTATTCCAATCATTCATTGATTCAAACTTTTACATTTATAATATTAGCACGATGTTTTTTTTTTGGCTGGGCAGGGAGAGAAACACGAGTAGTGAAGGTGAGTGTTGATGTACGTCGGAAAGGGGCCCCTTAAACCTGCACCCGTGTCACAAGTCTCAGGATCTGCTCGGAGTTTCTCTCTCTGTCACACGATGGACCTGGCACCCGCACGGTGAATCCATGGAATGCTAACAAGTTCGTCTCTAGCATCCTAACTAATATTATAAATGCGAAAGTAACTCTGTCTGTCTATCCGGCTCGATTTCACAATAAACCGATTTAAATAAAATTTGGTACACAGGTAGTCTAGAGCATGAGAGAGGACATAGGCTTCTTTTTACCACGACAAAATTGAAGACCTCCCGGGAATGCCACTAGTAACTTCATATATTTCAAATATTTTTGAACGCATTTGAATTATTATACCTAATGATGAGAGGAGAAGGAGACGGAATCAACATTGTATAAATAATTTAAGTGTTCCTTTTAACATAAAAAGTTACAAGAAATGTTGTTAACTTCCCACACTTTGGTTTTAAAATAACTGTTTAGTTCTCCTGAACTGTACAAACTGTAGTGTAACTTTCTCTTTTCTGAACGTAATATGAAGGTAAGTCTTTGCAGTTGACTAAACTACTCCAACATTTCAATGAATCTACTGTAGCTTCAAGTATCTTCTTCTGAAAATTGAAAAAACTTTATTTCTATCGCTTTTGGTAAAACATTCTTGCGAAATGCCACTGGAGCTTTTTAATATTATAACATAATGAACGACCAATTGAACCCTTGAATCAACAAAGTGATTAAATGTATGTTTCATATCTCCAAAAGCATTTTCCGCTTATCACATGCACGAGCTGCAAATCAATTAACGTATTTATAATAAAAGTTGGATAAAATTAAATTAAAAGCGCCAATGGGTGTGACATATGCCGCAGCCTTCCACAATGCAAACATTATCACCAACTGACAAAATAAGCAGTGTGTAATTATTATCGGAGGATGAATGTATCGCTATAAAAGACCATGATTGACACATTGATCTGATAATGAAATATTTATTTCCTACTAGCTGCCTCCTCGCGGTTTTACCCGCGTAGTTCCCGTTCCCGTGGGAATACAGGGATAAAATATAGCCTATGTTACTCGGGGATAATGTAGCTTTCCAAAGGTGAAAGAATTTTTGAAATCGGTCCCGTAGTTTCGGAGCCTATTCATTACAAACAAACAAACAAACAAACAAACAAACAAACAAACAAACAAACAAACAAACAAACAAACAAACAAACAAACAAATCTTTCCTCTTTATAATATTAGTATAGACTACGTGTAGATTTAACCCACCAGAAATTTAAAACCTCCAGAGTCAATGTAGCCTGTGTCATTCTAAATATATATTCTAACTCTGTGCCAAATTTCATTCTGATCCCTGCATACAAATGTTTTTACTGGGTGGGATTCGAAAATCGACCGGCAGCTTGAGAGTCAGGGTCACTAACAAAGCCAACCGGGGCCTGTCATAATACCGACGGTTTGTTCCGCATCAGCATCTATTAATAACTAGCTGAGAATTAAAACAAATAGTGTATCCATCCATACTCCATACTCATATTATAAATGCGAAAGTAACTCTGTCTGTCCGTCTGTATGTTACGCTTTCACGCTAAAACTACTGAACCTTTTTAAATGAAATTTGGTACACAGATAATCCAGAGCCTGAGAAAGGACATAGGCTACTTTTTATCCCGGGAAAATTGATGATCCCCCGTAAACGCGGGCGAAGCCGCGGGGAGCCACAAGTATAACATATTTGGAAAAGCTATTAGCACCTTTCAAGGAGAATGTCAAAGGCAAAATTTCCATGTGTTAATCTGTTTAAGTCCCCCTCAATTCAAGTTAACGAGGCTGCCTAACAGTTTGATCGCACCTGGCATTCCGGCGATGGTAGCTGACATTAACGAACATCCCATCACATTCGAGATGTTAAAGCGGAATTGGATTGTCTGCGATGCTAAAATAAAGACTGCAAGTGTGTGTTAGTCTGTATTTATAGTCTTTCCTGGTTAATTTGGTTTGATTCATGATAAACATTTGTGTACAACATACATGTTCATGTTCTGTTTGTCCGTGTCTGGATGGATATATTGATAGAAATATAAATAAAATAAATATCATGGGACATTTTTCACACACGGCCAAACTAATTCCAAACTAAGCGGAGCTTGTGATATGGTATAGCTCATATACCTATTACTTTTAAGTACACACTTATATAGATATTTACATCCAGACACAGAACAAACAGACATATCGTCCCTTAGCTTACAACACCACTCAAGTAGAAAATTGGCAGTTCTACATTTTAATTCCGTTAGATAGAGCTGCTCATTGGGCGTCGAACCATGGGTTACATGATATAGATTTCAGTCAATAAGAGGCTTTGATTCAAAAACTAGTAACCACAAAATCAAATTGACCAGGTGTAAAAATGTTATGAAATAAATTATTTATATTATCTTAACTACTGAAATATTAATTTGTCAATATTTATTTAAATTTCATATCACTCATATAAATGTTTGGACGCCATTGAAATCTTAATATATATATAAATCTCGTGTCACAATGTTTGTCCTCAATGGACTCATAAACCACTTAACCGATTATAATAAAACTCCCACACCATGTGCAGTTCGATCCAACTTGAGAGATAGGATAGCTTACATATACTTGGACCCGGTAGGTGGCGCTGGTGGGCAGAACGAAGTCTGCCTGGTCCACTAGTTGTTTAATAAGTATAAAAGTAGTTTGGTATCACTGATGTAATTAAAAATAATGAATATACAGATTTTGGTGTTCCAACCCTATACAATGTACAATTTTCCATAAACAATATTGGAAAATTCATTATCATTGTCACTATGACGATCGGTAGGTTTCGATAAAATGAATCATGCATGTTTCAATTTGTTTGATTACAGTAAATGTTCCAATACATGAATAAAATTGAAATTATGATATCAAAGTACAATTGTATAGCAAAATAGAATAATCAGACGTTGAATACATTACAATCTATACTTGCTAATTAACGGTTTTTCGAGAACTGCCCAGTACCGAAATAACCAAGTCGCAGGAGTAGCAAATACCACAGGCTCCGCGTAAAAGGGCGCCCAAATGGGCCCCTGTATAGCATTTGCTACAAGTCCTGCGCTTGCTTGATCAGGCACTGCAACTACCTACTCAATATAACTATTTATCTTAATAAATAGTAGTTCTTATTCGAACATAAAACATGCCCTAGTTCACTGATCTGGATTATTAGGTCAATAAGTTGGATAGATAAACCAAAGAACGTGTGACCTACAGTATAATATACTTATATTTAACCAGCAGGTAGCTTATAATATGACTTGACTCATAAATACTAATAGACCTTTCGGTCAATCACTGGAGCCCAAGCAAAATGTAGGTAGGTGCCTACGCAACTATCATACTACCTACATATTCGTCTGAAGTTACTACTAATATAATAAATCTGAAGTGTCTGTTTGAACGCGCTAATCTAAGGAACTACTAGTTGTAATTGAAAAAAAATCATCAATAGTAATTAATAGTCCATTTAACCAGGAAGAATATAGGTTATAAAATATCACGCTACGACCAACAGGTGCGGAGTATCAGTTGTGAAAACGGGGAAAATGCCGCAGATGAAGTCACGCAAGTCAGCTACAAGCAGGTAGTACAATATAATGACGCCTTTGAAAAGAATATTTGTCGTCGGCAAACCGATGAACTTGGCCGATCTAGATCTGCCTGGGCATATTGTGATAAGCCGGCAGTTCGTGATTTGGGTGACTATTTCATGATATTATGTCCAATGTTAAAATAAATATATTTCACAAATATAGGTTAAGGTGAAGCGGGGCTGCGGGGGTGACCCTTGGTTCGTGGCTCGGGGTGGCCAGTTCAACAATTTGCCTGCCACATATTAATAATTGAAATATTTTGTCTAATTGCCAAAGTGGTATCTATTTCATTTAAAATATTGAATGTAGAAACTTCTTAATGTTTAGCAACATATTGCTTTATCGAACATGGTTATTACGATACATACTGGTTCTCGGGATTCATTGAATACCTACATGTTTTGTACGTGTATTTCTAGGTAATAGACATAACCAAAATATTACTGTCGTAACACTTGACCTTCATATATGTATATATTATATTATGTTATGTAAGAACTCCTTTATGTACCTTTATTATAACGGAGAAAATTTTGTACTTTTGTATGTTTGTTACATAACACACAAAGCCGTGGTGGCTCAGTTGGGAAAGCACCGACTCACGATCATGAGGGTGCCGGTTCAAATCCCTGGCCCGTACCTCTGAGTTTACAAAAACTTACGTACGGATTCACACCACTGGCTTTCGGTGAAGGAAAACATCGTGAGGAAACCTGCATGCCTAAGATGTCACAATTAAAGGCATGTGAAGTCCGCCAATCCGCACTAGGCCCGCGTGGTGGACTATGGCCTAAATCCCCTCGATGTTAGGGGAGGCTCGAGCTCCTCGGTGGAGACGTATATGAGCTGTTGATGATGATGATGATGGTATGTTTGTTATGAATTAACTCAAAAATTACGGCGCCGATTTTAAAAAATATTTCGCCACTAAAAAGATACATTATCGGGAAGTAACACGGGCTATATTTTATCCTTGTATTCCCACGGAAATGGGAACTACACGTGTGAAACCACGTGGAGGTAGTTAGTCATTTATATATTCAGAGGCAGTATTTGTAAAGGCAACCGTTTATAATAAACCAGCGACCCACCCCAGCATCGCACGGGTGCAATGCTTATACATCACATTAGAAACCTCCAAAATTGTCAGTATTTCTCGAAAATATTATGCATTTATTGTCTAAAAAAACCTTCCTCTTGAATCACTCTATCTATTAAAAAAAACCGCATCAAAATTCGTTGCGTAGTATTAAAGATTTAAGAAGACATAGGGACAGACAGCGGAAAGCGACTTGGTTTTATTTAGTGAAGTAGAAAGAAAAATTATACTCATCGAGTGCACAAATCTTTTTCTGTTGGTTTAATCCATGTTCTCAGTTTTGACATGACCAGCCCAAATCTCTGGAGGGCATGAAATATTTAGCAATCACGTCGGTCGGCGTCGCAAAGACGTAAACGTTTTATATTCGTTTAACCATCGCGTCGCAGTGCGGACTAGTTGTCTTGACATTACTGAGCTTTAGCGTCCCAACCTGGTTGAATTACGTGAAAATAATAAAACATAGAAATTATCACATTAAAATATTAGCCACTAGTCCTATATATAAAATTCTTGTGTCACAATGTTAGCTTTAGTTACCATACTCCTCCGAAACGGCTTACCGATTTTTATGAAATTTGATATGCATATTCAATAGGTCTGAGAATCGGCAACTATCTATTTTTGATAACCCTAAGTGATCACGGGAACGGGAACTAGGCGGGTGAAACCGCGGGGCGGCGGCTAGTAACATACAATAGTAAGCTAGTCGTGCATTTTACAGTAGATTGAAGACTACCACTATAAGTGCCTTTTATTATAATAATAATGTTTAATTATTATAATTGTGTAACGCAATCCATCTCGATTCCACGCGTAATCAATCTTCATACGCTGATAGGCTATGGCATTATTAAATTACTATTATCTAAGGCACAATCTGTTATTATACCTAAGGTTACAGATTCATAATAAGATGTACTTAGTTAATCCCACTAATATAATAAATGCCAAAGTTTGTATTCATGGATGGATGTTTGTTAGTTACTCTTTCACGCAAAAACGACCTATTGAATGGATTTGGATGAAATTTAAAACACATGGGTTAATTTTTATCTAAGGAAAATAAAGATCCCCCGCGAACAAGGGTGAAGCTTCGGGGAGCCACTATATAGTAAACTAACTGCCTCCGCGCGGTTTTACCCGCGTAGTTTCCGATCCCATGGGAATACAGGGATAAAATGTAGCCTATGTTACTCCCTGATAACGTAGCTTTCTATTGGTGAAAGATTTGTGCAGATCGGTTCAGTAGTTTCGGAGCATTCGTTACAAACAAACAAATCTTTCCTCTTTATAATATTAGTATACACTATATAGTTCAATATTATCATCTCATATACCATCTTCAATGCATGAGCAGGAACCTCCCCTAACAACAAGGGAGTTAAGCCCACCACGCGGCCGTATTGGTGGCCTTCACATCCCTTTAACTGTGACATCTCGGGCATTTCCTCACGATGTTTTCCTTCACTGAAAGCCGTTGGTGCGAATCCGTACACATAGGGTTCCGTAGCCAAATGGGAAAATACAGAACCCTTATAGATTCTTCATCTGTCTGTCTGTCCGTCCGTATGTCACAGCCACTTTTTTCCTGTATATCATTCGCAAAGATAACTGATGACTTGATGACTGCACGCCGGCCCGGTACATAAAGGCGCGCGCAGTAGGTACTTGATCATTATTTTGCTGCGATGTTATTTTAAATTTGCAATATCTTCTAAGATATTCATTGAAATCGAATACTGTAAACGGCAATTTTGTTTTAAATAAATACTCGTGATGAATAACGTATTTTTTTTGTAAGGATTAATATTATGTAAATAAAAACACCTTCACAAATAATGCTTAATTTTCGAACAAATTTGGTTAGTATAAAAATGGTTATAGTGAGACAACCCTACAGATAGACATATGCTGTCGCGGACTTTTTGTTAAATCTTTTAAAGGAGACAATTCTGTGATACATTATTTTAGCGTAACTTTAACCGTTTACGCAGCGGAAGCTTACAAAAGAAAAACAAAATTCCGATTTTGAAAGATTCTTCATTGGTGCTCCGCTCCTATTGATCGTAGTGTGATTATGTATAGCCTAGTTCCTGAGATTAGCGCGTTCAACCAAACAAACAAATAAACAAACTCATCCGCTTTATAATATTAGTATAGAGTATAGATTTAATAGGTCATAAATCGTAAACCGCAACAAACTACAAGAAGTTTAATATGTTGTTACTTGCTGCGTCGTAGCCCTTCATGATCGAGTCCGACTCGCACTTGGTCGCTTTTTATTATAACTCAGAGGTTCGACCGTTTGAATCTGCACCCTCATGACCGTGATTCGGTACGTTCCCCACGGCTAATATTAGTATAGATTCCTAAATATCTTTCTTTCATAATAGGTACCTGTACTGTTTGTTTATCAGCTTCTTACAGGATATTGGGTAGACTATTATATGACGGCCCGGTTGGCTTTGTGGTTAGTGGCCCTGACTCTCAAGCCGCGGGTCGTTGGTTCCAATCCCACCCAGGACAAACATTTGTATGCATGAATATGTCTGTCCGTCCTGTGTCAGGATATAAATATCTATATAAGTATG
Source organism: Thyatira batis (assembly GCA_905147785.2). NCBI lineage: Eukaryota > Metazoa > Arthropoda > Insecta > Lepidoptera > Drepanidae > Thyatira > Thyatira batis. The sequence goes on from LR990507.1 coordinate 4,234,211, forward strand.
TATTTAAAAGTAGTATATGAAGTATATCAGCTATCTGGTTACCATATCACAAGCTTAGTTTGGCATCAGATTGGCCGTATGTGAAAACGTCCCAGGATATTTATTTTATTTACATAAATAGGCTCGCTTATTTCTATTTAATATACTTGACAAAAACAAATCACATTTGGACAGTCCTATAGTCACTTTTAAAACCTTGGGTTAAACAAAAACTGAAGACCTGGTAAATAGTAAACAAACATATATAAAATACTTCATATTTCTTCGATACATATAAAATTCGGGCAATACTCCATTTCAAGGAATAGAATTTCCCATACCCAGACTATATTTTCTCAGAACTAGAAGTTTTGGCCGGATGAGCTGATTCAGAATTCCTACTCGCCTAAAGTTGTTTCATTGCAAGTTTTCTTCGACAAATCATATATTGTTCGACTCATTTAAACTACAAGTGACTCACTTGTTACGTATATTAAATACCTACTAATATATTAAGCTTGTTTATTCTCGATATTTCAGTAACTGTGTCTTTTCGCCTAATAATATGCTTGGAATGGAGTTCCTTATCGTGCGTTGCGAAAGGGGGCTAGACGGAAATAATTAGGGCCAAAAATGTTGTAACGACACTTTTCTGAGCCTGGCCGAGCGTGGCCTAAGGCGCGGCCTACTAGTTCCGCGCGAACTATACTACCTACTACTTGATGTGCGTACGTGCGTCATGTTATCAAGTTTGTGACAGTTTCTATAGGAAGAATTTGATTTAAGAATAAACAATAATCCAGCAGAATCAACAACAAAATACAATGCTACATCGATGCAGTTATTTCAAGACATTTAAATAAAATAGAATCCCAAAGATATGTTTTCTACATCAGTTACCACAAGCCAATTATTACTCAAATTGAGCCTACTGATTAAGTTTATACTACAATATATTATTTGTTAAAAATAAATAAATGAATGAAATAATAAATAGATGGTGTGGGTAGGCACAGCATAACAACAGCTGTCTTGATATTTCCGAGTTTAAATTAAATTAAAATTAGTAGACGGATATTAAATGCATTGAAGTATATTACCTTAATATAAACCACCCTTTCTTCACCATATAACATAATTCATATCTCAGTGGACACAGTTTGAAACTTAATAAGACATGGACAGCAAGCTAGCTAGCAGCCTTGAAGATCTGGAGAAGCTTTTCACTACTAAAATGTCTGATTATGAGGACAAGCTTGTGAGGGCTACATCTGCTGGAAATGGATCACCACCTGAGCTCTCTTCATTAGCAAAGGAGTTCTCCGAATTCAGGACTTTTGTTTGGCAGGCACTTTCCAAGTTTAAGTTCCAAATTGAAACACTCTCCCATGGGTTTGACAGACACGAAACATTGATGCGGAGGAAGGTTCTGCTATTTCATGGTGTTCCTGAAGTTCACAATGAAAAACTCCCCGATGTTGTACATCAAATATTATCCAACCAAATGAAATTGCCTGAGGTAGGTAAAGACAGTATTCATGTTTGCCATAGACTTGGGTCCTCCCAGGGTAAGTCACGGCCAATTCTTGTGAGAATGTTTACTATGGAGCACCGTCATATGGTCTGGGAGAACAAAACATCCCTAAAGGGTTCTGGCATCACTATCTCCGAATTTCTAACTCATGTTAGGCACCAGACCTTTACTGCTGCTCGAAAACATTTTGGTATGAAGAATTGCTGGTCAGTGGAAGGCAAGATAACGGTCATCACACCAGACAAAAAGCGACAGAAGATAGAAACGTTGACTGAGCTTCGTAGTCTTATTTCGAAGTTTCCATCCATTGCTGTCGATCTGGATGCTGATATTCTCCAGGAGCGTTCTCCTCCCAAAGGTCAATCTACTGAAACTGGGAAGGCATCTAGAAAGGCGCGCCGCCGTAATTAAGTTGACTGTCGCTTGCATATTATATCTAACTCAATAGCCGATGTTTTATGTACTTCTTAAACTGACTGCATTGTACCACTATATATATAACTATAAGTATACGTTTTGAATTCGTCTTTTTATATTCGTTTGACGGTAGATGTTATACTTTTAGGATAGTTTCGTTTTAACGGATTAACAGTAGGTGACTTCGTGACTTGTTTTGTTTTTGTTCTGTCTTTCTATCATGCGTGACTTGATTGTCAAGCAATTGACATTGAAGTTTGACGTCTCGATGACAGTTACGTTGTGTTCCGTTTTTCGTTTTCGCATATCGGTGCATATAGAAAGTTACCAATTATAATTGTTTTATTTACTTGATGTTAGTTTTAAAGTTTATTAATTAGAATTTGTTTTGTGTTTTATTAGTTTATATACCTATTTCAATTTCTTTTTTTGGTCAAATCTGTTTGTATTTTCATGATTATTATTTACCTTTTGATTTTTGTTTTTTTACTTATTTCTTTATATTAAGTAGTCTCAAGTGAGTTGGGGTGGTTGTTTGTTATTTTGCATCAATCTAGCAAGCAATAACTCGTTTTAATTTATTTGTGTTTAACTTTAAGTTTAATTATAAATTTTGTATTATATATATTTAAATAATATATTTTATTTATTTATGGATGATCTAGTAGATTTAAACGATAGTTTTTTCTCATGTTCTTCGGCAAGTAGTTTTGTTAGTGCGGATAGTGATCCTTCTCCAACTTTACATGATCAGATATCTTCACATTTTTCAAAATTTTCTAACAATTTTAATATAGCTCATATCAATGCCCAGAGTGTTCCTGGCCATTATACTGACCTTCTGGCATCCTTTAACAGCGCGCATCTTGATGCTTTACTAATTTCTGAGACATTCCTTAAGCCTTCTCTCCTATCTACTCAGTTTTCACTTCCTGGCTTTGAGTTGATCAGAAATGATAGACATGGTAAGGGTGGTGGCGGTGTTGCCATCTACCTGCGTTCTGGTATACCCTACAAGATTGTCAGGATGTCTCCTTCACAGTATTCGGAATCGGCTGAATTTCTTTTCGTTGAGGCCATTGTGAATCATACTAAGATGTTACTTGGAGTTTTTTATAGTCCTAGCCTTCATATTGATTACTTTGACTCTTTAGATACTGTTCTCAATGACTTTTGCCCTATTTATAAGCATTTAATTATTTTAGGTGATTTTAACACGTGTTTAATTAAAAATGATTTTCGTTCACAGAAATTATATTCAATTTTATCTTCTTTCAATCTTCATGTCTTACCACTATCTGCCACTCATAACTTCCCTAACTGTACTCCTTCCTTACTTGATCTTATGATTGTTGCTTCTCCTCACCACCTTGTGATTTTGGGCAACTTAGTGCATCGTTCTCCTATCACGACTTGATTTATATGTCATATCGTGTACGTCCTCCTAAGTGTAATGCCCAGTTCTACTATCTACGAGGCTTTAAGAAAATAGATCTAGAGCGGTTGGTGAGTGATGCTGGTGAAATCGATTGAACTGCGGTCATTGAAAGCGCTAGCATTGATGATATGGTGAACTGTTTTAACTCTAAAATTTTAGAACTTTATGATAAGCATGCCCCCCGTCGCAGAGTTAAAATAAGGCATCGACCTGCACCCTGGATCACTTCTACTATCAAGGATGCTATGGCTCGAAGAGACAAAGCACTTCGTAGGTATAAGCGCAATCCCTCTGAACAAAATCATAACCGATATAAAATCTACCGTAACCGCTGCAATCGTCTGTGTCAAGATGCCAAAAGACAGTATTTCCACGAATCCCTCGAAAATCGCAACACTTCCGAAGTTTGGAAATTTTTGAAGTCAGTGGGAATCGGAAAGTCTCCCACCACTGCCTGTAAGGATGTTGACTTGTTCGCTCTAAATCGTCACTTCTCTCGTCCACCGTTCACTATCGACCCTTCTATCAAAAAATCTACATTGCTTAATCTTTCTTCACTGCCTTTACTGAACTGTCCATCGTTTAATTTAAGTCTTGTTACTGAAGAAGATGTTAAAAAGTCGATTCTATCAATTTCTTCTTCTGCTGTCGGCAATGACAAACTGTGCTCGAGAATGATAGCTAGGCTACCTTTATTACTTCCTATTTTGACCCACATGATGAATGTATCACTGATATCTAGTTCTTTCCCTTTGGCCTGGAAACAGGCCCATGTCATCCCACTACCCAAAACTAACAATCCCTCTTCTTTATGTCACTTCAGACCTATTTCTATTCTTCCTTTCCTATCTAAAGTTCTCGAACACATTGTACATAGACAAGTTTCTTATTTTCTAAATTCTAATAATCTTATTAGTCCCTACCAGTCTGGATTTCGGGTAGGTCACAGTACTGCAACTTCACTTCTTAAAGTAACAGATGATATACGATGGGCAATGGAAAATAAATCTCTCACTGTGTTAGTGTTACTTGACTTTAGTTGTGCTTTCGCTTCTGTTGACTTCGATGTCCTACTTAAGATTCTATATTCGATTAACTTCTCCCACTCTTCCTTGGCTTGGTTCAACTCTTACCTTCGGGGTCGCTCGCAGTGTGTCCGCTACGATGAGACATTCTCTGACTGGTGCGATCTTACTGCAGGTGTGCCTCAGGGTGGCGTTCTCTCTCCTCTTCTCTTTTCTGTATTCATCAACACTGTAACTAAGGTTATCTCCTCCAGTTTTCATCTTTATGCAGACGATTTGCAGCTGTATCGACACTTTGCGTTAGCTGAGGCATCACTTGCGATTGACGCGATGAATTGTGACCTAGACTCTATTAGTAAGTGGGCAAGGTCTTACGGCCTTCAAATCAACCCGTCCAAGTCACAAGCCATTATAGTAGGTAGCAGGCATATTCGTAATTTACTCGACTTATCTTCCCTAGCCCCTTTATCTCTAAATGGTTCATTTATAACATACACTGATACTGTCAAGAACCTTGGAATCTTGATTGATACTAACCTCTCTTGGCGCGCTCAAGTTAATGAGGTTAGTCGTAAGGTGTATTTTTCTCTTCACTCATTAAAATGTCTTCAGAGCTTCTTACCTGTAAAAACTAAAATTTGTCTTGCTCAATCTCTTATTCAGCCTATCATAGATTATGCTGATGTCTGTTACTTGGATGCTACAGAGGAGTTATTAACTAAGCTTGAGCGCTTGCAAAACTTATGTATTCGCTTTATTTTCGGTCTTAGGAAATATGACCATGTGTCTCACTTTCGCAAGCAACTCAAGTGGCTCCCAATTCGCTTTCGCAGGAACACTCGAATAGTATGCCTTCTTTTTAATATTCTACATAATCCCACCTACCCTCCTTATCTATGTGAAAGATTTTCCTTTACTCATCTTTCTGCGTCTCCTTGTAGATCGCATCGTATAACCCAACTTAAATTTCCATCACATAAATCTGACTATTACACTTACTCCTTCTCTGTTCATGCAGTAAGGTTGTGGAATTCACTTCCGCCTGACATACTTGACTCGAGAACCATTTCTGTTTTTAAGAAGCGTGTCAAAGAGCACTACTTGTCTATTGCTTGATTGTCCATTTGTATTAGTATTGTATTTTAGTATAATATTCATTGTATGTATTAGTATGTAGTTTATTATAAGTTTTTGGTATTCATGTAGTTTATCTATTTAATAATAGTATAGATAATATTATTATAGTAGTATAGATAATTGTATATTCTTTTAGCTTTGTTTGTTGTACGCTGTGTCTATGTTTTCGATTTTAATGTTATTTTCCAGTCGCAGGGCTGCTGGAAGAAATTTCTTTAGAAATAAGCAGTTCCTTTGTACTTGTGTTTCGTTTTTGTACTTTCTAAATTTTTGTCTCTATGTGTGTACATAAATAAATAAATAAATAAAAAATATTTTAACTTAAAAAATTACAATTCCTTCACTAATTAATCAAAAGGAGCTTCGTTCCATCCGGGTGTTCATTGACACCTCTCAATTTTTTTTATACTATCAAGTCCGCGTACGTGCAAAAGTCTGCAAACCTTCTAGTCCATTCCAAAAAATGTCGCCATTTGTACTCAATAAAAGTTGCCACATAAAAAGTAGGTACATGAATGGTCTTCACCACCCTGCGGACATCAATCCAACTTTTTAAATTAAAGCAAGCAAAGAAACTCCGGATAAATGTGAAATGAAGGAAACACGTTAAGGACCAGACCGGAATAATCGGAAAATTTATGTTTCGTTTCTTTCAACTATGCTTTGAGATTGCAACTTTATAGCGAGGTTGTTTTGATATAGATTTGAAATAATCTTCGTTAATAGTGGTAAGGTTTTCTTTTACAAAATAACAATACATTTATGTTTATTGAGAATTTGAAATGCGGTATTAAAAACGAAAATGTCGCAATCCAAACTATTCAAATAGTTTCATGTCACATTAAAATATCCTGAGACATTTATTAAACAAGGTAAATCTTAATTTTAAATAAAGCCGATATGTAATATAGTAACCAGATAGCTGATATATCTATACTACTTTTTATACAATTTACATCCATAGGTATATAGAATAATCATACCTTCATATGCACACTGGATCCTCAAATTCACAACTGACGGCTCGGAAGTCTTTTTAAATTAAGGTAAAAAGGTACAATAACCTTATATAAAAAGAAATACACATATGAAGGTCATTTTTATTACACACAAGTTACCTTAATTAAGTAAAAAGGTTCCGTCCTTTGACAATGGAACTATAAAGATAGGAAAAAAAAAATATAAACATAATTCCTGGCACACTGAACAGCAAAGGCTAGTTTTATATTGTTTTTTATTTGACACTTTCTCATTGGAATATTTTAGAATATTAAACATTAATATTTAAAAAAGCATTAAAAAAATAAAGTCTATTGAAAAATGAATAAAAACAATATACCTATGTATTTACTAGTTGACCCGCGCAACTTCGTTAGTCTCACTTGCCCTTTTTGGATTGATGCTCCGCTCTTATTGTCTATAGCGTAATAATATAGCCTAAAGCTGAAATAGATTTACGAATTATTTTTCAAATTGGACCCGTAGTTTTTGAGATTAGCGCGATTAGAAACAAACAAACTATAAAATAACACATCCTGGGACATTTTTGCGCACACGGCCAATCGGATTCCAAAGTAAGCTGCAAAGTGAGCTTGTGTCATGATAAACAGATAGCTGTATTATATATTAACCCCATAAACTGTACCAACTATCATTTTTACATCCCTGCGAACAGGAAAGCATTATACGAAATCTAAAGAATGCTCCTGAGAGTATTAGGTCATATAATTTTAGGATTTTCATTCATTGCGAGAAATTTGAATAGACCTGTCTGAACATTTCCAAGGAAGATTCTTTAAACCCCTTGTGATAACAAAGGCCATAGTGATTGTGGTAGTCGTTTGCTTCAAAATCTCCCCGAGGATCTCAAAATAGTCGTCAGTAGGACAAGTGAAAAGGGCCACTCTGTCGTTGATGGCCGGAAAAATGAGCAGTCGGCGAATTTTACGTCTCTTTTGAATTTTTCCTCGTGGCCAAGTTGATTACACTATTATTCTATGTAATTAATTTTTTAGGTTACCTACCAACATCTCATTTATGTCTTAATTTAAACTAATAAGACATTTTTATCGTCTTGGGCGTAGATAATCCTATCCTTTTTTTAGGGTTCCGCAGCGATGAATATTAAAATGATCGAAAACTTATACCTTTAGATACGTCTGTACGTACGTTGCAACGAATAAAAAAAAATCCAAATTTATTATTGTTCTTTTGATAGTGTTATTGGTGGTTTCCCATGATATTTGAATTAAATAAAGAAAAATCTGCCACAAATTAATTTATGTAGGTAACTGATGAACGGTCTTTGAATACTATATTTTAGACGTTTTTAAATAACTTTTTTCCACGTACTTACATAAAGCTGAAAATAAATTTATGTTTACTGGATCAAAGATACCATACACATGTAAAGAAGCAACAGAACAGCGATGCAAAAACGCCAACACTCGTTGAACTAGTTTTCAATCGCACGTCAATTTATGACCTCTCATGCATCCGATCTGATTCGATTCGATCCAAACCGATCCTTAATTAAAGGGCGTTCGACACAGGAAGCAATTATGATCCAACGAAAGCTGACGTGACTCTTTCACGTAATAGTGACTGAATGCAAAGATCATGTAGCTATAGAAATGAAGTATATAGGTAAGCTTGCTAGAAGATAGGCTGTAAATAAATATTAGATTAGGTTTTTTTGTTGCATTACGAGTAACGATAATAGGGAATTAGAAACGATGTCTCTAATATTTAAACTAATAAATATACAGAAAATACTGATTTTATTTGAGAACAGGTTTCATTTGCACTAAATTGCTTCAAAACTAATATTATAAATACCAAAGTGAGCTGGTTTCATTTATCAATCTTTGACGTAATAATGAATCATCGGATTAAAGACATTTTTGTACAAGGATAATAATTGAGACTATATGTAGTTTTCAACTGAACATATTTAAGATCTTTTTTTTAGAGAAGCTTTTACACCCTTACACGGACTGAAATTGAAAATCCCCAGAAAAGCTAACATAACAACTGTACTACCTCATCATCATAATTTAATACTTACTAATCTTTGAATTAAAGAATTTTTCGCATATTGGAATCTAAGAAAGCATAGATAAGCATATAATAACAATTCTTACTAAATTTTAAATCGATATACGTTCAGATCTGACCACTGACGTGGACACGTCAACTGCCCGGATGCGTCACGTCGCGTCACCTCCGGTCTAGGGAGCACTATCACATTGAGAAATGGGATTGAAGTTGCGCATCGAATTGAGCCCGCTATGCCCAACGATATAGCAGTTTCCAGGAAAAGGGCATTTGATACTTCGTTATCTTTTGGTTTGGGTCATGCATTCTGGTTGCTCACTGCAATTGATAAATACTATTAATATAAGGATTTGAATCTAGAAATAGAATTCTGATGGGCGAGGCAATGTTGTCATTTATTATTATATATTTATACCAAGCGATGTATTAATATAATTCTGGCTGTTATAAAAATATTATATTTTATAGGAAACATATAATGGTTGATAAAGTACCTTGTAATAAAAAACTGTTCAAACTCGAGACAAGTAGACACAAATGTTTTTCCTGCACTTTCGGCATAGTGCCTGCGACGCATTTATTTGAGCATCTCATATAGTATGTTCATAAAAAGGATATAACAATGAGGTGCCTCCCTACCACGCCACTGGACGAATGACCGCGGTGCAGCTCTGTCGGCCACATATACCAACCATTCATAAAGACTCACACACAATTAAAGGTCCTTGTATTTACACCAAAGCCTTTCCGTTTGTTTATTCATGTTCCTCTAATTAGTGTTCCACGTTACGTTTTCTGCTTAGTAAATTAAGGCATATGGTAATTATATTATCATCGTCTAAAATGACAGCACGAAATATATAGATATTTATATTCCCTATTAAAATCCTAGTTTGATTATGACCAGACAAATATGAATGGGAAAATCAAAGTTTTAAATATTAATTTATAGCACAATGAAAACAATAACCGTAAATAAAATATGAGGGTTCTTCGATGATTTTTGAGTGCTCCCCACTCTGTTAAAAGTCTCTTAAGCAGCGTGCTAATCGATTGATTGCCATTACGAATAATAACTTTGTGTTTGGGGGAGTATAGTTTTATTAATATTATTTAAAATATCCCAAAAAAAACTAACCAAACCAGCAGCTTCGACTTTCATATTGTGCTCTTAGGGCCTTAACTAAATGGCTTTGATTTTTTTCTTATTTAAGGGCTCATTGTCGATTAACCCACCTATACTGATAAATAGGAATCTCCCGAAACTCAACCCGAGACAAGTACACACTACCTTAACCCTACCCGATCTTCCATTTTCCCGGTATAAAAGTAGCGTATGTCCTTTCTCAGGCTCTAGACTATCTGTGTACCAAATTTCATTTTAATCGGATAACTATGTTTACCGTAAAAGCGAGACAGACAGAGTTACTTTCCCATTTATAATATTAGTTAGGATATTGACAGATATGTATTGAATTTAATACGTCTACGCGGAGAATTAATAGTTTAGTACATAGCCCTCACACCAGCATACCATACTTATGTATCGTTCTATGACCATAGTACTAGGTAAAATTAACGCTTAAAAAATCAGTCGCGGACTAAGTAGTTCGGATAAGCGGTCGTTTGGATAAATCGATGCTTCACTGTATATTATTTCTGTCAATATCCGTCGATTAAAGGTTCACACACACACATGTAGAAAAAATTTCACGGGCACCGTCACATGGGAACTCATAGTACATAAGTAATGGATACAGGGCTTTAGTTTAATCTCCACAGAGCCTTCATGCCTCGCCACCCATTTGAGTAGGAGCGTGTGACACGACTGATGCTGTTATTCAACCGTTTGGTTATATAAATGCTACAATTTGACCCTTGAGTGTAGGTACTATAAGATTGCTTTTTAAGTCAATATTTAAAGAATGTCTGGTTGAGAAAATGGCTTGTTTTAAAGGATATACAAATAAATTGCCATCTAATATTAATAACACTACAAGTCGGGAATGTCTGTCTCCTATAAAGGTGTCGAAGTTTTAAGTAGGCGACAATGAATAAATGTTACTTAATTACTAAATCTACCTACCTACGTTTCATATGTCGGCACAATAATATAAAGGATCGATTATTTAGTAACCTATGTGTGGTTGGCAGACAACAAAAATAACCGAATTGAATTTATATAAAAAGTCAAAATGCGGTATTATGAAACAATTTAATACAACTTATTAAAGTTTTCTCATATTTATAGTACGGAAAATATGCACGTGCACGATTTTAATCAAGAGAAAAGAAAATTGGTTGGCATGTGTGAAATAATGAAAGCGCAGTTCAATGTCCCATCCCTTTATTGAATGAGTTGACTTAAACAGCTGAGAGAATCCGGAATATCAGCAGGATCGGACGGGAACGGCGCCATCTGAGCGATTTTAATTTTGATGAAATTTTTTCTTTTGTTCCGTTTTTTGCTCATTTATTGAAAGGATTGAAGAAAATTAGATTTTTGTCATGTAGGTCGACTTACAGGAAAATGCTTAGTGTTAGCTGCTGCCATTTGCAATTAATATTGGTATAGTTATTATACATTGAGGAAAGTAAGTATGCTTGTTTGCCACCTCAGTGGTATAACAACATAAAAAAAACGTTCTTTGGATTATAATTTGAAAGTCTCCTCACAATTTAATTAATGAAATCAACATGTCTTGAAATAAAACTTAAACAATAAAACACTTTGCAACTGTAATTGGTTTTCAAGAGATGTTCTACTTTTCCGTTTCAAAAAAGGTTAATCCGCTGGCTGCTATGCAACTATGTTCTTTCAAACTATTTTATTGTAAAAACCGGCCAAGAGCGTGTTAGGGCACGCGCTGTATAGGGTTTCGTAGCTAGATTGAAAAAATTCAATACTTTACGTATACATATACGATTTACTTAAACATATTTTTAATATTGAGGTGGCAGCGAAATGGTAAAAAGTCGTATTCAGTTGATTTTAGGATCTTTTTTACTTGGGCAACTATAACTCGTTAACCTGTAAAGCCAACTTAACCGTGATAGTTTTCCTTTAAAATTCTTAAGGCTTTGCGTTAATGTTTATCACTATATAAAACAAAGTCGCTTTCTCTGTCCCTATATCCCTATGTATGCTTAAATCTTTAAAACTACGCAACGGATTTTGATGATGTTTTTTTAATAGATAGAGTGATTCAAGAGGTAGGTTTATATGTATAATAGATGCATAATGTAGCAGAAAAACACTGATAATTTTAGAGGTTTCTGATGTGATGTCGGCGCGTGCCTATATGCATTGCGAAGCCGGGGCGGGTCACTAGTATTGTTTAAAACGTAAATCTTATTAGGATTCTACAGAATACATTCCGTTTATAAATCAATGTGTGTATACATACGTAAATGTCCATGTCCATCAAAGCATTGTGTAGGTAAGCATCGCTGTCTTGCCTGATTTATTTATTTACTTCCAACTGAGGTATGAATAAAACCTTGTTCAACTAGTCTTAGATTTTAGCCGTCTTTATTTCTGATAGCCCGGTTGGCTTTGTGGTTAGTGACGCTGACTTTCAAGCCGCGGGTCGTGGGTTCAAATCCCACCCAGGACAAACATTTGTATGCATGAGTAGGTATGTCTGTTTGTTTTACATTTAGATATAAATATCTGTATAAGTATGTTTTTAAAAGTAGTATGCCTATATCAGCTATCTGGTTACTAAGCCCAAGCTCTGCTTACTTTAGATTCAGATGGGCCGTGTGTAAAAAATGATACATCATATTTACCTACTTACTTAAATATTAAACCGGATCTTAGTACGAATCATCAACACTTCATAATATAAAACAAAGTCACAGTCTGTCCCTATGTCTTCTTAAATCTTCTTTCTAGGCCATGTACCCTTCTGCCTGATCTAAAGCTAAACAAACATATTATGGTCGTGAAACAATATAAAAAGATAGAACTTAAATAAAATTTCATATTATTATATTAAGAAACAAATCTAATTGAAGAAGTCAACATATAAAAAGTTGTGCGATAAATTAATTGACGGGATTATTTAGAATGGAGTTGGAACCCCTGACGCGTTGTATAAATCCTTTTCATGGTGACACACGGCTCTCGAAATACACGAATATTATTTATTATCTAAATATCACCCAAGACAAACATTTGTATGTATGAATATGACTGTTTGTTCTGTGTCTGGATGTAAATATCTATATTAGTATGTCAGTTATCTGCTTACGTCTTAGTAGGTATTTATTTTTCTATATATACATGTGTTAAGTTACAACACATATACAGTTAGCCTAATTTTTTTTTCAATATTGAGGTGGCAACGAAATGGTTGTCGGCGTTTTCATATCCACTACCATACCAAATTACAGCTCTGTAGTATCAAGCGTCTCTGAGCCGAACTATATGGGTTTGTAGTTCTACGAATGTCTAACTAGTGGTTTCGCGCGGTTTTACCCAAGTTCCCGGGGATCTTTAATATTATCAGCATAAAAAGCATAGCTTATGTGTTAACTAGTGGCTCCCCGCGGTTTCACTCGCGGTACTAGGGGAACTTCAAATTTCCCGGGATAAAAAGTAGCCTATGTTCTTTCTCAGGCTTTAGACTATCTGTGTGCCAAATTTCATCAAAATCGGTTGAGAGGTTTAGCGGGAAAGCGTAACAGACAGACAGAGTTACTTTCGCATTTATAATATTAGTAGGGATAGTAGGGATTTAGATTATAAACTATCCGTGTTCCAAATTTCATCTGAATCCGTACGGTAGTTTTTACGTGAAAGAGTTACAAAAATCCATGCATTCAATCTCTCAAGCTTTCGCATTTATAATATTAGTAGAACTAGTAGGATCTGTTGGTACTCTTTATTTGTGAAGTAGCTAATTAAAATAAATTCTCCAACATAAGAACTTGTCGTTCTTGCTGACTGTAGGTAGGTAGGCCTACCGTTTGTATTTATCGGATAATGACCTGAGGGGCAATTCCGCTAAAAAATTATAGCCATATCGCAAACGAACCGCAAGCGAACGATGATTTTTACGCGTTTTCGTATTCCACTAATGCACCAAAGATTATAATTCGTTTCCAATCTGGTAACGCTTGGCGTTCGTTCGAAACATCAAAAGTCCCATTCTGCTAAATTGGTCGAACGACCGACGAACGTTAAGTCATATTCCACTAAAGATTTTGACAGATTGTAAACGAAACGCAAGCGAACATCGTGCGTTCATGTGTCAAATGCAACGTTTGAACAAAAGTAGTTTTGAAGTAACTTTTTCTCGTTCGTTTCGTCAAAATGATGTCTTACATGGATTTTGTAGAACTCGCCAACGAGGTGGATCTCGGAAGAGTGAAAAGTAGAAATCTTGTGACAAGACAAAGTAATTACGCCTTCGATTTAACAGACCGCGAGTTTGTTAAAACCTATCGGTTGAGTAAACATAATGCCAGATTATTAATTCATGAGCTTAGACCTCATATGCCCATGAATTTACGATCCGATGGTATTGATGTGGAGACTAAGTTAAGATAGTCATTTGAATACTACCAAACCCAAATTATTAAAATACTATAGGAAATACTATATACCAAAATACTTAATATTATATTTCCAAACATGGATCAATAAAATAATAATAAAAAATATATATCCTGGGACATTTATCACACACGGCCAATCTGATTCCAAATTAAGCTTCTATAATACTTTTAAATACATACTTATATCAATATTTACAATGTAACTGTAATTTTATGTAATACTAGCTGCCTCCGCGCGGTTTTACCCGCGTAGTTCCGGTTCCCGTGGGAATATAGGGATAAAATATAGCCTATGTTACTCGGGGATAATGTAGCTTTCCAAAGGTGAAAGAATTTTTGAAATCGGTCCAGTAGTTTCAGAGCCTATTCATTACAAACAAACAAACAAACAAACAAATCTTTCCTCTTTATAATATTATTATTATTATAGTATAGATATTTCAAATAAACAAAAAATTTGAAACGGTCACTCTTCTTCTTTATTTAGATCGCAGACAGATGGCTATTGGCTATCTTGTTTTGACAAATTAAGATTGACATGAATAAAACATTGTCATATGAAAAGTTTGCTAATAATTCGAGTGCCTACTTGTTGAGTGTGGTAAAATATTGTAAAACTCAAATTCAAATTTAAGTGCATTACAGATATTTTCATTCTTCATTGAATATTCAAACTTTATATATTTTTTTTAAATTTATTTAATATAGCAAAAAAAATCCAATAGTGCCAAGCCAGTGCCGCTCCATCCATCATCCACAGACTAAATATGATAATATTTTAGGGTTGAAGGCAGCGGTGCGTAACAATATATTTCTAGACGCAGTTCGTAGTTCTTTTAAATCAGTTAAATATTGATAAATACTAAAACAACGTGCCTTAAGCTTTTATGACATAACTATTATTATTAATATGCCTAAATAAATATTGTAAATAATTTTGTAACTTATATCATTTTTATGAGGCCACACTGCTGCGTGAGGTATCGCTCCAATATCGAAACGATAATGGAACGTTTTCGTTACAATCGAAATGTGTGCATGTAAATAGTAGAATAGCTTTTTTGGTTACAACAGAATGCGGATTGGAAACGAACCGTTATCGAAATGAAATCGGAGGTCTAGCGTTGTGATTTAGCGGAATTGACCCTCTTTCAAACTTTGCACTCTAATCGAACTCGTATTAAACAAAGCTATTAAAACTTCACTCCATTCGATTGGGTAAAGTGTTGATATTTACAGTTATTCTTTGGCATGTTTTTGGGATTATAGTCTCGTAAATGCTATTAGTTGCTGATCTGGAATTCAATAAGCTTAGTACTTAATATTCTTATAAGGACCAAAACAAAATTTACATTTAAAAAAACTGATAAGCTAATGTAGATTTTTTTTAAAAACAGTGCTTCTTTTTAAACGTCCTAATATAAATTTGTAGGTATTTGTCTATTTGTCGGTGTGTTAATTTATTCGACAGTGTATCATGTAGCAACCATGAATGTCCAAAAACTAGATACATCTTAATATTAAAGTACTGTATTGTAATAACCATTAAAATCAACTGACTGAATAAAATAAATAAATATTCTGGAACAGATTTACGTAATAACTTCTTAATTTGGAATTATATCAAAGGGAGTGTAATAACATATTTAGATTTAAAGTCAGATACCTCATTAAAACCGTTGCTAGGCTCCCATTTATAAATAGTTAACTCAATAGGTATCTCAAAAGAGTATTAAAACGATAAAAAATCTATTTATAATCTCTCATTCCACCTTTCCTACGCCACGGCGTTGCATCTTTTTATTGTCAAAACAAAGTGTTCATGCAATATCTTTAGATGAGAACATAAAATAAAAATAAACTAAATCCACCACTCAAGCGGCCCTTCCACAAGCATTCTACAACTATTCCCTGTAGTTTAAAACAACTACAATCGAGAGAGTATGAGCAGTAAGTATATTGTATACTTCTATGGGGTGCCTGTGGAAATTATCTCAATACGCAAAAACTAAACCTGAAACTTGGCTAAGTGCCACCAGTTAGGAACTTCGGGACGCAACGTGTTCCTAGTAAACAAAGTTTATTTTGGTTGCCACAAGCAAAGATGGCGACCGGATGGTGGGGTGAAGTGCTTACCGCAAACAAACATGGCCGCTACAACCGTTTCCGGATACTCGCCTTAGGTTATTGATGAATAGTTTTGTATATGTAATTCAGTGTTGATGAATGTGCGCGAGCTATAATAGACTAAAATCGCGATGTCTTACGTGATTTTATTTGACTCTAGACATGTTTTAGCTACTTTTATAAGAATTTCATTATATTACGCAACTTGAAAGCGTACTAATAACAGAATCAAGACAATTTTGATTGAAATAATACCTTTTAGGACTAGATTTATTTGACCAATGGTCCAAATTGCATACCATGTCCCATGGCCTGATGATGATTATGAATAAAGTAATTTAAAGCCTATTGTAATACGTACTAAATGTATTTTATTAGCGTTACGTAATTACTTGATTAAAAACCAGTGATTACTCGTTAACAAATATTTAAATTGAATTCATTTTAATTATAACGGTTTCGAACGGATAATATAAATCTAATAAGTAATCATCATCATCAACAGCTCATATACGTCTCCACCGAGGAGCTCGAGCCTCCCCTAACATCGAGGGGGTTTAGGCCATAGTCCACCGCTCGGGCCTAGTGCGAATTGGCGGACTTCGCATGCCGCCATTTAATTGTGACATCTCAGGCATGCAGGTTTCCTCACGATGTTTTCCTTCACCGAAAGCCAGTGGTGTGAATCCGTACGTCAGTTTTTATAAATCTAATAAATAATATAAAAGACTAAAATTAAATGTTTCCTAATCACATATTTTTTTACATTTTTCAAAGATGTTTTGCCCCTATTGTTCGTAGGGTTATGTTAGCATAGTGTATAGACTTCCTCGATGAAAAGGCAACCTAAATATTATTACAAACACTTTCACCACATACATAAAAATTTGCGTATGTAAAAACAAAAAAAAATTGGTAGGGGCATAGAAATTTCAGGTGTAGAAACGAATTACATTGGATTTTCATTTGCTAAAACAAGTTTCTATTTAGTGTGTTAGTGAATCACATACATTAGCATTTAAATAGGTACTTACAGTTCATCATCATCATATCAACCATAAGACGTCCACTGCTGAACATAGGCCTCCCCCTTACAGTTAACTAACTTACAGTTAATGCTTAAAAACATATTAATACAAAAAGAAATAAAATTTAAACCGTCTAAAATCCACGCTATATTTTTAAAAATAACATAGGTATATTTATAAATATTTTAGGAAAACATAACGGGAAACAATAATTATTTTTTATATATTTCCTGAATCTGTAAGAAAATCTGAATTATGTAAAAAAGTTGTGTAGGATTTAGTTTTATATAATTTGTTGGTTACAAAGTTGTTTATTTGTCTTTAGGAAATGTAAAAAATCATTATGTGATCTCAAAGTTTCCTTTGAAGACCTATTAAACACATACATAGTTATGAGTAATTTAGTTTCTCACTGACAAAATTAATACTACCCCGTTTCCAGGAATCTAATTTTTTTTCCATGATTTTTTCCTATATTATTTATACTAATTCAGTGTCAAGTGTCATTCAGATCAGAAAGAATAACAAACATCGTGTTCTATACGAGGACGGTGTAGGTAAAACCAAGAGACGGAAGCTAGTACCATAATAAAACTACATAGGAATGTGAGGACTTGGAACACTTGTTTGATTAAATCTTCTATAGACTACAAGTAGAACTATAGGATGATATGCCTCCAGGCAAAAATAAACAGACATTACTGTCTGGGTCCCCGGAACCCAGCAGTTAGTAAACAGACATTGGCAATTTGCGAACAATACTGTCAATTACGATTATAGTGGGCGTGCAATTGAATAAAACTGGACAAGTGTGAATGGTAGCGCGCTTAGAAGGTTGCGTAGGTAATATACTGAAATAAAAAAAATTGGTTGTCTGTAAAGTCAGTTTACTGACGATAGTTGAACGTGACAACGTCTTGCATCGCTCACTCAAGTAGGAGAGAGACGGATGTCGAACGCTGCCGAACGCAAAGGCCGATTGTGCTTCTTTGTCGCTCGTTCCGCGCTCTCGCTTGTACTTCAAGCCTTACATGGAACGCCTCAGAGCGAGGTAACGCCGCATGACTCATGTTTTTTCGTGCGTGCAGCCGGCTCTATCGAATTATAAGACGTTGTCACGTCAAAAATGCTTTTAAACTTATCACGGTTATATATCTTACTAGTATGCTAAATGCAAAAGTGATATTTGTTACACTTTCACGCAAAAACGTCTGAAGGGATTTGTATGAAATTTGGAGCTTTATATTGGAAAGTTTATAACCTGGATCAACACCTAGGCTACTTTTAGTTATGGGAACGCTGGTGAAACCGCGGGGAGCTAGTAGAATAAATATGTTTCTGCTAAAAATAACTGTTTTGATAGCACCTGAATAGTATTGTTCATATCAAAATATAAATGAAATTAAATATAAATTCAATTATAACTAACAAATGGGATGTTGTTTGAAAATAAATTAGTTATTGTGCCAAACTGGAGCACGGTATCCAGCTTTATGTTATGTTTGTCACGAACCCCACCGAGGTAATTTAATTCGGTAGTTGCAAAATGGTCGTGATATTATTATGTGATAATAACATTTTCAGTTGTTTAAGTATAAGAAAACGGTGCTTGATAGTAAATATCCTGGGTAATTTTTCTCACACGGCCAATATGATTCCAAACTAAGTAGCTTGGGATATGGTAACCAGATAGCTGATATAGGTACTAGGTACTTTTAAATACGTATTTGGTATATCACAAAATAACCTGAAACAAATGAAACAACGGTGCACCACTGTCGCCGGAGGGAATGGCCGAGCACCCGCGGTCATTCCCCCCCCCCCCTCCAGATCCCCCCCCCCCTCCAGATCCCCCCCCGCGTGCGTGGTGGGGACATGAAGGGCCCGCCGTGAGCTCTGCCAGTTTCCCAGTTCCCCTCCTCAAAGACGAAGAAGGGTGTCGCTGGGTTGTTTAGTGGGTATACCGGTTGACTAGCAATCGGGGAGTCCCACATAACCCTTCCTGTCCCCCGACAAGGAGGGTATGCGTAACGCATTTTTCCCAGCGAAAACAAAAAAAAATAATACAGGGTCACTAATCGCATAGCCAACCGGCTGTCTCGGCTTAACATCATGACTATCGATCTTTCATACAAAATCGTTATTTTACACTAAGGGAGTGAAGAGATTTTTACAGTTCCCCACGTATAATGTAGTTAACATTTAGAAAACATTCTACTTAGCCATGAACTAAACAAACTATGAACCATATAGGATTATGAACCCAGATTTAATTTAAAGTTTTACTATGGTTAGTTTTTGAGTGAATAGTGTTGAAACATCTAGTTTATTTTCTTAGGCCTATGAAATGTAAATTTATGCCTGCTAGAGTTGAGTGTTGAGTGTTCCCAACCTGCGTCGTCTTACATATCTGTATGTTACATATGTTGTTTTCAACTGCTAGAAATCCCATCGAATTGAAATTTAAAACGGGTAACTATAACTGTAAGGCTTCGAATCGCACCTAGGTCAAATATTTGCATGTATGAACATGTCCGTTTGTTCTGTGCCTGGATGTTAATTTGTATAATTAATTATATATATAAGAGTTGTTTATGTAGTATGTCAGCTATCTAATTACTATAACACAAGCTCTTCTTAGCTTAGAATATAATGACCGTGTGTGACAAAAATCCAAGGGTATTTATTTATTAATATTATAAGACTTGCTTCACCATACCATTATTAGATAAAATATGTTATAAAGATAGAAGTTATACTGAATATCTGAAAATAGGGTTACAACGGCAAATTGTGTTCTATATAAAAGAGCTTTGCTTGCATATTACATAATGATAATATTCTGTGACAGAGTTTTTAATTTATGACCAAAAATGTGCAGAGCGACTGTTTTCCCCCTTTATCTCCAAAATTTAAGGACGGAAATATATAATTTAGTGGGATAATTTATTTATGTTCTACAGGAAAAACGGATTTGGGAATTTTGATTTAGAGAAGAAAAATAAAAATTATCTTGAAGCCATTTAGGCTTAAATTAATTCTTACGATATAACTAAAAATATACTTTATTGCGTTTGTAATAAAGTTATTTTTTACAAAACTGTCATTGCTCGAGTTTTACTCGCATTTATAACTGGCAACACGTTATATTCGCGAAATTGGCCGCGGACCGAATACAAATTAATGTGTTAATTATTTACAAATTTTGCTTACATTACGTTATTCGTTGCCAGCTACTAGAGTTGGTCTATTTGCTTTGCTTAAATAACAGAATTAAATGCAGCTGTATGAAAATTTATAAAACACTACAACCGCGGTTTTATCTCCGTTTCTACGGATCTCCAATTTTCCCGGGATAAAAAGTAGCCTTTGTTTTATTCCAGAATTCTCTATGCCAAATTTCATTGCGATCCCTTCAACAGAACTGTTCTGGCGTGAACGAGTGACAACATACCTTCACCTGTACATTGTCATAAGCATTTTATAATATTTATAGGGTAACAATCAAATTCCATATACATAAATAGGTACTTATTTCAAATAAAAAATGGTATCTATACGAACTTAGCATGGTAATGAATATCACTTTATTTTGAATTAAACAGGTATAGAATTTCCCTGAAAATTTCGAAAGAAATTGACATTTCTGGCTCAGATTGTATCTGTGGGGCGGATAGTTAATAAATAAAATAAACATCCTGGGACATTTTTCACACACGGCCAATCTGATTCCAAATTAAGCATCAAAGTGAGCTTGTGTTATGGTAACCAGATAGCTGATATCCTACTATAGCCTGGTTCACAAGTTCAAAAACGTGAAAATTCGAGATAAAGGTCCTAAAAATATGAGCGATAGCTCATTCGATTCGGAATCACCTCTAGAAAAATGTTTTTGAAGGATTTTGGTGCAGGTAAAAAATTGCAATAGTTATTAACAAAATAAGATGTTAAAATAATGATATTTAGTTTTTTATTAATAACTCGGAAAAAATTAACATTTAAGCAGTTTTGAAAACAGCCGGTTAAAGAAGAGAAAATTTCCAATAAAAAATTATAAAACTTCTGGAACTCTATCTCCATTATTTCTAATTAAAATTTGACGTTGAAAATAGGGCTGCGCGCGGCTGTTACGGCATGTGGGCGCCGCCGCTAAAGAGAGTAGGTACTGCAATAAAAATATTTATTTTCTAACATAAAATATGATTTTAAAAAATTTTAAAATTCTAGTATCTTCTTAATACTTAAAAGAATCAAGCCCTAAAGAAAAAAAGTTCAATCACCATTTTTCTAAAAGTTATTCAATTGTTAACAAACAAATTTTTTCCCAATCTCCATTGGCATAAACAAAGGGATGAAAGGTATAAATAATTGTCTTAAAAATCTTAAACTTCGTGGAGCCCTTTTGATATATGAACTTTATAAGATCCTGCAAAATATTTTCATAAAAGTTTATTAATTTGAGAATTATGACTTTTTATAACTCTCGAAAAATTTAAAATCTAAAAAATTTTGATAAAATATTTTTTTTTCAATTAATATTTAGCTATGCCTATTTTTTGTCAACGAAATAGCAAAAAAATTATTTTAAAAAATATTAAATTTCTCTATCTGTTTAAAATTTTTTTTTTATAAATTACGTAAAAAATTCAAAACCTATGTTAATTAATGCCATTATTTAATTTGAAAACAGGCATAGCTAAATATTAATTGAAAAAACATATTTTATCAACATTTTCTAGATTTTAAATTTTTTAATTTAAATAGAGCTATTAATAAAAAACTAAATATCATTTTTTTAACATCTTATTTTGTTAATAACTATTGCAATTTTTTACCTGCACCAAATCCTTCAAAAACATTTTTCTGGAGGTGATTCCGAATCGAATGAGCAATCGCTCATATTTTTAGGACCTTCATCTCGAATTTTCACGTTTTTGAACTTGTGAGCCAGGCTACAAATACTACTTTTAAATACATACTTATATAGATATTTATATCCAGACACAGGACAAACGGACTTATTCATGCATATAAATGTTTGTCCTGGGTGGGATTCGAACCCACGACCCGCGGCTTGAAAGTCAGGGTCACTAACCACAAAGCCAACCGGGCTGTCATAGTGTTACATTGAATTTCCTCTAAATGATGTTTCCTCAAGTTTGACGCCTAAGGTCTCAACAGCTAAGTTATTAATAGACTTTCATGAATTCGTTTATCTGCCGTCGTTCTAATTAGGCACTTAGAGAGCTATTGTCCATTCATCGTGTTTTGGAAATTTGATATTTCGTGCAATTAGCTAGAAACTCTTAGATTACAGACAATTTATATCAATAATAAATTATTATCATGCTATTAATATTGCCTGTCGTCATACTATTGTCACACTAATGGGCATTATAAAGGCGAAAGAGTGTGAGTACGTTTGTTACTTCTTCACGTCGAAACGGCTGAAGAGATTGCGATGAGATTTTAGAGTAAGAAAATTTTCTGAAATGATATACAGGATACTTTTATTATACCGTAGATAGCCACTAGTAAAGTATAATATTCTCAATAAGCATGGCATTCAAATAGTTTAGCTCGGACATCCGTCGGACTTTAGTAATTTAGCTAGCATTAAATACTAAGAGCTTATTGAATTTAGTTGCTTTTTACTATAAACTAAGTTGTGACGACAAACTATCACCTAGGAGTATAATCTCACTGGTTTAACCCAAAACATATAATAACTACGTTTAAAGCATAGCTTAAGAGTCTGACTAAGTATTTATAAATTGTAAAGGCTTATTTAAATAAATAAAAAAATCATAAAGTAACTGCGTTCAGAATTCTTAATACGCTTATATTTACGTTTCCATCATACCGTTCGCTGAAAAAATAATAAGGTAACCACTATGTATGAAAGGTGAAATATGATTATTATTTCTTTCGCACAACATAACTATCCAAAATAATATTATTTATGGGTATGTAAGTTTGTTTGTCACGCTTTCACACATTACAGCTAGAAACATTCTCACGAACCTTCATATTTATAATACTAGTAGAACTAAATACACAGCCGGTTAGCTTTGTGGTTAGTGACACTGACTTTCAAGACACCTGTCGTGCGTTCGAATCCCACCCAGGACAAACATTTTTATGCATGAATATGTCTGTTTGTTCTGTGTCTGGATCAAAGTATGTAATTAGTAAGTATGTATTTAAAAGTATTAAATGAAGTATATCAGATATCTGGTTACCTTAGCACAAGGTCTGTGTAGTTTGGTATCAGATTAGCCGTGTGTGAAAAATGTCCCAGGATATTTATTTATTAAATGTATACCCTTATAATGATACCACGTCATTACCATATGTGAGTCATTTCAGACCATGGCATATTTGAATATTTTATTGCAGAAGGTACCTACCCGTTGGTTGTAATTTGTGGCTATTCCAAGTCGGATGTGGGACCCATTACAAATTAATTTGTCGTGTACGTAATTGCTACGGGCTGTTTATATTTTTATTGTAAACAGTTTCAAAGTCAATCTATAAAATTATGCCACGTAACAGCGATTATTTGAACAAATTATATCTAAATTAAATATTTGTGTTATCGCCTTTTATGAGTTATAATAAAAAATTTGGGCCTCTTTTTCCTGTATATAAATGTATGATATTCATACTTCACAGGAATAATAATATAAGGTATTTTTAAAAAAGCCAGTATTTATTTTGTGATCTAAATATACTAAAATACCTGCTCTAAACAAAGATACTTGTTAGATATATATATACAAGCTGACGCCCCGCGGTTTCACCCGCGTAGTTCCCCTGTGATTACAGGGGTATCAAAAATAGATAGTAGCTGATTTTCAGACCTACTGAATATGCATAGGTATAAAATTCATAAAATGCGGTCATGCCGTTTCGGAGGAGTATGGTAACTAACATTGTGACACGAGAATTTTATATGACTAGTTGACCCGGCAAACTTCGTACTGCCTCAGAATCAATAAATACAAAATCTTTTGTAAAAAAATGTGGTCAAAACTAAACTGGAACAAAAAGTACCTATTCGTAATCAAAAGAAAATGTTCGATATGAATACAAATTGCTTCCAAACTTAGAAGTTGTCAACCTATACATAAAATACTATATTAAAATAAAATGCACACAAAATAAGGCTTTTTATTTACCTATTAATATTTGGACTTACCGGCTTTAATTTCATTCCTCAGCTAAAGATTTTTTTTTCCAAAGCGCCCTTCACAAGCACTTATTTTATTAAATAGTCATACCATTATACTAGTTTGGTAAGTTGTTAATGTAATGAAGAGAGCCGACAATTACCAGAGATATTACTTATTAAAAAAAATTGAGAGATAATAATATTCCTAGTAAAGAATTTATTCATAACTAATTTCGCGTTTCAATTTCATTAAAAGTCTACTTATATATAATATTACAATAGTTTTGCTTCTTTCTAATAACTTTAATTTCGATATCTCATCTTAATAATTCGTAAACTTCTACATACAATAGATACATATTTTACCAATAATCTAATTTCCCAACGACCATAGGTTTTAAACAGTCAGACGCTAGGACAATCGTACAGTATTAAAAGTTTAAATGCTAATATAAAGGTTCCGTTTTTGCAATTAAGCAACATAACCCTGAACCGTTTAATTTAGTTTGTATGGTTATATAATACAGCTTGATCCCGAGCATTGCCAAAACCTCAAGTGGCATTCAAAGAAGAAAAACCACTTGAAACTTTCGAGTGTAACCTATGGTGTATTTCAGAAGCTTATGAAGGTTCACTTATCTCAAAGATTTTCAAAAACGGACATATATAATCCCACTTGTGATACTAAGTACCTACTTACATCTTTTAAAATAAGTTTACCTATTTAAATAAAACTTGGATACACTGTTTAAACTTTATGAAAGAGCTAGCAATAAGCTCCAGTTTTAATAATCCCTGTATATATAATCCCTCTTTCTATTAGTGAAAATCGTATAGAAATCCACAAAGTAGTTGCTGAGATTACTCAGAACAAAAACAAACTCAGTGCGGCGATGGACTTTATTATACACTAGCTTCCATCCTGCGATTTCACACGCGAAGTTATAATTCCCGTAAAAATACGGGAATAAAATATAGCCTATGTTACTCCTAATAACGTATCACTTTACATTTGGTCGGGTTGGTGGTAGTTTTGGACCTACTTACCTACAAACAAAACATATGAGGCTCAACTACGTCACCACTTAATTTAAATTATACATGTAGCTTGGAGCTAAACGTAATAAAATATAAAAAAATACCTTATTTATGTTTAACATTCTATGAATTCGTAATAATACAATTATATTACTTCAAAGTATGCAAAGTAAAGTGGCAAATAATAGATTGAAACAATTAGAACCGAACTAAAATACGCTGGTCAATAACAAAGACCTTGTTCCACTCTACTCTACCTATTATTGAACATACCACATTATTCGCTTCCTTTTATGATTTGAAGCATATTCAAAGAGAGGCAATCTGAACACTTGAAGCTAACAAGAGATCCCCTCGAATCCTCGATAGCTATATTGTTTAATATACCTACCTATTTTCATTTAAAATTTAATAGGAAGTTAGGTATAACATATTTAATATACTAAGATAATAATTCATTAGTGAAATAAAATAAAGGTCAAACTATGTGTAATCTGCTTTATTAATATTAATTTTTTTAATCGCTTAGTTATTTATTAATATCGACAGCCCGTCATTAATATTTTAATTACCTATATATAAATTAATTTATATGTATGAATGAGCAAGCTTTTATCGGAGTCATAACATGCGCTTAATTGGTAAATTAATAGATACATTTATGAAAATACAAACAAATTTATATAAAACTAGCTGCCTCCCCGCGGTTTTACCCGCGTAGTTCCCGTTCCCGTGGGAATACAGGGATAAAATATAGCCTATGTTACTCGGGGATAATGTAGCTTTCCAAAGGTGAAAGAATTTTTGAAATCGGTCCAGTAGTTTCGGAGCCTATTCATTACAAACAAACAAACAAACAAACAAACAAATTTTTCCTCTTTATAATATTAGTATAGACTAGCTGCCTCCGCGCGGTTTTACCCGCGTAGTTCCCGTTCCCGTGGGAATACAGGGATAAAATATAGCCTATGTTACTCGGGGATAATGTAGCTTTCCAAAGGTGAAAGAAGTTTTGAAATCGGTCCAGTAGTTTCGGAGCCTATTCGTTACAAACAAACAAACAAATCTTTCCTCTTTATAATATTAGTATAGAAGAAGCTTCCATGTATGAGTTAAATCAGTACAATAAATAATGGCATTTAAAAGTGAAAAAAAAAAACACAAACTCAATACATTATTAAAATTGTCTCTATAAAAATCGTGAGACCTTAAATACCTATTACAATCAAAGTACATGTAAAAACAGATCCAACGAGCCTAAACTCGGTAAGGTTACTTGTTGTATATCGTACAACAAGTAATTTTCCGCCATTTCTGTGGCCTAATTCCCACTATTATAAGAACAACTGGCCAATCCAAAGTTAATTTAATACAAGCGACGGCGTTTGAGAAAACACACGCAAAATTAATTTAAACTAGCTGTTTCCACGCGGTTCCACCCGCGTAGTTCCCGTTCCCATGGGAATACGGGGATAAAATTAGGGAATAAATTCATCGGAGATAGTGTAGCTTCCCAACAGTGAAATAATTTTTCAAGTCGGTTAGGTAAGTTTCGGAGCCTATTCAATGCAAACAAATCAACAAAAAAAAAACAATCGAATCTTTCCTCTTTATAATATTAGTGCGGATTAATTGAAATTCATTATCATTTTCTTATGTAACAGCCCCGCCGCTCAGCGACACCTACATTTTGTAACATCATCCGATTTACATACGTATGCAAAATTTTAGCTTAATCGTTTGGTTGGAACTGGGTTAAAATTCTCTCGAAAGATTTGACCCAAACACACACACTTACACATGTACAGTCACTACATAGTATAAAACAAAGTCGCTATCCGCCATCTGTCTGTCCCTATGCATGCTTAGACCTTTAAAACTACACAACGGATTTTAATGCGGTTTAATAGATAGAGTGATTCTTAAGGAAGGTTTTTATGTATAAATCATTACGCTATGACGAATAGGAGCGGAGCATCAATCAAAACTGTTGCAAAAACGGGCAAGTGACGCTAACGAAGTTGCGCGGGTCAACTAGTTATTTATAAAGTTGCAAAAACTTACCTACAATAGTCTGACGGTTTAAGTAATCTGTATTATAGCAGTACTATCAACTTTGTGTGTGTGATAAAATAAATAGTTTATAAACTCTTCCCTTAACTCCACGTAGACTGCGAAACTTGAAATCAGTTTCAACTTTTCGTTTAAAACTAGATACTTTACCAGATTGAGAGACAAAGAGATCGGAGTTCGTTTTTCAATTCGGAGTCCTTACATATTGATATTATACTTTTTAAGCTATTGCATAGCTTTTATCGCGGGCTCTGAGCGCGGCGACCGAATCAAGAAATTCCGTAACGAAAAAAACCTAACACCCCCCACTCCGACGGGCAAGGAGGTGTGGCTTGAAGGCCGTGCATCGTCTAACGTCGTTTCAGTTCGGCAGTCTTCGACACGGCGTTGTGTGCGATTAGACGTATTGTACGACTCTACGAAACTCGCACGAATCGAGACGAGCTGCTCCGAAATCGGACGAATACATAAGCAGCTGTTTATGAGAAAGTATATAGGTGTATATGTATTTATGTACAACAGTGAATAGCTGTACTTGTAAAATTTGTGTATGAAGTGTTTTGAATATGAATGAACAAAGTGCATTTATTATTAAAATAAATAAATAAAATTATAATTGCATAAGTTGATACAAAATGCTATGCAATGCAATAGCTTTACCGCGGCAGTCCCCGAGTGCCTCACGTAATTTTTAATTAACCTCCTAAAGTAAAATCACGGCTATAGTTAATGAATAAAAGTGGATTTACACAGTTGTCAAAAGTAGGTTAGGTACATACCTACTCACAGTCAAAAAGGGCTAAATGTGTTTTAATTATTACCATTCCTATCCACCAAAAGAGATGAGGGTTCGACTGTTAGAGGAGCTCTGAATAATTATCATATCCTCTGTCAAACAACTTCCTTTGTAAACACGCTCGCTGTAAATAACTGACAAGAACGAGTGTTAAAATAACAAAAAGCTATAAATTGACGACATAAAAACACTCAAACTAGAATAAAAAAGTTCATTTAGTTAATTTGGTTTAGTGCAACCGTCGAAATAAAAATTACTATTTTAGAAGCATTAAAAATAAAATTTCGATCTTTGACTTATATATTTTACATAATAATATTAACTTTTTTTTGTACATATAGTAACTAGGAAAGGTAGTATTTTTGTAAATTCTAAAGAAGCTTATTTTTTGCCTGAAACCATCACCATCAAAATATTAACGCTACCCACTCGCGCGTGGGAATCGAGCACCAATCGGCTTATCAAAAATGAAATAACATTCTAGATTTCTGAAATAAGTTACACAATTTACAACTTGGTCAAAATAAAAACACATTGTTTCCTAGTAAAATATTTCTTCAACGTTAGACTAGAGTGACCTTTATCGGCCTTCGCCCTCAAAATTCTGAGACTGAGAGACTGACTGAGACTGTGTTCAAAGTAGTGACAGTGTGGTAAATTATCAATGTGTGCACTGTGCATGCACACCGATAGATATATATTATTTAATGTTCATAATTATATTATATTTGAATTTCGAACAACCACTGTGTTTTAACAAACCATTGTTATTTATTCTCTTTTTACAAGCTTTTTGTTTCCTCAATCTTACCTCTTAATATAAAGTTGAGAAATACAATTTTATTTCACTGCCAGCAACACGCATGCGCTTATTCGTTACGTTTTTCCCGAAACAGCCGCGCACACATTCTCACCTGTAGGTGATTCGTAACCCACACACATAGAGATATTCGTACATGTATAGCGCATGACCGTCCAAAATTTACAAATACACACGCCTAAAGTCACGCACACACCAGCAGAATGTAATACGAACACCTCGTCTGTGAATCCCTCACCAACACATAGGAAGCTCAACCCTGGCGTTGCTGAGTGAGTTACCAGTTTCCCGCAAGGTGTCGCCCCGAACGGACGTATTGGCCGTTTGTTAATAAAACGCTATTTAGTGTCATATCACCGAGTGTAACGAGATGTGAACTCGCTCATCGTAAATTTATGCGATATTGTTCTAAGTGATTGCTATAATTTATGACTTTACTTTTGTGTGATTTATATACTGAAAAAAAATTGTGGAAAAACTTTGGATTGGATTGTAGTTTACGAATATGTTGATAGTTTTTAAAGTGAAGTGTTAAAGTGACTAATGTGGTAAATATTATGAACATTTTGGATTGATTCCTGAATGGAGGCTTTTATTTGAAACTCTGCAGCGATATTAGTATTCATATTGGGATAGTTGTCAAGTAAGTTATTATTTTAATTAAATTATATTTACCTATTAAAACTTTAATACAGAAAATCAACATTGTATTAATTTAAGGTCTGAAACTTTCTCAGTGAGAGAAAATTATCCAGAGAATTGATGATTTGACTATTTTAAAGGTGAAAATTTCTGTAATTATAGATTTCCATGAAAACTACGCGACGTGTGATTCCATTAAAACTTTGTCAAAATCTTATTTATAAGGAGTACCGTATGATTTTAGAACGCATATATTAATAAAAATTACTTTCAGATATAATAATTGATTGACGTGGGTGTTTCGTTAAAATTTACGACAGGAGCTCTTGGATCGATAGATAGTTTTAAATAGATTTTCTCTGCACTTTTCTAGAAAAAAGCCGATTAGTGTTAATAGAGCTATGTGAATAGCCTACCGTCTGACGGTACCGTCCAGACGATCGGGCGGACCTCCAACTTTTCCAGGTTAAAATGTGATATGTGCAATTCCAGAACATTCCCTAACTTTGTGACAAAATTCATCCAGATCGCTTAGGCCGTTTAGGCTTGAAAGATTAAGAAACATACTCCGTAACTTTCATATTTTTATTATTACTAGAATAATACAAATCTCTCAATGCGAGACTACTTACCGGCTGTATCTACTTACCGGCTTCTTTATTCTACGAGATTCGTAGAGCTGCTACGATATATCGTAGAGCACACGTAGAGCGTGACTACGAAAAACAAATCCATGTAGGTACACTATTATGATGTAACTTCACCAATTGGACGCGTTCTGCAGTCGGTTATTCTAAGAAAAACTTTATCGATTCTGCCATACAGGATCGGTATTTCCCATTTATAGAATAGGTGTTTGTGGCTACGTGAATACAATTGCTGTTGCAGTTTGTGAATATGCTTAGTTTTATTTGTAGCAATAACTGAGCAGTAGAGACTTTTATTAAAATTGGTTATACTATGTTCCTTTACTACGATTTATTGATCGAGATCAAATGGTTTTAAAAATGTAAATTATATATAATTAATATGTAAGCCGTGGTGGCTCAGTTGGCAACTGCGACTCACAATCATGGAAGTTTATAAAAACTTAAGTACGGATTCACACCACTGGCTTTCGGTGAAGGAAAAACGTCGGGAAGAAACCTGCATGCCCGAGATGTCACAATTAAAGGCACTGAAGTCCGCCAATCCGCACGTGGTGGACTCGCCTCAATCCCCTCGATGTTAGGGGAACCTCGAGCTCCTCGGTGGAGACGTATATGAGCTGATGATAATATGAATATGTAAACCAAACTGTTGAGAATCTGTCTTCATTTCGATACATGTAGGTAGGTACTTCATAATTATAAATAGTAAATTTAAGATATATTTTTTAACTATACTGCTCTTGTAATCCCCCACTAAAATATGCAAAAAATTTAAAAATGTGCACGTTTAAACGTCTGAATATTTATGACTCGATCATGATCAGAACTTCATATCCAGGGAGCGTGCCCTGGGGAACACAATTTGATCTATCGTATCTAGACATTGAACATTTTACTAGAATTTTTTTTATATAGGTATCTTGGCATTTTCGTATTGAATACTCTAAGATTAATTAAAAAGCATACTTTTATATTTTAAAGAGTAATCCTCATTAAATAAATCTTAATCATAATAGCCTTATTTGAAGGACACTAATAATATATACCCTGAGACTTTTTGACACACGGCGGCACACCTGGTTCCAAGCTAAGCAGGAGTATTATGGTAGGTATTATTTAACTTTTTGTAACACATACATACTTATCTATGAAACATGTTCACGCCCACAGATATTTGTCCTACGCGAGAATTAAACGACTGAGTATATGAAAGTCAGTGTCTCTAACCAAATCCAACCGCTGCAGGAGCCCTACCCTCCTCTGACGAATTTCAATAAAACATTTAGATTTGTAATTGGAAACAAATATAAGAATTACTTATCAGTTATATATTTTTTCCCTAGCTGGATGAATAAGATACTCTTGTAGGTTCGTTCTTATTTACAGAGTTTTCGTAGGTTCACGACTCACAATGAGGTTGAAACATGAATTTATTTTAATATAGCTGCCTCCCCGCGGTTTTACCCGCGTAGTTCCCGTTCCCGTGGGAATACAGGGATAAAATATAGCCTATGTTACTTGGGAATAATGTAGCTTTCCAAAGGTGAAAGAATTTTTGAAATCGGTCCAGTAGTTTCGGAGCCTATTCATTACAAACAAACAAACAAACAAACAAACAAACAAACAAACAAACAAACAAACAAACAAATCTTTCCTCTTTATAATATTAGTATAGATAGAAAATGCAGTCAATTTACGCTTTGAATTAAAATTCAATGAATGTGCATTTTCATAACGATATAATCATAAACCTTAATAACTCGAGGAGCTATTTTCGCTCAAAATACTGAATTTCTAATAGTTATATTAAAACGTCGTATTCCAGCTACGGTCCTGCGTTCCAGAAAGATTTAATTTTATGTTTTACTGGGAAATAAACTCGTGTCACTGATAAATATTGTGTACTAGTAGCACCCTGCCGTTTCACCCGCGTTTCCAGGGATTTTATTAACCCAGGACAAAAATTAACCTACTTATGTGTTATTTCAGAATGTATTCTAAATTGGGCAAAATTTCGTCCAAATCCGTTCAGTAGTTTTTGCGTGAAAGAGTAACAAACATCCATACATCCTTACTTACTTTAACATTTATAATATTAGTAGGATTTCTAATTAATCTGACTCATAAAATTATTTATATTTATAAAATACCCTTTTTTTTTAGTATGCTTATTACAGAATCAGACAAAAATGGTTCATAATCGGAAATGGTAAGTCTGTTATTAACAATAAATTATATTAGACATACATTAAGCGGATATATTATGTATGGATGTCTGTTAGTCTTTCATGCCAGACAGTCGGTCTTTTGGCACAGAGTTAGAATATGTTCTGAAATAACACATATATAGGCTACCTTTTATCCTGGCAAAATTGAAGATTCTCCGGGAACGCGGGTGAGTCCCCGCTAGTACTTCATAAAAATATTCTGTTTCGCAGCAGTCGAATAACATTCTACACATCACGTAATATTGAGGTTAATGAACTATCTTTAATATATCACTAAACATAATAAAAGTCTAAGTCCTACCAATTTCCAAATCTAGTTTTATTATAAATCTCGTAGCCATCAATGGCGGACTGATTAAATTGCTTATGTGACGAATAACAGGTTTATTGGCCAATAAATTTTGATGATACCGTGGATTTTATTGAGAGAGTAAATAAAAAGTATTGCTGAAAGATTATCCAGTCAGCGATAGACTATTTGAATCTATACTATAATATTATACAGTTGAAGAGTTTGTTTGTTTGGTTGGTTGGTTGAACGCGCTATAATCAGGAATTACTGGTCCGATTTCAAAAAATATTTCAGTGTTAGATAGTCCATTTATCGAGGAAGGCTATAGGCTATATATCTTCCCGTTAGGACCAATATGAGTGGAGCACCCATGAATAATGTTTCAAAATCGGGAGATTTTTTTCCTTTTCAAAGCTTCCGCTGCGTGCGCTGCGTAAACGGTTAAGTTTCGCAGAAGTAACGTATGACAGAATTGTTCCCCTTCAAAAGGTTTAAATAAAATTCGATCAGTTTCCCTACTCCTTACTTCCATATTCAAAACGAACTGTCCCAAGTATGTCAAATTGTCGCAATCCAAGAGTTTAGTTTTTACATGGTGTCTCTTTCTATTACACTATCTCTGTCTTTTTTTGGCATAAGGATCTATGATATGGACCTTATCTATCGATAACTTCAGTAGTTCCAGTAGACAGGTGTCACGAATAAAAGTCATGAAATAGAAACTAGATAAGACAATATTTTGAAAATAAAAATATCTGTTATGTCATTATCCATGCCCAATTAGGTTCCCGTAAGCTAGACGGATTTCTATGAACTGTTAGATTTGTATTGGGTATTATTTTAAAAATACAATGATTTTATTTTTATTTCTACTCTATTGATAGTGATGTTAGCTGAAAATGATATTTGTTCCCGATTCGTTTGTTATTTTTTCAAGTTAGATTTCCTCTATACTATAGAACAATATTGTTACACACCTAAAATAATATTCACTGACCAATGAATCATTTCGGCCACATTTGTTAGCTTTAGCAAACACAAACATTGTTTACTCCTCGCTTCGATACCCCAAAATATATTATGAGATAGCCTCATTCTTCCCCCCTTTACTCTAGTTTTTCGTTAAGATGGGAGGTGAGTTGCGACCTATTTTCTTTCAATGTTCCCACCATTTATTAGTTTTTCCTAAGAAATATTTTTTGTTTTTATCAGTTGGTTAGTTAGGTGGATAGCGAAAGTTAATCAAAACTTTGTGCGTATGGTGGATAAGAAAAAATTGGTAATAGTAATCAAGAGGGAGATGACATCTGATTTTGATTGCGTTTCAAATCAGATTTGAACCTTTTCTCTCACATGGTTATTATATTTTTAATTGAGTCCGGTTTGTGACGTCACGGTCACATCCTCTATGCAGAGTGTAAATACTTAAGACATTTTTATAAAACCGATTGATGATTTAAATACTTTTATTATTCCAATGATACAATATTTTATTTATTTTAGTCGTAGTGTAATTAATTGTGTTGACAGTTAGATATGATTTATGTACGTTAACATAATATCTATTGCACAGTTAAATAGGTCTAAAAAGTTCACAATTTGTTACGAAATAATATAATGAGTATGTGAATTTATAAAAAAAGTTCAACTAAAATTGGGTCACTTGAGTATTACGTTCACAAGTCATTAAAATATTGGCATTGAAAGTTACTACAGACTCAAGATGCCGGTGTTGAATTCTAACAATCCTATTTATCAATGGTAAAGTTTATGAGGATAAATCGATGTTCAGATGAAACTTATCAACTTACCATCGATGTAAAATATACAATTCTGGATTAACATATCTGTAGGCGGTCAAACTTAATGATCGGTAGGCGGTCCGCGGTGTGGAAAAGGAAAGACTCACTTGCACATAGGAAATATAATATTCACATCAAATATACCTATATGTTACCGGCAATTTGTATAATACAGTATTCAATACAATACCTAGGCAATGTATAGAATACCTCAATGAATGATGTAATATACATATATTTTATTTTACATTATTTAATTTTTTATTTTATTTTACACTTTACCTAGGTATTCTATACAATACCGATTGCACTGCCGGCAATGTGAGTAAAAGACGAACATATGATTCGTAATACACCCCTTTGAACAGAGCGGACGTAAAATCAGTTAAGAAACAAAATAAATTGGTTCGCGACTCAGGGGTGGCACATAAAAAATACATACTCAGAACAAAACAAAAATTAATATGGCCGTCAGCTTCAAGCAATGTGCAACGACGACTACCGTGCCGCCCGCCTCCGTGCGGTCGCCGGACGGTGAGGCGGTTTTCTTTTTTATTTAATAAAATAAATGGTAATGTACCAAAATATTTAAGTTTTCTACCTTTATCGAGCGGGCAGTTAATTCCATCGCCAACAATATCTTCTTAGAGCCCATTTAATGTTACGGGAAAACGGGTGAGAACGCTGGGCGGAAGCTTGTCATATATAAAAAGTGATGACTCCTATACTATAGCCGGAAAACTCAGTCCTATCCTATGACGCTATAGGGGAGCGAGGGATGACAATAAAGTGAGTCGGGGAGCCAGGCGCAATTTTATCTACATCTCTGTTAGCTCCGCGCCCCTGAAACGTCACAGGCGAGGATTGGTCGCACTATGAATCGCAGCAATATAATGCTATGGAACGTAACCCTAATATTCATGTACGTAGTACAAGATGAAATACATTTTTCAGAGAAAAGATGTTGGATGTGATCGTTAGATATTTTGTAACTGGCTCTAGAAGTACTTAAAAATATAACTCTCATAGTATTTTTATCTTTCATATATTTTTATTATTTTTACTACCAGACTTTCCCGACAGTGAAAAAATCGAAAAAATCCTACTATTCAAGCTTACTTATATAATTATCAAGATTTGATCTTAGGATAGATTATTTTCTGAAATCATAATTAAGGTATTAATTACAACTCAGACCTAATCATAGATATCAGCTGAACATATCATATAACAATTAAGTCTATTCAGGCGAATTACTTGAATATGATGTATAAATTTAAATACATCTACGACATCAAACCAATGTGGGTAAGTGTAACATAAATTGAATTGACAAGTACGTACGCGAGAGTGACGCCATCTTAGATTAGCTTTGGCTATGCAAACCTCGTTTTTATGAACGGAACACTTCTCGCAAAATTAAAATAATACTTATTGTTCATCATTTAAGACTTAAATTTGACTGATAGACGTGATTAGCGACGGTGACTTCCTAGGAACTGGGCGTGGGTTCCATTCCCATCCAGGAAAAATATTTGGGTGCATGAACATGTCTGTCTGGTCTTTCTGTTTGTAAATTATCTATATTTGTAAGTATGCGTTTAGACGTAGTAGGTATATCAGCTATCTGATTGCCATAGTCTATACTAATATCTATACTAATATTATAAAGAGGAAAGATTTGTTTGTTTGTTTGTTTGTTTGTTTGTTTGTAATGAATAGGCTCCGAAACTACTGGACCTATTTCAAAAATTCTTTCACTTTTGGAAAGCTACATTATCCCCGAGTAACATAGGCTATATTTTATCCCTGTATTCCCACGGGAACGGGAACTACGCGGGTAAAACCGCGGGGAGGCAGCTAGTATAAGATAAAGTATTTTAAGCTCTGCTTATATTGAAACAAAGTACGAATTTAATTGTTGAAATTGAAAAAATTATATACTAGTTATATAGAAAACTATTCAGCGAAACAACATAAGAATGATTTTGGCTGTTTAAATATTTCACTTTTAAAACCACAAACATGATTGCTTGAAGGTTATCTACACTAATATTATAAAGAGGAAAACTTTGTTTATTTGGTTGTAGTGAAT
Organism: Thyatira batis; assembly: GCA_905147785.2. NCBI lineage: Eukaryota > Metazoa > Arthropoda > Insecta > Lepidoptera > Drepanidae > Thyatira > Thyatira batis. The sequence goes on from LR990507.1 coordinate 4,271,128, forward strand.
AGGCTCAAAAATTACTAGACCGTTTTTTTAAATTCTTTCACCATTCGAAAGCTACATTATCCACGAGTAACGTAGGCTATATTTTATTCTAGTATTCCCACGGGAACGGGAACTACGCGGAGGCAGCTACTAACTCGTATATTATTATCACAGTTATTTGTCAGGATTATATTATGATAAGTGCACTTAAATCAAATTCAGAAGTAGATTACATTTTTGTTTAAAATATGCAAAGGATTTTTTAATAAGAAGAAGCGGTTTCTTGAGAACGTCTCGTCTGAATATAAAGCGATCATGCACCTTTCATTTAAGAAAGCTTTTAGCCCTTTTAATTTTTCTCCAGTCGAACAATGCAGTATTAAAACTTTAAAAAAGTCCTTTTAGAACTATTAAATACTTATTGTTCCTTGCCGATACGGTTAGCTGATAAATTTTTTTAGAGTTTCGCATAACCAAAATGTAAAATCAGAAGCTGTATAGCTTATTAAACGATACTCGTATTGCAGTCAACATAGCAATATCTTGCTTGAAAAAATTATTCTTAACAGAACATTATTCTTAATCACCCTTACTTATTCATTTGGATTCACTTTTTATGTTAATTTCTTTAATTTTGGACTACTGTTTTTGCAACATTTTTCATTAGTTTTTATATATTGTTTTTGATTAACCTCAGCTCCTATTGCCTAAACGTAATGATATATAGCCTTCCTCGAAAAATGGATTATTAAACTCTGGAACCATTTCATAGTAAAATTATTACTAGATTTAGTATACTAGGAATTACTTATTTTTAAGTAAACGAGTCAATAAAATACATAAATAAGTGACACGTACCTACAATCTCAAGGGCAGTTTCATATACCTAGTTAACATTTTGATGGGAATTATAGCAATCTGGTTAAGCGTACTAACTGCCTAACCACCGATGCTTTGGTTCAATCAATTGAGTGTCGGTTGATCTTACTAGTTACCTTGACATCCAAATGTTGTTATTATGACAAATCTGATATTGTGAGAGTTATTTTAATTATGTACCTACGCATTGAAACAAACAAACCATTTACAGTCCGGCTTTGTGGTTAGTCACCCTGACTTTCAAGCCATCTGTCATGGGTTTGAATCTCACCCAGAACAGATAATTGTATGCATGAATATGTCTGATTATTTAAAAGTAGCATGTAGTATATCAGCTATCTGGTTACCATAGCACAAGCTTTACTTAGTTTAAAATCAGATTGGCCGCGTGTGAAATATGTCCCAGGAAATTTATTAATTTAACTATATAAATACTAGCTGACTCGGGTTACATTGTTCTACTATATAAGAAATACTTGTAACGTGACTAGTGGCTCCCCGCGGTTTCACCAGTATTTGCGGGAGATTTTCCATTTTCCCGGCATTAAAAGTAGCCTATGTCCTTTCTCAGGCTCTAGACTATCTGTGTATTTCATTCATCAAATATACAGAGCTAATTTAGCATTTATAATATTAGATTAGTATTAAAAAAGGAGGAGGGGGTAGATGGCAGAAAAATTCTTTACAACCTATTAATTATTATTATCAGACCTAACAAATATACCTACACAAAAAGACATATAAATCGCCGAGCCGTTTCAGAGGAGTTCGATAACAAACATTGTGACATGAGATTTTGATATAATAGATTATAACATTTTCCTTTTGGCATTCCTCAATTCTGCAGGCGAGTAATACTGTAGTGTGTTAATATAAGATTTATTTTCTATATCAGTACAGTATATAAATATAATATGGACGGACAGCAAGACTGAAATGAATGTTTTGACTAGGAATAAACTTGGCCAGTTTAATGAAAAAAAATAATAACTGCAATAAATAAATAAATCTATACTAATATCTACCTATACTAATATTATAAAGAGAAAAGATTTGTTTGTTTGTTTGTTTGTAATGAATAGGCTCCGAAACTATTGGACCGATTTCAAAAATTCTTTCACCTTTGGAAAGCTACATTATCCCCGAGTAACATAGGCTATATTTTTTCCCTGTATTCCTACGGGAACGGGAACAACGCGGGTAAAACCGCGCGAAGGCAGCTAGTTGTTGAATAACTTTATATAATGACTGATGTAATGAAAATTGGTCCAATCAAATCCAACCTAATTTAAGATCTCACATTTTTAAATAACTGCAATTGTTATAGTATCTAATAAAGCATAGAAATAGAGTTTAATACTTGTTCATAATGTTCTTTTGTTCCTATAAATACATTTTTGGATTTTGCATAGAACTTGGCACTCATTTAGATCTCCATTATTTTTGCGGCATAATTTTTGTACTGAAGTTGGCTCTCCATTTATGTTTTTAGTGGGATTCTATATACATTAATCAGTGGTATGCAATTAACTCTGGAATTTAACAATAACACATTCCACGTTGCTCCATACTCTATTATGTACCACATGGCTTCGCTTACAGATACACAGATATTTGAATTTCAATGGATACTGCGCGACACAAATGGCGTCTCAAAATGGCAATCGATGAACCAAAACAATGTACAATAAACCTATACGTCGATCCCTCTTTTGTTCTCAGTAATATAATACCTAGTCTTGCCATAAATACTGATACAAAGGAAATCATTTTTTTCTTTTGCAAATATCATTTATTACTTTTACTGTTTGTTAGTATAATACATAAATATAAAACAATTTCAAATATAATAAGTTTACTCGAAGTGGTCTCCATTGGCTGCAATACAGTCCTTCAAACGTTGAGGCCAGTTATCAACAGAAGCACGCACTCTTTCCATGGGAAAATTCTTCACTGCCAATCGTATGGATTGTTTTAGAGACTCCAAACTATCATGGCGTTTAGAGCACGCCATACTCTCTAAAACTGACCATAAATCATAATCCAGCGGATTAAGATCGGGACTAGACGATGGCCAGTCTTCAGTTCTGATGAAGTCTGAAACGTTCGTTTTCAACCAAGACTGCGTAGACCGAGCTTTATGACCCGGCGCCGAGTCTTGCTGAAAGGACCATTCTTGGTTATTGAACATGGTGTTGTTAAGAGGCTTCACTACCTTCTCAAGAATGGTATCTTGATACACTTGTGCCGATGTTTTGATACCTTTTTCACAAAAATATGGCTCAGTCACTCCTTCATAGCTAATACCCCACCAAACCATCACTGAAGTCGGATAGTGCCCACGTTGCACTCTGTCAACTAATTGGGAAGCTTCCTTAGAGCTTTGAGCATAAATACGGTCATTTTGTTTATTAAAATGTTGCTCAATTGTAAAAATTTTCTCATCCGTAAACAAAATTTTTCTGTGACCTCCCTTTGCATACCGCTTCAGTAGTTGTTTCGATTTTAGCACCCTATTCTTTTTTAAATTATCAGTTAAGAAATGACCAGTACGCCTCTTATAGGCAGCAAGTCCTAAGTCATCTTTTAAAATACGCGACATGGTTCTAGGTGCTATCTTCATCTCCCGAGATAAAATCTTTTGCTTTCGGACAGGATTTCTTCGAATTCTTTCTCTTACTGCTTTGACCACCTTTTTCGTACGAATACTACGTGGACGGCCAGATCTTTTTCTGTCACAAGCAGAGGAGGTCTCACTGTACCTATTAATAGCCCGGTACACAAACATTTTACTGATACCAAGTGTATGGAGAGTTTTAAAAATTGCATTTGGCTTCAAACCTACTTTGTGTAGTGCGATCACAGCGATTCGGTTCTCTTTATCACCCCACTCCATTTTAATATCGCAAAATATTGTTCAATGTATTGGCGCCAAAATGAGAAAACACAATGAACAATCAAATAAAAATGACAGATTCCAAATTCAAATGTAATATTTTGTTTATTTTTAATTGTAACAGTATTTATGGCCAGACTAAGTATATAGGTACTGTCGAGTAAAAGGCCCTTATATCCTACATTACAAATGTAGAATTTGGCATGTTGTACATTGTCATGTCTATTTTTAAAACAAAGGTACCTGAGTAGGTACTTTGTCCCAGTGAATGTATTTTGCTCATTTTTGAAGGTCGTGGATTGGAATCCTACGCAGGACAAACATTTTTGTGCATGAACTTGTTTGTATTTTCTGTATCGGTATGTTAATCTATATACTTATATAAAATAAATCCTATTTCCCTTAGTCACGGCATCACACGTGAACGGCTGGACCATTTTCGTTAATTATTATTTTTTTGTTGTGTTTGTTCAATAACATCTCCTGAATTGTCAGGAGAAGGTTCTTATGAAAGAAAAAATTGAAGTCCCGCAAATAATTAGAAAAACGACCATATTAGCTTTTGTAATGTTACTTAATGGCGTTTGACATAAGGGTCAGTCGGTTAAATTCAATAAGATTTATAGTTATAACAGAACTACGCCTGTCGGGTCAACTAGTATCTATATAAGTATATACCTATTTAAAATTAGTATAACAGCTGCCTGCAATGGTTACCATAGCGCAAACTCGTGTGAAAAATGTCCCTGGATATTTATTAATTTTTAGATTTTAACTGTTAATCAGTCATAGTCTTACAATAATATGTTAACTAAATTTTATTTCATAAAGAGAAAGGGCTTGAGCTCCCCAAAGTTTTCCTAGAAAACGGGCACTTAAATTTGCGAGCGACTTCTCTCATAAGCGGTGATTTAATGGATATTAAAGTAATAAAGATAATAGGATTAACCGTGTAATAAGTTTCTCGAATGTAAAGTTCTTAAGTAAAATCTTTATTATAATAGCCCAAAAACATTATTATTAAAACATTACAACAGTTTTATATACTTTTCACGGAGATATGAGGAAGAGGTCAGATTTTTATTTCGAGTTTTTCCTCTGTTATATTCACGTTATTTATTATTTATGTAATTTTATTTTGGTACGTGGCATGATTAATATGATTATATCTCGTCAAAAGATATGGAATTTTCTGTACTTTTTTGGCTGGGTTTAAAACTGTGTCCAATAAAAATATGATAAAAATGTTATGTGCCAACGAGCCGTTCACATAACACACTATTTGCGGGAGTAATATCATTTCCAGTCCCACATTTCAGGCTACATACATGATATCTATACTACCTAATATAAATAGATATTATAAAGAGGAATGATTTTATTTTTTGTTTATTTGTTTGTTATGATTAGGATCCGAAAGTACTGGACCGATCTAAACAGAATACTTTAGGTGGGCTTCGTTTAGGTGGGCTACGTGGAATACCTCAACAATTCTTTCACCAACTGAGAACTATGTTATTTGTGAGTGCTATAGAGTAAATTTTATCCCTGTATTCGAAACGGAACGGGTGAAACACGGGGCGGAAGCTAGTAGTTATTAAGGTTTAAGCAAATTCCATTACAATTTTATTGTGTCTTTTAAGTTAATAGTATGTTCGATATAGGTAATATATCGTTAGGAAGCCTGTATGCTGAAGATGTCACATTCAAAGGCATGTGATTTCCGCCAATCCCCACTAGGCCCATGCCCGTATAGCCTAAGCCCCCTCTTTGTTAGATTAGCCCTGCACATGAAGACGTATAGGTATGAGCTGAAATGATGATGAGAAAACTTGAAGACATAATTATCTTAATAAAGTATTATAAAATGGCAAACAGCCAAAATCCTGCCTCGTTCTTACATCCCTTAATAACAGTGGTTAATATGTACAATCAGCATAATAAGCTTAATACAGTAGAACTCCAATTATCCGAATTAATGGGGACCGGGACCCATTCGGATAATCGGATTTTTTTTTTAAAAAATTGCCATTGGAGAGAATAAAAGCTACGTTTTGATATTGCACTATTTTTTTATTGAATTAAATGAAAGAAACATGAAATTTTCACATGTTTTAAATATAAATAAAATGTACTTATGTACAAGTTTAGAAATAAAAATCATTGTTTTTTAAACATCTCCGTCAATGTAAGCTGTTTTGCGGTCTTCAACCGTTTTCGGGCAGCCAGGTCACGCATTCGTGTGATTCGGATAATCGGCGATTCGGATAGTCGGAGTTCGGATAATTGGAGTTCTACTGTAGTTATATTTTTACAGTATCATTACTATAACTAACACACATTATTATAACTAACATTACATACTTAATATGAAACGTCTTCCAAAACCTGCACATTAAAATAATGGATTAGTTTAAGTATCTTCAATATAAAGCAATAGAGAGTTATATATTGTGGACTGTATTTTGTTGAAAATCGTTTTGCTTCATTCAAACAAAGGGTCAAATACAACAAAATATTTGGGCACACATTTCTATTAAAAGATAAAATACAAAGCTTTTCAAATGTGGAGTATAAAGCACAAATAGCCAAAAGATTTACTTACAAAATTCATACATTGAATTTATATTTTTACTAGCTGACTTGCGCAACTTCGTTAGCGTAACATTTTTCTGCAACATCGATGATACTTCGCTCCTATTGTAGCGTATCGTAGCGGAATATTCATTGAATATCACAAAAACATTTTTTCAATTCGAGTCAGTCCTAGAGCGACATTCAAACAAACTCTTCAGTTTTGTAACATTTTATAGTAGGCATGTTAAATTTTTTTTAATATTAAAATATATTATATATTGACAAATTGAGGTAATACCACCACAAATCATCGTACCGGAGCATAGTAAACAAAATGGACGCATTGTGGGTACAGCCATTACGCCGTCCAATGTTAGTACATAATATAAATTACGGCAATTAATACAAAACGGGACCAAAACAACCCATATCAACCCACATCAATCGTTGCCGTAAACGGATAATAGATTAGCTTGAACCCTTGGCACTACAACAAGAATAGTACAATTTTGGACGACCCCGAGATTGCTTTTTTTTTATCCATAAAGATAACTTGGGTTTGTAGAAATTGTATATCTCATAAGAAAATGTACATAATATATCAGAATATACGTTTGTACTTACTGATATTATTTATGATTACAATGAATGGTGATTAGATTAATTCGTTTGATTATTAAAAAGTGTGCATTCATCTGTTTTATTTATTTAAATGAAATTTGATTCCAGTTACAGTATAAAAAACCTATTTTACGTTTGAAAGTAAATCACACAAACTATGGCATTTACGAGTATTATATTGGTAGAATACTCGTATATAAAAATGGAATATCTTCAATCTTGTTGCTATAGGAATCAGATTGACCGTGCGTGAACAATTTCCAATAACGACAAGCTGCACATAACAGCTATAAAATGCAAAGTACATCGCAATACATATCGATCGTGCCCCAAAGTTAAAGTCAAAAGAAAGTTACGACGGTTTCGGGAAGATATGACTCATGACGAGACTATATTAACTGCTTACGGTCTTACCGGGAAAATCGTGGGGCAAGTAACTTTGAGAATATTAACTTTGGATTCCCCTTGTTATATTATATAGGAAACGATTTTATGTGAAACAGTGAATGTTACAGAAAGGAAACTGTTACGGGTAGAAAAATTGCTATAGGGACATTTATAAGAAAGAAGGTCGTAAAGGAGGTTTTTTTTTATAATCGTTTGTACTTTCTGATATTATATTATGTACACTAGTATAGTTGACCCGCAGCTTGGTTAGCGTCCCTTGCCCGTTTATGCAACATTTTTTTTTGATGCTCCGCTGTTTTTTTGCCGTAGCGTGATGATATATAACCTAGCATAGCTTGCCTCGATAAATGAGCTATCTATCATTGAAATAATTGTGGAAATTGGACTAGTAATTCCTGAGATAAGCGTTTTCAAGTAAACAAACAAACTCTTCAGCTTCATGATAATATTAGTATAGATTTTCTTTGCGAGTTAGTGCCCTGATAGGGATTTGCATTCAAGGCAACACTTTGGCTATCCCCTTGGTAGAACGGATGTCTGTAGAAGACGGTGGCTTTTTACCATCAGTTGAACCATCTGGTAGTCAACCTACTACATAAAAAAAATTATTGATTTTTGATCGAGTAACAGCGGTGCAAAACTTTATTGTGTCGGTTTTCATATTGAAATTCAATTCCATATGATTCCAACCGGACAATTCAGTATTTATTGTACGTTTCGTTTTAACTGACTGGATTACTGGGAATCCTAAAGTGCAGTCCCACGGGAAAACTGTATTCCGTGAAAATATAGATAGAAAGCATTCGTTTAGTTCAATAGGTATATAATGCAACAACAATTATGACGCGGCTGCAATAAGTATGCCTACACCTACTGCGTAAACAAATATAACGAGGTAGGTACCTAGTAATAGCTGTAAGGTATCCTCAACCCATGTAAATGTTGCTATGAGATTTTATGTTAGTGCGTACAATATCTTTGCAGGCATTACGTAAATATTTTTTGTTTTTGCTATTTCCTGATATTTGGTAACTATTACAGGCGCGATGTTCATGGAGGTGGATATAAAAATTTTATGAGGAAACATAATGATTTATTCTGTGTTTTGGTCTCATTAAAACTTAGCACTGAAAGAAGGCTTCTAAAAACTCTACGTATCACCACGATTTTATAAAAACGGTTGAATAAAGATCAATCGATACGTATCGATACTAATATTATTAATATTATAAAGAGGAAAGATTAAGATAGCTTACCTTTGTGATTGAAGATAAATTAAATTAATATTTAATTATTATTATTTGATTTTCGTTTGATACTGAAAAAACAATACTGATTAGAAAAATGATTTCACCATTAAAGGCTATCATTATCAGTAACATATATTTATCCTCGTATCCCAAGAGACAAAAACCACGGAAATAAAACGACGCGGCGGAAGCAAGTTATATATAAGTCCATGTTCAAACCATAAAAGTCAGTAACTAGACAATTATGTTGGACATGGAAGCATCTTTAGAGAAAAAAAAAGCTGAGCTTAATATCAGCTGTTCCCAAAACTTGGCTACAACGTTGTCCCACTTGGCAACATGCTCTGACTCATGTTTCCCTTTTATATTTACTGCCTTCTAAAAGCTATCGCCTTGGTTCCGTTAGCACCAATGGCCTTTTACGACATGCTTCTGAATATATTTTAACAAACAAAAAATATTATAACTATCGTAAAATATTTGTTGGTCAAATAACCAATCACACTAATATCATAAAAGCGAAAGCGTGGCAGTGTGTATGTTTGTTACTTTTTCACGTCTAAGCGGCTGGAGTGATTTTAATAAATTTTGGTATGGAGTTAGTTGACACCATAGAACACATAGGCTACTTTTTATTCCAGGAAAATTGAAGATCCCCGGGAAAGCGGGTGAAACCGCAGGGCAGATGATAATAGCGATGATAATGGAACATATGGAACAGTGTAGGGCTTGACATATCTGTTTTCAATGTCACTTGCCGGGTTAAAATTGTAATGTGAATTTTAGCCATGTGAAATGAAAGTTACACCATAGCTGAACTGACCGTCGGTCGATACTTTTTCTAAGCTAAAATAAAAAAACAATATATTAGTATACCTTACAATATATCTTACAATCAGTTTGTAGTAAACAGTTCCAAACTCCGAAGGTCATGGAAGAACACTTTAAGAATTTACTAGAAGTGTAAATAGAAACCATTTCCAAGGCTATGTGAGATCAAAATTAAATAATCACTCGTTCACGTCGGATGATGACCACTCAGATCTTGTTATGTACACACGACAGAGCTTCAGCAATAAATTCGACAATTTATACACTTCCAAGACGGGGTAATTCAATAAAGTTGGGTTACTGACACAGGTTGTGTGTTGCAAGTGTTAGAAGCAAAGCGTTAAGAGGTGGCTTAAAAATAAACACCAGACTTTGTATTATGATCATTACATAGTATAAAATAATATCGCTTTCCGCTGTATGTCCCTATGTACCTATGCTCAGATCTTTAAAACCACGCAACGCCTTTTTTTAAATAGATAGAGAATTTCAAGAGGAAGGTTTATATGTATAATGAATGCAAAATATAGTAAAGAAACTCTGATAATTTAAGAGGTTTCTTATGTGTTGTCGGCACTTGGTTATAAGTATTGAAATCGTGCGATAGCGGGGCGAGTAGTTAGTCTATACTAATAAAACATCGTCTAGCTAACATTTCACCTTATCCAATTTAGCCACAGGATATGAAAATTCTTGGCAAATTTTCAGGAAATTCATCTTCTGCCTACGGGATTATTTGAGCGATTTTTTTCTCATCGTATGTTAAAAAGCCCAGTATGTTAAAGCTACGAATTAGTTAAAAGCCTGAGCGAGTTTTATGAGATCAAAATAATATCTCCTTGAAGAATAGTCGCTTTAAGCCTAAACTGCCTAAAAGTTAACATTAAGTGACAAATTCACGGCCAGACGCTCGCTCCAACAATTTGGACTACATCCCATTATTAAGTTTGTTTAGGTTGGCCCTCGTAACCAGGGCCTCAACTAAATTTAATTTTGTATAATTCAGCTGAAGCTCTTATAAAACAGGCACAAGCACTCGTACGTACGAAAAGGGCTTATAAAAGGCTTCTAATATCTTCATTTATTCTGTAAAAGCAAAATGTTATGGTGCAGATAAATATACGAATTGCCAACTTTTTATTAGAAGGGACTTTATATTTGCCAAGTCCGTTTATTTGGCCTTTGCCAACAAAGAACAGTTTCACCTACTCATATCTATACTAACTAGCTTTTGCCCGCGACTTCGTCCGCGTGGAATAGTTACTTTGGGCAAACGCTGACTTTCAACCCGCGACTTCGTTTACGTAAAAAGAGGGTTTCGCAGAGCTAACTGATGACTGCACGCCGGCCCGGCACGTAAGGTGTGCGCAGTACTTGATAATTATTTTGCTGCGATGTTATTTTAAATTTGCGATATCTCCTAAGATATTCATTGAAATCGAATGCTGTAAATGGCAATTTTGTTTTAAATTAAATACTTGTGATGAATAACGTATTTATTTGGATAAGGATTAATATCATCTTTATAAAAACACCTTCACAAATAATGCTTCATTTTCGAACAAATTTGAATAGTATAAAAATGGTTATAGTGAGCCAACCTTAACAGATAGATATATGCTATCGCGGACTTTTTTTTAGAACTTTTGAAGGGAAACAATTCTGTCATACATCATTTTAGCGTAACTGTAACCGCAGCGTACGCAGCGGAAGCTCTCAACAGGAAAAGTAATCTCCCGATTTTGAAACATTCTTTGTTGGTGCTCCGCTTCTATTAGTCATAGCGTGATAATATATAGCCTATAGCCTTCCTCGATAAATGGACTATCTAATGCTGTAAGAATTTTTCAAATCGGTTTTGTAATTCCTGAGATTAGCGCGTTCAAGCAAACAAACAAACAAACAAACAAACAAACTCTACTCCTTTATAATATTAGTATAGATATTATAAAGAGGAAAGATTTGTTTGTTTGTTTGTTTGTTTGTAATGAATAGGCTCCGAAACTACTGGACCGATTTCAAAAATTCTTTCACCTTTGGAAAGCTACATTATCCCCGAGTAACATAGGCTATATTTTATCCCTGTATTCCCACGGGAACGGGAACTACGCGGGTAAAACCGCGGGGTGGCAGCTAGTTATGTAATATTTTCATATCTATAAATCTTAGTAGGTACCTATTAGGTATTTTTTTTTTGTCATTTTATTAATACTTTATTAAATTTATTTTTGTTTAATTTGTACGTTTACTAAGTTTAGATCTGTCATGATTTGGCACATAGTTACGTTAAAAATTATATATGTACGCCAATGTTCGATTTGGTAGGTACCTACATACATTTTGATTGAATTTATTAATATTTTTAAACGACAACAGTCAAAAGGATTAAAATGGTATGATGACTGGTTGATCTTAAATAAATGCAAGAATTACCAAGCTATAAAAAAAAATCCGACGAATTGAGAACCTCCTCCTTTTTTTTAATCGATTAAAAAGTACAGTTTACCATTTCATAAACATAGCGGTTAAGGGACTTTGATCCAATATTTTAAAATGGCTTACTTCTCCATTAACGTCAATTATTAACATTTAAATTATTTGCGTGTCATATGTATGTAATCTTAAATGAACACTGAATTAGTTTAATATAATAATGACAAACGTTGGTATGATATACGAAGCTACATTTCCAGATTTGTCGAGGAATGCGTACATTGAGATATGAGCGAACAATATAACTTTGAGAGATTAATGTTAAACATGGGTGTAGATAAGGGGGGGAACTGTAAACAGGGATCATTGCTTGAGACGTGAATCATAATGCTCTATACGTTATAAGGGATGAAGTTTAGAGGAATGTTTCATATCGTGTCAGAGCTACCATTGAAATAATTGAAAGCCAAGATTAGACACTATAAACCTTACTGTTTACTTCAAATATTTGAGCAATTAACATGTAAATAAAAACAGATTGGTTAAAGTGGATTCAGTGATTTTTTATTTCGTGGTTTTGAACTAGTGAATAAAAAATTATTAACAATGAAGTAGTCTTCACTAGAATATTCATTGCTATACTCAGATCCTATTAGAAAGGGTCAATGACATGAACATGATCAGTTTGGTTATTCCTATCTACTGAAACCTCAAGATATAATAAATTCAATCATCTATCCTTCCTAACTAATATTATGAATGCGAAAGTAACTCTGTCACTCGTCTGTCTCGCTTTCACGCTAAAATTACGGAATTGATTTCAATGAAATTTCGTACACAGATAGTTTAGAGCCTGATTATGCTACTTTTTATCCCGGGAAAAATGAAGATCCCCCAGAAACGCGGGGAAAAGCGCGGGGAGCCACTAGTAGTGAATAGATCACTCTAGTACCTACCTATCAAGATTTATTTTATTTAATCAGACCCAGTTCTTCACAACGGACTAAGCACTTTCCTTTGATTGACCTGATTTGAGAAACAATCCTCACAACACAAGTTGAGGCACATCAACTCGTATTACGGTGATAGTCAATAATTAAGTTTATTCATTTTCATTATTAAAGCAAACTGAATCTTTTGACGTATATATAAAAGCACAAATAACATTGATACTAAGGAATTGCGACTAATTAGTATTTCGCTTCGCGTCTCTAAAGTTTGCATTCCATGATCTTGTTTTGTTTTATATTATTATTGTTGGGTGAAATTGTTAGTTGAATATAAAATCACTTTATTCCTTAATTGCGACTTCTATCAGTAAATCGACTCTGTTGACATAATTTGTTAAAATGCTTTCAGAAAATATTTACTTTTACTATAAATGAGATATATACAGACACCAAAGTATAGGTATGGTTCTTTTTTTGTACAATTTTAGTGCTGACCTACGTAACCCTAGAAATGCAAAACCCACTCGGGGCGAAACATTCAGATTTTTCCAATAAACTTTTGCATTTCCACGAATATTTTTTTAATAAACGGCTTTAGATTAAAATAAATAGGTTTACATTTTAATTGTTTATTTTGGAATCGAATCTATGTAGTAGGTAGTCATCATATTCGTTTTATGTTTCAAAATTGGACGTTCGGTTTGGATTTTTTTTTAATTTAGAACCCCGAGGTATTAATAGCATCGAATGCATAATTATGCCCAGTAGATTTGCGAATATTTATTAATAACATGTTACTTTTTGTAAAAATACGATGTGTTGGATGACAGACCTTATAAGAAATACATAAATTAAGTTTTTAATTATGTCATTTTTGGTACCAAATGTATACTTACTACTTATTTTTAACTCCTATCACAAAAGGCTGTAAGGAGAGGGTATTTTATATACAAGTTTGATACGTTGTAATTTTATACTATGCATGTGTCTACGTCGTAGCTTTCAAAAGAAGGACTCAATTTATAAAGAGACTCATTTCAAACTGTAGTTTAAATAAAAAGGTTTTGAATTAGCTTTTTACTTATGAAGTTATGTGCAGCTGTTTGAAAATTGTCAGCTGCCAGGATATTTAATTTATTTATTATATGAACAATACTTTTAGGCCTTGGATATTATCTTGGATTAGTACAGGGTTGCCATAACAACCGTGCCACCGCCATTACGGAGATATACAAGTGAGAAGAAAACAAACACATCCAAATAAATCACATTTAGTCGCAAACAAGTAAATTCGGGACAGGAGCAAACAGTTTGTTTTGACAAGTACCGTTGCCAATTTATGCTGACCCATTGTTTGTTAGGTTTGCTTACAAAGCGGGAATTTTGCGCTCCGCTAAAGCTGAAGTGATCATTTTTGAATTGATTTTCATGGTAATAATAATATGAAAATAGGAAGCTATTGCAACTAGAGCGTAAAAACTGAACAAAATAAACCCTTGATTACAAAAAATACCGACTCCAAAAATATTCTTACTGTTATTTTTATTACTCAAATCAAGTTATGTTGTTGTTATAAAACAATGATAAGCTCAAAGAAGCTTCTTGCGTTCGCTTGTATCGGAGTCATCCTTTCCTAAAGCGATGGTGCATGTGACATCGTTTCGGTAACTCTTTTTTTTTTTTTTTGACGTGACAACGTCTTATAAATTGGTTTGCCGGGTGACACTTCAAGAAACTGCGTTACGCTCCGCTCACGTAACGTGACGTTATGTTTTAAATTGTTACTATTATTTCATCATAGTCTTTTTGCTAAAAATTGTGATTTGCACTCCATTAATACTAGAAATGACAGCCCGGTTGGCTTTATGGTTAGTTACCCTGACTTTCAAGCCGCGGGTCGTGGGTTCGAATCCCACCCAGGACAAACATTTGTATGCATGAATATGTCTGTTTGTCCTGTGTCTGGATGTAAATATCTATATAAGTATGTATTTAAAAGTAGTATATGTAGTATATCAGCTATCTGGTTACCATAACACAAGCTCACTTTGGTGCTTAATTTGGAATCAGATTGGCCGTGTGTGAAAAATGTCCTAGGATATTTATTTATATTTATTTATTTAAATAAGCATAAACTTGTAACATCTGCTTATAGACTACAGAAAGTGCAAGGATCATTTTTAGGACTTGGTGCACGGTTTTATAACAAAATCCCCACAAATATTTTAGAATTGCCTATGAATAAATTTAAGGAACGAGTTAAGTCAGCTTTGGTACAGAAAGCTTATTATAGTATAAATGATTATATTAATGATGACGAGGCATGGGTATAGCGCTCGTTCTATCAGGACTAATGTTATTATTGTTAAAGAAATTGTTAAAACTTGTTTTGAAAAGAGTAATTGCTGAGTTTATTGCCGGCTCTTCTCAGAAAAAGCAACCTTCCGAACCGAGCATTAGAGTCGACGTTTCATAAGTGCCTGTGAAGGCCTAGTTGAATTAATAAATTTATTTCATTTCATATTTCATTTCATTTCATTTCATCCTTCTTCCTACTATACGAATGAATATTCACATTAAAATTATTTTACCACTCAAAGTCGTTGTCACGTAAAACTTTCGCCCGTATACCGACTTTACAGGCAACCAATTCTTTTTTTTTTTTCGTGGTGAAATCCTCATGGATACCCTGCCCCGTCTCGGGGGAGGGCGGGCGGGTTATGCCGGACTCGACCGGCTAAAACCCCACGGTGGTTGCCATCAGCGCTGTAGAGGGGTCAGGGATCTCCGTACGGAACACATACCATGGACCCCTCCATGCGCGACGCTGAAAGCCCGTCTCGGGGGAAGCTATTGACAGCTTCCCCAGCACCCTCGCTGTTTCGGTAACTCTACGCTCAAACGAATCCTGGTACCACGGAATCCTCACTTCAGTACCGATATCGCTTGGCTGTCGTTAATTTAAACACTCCCACATCTTATTGTTTTTTGGGGTTTCATGGTAGGTACGTATAGAAATGTACGTAACCAAAGTTTTGAAACTTAGTGCTAAGATTTTCCTTCATCCCCCAAAGGGTTTTAATTAAGTACCTACCTATTGGCGAAATATTTTAAATAGTCGTGGAGATAACATCAGTTTGGAAAAAATAGTACATATTATGGTAAACAAATAAAACAATATTATTAACCTAGTTATGGATCCCCCTGGTCCCTCTATATTAAACTAAGCGCTGGCTCAGCATCTCTAGCTGGGTGGCCAATGTGTGTGGCCATAATTCTAACTAATCTTAACTGCATGTCAGCAGTCATTATATCGGCTGTTGGCCACTGCTCTGTATTTCAATTCAATTTTTAATAGAGAATAAATTCAGCTTTCAAACGATGTGGACGTCTTAGTTTTTTTTAATTTAGTTTTTAAAAACTTTTCCCGCCGTTCCCAAAATTTGACTGGCGCAGCCGGTAGGATTTGCTCGGGCAGCGTAGTTTTATCTATATTTCGGGAGTCCGATCAGTGAAACGCGCGATAGCCAAAACGAGTGAATCCACGAACAAATAAATTAGTCAATCCGGGAAAAGTGAGTGAAAATGGGAGTTATAGCGGTCGGTTGGTGAGTAAAACTCTTCGCCATTCCTTTCCAAAATCCTCCTATAATTCATTTGCCACTGAATTTTAAATTGTTATTTCTGAGATTAGACTTCTCTCGTTATAACGTATCTGGTTACATAGTATGAAATTCTACTAGTGCCATTAGCGATAAGAATATACATAGAGTAGTTTAGCACAGAGAATGAACTTCTTCTTTGTTTAAGTAATTTTATAAATTGTAATTATTGATCTTAACATCGATTAATATATTACAGTGTAATTTTAAGTTAACTTGAATATGAACTTTTATTCAGTTAAATTTTTCATAAATTTATTTTATTGTGATTATTTGATCTAAACATCGATCAGCTTATTGCATTGTCTTTTAATTGTATTTTTTTATTGAACTTGAATATCCAATTCTATTCAGTTTGATTATTTTAATATTTTTATAACTTTTACAATTTTAAATTTTTATTGAAACTTATACCCATTTTATATCCTAATTTTAATTCTGCTTTTTATTACTGTTTTATTTTGTGTGTGTTATATTTTTGTGTGTAACTGTGTTTTCTTTGTTCTCTGATCTTACATTACTCTGTAAAAAATGGCTCAACCGCGTTTAGTATCAATACCTACCGAAATGATTAAACTTATTCCTCTCTACAATGGAGACAAGAAACAATTAAATTTATTCATTCGTAAAGCCGAATACATTATAAGTAAATACAGAGGTAATGAAGAACAGGATTTATACGTGTACCATGTTATTACAAGTAGACTAACTGATAAAGCAGCTTCACTGTTATCAGAATGGGAAGATGTAGAGACATGGGGCGAATTAAAATCATTATTTCAGCAACATTTTGGAGATCCACGTAGTGAGGAGTGCATAGCAATAGAACTAGAGTCAGTAAAAATTAAATCGGGTGAAAATTATTTAGAATTTTGTAATCGAATTCAAGGCATTCGTTCACTTTTAATGTCTAAGGTTAATATGATTGAGAATCTAGAGCTAAAGAAAGCCAAAAAGGCTATATACGATCATACGTCTTTAAATGTCTTTTTATATAACCTTCCGGAAAATATGGTACGTGTAGTAAGATTAAATACCCCCGCAACATTAGAAGATGCTTTAAGAATCGTTTTAGAGGAAGTTAATTTCCATGATCAATACACTATGCGAAATAAAATCTACGGTAGCTTATCGCGACCGCCTCTACTATCGAGTGCACCGAGTGCATCTATAGTCAAGCCCGATAACTCACCTCAAACAAATGGTTTTAGGCCTGCTGTACCGCAAGACTTTACACCTAAATTTAATTTTGGAATTCCCCCACAATTTAGAATTCCCCAAACTCCTCAAGGTCAACAACAACAATTAGGGTATCGACCTCCTCAATTAGGTTACCGCCCACCTCAATTCGGGTACCGTCCTCAGTTCGGTGCTCAACCATTACAACAATTTGGTTATAAACCACCACAACCATTAGAATATAAACCACCTCAACAATTTGGCTATAAGCCCCCTCAACAATTTGGCTATAAGCCCCCTCAAACTTTTGGCTATAAGCCCCCTCAACAATTTGGAGATAAGCCCCCTCAGGTACAAAAACCTCATTTCCAATCTAGTGATGTCACAATGAGGACAGCGCCTTTAGCGCAACCACCACAGTCAGGATTTAAATTAAATGAAATTAACGTTGACGAAACATATGACCCGTACTATGAATACGACACTTATTATGACGACGACGGTACGAACAATACTGATAATGACGATTACGTAATTTATTATAGTGATGACGTAACTAAGACTGACTTAAAGCCTAAAGCTCAGAATTTTTCAAATAAATGCCTCAATACAAGACAAGAAATGACAATAGAGCTAAACTGTGACTCTAATTTACAACATCCGTATATATATATTCCTGAAATAAATGCAAAAATGATAATAGATACAGGCAGTACTAAATCGTTTATCAGTCCCCAAAAAGCTTATGAACATTTCCCCGAATTTATTCGCGAGGAACCATTTCAAGTAGTTAGCACTCACGCCTCTAGTAGACATAATGAGGTTATCAAAATCCCCCTTTTACCAACTTTTAAGAGAAATGACTTACATAAATTTTACTTGTATGACGTAGACTCACGATACGATGGACTTATAGGGAATGACCTTTTAATACAACTTGACGCTATCATTGATTTAAAAAATCAATTACTTAAGACAAAAACAATTAACTTAAAAGTACAGTTAGACAAATCGACAAGCTTAAAAGTACAGTCAGACAAATCCGAATTTTTACAGAAAGAGTTACTTACTACAGACGGACTGAAGCTTAATGATGAAAACCAATCCATATTAATTAATGTTGACAACAATGAACAAAAAATTGAAAAGCACGATATAAAATTAGTTAAACAATTGTCGAAAGATAATAAGATTCCAAATGACTCTTCAACAATAACCGTACCAGATCAAAGTACTGTTTCGATTAGTCCAATTAATATTTCAGATACATTACCCGTTTCGAATCCTGAAAAAGTATCAGAATATCCTATTAAATCAGACTCAAGTAAATCACAAACTATTCATTCAGCGATAGATATAGAGTCAACAGGAATACCAATATTATGCGAGGCTATCGACACAAAGCCTAATCAAATTTTAGTTTTCTCATGGCCTAAAAATTCATTATCCGTTAAAGATATTTCTAGAGAGAAACAAAAGGTCCTAGAAGTTTTTCTTCCAATAGAAAACCCTGATTTAGTTAAGGAATTTCTAAAAACATATGTAAAACCTAAATTAACATATTTCATTTATTTTGATGAGAATGAACACCGTAAATTATTCAGTAGTATTGTTATACAGTTATTTAAAAAAGATAAGATTAAATTTTATGAATGTACAGGGCGTGTAGAGTTTGTCAAAGATGAAAAAGAAATAGAGTTCACAACAGGTAAAACTATTTTCACGAAAGATTTTAACAAGCGAAAGAGTAAAGATAAAGCACGATACGCAATAAATAAAGTTAAAGGTAAATTTCAAAGAAAAATAGTTCCCGTAAAAATAGGTGAAAGGCAGACAAAGGTCCGTATTATAAACATGAAACGCCCTCCGCAGGTGGACCGCCTTGGCGATAGTGACCCCGGTGCTGGCCCTTCATCTGCGATCCCTTGCAGGAAATCCAGGAATAATCCCTGTAAAAGAAGGTCAAGCCTATGTTCAAATTGATCATTGGACGATTATAAAGGTTTTAAATTTAGATAGGATTTATGATGATCTTAATTCTATTATTAATCAATTTAAAGATTTCAGTAATTTAGTTAAAAGTGATAAACCATATTCACGTGAATTCGATAGTATTCAGTTGCATACGGAATTCATTCGTGACATAACTATACAGAAATATCAACAACTTGTACCGCAACGTTTTAAGAGAGGTATTTATCAATCCGTTAGGTTCCTTGATAAAACCTTGATCATGACGATGCCATGAATTATGATAGAATAACTTCTGAATTAGGGAACAATCAAATTATAATTTCTAAAAAACTTACCTTGGTCTCTAAAATGTTAGACAGCTTCATAAATGTAACTGAAACTATAAATAATAACTCTGTAATTTTAGAATCTCGACTGAAAAGAGTTGAGATAATGGTTAAAGAATTAGCGACTAAAGAAAATAACTGGGTATTTTCAACATACCTATTAGGATTATATAATATTTTTATAAGTAGTTTCCGTACAATCTTTATTAAGTTAAGCGAAATTGAAACAGCTCTAGCATTAAGTAAGGTATCTGTCTTACATCAATCTATTGTTAACTCTACCGAATTACTGTATCATTTAAAGATCATTTCAGAAACTGAAAACTTAATTTATCCACCTAATGAATTAAATTTAGTAAAATTGGAAGAAACTATTAACGTAAAATCTTACCTTAAGAAAAACCAGATCACGTTTTATAATGGAAACTTCAGTTATTGAAAAATTGTACTTATAATTATAAAATGTATTCCTTACCTTTCCCCATATATCCATACCTTTTGGCGAAGGGAATGAAATACTTACCGATCGTAATACCATGCCGCCCGCTTGCTGCTGGCGACGACCGAGTTATCTTCAACGAGCCCTTTCGTATCGAACAACATATAGCAGAGTTCACACTACTATAACTAAAGTGTGTGATACCGAGGTTAGCAAACACCCTGTCTTCGGTACGTTCATCGTGACCATCGACGAACCATGTGATCTGGAGATACATGGCATGCATATTCGACATCGTCGTGTCCTTACGGAAGCAGACGTAGTGCAGCCAGTCCCGGTAATCGAACTACCGTGGTTACCTACCAACGCGAGTTTATTCAGTGCACGCGTACTTAATATCAAAAGGTTTTAGTTAGTGAAGTTAATCACAGTGAAGTTATTAAAAGTGTTTATAAAGAGCAAGACTCTACATTTGGTGTTTTAGGCTATTTTACATTAAGCTTGTTAGTTTTAACAATCCTTGTATTAATCTTTTATTTTGTAAATCATAAAATTATAAAATTTTCTTTTAGACGAAATCATCGAAACGATATTAAAAATGATCATTCCGATAATTTCGCTCTTAGGGAGGGAGGAGTTATGGATCCCCCTGGTCCCTCTATATTAAACTAAGCGCTGGCTCAGCATCTCTAGCTGGGTGGCCAATGTGTGTGGCCATAATTCTAACTAATCTTAACTGCATGTCAGCAGTCATTATATCGGCTGTTGGCCACTGCTCTGTATTTCAATTCAATTTTTAATAGAGAATAAATTCAGCTTTCAAACGATGTGGACGTCTTAGTTTTTTTTAATTTAGTTTTTAAAAACTTTTCCCGCCGTTCCCAAAATTTGACTACCTTGGGAGTTGCCAGCGTAATAAACTTGGACGAAAAAAAAATATTTTTCACGCTCAATCCTAACAAAGGAAGCTATTTTTTGTCCCGGTTATAAAAGTTTTCTTATGAAAACAAACAAGATTCTTTTGTTACAAATGTAAGTTGTAAGTTGTTACAGCATTAGTATGATTTATATGTGTATTATGGTTTGCTAGTACGTTGATATAATTTCATATTTTTAGGATTACTTTCAAAGAGTGCCTAACAGAAACCATTACTAAGCCTGTCCGTCGCGTTTTACCAACAAAAGAGATTAATATGGCCATTTTTGCAGCACCTATTTACCGATCTTTCATATAATATATCTGTCATTTTCAACACATAGTATTGGACATAGATGTTAAGGAAGGTATAAATATGATGCTGTTTTTGCATCAACTATCTATTTCGGGTAGTGTGGCGATATCATAGGACCCGAAAATTCATCTTTGTCATAACTTTACTAACGTATTAACTTCTATCTAATCCTCGTAATATTAAAAATTCAAAAGTTTGTGAGAATCTTTGTATGTGTATTTGAATACACACATCGCTAGAATATGTTCCATAAAAATAAAGGTTACTTTTATTTTAAAATATACGAGATCGCGGGTGAATAATATTTCAATGGTAAACCGCTAGAATCGGTAGATGGTGCTATAGTAAAAAATGTGTGCGACATTTATATAATCCCTTTCCTTTCGTTTTTGTCTACACTAATAAATGTAGGTATGTTTGTAATAAATAAACTCAAAATCTACTGTGTCGATTTCAAAAATTCTTTCATTAATAGAAGCTACATTATCAGGGAGTAACATAAGCTATATTTTATCCCCGTATTCCTACGGTTACAAGAACTATGCTAGTGAAACCGCGCGGACGCAGCTACTTTAAAGCCAATTTATTAACGGCCGGAAACTAAAACCTTGGACATAGAAACAGGATCAAAGCGTAGCTAAAAATATGTTGCACAACATCACGTTATCGTCCCTAATGTAATGTCATATCGGCAGATACAGTTTTGATGTAGGTGAACACGTGAAATATTATATCCGTGAATGTTTTTGACAACGCATAATGGTTGGAGCGATTTTTCTGCGATATGAAGGTGACAAAAACATTACCATCACGTTAGGTAGAAAATGCGGGGAATAATGCTTTCAGTATTGTTTATTCCCTGGGATATTCTTTACACGCTGGTAATCTGATTCTAAATTAAGACCTTTTACTATTGAAACAGGTAGCATATGTACTTATCTATATATATAAGGGGAAAGTTGTTAGTTACACCATTTTTAACGCAAGAACGGTTGAACCGATTTGGCTGAAAATTTGTGGGGAGGTAGCTTAGAACCAGGAGATGGACATATGACTTTTTATCCCGCGAAAATTGAACGTCCCTCGGGAACGCGGGTGAAACCGCGGGGAGCCACACAATAATAAGATACTACTTAAGTTATTAATATTTAGATACAGAACAAACAAACATGTTCAAGTTCATGCACACAAAATTATGTATGTTCAGTGTGTGACCCAAGCCTCAAGCAGAAACCCTTTAGTGTCAACAAATCAGTAAAAAATAATCTATAAAATAAAAAATAAATAAATATCCAGGAACATTTTTTCACAAACGGCCAAACCAAGCAGAGCTTGTGAAATGGTATCCAGATAGCTGATATTCTACATATATTTCTTTTAAATACATACTTATATAGATATTTACATCCAGACACAGGACAAACAGACATATTTATGCATACAAATGTTTGTTCCTATGTGGGATTCGAACCCACGACCCGCGGCTTGAGAGTCAGGGTCACTAACCACAAAGCCAACCGGGCTGTCAAATATAATGTCATAGGTATATGCTGTCTAAATATAATTATAGACACTAGGACAAGGTCCGATAAATTTATGCCGATATCTAAGTTATTCTCATACAGGGTAGCTCATAGAGCTAATTATTGATGTTCATATGACCTTTAACTTTACAGTTTGTTCCTTATTTCCCTATGGTCGATACATCTTTGTACCTATTTAGAAGACAAAGAAAATAGTTTCATACTTTTTGTTTGAAAGTCTAGACATATCTATTATATCAGTAATTTTATAGCAAAATGATCTAGCTAATTCATGTTACGCTTAAATTCGCTTATTATAGTGTGGAACGGAGCCAAATTCTTGGGGGTCAGTGACTGGTAGTAATAAAATTAATATGATAGGTTTGTTTGGTTATTTTTACAGACAAAGAAGACATTGATTGTTTTACTGTCGATGTTGGATTTGTAAACCATTTTAACCTAAAATATAGTTACAACGAAGGCAATCATTTTAGTCAACCTTTTATTTTACTTGAAATGGTTGTATGTTTGTTAAAATAATGCTTCCATGTTCCAATGTTAACGTCTTTAGTCTTACAAAGTAATAGTAGAAGTATAGGCGCACCTAACAAAAAAGTAATATAACCAAAGGGATGTCTAACAAGAAAGACAAACCTATTATAAAAAAGATGTCACGATGTAAATTCACATCTACATAACATGATGTAGGTAAATCTAAGGATACGGTAGGCTCATTCTCTAAAGAGACAGTGAAAAATTACATTGGATCGTTTGATGGATGGATGCGCTCGGCACGTTTAAAAACGATTCGGATGCTTAATTTTTCTGTCGTCAGTTTTCGCTAGTGTCAGTCTATGATGAATTGACATTAACGAGAATACAGTATTATGTAAGGAAATCGTGTAATAAGTCAATTAAATTGTGTTTTATATTATGGCAAGAGATTTTCTATTTTATTTGTAGTAATCTAGAATATTTTAAGAATAAATTGATTAAGTTTCTTGGGGGCAAGCATCTTAAGTTTGCCAAATGCTAGCCCGTTATAAAAAAAAAACGTTATTTTTACCCGGCAGGCAAGGAAGGGTTGTGTTATTCACGGGTAATTTATATGTAGTAGGTATGTATGTATTGTATATAGTTGTATAGAATATCTTGTAAACCACTGGATGGATTTCAACAGTCAAGTTACCTATCGTTATATTCGTCTAACAAACATTATATGTTTGTCTGTCGATGTATCACGTATCAAACTTCACAATGGTTCATTCCGTAGTAAATTGTATCATGAAAATCCCCTCGTCGTTTGTGTAGAAGATTGCCAGAGCAATTATTACATCGTTTCTGGCGCAGGTTACTAACTCAACATCTCAAGTCTTTAACCGTGTAGGAATTCAGGCCCTTAGGGTGTTGTGTGGCGGCGTTTTCCCGGTACGATAGGCACCTCACAGCCGAGCATGTTATCTCTACGTGGCTAATACATGATTAAACATGTTTTGATTTCAATGTATTTATGTTTCGACTCGTTCGCTTTGTGAATAACGACCCCGACTGTGTCTAGTTGTTGTTTTCTGAATACGATATTTGTATTTGTTAACCGACTTCCCAAAAAGAAGGAGGAGGTTCTCAATTCGGCCGGTTTTTTTTTCTATGTATATACATCGATTACGTCGCGGTTAATGGACCGATTCGCGTGATTCTTTTTTTTTATTTATAAGCTATCTGGTTTAGATAGTTGAAGCTCTGTTTATTTGGAATCATAACGTCGTATAAAATAGTCCAGGGATATATATTTATTGTTATAAACTAGCATTCAGTTGCATTAAGTTTTTTATAAACTCAGAGGTACGGGCCAGGGATTTGAACCGGCACCCTCATGATCGTGAGTCGGTGCGTTCCCAACTGAGCCACCACGACTTAAAACTAATCATAAAAAAATAAAAAGTTTATATTTCAATAATTTAAAATAGAAGACAACGTGAATAAGCGACAAGTTTATACATCTTTCATCTCCTGTAGTTTACTTATAATGGATTTTCTAAAAGTACTAACGTTGTTTGAAAATATGTCAATGTCAGGAGGCGAGCGTTTACCTGCGTTGGTACGAGAGTTACTTGAAACAAATAATTTAAATGAACGGCGGGATCGTGCGTGTGGTCGAGTGACACTCGATAATTAATACCACCAATAATTTCAGAATAGTCGTACATGTCTATAAATACATACAATAACCTTTATATTAATAGATATATTGATTTAGGTTTACCCAACACCCTTATGGGAATAACTGGGTATTAAATGAACAACGTTGCGGCGTCGGTATGATTTGTCAATGGGTAGGTACCTAATTTATTTATTCGCCCTTGAGTACATAGGTAACAAAAGATGATAATATATAATTTGGGGTTACCATCCCCAGACATCGTTATATTAAAGACTAGCTGCCTCCCCGCGGTTTTACCCGCGTAGTTCCCGTTCCCGTGGGAATACAGGGATAAAATATAGCCTATGTTACTCGGGGATAATGTAGATTACCAAAGGTGAAAGAATTTTTGAAATCGGTCCAGTAGTTTCGGAGCCTATTCATTACAAACAAACAAACAAATCATTCCTCTTTATAATATTAGTATAGATATTAGTATAAAAAAAAAAAAAAAACAAAAATATTTTTATTCAAATAGGCCAATATGCAAAGCACTTATGAATAGTCAGACTCTAACGCTCGGTTCGGAAGGTTGGTTTTGCTGAGAAGAGCCGGCAATAAACTCAGCAATTACTCTTTTTAAAATAGACTTAGATTATAATACATTTCAAGGAATTAGTCTCACTGACAATATCTGCGTGGTAGGGAATGAGATAAAAAGAAAAAAAAATATATAAAATAAAGTAAATATTCATAACATAAACAAACTTGAGCAGACCAGCCCCCACAAGCAGCACCTGTTCACAAGCATGACGCATGTGGCAGCCATCGCCCTCTTCGCCATGTTTTAGGGAAGTGAGCGACCCGTCACACGACGCCGCCGCAAGCAAAGACTTTTAAGTGAGCATGACTAACCCAAGCCTGCTACAAAACATAATTTTCAATTATAAATATAGATATTAGTATAGATCAATCATACTAATCCTAATCCTAACTAATATTATAAATGCGAAAGTAACTCTGTCTGTCTGTTACGCTTTCACGCTAAAACTTC
This sequence comes from Thyatira batis, assembly GCA_905147785.2. NCBI lineage: Eukaryota > Metazoa > Arthropoda > Insecta > Lepidoptera > Drepanidae > Thyatira > Thyatira batis. The sequence goes on from LR990507.1 coordinate 4,297,481, forward strand.
TGAACCGATTTAAATGAAATTTGGTACACAGATAATCCAGAGCCTGAGAAAGGACATAGGCTACTTTTTATCCCGGGAAAATTGAAGATCCCCCGGGAACGCGGGCGAAGCCGCGGTGAGCCACTAGTAAATAGCGAATGTTTGTGAAAACGTATAAATGTTTATGGATATATGTTTGTTAGGAAGAACGGCTTGAGGTACTTTTCGCGATGAAATTGATCACAGAGTTCTGGAATAACAGATAGATTACTTTTATCCCGGGAAAATTAAAATTCCACTAGGAACATGAGTGAAACCGTGGGGAGTCACTAGTATAAAACGTATCTGGTCGATAACCCTCTTAAGAAAATAAAACAAAATAAATCTTGCTTGAAGGAACGTATGCCTTTGTTTGAAATACATAAGTAAGTTATTTATCTAGCCATCGTCTATCTTTGGCACTTATCGGCTTAAAAAAATTGAATATATCATAGAGTTGGGAAAACTAAACGATTTACTTAAACATTCTATAGTATTACAAGGTTAATGCTAAGGTCTATTAAAATGGTAGGCATTTTTTAGAATATAAAATAAAGGTAGGTATACACTTTATTACTTAGGTACCTACTTACGAAATTTTGTTCGATATTGTTACTAATATCGCCCGTGACCTTATTCGCGTTGAATGGATATTTTTTTGAGTAGACATTTATAAAAGAGACATTACCTGATGTGAGAAAGACCAACTAACGAAATCAGTCATCAATAGTTAAGATTGAAGACTTGATACGAGTGAACGAGCATTTACTAACTTTATGTTCCACTACAAACAGAATGCAGTGCATAAAAAAAACATTGAATAAATCTATGAGAAAATCTTTTCAAATATTGACTGCCATCGCACCAACGGCAAACTATACTTATCCCTTGTCCATCATTTGGGAAAAGATATTCCTTGACAGCTTCGGGATACATCATGAATAAATTCCGTTGGACGCAGTATTTTCCAATAACGTTTGCTATTCTCGTATATTTAAATTTCAAAGCGAGAATGAAAGAAAACATTGGACGTTTGGTCCCATTTCAGTATTGATTAACATTTTAACTGGTTCATCAGAGCATCTCGGATTTACAATAGATTCAGTTGAGTAGTTTAGATGTAAAAGCGAAAAAAAAAACACATTCACATTCGCATTTGATTTTTAGATCTCTTAAGCCGTTATAGCATTAAAGAGTAACGGACATTGTCACATCGCCATCTATATATATAAAAGAAAGTCGTGTTAGTTACACTATTTATAACTCAAGAACGGCTATACAGATTTGGTTGAAAATTGGTAGGGAGGTAGTTTAGAACCAGGAGACGGACATAGGATACTTTTTATCCCGGGAAAACTGAAGTGAACGGGAACGCGGGTGAAACCGCGGGGAGCCACAAGTAATTTATAAATCTTTGAAGGATCAGGTATTGATCGGAATGTGACTTCGGTTTTAAAATACTATAGCCACAGCTACACACTTATAGAAAATTCTGTCCAATTGAACACCTCATCTGTTTTTTTTATGTCGGTTAAGAAAAAAGATGAATATTTAATCCGAGTACCTACTATTAATAGTTATAGCTTGGTTCTTAACCACTACATTTACATGGCAATTATAACAGGTATTCGGAATACGTACTAACTTCAAATCAAATAATATAACCAACAACAAAGAATATCTCTAAGCTAACTCTAAACGTCCTCAAAGGAATGTAATGTTTCTCCGCTAATGGAAGATTCGAAGAAGTTAATCGAAATTATTGTAGTGCACATATCGTCACTTAGCTTACTACACCGCATAAGTCATTTTTACCAACTTTTCAGGAGACGAAAAAACTTTTTATTTTACAAGGCCAATCGCCTTGGGCGCTGTTACTACTTTTTGAGTTAAAGCCTCTTATTGACTGAATATATGTATAATGTGACCCATGGTTCGACGCGCAATGAGCAGCTGATCCAACGGCATTAAAATGTAGAAATTGTCAACTTTCGACTTGAGCGGTGTTGTAAGCTAAGGGACGATATCTAAAGATGTCACAAGACATCAAAAGTTGATCCAGTACTGAGTACTAAAAATAGTCATGTCGACAAATTACACGTTATGGTGATTTTTTGATGCGCTTACGACCCGTCTAGAGGTAATTCGGGGATCTTTTGTCTCAGTTTTGTGGCCCTCTCTATGAGGGTACCTATTTCGTGTGACGGTTTTTGGTTTAGTAAAAAAAAAACTTTAAATTTTCTTGAGACATTAATTTTCCCGTAGTCATATATGTAACCACTAAATATGACATTGAGTAAGGTCTTCACAAAGCTTCTTATTACATTCAGTGTAGAAACTGACGTTTTATATTATGACGTAAATTCTAGTTTATTCATATGCCACAGTTTACTAGTAACACTATTCGCTGTCAGATTCATATCATTCTCAAGACATTGTTCGAATTCTAAGGCGCATTGCCCTCTCAAACTGCATGACACGTAACTTACCACATGAACATTCAATACGCGAACTCTGTGAAACGCCGCGAGGTGATGCAAGCTACGAGATTATCTCAGAAATTGACATTCTCTGGTTTGCCGGCGCCGGCGTTAACTTAGATCATAGATTTTAGATCAAAACTTAGATAAATACGTATCTTGTATTTTTGTGTGTATATTTGTAATGAATAAATTTAATGACTACTGTGCCGATTACAAAAGTTATTTCACCATTGGAAAGCTATTTATAGGAATCAACATAAGATTGTATCCCCGTATTCCAACGGGAACGGGAACTAGGCGGGTGTAACCGCGCGAAGACAGCTAATATAGCGTAAATTAGAAACCAAATGATACTGATTATTTTATCTTTCGTGTGTATTTCGTGATTCAGGAGAATCATAGAGTGGTTTTTGATGAAATGTTACCCTCGCAAGCTTTGGCATCTTTTGTCATAGACGATTGAAAAGTTGTTCCTCCATCCACAACAATGTAATATAAAGGGAAGAAGACATTAAAAGTTACACAGAAGCAGTTTTGGGTTATTTTAAAAGACGCTTTAATAGCATAAAAGTTGATACCGAACTTACTTTGCTGTAAAATACGTTGAAATTCTTAATTTAGAAGTTTGGATAAGCGTTGGAAAATGAGTTTTTGTTAGAAGTTTCGTTATAGAATATAATTTTATTTGTAACTAAATGCTACTTACATTCGGTATTTAATATATGTATAACCAGGAACCTAATTGTTAATTAGACTAGCGGACGAGGGTTTAGCACAATAAAGTACCTAACGAAATCAATCGAAACTCTGCAACTGTTTCGAATTTCTAGTCTTAATTTGTTTATATAGTATCAAAACTGTTAACTATTCTATTTTACTACTCAGTAGGTACCTATTGTTTAATATTCCACTATAATTAAAACAGACTTTGTTGCAATATGGACTTTTTGCCTTTTGGTCCTGCGACTAGCAATATAATAATAATATATATAATAAATATCCTGGGACATTTTTCAACATACACCTAACTTATGATAACAAATAATATAATTTTTGTTTCTATTAAAAGTAGGATTAATCAAAGTCGTTTGCAATAATCACTAGATGGCATTGTACTGTCCACAAAGAACCATATTGTAACAATATAAATCCTTTCGCAACCATTAATGAAACAAAGTACTTTTAGCTCTGCCTGTGCGCAGTCATGCAGATTTTACTAAAAAAACTAGTTCCTCTAGGCTTAGGTATATATTTTTGACAGCCGGTTGGCTTTGTGGTTAGTGATCGTGGCTTTCAAACCGCCAGTCGTAGGTTCGAATCCCACCTTGGACAAACATTTGTATGCAGGTCTATTTGTTCTGTTTGGATGTAATTATCAATTTTAGTGTGTATTTAAAAGTCTGGTTACATATCAAAAGCTTTGCTTAGTTTGGATTCATATTGGCCTTGTGTGAATGTTCCAGGATATTTACTTATTTTTCTTTATTTTTATAGATCATGCAGTCAACTATATCACGACATTTGGAGCTGCACAACGAATGGATGCGGGGTAGTTGAATGTTCACCGGGATGCTGGCATTACACGTTTGGACCATGACTTGCCTCATCTACAGGTTCAAGCTCGGTCTGTTTGTCGTCATCATCATGACTTTGGGGGTGTTCAAAGATAGCCGAGGTAAGAACATATCCTACTTTTAAAACTAATAGTATAAATGCTAAAGTTTGGATGGGTTGGGTGGATGTTTTACTTAATCACGCTCGGGAAGGGAAGGGATCTGTATTATTTTTGGCACGTTAACAAAATATTTCAAAATTCACTTACATTAGTTGCGGTCACGGCAACAAAGGTGTTGCACACGAAAAAAATATGAGGAAACGTTTTTTTTTTGAGGAATTTTATTTCGTTTTTATCGTTCTGGAGTGCAGGGGAGACATTTTCCGTAAACCAAAGACTACAAAAATCTCTACAGCCTGTGAAATCATCAGTAATTAACACTACGGTACACGCGCGGGCTACATATATGGCCCGCATAATTTATTTCTTAATAACTTCGTGAAATCGCGTGATTGAACTTCGAGTCTCTAGCTAAGCTCCGATTGATTGTTGCTCGACGCATTTAGTGTGACGTGAGCGCTCGACCCTGGCCCATGTACGAGAAATAAAGATTTAAAGTAGTCGGGCTACGAATGTAGTCCACGCGTGCACTGGCGGAACTTCTTCTTATGAACGATATTTTTTTAATTTACGTAAGTATTTGTTTTTTTATTATTTTCTGCATTATATATTACATTTATGAACTGTTGTTTCATTAGATGTTTTATTTTCATTAAAATTTAATAAAATGGAGCTAGCATAATGCTAGCATAATGACGAATTGTGATATTTAAATCAACCATTCAAACCGGTTTCCAGTAAACATGAGTTACCTAATATTCATAATAGTCATGTTTACGAGATCTTCCGTGTACCTAATATTCACGGTGCATTAGCAAACTAAATGTTACTAACGACATTAGTACTGAACATAGATACCTACCTATGTTCAGTGATCATATATGTTTAGTGCTATTGAATATTGACGTTAGATAGATAGATAGATAATGCTCTATTGTTGTCTACACTATTTACACTAATATTATAAAGAGGAAAGATTTGTATTTTTGTATGTAAGGAATAAACTCAAAAAGTACTGAACCGATTTGAATAATTCTTATTTCATTAGAAAGCTACATTATCACTCAGTAACATAGGCTATATTTTATCCCTGTATTCCCACGGCAACGGGAACTACGCGGGTAAAACCGCGCGGAGGCAGCTTGTACCACATATAAAGATTAAAATAATAAGAAACATAAAAGACAAGAGTGTTACAATGGGCGGCCTTATCACTTATAGTGATCTCATCCAGACAGACGACATCATTACGCAGTGTGTCTTTATATGTAACTTAAATCCGATATAACTTGTGACTGTATTCCTATATACTGTTGTAAGATTTGTAATAGCTCTGAAAAATACTTATAAATAAATATATCACTATTATTTTTGCATGTTGTTTTTCATCACACGTAATTTACCTATAATTTGCTATTTATAAAATGGATAGGACGGGCCTTTAATTAGCTGCGGAACAAAATATTAAAATCAAATTAAAATGTATATGCTAGATTAACATCCCAATTATTGTACTTTCCATTAAACCATCCTTGTATATTTTTACTAATACCATTAAAGTAATCAATCGAAGATATGGATTTATAATATATTTTAAAGCAAAACAAAACAAAGCAACACAGTTTCACAAAATGGAAAACAATTTCATATAATATAAGATTTCCAGCGATATTAAGCTAAGCGTATCGGAGTTATTAACCGAATGTAGCACAAAAGGGGGAAACAATTTCCGAAATCGTATAAGAAACAAAAGACATTTTAGTGTGCACAGATGTTATTAATGCGTTTCATTAGAGAACGTCGCGTGGATACGGTAGACTGGATGTGGCAATTGTCATTTTACTTAATAAAAGAACTATTTCATGTCCATTTTCGATTAATTATTTTATTACTGCTGAAAACTTGTGTCTTTGTAATAGGTATACAGAGACCCTCTCTCAAAAATGTTTAAATACTTTTTTGAATCATTAAGGTTTATAGTTCTCATAATTTGGCCTGAAATTAACCTACACACAATTTCCTTTTAACTTATTTACCTATTATTCTCTTTAATAAATTAATGGGCAAGCAACTTCTTTCTAAAAGTGCTAAAAATAAAGTCCATAGTTTCTGTACTTTCTAGCAGCTGCAGTATAAAGAATATTGAAAGCTACGAAAGGGGCATAAAACTGGGATTAAGTTACCTACTTATTCTTTGATAAGAGGGAATTTTAAATTGAAGCACAAAACTAACGGATGAGGGATAATAAGCACTCAACATGGCGGTTATGAAAGATGAAACGTTCACCAAGTTTCCTGCGCAGTCTTCGGGGATAGATAGCAGCCACTCACCATCATATAGGCTTTTTACCACTTTTCTGTCTTTATTAGTAAAGTTTGCTCGTTCCATGGTAGGCAAGTAAACTCGTCTCAGTGTGTATAAGCTTTATGGGCTCGGTAAAGGCGTGTGTCAGTACCAGCGGGTAGCTTTGATGTTGTGTTCATGACAAGAATAAAGTTTCGATAAAAAGACAATGATTATAATTTTTGGTATTAACAATAATAATGTTAGAGTGTATTTATTAGTTTATGAGAAATCACTAATGCTCAACAAAAAAAATTGGTTGCCTGTAAAGTCGGTATACGGGCGAAAGTTTTACGTGACAACGACTTTGAGTGGTAAAATAATTTTAATGTGAATATTCATTCGTATAGTAGGAAGAAGGATGAAATAATAGTAACAATTTAAAACATAACGTCACGTAACGTGAGCGGAGCGTAACGCAGTTTCTTGAAGTGTCACCCGGCAAACCAATTTATAAGACGTTGTCACGTCAATAAGAAGATTTTTGTGTTACTATATTTTTAAACTATCTAACTGTAGGTACCTACTTACCTACTCACGTAACGTTCTTATAGTTTCTAAATAACTATTTATATGACAATTTTATATAGAATATATTTATAGTTGCACTATTAAACAAACAGTGCATTTTTCTGTGATAATAATTACTTTGAAAATAATTCCTTAATAAGTATTTCAAATGATGTTTTATACATATTATTTGTGAGTAGTCGTATCTAAGTGTTCACTTAATAATAACGCTGTGAGTGTGTCAATAATATAAATAATGAATGCCAATATACTTAACACATCTTTCTAGAATTGGTAACCAACATAACCTCTGACCACATAACTTTGTGACTATATATCTCTCTATTTGTCTTGTGAAAAAAGGTACCTATTTAGTATTCGAAATGCGTCCACCGCCCTTTATTTTGACCGGGTAGAATCGTTACCAGCTCTCTTGATAGGTGTTCTACAAAGTTTACAGGAGAATGTGTGTGACCTTGGCCATTGTACGTGATCTCATGAAATAGTATATTTCGTTACAAGTGCGGAAAGGCTGTCATTGCAAAGAGTTCCGACGAATGACTACCCGAGCCGCGGCGCAGCCGAAGGCGAGGGTTGGCAGTCGGAACAAGTTGCAATGACGGTTCCGCAAGTGTACTGAACGACTATTTTTAATACAGTTGCGAAAAAATAAAGCAATTTAATAAAATAATAAAAACACAATAAACTAAACACGCAATGAAAATTTCTGGAAAATGGCGCCTACGGTTGGCGCCATTGTATAAGCAGAGTTTTTTTTTCTTCGCCCATTTTGGTAGGCAAAGGGAACTATCTATACAGCTTAGTCTTCAGTATATTTTTTTTATTGATATGAAATGAAAATGAAATTTAATGAGATGAAATTAAACCTAACCTAAATCATTAAATCTGATATTGAGATAAATTACAAGCTTCTTTTTAAAAATATACGTATTTGTATAAATCATAAAAACTCTTTAGTAAAACCTTCATGGTTGGTTTTTCTTTTTAATAGACATTATTTTGACAGTTGGGAAAGATGCACGCACGAGTTCGGGAAAGGTAAAAAAAAAGCACTAGTGTGTAATAGCCCACTTTCCGAACGCTATACGTCCCTGCAATACACCACTTTTTGAGCAACTGTATTAAAAATTCTTTTACACGCACTTTCTTTTTTTTTGCCAATATTTTGCGGCCATTAAATAAACGCTACAAAATCATAGGTGGATAAGTTCGCGATGCCATTAAAGCGCACCCCGCCGCCGCCGCCGCCCGCACCGGAGCATGTGACGACTTCACCAACTGCCCATCCAGTACAAACACTTTCACACTTTGATTCTGAGCCTAATCTTGTAACTCAGAAAGATACCAACATAACAATAAGATCTAGACGAAAACTTTCTGTAGATTTGCAAGATATCAATTCTAACGACTCATTGAGGACAGAAATGAGACGACTGTTTATTGAGTTTACAAATCGATTCGAGGATGATATGAAGGCCTCTTCCTCGGAAATCAAAAAACACCTAATAGAACTAAATGAGTCTGTACAATACATGTCAGATAAATATGATGAAATGTTAAAAAAATTAAACACATTAGAAGCAGAAAAGGCTAGGGATAAAAAGACCATAAAACTACTGGAAGATAAGTTGGAATATAACGATCGCCAGATTAAAAAAACTGCTTTAGAAATCCGGAATGTTCCAAAAAACCCCTTGATTCAGGAGAAATATGAAAGTAAAGGTGATCTCTGCACTGTAGTAAAAACTTTGGCGTCTTCTATACAGGTCAACCTTAACGAGAGTGACATCAAGGATATATACCGGATTAAACCAAACAAAAGCTCCGCAACACCGATTATTATTGAACTTACAACTGTACTTACCAAAGAAAGAATCTTAACTGCAGTCAAATCCTACAATAGCTCCAAACCACGTGATGAAAAGCTCAACACCTCACACGTCAATATCCCAGGTCCAAAAAAACCTATTTTTATCTCAGAAGCGTTAACATTCAAGGCACAACGTTTATTCTACACGGCCCGTGAGTTTTCTAAAATCAATGAGTACCGCTACTGTTGGGTTTCCAGAGGTATCGTATACCTACGCAAAGCGGACCACCAACCTGCCATAGCTATTAATAGCGAGGATGATCTTTTACCACTGAGAAAACAGGATTGACTAGACTTTTTGTTTTTTATCATCAAAATATGCCTTACTATGTTATTAATAAAATATGTTATTACTTTAAAAGCCAACACTGCACAATCACTCCCACTTCAATACCTTACACTCAATGTGTACTACCTAACACACTTTTGCGCGCACTCACACTCACACTCACACTCACAGAACCCCAACACTAGCAATCTTTCAGGAAATTCAAATGCACTTGAACCTCATAGACATGCTTACCAAATAGCTGATGTGGCCACTTTGTACTTGCCGCTTAACCTACTATGGAGACTCCATTCAAAGTACCATTTATATATCTATAATATAAAAATGAATCGCAAAATGTGTTGGTAAGCGCATAACTCGAGAACGGGTGGACGGAAATGGCTTTTTTTGGTCTTAAAATGTTCGCAATAGTCCAATTGAGGTTCTTATGGAAAAAATGGAAACATTTATGAAGATACACCGGGAACGCAGGTGAAACCGCGGGGCAGAAGCTAGTCAAAAATAAAATTCGATAGTATTAAATTTAACCTGAAGAATAATTTGGATGATTTTGAAGTGGCATCCTCTTTTACTAGTGACCCTGAAAATTGCACCAAATTAATTCCGTCAACTTTGAAATACTTCAGTGTAATTACTCAAAACATCCGTAGCATTAAAGCAAATTTTTCTGATTTTTATACGCTACTTGCGAGACTTGAAATGCAAATCGATGTAATCATCTTAACAGAATGTTGGCTCTCCTGTTGTCCAAACATTCCACAGATAGATGGATATAACTTCTTCTATACCCAGTTAACAATAAACCAAAACAGTGGCATAGTCATATATGTGAACAAGTCTATCTTAAGTATTAGCTGTACCGAACCCAGTTTTGATGACGCTGACTGTCTTTTCTTAAAAGTTGGCTCAGATATTGGTATACTTGCTATTTACAGATCTCCTTCAATTAAAAACACAACCTTATTTCAAAATTCTTTGGATATCATCCTCTCACATAATGCTAACCTTAAAAATTTTATAATAATTGGAGACCTTAATATTGACATTGCTCCTGGAAGCATAGATCCAAACTGCCAGGAATATCTTAATCTTACTGCCTCTCATGGTCTGCTACCTGCACACACTCTCCCAACTCGTATAAGTACGTGTTTGGATCACGTTCTTCTTAAAACAACCTTGAGTGCCATCTCAATCGTAGTTGATTCCAGTGTCACTGACCACAGCGCCGTATTACTAACATTAAATAAGCCTTGCCTTCCAAAAATTGATTCTGCCAAAACTACTAAAATTAATTATAATAATCTAAACTCTGATATAGCTAGAATAGATTTTTCATATATATTCACGTGCAATGATCCAAACACTGCTTTAGAATATTTCATAAATTCAATAAATCGAGCCTTGCTTGAAAATACTATGGTCAAATATATTCCACATAAAATTAAAATATTAAAACCATGGATCACACCAGGTCTCCTTAGGTGTATCCGAAATAGAGACAGGATGCATAAAAAATTTAAAGATAATACTAATGATGAGACACACGAAAAAATATATAAAAGATATCGAAATTTTTGCAACAACTTATTAAAAAAACTAAAACGACAATTTGATAAGGAAGAAATAATAAAAGCAGGAAAAAACTCTAAGCGCCTATGGGAAGTTATCAAAAAGACTACAAACACACAGAAACAAAAAGACTTACCTGACGATCTGTTAAAAATATCTGACTGCCCAGAGAACGCAGTGAATGAAGTTAACGCTTTCTTCGCTAATATAGGTGAGAGACTTGCAAAGCAGATCAAACCTCCATCTGCCACAACTAAATTAGTCTCTTCAAGAAACTGCAAATCCTTTGTATTTTTAGATACAGACGACTTGGAAATCGAGCGTATAATATCGTCCCTTAAAACTAATTGTGCCGTTGGTATTGATGGTATATCCGCTAATATATTGAAGCAAAATAAGAAAACAATAGTTCCTCCTTTAACTCACATAATTAACTTGTGTATTGGCAAAGGTGTCTTCCCTGAAAGATTTTAAACATGCACTTGTTCATCCAATTTATAAGTCTGGAGATAGAGGCCGGGTAAATAACTACCGTCCTATCTCAGTTCTGACGTCCTTGTCGAAAATTCTTGAGCGTGTAATGAACAACCGTCTCCGAAACTTTTTTGAGGAAAATGGAATATTATCCTCCAAACAATATGGTTTTCGTCCAGGAAAGTCAACCTCAGACGCTGTAAATGCTTTGGTTGACACATTAGTGAGGGATCTTGACAAAGGCAAAAAGTGCATTGCACTCTTTCTAGATCTGTCTAAAGCCTTTGACACGATTTCAATACCCAGACTATTGTCTAAGCTTGAAACACTGGGCATCAGAGGCTTACAACTTGCCCTCTTCACCGATTATTTAACTAAACGTACCCAACAAGTAAAAATTGGTAGTTACTTAAGCTCATCCTTAGAAACCGCATACGGTGTTCCCCAGGGCAGCATTCTAGGTCCATCCCTTTTTCTAGCCTACATAAATGACATCTGCAATATTAACCTCACGAACGGAAAAGTGTTTTCCTACGCTGATGATACAGCAATCGTTTTTACCGCCGGTAGTTGGGAAGAGACATATAATGTAGCTCAAAAAGTTTTTGACCAACTATATAATTTGCTAAGAGACAACGTACTCACACTAAATGTCGATAAGACAAAATATATGGCCTTTGCGATTAAAAACAGACACATACCATTAGAAAACCATTTCCAAATTTACGCTCATATACATGGTCCAAATTCGTCCTCAAATTGTAACTGCCCAACTATTGCTCAAACTGATAATTATAAATATTTAGGGATAACTCTGGACCATAATTTAACCTTTAAACATCATATAGACCTTCTTACTTGCCGTATTCGTAAAATAATCTATATATTCAAAAAGTTGCGGTATATATCAGACGGTAATAATTTAAAACAAGTATACCTGGCCCTCTGCCAATCTATTCTGTCCTATTGCATTACCGCCTGGGGGGGCTCATTCAAATCAAATATCATCAAGTTAGAACGTGCCCAAAGAGCCGTCTTAAAGGTAAGTTTGTTCAAACCATACCGCTACCCGACTACTGACCTGTACAAGTTCTGTGAAGTTCTGTCTGTGAGGCAGCTTTATATTCAACAGATAATTCTCTTACAGCATTCACTTAAAATATCTTTACCGTCCCTGCCGGTCAGGCGTAGGAAAGACATTCCACGGGACATACTTCCTAAAACGTCGTTCTCACGCCGATTCTTCTGTTTTTTGGGTAGCTTTGTGTATAACAATGTGAACAAGCAGTTGAGATTACACAATAAATCATTCCACGAATGTAAAAATATTGTTTATAATTGGCTACTCAACCTAGACTATAATGAGACCGAAAGTTTTCTCGTAGTAAAAAAATAATATCTAAGCTGATAAATTGCTAGCACGCGCTTTCACACCCCCGCACAAACACACATTCAAATATACGTCTCCTAACACACTCACAAAAACACGCACATTCACAACCCCACACAAGCAAACACTCACATGCACATCCCCCTTACACACCTACAATACACACGCACATTCACACCACCACACAAACACACTCACCTGCAAATCCCCCCTACACACATACCAAAACACACTCACAAACACTTTTTCTCAATCACATTCACACACGAATCAACTTCTACACAATTTTCATTACAAATTATTTCATTTTTTAGTGGTACATACCACATTATAAATTTATAGACATAACACATAAGAATAGGTATATAATATTATCTTGAAGATTGTATCAAAGTCCACGGCGGAAGAGACTGGTTCTCCATAACACAGGCTCCGGCTTAGCTTGGAAACCAGTTTCTCCTACAAACTGTTATATATAAGGAGATGTACCCTTGTCCTAAAATTTGTATTTTATACCTAGTTTGTAAGGAGAAAGAAAATAAACAATTATTATTATTATTATTATATAGGTCGGCTATGAAGTCCCTGACTTTCGAGCATGTCGTGGCTTTGATTTCCATATAAAACAAACATTGTGCGCAAGATCAATAAAATATCTTTATATCATCTACTATATCAGCTGATGACGATACTACAAGTTCTGCTTATTTGAGAAACTGTTCGGACGTGTGTCAAAATGTCTCAAAATAAATAGGTATTATTTTATTTTACCTAAACTCAGTGACACATCCTAAAACACTTACAACAAAACAAACGTGTGGCATACGATTTGGTCTATAATCCCAAGCTTAAAGCCACATAGCAATAGGTAACATAATCCCTGCACTTTGCAGTCTAAAGCCAAGAATCTCTACTCGTTATTAATGTAACTGGCTTAGCAAGGGAAGCCTTACAGGGAGACCACTTGACCTAACAGCTTTAGCACAAACCTCTTAGCGCTTTAAAAAGAAAACTAATGTCTAGCAAAATCCGCTTTATAGAAGTCAGAGGTGGTTCACGTTCGTACATACTCTTACAATAGTTTTACATAGCTGTAATGGTAAAAAAATATCTTTTTATTTTTTATTGGACTTGAAGTTGTTAAGCCTCTGATGGCTGTTAAGTCTTACAATCTTACGCGGACAAGATAATAAATATATATACATATAGCCCAATCTGTTAGAAATATGCTAATCTTTAAATAGCTGAACTGATTTTCTTAGAACTCAGCTAAGAACAATCTAAGTCAAAGTCAGTTTCTAAATATAGAAAACTGGCGCAACATCGGTCCATATACATGGCTGCAAAAAAACTTAAAGGCAGCTAAATCTTCTGCCACAGTCAGCATCATTGTGATTTTAATACATATTAACACAAAACAAAATTAAACTACGTATAATTATGTTTACGTAAAAAACGTCCTCTCAAATCACCTTATCTATTGTAGAAAATCGCCATATTATATTTACCACGTAAATATTAAATTAGCTACATCTGAATGGTTACTTATTTTGTATTATATAATACGTTCATCTATACTAATACATACTATTAATGCGAAAGTAACTCCGTCGTCTGTCTGAAATGAAATTTGGTACACAGATAGTCTGGAGCCTGTTGAAAGACCTAGGATACTTTTAGTACCGCGAAAATTAAGATGTCCCGGGTACTCGGGTGAAACCGCAAGGAGCCACTAGTTTGTAATATTTACTCACTTGTTAAGAGTCTATTTTTTATCAGTACTCGAGCTCAATTTTGGTCGATTCACCCCAGTGCTTATGCCTCGGCGAGCAGCTGTAGGAGAAAATAGTTTCATTGACCCCAGATCGTAGCCTCGGGAGCACCAGGGCGAATGGTTTGAGTCAATACTTTCAACGATCTATGCAAGATTGAGTAGATAGCCAACAGCAGAATAAATTTATTTATTGTACTTATTGGTCATGCTAAGAGTACCTTCAACCTATATTACAACTACTCCTACCTATACTACAACTTTGTCATCAACTATCCACAGACCGGCTGGCTAACAGACTGGCTTTGTGGCTAGTGTCACTGACTGTCAATCTGCCGGTCGTGGGTTTGAGACTTTGAGTCCCTCTCAGGACAAATATTTGTATGCATAAATATGTCTGTTGGTTTTGTGCCAGCTATCTGGTTACTATAACATAAGCTCACTTTGAAGTTTACTTTGGAATCCTATTGGCCGTATGTAAAAATGTCCCAGGATATTAATTAATTTATCATCATCAAGAAATTTAGCGATAAGACAATTGTGCATTTTGTTACGTTTTACTGTTATTTTTTTATTTTTTGGTGTACAATAAAGTGTCTTCTACCTATCTATCTATAATTTACGCTGTGCTAAATTCATCCAGTTGCCATCAGAATTTCTAGCGTAATAGAGTTACATACATCCGTCCAAACTTTTACATTTATAGTAGCAGTAGTTTATATACAATAAATACATTTAGTAAACCATGTCACGCCTTGATACGACTTCTAGTATTACGTATCTAATAACATTAAAGCCTTTGTAATGCTTTGATTTACCAACACAACACTCGTGTATTTTTAAATTGAATTTTATTACTACCTTATTTGATTATATAAATTAACAAGGTACGTGGTAGGTAAATATGACCAAATCCGTTCAGCCAGTTCTTTGTGATTGAGTATTTGATCATTAGTTCATATATTCCACCGAGGAGCTCGCGCCTCCCCTAACAACGAGGGGGATCAGGCCATAGTCCTCCACGCGGGCCTAGTGCGGACTGGCAGACTTCACATGCCTTTAATTGTGACATTTCGGTCACAATTAAAGGCATCCAGGTTTCCTCACGATGTTTTCCTCCACCACAAGCCAGTGGTGTGAATCCGTACATATATTTTATTAA
Source organism: Thyatira batis (assembly GCA_905147785.2). Classification (NCBI taxonomy): domain Eukaryota; kingdom Metazoa; phylum Arthropoda; class Insecta; order Lepidoptera; family Drepanidae; genus Thyatira; species Thyatira batis. The sequence continues at coordinate 4,313,057 of LR990507.1, forward strand.
ACTCCGAGGTACGGGCCAGGGATTTGAAGCAGCACCCTCATGATCAAAAGTCGGTGTGTTCCCATGTTTCCAAGATTGAGTATGTAACATAGGCTAAACATCTATACCTACATACAAACTGTCACGTGTATAATATTAGTAGAATTTAACGACTTAGCAAATAAATTGCCAGACAAGCATCATAAATTCGATGTGATTTATTGTATCCTATATAGGTACTTATGTTGTCCTATACTCATGTTCAAAATCCAGACATTTCCTCCTCTGTTCCACACAATTGAATTAATAACTTCATTAAATTCTAATAATAAATTCATTTGGAATTTATTTCGATGGAAGATAATTATCGAAATTATTACTTTTACCAATCGCCTGTTCCACTAAGGAATGTAGAAATACTTTACTAAAAAATAATTTTCTGGCGTTTCAACTGTGAACCTAACATTACTTTTCACAACCACTATCCACTATAATTACGGTACAAAGGTACTTTATTTCAAACGGTTTTGTCTGACCTACCTCCTCACAATTACATTTAATAACGTACTCAACGTAGCTTTACTTAACTTTTGCACAAACAAAAGCTAAAGCTGACCGAAATTGAACGCAGATAGGGCGGGATATAAGCATCAAAAGATACTGCTTGTGTTTTAAAAACATCCAAATGCCTCATTTAAACAGGGTAATGAGATGTGAACCGCGAATTAAGTTTCGCAATTTGGCTAAATGGCGTCGCGCTACGGTTGACGTCCATGTTAAAAAGCGGTTTTAAAAATTGTTATTGGTCAGACCAGCTTAATTAAGCTTTAACCATACCCTTTTTTAACTATGAAATAGTTAATTGAACTACTTTTTTATTACATTAACGGATAATCAGGAATGGATACTTGAGTTTTCATTTCGAAAATCGAAGTTTGTAAAGATTTTATGTTGTACCCACATCTTTTCTGATAGACTATCATTTTTTGTGGCGCAAAGTGACTCAATCAGTAATTTTATATCGCTACCCAATATAAGTACGCAATAGCATAAGCAATGTTACAAAAATAAATAAATGAAACTACATAATTAACAGAATAGTACAGCTCAGTTTGCGGAGCCTCTTATAATTTCCTAATTAACACACCATTGTTTACACTTATTGAGTCATTTAACATTCTATTTGTTCTGACGACAAAGAGAATTGAAGGCTAATAAGACAAAAAAACATTCATAACAAGGGACAAAATAAAAAAACCAAAGACACGTCTTTGCTTATTAAAATAAAATAACATGTTTTTGACATTATAATTGCGATTCCTATATTAAATCAAAAGGCTCACCGAACGATGTGACGCAATAAGTAGGTAATTATACGTCCAAAGTGTAATTAAATCTCCCTTCACAGTTACGGCTCACTACGGGGAAGACAGCGTCGGTTCATTTCCGTTCTTCGAGTACAATGTGCCCCGGAATATTACCACTGTGGTTGGACAAGCTGCATTCCTGCACTGCAGGGTTGAACAGTTGGGCGATAAAGCCGTAAGTACTGCATTTTATTTGTTTTCCATCAGTCTTTGTTTACTTGTGTCTATTACTAGCTGCCTCCGCGTGGTTTTTCCTGCGTAGTTCCCGTTCCCGTAGGAATACAGGGATAAAATATAGCCTAAGTTACTCAGTGATAATGTAGCTTTCTAATGAAAAAAGAATTATTAAAATCGGTCTAGTACTTTTTGAGTAAATTCGTTACATACAAAAAAACAAATCTTTCCGCTTTATAATATTTGCGTAGATGTAGATGGGGTGAATTTGGTTTGTTGGCAAATGAAATCAAAATGACAAATATGTTTCTTTCAAATATCATGAGCATATAGGAATCGTTAGACTTACGCCGGTTCGGAAGATTACAATAATAACTTTTCTGTAATAAAAGTGATCATAATTAAAAACATAATGTGATCAAATTATATGTCTACTAGCTTCTACCCGCGACTCCGTCCGCGTGGAATAGTTACTTTGTGCTAACGCTAACTTTCAACACGCGACTTCATTTACGAAGAAGGATGGACTCGCAGAGCCGACTGATGACTGCCCGTGCACGCCGGTCCAGCGCTTAAAGGCGCGCACAGTACCTACTTGATCATTATTTTGCGGCGATGTAATCTAAAATTTGCGATATCTCCTAAAATATTCATTGAAATCGAATGATGTAAATGGCAGTTTTGTTTTAAATTAAATACTTGTTATGAATAACGTATTTATTTGGATAAGGATTAATATCATCTTTATAAAAACACCTTCACAAATAATGCTTTATTTTAGAACAAATTTGCTTAGTACCTATCAAATGGTTATAGTGAGCCAACCTTAGCAGATAGACATATGCTGTCGCGGACTTTTTTTTAGAACTTTTGATGGGGTACAATTCTGTTGTACAGCATTTTACGGAAACTTTAACCGTTTACGCAGCGTACGCAGCGGAAGCTCTCAAAAGGAAATAGAAACTCCCGATTTTGAAACATTCTTCATTGGTGCTCCGCTCCTATTAGTCTTAGCGTGATGATATATAGCCTATAGCCTTCCTCGATAAATGGACTATCTAATGGCGAAAGAATTTTTCAAATCGAACCAGTACTTTTTGAGATTAGCGCGTTCAAGCAAACAAACAAACAAACAAACAAACTCTACTCCTTTATAATATTAGTATAGATTAATGTATCTTCCTTTAAAGAAAATGTTTACTATAATTTGAATTATGCGAGAAAATAAATATACGACTGGTTTAAATAACTGATTTCTAAAGTAATAATAATACGGTTATAAATGTCACATTAATTCTACGTCACAGTAAATATAGACGTGCAGTATCATCGAGCATGTAACCAATAGAGTAGCAATAGTGAGCCATTTGTTTAGCAACGCATCAATGATTTGTCACGTATAACTGGTATAACTAACAAACCACGCTCGAACTAAAACAGTACCCGACCAATACTGTACCCTACCTGTGTGTACGTCTAGTGCAGCACTTGACCTTGAGTCGGTCAATCAGAACACAGGGGCCGGCGCAGCGTTTTGGCGTATTTTGTTTTCTAACAAAACTGTTAACAGTTCTACTCTATTGGTTACATGCTCGATGTGCAGTATAAGAGCGAGGCCCCATTGGTGCGTTGCGTTGCGTTGCGTCGGGATGCGTCGACGCTGCGTCGTTTTCCATACATTTTTTATGACATGCCCCATTAGACCGTTGCGTCGACGCGCGCGACGTTTCAACGGATCGACGGACAAGAGACGAAGCGGGAGGGAGGGTGATGCGCTGCGTTGACGGAGCTCCGCTGCGACGACGCACTGTGATCCGCTGCTGGGTGGACTGAGACACAGCCGCGACGGCGAGCGTACCCTCTTGCGTTGCGTTGCCGCAGCGTCAACGCAACGCAGGTGTGGCATACAATGCGTTGTTCCGTTGCGACGACGCGACGCAACGCAACGCAACGCACCAATGGGGCCTCGCTCTTAACGAAACACAAAACATACTGGCCTAGTTTACATACTGTATATTGTTCAACCTAGCCTCAAAGTATTGATCACCTATTTGTAGAATATTCTCGTAACAATAATGTGAGGAAAATCTATTTTCGTGCAAATAAACTACTTAATTTACTACTGAAACATAAAGTTAAGTATAATGTATGAAATATTGGGTACCATGATGTCAGTAATCCAAAGTCAGAGTGTTTGTTTTCCTTCTCGAAAAAAAAACACTGTAAAATGGTTGGTGCCAGTAATCGGCTTTTAATGTTTTGTTTTGAAGTTCTAATAGAACCTTTTTAAGTTCATTTTCTTTTGGTATAAGTAAATCAATGGTTACGTGTCCTGTCTCGCTCTTACGTATTCGGAACTCCACATGAGAGAAAGGGACTTCATATGTAGCTATTTAACGCGCGTGAGAGTTTTATGAATATGGGTTGGAAGTAATAAATTAATGTAAATTTATATCTCAATAGCCTAGTTCAATGTTCAAAGGCCAAAAATTTTTTGCGTAAAGTCTGTTTGTAATAACTGTAGGTAGATATTAAAACAAATCTTGTTTTGTATATTAGCTATCAAGTTACCATGGTAGCTCTTGGTTTGGATCTTCTTGTAAATATATAGAGAAATAAAATTTGTCTTTACTCCAAATATCTTTAATACAAAATATATTTGTTTTAGGTATCATGGATAAGAAAACGTGATTTGCACATTTTAACTGCTGGAATCCTGACTTATACATCGGATCAAAGGTTTCAGGTAATTTCGTGCTATGTATATTTTTTAAGCGACGATTTATGTAAGTAGCGGGAACAACGCCGTCGAGTAGAAAATGTTATAATATTATTCTCATAAAATTAAATATATTACATATGACAGAACATTTTCTTAATGCACTAATGTATGGGCGGTTGGCTTTGTGGTTTCATGTGGGTTCAAACCCCACCCGTGATATATATATGTGTGCATGAACATCTCTCTTTGTCCAGTGTCTATCTATAGTATATCTACCTACTACTACATACTTAATGCATTTATATATTAGGTTACTATAGTACAAGCTCTGCTTAGTTTGGGCGTGTGTGAAATATCTCCCAGGATAATTATTTAATTCCACGCTATGCTGTCTCTAAAGTCTTAATCACTATCTGGGTGTCACATACCTAAACAATTGATTATCATTTTCTAATGCAATATTTTTTATAGGTGATAAGGCCAGACAAATCAGAGAATTGGACTCTTCAAATCAAGTTCCCTCAGGAAAGGGACGCCGGCATCTACGAGTGTCAGGTGAATACGGAACCGAAGATGTCGCTAGCTTTCCAACTGAATGTCGTTGGTGAGTGACCTAATCTATACTAATACTAGCTGCTCTAGCTTCACCCACGTAGTTCCCGTTCCGGTTCCCGTGATCACTTAGGGGTATGAAAAATAGATAGTAGCCGATTCTCAGACCTACTGAATATGCACATTAAATTTCATACAAATCAGTAAAGCCGTTTCGGAGGAGTATGGTAACGAACATTGTGACACGAAAATTTTGTATATAAGATGGCAAAACCTTGAATATTTCCTTACTCATATTATAAATTTGAATGTTTGGAAGGATAGATGTATGTTTCGTACCTACTCAATCACGCCAGAACGACTGCCAGGATCAAGGTGGAATTTGGCTCAGAGTTAGAATATGTTCTGAAATAGCACGCTGCTTTTTTTCTAATTTTATCCCCTGGGAATTCTGAAAAAGTAGTAGTCAAGTTAAAGCCTTCTATAGGAAATTAGAAAATTCATCCCTTAAAGCTTGAAAGTTGGTCAAATTTAATTTATTTTTGCAAGCAAAACATGCAAGGTACAGTGGCTTTTCTAGATATATAATGTTAGTTCTCCGGTAGAGACTAGAACTAGCGTCTCTTGACACTGCAATTTTCCGAGCTTCCTGAGTAGTAAATGCTCGGGTCTCGCCTCGGGCTTTCTTGAGCGAGTCTAATGACGCGACAAAACATGAATGTTAGCACTTTTGAACAATAGGAACTTTGTTGGACTTGAAAGTCAATCTTAGGTTGAAATAGTTTTAGGAAATAAGGTCATATATCTTATGTAGAATGTACATTCTAGTAAATAAATAAATTGATGAATGATTGAATGAATATTACCTCTACATTGTATTTTTAAAAATATATATATATTTGTATGATTTATTTCCTTTAATTTAATTGACCATACATGTCCAGGGCTCACACATAATAAACTTATATTAAAAACAAGATCTTTAAGATTTGTAACTTTGTGTGTGTTTTTTATAATCAAAATATTAGTCTTTGAATAAACGAAACAAATTTACATAAAAAATACCGTGAAACAGGTTTACGTTCAACATGTTTGTCCTTAGAGAAACTCAAAGCCTCGATCTACTGCATGGTTGTTTAAGTACATAAACCCTTCCAACCGTCCTTTCAGAAGGTAAACTCTTGTATAAATTGTAGATATCCATGTTGATATCCGAGGCTGTTGCGGTAAATCCTGTCTTTTTTTTCAGTTATCTCAAGAATATAAGCAAATAATAAGATTGCCTTGATATCCATATGCAAAGTGGAAATAGGAAATGCTATAGAAAACCATCCGCTCGATTTTGCCTCAACATTGGACTAGCTATTTAGGTATACGTGGTGTATCGTGCCTACATAGCGATTTCATAGTCCCTTCACAAGACTCTTTAATATCTTTTTACAACCGTTTTTCTACATTAAAGGAGGGTGAATATCGGATTTTTCACGTACCTCTTCTCTTTATAACAATTTTCCAGGTTATACTTGTTTTTTGAACCTTGTTAATGTTACAAAGCATACTTTGATGTGTTATTAAAATAACCTTATTCTTCACGTGGAACAAATTATATTTTTGTGTGTCCGAAGCTTGTAATGAATAAAGTCAAAACCTGCAGAGCCGATTTCAAAAGATATTTCACCATTGGAAAGCTACATAATCGGGAGTAATATAGGCTATAATTTATCCCCATGTTCCCATGGGACCAGAAACTACGCGGGTGGAACCGCGCGGAGCTAGTATATTTATTATCCTGTTATATATTTCTGTAATGTATATTTTATGTTTAATATCATGAACTTTCCTTAGCATGAACCTTCATGAAAACTCATGTATAACTAAGTTTTATTTTTGTTAACAGAAGCAAAGGCTCATATTCTTGGCCCTAGCGACTTGTACGTGAGGAGTGGCAGTTTGCTTTCCCTGACGTGCATCCTGAGCCAAGGTCCACATGATTTGGGCACCATCTTTTGGTATAAAGGTAAGTCCCATTTCAATTATCATGAGAATCTGTCTTATGATATTCTATAATACTTAGATGATCCAATACGTAATCAAAAGACGATAGGTTATTTATTAACGTTTTCACTTGCGCAGCTCTTTTCTAAGTATATACTATGTCACGCTAAAACTACAACACTGATTTAGTCTAGAGCCTGTGAAAGGACAGAGGCTATTTTTTATCTAATAATAACAAAGGATGATCTCCCGGGTACGCGGGTGAAACCGCGCGGAGCCACTAGTCACATATAAGTCAAGTGGTGTATGCCGACTCTTTAGTTTTGTAATATTATGAAAAGTGGTGAAATTCGTTATCCTGTCATATTGCCTGTATTATATATATTTATTAAATCAACAAACGATACGAGTTCGTTGTATTTGAACGCTTTTTAACGCCCGGTAAAAAAACTCTCGAGGGCTAAGGGAAACCCCAGTTGTCAGGACTTAACAAAAATTAAGCATTTTACTTCTCAATAAATATGGAAGAAATGTTCAATTTACATAACCAGATCAATACAAAAATATATACGTGATTTTAAATATGAGTTATAGTTATTTATTCTTCACAGGATCAAACATAATAGAATACAAAGAATTAGAAGAAAATGAAATAGTCGAGGAGCCACGAATTCGCCTGACAACTGAATGGACAGAACAACTTACATCACGATTGAACATTAGGAAACTGATACCAACTGACAGTGGAAACTACAGCTGTGTACCAACAATGGCCGATTCTGCATCCGTCAACGTTCAAGTTATTAGTGGTAAGGAGTCTAGTCCTAACCTATAATATAAATATGAATTTATCGCACATCCATAACAACACTGTTTAATGTCGACTTCGATAATTTCGACTTTTATATCTATTTTTATATACCACAAATGTGGCAAACAGGCATACAGTCCGCCTGATGGGATGCGGTTACCGCAGCCTATGGACGCTTGCAACACTAGAGGCGTTACTCACGCGTTGCTGACCCTGTAAATAATTCATCTATATCGATGAATAGTCAAACAATTTCCGCATATAGGTAACCACAAAGATAAACGTATTTATATCAAAATCGGCAATGTTATGGATATAGGCAGTATCTTTGACATACCATGAGATAACGGTTTTCCGTTTATTACGAAGATGTTGCTATTTTGACTTAGTGCAGTGTTGTTCTAGGGGTGCGATATGTATGTTACACTTTCATGCCTAAACTACAGAAATGCTTTTACCAACGGAAAGCTATATTGTCAGGGAGTTACAAAAACATATTTTTTATTCTCATATTCCTATGGGAACGTCGATTATGGCCTATGATACCATACAATGAAAATTATTAACCAAACATAATCAGCACTATTAGAAATAATAAATAGGTAAAATTTGTAATAGGTACATAAAACATAAGACTCAAAAAGCTAAACATAGCAGAGTTGATAATTCCATAATTTGACATGAGATCTGACATTCCACCTATTTAAAAGGATTATAATTTTTTGTTTAAAATTTTTATTTTTTATACGTTTTCACAAAAATGTATTACTCGGTAGAAATCGGTAATGTGTTGGACCTGTGATACTAAAATTGATATCATCACTTTTAGTGATGTATGTGGTTTTAGATAACCACATTTATGCAATAAATGATTTGAATTTGAAATTAATACAACCATGCAGTACGATGAAATCAGTAAAGTTTATAACATATACTTTCCGATAGAAATATTATGAACTCGAAAGTTTGTGAGTTATATATTTATAATGTCTACCTACTCCTTCTGCCAAGAGTGCAAAGTTTTCTCTCATTCCCCTAGGACGGAACCTACTCTATATCTATAGTAATATATAAAGGGAAAAGATTTGATTATTTTGTTTGTTTGTATTGAATAGACTCTGAAACTATAGGACCGCTGTGAATAATTGTTTCACCAACGGAATGCTGTAAGGGTAATACGGGGTAATACGGGGATTAAATATAGCCTACGTTACTCGGCTATATTTAATCCTCGTATTCCTTCACATACTTCTCATGTGGGTGAAACCACGGGGCAGAAACAAGCTGTAGATAAAGTTCTTGAGTATGGGTAAAAATAAACCTTCCCAGCTTAAGCTGCACATTTTAAATTGTAAATTAGAAATCTCAATCTACTACAAAGGACACGTTTCTTTTTCCATCGGAAGTATAAAAAAAAACTGTTCGTAACATAGTAAAGTGGCAATCAGCAAAAATACCTATGCTATAATCCCATTAAATAAAGCTTTAAAATTACGCGTATATCTACTCTAAGTGGAATTTGTTGAAGATTATCTCCCGAATTAGTTCAATCTGTATAATTTATGGCTCTTTTTAATATCTGTATGCATTTCCATGATGAATCCCATTAATTCTCAATCAAGTAGAATATGGAAACCCACAATTGTTGGAACTTGGGTTCATAACCTTCCGCTCACCCCCAGGGCGGAAGTAGTAGCGGAATGTAGGATTTCCCCATCACAAAAAAAAAGAGTGATTATAAACATGTTTCTATAATTACATAATATAATTTTATTTAATCTAAATGGAATTCCTTATTTGTAAGATGTCACTTTTTCATCCATTTTGACGTCATTATCATTACTACATTTAAGCTGCCGCAGCCGCATACTCGTTCCAACTAAAACAAAAAAAAACGCATCAGTTCATAAATGATTAAGTTTTGAGATAACTAACATAAAAAATGCCTTGAAACTTGGAATGATGGATGGACTTTGATGAATGACGTCATATATTTTATTCCACAGGAGAACACCCAGCGGCTGTACAGCATGGAAACGCAAACACAGCCTCCCCCTGTGCGCTGTCGGTTAACCTGATAATCTCGCTGTATTGCACCCTTGCATCTCTTTTCACAAGTACCGTGGATATAATAAGATGAAAGTTAGACAACATGGCTTTACCCAACAATAAATAATGTTGATTCTATTTATATGAAACTTTACTGTGGTATTTTATACCTACGTATACGTGGTTTTAATTCTGTTTACCACATTTTATTGAATTGTCACAAGTTGTAGTTGCAAAATGTAATTTATATTTATTGAAAAGTAATTTCTCTTTAATTCTCTGTGATCGCAAATATTTTTTAATTCACTCAAGTTTAGTTTATAAATATTAGCTATATAACGACTTAGGCACCTCTACACTATTTTCAAAGAATTATTGCCACGTATTTTCTTTTGGAAAATGTATAGTAATGTAAGTTAATGTGTAATTATTAGACTCATGTACATTCCATGGAGATAAATATCGTAATTTTAAATGCAATTGCTAATTTAATTGTTGTCTTGCCGAGATATCAAACTCGACGTAGGTATAGTTTCTTTATCATGTATACTTAATTGTATGTAATTTATGACTTAAATTACAATTTATCAGATTGTCTTAAAATCTATGATGATATAATATTTTATTCATTAATGAATGTTGTAGTAAGCACTCAAGTCACTTCTTGTGTTTTTTGTTTAGGAATGTTGAAACCTTTTTTCAATGTTTCACAAAGAGAAAAACATTTTGAAACTGTACCTATGTATAAAAGGCCTTCTAATTTCGGCAAAACGTAAATGTATATAAACTTAATAAAATTTTAGGTGGATAATAAAATGAGGGTCGAATCATTGTAAAATATAAGCGAGCAGCGTATGGTATATTGGCAAAGAACCCATTGGAAATATTACTATATGGGGAAATTCGAAACCCATATTTATTTGAGAGTAGGGCAGGCAGATAATGATGATGATGTCTCATGATTTTTAATAGTATAAAATTGCTCTGCAGCGGGATGATAATGGCTGAAAATAAATAATATTACTCTGAACTTAATGCAGGTGCCAAGTAACATATTTTTTTTCCAAATAGGTATTCTCAACAAAAATAAATTAAATTTATAAATGTGTGTCGGATAAAGTTTTGAACATTTAAAATTCAATCTTGAAAATGTCTGGCCTGGCAGTACCTAACGAAAAATGTAAATAATTATTTTAAAAGTAATTCAAAGGACCACGGGAGCTAAATTGGTATCAAAAATAAAAGAAATTTTAAAAATAATCAAAAACTGAAACAACTTTCTTTGAAACAACATTTAGTTTATTACTATAATTTAAACCGTCAGTCTCTTTTCACTTAGATACAACACTTAAAAAAAATATTTTTAATATCTACCACTGGCAAAACAATATTATCCAAAGGATTTTGCAGCATTTCAGAACATTAATTGCACGAATTTTATTAAATAACAGTTGCAAAGGTTTTGCAATGAATTTTCGAGCTTCGAAATGTTAATGTGTGTGTTTTTTTATCTTGTATTTTTACACTCAACACTGTTATTGCTTCAAGCATATGTTTCATTCAGTGATCGTTTCATTTAAAACTTTTGTAGTTATTTTTTTCATTATACATACTTATAAAAATATAAATGTATAAGTTTATAAAATTGTAAATAAATTTATGATTACAATGAATGGTAATTTTGTAGCACTAAATTATTTTGTTGTAACACGGTAGTTGTTGTGAAATCAGATATTTAAGTGTTTAAATTAACTGTTCTTTTTAGACTCTCATCCTTTGAGGATACCCCAGCCTCCATAACATTTAAATAATTATACAATTAGTATGAAATCATAAAATAGATACACTAAATGTTTACATTTCCTTTACTAATATTATATAATAGTTCAATGCAAGTATATTCAGAGTCTATATATAAGAGTATATTTGTAAGAGTTTATTTAATATGGATGGGTTTTTAAACGAAATTTCATTCTGAAACGTAGAAACAGGTAAAACAATGTTATTAGATAAGTATAAAATTATGTTAAGGAGATCTTTGACAAATAAAGATAATAAATAATACTGTCATCTTATTTTTATTAACGGATTTTTTTTTACCATGCCGAACATGCAAGATCGTCTGAGTTTGAGTTCATGAATTCAATTGGGTGATATCAAGCTTTTCATGGCTCCTATTAAGGTAAGGAAATTTTTTGTTATAGTATAACCCATTTTAAGGATATTAAGTTATATTTAGCCAAGTCATTCGTTACGTTTGTAAACAAAATACACTAAAAAACCTGCAATAAAAAATTGCTAAAATTTATGAATATAACATGAAAGGCTAAAGGCCTGTTACATAAATATGAGAGTGTCGGATATATCCAGAAGTGATGAGATCATAAAAGTGTAGTCGTAAACTTCATATATGACGATTTACGAATACCTTTCTCAGAGTATATTTACGTGGTTGAAATATGGATTTGGCAAATCGATGTCTTGATTTAAGGCTTTTATCTGATGGGCTCTAGCTTAATATGATTTGATTGAGGGATATATATCTAAGCTACATGTCAGAATATAATCTTAATGAGGTAAACATACACTGAAGTTTGTATGCTACTCAATTGCATCTATCGACAGCTTAACCTCGCGAAATAAACTATATCTAAATGTTTTCACTATTTTACGGGGATTTATAACGAGCAGTTAGAATATAGTGAAATATGTATAAGTACCTAAAGATTATTCTGGACACGGGTGAAACCGTGGTATGGAAAATAGTGTTTCTCATCTTCATCAGCTTATACACGTCTCCACCGACGAGCACGAGCCTCCCCTAACAACGAGGGGGTTGAGGCCATAGTCCACCACGCGGGACCAGTGCGGATTGACGGACTACACATGCCTTTAATTGTGACATCTCGGGCATGCAGGTTACCTCACGATGTTTTCCTTCACCGAAAGCCAGTGATGTGAATTGGTACGAAGTTTTTAAACTCAGAGGTACGGGCCAGGGGCTTGAACTGGGACCCTCAAGATCGTGAGTCAGTGCGGTCCCAACTGACCTGCTTCGGTGTTTTTATATAAGTTATTAATTTCTTTGTCCGCCTAGTGGAGAATGCATTAATAAGCACAGGGATTAAATGTTAAATATTTGATTAAAATTCAGTTTTAGTGTTCATTATGATTTCATTTGGGGATGGTTGCAATTCCGGTTATTGCGTACGTGGCTCATGCATGTTTTATAGGGTGAGATGAAATACAATAATTTTAACACTTCATGTTGGTTTGGTGGTATTAAATTATTAGAACTCATGATTTGCGTACCAATAATTTAAGAGTTCTTTTTGGTACAGCTTTTACGGAGATTATGTTGTACAGATTTTTATTTTGTTTTCAGAAGATAAACACGATGCCAAAGCTGAGAATCTCCGCGTAAACAAATGGCGCCCCTCTTAAGTTCCCGCCAGCCGCAGACATTTTTTGTTCCTAACCTAATCCCGTTATTTGTATTGGAATCAATATTTCTTGTTTTTTTGCTAAAGTACCAAGTAATGAGTTTTGTTTCCTTGAATTTGTTTTCAATTATAACTTTTCGTCAAATATACAATAATATCCATAGAATAGTCCACAAGTAAATCGTTATATAAAACATGAATATCTAAGTATGGAATTTAATTGGATTACAAAATGCAAATTGAATGTGTTCACAATTTAATTAGGTATCTATTTTAACTTCCGAGTAATACTTTAAATTATAAATAACGTTCAGTTATGAGGTACCATAAAATATATGTATTTGTACATTTTTTTGTAGAAATGCATATAATTATTATGTTTAGTTTAAATTATCTTCTTCTTCTTTCGACTCAGAAGGGTTAGAAAAAAACGAAGTAGAAAACAGATGTTATTATTATTACTTATGTAAAAAAATTAGAAGCAAGCTTCAAATTATTCATGTCTTAAGTATGTATATCAACTTTTACCAATTTTTTAATTATAATAATCATCATCAATCATCATCAACAGCTCATATACGTCTCCACCGAGGAGCTCGAGCCTCCCCTAACATCGAGGGGGTTTAGGCCATAGTCCACCACGCGGGCCTAGTGCGGATTGGCGGACTTCACATGCCTTTAATTGTGACATCTCGGGCAAGCAGGTTTCCTCACGATGTTTTCCTTCACCGAAAGCCAGTGGTGTGAATCCGTACGTAAGTTTTTATAAACTCAGAGGTACGGGCCAGGGATTTGAACCGGCACCCTCATGATCGTGAGTCGATGCGTTCCCAACTGAGCCACCACGGCTTATCTTTATAATAATCAACACTTGGTTAATATTGCTCTGAGACAGTCGGACCCCTAAATTAAATTGCCGGATTTTGTGATCCACTTTCATAAAAATCCACACTTATTCAATTTGGGGAATAAATCTAAAGACCAATATCACAATAGGTCAGGTACAAAAGAGGGTCTTTTTCAAAAGGGAAAATTACTTCTCCAAATTGAAGAGATATAAAAGACGTTTTGTCAATATTAAAATATTTTAGTAGGCACTCGACGGCTTTTGGGCTTCCTGAAATTCTGATGAGATTAAAAATCGCTATATAGGTAGTTGTACATTGGTGTTTATTTTGTTATATGCTCTAAATCAATTATGAAAATCACATCATAAGGCTAGTTGAATATTTACGCTCAGTCTTTATATATTACTGAATCACAGGTCAAATATTTAAATTAATTTCATCTCTGAATTTCTAGAGCGTTCACATTAAAATTTTAGTTAATAACATGAAAAATATCGTACGGATAACTGAAAATACGGTTTAGTAGATGAATTTTAATCTATTTTTACTTGTATTGGCTCTAGGTAGTAAACATAGCCTAGAAAGGAAGTGGTTAACAAATTAATCACTCCTTAACTTGCTCTAAGACACATTTTTGCAATTCTTCATTGATTCTCCGCTTCTATTGGTCATAGCGTTATATAGTTTAATTGCTTTCCTCGATAAATGGCCAGTCTAATACTAAAAAAACCAATTAGTACCAGTAGTTACTGAATTAGCACATTCAACCAAACAAACATACATTCTTTAGATTTATATTATAAGTAGGTACTAAGAGTTTGTACCCATGTAATGAGAAATAGTAAAAAAATACCAGGATTGGAATAATAATTTCACTATAACGACGTGTACGTTTTCTTCTATGATTTTCGTTTTAAAATAGAAAAAAGTATTTGGCTCATAAATGAAAATGAGAAACGATATACCCTGTTTAAACTTGAATGAGAACTTTCTCTCCTTATTGTGTGTTCAAATTTAACAAAGGAGAACCTATTAGAATAAAAATATTTTCAGTTTCACCTTTTACTGTTTGGAGTCCTGATTTTTTTCCCAAGTTTTTTGTTCAACCAGGTAAAGTTCGTTCAGAAACAGAGGGCTTTTTTTCAGAGCAGTATTTTAACATTTAAGGGTAAAGTAATAGGTAGGTACAGTTTCGAAACAAAATAAAATAAAAAATTACTACAACTTAATAGTATTAATACAAATGTGACACGGTGAGAACCCTTTAGGTAAGCATATTCCTTTTTCACACAAAACATAAAATAAGTCTTCTGACTTTGATAAGTACTAGAATAATCTGCATGTCAGCGAGTGCTTTTACACTAGGTATTTATTTATTTATTGAGAAACTATTCCTGAATCAGTTTTGTTTTTTAAACTGCAAATTTTATACACAGCCAATTTAATTCCAAACTACGCAAATTTTGGTTACCAGATAGTTCATAAAGATAATTTTTAAATTCAGGTTCTTTTCATTCATTTTGGTCTATAATTTTGATCCCAAATTGAAGCCAGATAACCAGATAATGGTCACACAAAAACATATTCAAATACGTTCACATATGACCGACTTATGAAGTTACAAGTAGTGGGACGTAAGTGGTTCATTGTTGGACAAATGTTTGTCTTGAGTGGAATTCGAACAAACGACCGGCGACTTTAAAGTCAGAGCTACTAAACGCAAAGCTAAAAAGAAGAAATTATTGTATTCGAGAAAGGCCTTTATGGACAAAAACATTCAACGATTACCTATAAGAGTACAAAAGGGCTTTAAAAGTCCTTACCTTCGTACGTTAGCTAATTTCAGAGCATGAATTATTCCAGACAAGATTTCGTGTCTTATGAAGTAAAACCGGCTTAAAAGATTTTGTTAAGTAGCGTAGCGAAAGTGGAATCACTCTCGTTTGCTTGCATTAGCGTGTCTGTTTGTTTTTATATATTCAACATACTTAGAAATATGCATATGCATATGATAAATAATAAATTGCTTAAAAATATATACATACCTATGTGAATATAATATAGTTTCTTATCCGCGCAACTTCGCCTGCGTCGATAAATAGACTATCTAACGCTAAGACCTTTGTTTACACAAAAGCAAATTTTTTTATTTATTAAGCTCTTAGTGCAGACGAAGACAATATTATTTTGTTATTCAATTGAGTTACGCATCAGTAACAAAACTAGACAAAATCTGTGTTCTGAAATATAAATAAAAAATTTGTTGCCTGTAAAGTCGGTATACGGGCGAAAGTTTTACGTGACAACGACTTTGAGTGGTAAAATAATTTTAATGTGAATATTCATTCGTATAGTAGGAAGAAGGATGAAATAATAGTAACAATTTAAAACATAACGTCACGTAACGTGAGCGGAGCGTAACGCAGTTTTTTGAAGTGTCACCCGGCAAACCAATTTATAAGACGTTGTCACGTCAAAAGTGTCGTACCCATACAAATTACAAATAACAGATAAATAAATTATAACAAAACTAATGGCTCCCCGCGGTTTCACCCGCGTACCTGGGAGATCTTCCAGCTTGAAAGCGAGACAGACAGAGCTACTTTCGCATTTATAATATTAATGTAGATTAGTATAGTATGGATAAACGTAGGTATATCAATGAGGATGACGATGGTTGGTACAACATTTATATTACTAGATCTAACCCATTCCAATTTCCTTGACCTAACCATATAACCCAATCTTAGAAATGTCAATCCACCTCTGGCTAAGAGAACAGCTAGGAGAACGTACCTACTCGTTTGACCGCGGGCCAATTTTTCGCACTATTTCACCTGTCTGCCGCAACACTCGCCCGCTTTTACCCAACACCAAAGATATCAAGTGTTATTAAATTATGTTATTAGATGTGGTTTAGGTATAAGGAACCATATTAAACAAAATACTTAAAGATTTCGATAGAATATGTAAATCCATTCGTATAATAACAATTGATTAGTCGTAAAAGCCGTGGTGGCTCAGTTGGGAACACACCGACACACCTCGGATGACCTCGCCCGTACCTT